>CP106723.1:78649078-81131662 GCA_025506655.1 Gossypium rotundifolium
TTACAAATAGCCCTAAATGTGTATTCTTGGATTGAATTTGTAACACCCCAAGCCCGGTCTGAACGCTACGACCGAATCTAGCGTGTTACTGGGAAGAAAACGTTTTACAAACCATTATGTCGACTTGAATTGAAAGGAAAGCTTTTGGGGTAGTTAAGAGAATTGTGGCTGAACCGGGCGAATTATTAAAACGTTTTGAAACTTATTTTAGTGTGATAGAGTTACCTTGTTGATTATTATTCATTCGACGTATATCTTTAGAAAAGAAACTTAGAAAAAATTTACTTAAGTTTATAAAAACGTTCGTATCATAAATTTCTTGGCATGCCTTTCTCGTTTAATAATAGTTTAGGGAAAAAAAAGGAAAGAAAAATAACAAATCCCAAAGTAAAGTTTAAGTGGCCTTATTACAAGAACCGAAATCCAAAACTTAAAGTAAATAATAAACCAAATTCAAATTAAAAAGTGAAATTAACCGTCGAGCATGGCCACCACGAGTCTACCCCGGCTTCGGATCCACGATCTAAGCATTATCTGCAAAATGTAACGGAAGGGGTGAGTCACCGAGACTCAGTGTGTAAATCCCCATCCCAAAATATGTTATGCTCTTACACAGATTCATATAATATTATGCATGTCATGCAACCCATTGCCTAGTTATCCATCCGAGTCTCCCAAATCTACCCCTTGTGGCACCTAGCCACTGGTAACCGAAGTTATAGATATTCATGTGTGGGGCCAACCCACTTGTGGTACCTAGCCACCGATGACGATCCCTTAAATCGATATGTAGGGCCAACCCACTGTGGTACCTAACCATTGGGACAAGTCACAAATTAATCACATGTCGTACCTAACCACTGGTGGTTCCAAACCACTGAGACTTAGTCACAAAATCATGATATGTGGGGCTAACCCACGTGTGGTACCTAACCACTGGTGACAGTCTGATAAATCATGCCTTCCCCCTCCTCTCATCATACCCATATGTTATGTATATGTTTCTCAATACAATATAATCATGCTTATTGCATAGGAAAATACAACATGGCACACACAGGTTTCACATAGATCAAGCGGATATTCACCATAATGGACTTACCCTGAGTCCTTGCTTATACCCGGAAGGGTAACGTAATGTTTCCCACTGTTATTCCGACTTTTAACAAACACAACACTTAACATAACAACATATGAAGTGTGTAAGAGTCACACACCTGTTTCTCGTACTATTGCACTCTCGACTTTAACACTATCGCCACTCGAGACTACTACTACCGGCCTACGATCTTGCTCTGATGCCGGCTCACAACCCGATGGCCAATCTCGCACTCCTGATACTTCTCGCTTCCTGTACTTAGGGGCTGGGTTCACAGATCCTACCCTTCCTGTCGTTCGGCTGGCATTCGAGTCCATGAACACACCTTGGTCATTAAATCACATTAAAGTAGTGGTAACAAACTAAAAGTAATCAGTGTTCACGGCCACGGCCCTTACCTAGATCGACAAATCCCGGAGCCTTGAACTTGGCTAAAACGATGATTGAATCTCTTGATCTTCTTGTAGTTTTGGCATAAGTAGTTACCACAGAGGTGATTTAGTTTCTAAGAAGAACGAGTGGAAATCAACGTGATATTGAGAAAGTGATGAAGATGAGAAAGAGATAGCAAAGAAGAAAACAACAGTGACTTACCAATCCTGAGATAATGATTCGGCAAGAGCTGGCACAGGAGTGAATCAAAAATAGAAGCTGAAAATGGAAATAAGATTTTTAATGGTATGGTTAGGGGTTTTGATTCTTAGAGAGATGGAGAAAACACTACTGAAAGGTGTCTAAAAGGGTTTGGCTATGGGAGCAGAAAGCATGGCAAAGAGGGTCCGGCTTTTAGGAAAATATTGAAGAGGAGAGGAGAGCTAGGGAGTTGTGACAAAGAAAGGGAGAGACAGATCATAAGAGAAAGGAAATTTCAGCTTGACTAGATGGAAAAGATGATAACTTGTGCCTACTAATTTTGGCATATCAACCGAATTTCACCCCCTCTTCAGAGTTGGATTTTCGGCCAACTCTGCCGTCATCTGATAACTCTTATCCCACTTGTTATCTTAATCCATATCCTCCCCTCAAGAGAGGCCTCCTTGGCACCAGCTCCTCCCTTCATATTATCAACAAAATACAGGAATTAAAACTCCTATTTTCAAGCTATTGTGTTGTCCTCCCTTCCTCCCTTGGAGTGCTGAATTTTAGCCCAAAAACTTGGGCCCCAAACAGCCAGTACTTGGCCCAAATTCCTTCCCTTAATGACACCGCCCACTTGCTCCTTGCGGCACCACCAACCTTTGGGCCACTAGCCCACCTTACAATTTAAACACAGATACCCACTTTAATTATGTCCTAGCGTTATTCATTAGAAAATTAACCCAAGTCTCAGCCTAAACCTGGGCCCAATTCGCACCTCTAAACCTCAAGCTATCACTTTAATCCTACAACACACAAAATGCACAAACCCACTTATACAGGATGTTATAGAATTGAATGAACTAGTGAATAAAAGAGTTAATTCTGAATATGTTTAGATCAAGAACCGAGGAAAATGGACTTAGATCGCGGGAAAGTGAAAATAATCGAGTAGCCATTTTCGCTCGATAAACCAAACCCGAGGTAAGTCACTATGCAAATAAACTTATTTGTATTGAATTGAATATATGTATTCATATGTCTATCGATGAAAATAAATGAGTATGAGATGCTAAATGCGTGAATTCTGAAATAAGTTCGATATAGTGATAAAATCGAGAAGTCTTGTATGAACCTAGGAATAGAAAGGATTAGCTACATCATGACATAGGTATCTGTTCTATTTTATCATGTAAGACCACGTCCGAGACATTGGCGTTGATTTGAAATTTTGTGTAAGACCACGTCTGGGACGTAGGCATCGATATGAACTTTGTGAGTAAGACCATGTCTGAGACATCGACATTATATTGACTCGTGTAAGACCACGTCTGGGATGTTGGCATTGTTATAATCTGTAAGTGTAAGACCCTGTCTGGGACAGTGGCATCGATATACAAGTGCATGTAAGACCTCGTCTGGGACGTTGGCATTGTACTACTATTCCGAGCTTTCTGCGTATCCTACTAAGTTCCTAAGGGTTCAACGGGCAAGTCTACAATACGAATGGTATATCCAAATTGTGATCAATTAAGTGAATGATTATCCGATTCAGGTACGTTGAATGTGCATTAAGTATGCATGAATGGTAAGTATGCATATGACTTTGATTTGAAGAAAGGTACATTTGAATAGGATAATGTGAATGAGATGCAAGGAAGATTGTGAATGAGCCATGTGCTTCAAATGAGTTTTGAATGAATAAAGGTGACCAATATAGTCAAAAGTATGAATCAAGCATGTACATGATAAATTGTTAAGTGAATGAGATGTGCAAAAGTTTCAAATTGCATTTATGCTTTTTATGCCAAGTTTATTTGTATATGACTTACTAAGATTTTGAAAGCTTACTCTGTGTGTGTTTTTTCTCTGTTTTATAGGTCGTCAAAGCTACTGAAGGCTCGGGATTGTCAAGGATCGTCATCACACTACTAAACTCATTTTGGTACCCTCTTGAAAATGTATATGGCTAATTATGGCATGTATAGGCTAGATAGGTGTTTATGTTTATGAAGTGAGCATGGCCATGTGTAGTGGCAAGTTTTGAGTTGATAAATGTTTGAATGAATAAGTTATGAAGCATATATTTAGTATGTTTTGATGCATATGGAATGGTAAAGTTTTGGTTAAGCAAATGGATGATACATGTTTGGAATGAGGTAGGATTTATTTTGCAATTTGGTATGGATGGATTTGGTATTGGATGTATGAATGAAGTGAACCATTTGATATGTTTTGGTTGCCATATATGCATATTATGTTTTGGTGTGTATTGCTTGTAGGTGAGACCCAAAATGGGTGGCATATTGGCCTTGTAAAATGGCCTATAATGTCACATGGTTGAGGCACACGGGCATGCCTAAGACTGTGGGTAAATTGGCAGAATGTGGCTTAAATTGCACACGGCCTCGACACGGTGTGCTTAGTGGCCGTGTGACAAATGGCAGTATGTAATCTAGTAGTACACGGCCTTAGAACACGGGTGTGCTTGGTGACCGTGTTGAATTTGGCAGTATACCACCATGGGGAGGACACACGAGAGTGTCCAGTAGCCGTGTTTGAGGCACGGCCTACCCCTACGACCGTGTTTCCCCTGTATTTTAGAAAAGTTTTAAATTTTCATAAAATCTCGTATGTGTTTCGGTTTAGTCCCAACTCAGTTTATAAGCATGCTTAAGGTCTCGATGACCTACTTAAGGGACATTATGAATGATATTGATGAATGGTTGAACGATTAATCCTGTAAATGTTTTCGATCTGTCTGGTAACACCTTTAACCCTAATCCGATGATCGGACACGGATAGGGGTGTTACATGCACCGCCCATATAATGAGACCTATAGGATACTAATTCAAATATGAAACTAAAATTATGAAAGGTATTGTATGTTATGTATATGACTATATAAGTAATTACCAAAGGATATATGTGAATGCATGATTGTTTGTCGAGAGTAGTTTGTATATCTGATATAGAAATTGTTAGGTTCAAGTACATGATAAGTGATGTATAAATAATGTGATGCTGAAGTATGGTTATGTAATAGCTCGATTTTTAGTGGTGATGGGACAGTGGTTTTAGGACCACAAATTTCTATCGTGTTGACTCGTAAATATAATCTATAGAATATTTAAAGATTCATTAGGGTCATACTAAAATTTTGTTAAGAAATTTTAACATTTAGATAGTTAATTAAGGAAAAGGACTAAATTGAAAAAGATACAAAATTTAGTAAATCTTGACTTCTATTGACTTGATAGCATAATTATTAAATGAAAAGGAACTAATGTAATAATTAGTCCATAAGGTTATTGATGGACAATAATAGGCTTTTAAATTGTTGATTTATAAGGTTATAATTATGGGTAAATTGGTAAGTTAGTAAATCAATTAAAGATTAATAAACAAAAGAAAATCTCTATCATCTTTTTCATGTTTCCACTGAAAAACCAAAGGGAATTCACCATTTTTAGAGCTTCAAATTTGGCAAAACATAAAGCCTTGCATGTGAGTGATTTCTTTACTCGTTTATTGTAATTTTTATGTTTTTGAGTTCGTTGCAACTAGGTCCAGCTAGACCTACCTTTGTTTTTGAATCTATTAAAAATTTTAGAAATTACCATTGTTAAATCTTGAATTTTTTTATGATAACTATGTATTTGATGCTTTGATTGTGTTATTTGGGGATTTTGTGAAGTGATTTTTTGTTAGATTTTGATTTTAGGATTAAATTGTGAAAATGTCAAAATTTCAAGGTTAAATAGTTAATTTGATGTTTATTAAGGACTTTTAACGGCATATTTTATTCAGCTAGAATATTGATTTGAGAAAAATGATAAATTTGATGATTTTTGGGTTAAGGGACTTAATTGCAAAAGTTATAAAATTTAGGGATAATGTGTAAATTAAAAAATAAAAGGGTATAAAATGAAAAGTGAACTAGAAGGTTAAATGTAAGCTAATAATTGAAGAATTTTACATTTTAGATCAAGACCCAATTGGTACTCATGAAAAAGGAAAAATTATAAAATAGTCCCTAAACTTCTACAACTGCTACAATTTAGTCTAAGTAAGTTCATACGGTTTAAAATTTAAAATTTATATGAATTTTTGGATGATATAAAATGGTATAATAGACATATTTAATTATTAATGATGTAAGGTTATTTGAGAGGTGTTATTGAATTTTGATTTTTGGATCGAATTGAACGCGGGATAGAGTACAATCGACATATGATGTGTTATGGGGAATGGAGTTGAGATTGCTGTGGAGTGGTATATACATAAGTTTCCCGAGTAGATTGAGGTTTAGCATTTGTTGCAAACTCTCATGTTATACTGATAAACCGTAAAAGTAGCATATTTTAGGCCCACATTTAGTATGCTTTTGGATGATTTAGCACTTGATTTATGTAAAAAGGTGCTCTTAATCCTTTCTTTTCATATCTTATACTCAGGAAAGCACCAGAGGACGAAAATAGCAAGAAACGGGCTTAAAATGGGCCAATTTGGGCTAAAGTGAAATCGACACGGCCTGGACTTCAAGCCATACGACCGTGCCTCGACAATTAACTAAGACACGGCCATGCCACGATTTACACGGCCGTTCCCCAACTGACAAAATTGAGACATGGCTTGAAAACGATTTACAGGGCGTGTACCATGGTCGTGCCCCTGCCATGGGGAAGAGGAATTCTACTCGGGAAAGGATGCTTGGAGGCAAAGAAACACATTCCAAAGTCTATTTAAACACCCTAGTAGGAATTCTACTTGAATTAGGATACTTGGAGGCCAAATAAGGCATCTTAAAGCCTATATAAACACCCTAAGGGGCAATATAAGGGGGAGTTCGACGGGGTTCGACAGAACCCTTCTGTCAGCACTTTTGGTATTAGGTGGTGAGCTAGGCCAAGGAGTCTAGCCAGGAAGATCACATTTTGTGGAATCACTCGAAAATAGCCAAGTGGATCCATCTGAAGAGTTGGAATTCTACTCAAGATGGCGAATTTCTCCTTCAATTCCTTCAGGGGGTTTTAGGAATTTTCTATGTTTTGTTTTATCTTTTCTCTTGAGATGTTTTCATTATTTGTTATGAACTAAACCCTTCAAATACCTGAAGGGGATGAAACCTAGATGAATCTTGTTATTAAATTCTGAATTATATGATATATACTTAGTTTGTTCATAATTATGCATGCTTAATCCAAACCTGGTGTGCTTAGGTGGAGGATGAATAGACCCTGCTTAAGGGTAGATTGAGCATAATTAAGCAGAGTTGATCGCACATCTAGAGATAGGGTGATGAGATTTTGCCGGATTAGGGTGAAACCTAATATGGGAATCCATAGATCGATTTACTGCTATTATAGGGGTTATTATAAGCAAACGAGAGTTCCACTAATTAACCTAGGGTTAGATGTTATTCACCTCGAGAGAGGGTTTAATATACGTTAGGGAGTCTTACAGATCAAACTAAGTAAATAAATCATATGGTTCAGTGTTAAATAACAAATGAAGTCTAGATGGATTCTTCCTGAGGTTATCATTGTGATCAATTGAGTTTTCTTTGAGTTAATTCCCTATTCGTTCTTTTTGTCTTTGACTTTAGCTTAGAAATTGTTAAACTATATTAAATCAACCAATCACTCCATATTTTAGGCTAAATAATAAAAAGAAAGTAAGTATTAGTACTTTTAGTTCTTTTCGGTTCGATAATCCGATATTGCCTAAGCTATACTACTATTCGATAGGTACACTTGCTTTTAATCGTTGTCAGAGTTAGTCTCAAGGTTCGATCTCATTCATTATAAAATTTAAAGCTCTGATTTCAGCCATCAATTTTTTGGCGCCGTTGCCAGTGAACTGAAATATTAACAAAGCTCTATTTTTATTACTTTAGCCAATTTTTATTGCAATTTTTTATTATTTATTATTTATTATTTACTTTGCTATTTTTTTTCCTTTATTTTGCTTTTGGCAGATAATTTTAGTCTATAAAGAAGATGGCACGGAATAATTAACAGTGGCAAGTTATGAGGACACTGCCAACAAAAGCCGCCAGTGTTTTCAACCTCGACGTGGTCACTAGGTTATCTAACTAGCTAGAGATGATGAATAAAAGATTGATGGTTTGTATAATCTCTCGCAGGTACACCCAATAATGCAATATGATTCGAATTTAGGAGGCGTGGCGAATCCTGAGTACCCACCCTACAGATATGGCATGGAAAACGAGCAAGCTCACTATACGGGTAACTATTCTAGACCACAAAATAATTTTTATAATGACACTTATAATGCATGTTGGAGTTACCATCCCAATTTCTCGTGGGATGATCAAAGTAGCCAAAGATAGGAACTTCCTCCAAATTTTCAACAACCACCTCACCAACAAAAAGGGGAGTCAAGTCTTGAGGAGATGTTGACAAAATTCATGGCAGCCGCAGAAACCTGTCCCCTAAAAACTGAGACAACATTCAATAATCAACAAGCATCGATCAAAGAGATCAAGAATCAAGTTCAAATATTTACTAAGTCAGTTGAACAACTTGCAAAGTTAATGTCTGAACGATCGCAAGGGCGTCTACCAAGCAACACAGAGATTAACCCAAACAAGCAAATTCAAATCGTACCAGCTCATGACAGTGAAGGGTTAGGCGAACCAAACCCAAGGGAAGAACCTGTGGTAAGTGAAGGTAAGGTTGAGGTGTGCCATGATATACCAAAGCCAGCAATTACAGAGTACCAACATTGTGTGCCATATCCCGATGCAATAAAGAAACATCATGCAGAGGAAGAATTCAGTGAACTCACAGTTCATGTAGATGACGAAACAATCACTCTTCAAGCTCTTGACTCAACTAGGACATCGAGTAATAAAGGTACGAACGTTAATTCTATTGATAACCATTTGATTCAACCTTCTTTACAGGAAGCATACGAAATCACCTAGCTGAGCTAGATCTTAGACCTCGTGCCAATAAAAAACAATTATATGAGGAACGAAGCCTTAGGGTCGACAAACTAGAAGAGTGGAAAACACAATTTAAAGAAGAACTGGAACCACACGAAGTGAAACCGAAGGAAACCCAGATGAGCTGATAGGAACAAAAATCACTTCAAAATAGGGGATCAGGTATTGTTGAATAAGGAAGACCCTCGAATCACCAATTCAGACCTCAAGACAAACGAAGAAATCACTTTTGAGGTACTTAATGTCTTCCTATACAGCACAGTCGATGTAAGCAATCCTAAATTCAACTCTTTTGAGGTAAACATTACTCGACTTAAACTTTATATCCATAACTAAGTTGATCGCATGAGCAAGGATTTCCACCTCCTCAAACCACCATGATTTTTGGTACAACAGGTAAGTCTAGCTCAAGACTTTAAACGAGCGATTCTCGGGAGGCAACCCGAGCACTAACCCTATTTTTATTTTATTTTTATTTCCCTTTTTAGCATTTAAATAAAACAAAATACATATTTCTAGACCACACAGCCTTGCACACGGCCACAGTTAGGTAAAAGGGCGTGACCGTAGACGTGTGGCAACAAGACAATTTTTTTCCAAAACACGGGTTGCATCTTTATTTCAAACCCCCTTTTCCCATTTCTTTTCTATTTGTCTTTCTTCTTTCATTTTCCATTATTTCTTTTTATTTTTTTATTATTTTTATTATTTTTATTATTTTCTTCTTATTTTTCATTCCATTTAGATTTAGTTTAGGATATAATAAAACCAAAACGGCCGCTTCAAGGATTCAATTTTAAATGGTTCGAGACGTTTCCCCGCGTTCACCTCCAATCTTATCTGGTCTCTTTTCATTGACTTCATCCAAAATTTAGGAATTTTCACTTCTCTCCCCATCTTATGACTTTATAATTATTTTGATATTATCTATCTTTGTACATTGAGGGCAATGTACAAATTAAGTGTGGGCGGTTAACCATAGTATTGTTTGAAAATCCCAGAATTATGCTTTGTTCTAAAGTAAGTTTCTCATATTATGATTAGAATGAAGTTTCCCTGACTTATGATTTTTATTGATATTTTTTGATTAAGTCATTGATAATTGTGCATTAATGATTTATACTTGAAGAATACTAGAGAATCAAGCATGATAAGTCTATTTTTTAGGAATTAAAAAAATTTTCTAGGTTGTTAAACTGAATTAGAATATTACCTTGAAGTTTGAAATTTACAAGATTGATGTCAAATACACATAATTTTTGTGAGAGTTTGAGCCTTATAGAGCATATATTATTTTTCATGCTGACTTTATTGATTATGAGTGTGTCAACTTTGAACTGTTATTCTAGAACTTGCCCCGATTATACATGTTGAGAGCACATCTATGATTTGATATACTGAGATGATAAAGGCACCTAGGTTTTAACCCATTCACTCCACTAAAAAGCCTACCTTCACAAATTAACCCTTAGTGAACCCATTTGATCCTAACAACCCTTTTCATTGATTTACCCGCTAATATTAACCCAAAACCCTTTGTAATTGTTATCACCATTCTTTTGACTACCCTTCTACCAAGAATTGATTTGATCAGATATTGAATTAGTTTATTTCATTTGATAAAGTTTTCTTTATTATGTTTTTATTTGATCTTAAAAAAATTCGAAATCAAAGTATATTCAGCATTAGTAGTATAAAAAGTGAGCTTGTACATTCAAATTTCAATTATCAAAGAAAAATCTCGTAGTATCATTAGTTTCAATGTTTCATGTGATGTAATTATTCAGATTATTAGTTCAATTATTTTTCTAAAAGTTAGGTAACATGTCAATTCAATCTCATTCTAAACCTTCTAATTCAGCCTTTATCCACACCTTTAACTTAAGCCCCGTTACAACCCTGTCAAAGACCTTTCGATTTGTGTATAATCTCATATTACAATGGTGGAGATTTGATTTCTAGGCAAGCCTATGGGATTAACTTTTCAGGTTCGACTGTTGAGTGCTTATTCTTGAACCTTAAACATTTCGAGTGCTTTGAGTGAATCTTTAGTGAGGATGTCAATCCTTGTCAGTTTTGTGCCTCAAAAATTAACTAAGACACGGCCATGCCACGATTTACATGGCCGTGCCCCAATCGACAGAATCGAGACACGGCTTGAAAATGTTTTACACGGGCATGTACCATGGCCGTGCCCTTGCCTTAGGGAAGAGGAATTCTACTCGGGAAAGGATGCTTGGAGGCAAAGAAACACATTCCAAAGTCTATTTAAACACCCTAGTAGGAATTCTACTTGAATGAGGATACTTGGAGGCCAAATAAGGCATCTCAAAGCCTATATAAACACCCTAAGGGGCAACATAAGGGGGAGTTCGACAGGGTTCGACGGGGTTCGATAGAACCCTTCTGTCGGCACTGTTGGCATTAGGCGGTCAGCTAGGACAAGGAGCCGAGCTAGGAAGATCACATTTATGGAATCACTCAAAGTTAGCCAAGTGGATCCATCTCGAAGAGCCGAAATTCTACTCAAGACGACGAATTTGTCCTTCAATTCCTTCAGGGGGTTTTAGGGATTTTCTATGTTTTGTTTTATCTTTTCTCTTGGAATGTTTTCTTTATTTGTTATGAACTAAACCCTTCAGATACCTGAAGGGGATGAAACCTAGATGAATCTTGTTATTGAATTCTGAATTATATGATATATGCTTAGTTTGTTCTTATTTATGCATGCTTAATCCAAATCTGATGTGCTTAGGTGGAGGAAGAATAGACCTTGTTTAAGAGTAGGTTGAGCATAATTAAGGGGAGTTGATCGCACGCCTAGAGATAGGGTGACGAGCTTTTGCTGGATTAGGGTGAAACCTAATATGAGAATCCATAGATCGATCTGCTACTATTCTAGAAGGTTATTATAAGCGAATGAGAGTTCCACTTATTAACCTAGGATTAGACATTATTCGCCTCGAGAGATGGTTTAATACATTAGGGAGTCTTACGGATCAAACTAAGTAAATAAATCATATGGTTCAGTATTAAATAACAAGTGAAGTCTAGGTGGATTCTTCCTGAGGGTATCGTTGTGATCAATTGAGTTTTCTTCGAGTTAATTACCTATTCATTCTTTTTATTTTTGTCTTTAGCTTAGAAATCGTTAAACTAGATTAAATCAACCAATCACTCCATATTTTAGGCTAAATAATAAAAAGAAAGTAAGTATTAGTACTTTTAGTTCCTTTGGGTTTGACAATTTGGTCTTGCCTAAGCTATACTACTATTCGATAGGTACATTTTCCTTTAATCGTTGTCAGAGTTAGTCTTAAGATCCAATCTCTTTCATTATAAATTTTAAATCTCTGATTCAAGCGATCATATACTCTTTACTTTGATGTGTTTCGGTTGGACTATCTCTTCGAAACCATTGGTGTGTTTCGGATGGATTAGCTCTTATGAGCATCTGGTGTGTTTTGGTTGGAATATCGATGTACTTGTATTTGTAAGTCGATCATCAGATTGGAGTCCTTGGTAAGTTAACTTGTTTAGTGACTTTTGATGGTTTTATCATGTACTTGAGATCCGTATTGAATTTTAAAACTCACAGCTATGATTGTGGATGACAGGGAACACTCATAGTTGTAATATTATTATTTGATTTGTTGTACTTGCGTCACTAATATTTATCATTTTAGTACGCTGAACTTACTAAGCTTCAATGAGCTTACTTGTGTTATTTGTTGTCCTTATAGATATTTTGAATGTTTGACGGTCAAAGCACCACTCAAGTCACACTATCCTCACATATTCGGTAGTTTTTGGAACGTTCATGGGTTATACGATATGCAATAATAGGCTTTTATGTTATTACTATTGCTTTGGATATGTAAAATGTTATGTTTAATCTTAAGTAAAAATAACCAACTTATATGATATATGAGAATGAGGTAAGATGTTTTAATGCAAATAGGAATGATATGTGTTAATCCAATGTTGTGTATGGGGTACCTATGATAGGTACATTGGTTAGATGTTAAGTTTTGTAAATTGATAAGTTGTGATGAATGATTCATTTTGATGTTTTATTGTAAATACTTGTGGTATTAATGAGGATATAGGCACTTAGGATGTTGATTTGAGATGTTTTTGGCTTGTTTAATGTCACATTGAATAGGTCTTTTGCCTGGTAAATGGATTTCTTAGAGCCCAAGTAAGCTTGAAGTGGTAAACTTGTTTAAGGTTCATTTTAAGTTCACACGCCTGAGACACGGGCACGTGTGTAACAACCCAATTTCAATGAAATCAAGACAGTGGTTTCAAGACCACAAATCCAAGCCAAAAATAAAATTTATTTTAATTTTATTACATGGTCCGCATTATGTTAGAAATGTCATGTGAAAATTTTGAAAAGAAAATTTTATTGATTAAGTGCTTAATTACGGGATGGACTAAATCGCATAAAATGCAAAAGTTGAATTCTAGTAGCTAGAAGGATTAAATAGCCATGGAATTCAAAACTAGAGGTCCTTATATGAAAATTAGACCATTAAAGAAAAGTATGTAGATATTTTGGTGACTCATCCATGGTAATTTAGAAAAAGGGCAAGGACTAAATTTGAAATTAAATTAATTTAATTAATTAAAAGATGATAAAAGAATTATTATCTTATTTTATATCATCTTCAACCTCAAAATACATGGAAACCCTAGGAGAAAGAGAAGAAACTTTCTTGGCTTAATTGGATCCAGATAACACAAATTCGAAGCTAGATCGAGGAAAAGAGAAAGTTTCGGATTAGTAGATTTATATACGCGCAAGTAAATATGTTAAATTTGAATGTTGTGTTTTTATGGAATGTAACTTATATTTATGTCAATTATTTGATTGCTATAAAGGAGAATTGAATACATGTTTGAAACAGTGAAAAAGGGTTAGGTTCCGTTTGAATATTGAATTTCGATGAATATATGTGCTTTCCCGAATGAATGAGTTCTTGCATTTGTTGTTGACGGGATCTGACTTGGATGAGTAATCCTATTGACTTCGTTATAGAAAGGATTTAGCACGGACGGGTAATCCTAATATAATCCCTGTCGAACATATGTTACAATTAGGATTTTGCCTAGATTGGTAATCCTAATTGAGCTCTTTTGAGCAGATGTTACAGAAAGGATTTAGCATGGACTAGTAATCCTGTTATATGATATGTGGCTCGAGAGTGTGTTCTTTGATTAATTGCCCTAACGGGTACTCTCGAATAAGAATTGACAGGTTATTGAATTATACACCTTGAGTGTGCTACTTGAGTATCCATCAAAATTTCAATGATTCAATGGGCACAATATTGGTATGATAAGAGAATTATGGGATGAAATGAATAATGTTGGGAAGGAATATAGTATGATGAGCTCATCTATGCTTACTTGATATATTGTGGACACTTATGTAACTAACTTGTTTGATTGAGTGTATGTGTATAGGTAAATTTACCAAATGGATGAAAAAGCATGTTAATAAATGCTTAATGATAATAAATGTATATTGGTAAGTTTTAATTCCTGTTATACAAACTTACTAAGCATGTAATGCTTACTTAGTTTCATTTTCCCTGTTTTACAATACTCGGAAGCTCTCGAAGGTTGGAGATCAATGGACCATCATCACACTATCTACTAGTTTATTTTGGGTATATATAGTAAAATCATTTTGGTATGATGGCATGTATAAGATAACTTGGCCATTAGTGGCTTGAAAATGATGCTTGTAATATAGCCATTAGAATAGCTAGTAATGGTTTGTTTTGATATACTTGGAATGTCATACTATGGTAGCTACATATATGTTAAGTAGTTGATCAAAATATGTCTACATATGGACTAAACCAAGGTAAGATTATAAACATGTATGCATGTATTGATATGCCATGTTGAATGATAGAGTTTGCTTAATTTGAATGCTTTAAATGGTTGGTATTTAGATGTGAGTTTTAGTGCAGGTAATTGGTATGATTTTAGGTGAGAAATGAAGCTAGAAATGGGGTTATTTCGTCCACATGGGCAGACACACGGACGTGAGTCTAGATCATGTGTGACACACGGCCTGGTACATGGGCATGTGGTTACGCCGTGTGTCCCTTGCACCTTAAATTTGAGAAATAGAATGCTTAGAATTGAGCCCAAGGGAAGAGACACGGGTGTGTGTCTCAGCCGTGTGTGATACACGGCCTAGAACACGACCGTGTGTCTTGGCCATGTGAAACCTACACCTAATTGAAAAAATAAAATTAACCACACGGCGTAGCACATGAGCGTGTGGCCGACAGTTTGGTACAAGTCAGAGAGTTAGACAGGGTCAAACACAGCGTGTAGCACGGGCATGTCCTAGGGTCACATGGGCGTGTCCCTTAAACCACACGGGCTTGTGAGGCCTACATCTTGAAATTTTTTAGAAATTTAATGAAAATTTTTTAAAGTTTTCGATTAAGTCCCGACTCGATTCCAATGTTCATATTGGGCTCGAGGGTCCATTTATGGGATGCTATGAATAATCTCAAAAAATGAACAGTGATTGACATGATTTATCTGTAATGTTTTGTAAACTCCAGTAATGCTCCGTAATTCTATTCTGGCGATAGATACGGGTTAGGGGTGTTACATTTAGTGGTATTAGAGTTACAGTTTAGTTGATTCTCAGATTTAACGTAGCAAACACGAGTTTAGCTATACATGACATTATATAATTTGCAATAGTGTGATGTCTCATGATCATTTTAAATGAGTAATGTCATCCAATCGAGTTAGAGTTGAATCTGAAGAAGCTAGGAGCAATGCTTCAGTTTCAGTTCAAAGAGTTGCATCTGCATCTAGTAGTGAAAGGCTCGTATCTGAGGGCCGAAGTAAGGAGGAAAATTGGCCTTCTTTCAAATGATGAATGAATAGTTTACTGAGTATTTAAGAACAAACCCCGCTATACAAGAACCTCCCCTACCATCTCCTCAACCGGTTCCGGAGGTACCACAGGGTGCTGAACTCGCTAAAACTGGTAAGCCTCCGGTAGATAAAATTCGTAAATATGGGGCAGAAGAATTTAGAGCTATTGCAGATGATGATTTGAAAAGGGCTGATTTTTGGTTGGAAAATACTATCTAGGTTTTGGATGAATTATCTTGCACACCCGCTAAATGTTTGAAATGCGCAGTATCTCTACTGAAAGATACAACTTATCATTGGTGGAATACCATAACTTCAGTGGTACCGAGAGAGAATGTTACATGGGAATTCTTCCAATCTGAGTTCAGAAAGAAGTATGTTAGTCAGATATTTATGGATCCAGAAAGAAAGAATTTTTAGAACACAAATATGGAAGCATGACTGTATCTAAGTATGAACGAGAAATTGTTCGATTGAGAAAATATGCCAGATAATGAGTTCTAACCAAGGCTGATATGTGTAAATGATTTGAAGAGCGTTTAAATGAAGAGATCAAGTTATTAATCAGAATTCTCAAAATAAGGGAATTTGTTGTGATAGTCGATCGAGCACACAAAGCTGAGGAATTGAGTAAAGAAAAGAAACAAGCTGAAAGAGAGGCTCAAGTTTATAGAAAAAGGATTATGAGTAAGTCACATGCATCTGCTTCTTAGAAGTCAAAGAAGTATTATGATCATTTTACAACATCAATGGGATATTTAGGGAAAGAGCGAGGTTCCCAACGCTCTAACCCGAGATCTTCATCTCCATCTGTAACCAGTGTGGGCAGTGTCGGTAACCCCAAACCAAAATGTAAAAATTTTAATAAATTTCAACATGGAGAATGTTGGTTTAGAAGTGGAGCTTGTTACCGATGTGGATTCCTTGAACATTTTCTTAAAGATTGTTCGGAAAGAATTGAAAAAGAAGTTGAACAGAATCTAAAACCTAGTAATCCTATTTCGAGAGGCAGGCCACCCCGTCACCCGATAATGTTAGTGGTAGCCGAGGTGCTACAAAAGATTCAAATGTTAAACCTGAGGCTTGAGCACCAGCAAGGACGTATGCTATTTATGCTAGAGAATATGCTTCTGCACCAGATGTCATTACTGGTACATTTTCTCTACTTAGTACTGATATTACTACTTTGATTGATCCTGGTTCCACACATTCATATATATGGACAAACTTAGTGTCTGTTAAAAATTTACTTGTTGAATTCACTAAATTTGTGGTTAAAGTTTCAAACCCCCTAGACCAGTTGGTTATGGTGGATAAAGTCTGTAAAAACTGTCCATTGATGGTAAAAGGTTATTGCTTTTCAGCTGACTTGATGTTATTTCCATCTGATGAATTTGATGTGATTTTTGGAATGGATTGGCTAACCCAATATGATGCAGTGGTGAATTGCAAGAAAAAATATATTGTACTGCAATATCAGAGTGGTGAATTACTTTATGTAGAATCTGATAAACTGGATGGGTTACCTAATGTGATTTCAGCAATATCAGCACAGAAATATGTCGGAAAGGGTTATGATGTTTACCTTGCATATGTATTGGATACTAAAGTATCTGAATCAAAGATCCATTCATTGTTGGTTGTTTGTGAATTTTCTGATGTATTTCTAGAAGAATTACCTAGCTTACCACCGATTAGAGAAGTGGAGTTCTCTATTGACCTTGTTCCAGGGTTAATACTGATATCTATAGCACCTTATAGGATGGGTCCCACTGAATTGAAAGAGTTGAAAGCACAATTGCAAGAATTGATTGACAGAGGTATTTCTCGACCTAGTTTTTCACCTTGGGGTGCTCAATTCTATTTGTAAAGAAGAAAGATGGGTCGTTCAGGCTATGCATTGATTACAAACACTTCAACAAAGTTACAAGTATCTATTTCCTCGTATTGATGTCTTGTTTGGCCATTAGAAATGTGCCACTATATTTTCAAAGATTGATCTTCATTCTGGCTATTACCAGTTACGGGTAAAAGATTCAGATGTACCTAAGACAACTTTTAGAACCAGATACAGGCACTGTGAGTTTCTTGTGATGCCATTCGGTTTGACAAATGCACCAACAGTGTTTATGGATCTGGTGAATAGAATTTTTAGACCATATTTAGACAAGTTTGTTGTGGTATTTATAGATGATATTTTGGTTTACTCCAGAGATTAGAATGAACATGCTGAGCATCTCTGCGAGAGAAATAATTGTATGCCAAATTTAGTAAATGTAAATTTTGGCTATGAGAAGTTAGTTTTCTTGGGCATATAGTATCTGCTGAAGGTGTTAGGGTGGACTGAATAAAATTTTAGCCATTGTTAATTGGAAACCAACGAAGAATATATATGAAGTCTGAAGTTTTCTAGGATTGGCGGGATACTATCGAAGGTTTGTAAAAGGGTTCTCAATGGTAGCATCTCCGATGACCCGTTTATTGCAAAAAGATGTGAAATTTGAGTGGTCTGATAAATGTCAGCAGAGTTTTGATAAATTAAAAGCTTTATTAAAAAAATCTCCAATGTTAGTTTAGTTGAAATGGGGTAAAGAATTTATAATTTATAGTGATGTGTCATTGAATGGCTTAGGTTGTGTTTTGATACAAGAAGGTAAAGTAGTAGCATATGCTTCAAGACAGCTAAAACCACATGAAAGAAACTACTTGACACATGCCATTGTGTTTGCATTGAAAATAAGGTGACATTATTTGTTTGGTGAAAAATGTCAAATATTTTATGTATGCTTGGAAAGTATATAGTAAGTGCAGGATGTGTCTACAAAGTGAGTCTAAGACATCAGTGTAGGAAGAGTCTGTAAAGTGAGTCTGTGTATGTTCTCCGCGGAGTTTTCAGAAGGGTTTATCATGACTTTAAACACAAACTCTGAAATGGAAAGTCCATGGCCATGGCACCCTCTATAAGGGGACTAAAGGATTGTTATTGCCCAATGGGGTTTTTCTGCGTGTACCAGGACGATGATGGACAAGCCTCACGAAATGTGAGTGTAGGCAAATCCATATCACAAACACATTAGGAAATAAAATGCCCTTGCAATGAACCTTAAAGGAATGTCTTTGTGGCGCAATATGAAAGGAAAGCCTTTGTGGTGAATCATGAAAAGAACCCTTTTGTGGCGACTTATGAAAGGATCACCTTAGTTGCATGTTCTATCTGATAACTGATATGATGTATTCTGCTAAGTCTATGTGGCATGAACTATTAAGAATGTCAAGTAAGCCATGAATCTAAATGTTTGTCTCGATGGTAAAAAATGAGTCAGTTCTAATGGTTCTATAACAAGTGTGAATAAGACAATGTATTGATATACTCTGAGATAAGAGTTGAATAAAGTCTTAAGAGTTCTCCATGACAAGGGATGTTTACTTGAATGACAAGAAGGGTGCTTGTTATGATGATCTTTAAGTATGAAAAGTAAGGGGTATCGTATCTGCTTCAAAATTTATTCTTAATAGAAGTCAATGCTAAATTGATTTATGAAATTCTAATATAGTAGTTTGAAGTCCAACTAGATGTTATTTGTAATGAATTATTAGTATGGGTATATGAATAGAAATGAATCAGGGTAAGTTTGAGTGAGAACCAATGGCATGAAAAACTGTGTAGGTATCTGCCATATATATGTATCCACCCAATACAATGTTAGTAAGAAATTATTTGAAAGATGAGTATAAGTTAAGTTATGGATTGTTGAAGGTGGATTCTAAGGGTATATCCTGTTACAGAAGTATTATGGGGTAAAAGAATCATGTAAAAATGAGAAGGGTCCTCTAGTTAATTAAGTATCTAAGATTATGCATAACAGGGAATGATAGTTGACGTATACGAGATTGATAAGATCGTATGACATCAGCTGTGGTAAATGATGCAAAGTAGAAGTTGACTCATGGAAAGTCCTAGAATATTACAAAGACTCCATCAAGGTATGGTTAATAAGCTTAGTAAATACTTTTGTACTTACAAGATTATTATTTATTTTCAGGTTTATTGGGAAGAGGTTTCACCTGGGGGGACAACGCCATGAGTAGGCCAAGCTGGTGGCGGATTGGGCTATTATGCATATAGAGGACTTGAGGAGTAGTCTCAAAAATTACATTACTATTACCATAATATAAAGGACCTAAATCTAAATCTGAATCTATATTTTTATTATTAATAAATTGATCTAATTTATTATTAACATTAGATAGGGGGTCTTTAGATTTGTTGTTCAAATCTAAATCTGTTACTTCTCCCATATTATCTACTTTTCTTCTATTTTACTAACTTTATTATATATTTTATTAAAATATATAGATGTCATATCTATTAAACTATTGATACCTTTACTAAGAGCCGAAATATTATTTTCATTCTTAGAGTCAATATGCATATTATGATTACAAGTTTTATCTTTATATAAACAATCCATTTCTTCCATATTATTTATATTTGGTACCTAATACCTTCTGTTATCTTAAACGTCTTCACACAATGCCTACAATGTCCCACACGGACTCAAACGGCAAAAGAAGACAGAAAAATATATATATGGGTTTTAAGATAAATAACTGATAGACCGTAAAAGTAACATATTTTAGGCCCACATTTAGTATTCTTTTGGATGATTTAGCCCTTGATTTATGTAAAAAGGTGCTCTTAATCCTTTCTTTTCATGTTTTTACTCAGGAAAGCACTCGAGGATGAAAAGAACTAGAAACGGGCTTACAATGGGCCAATTTGGACCAAAGAGGAAATTGACACGGCCTGGACTTCAAGCCACACGGCCATGTCTCGTCAAATCACTTCACACGGCCATGCCACGATTTACATGGTCGTGCTCCAATCTATAGAATTGAGACACCGCCTAAAGACAATTTACACAAGCGCGTACCAAGGCCGTGCCCCTATCAGGGAGAGAGCAATTTCACTCGAATTTGGATACTTTGAGGCAAAGAAACACATTCCAAAGCTTATTCAAACAACGAGTAGAAGGTATACTTGAATTGGGACACTTAGAGGCCAAGTAAAGCATTCTAAAAGTCTACATAAACACTCAATGTGTAACCTGAAAAGGGCGGTTAGCTAGGCCAAGGAGCTGATCCAGAAGGCCGATTTGTAGGAATTACTCGAAGATAGCCAGTGGATCCATCTCAAGGAGCCAAAATTCTACTCAAGACGGTGGATTTCTCCTTCAATTCCTCCACGGGTTTTAGGGATTTCTTATGCTTTTTTTTATCTTTTCTCCTGAGATGTTTTCTTTATTCATTATGAACTAAACCCTTCAGATTCCTGAAGGGGATGAAACCTAGATGTTTCTTGTTATTGAATTTTGAATTATATGATAAATACTTAGTTTGTTCTTAATTATGCATGTTTAATCCAAATCTGATGTGCTTAGGTGGAGAAGGAATAGACCCTGCTTAAGAGTAGATCTAGCATAATTACGCGGAGTTGATCGCACGCCTAGAGATAGGGTGACGAGATTTTTCCGGATTAGGGTGAAACCTAATATGGGAGTCCATAGATCGATTTACTGCTATTCTAGGGGGTTATTATAAGAGAACGAGAGTTCCACTAATTAGCTTAGGGTTAGACGTTATTCGCCTCAAGAGAGGGTTTAATATACGTCAGGGAGTCTTACGGATCAAACTAAGTGAATAAATCATATGGTTTAGTGTTAAGTTACAAGCGAAGTCTAGGTGGATTCTTCCTGAGGGTATTGTTGTGATCAATTGAGTTTTCTTCAATTTATTCTCCAAGTCGTTCTTTTTTTCTTTGTGTCTTTAGCTTAATAGTCGTTAATTTAGATTAAACAGCCAATCACTCCATATTTTTGGCTAAATAATAAAAAGAAAGTGAGTATTAGTACTTTTAGTTCCTTTGGGTTCGACAATCCGGTCTTGCCTAAGCTATACTATTGTTCGATAGGTACACTTGCCTTTAATCATTGTAGAATTAGTTTCCAGGTTCGACCTTTCTCTTTATAAATTTTAAAACTCGACAAAAACAATGATCAAGTTTTTGGCGCCGTTGTCGTGGAACTAAAATATTAAGAAAGCTCTATTTTTATTACTTTAGCCATTTTTCATATTTTGCAATTTATTTTATTTTATTGTTTTTTTTTGCTAATTTTATTTCTTCCTTTCTCCTAAAGGTACCTCTAGTTTATGACTAGAAGGAACCCAACAGGACCTCTAGTATACGATAGTGATATTGAAGCTACTGCTCGTAGGAATCGCAGAGAAATTAGGCGAGCCCTAAATTACACAAAAGAAGGGCGAGAAGGCGATGCAATCCTATTGAAAGGATGGACGAGAATAATCCACCACGAGATGTGGAAGAAAGCAATGCTCTGTGTACTATGTATGATTATGCTAAACCTCATTTAACAGGAGTAGAATCTAGTATTGTTAGGCCTACTATAGCTGCTAATAATTTTGAATTAAAACCTAATACATTTGATAAACCGTAAAAGTAACATATTTTAGGCCCACATTTAGTATCCTTTTGGATGATTTAGCCCTTGATTTATGTAAAAAGGTGCTCTTAATCCTTTCTTTTCATGTTTTTACTCGAAAAGCACCCGAGGACAAAAAGAACAAGAAATGGGCTTAAAACAGGCCAATTTGGGCTAAAGAGGAAATCAACACGGCCTAGACTTCAAGCCACACGGTCGTGCCTCGATAATTAACTAAGACACAGCCATGCCACGATTTACACGGCCGTGCCCCAATCGAAAGAATCAAGACACGGCCTAAAGATGATTTACACGGGTGTGTACCATGGCTGTGTCCCTACCGCAGAAAAGAGCAATTCTACTCGGAATAGGATACTTTGAGGCAAAGAAACACATTCCAAAGCCTATTCAAACACCGACTAGGAATTATACTTGAATTAGGATACTTAGGGGCCAAGTATGTTATCTCAAAGTCTATATAAAAACCCAAAGGTGCAACTTAAGGGGGAGTTCGATAGAAGTCTTCTACCAAGGCTTTTGTCGGGGCGTTAGGGTGAGCTAGGCCAAATAGCCGAAGCCAGAGTAGTCAATTCAGGGAATTACTCGAAGATAGCCAGTTGATCCATCTCAAGAAGCTAGAATTCTACTCAATATGGCGGATCTCTCTTTTAATTCCTTCAGGGGGTTTAAGGGACTTCTTATGTTTTGTTTTATCTTTTCTCTTGAGATGTTTTATTTTAAAGTTATGAACTAAACCCTTCAAATACCTGAAGGGGATGAAACCTAGATGAATCTTGTTATTGTTTTTGAATTATATGATAAATACTTACTTTGTTCTTTATTGTGCATGCTTAATCGAAATTCTGATGTGCTTAGGTGGAGGAGGAATAGACCCTGACTAAGAGTAGATCTAGCATAATTAAGTAGAGTTGATCACACGCCTAGAGATAGGGTGACGAGATTTTGCCAGATTAGGATGAAACCTAATATGGGAATCCATAGGTCGATTTACTGCTATCCTAGGGGGTTATTATAAGAGAACGAGAGTTCCACTAATTAACCTAGGGTTAGACGTTATTCGCCTCGAGAGAGGGTTTAATATACGTTAGGGAGTCTCACAGATCAGGCTAAGTGAATAAATCATATGGTTCAGTGTTAGATAACAAGTGAAGTCTAAGTGGATTCTTCCTGAGGGTATCTTCGCGATCAACTGAGCTTTTCATCAAGTTATTTCCAAATTCATTCTCTTTT
Source organism: Gossypium rotundifolium (assembly GCA_025506655.1). Lineage (NCBI taxonomy): Eukaryota > Viridiplantae > Streptophyta > Magnoliopsida > Malvales > Malvaceae > Gossypium > Gossypium rotundifolium. Next base: position 78,672,400 of record CP106723.1, read on the forward strand.
TTCTTTGAGTCTTTATTTTATTAGTCTTTAAATTAGATTAAATCAACCAATCACTCTATATCTAGGCTAAATAATAAAAAGAAAGTTAGTATTAGTACTTTTAGTTTCTTTGGGTTCGACAATCAGGTTTTGCCTAAGCTATACTACTGTTCGATAGGTAAACTTGCCTTAAATCATTGTCAGAGTTAGTCTCCAGGTTCGATCGCATTCATTATAAATTTTAAAACTCGATAGACACACGATCAAGTTTTTGGTGCCGTTGCTGGGGAACTAAAATATTAAGAAAGCTCTATTTTATTACTTTAGCCATTTTTTATTTTTTATTTATTTCACAATTTATTTTATTTTATTGTTTTTGCTAATTTTATTTCTTCTTCCTTTTTCCTAGCAAGTATCTCTAGTTTATGACTATAAGGAACCCGACAGGACCACTAGTATACAATAGTGAAATTAAAGCTACCTCTCAGAGAAATCGCAGAGAAATTAGGCAAGCCTTAAATTACACAGAAGAAGAGCGAGAAGATAGATCCGATCCTACTGAAGGGATGGACAAAAATAATCCACCACGAGATGTGAAAGAAAACAATGCTCCGTGCACAATGTATGATTATGCCAAACCTCATTTAACAGGAGCTAAATCTAGTATTGTTAGGCCTGCTATAGCCGCTAATAATTTTGAATTAAAGCCTAACACAATACAAATGATCCAACAATTTGTTCAATTTGATGGTTTGCAGGACGAAGACCCGAACACTCATATAGCTAATTTTTTAGAGTTCTGTGATACTTTCAAAATAAATGGTGTTTCTGATGATGCCATTCATCTTCGGTTATGTAACACCCTAAAAATCTGAGTATTGATATATTGCATGATTTGGTGTTTAGATTATGAAGGAAATTTTTTTTTATTATTATTAGTGCTTATTATAGCCCTAAAGAAGAATTAGAATTTATTGGGTATAGAATAATTTTTAGTTTTTTTTTAAATTTATTGAAGTGGAGCAGGTGGCATTGACACATAAGTTAATTAAAGTGTCAAAGTGTAGCATAAGAAGAGTATATGGCAAAGTGGTGTTGGCGCATGAGTTAGTCCATAAGGAGAAGGTTCAATCCCTTGTTTAGCATCTAGATGAATTTTTATTTTAGTTTTCGCACATGTATAGCAAGTGTCGGCCAAGTGCATATATGGTAAGTGTTGACCATGATATTTTTGGTTAGTATATCAAAGGATTAAGGAAATTGTTAACTCAAGGAAGGGAATCAAGAATTTAAGGAAAGGTATGAAGATATGGGGCACATATCAAGGAAAAGTTATGGAAACAATATCATGGCCATTTGACCATGCATAGGACTGACAATTTGGACTATAGGGGAGCCAAATTTTGGTGATAGTTTGGCTAAGAATTGAAGTTTCTTTTGGTCATTCCTAGCAACTTTGTGCAAAATTTTGCATTCCTCTTCTCAACTTTTCCTTTGGCCGAAATTGAACCTTGGTAAAGCTCTAATCTTTTGACCATTTGGTCATTTTTGCTTATTGCTTTAGCATTTGTTTTGTGCCTTTTCTTTGAGTGCCGAAATCACCTATACCAAAAGCCATTCTTTTTCTTTTCTTTTTACCATTGCCGAATGTACCTAGCTCCTAAAACCATCTTTTTCTTCTCTTCTTTTTGAAAACCAAAATAACATCATCACCATCTTTTCTCTTATTTTTATTTCTTTTCAATCGAAATTTTCTCCATTTACACTCTCATGGCCGAATGCTAATGTGCCTATAGCCGAATTCATTTTCTTTTTTCTTTGATTCTTCATAGCCGAAATCTTCATCCATCACAAACACCATTCTCAATCCTTTCTTTTCGACCGTGGAAAATAGGTAAGGGATTATTTTTCGTTTTCGATTAGTTAATAATGATATGGACGATTATTGATGGTGTCATGAAGGACCATTTGGATCAAAATAAACGTTCATTCTATTAACGTTTTATTTGTTATATTATAGTGCAATAACGGAAGATCAGAACTCAAGTGTTCGAGAGAATCGTAGAAACGTTGGAATCGATTTATTGTGGTAAGGAAATCACATCCTTAAAACCTTTAGTATTATTTCGATATTATTTTAGATTGGATTAATGTTCTTTTGATCTTGAAGACTTTCAAAATAGGGAAGAAAAGGGCGGTGTTTAGTCATATTAAGAGGGGCGGATCCGTAAATCCCCCATTTAAACGAAGAGCGATTTCGGCAGTCCGGGATTTTCCACCGGGTTGCGGACCATCTTCCGAAGGAAGTCAATTATTTGAAGTGGTACGAACTTTTGAGCCTTTATACGTTGGTGGATTCTCAACGTATAACGAACCAATAAACGAGGAGAAACCGAAAATCGAAGTGATTCAAAATCAAAAGGGTAAGGTTTTGGATCTAATATCGATAATGTATTTTTTACACAAAATAGTGTTCTAACGGATCGAAATATGTTTTAGGTGTCGAGGAGCGAGAAGGATTAGTACTCTCAGATCGGTGTGTAACTTCACACTTTTTCTCGGGTTGGATATCAATTTTGGTATTGAAGTAAAATCGTAAAAAATGACTAGATCGGTATGAAACGTAATAACCGATATTTCAATAAAATACATGAAAATGACTAAAATCGTGAAAATTATGAAAACGCCTCGAGAAATTACTTGTTAATATGTAAGTTGTATGTTTCGTAAAAATGGGCCGTAAAATATGCTAGATCGATAAATGGGCTGAAAACTCTGCTAGATTGATAATCGGGCCAAAATCTCTGTTTGATTGTAAATTGGGCCGAAATATCTGCTAGATCGATAAATGGGCCGAAAACTCTACTAGATTGATAATCGGGCCGAAATCTCTGTTTGATTATAAATTGGGCCGAAATCCCTGCTAGATCGATAAATGGGCCGTAAACTCTATTAAATTGTTAAACGGACTAAAATACTTGCTAGATCGATAAATGGGCCGAACTCTTGCTAGATCGTAAATTTGGGCCCTAGTTGATAAATAGTTAATTAGGACAAAATGTTATTTATGGGCCTTAATAAAGATTTGGAAATATTAACTATTGTTAATGGGCTTTTTAATAAAATTATTGTATGACCATAGTTTACTATTGCATACATATTGCATGGGTTGGGAAATGATGAAGAGAAGAAGGCCTGCTGCCAAAATCTAGTTCGGTGGCTCTGCCACAAAATTATGGCTTTTTTGCCTCTAGTTCGGTGGCTCGCCACAAAAGCAATAAATAGCTATTTGCCTCTAGTTGGTGGCTCGCCACAAAATAATAATTGGCTCAATTCCTCTAGTTCGGTGACTTTGTCACAATCTAGTTCATGGCTATGCCACAAAATATAAATTGGCTTAATGCCTATGATTGGTGTGATGGCGGGGTGGGTTGACTTGATCCCCACAGTTGTGATGGTTGGTACGGGGTGTGTAGCGGATGGAATTAGGTTTGGGAGGGAAAATTCATTTTTAAATGCATGCTATTAATTATGTTATTCATTATATTATTTTTTTTTTTTTTTGCTTATGGGCTCAAGGCCCAAATCCATAATTTGAAAATCTGGCCCAGTGAACAAAGTAAGTGAGTTATACACTGAGTTCTAAGTAACTCACCCCTTAAATTTTTTCCATCTCGTAATGGAAATTGACGTGGACTTGGGCCGAGGATGGCTTCGTGGAGGCCATAACGCAAAACATGTGTTTATTAAACTCGAACTTTTAATAAGTATTTTACTATTTTGGGTTAATGTAATAAGGGCCTCTATTAATAATTTTACTTGATTTTTATGTGTGTTGGTTTTAAACTATATTTTGAATATTTAAACACGGGCTTATGATTATATTATGTTTCTTTTATCAAACTAAATTGGGTTTTCAAATATATGAGATTCCTTTATAAATGTTTATTTATTGTTAACTCTTAAATAAATTACCTAAGGGTTTTGATAATACAATATTAAAAATGCTTTTCAACTAATATTTTCAACCATTTTTTATATATCAAATTTAAAATACTCTTCCGATTTTTATTAAACCTCGTAATTAAAATAATACTCGTAGTTTTCAACTTATCGAAGATTTTAAGATAGCTCGATTCATGTAACAAACCAAATCTAGTCTTAATACATAGACCGGTTTGAAATGTTACATTTAATGGTATCAGAGCTAGTTTCAAAAACTCTACCGTGATTTGGGTTCGCAAATAAATTTTGTATGAAATCGCTCAATTATATTTAAAGATCAGTATGGCACCACAAGTATCCGGCAACAAGTCAAGTAAGTATTTATTGCTTAATAATTACTATGATGATCATAGGAATACTCTAGAACTTCTAGTTTTAGACGTGAAAAATCGTAGAGATTGAGACTATAGGATATGTTGCGAAAAACAACTTTACCTCTCAAATCTCATAAAACATCATTAATAAACACCAAACAAATTTTTGATTCATATAACTTATAATCGATAAAATGAACAAGCCATCATGAGCACTAGAGGACGTGGTCGTGGACGCAGAGACGTGGTAGTGGTAGAGGCCGAGGTGCTATAATCAAGCACCAAATCATATGCCGAAATGGATGCACTCGCCAATTGAGAGTGAGACGGATCACGTGATCACATGGAAGAAGATAATGCATTGACTCAAGCAATGTCATGCGAGTCTTAGAAAGGGTCGCCGAACTAGAATTGGGCCAACAACTCGTGGGTCAATTTGAACGACTTAAGTCCAATCTCGCAGAAGTTTTAGAGGAGTCTCGGTGTAGCTCCAAATGTGGTGAATATCGCTCAAGTCGTGGAACGGATTATGGATGATATGGAATGCCTTCGTTGAGCAAAACCGAGAGGAGCTGTATCCTTGTTAAGAGATGAGGCGATCGATGGTGGCTCATTTGTTCGTGAAGGCACCAAGTCAGACCGATTAATTGGGAATTCTTTAAAGTCGCCTTCCAAGGAAAATAAATGGAACGAGTTATGTAGACGCTCGAAGGAAAGAATTTCTAAATCTTGTCCAAGGAAGTAAGACAGTGGCAGCATATGAAGCTGAGTTTTCACATCTGAGCCGCTATGCCCGGACAATTGTAGCAACAGATCATGAACGATGTGTACGTTTCGAGGATGGGCTTAATGATGAGCTGAGGGTTCTGATTGCTCCACAGCAAGTTAGAAATTTTTCCACTCTTGTGGAGAACAAAATAGCCGAAGAGGCTAAGAATTCAGAACGGCAGAACCGAGAAAGATTTTGAAACAAGAGAGAGACACAGCAGTCTGGTTCTTCAAAGAGATTCCAGAAGAGACCTCGGAATGATGAACCAGTTCAAGGTAGAACCCCAGAGCAAATAATCAAGTCGAGATTGCACCGAGTGTGGAAAAGACATTTTGGAGAGTGTTGAGGAAAATGGGCGCATGTTTCAAATGCGGTTCAATGGATCATCAGTACAAAAATTATCCTCGACGTATGGATACGACTCAAGAAGTTCGTAATAATGATGCACAGCCGGCTAGAGGTAATCAGCAGCCACCGAGAGGTCATGGACCAGGTCGCGGTGGTAATGGGGTTGGTCGTGGTCAAGGTGCATCGGGTCGAGGCAATGGTCCTAGAGGAAATGCAGATGCAAGACAGCCTGGACTGGTCTATGCAGTTAGACGCCGCGAGGACGGCAATGCACCAGATGTGATAACTGGTACGTTCCTCATTTTTGATGTACCTGTTATTGCCTTAATAGATATTGGTTCTACCCACTCATATGTTGCTAGCGCCATATCTGGAAACCTGAATTTAGAACCTAAAATTACCGATAGTGGGATGACAGTAATTAGTCCTTTAGGACAGTCGGTAATTGTAAATAAAATGTTTAAAGACGTGCCCTTGAAAATTCAAGAAGAGGTATTCTTAGCAAACTTGATGGAACTACCTTTCGGCGAGTTCGATCTCATTCTGGGCATGGATTGGTTGGTTAACCATCGGGCGCAATTGGATTGTGCTGAAAAACGAATGTCAGTAAGAACCTCAGATGAGAAGGAAGTCATAATGATTGGTGAGCGAAGGAACTACTTAGCAAATGTGGTATTTACATTAAAGGCAGAGAAGTTGGTGTGATGGAGCATTCCTAGCCTTTATCTGTGCTTTGGATGCCAAAGAGTTATCTGTGGTTGATGTGAGGACGGTGAAGGAATTTCCGATGTATTTCTCAAGAACTTCGGTATACCTCCGGATCGGAAGTAGAATTTGGCATTGAGCTTTTGCTCGGGACGACTCCAAAGGTCCATTGCTCCTTATAGAATGGCACCAAGGAGTTGGTTGAGCTTAAAGCTCAAATTCAAGAATTGCCGGATCGGGATTTATTCGACCAAGTGTGTCTCCGTGGGAGCACCCGCTTTGTTCGTCAAGAAGAAGGATGGATCGATGCGTATGTGCATTGACTACGCATAGCTTGAATAAATTGACGATCAAGAATCGGTATCCTCTCGCCGAGAATTGACGACTGCTTGATCAATTAAAAGGAGCTTCATTTTCTCCAAAATTGATTTGAGGTCAAGTTATCACCAACTCAAGGTGAAAGAAGCGGACATTTATAAGACGGCATTTCGGACACGCTACGGACACTATGAGTTTGTAGTAATGCCGTTTTGATTAACCAATGCACCATCCGCATTTATGGACATGATGAATCGAGTCTTTCAACCATATTTAGACCGGTTTGTGGTAGTGTTCATAGATGACATATTGGTTTATTCGAGAAATGAGGAGGAGCATGACAAGCATTTATGATAGTATTACTGACTACTTCGTGATAAGCAATCGATGCCAAATTTAGTAAATGCGAATTTTGGCTAAAGGAAGTGACTTTCCTTGGTCATGTGGTATCGTGGAAGGAATAAGGGTGGATCCGGAAAATTGAGGCTATTCGGATTGGAAACCACCAACATCAGAGTGAAATTCGTAGTTTCTTGGGTTTAATGGATAATATAGACATTTTGTAGAGGGTTTTCGTTGATTGTCGCACTCTAACTAAACTGCTGCGGAAGGGAGTTCCGATTATTGACCGAAAAGCAGCAAGAGAGTTTCGAGAAATTGAAGAAGATCCTGACGGAAGCTCTAGTTTTGATTCAGCCGGAGGCTGGAAAAGAATTCACTATTTATTGTGATGCGTCTCACACGGGTCTGGGTTGTGTGTTGATGCAAAATGGAAAGGTGGTGGCCTATGCTTCTCATCAATTGAGAGCTGCTGTGGTCTTTGCTTTAAAGATTTGGAGGTACTATCTCTATGGTGAGAAGTCAATAATCTACACGGATCACAAGAGTCTTAAATACCTCCTTACGAAAAAGGAGTTAAATTTGAGACAAAGAAGATGGGTAGAATTATTAAAGGATTATGATTTCTCAATTGAATATCATCCCGGAAAGGCTAACGTGGTAGCCGATGCGTTAAGTCGTAAGGCGATTCGATTTGAGAGCATTGTTTGCCCATTTGAGTCTCAGATGAGGATGGTAGTTTGTTAGCGTAACTTCGTGAAGCCTCGTGTATGGAACAAATCAAGGAAAACAAACATCGATGAGAAGCCGGGACCTTTACTTGACAAGTTGAAAATGGTGAAATCGAGGATTTTGGAATAAACACTAAGGTGTGTTGTGCTTTCGAGGAAGAGTATGTATGCCTAAGGACTCGATCCGAGGCAAATGATTCTACTGGAGGCGATAGTAGCCCTTATGCTATGCAACCGGAGGAAATAAGATATATCGAGATCTCCGTGAATGATTGGTGGCGTGGTTGAAGCGTGAAATTTCGAATTTGTGGGAAAATGTTTGACTTGTCGCAAGTGAAGGCAGAACATCAATTACCGTCGGATTGTTACAACCTGAAGGATTCCTCTTTGGAAATGAGAGCGATAACTATGGATTTTGTTAGTGGGTTACCGTTAACACCTACTAAGAAAAATTCCGCTTGGGTAATTGTTGATCGCTTGACTAAGACCGCTTATTTCCGCTAGTTCGTACGGATTATTCATTGCGAAGTTGGAGAAATTGTACGATCCGAAATTGTGAGGTTGCATGGGGTACCAGATCTATTATATCGCATGGGGATCCCGATTTACATCACGATTCGAAAGCTCTGATGAAGCCTTGGGGACAAAGTTGAACTTCAAGACGGCTTTTCATCCTCATCGATGGTCGCTTGAGAGAGTAATTCAGATATTAGAAGATATGTTAAGAGGATGTGTAATCGACTTGTGGGTAGTTGGGAGGATTATCTATCACCGCGTAATTCGTGATATAACAACAAATTTATCGCCTAGCATTCAGATGGCACCTTACGAGGCATCGTATGGTCGTAAGTGTCATTCTCCTATTTGTTGGACCGAGTGGGCGAAGCGACGTGTGTTAGGTCCCGAGTTGATATCCAAACAGAGGATAAGGTAAAAGTTATTCGAGCACGGTTGAAAGAAGCCTCGAGAGATGTAAGTCGATGCGGACCAAGCATAAGGACATCGAGTATGCTATAGGGATCGTTTTCTTGAAGGTCTCTCCTTGGAAAAAGATCTTCGTGTTTGGAAGGAAGGGCAAGCTAAGTCCTAGATACATTGGACCTTATTGTGTCAAGCGTGTTGGTCCAGTGGCTTATCAGATTGAGTTATCTCCGTAATTGGATCAAATTCATAATGTTTTTCATGTTTCCATGTTGAGGCGTTATAGATCGGATCCTTCGCACATTATACCGGTAGAAGAATTGGAGTTGAATTCAGATTTGTCTTTTGAAGAAGAACCAGTAGAAATCTTAGACCGAGATGTCAAAGTGCTAAGAAAGAAAACCGTGCTATTGATCAAAGTTCTATGGCGTAACCACAGAGTGGAGGAAGCTACGTGGGAACCTGAGGATGCAATTCGGCAACAATACCCTCACCTCTTTCAATCAGGTAAATTTCGAGGAAGAAATTTTCTTTAAGGAGGGTAGAGTTGTAACACCCTAAAAATCTGAGTATTGATATATTGCATGATTTGGTGTTTAGATTATGAAGGAAATTTTTTTTTATTAGTGCTTATTATAGCCCTGAAGAAGAATTAGAATTTATTGGGTATAGAATAATTTTTAGTTTTTTTTTAAATTTATTGAAGTGGAGCAGGTGGCATTGACACATAAGTTAATTAAAGTGTCAAAGTGTAGCATAAGAAGAGTATATGGCAAAGTGGTGTTGGCGCATGAGTTAGTGCATAAGGGAGAAGGTTCGAATCCTTTGTTTAGCATCTAGATGAATTTTTATTTTTAATTTTCTGCACATGTATAGCAAGTGTCGGCCAAGTGCATATATGGTAAGTGTTGACCATGATATTTTTGGTTAGTATATCAAAGGATTAAGGAAATTGTTAACTTAAGGAAGGGAATCAAGAATTTAAGGAAAGGTATGAAGATATGGGGCACATATCAAGGAAAAGTTATGGAAACAATATCATGGCCATTTGACCATGCATAGGACGGAAATTTGGACTATAGGGGAGCCAAATTTTGGTGATAGTTTGGCTAAGAATTGAAGTTTCTTTTTGGTCATTCCTAGCAACTTTGTGCAAAATTTTGCATTCCTCTTCTCAACTTTTTCCTTTGGCCGAAATTGAACCTTGGTAAAGCTCTAATCTTTTGACCATTTGGTCATTTTTGCTTATTGCTTTAGCATTTGTTTTGTGCCTTTTCTTTGAGTGTCAAATCACTTAAACCAAAAGCCATTCTTTTCTTTTCTTTTACCATTGCCGAATGTACCTAGCTCCTAAAACCATCTTTTCTTTCTTCTTTTGAAAACCAAAATAACATCATCACCATCTTTTCTCTTATTTTTATTTCTTTTCAATCAAATTTTCTCCATTTACACTCTCATGGTCGAATGCTAATGTGCCTATAGCCAATTCATTTTCTTTTTTCTTTGATTCTTCATAGCCAAAATCTTCATCCATCACAAACACCATTCTCAATCCTTTCTTTTCAATCGTGGAAAATAGGTAAGGGATTCTTTTTCATTTTCGATTAGTTAATAGTGATATGGCCGATTATTGATGGTGTCATGAAGGACCATTTGGACCAAATAAACGCTCATTCTATTAACGCTTTATTCGTTATATTATAGTGTAATAACGGAAGATCGGAACTCAAGTGTTCAAGAGAATCGTAGAAACGTTGGAATCGATTTATTGTGGTAAGGAAATCACATCCTTAAAACCTTTAGTATTATTTCGATATTATTTTAGATTGGATTAATGTTCTTTTGATATTGAAGACTTTCAAAATAGGGAAGAAAAGAGCGGTGTTTAGTCATATTAAGAGGGATGGATCCGTAAATCCCCCATTTAAACGAAGAGCGGTTTCGACAGTCTGGGATTTTCTACCGGGTTGCGGACCATCTTCCAAGGAAGTCAATTATTTGAAGTGGTACGAACTTCCGAGCCTTTATACATCGGTGGATTCTCAACGATAACTAACCAATAAACGAGGAGAAACCGAAAATCGAAGGATTCAAAATCAAGAGGGTAAGGTTTTGGATCTAATATCGATAATGTATTTTTAGACAAAATAGTGTTCTAACGGATCGAAATATGTTTTAGGTGTCGAGGAGCGAGAAGGATTAGTAATCTCAGACGAGGTGTGTAACTTCACACTTTTTCTCAAGTTGATATCAATTTTGGTATTGAAGTAAAATCGTAAAAAATGACTAGATCGGTATGAAACGTAACAACCGATATTTCGACGAAAATACATGAAAACGACTAAAATCGTGAAAATTACTAAAATGCCCTCGAGAAATTACTTGTTAATATGTAAGTTGTATGTTTCAGTAAAATGGGCCGAAATATGCTAGATTGATAAATGGGCGAAAACTCGCTAGATTGATAATCGCCCGAAATCTGCTTGATTGTAAATTGGGCAAATTCTACTAGATCGATAAATGGGTCAAAACTCGCTAGATTGATAATCGGTGAAATTGCTTGATTATAAATTAAATAAATCCTCGCTAGATCGATAAATGGGCCGTAAAGTCTATTAAATTGTTAAACGGACTAAAATACTTGCTAGATCGATAAATGGGCCGAGCTGTTGCTAGATCGTAAATTTGGGCCCTAGTTGATAAATAGTTAATTAGGGCAAAATGTTATTTATGGGCCTTAATAAAGATTTGTAAATATTAACTCTTGTTAATGGGCCTTTTAATAAAATTATTGTATGACCATAGTTTACTATTGCATACATATTGCATGGGTTGGGAAATGATGAAGAGAAGAAGGCCTGTTGCCAAAATCTAGTTCGGTGGCTCTGCCACAAAATTATGGCTTTTTTGCCTCTAGTTCGGTGGCTCTGCCACAAAAGCAATAAATAGCTATTTGCCTCTAGTTCGATGGCTCTGCCACAAAATAATAATTGGCTCAATGCTCTAGTTCGGTGACTTTGTCACAATCTAGTTCTATGGCTATGCCACAAAATATAAATTGGCTTAATGCCTATGATTGGTGTGATGGATGGGTGGGTTGACTTGATCCTCACAGTGTGATGGTTGGTACGGGGTGTGTAGCGGATGGAATTAGGTTTGGGAGGGAAAATTCATTTTTACATGCATGCTATTAATTATGTTATTCATTATATTATTTTTTTTTTTTTGCTTATGGGCTCAAGGCCCAAATCCATAATTTGAAAATCTGGCCTAGTGAACATAGTAAGTGAGTTATACACTGAGTTCTAAGTAACTCACCCCCTTAAATTTTTTCCATCTCAGGTAATGGAAATTGACGTGGACTTGGGCCGAGGATGGCTTCGTGGAGGCCATACTGCAAAACATGTGTTTATTAAACTCTGAACTTTTTAATAAGTATTTTACTATTTTGGGTTAATGTAATAAGGGCCTCTATTAATAATTTTACGGATTTTTATGTGTGTTGGTTTTAAACTATATTTTGAATATTTAAACACGGGCTTATGATTATATTATGTTTCTTTTATCAAACTAAATTGGGTTTTCAAATATATGAGATTCCTTTATAAATGTTTATTTATTGTTAACTCTTAAATAAATTACCTAAGGGTTTTGATAATACAATATTAAAAATGCTTTTCAACTAATATTTTCAACCATTTTTTTATATATCAAATTTAAAATACTCTTCCGATTTTTATTAAACCCTCGTAATTAAAATAATATCGTAGTTTTCAACTTATCAAGATTTTAAGATAGCTCGATTCATGTAACAAACCAAATCTAGTCTTAATACATAGACCGGGTTTGGGGTGTTACAGGTTATTCCCCTTTTCATTAAGGAATAAAGCCAAATAGTGGTTAAACTTGTTACCACGAGGGTCAATCAGTACATGGGAACAAATGACCGAAAAAAATTTATTAAAATATTTCCCAACGGGCAAAATGGCCAAATTACGGAATGATATCTCTTCTTTTGTGTAGATGGATTTAGAGACATTATATGATGCGTGGGAGAGATACAAGGATCTCTTGAGGAGATGTCCACACCACGGATTACCTTTGTGGCTTCAAGTCCAGACATTTTACAATGGTGTAAATCCCTCAACACAGCAATTAATTGATTCAGCCGTCGATGTAACTTTAAATAATAAAACTCCTGAAGCAGCTTACGAGTTCATTGAAGAGATGTCACTGAATAACTATCAGTGGCAAGTTACAAGGACAAAATCGACAAAATCAGTCGGAGATTACAACCTCGATGCAGTGACCATGCTATCAACACAGGTAGAGATGATGAATAAAAAGCATGATAGTTTGTGTTCTTCGCAGGTACATCCAGTCATGCAGTGCAACGCAATTGGAACTGTGGCAAATCCTGAGTACCCACCCTACCAACCAGACGCAGAGAGCGAACAGATGAACTATATAGGTAATAATTTTTTATCCAATAATAATCCTTATAGTAATAACTACAATCCAGGTTGGAGGAACCACCCAAATTTTTCATGGGAGGCCATGGAAATCAAGGAAATCAAAGACAGCAACCTCCTCTAAGAAATTGAGAAAATTCACATTAGACACAGACAAGCGCTTCCAAGAAATTGAGAAAACAATTAAAAGTAATGAGAGCCAAATCGGGGAACTTACTAAGTCCGTTAAGGAAGCCACTAATGCAGTCGAACAACTTGCAAAGCTAATGTCTGAAGGACCACTAGGACGTCTACCAAGTAACACCGAGATTAACCCGAAGGAGCAAATTCAATCCATTTCAGCTCAAGACAGTAAGGGGTTAGAGGAACCCATTCCAATACAAGAAAATAAGGTAGACGAAGGTAAGATACAGGTAACACAAGAAAAGCCAAAACCAGTAATCAAGGAATACCAACCTCGTATACCTTATCCCAAAGCGATAAAAAGAGATGATTCAGAAGAACAGTTTGGTAAGTTTCTTAAACTCTTAAAGAAATTACATATTAACTTACCCCTTCTTGAAGCTTTTTTTTAGATGCCAGACTTGACGAAATTTTTAAAACAGCTCTTGACTAACAAACGCAAATTAGACAAAGAGCACCATGTGGAATTAGACACATCATTCTCAGCAATGTTACACAATAGACTACCACAAAAGCTAAAAGATCCAGGGAGTTTTACAATTCCATGTTTAATTGGTAGTTTAGCTATTGATAGCACGTTAGCTGATTTAGGGGCAAGCATAAATGTCATGCCTTATACATTATTTAAACGACTAGGTCTAGAGAAGCCCAAACAAACTACGATGAGTATACAATTAGTTGGTAAAACCCTTAGAATTCGTAAGGGCATTATCGAAGATGTTCTTGTCAAAATTGAGAAATTTGTTTTCCCAGTAGATTTTGTTGTTTTAGATATGGACGAGGAAAATACAATCCCCTTAATTTTAGGCAGACCTTTTCTTGCAACTGCCAAGATTAAAATTGATGTTGCCACAGAAGAACTCATACTTTGTGTAGGTGACGAATCGATTAGTCTTTAAGCTCTTGACTCGGCCAGAACAACAATCGATGAATGTAAGAAAGTGAATATAGATGATAATCAAATTGTTCAACATTTATCGCAGGAAACACCACAAAGGCACAACTCTGAGCTGACTCACAGATCCCAAAGCAACAAAGAAGAATAAAACAAGGAACAAGACCTTAGGATCGATGATTTAGAAGAGCAGAGGACACAAGATAAAGAACAACTGGACCCACACGAAGTAACACTAGAAGAACCACCGGAAGAACTCATAGGAACATCAAATCACTTAAAATTAGGAGACCAAGTGCTGCTCAACAAAGCTGATCCTCGCATCATCACAACAGACCTGAACGTAAGTAAGGAAATTTCTCTTAAGGTACACGATATCTTCACCCATGGAACAGTCGAGGTAAGTAATCCAACATTTGGCACTTTTAAAGTAAACGCTTCTCGACTTGAACCTTATCAAGAAAATAAAATTTTAAGCAAGAGGGAAGATATTCAAACCTTTAAACCTCTCTAATTTTTCTAATTCGAGGAAAGTCCAGCTTAAGACTATAAACGAGTGCTTCTCGGGAGGCAACCCGAGCACTAACACTATTTACTTTCAAATTTATTTTCAGTTTCTTTCCCTTCCTTCTTTATTTCCTATTAAACTAACGGAAGTACAAAACTTTAAGGCCACACGGCCTTTTACACGGCCGTGTCCGTGACCATGTGGACCACTAAAACAACCGTACTAACACAACAAAGGCCGTACGATTCAGTCCCAACCACCCCACGATGTCACGAATCAAACCACTCCCCCACGGGCACCAGTAAATTGGCACGATCGTGCTCCACAACCGTGTGAAGCCACTGACTTATCAGCCACAGGACAAACACGCCCATGCCGCCCAATTGTGCCAAAACACTACCTTTTTAGGAACGGCATGGCATTATGACAAACAGCCATGGCATACCAACACACCCAGAACACGGTCGTGCGATGCGACCGTGTGAAAACACTGACTTATCGACCACGGGCATTTTACCTCCAAGCACGGCCGTCCGATACGGCTGTGTAAAGCAACACGCCCTAGAGAAACGGTGTGGGATTTCATCAGAGGCTAAAATCTATTTAAACACCACATCCCTCTTCTTTCTATTTCTTTCTTTTCCCATTCTATCCTCCTTCTTTCTATTTCCTTCTTTCTTATAGAAAAGGTGTTCGGACTCTTGTGCTACACTAAGATCATGCCGAAGAAACGTAAAAGGCCAACCGCAGTCTCTTCAATGGAGACACTACACATAAGTTCATGCCGGCCGCTTCATCCAAACACCAAGCCAAGGGTCTTTGAGACATTTTTGGTTTTATTTTTCTTTTCTCTTTTGCTTCAATTTCCTTCCCTTTGACTCTATTATGCTTAATCTAGTTTATTTGGTTTTAATTTCTTGGTTTTAGGTTCTAAAGGCTGCTTGGGAATCACACACCATAGCCTTAGAGGTTAGACCCACCTCGCGAACCATCCAACAATAAGGGCTCCTTAGTCTATTAGTCTTTTCTTTCAATTTAAGTTTTCTTCTTAGTCTCCTTCTCCTTATTTTCTTTGCCTTTAATTATAGTATTAGTATATTATTAATGTTTCTTTACGTTTCTTGGCTATATCTTTGCAGGCTATCCAATTTCTTTATCTAGCACAAAGCTCATCAATAATCACCCCACTAGGCCCATAGAAAACGCCACCACGACCTCTGCCAACTCCCGAAGTCATCCAAAATTCAGGAAGTGGCACTCTCTCCCTCTCATTTGATTTTCTATTAATTGTTATTATCTATCTTTGTACATTGAGGGAAATGTACATATTAAGTGTGGGGGGAATTAAGTGCCTAACTTTTGCATGATTCTAAAATCTTGAATTTAATCTTGTTTTAAGTATTTTCTCATATTACTAATTAGGTGAAATTTCTAATGATTTATGATTTTATTAAATTGTTTTTGAGTAAGTCATTGATAATTGTGCATTGATGATTTATACTTGAAGAATACTAGAGAATCAAGCATGATAAGTCTATTTTTCAAGAATAAAAAATTTTATAGGTTGTTGAATTGAATTTGAATATTACCTTGAAGTTGAAATTTACAAGGATTGATGTCAAATGCCCATAATTTTTTGTGAGATTTGAGCCTTACAGAGCATATATTATTTTTCAAGATCACTTTATTGATTATGAGTGTGTCAACACTGAATTGTTATTCTAAAACTTACCTAGATTATACATGTTGAGACCACATCTATGATTTGATATACTGAAATGATAAAGGCGCCTAGGTTTTAACCCATTCACTCCACTAAAAAGCTTACCTACAAAATTAACCATGAGTGAACCCATTTGATCCTAACAACCCTTTTTATTGATTTACCCGCTAATATTAACCCAAAACCCTTTGTATTTGTTATCACCATTCTTTTGACTACCCTTCGATCGAGAATTGATTTGAACAGTTACTGAGTTAGTTTATTTCAGTTGATAAAGTTTTCTATATTATGTTTCTATTTGATCTTAAAAAAAAATTGAAATCAAAGTATAGTCAGCATTAATAGTATAAAAAGTGAGCTTGTACATTCAAATTTCAATTATCAAAGAAAAAGCTCGTAGTGTTATTAGTTTCAAAGTTTCAATTGATGTAATCATTTAATTTCTAGTTTATTGTTTTTAGTTAGGTAATGTGTCAGTTTCATCTCAATTTTAACATTCTAATTCAGCCTTTATCCACACCTTTTAACCCAAGCCCCATTACAACCCTGATTGAAGACCTTTTGATTTGTGTATCATCTCATATCACAGTGGTGGAGATTTGATTTCAAGTAAGCCTATGGGATTAACTTTTCGCTTAAGTTCTTTGAGTGATTTGAGTGAATTGTTGAGTGCTTAATTGTGAACCTTAAACACTTTGAGTGATTTGAGTGAATCTTTAGTGAGGATGTCAATCCTTGTCGCTTGATTTATGTAAAAGTTTCCTTAATCCTTTCTTTTCATGTTTTTTGAATCAAAGATAATTATTTAGTTGATGGGAGACACCGAAACACATTCCAAAGCCTATTCAAGCACCTGAGCAGGAATTATACTTGAATTAGGATACTTAGGGGCCAAGTAAGGCATCTCAAAGTCTATATAAACACCCAAAGGTGCAACTTAAGGGGGAGTTCAGCAGAAGCCCTCTACCAAGGCTTTTGTCGGGGCGTTGGTGAGCAAGGCAAAAGAGCTAAAGCCAGAACAGTCAATTCAGGGAATTACTCGAAGATAGCCAGTTGATCCATTTTAAGAAGCCAGAATTCTACTCAAGACGGCAAATCTCTCCTTCAATTCGTTCAGGGGATTTAAGGGATTTCTTATAATTTGTTTTATCTTTTCTCTTGAGGTGTTTTATTTTAAAATTATGAACTAAACCCTTCAGATACCTGAAGGGGATGAAACCTAGATGAATCTTGTTATTGTTTTCTAAAATTATATGATAAATACTTAGTTTCTTCTTAATTGTGCATACTTAATCCAAATTATGATGTGCTTAGGTGGAGGAAGAATAGACCCTGCCTAAGAGTAGATCTAGCATAATTAAGCGGAGTTAATCGCACGCCTAGAGATAGGGTGACAAGATTTTGCCGATTAGGTTGAAACCTAATATGGGAATCTATAGATTGATTTACTGCTATTCTAGGGGGTTATTATAAGAGAACAAGAGTTATAATAATTAACCTAGGGTTAGACGTTATTCACCTCGAAAGAGGGTTTAATATACATTAGGGAGTCTCACAGATCAAAGTAAGTGAATAAATCATATGGTTTAGTGTTAGATAACAAGTGAAGTCTAGGTGGATTCTTCCTAAGGGTATCGTCGTGATCAACTCAGCTTTTCATCAAGTTATTTCCAAATTCATTCTCTTTTGTCTTTGATTCTTTAGTTTAGTAGTCGATAAATTAGATTAAATCAACCAATCACTCCATATTCTAGGCTAAATAATAAAAAGAAAGTTAGTATTAGTACTTTTAGTTCCTTTGGGTTCGACAATCCGGTCTTGCTTAAGTTATACTACTGTTCGATAGGTACACTTGCCTTAAATCTTTGTCAGAGTTAGTCTCCAGGTTCAATCACATTCATTATAAATTTTAAAACTCGATAGACAAACGATCAACAATACAGATGATTCAACAATTTGTTCAATTTGATGGTTTGCAGGACGAAGACCCGAACACTCATATAGCTAATTTCTTGGAGTTCTGTCATACTTTGAAAATAAATGACGTTTCTGGTGATGCTATTCATCTTCAGTTATCTCCCTTTTCATTAGGAAATAAATCCAAACTGTGGTTGTACTCATTACCACAAGGATCAATCACTACATGGGACCAAATGACCAAAAACTTTTCTATTAAAATATTTCCCACCGCAAAACGGCTAAATTACTTAATGATATCTTTTCTTTTGTGATACGACGCATGGGAGATATATAGTGATCTCTTGAGAAGGTGTCCACACCATGGTCTACCCTTGTGGTTACAAGTCCAAAATTTCTATAATGGTGTAAACCCCTCAACAAGGCAACTAATCGATTCAGCCACCGGTGGAACCATAAACAATAGAACTCCTGAAATAGCCTATGAGTTAATTGAAGAGATGTCGTTGAATAACTATCAATGGCAAGTTAAAAGGACAAAACCGACAAAATCAGTCGGAGTTTACAACCTCGATGCAGTGACCATGATATCAACACAGGTAGAAATGATGAATAAAAAGCTTGATAGTTTGTGTTTTTCATAGGTACATCCAGTCATGCAGTGCAATGCAAGTGGAACTGTGGCAAATCCTAAGTACCCACCCTACCAATCGGATGCAGAGAGCGAACAGATGAACTATATAGGTAATAATTTCAGATCCAATAATAATTGTTATAGTAATACTTACAATCCAGATTAGAGGAACCACCCAAATTTTTTCATGGGGAGGCCAAGGAAATCAAGGAAATCAAAGAAAACAACCTTCCCAAAATTTCCAAAATTAGCCATATCCACAATAGAAGAAGCCAAACCTCGAAGAGATGTTCACAAAATTCATGGCGAACACAGAAAATCATTTCCTAGAAACTGAGAAAAAAATTAAAAGAAATGAGAACTAATTCGAGGAACTTACTAAGTTAGTCAAGGAATTCACTAATGCAGCCGAACAACTCGCACAGCTAATGTTAGAAAGACCGCAAGGATGTCTACCAAGTAACACCGAGATTAACCCAAAGGAGAAAATTCAAGCCATCTCAGCTCACAATAGTGAGGGGTTAGATGAACCCAATCCAATACAAGAAAACAAGGCGACGAAGGGAAGGTAGAGGTAACACAAGAAAAGCCAAAACCAATAATCAAAGAGTACCAACCTCGCATACCTTATCCTGAAGTAATGAAAAGAGATGATTCAGAAGAACAATTCGGTAAGTTTCTTAAACTCTTAGAGAAATTACATATTAACTTACCTCTTCTCAAAGCTCTTTTTTAGATGCCAGACTTGAGGAAATTTTTAAGACAACTCTTGACGAACAAATGCAAATTAGATTTAACAAGACCACGTGGAATTGAACGCAAAGATGCTCAAAGAAGTTGTTACGTAATAGACTACCACGAAAGCTAAAAGATCCAGGGAGTTTTACAATTCCATGTTTAATTGGTAGTTTAACTATTGATAACGCATTAGCTGGTTTAGGGGCAACATAAATGTCATGCCTTATACATTATTTAAACGACTAGGTCTAGGGAAGCCCAAACAAACTAGGATGAGTATACAATTAGCTGATAAAACTGTTAGAATTCCTAGGGGCATTATCGAAGATGTTCTTGTCAAAATTGATAAATTTGTTTTCCCCGTAGGTTTTGTTGTCTTAGATATGGATGAGGATAATACAATCCTCTTAATTTTAGGAAGACGTTTTCTAGAAACTACCAAAACTAAAATTGATGTTGCCACAAGAGAACTCATATTTTGTGTAGGTGATTAATCAATCTGTCTTCAAGCTCTTGACTTGGCCAGGACAACAATTGATGAAGGTAAGAAAGTCAATACAGATGATAATCAAATTGTTCAACCTTTATCACAGGAAACACCGCAAAGACACAACCTTGAGCTGACACATAGAACCCAAATCGACAAAGAAGAAACACACAAGGAACAAATCCTTAGAGTCGACAATTTAGAAGAGTAGAGGACACAAGTCAAAGAAGAACCAGAATCGCACAAAGTAGAACCAGAGGGACAACCATAAGAGCTCGTAGGAACATCAAACCACTACAAAATAGGAGACCATGTATTGTTAGACAAAGCAGATCCGCACATCATCACAGTAGACCTGAAGGCAAAGGGAGATACCCTTCTTAAGGTACACAATATCTTCCCACACGAAATAGTCAAGGTAAGCAACCCAACATTCAACACTTTTGAGGTAAACACTTTTCGACTTGGACTTTATCAAGAAAATAAAAATATAAGCATGAGGGAAGATATTCAAACCTTTAAACTTCCCTAATTTTGTTATTCAATATCAAGGAAAGTCTAACTTAAGACTATAAACGAGCGCTTCTCGAGAGGCAACCCGATCACTAACCCTACTTCTTTTTACATTTGTTTTCATTTTATTTTCTTTTCATTCTCTTTCACTTTGTAAACTCAAAGTGCAGATTTCTAGGACACACGACCTTACACACAGTCGTGTCTGAGGCCATGTGGACTGTAACACCCCAAACCCGGTCTATGCATTGAGACTAGATTTGGTTTGTTACATGAATCGAGCTATCTTAAAATCTTCAATAAGTTGAAAACTACAATATTATTTTTATTTACGGGTTTAATAAAAATCGAATAGTATTTTAATTAGATGAATATTAGAAAACATTAGTTGAAAAACATTATTAACATTGTATTATCAAAACCCTTAGGCAATTTATTTAAGAGTTAACAATAATAAATATTTATAAAGGAATTTCATATATTTGAAAACCCAAATTTATTTTAATAAAACATCATATAATCATAGCCCATATTTAAAAGTCCAAAATATAGTTTAAAACCAAACACACATAAAATCCATAAATTATTTATAGAGGCCCTTATTACATTAACCCAAAATAGTAAAATACTTATTTAAAAGTTCGTAGTTTAATAAACCCATGTTTTGCAAGATGGCCTCCACAAAGTCATCCCTACCAAGTCCACATCAATTTTCATTACCCGAGATGGAAAAATTTAAGGGGTGAGTTACTTAGAACTCAAAGTATAACACACTTACTTTGTTCATCGGGCCGATTTTCAAATTATGGATTTGGGCCTTGAGCCCATAAGCGTAATTAACAACATGATTAATAACATAATAAATAGCATAATGAAAACATAATTAATAACATGCATGTAAAAATATGAATTTTTCCTCCCAAACCTAATTCCATCCGCTACACACCCCTGCATCAACCATCACACCGTGGGGATCAAGTCAACCCACCCCGCCATCACACCAAATGTAAGCTTTAAGCCATTTTATAATTGTGGCGAGCCATCGAACTAGATTGTGACAAAGTCACCGAACTAGAGGCATTGAGCCAATTATTATTTTGTGGCGAGCCACCAACTAGAGGCAAATAGCCATTTATTGCTTTTGTGGCGAGCCACCCAACTAGAGGAAAAAGCTATAATTTTGTGGCAGAGCCACCGAACTAGATTTTGGCAATAGCCTTCTTCTCTTCATCATTTTCCCCACCCATGCAAAGATGTATGCAAAGTAAACTTGTGATTACACAATGATTTAATCAAAAGGCCCATTAACAAGAATCAATATTTCCAAAATTTTTATTAATTAATTAAGGCCCAAAATAACATTTGGCCCAATTAACAATTTAACAACTTATGCCCAAATTTATGATTTAGCAGAATTTGGCCCATTTATCAATCTAGCAGGATTTCACTGCTTAACAATTTTAACAGAGATTACTACCAATTATCAATCTAATGTAGATTTCGCCCAATTATCAATCTAATGTAGATTTCGCCCAATTTATCGATCTATCGAGGTTTCGCCCAATTATCAATCTAATGTAGATTTTGGCCCAATTATCAATTTAATGTAGATTTTGGCCCAATTATCAATCTAATGTTGATTTCGCCCAATTATTACGAGATATACAATTTTACATATTTACAATTAATCTCTCGAGGCGCCTTCGTAATTTCTACAATTTTGCCATTTTCATGTATTTTTGTCGAAATACCAATTATTACGCTTTTAAACCGATCTAAACGTTTTACGATTTTACTCAATACCACAATACATCCAAACCCGAGAAAAGTGTGAAGTTACACACTCGATATCGAGAGTACTAATCCTTCTCGCCTCGACACCTAAAACATAGTTCGATCCGTTAGAACACTATTTTGTATAAAATTACATTATCGATATTAGATCCAAAACCTTACCTCTTGATTTTGAATCACTTGATTTTTGATTCTCTTCGCTTATTGGTTCGTTATACGCTGAGAATCCACCAACGATAAAGGCTCGTAAGTTCGTACCACTTCAAATAATCGACTTCCTTCGAAGATAGTCCGCAACCCTGGAAAATCCTGACCGCCAAACCGCTTCGTTAAACTTAGGGGAATAGGATCCGCCTCTTAATATAACTAAACACCGCCTTTTCTTCCCTATTTTGAAAGTCTTCAAGATCAAAAGAACATTAATCCAATCTAAAATAATATCGAAATAATACTAAAGGTTTTAAGGATGTGATTTCCTTACCACAATAAATCGATTCCAACGCTTTCTACGATTCTCTCGAACACTTGAGTTCCGATCTTCCGTTATTGCACTATATTATAACGAATAAAATGTTAATAGAACTAACGCTTATTTCGATCCAAATGGTCCTTCATGACACCATCAATATTCGCCATATCACTATTAACTAATCGAAACGAAAAAGAATCCCTTACCTATATTTCCACGGCTGAAAAGAATCGATTGATAAAGATGTTTGTGATTAAAGAAAGATTCACTATGTATGATCAAAGAAAAGAAAGAAAGGTTCTACTATGGGCACTCTAGCATTCTAAGAATGAGAGAGTTTAATAGAGAAACTTTGAGTGAAAAGAAATAAAATATGAAAGAAGAGATGGTGATGATGTTGTTTTGATTTCAAAGAGAAGAGAAGAAAAGATGGGTTTAGGAACAAGGTACATTCGGCAATGGTAAAAAGAAAAGAAAAGAATGGTTTTTGGTATGGGTGATTTCAGCACTCAAAGAAAAGGCACAAAACAAATGCTAAAGAAAAAAAATGACCAAATGGTCACAAAATTAGAGCTTTACCAAATGCACAATTCGCCAAGGGGAAAAGTTGAGAAGAGAAATTGCAAAATTTTGCACAAAGTTGCTAGGAATGACCAAAACAAAGGACTTCAAATCCTAGCCAACTAACACCAAAAATTCTGCCCCCTTTAGTCCACATTGTTGTTCCTATGCATGGTCAAATGACCATGATATTGTTTCCAAAACTTTTCTTTGATATGTGCCCCATATCTTCATATCTTTCCTTAATTTCTTGATTCCTTCCTTGTTAACAATTTCTCAATCCTTTGATGTGCTAACCAAAATAACATGGTCAACACTTACCATATATGCACTTGGCCGACACTTGCTATACATGTGCGTAAAATTAAAATAAAATTCATCTAGACGCTAAACAAGGGATTGAACCTTCTCCTTTATGCACTAACTCATGCGCCAACACCACTTTGCCATATACTCTTCTTATGCTACACTTTGACACTTTAATTAACTTATGTGTCAATGCCACCGCTTCCACTTCAATATATTTTAAAACTAAAAATTATTCTATACCTAATAAATTCTAATTCTTCATCGTATTATAATAAGCACTAATAATAATAAAAAATTTCCTTCATAATCTAAACACCAAATCATGCAATATATCAATACTCGATTTTTAGGTGTTACAACTCTACCCTCCTTAAAGAAAATGTCGCCTCGAAATTTATCTCGATTGAAAGAGGTGAGGGTATTGTTGCCGAATTGCATCCTCAGCTCCCACGTAGCTTCCTCCACTCCGTGATTATGCCATAGAACTTTGACCAACAAGACGGTTTTCTTTCTTAGCACTTTGACATCTCGGCCTAAGATTTCCACCGGTTCTTCTTCAAATGACAAATCAATTCAACTCCAATTCTTCTACCAAGATAATGTGCGAAGGATCCGATCTATAATGCCTCAACATGGAAACATGGAAAACATTATGAATTTGATCCAATTCCGAGGTAACTCAATCGATAAGCCATCGACCAACACGCTTCAAAGACACGATAAGGTCCAATGTATCTAGGACTTAGCTTGCCCTTCTTTCCAAACTGAAGATCTTTTTCCAAGGAGAGACCTTTAAGAAAACCTGATCCCCCATATCATACTCGATATCTTTTCGCTTCAGATCTGATACGACTTCTATCTATCTCGAGGCTTCTTTCAACCGTGTTTCGGATAACTTTTACCTTTTCCTCTGCTTTCAGATATCATCTCAGACCTAACATCCGTCTGCTCGCCTAACTCACCCAACAAATAGGAGAACGACACTTACGACCATACAATGCCTCGTAAGGTGCCATCTCAATGCTCGATCGATAATCGTTGTTATACGCAAATTCGCCAGGGTAGATAATCCTCCCAACTACCCTTGAAGTCGATTGCACATCCCTTAACATATCTTCCAAAATCAATTACTCTCCGATCGACCATCGACCGAGGATAAAAAGCCGCATCGAATTCAACTTTGTCCCCAAGGCTTCATGCGAGCTTTCGTAATCGTGATGTAAACCGATCCCCGCTCGATATAATAGATATAGGTACCCCATGCAACCTCACAATTTTGGATACGCATAATTTCGCCAACTTCGCAATGAATAATCCGATGAATCGGCAAAATGAGCGGTCTTCGTCAAACGATCAACAATTACCCACATGTAATTTTTCTTAGTAGGTGTTAAAGGTAACCCACTAACAAAATCCATGGTTATCCGCTCCCATTTCTAAAGAGGAATCTTTATCGGTTGTAACAATCCGATGGTAATTGATGTTCGCCTTCACTTGTCGACAAGTCAAACATTTTCCCACAAATTCAAATTTCACGCTTCAACCTCGCCACCAATATCGTTTCACGGAGATCTCGATACATCTTATTTCCTCCGGATGCATAGCATAAGGGCTACTATGTGCCTCCCGTAGAATCATTTGCCTCAGATCTGAGTCCTTAGGCATACAAACTCTTCCTCAAAAGCACAACACACCTTCCGTGTTTACTCCAAAATCCTCGATTTCACCATTTTCAGCTTGCTGAAATAAAAGTCCCAACTTCTCATCCGATGTCTGCTTTTCCTTGATTTGTTCCAACCACGAGGCTTCACCAAGTTCGCTAACAAACTACCATCCTCATACGCACTCAAATGGGCAAACAATGCTCTCAAATCGACATCGCTTTACGACTTAACGATCACTACCACGTTAGCCTTTCCAGATGATATTCAATTGAGAAATCATAATCCTTTAATAATTCTACCCATCTTCTTTGTCTCAAATTTAACTCCTTTGGGAAGGAGGTATTTAAGACTTTTGTGATCCCGTAGATTATTGACTTCTCATCATAGAGATAGGCCTCCAAATCATTAAAGCAAAGACCACAAGCAGCCTAACTCTAAATCATGAGTAGGTAGTTTACTCGTGTGGTCTCAATTGACGAGAAGCATAGGCCACCACCTTTTCTATTTTGCATCAACACACAACCTGCACTGCAGTGAGATGCATCACAATAAACAAGGAATTCTTTTTCACCTCCGTCAATCAAACCGAGCTTCCGTCAGATCTTCTTCAATTTCTCAAACTCTCTTGCTTTTCAATCAATAATACGAAACTCCCTTCCGCAATAGTTTAGTTAGGGGTGCAACAATCAAAGAAAACCCCTCTAGAAAACGTCTATAGTATCCAGCTAAACCCAAGAAACTCCAAATTTTAGCTACCGATGTTGGTGGTTTCCAATCCGTAATAGCCTCAATTTTTCGAGGATCCACCCTTATTCCTTCTACCGATACCACATGACCAAGGAAAGTCACTTCCTTTAGCCAAAATTCGATTTACTAAATTTGGCATACAATTGCTTATCAAAGTAGTCAGTAATACTATCCGCAAATGCTTGTCATGCTCCTCCTCATTTCCGAATAAACCAATATGTCATCTATGAACACTACCACAAACCGGTCTAAATATGGTTGAAAGACTCTGGTTCATCATGTCCATAAATGCGATCGGTGCATTGGTTAATCCAAACGGCATCACTACAAACTCATAATGTCCGTAACGTGTCCGAAATGCCGCCTTATAAATGTCCGCTTCTTTCACCTTGAAGTGGTGATAACCCGACCTCAAATCAATTTTGTAGAAAATCAAGCTCCTTTTAATTGATCAAACAGTCATCAATTTCGCAGAGGATACCGATTCTTGATCGTCAATTTATTCAATTGTTCAGAGTCAATGCACATACGCATCAATCCATCCTTCTTCTTGATTTAACAAAACCGGTGCTCCCCACGGAGACACACTTGGTCGAATAAATCCTCGATCCAACAATTCTTGAATTTCAGCTTTAAGCTCACCAACTCCTTCTGGTGCCATTCTATAAGGAGCAATGGACACCGGAGTCGCCCTGCAAAAGCTCAATGCCAAATTCTACTTCCCGATCTGGAGGTATACTAGGAAGTTCTTCGGGAAATACATCGGGAAATTCCTTCACCTTCCTCACATCATTCACAGATAACTCTTTGGCATCCAAAGCACAGATAAAGGCTAGGAATGCTTCATATCCTTTCCGAACCAACTTCTCCGCTTTTAATGCGATACCACATTTGCCAAGTAGTTCCTTTGCTCACCAATCATTATGACTTCCTTATCATCCGAGGTTCTTACTGACATTCATTTTTCAGCACAATCCAATTGCGTCTGATGGTTAACCAACCAAACCATGCCCAGAATGAGATCGAACTCGCCGAAAGGTAGTTCCATCAAGTTTGCTAAGAATACCTCCTCTTGAATTTTCAAGGGCACGCCTTTAAACATTTTATTTACAATTATCGATCGTCCTAAAGGACTAATTATCGCCATTCCACTATCGGTAATTTGTGTTCTAAATTCAGTTTCAGATATGGCGCTAGCAACATATGAGTGGGTAGAACCAATATCTATTAAGGCAATAACAGTACATAAAAATGAGGAACGCATCATTATCACATCCGGTGCATTGCCATCCTCATGGCGCCTAACCGCATAGACCACCAGCCGTCTTTGCATCTCAGATTTCTCTAGGACCATTGCCTCGACCGGTGCACCTTGACCACGACCAACCCCATTACCATCGCGACTGGTCCACGACCTCTCGGTGGTCGCTAATTACCTCCGCGGCGTGCATCATTATTACGAACTTCGAGTCGATCCATACGCCGAGGGTAATTTTGTACCGATGATCCATTGAACCGCATTTGTAACATGCGCCTGCTTTCCTCCAACACTCTCCAAAATGTCTTTTCCCACACTCGCCGTAATCTCGACTTCGATTATTTGCTACCGGGTTCTACCTTGAACCGGTTCATCATTCGAGGTCTCTTCCGAATCTCTTTGAAGAACCAAACTGCGGTCTCTCTTGTTTCTAAATCTTTCTGCTCGCTGCTCAATTCTTAGCCTCTTCATTATTTTGGCCTTCTCCACAAGAGTGGAAAATTTCTAACTTGTCAGGAGCAATCGTAACCTCACTCATCATTAAGCCCATCCTCTAAATGTACACATCGCTCATGATCTGTTGCTACAATTATCCGGGCATAGCGACTCAGACGTAAAAACTCAGCTTCATATGCTGCCACTGTCTTACTTCCTTGGACAAGATTTAGAAATTCTTTCCTTTGAGCGTCTACATAACTCGCTCCAACATATTTTCCTTGGAAGGCGCCTTTAAAGAATTCCCAATTAATCAAGGTGACTTCTACGCCTTCACTAACAAGTGAGCCACCATTGATACGCCTCATCTCTTAACAAGGATATAGCTCCTTTCAGTTTTTGCTCAACAGGCATTCCATATCATCCATAATCCGTTCCATAGCTTCGAGCCAGTATTCAGCCACATTCGGAGCTACACCGGAAACTCCTCTGAAAACTTCTGCATTATTGGACTTAAGTCGTTCTGAAATTGACCCACGAGTTGTTGGTCTGATTCTAGTTCCAAATGATTCTTTCCAAGACTCGCAGCATTGCTTGAGTCAATGCATTATCTTCTTCCATGTGATCGCGTGATCCCGTCTCACTCTCAATTGACGCAGGTGTGTCCATTTCCGGCATATGATTTGGTGCTTCAGTTGTAGCACCTCGGCCTCTACCACGGCCACGTCTACCGCGTCCACAACCACTTCCTCTAGTGCTCATGATGGCTTGTTCGTTTTTTTATCTGATTACAAGTTTTATGAATTAGAAAATTTGTTTCGATGTTTATTAACGATGTTTTATGATATTTGAGAGGTAAAGTTGTTTTTCACAACATATCCTATAGTCTCAATCTCTATGATTTTTCACGTCTAAAACTAGAAGTTCTAGAGTATTCCTATGATTATCATAGTAATTATTAAGCAATAAATACTTACTTGACTTGTTGCCGGATGCTTGTGGTGCCATACTGATCTTTAAATATAATTGAACGATTTCATACAAAATTTATTTGCGAACCCAAACCACACCGAAGTTTTTGAAATTGGCTCGATATTATTAAATGTAACACCCCAAACCCTGGCCTATGCATTGAGACTAGATTTGATTTGTTACATGAATCGAGCTATCTTAAAATCTTCAATACGTTGAAAACTACAATATTATTTTTATTTACGGGTTTAATAAAATCAAGAGTATTTTAATTGGATGAATATTAGAAAACATTAGTTGAAAACATTATTAACATTGTATTATCAAAACCCTTAGGTAATTTATTTAAGAGTTAACAATAATAAATATTTATAAAGGAATTTCATATATTTGAAAACCCATATTTATTTTAATAAAACATCATATAATCATAGCCCATATTTAAAAGTCCAAATATAGTTTAAAACCAAACACACATAAAAATCCATAAATTATTTATAGAGGCCCTTATTACATTAACCCAAAATAGTAAAATACTTATTTAAAAGTTCGAGTTTAATAAACCCATGTTTTGCAAGATGGCCTCCACAAAGTCATCCCCGCCCAAGTCCACAAACAATTTTCATTACCGAGATGGAAAAATTTAAGGGGTGAGTTACTTAGAACTCAAAGTATAACTCACTTACTTTGTTCATCGGGCCGATTTTCAATAATGGATTTGGGCCTTGAGCCCATAAGCGTAATTAACAACATGATTAATAACATAATAAATAGCATAATGAAAACATAATTAATAACATGCATGTAAAATATGAATTTTTCCTCCCAAACCTAATTCCATCCGCTAGACACCCCTGCATTTAACCATCACACTGGGGATCAAGTCAACCCACCCCGCCATCACACCGGTCGTAGGCTTTAAGCCATTTTATAATTGTGGTAGAGCCATCGAACTAGATTGTGACAAAGTCACCGAACTAGAGGCATTGAGCCAATTATTATTTTGTGGCGAGCCACCGAACTAGAGGCAAATAGCCATTTATTGCTTTTGTGGCGAGCCAATTTAACTAGAGGCAAAAGCTATAATTTTGTGGCAGAGCCAATTAACTAGATTTTGGCAACAGCCTTCTTCTCTTCATCATTTTCCCAACCCATGCAATATGTATGCAAAGTAAACTTGTGATTATACAATGATTTAATCAAAAGGCCCATTAACAAGAATCAATATTTCCAAAATTTTATTAATTCATTAAGGCCCAAAATAACATTTGGCCCAATTAACAATTTAACAACTTATGCCCAAATTTATGATTTAGCGTGAATTTGGCCCATTTATCAATCTAGCAGGCTTTCACTGCTTAACAATTTTAACAGTAGATTACGCCCATTATGATCTAATGTAGATTTCGCCCAATTATCAATCTAATGTAGATTTCGCCCAATTTATCGATCTATCGAGGTTTCGCCCAATTATCAATCTAATGTAGATTTCGCCCAATTATCAATCTAATGTAGATTTCGCCCAATTTATCGATCTATCGAGGTTTCGCCCCAATTATCAATCTAATGTAGATTTCGCCCAATTATCAATTTAATGTAGATTTTGGCCCAATTATCGATCTAATGTTGATTTCGCCCAATTATTATGTAGATATACAATTTTACATATTTACAATTAATCTCTCGAGGCGCCTTTGTAATTTCTACAATTTTGCCATTTTCATGTATTTTCGTGAAATACCAATTATTACGTTTAAACCGATCTAAACGCTTTTACGATTTTACTCAATATTGCAATACATCCAAACCCGAGAAAAGTGTGAAGTTACACACCTCGATATCGAGAGTACTAATCCTTCTCGCTCCTCGACACCTAAAACATATTTTGATCCGTTAGAACACTATTTTGTATAAAATTACATTATCGATATTAGATCCAAAACCTTACCCTCTTGATTTTGAATCACTTGATTTTCGGTTTCCTCGCTTATTGGTTCATTATACGCTGAGAATCCACCAACGAATAAAGGCTCTAAGTTCGTACCACTTCAAATAATTGACTTCCTTCTAAGATGGTCCGCAACCCTTGGAAAATCCTCGGATCGTCAAACCGCTTCTTCGCTTAAACTTAGGGGAATAGTGGATCCGCCTCTTAATATAACTAAACACCGCCTTTTCTTCCCTATTTTGAAAGTCTTCAAGATCAAAAGAACATTAATCCAATCTAAAATAATATTGAAATAATACTAAAGGTTTTAAGGATGTGATTTCTTACCACAATAAATCGATTCCAACGCTTCTACGATTCTCTCGAACACTTGAGTTCCGATCTTCCGTTATTGCACTATATTATAACGAATAAAACGTTAATAGAACGAACGCTTATTTCGATCCAAATGGTCCTTCATGACACCATCAATATTCGCCATATCACTATTAACTAATCGAAAACTAAAAAGAACTGCTACTATATTTCCACGGTTGAAAAGAATCGATTGATAAAGATGTTTGTGATTAAAGAAAGATTCACTATGTATGATCAAAGAAAAGAAAGAAAGGTTCGGCTATGGGCAATCAGAAAGCATTCGCCATGAGAGAGTTTAATGGAGAAACTTTGAGTGAAAAGAAATAAAATATGAAAGAAGAGATGGTGATGATGTTGTTTTGATTTCAAAGAGAAGAGAAGAAAAGATGGGTTTAGGAACAAGGTACATTCTAAGAATGGTAAAAAGAAAAGAAAAAGAATGGTTTTTGGTATGGGTGATTTCGCACTCAAAGAAAAGGCACAAAACAAATGCTAAAGAAATAAACAAAATGACCAAATGGTCACAAAATTAGAGCTTTACCAAATGCACAATTCGGCCAAGGGGGAAAAGTTGAGAAGAGAAATTGCAAAATTTTGCACAAAGTTGCTAGGAATGACCAAAATAAAGGACTTCAAATCCTAGCCAACTAACACCAAAAATTCGGCTCCCCCTTTAGTCCACATTGCCGTCCCTATGCATGGTCAAATGACCATGATATTGTTTCCAAAAATTTTCCTTGATATGTGCCCCATATCTTCATATCTTTCCTTAATTTCTTGATTCCCTTCCTTAAGTTAACAATTTCCTTAATCCTTTGATATGCTAACCAAAATAACATGGTCAACACTTACCATATATGCACTTGGCCGACACTTGCTATACATGTGCGTAAAATTAAAATAAAATTCATCTAGATGCTAAACAAGGATTCAAACCTTCTCCCTTATGCAAGAACTCATGCGCCAACACCACTTTGCCATATACTCTTCTTATGCTACACTATGACACTTTAATTAACTTATGTGTCAATGCCACTTGCTCCACTTCAATAAAAAAAAATTATTCGATACCCAATAAATTCTAATTCTTCATCAGGGCTATAATAAGCACTAATAATAATAAAAAAAATTTCCTTCATAATCTAAACACCAAATCATGCAATATATCAATACTCAGATTTTTAGGGTGTTACATGGACCACCGAAATCCCCGTACTAACATAGTAGAGGCTGTGCGAATCAAATCCCAGTTGCTTTTCGATGTCACAGATCCAACTACTCCCCCAAGGCACCAGTAAATTGGCACGACTGTACGCCATGACCGTGTGAAGCTACTGACTTACCAGACACGAGAAAAACACGCCTATGCTACCCAATTGTGCCAACACACTACCATTTTAGGAACAAGCATGGCATTTGGAAAACGGGCGTGGGTGAACTAACACGCCTAGACACACGGTCGTGCGATGTGGACATGTAATTCAACACACCCTCGATCCACGGGCGTGGGAACGTACCAAATTGGAAATCCTATTTAAACCCCACAGCCCTTCTCATTCTCCCCTCATTCTTTCTTCATTCTTTTCTTTCTTTCCTTAAAAAGGTGTCCAGACTCTTAAGCTACACTAAAATCATACCGAAGAAGCATAAGAAGGCAAGCATTGTCTCCTCAAAGGAGACCCCAACACATAAGTTCATGTTGACCGCTTCATCCAAACACCAATCTAAGTGTCTTTTAGACCATTTAAATTTTTCTCGACATTTATTTTCCCATTTATCCTACTTGTCTATACTTCTCTTCTACTTAATATATTTTAATTTCTTTTAGTTTCTTGGTTTTTGGTTCTAAAGGTTGCTTGGGAATCACGCACCATAGCCTTAGAGGTCACACCCACCTCGTGAACCATCTAACAATAAGGACTCCTTAGTCTATTAGTCTTTTCTTTTAATTTCAGTTTTATTCTTAGTCTCATTCTCTTTATTTTCTTTCTCTTTAATTATAGTATTAGTATATTATTAATGTTTCTTTAGATTTTGTGGCTACATCTTTGCAGGCTTCCCAATTTCTTTATCTAGCACAAAGCTCATCGATAACCACCCCACTAGGCCTATAGAAAACGCATACTCCAAACAGCATCACCACCACCAAAGACACCACCAACTCCCTAAGTCATCCAAAATTTAGGAAGTGTTACTTCTCCCCATCTCTTTTGATTACATAATTGTTTATCTATCTTTGTACATTGTGGACAATGTACATCTTAAGTGTGGGGGGTAAAAGTACCTAACTTTTTGCATTATTCTGTAAACCATAATTTTAGTCTTGTTCCTAAGTAATTTTCTCATATTATCAATTAGGTGAAATTTCTAATGATTTATGATTTTTATTGATATGTTTTTGAGTAAGTCATTGATAATTGTGCATTGATGATTTATACTTGAAGAATACTAGAGAATCAAGCATGATAGGTCTATTTTTCAAGAATCAAAAAATTTTCTAGGTTGTTAAACTGAATTTGAATATTACCTTGAAGTTTGAAATTTACAGGGATTGATGTCAATTACCCATAATTTTTGTGAGATCTGAGCCTTATAGAGCATATATTCTTTTTCATGCTCACTTTATCAATTATGAGTGTGTCAACACTGAATTGTTATTCTAGAATTTACCTTGATTATACATATCGAGACCACATTAATGATTTGATATACTGAGATGATAAAGGCACCTATGTAATATCCCGGGTTAAGGGCTATTTTATTTTTGGCATTGTTGCATGTTAATGGCTTGCTATGTTGTTTGTGTGGTTTCGGGGCTTAGTTGTAGGCTAGGAGTGAGCCCTAGTAGGTGGTAAAATTTTAGTTTTGGGCTTTAGGTGATAGGAGTCAAGGAGTTGGGGATTATATATTTCATTTGTTGAATGGTGGCATAACAAAAGAGTTGGTGGAGTGGCAAGGCATGCGCCACATGGAGAGTGTGGTTGGCGCCAATCGCAGGAGGAAGAGGTCCCGAGTTCAAGTCTGAAAATCCCACACTTTTGCATCCATTTTGACGACATGAAGGGAAGAGTTGTGGGAAGTTTAAACTCTACCTTGGACTTTGTCAACTCTTTCAAACGGTGGGTGGAGAGTGAAAATAGGAGGAAGACTTGGTCATAGTTATTTGAATTTGTGGTTTGGGAGTGAATGGGGGGAGGTTGGCCGGTTTTGGTGAGAGTTTGGGGAGGGAATGTGGGCGGTTGGTAAGCTTGGGGAGGAGAGTGCCGATTTTCTCTTAGGCAACTTGTGCATTTTCGTTTTCAAGTGTCAACAAGTCTCTTTGTGGTCTTTTGGTGTTTCAATTTCATCCATTCTCATTTTTGCATTCTTGAAACCAAACTCCAAGTGTGTTTTCATTTTTTTCTTTTTTCAATTTGTTCTCCTAAACCGAAAGTCCAAATATCTTGTTGCCAAATTGCTCTCATCTTTACTTGGGATGTGACCAATATTGTTTTCATTTTTTTCTTTCACTTGCATCTTGTGCAAAGTCAACCTAGCATCCCTTTTCAACTCTTTTCTCTTTCAAACTTTTGTTAGTGAAAGTCTCCCCAACACTTTCTTCTCCATTTCCTATTCTTTTCCAAGAATTAATTGGTCAATATCCACCCATTTCCTCTCATTTACTCTCTTTTCTTTCACACAAACCGAAAGCACCCTCTATTCATCCATTCATCTTTCTTTATTTTCTTTCTTTCCAAAACTCGTTAGTGAACCTACTCCTCTTGTGGGAGTCTTGTTGCAATCGGCCTACCAAGAGGGTAAGTGTTGGCTTAATGGCCATTTCTTCTTTCTCCGGTACTTTGCTGATTTTTGGTATGTTTAAGGGCTGATTTCGTATCTATTGGAAGGAGTTAACGTTGGTTTGGTAATCATTTTATATAGGCCTTTGGATTTTGAAGAAACCGATTGGAGAAGTCAATTGGTAAGTAGGGTAAGAGGTTATTTGTGTTAGTCGTTTTTTTAGAATTCTTTAAGCCAAAGTTTCGTAAGAATTAACCACTTTCTTTCTAGGGTGAAGCCGATTGTCGAAAGAACCATTGTTGGGTTCAATTTGGTAGGAAACCAAATCCAGCTTTAAGGTAAGGGTAAACCGATATACCCTTTGATTTATTTGGTTATGGCGAATGGTTTAAGGAACTAACCCATAGTTGGCCAACTATTTTTTTAGGAGCAAGAGGATTGAGGGCTTTAGATCGGGTTCTTTGGGATTAAGGCTCACGATATATCAGGTGTGTAAACCAACACACTATCTTAACTAAGTAATGTGATAACCTGTTTGTGTAAATGAAACAGTGTGGTTGACTATTTCGATACCATTGAGGTATGGATACGGATTCGAGTAAGTCCATTTCATTATGAAATATGTGATGATCTACGATATCATGATTATGGGTGTATATTCATTGAGATGCCATATTGAGCATGTGGGCATGATAGCATGATTGCCCGATTTTGCATCTAGTATGATATGTGATTGGGTGATATGAGAGGGGGAGTATGATATCCGTGTCTTTGGGACACTGTGTCTTTGGGACACCGTGGTTTGGCACCTCCGGTGGTTTGGTACCACAATGATATTTTGTGACTTTGGGTCACCAGAGGTTTGGCACCTCAAATGCCTCGCCCCAGTTGGCTTAGTACCACAATGGGTTGGCCCCACGCTTGATTATACGGATTGACGCCAGTGATTTGGTATCACACGATGGGTTGGCCCCATCATCGGATTTGTGACTACGGTCACCAGTGATTTGGTATCACATTGTGTCTTTGGGACACCCAAGGTTTGGCACCTCATTGCGACTCGTCCCTATGGTTTGACACCACCGTGGGTTGACCCCACTTATGAGATACGAGATTGTCGCTAGTGATTTGGTATCACACGCATGGGTGGCCCCATCATTGGATTATTTGTGACTTGGTCACCAAAGTGGTTTGGTACCACAAGATGGATATCGTGACTTTGGGTCACCAAGTGGTTTGGCACCACCAAAGGGTTTGGTACCACACGGGGTAGAAAAGGCGATATGGTTGGTTAGGATCGGGTGCATTACTTGCATTATTCTCGTTATGATATGTGTGTTGGCATGTTATACCGGAGAGAAAATTATACACCGAGTCTTGCACTCACTCTCTCTCCTTTGACTTTTTCAGTGACACTTAGACGCGGACATGGAGCCGGATGGACTCGAGGTGCTCATGCCATGCTCAAATAAAGATCGCTTGGGATTTTATGAAATTTGGTACTTAAGTTTTTATTACTATTGGTTTTATTTGGGTTTGTAAATGGCCTTTTAAATTATGTTTTGTTTATGATTAAAGTGGATTTATAATATGCCTTAACAAATTAATTGGGTTAAAATGTGCTAAAACTTGGAAAGATAACGATTTCAAAACACAAAAGCGATATTTTAAACTATACCATCGGGTATCACACTAAGATTTGGAATAAAGAAGAACCCAAATGTTTTCTAACTTAAACACGATTTTCTACTAAGACAAAATGTTTTTGCAACAATGGTAAACAACTCAAACTTCTTAACGAGATAAACCTGCTTTTGTCTACCCATCTGAGTAAGTTTTTTAAAATTTCCGTGTTTTCAAATACATCATCGATTTCAATCAAACCTACTCAAGTTCTTCACAAATACACAATTTAGCTAAGTGTTTTCCTCAAACTTTTAAACTTAAACCTAAACCTCTCAAAACCCTTTTTCCCGTGACATACCAGATTCTATTCGTGGTGTGTAGACCGGTTTGGGGTGTTACAACCTAGGTTTTAACCCATTCACTCCACTAAAAAGCCTACCTTCACAAATTAACCTTTAGTGAACCCATTTGATCCTAACAACCCTTTTTATTGATTTACCTGCTAATATTAACCCAAAACCCTTTGTATTTGTTATCACCATTCTTTTAACTACCCTTCTATCGAGAATTGATTTCATCAGTTACCGAATTAGTTTATTTCAGTTATTAAAGTTTTCTTTATGATGTTTCTAGTTTGTTCTTAAAATATATATATACATATAAAATAAAATATCAA
Source organism: Gossypium rotundifolium (assembly GCA_025506655.1). Lineage (NCBI taxonomy): Eukaryota > Viridiplantae > Streptophyta > Magnoliopsida > Malvales > Malvaceae > Gossypium > Gossypium rotundifolium. The sequence continues at coordinate 78,709,495 of CP106723.1, forward strand.
AGTATATTCATCATCAGTAGTATAAAAAGTGAGCTTGTACATTTAAATTTCAGTTATCAAAGAAAAAGCTCACAGTATTATTAGTTTCAAAGCAATCATTTATTTTCTAGTTCATTATTCTTAGTAGGTAATTTTTCAGGTCAATCTCGATTTTTAACCTTCTAATCCAGCCTTTATCCACACCTTTAACCTAAGCCCCGTTATAACGCTATCAAATACCTTTTGATTTGTGTATCATCTCATATTACATTGGTGGAGATTTGATTTTCAAGCAAGCCTACGGGATTAACATTTCATGTTCGACTTATAATGTTTTTCCTTGATCCTTAAACACTTCGAGTGATTTGAGTGAATCTTTAGTGAGGATGTCAATCCTTTTGGTTATGAATTAAAGGTAATTATTTAGATAAGGGGAGACACATCTGTTTTCGTACTACAAAATGTATGACTTAGAATTGTTTGAATCTTTAGGAGTCTTTGAGCTAAATTATCCATGTATAAATCATCTATGAATTATGATAAGGCATTATAGATAGGAATTATGAATTGTGGAAAGTTCGTTTTAATTGTAAGTTGAGAATTTTACTTGAGGACAAGCAAAAGCTTAAGTGTGGGGGTATTTGATAAATTGTAAAAGTAACATATTTTAAGCCCACATTTAGTATGCTTTTGGATGATTTAGCCCCTGATTTATGTAAAAGGTGCTCTTAATCCTTTCTTTTCATGTTTTTACTCGAAAGCACCCGAGGACAAAAAGAACTAGAAACGGGCTTAAAACGGGCCAATTTGGGCCAAAGAGGAAATCGACACGGCCTAGACTTCAAGCCACACGATCGTGTCTTGTCAAATCACTTTACACAACCATACCACGATTTATACAAATTGCTCCCTAATTTACGTAATTTAGACACAACATGTGATGATTTACACGAAACGCAGTACTATGGTCGTGCCCCTACCGTGGGAGAGAGCAATTTCACTTGATTTGGATACTTTGAGGCAAAGAAACACATTCTATGTAACATTTGAGAATTAGGGGCTTTGCATCTGTTATGTTTCAGTGTGCTTGGTATGTTTTATTTGTTAATTTATTGTGTTTGGGGGTCCCTAGGAAGGCTCGGGGTTAAGCCGAGGCCTTGGTGAAATTTTAAATTTTGGGCACTTTAGGGGAGAGCTAGTTTGGTCAAGCTTTAAGGATGATTGCTTGTGTTTGTTGACACAAGAAAATAAGTGGCAAAGTGGCAAGGAGACGCCACTTAAGATGTAGGTAAGTGACGCCACATGGGAGCAGTGAGGGAGCGGGTTCGAGTGGCATGGTCTGCCTTTTTGGTGTTTATTTTGGTGTCAGGATGAGATGTGATGTATTCGGCTAGGGACCGTGAAGAGTGGGAGTGGACTAATTCAAACATTTTAAATAAGTGGTGGATAGGCATTTGGGGAGTTAAATTATTCAAATTGATTTGAATGAGTGGAAGAGAGAGGGTTAAGGAGAGAATCAAGGAGAAAATATGGGGATTGAGGTGAAAAGGGAGTTGGCCAAATTTTTGAGTAGTGTTAGGGGGATTCGGTCATATGTGGTCTTTTGGTGGGGGTAGGCATTCAGTTTTGGTAGAGGGGTTTAGGTGCTGAAATTTTGGTGTGTGTTTTGTGTTGAGAATTTCTCCTTTTGGCATTTTTTTGTGCTCTTCTTTTCAACCCATTTTCTTTCTCTATTTGTCGAAAACTCCTAAGGTTATTATTTGTTCATCTCCTTATTGGTTAAGTCGAAACCTTTTTTTGGCATTTGTTCCCTTCTATTCTTTTCTTTCTTCTCTCATTTGTTTCACTTCTCAAGCTCCCATTCCTTTGTCGAATTCTCATAAGCTCCCATTCTCCTTTTTGTTTCTCTTTTCATCTACTAAATGTCGTAGCACTCCTTTGTTTCTTTTCTCTCGTTCTTGCTCCATATCTTCTCCACTTGTTTCTTCATTTTCAAACATATCCCTCATCATTCTTTCACTTCAACCGAACCTAGTGCTCATCTTCTTGTCACCATTGGTCATTAGTTCTTCTTCAAAGTCAAAACATCTATTGGTTCCATACTTCTTCTTTATTTCTCCTTAAGGCCGAACCCCTTTTTGCATCAAGAGTTAGCACTCTTCCAGTTGACTTTGCTGAAAGCCGAACATAGGCTCCTCAATCGGTACACTCTTGCGTCGGTAAGGGATTTTTTTTGCCTTTCTTCTCGCTTTATTTTCTTTTTCTCTTCGGTTGGTTAATCGAAAGTTCATACTTGTATCTTGGGAGTTGGTCGTGGTGGAGGGGTGTGCATCCATCATCTTTTCTTTTTGTAGGTTACTTTCGAGGGGACGTTGGTAAGTGTTGCTGGCTGAATAGGCCATAAAGGGTCTCTATTCGCTTGATTGGCCAGAAAGCCACTTCTTTGAATCTATCTGTTATTGGAGAATCGATCCTAATTTGGTGAATGTGTAGGGACTTCAGTGATTCCTTAATCCAAGTCTAGTAGCCTCTGATTTCTGTCGATTTAGCCAAGCAAAGGAAGGGGTTGGTCCCTACCCCTATGTTCATAAAACATACGATGTCCGCCATTCGAGACTTTCCACTGGGTTGTGGGTCGGCTTCGGAGCGGGATAAACAGATCACTGTGATCCCTGCGAGTGAAGGTGTTAACGAGATTGATAGTGTAGTTCTTCATGTTTACAGGTGTGTAATTCCCACGCCTTCTTTGTACATTATTAATATATATATGTATGTTGTTGGAAAGCTGGAAACGTAGTAACAGTCATTGTGTACCCATAAAGAGTAAAATTGTAACATCAAGTGCGTTCATTCTCTGAAAATACTTGATAAGTGTTATCATTACATGAATATGCATATACCTTAAATATATTGAATATGCCATTAAATGTTACATTTACATTACTATGATCGTATGTTGCATGGACATGGGGGGAATATGATATTGATTAAAGGGGCAGTGTATTTCGGTGGCTTTGCCACATATTTTGGTGACTTTGTCACATTATTTCGGTGGCTCTGCCACATATTTTGGTGACATTGTCACATTATTTTGGTGGCTATGCCACATATTTCGACGATGAGCAGCTAACTGCAGCATGACTGCCATCGATGGTGTGTAGCGGTGAGAGTCGATTGTAGAAATCCCCACTGGTGTGATTGGCAGGAACGAGCAGTGTGTAGCCGATGGAAATTTTAGGTTGGGTTGGGTTTTTGCATCATTTTTCATATGATACTTTCTATTCTGTACTATAGGGCTAAGGCCCAATCCGATTTCGAATGGGCTTCGCCCAATGTGACTATGAAAAAGGGGCTGAGGCCAGATGGTTAATGAAAGGGCTTGGGCCCAATGTTGGTGTTTGGAAATTGTACACTGAGTCTTTTGACTCACCCTATTTGCTTAACATTTTGCAGGTAGTACATAGTGCAATGGATCGGGCCAGAGAGGACTACGTGGTGGCCATGTACGGTTTTTCTTTCTTTTTAAAATAGAACTTTATTTATCTTTAAATTGTTTTTGGGATTCTATGTTGAAATAAGGCCACTATTAATTTGGTTTAAAATTTTGGTTTTAAGTTTTAGACGGTTTAAATACAAGATAATTTATATGATGTTTCTACAAAATGCAAATAAAGTTTTTCACGCAACTTAAATAACGAGTTTACAAACAGATTCTTCTTACGACAACCCTCTAGCTTGATCAGATGTAATAACATGTGTTCTCAAATGTCTTCTAAACACAATAATTTGGCTAATTAAGTTTTCCTTAAATAAATAACGAGTTCTTAATTGAACCACTAAACTTGGTATTTTAAAAATAACTTAAACTTTTCTGAAGTTCGCGATATTTTATAAAATTCCTTTCAAGTGACATGCCAGATTCGATCGTGGTGTTTGGGCCGGGTTTAAGGTGTTACAATTTGGTATCAGAGCCAGGTTTCAAAAGCTTGGCCATGGGTCTTGGGTTCAAAATGTTTTCCAAAAGATGGTTTAGACAGAAGATACATATGCACATGTTTTATGGAAGTATGACACCCGAGTCTCCGGCCCAAGTCTGCAAAGTAAGTCTTCTGATTGTTAGGTGAATATATGATGTGAATATGTTGCTATGGATGTTAGAATTAAGAAAACCCTCCTCTAGATATGAAAACCTATAGGTATATGTATGTTCTACAGAAAACTGTATATGTATGTTCTACAGAAAACTACTTAAAACTCTATTCTCATAAAACTACTCATTAATCAACAGTGGAAAGAAAAGCTAATGCATAAAATTTGTAAAAACAGACTAAGATGGAATGGTAGACATGAGTGCCAGAGGGCGTGGACGTGTTTCACGCGACCATGGTTGAGGCTGAGTTCTCAAAAACAAAGCATAAGCCTAAAGGTGAAGCGCCAGCATCACCTGTGGCAGAAGCAGGATCGCAAGATAGAACTAGTGGGGATGATGCCCTGTCTCAAGCAATGCTGTGTGTGTTGGAGAGAGTTATTAGGGCAAGCACTGGGACAGTATCTCAAAAATCTATTCCTGAGCGACTTCGAGCAAATGGAGCTGAAGTGTTTAGGGTATCTCTGGAGTGGCCGCAAATGTAGCTGAATATTGACTGGAGGTAGTCGAGAGGATTATGGATGATCTAGACTACATGGCAGAGGAGAAGCTGAAAGAAATAGTGTCTCTTTTTGGGATGAGGCATATCAGTGGTGGCTCACAATAAGAGAGGGTACTCTAGCAGATCGAATTGACTGGGATTTCTTTAAGATGACATTTCAAGAGAAGTACATTGGGGCCGGCTATGTGGATGCTCAGAGGAAAGTATTCCTGAATTTGGTACAAGGGGAAAATCCGTAGTAGAGTACGAGGTAGAATTTCTGTCCCTGAGCCATTATGCCTGAGGTATAGTGGTGATCGATCGAAGCCAAGGCAATTCAAGATGGGTCATGAGATGAGTTGAGGGTATTGATAGCTCCGCAGTGGGAGAGGGACTTTGCTGTGTTAGTCAAAAAGGTAAAATAGCCGAGGAAGTAAAGCGGACTGAGAGACAGAATAGGGATAAAGATCGAGGTAAAAGCAAGATAAGTTTTGGGTCGTCGGGATCATCTGAGGGTTTTCAGAAAAGGTCTAGGTTTGTTGGGCCAACTAGAGTTTCGGCGCCTACCGCGATGGGTCAGTTTCGTTCATGTGCTCAGTGTGGAAAGATGCATCTAGGGGAATGTTTGAAAAGAACTAGGGATGTTTTAAGTGTGGGTCTAAGGATCATATGATCAGAGATTGTCCACAAGAGTTGGATAAGGTGCGGCCATTAGGTCAAGGTTTTACTCAATTCAAGAATAGTGGGCAGCAATCGCCGAGAGGTCGTGGTCCAGTTTGAAGGGGAAACGGTTTTGGTCGGGGTCGTGGAACACCAGGTAGGGGTGTCGGTAAGGCAGAAGCTAGACAGCCAGGTCTAGTCTATGCAACTCTTCAGCGAGAAGATGGCGATGCACCGAACGTCATAATTGGTACGTTTCTTATAACTGATAAGCCATATCTTACTTTGATTGATATTGGATCGGTCCACTCTTATGTTTCTTGCACTGTATCTAAGACTTGAAGTATAGAATCTGAAAGAGCTACTTTATAATAGGGGAATGAAGGAATTATTTGTCTAACGTGGTTTTTGCGTTAAGGGCTATTAAGATGGTTCGAAAAGGGTGCAGGGCATTCCAAGCTTTTATTAGTGCGTCGGATACAAGGGAAGTGACTGTTAATGAGGTTAGAACAGTAAGGGGATTCGTGAATGTCTTTCCTGAAGAGCTTCCAGGGTTACCTCCAAATCGTGAAGTGGAGTTTAGAATTGAGCTACTTCTGGGTATAGTTATGGTGTCCATCGCCCCTTATAGGATGGCGCCAAAGGAGCTGATAGAACTTAAAGCCCAGATTCAGGAGCTGTTGGATCGTGGTTTTATCTGACCAAGTGTGTCTCTGTGGGGAGCACCGGTGCTGTTTGTGAAAAGAAGGATGGGTCGATGCGTATGTGCATTGACTACCGCCGGTTGAATAAGTTGACAATTAAGAACAAGTACCCACTGTCGAGGATTGACAATCTGTTTGATCAGCTCAAAGGGGCTTCGGTCTTTTCAAAGATAGATTTGAGGTCAGGATATCATCAACTCAATGTCAAGGAAGCAGATATTCATAAGACGACATTTTGAACTTGCTATGGTCACTATGAGTTTTTAGTGATGCCATTTGGGTTGACGAATGCGCCAGCTGCGTTTATAGATATGTTAAATTGGATATTCCAACCCTATCTAGATCAGTTTGTTGTGGTGTTCATAGATGACATCCTAGTATATTCCAAGAAGGAGGAAGAGCACGATTTGCATCTTCGTGTGGTTCTGTAAGTTTTGAGGGAGAAGCAGCTGTACGCCAAATTTAGTGTGAATTTTTGTTGAAAGAAGTTACCTTCTTGGGTCATGTTGTATCCAGTAGAGGGATTAGGTTGATCCCTAAGATTGAAGTCGTTGGACCTGAAACCGCCTAAGTCTGTGGCAAAGATTCAAGTTTTCTTGGGTTAGCTGGTACTGAAGGTTTGTTGAAGGATTCTCTTAATTATGCACCTTAACTAAGTTGTTATGAAAGGGTACCATTTGTTTGACCGGCAAGCGCAGGAAAGCTTTAAGAAATCAAGAGGATCTTAATAAAGGGCTCGATTTTGATTCAAACCGAGGCTGGGAAAGAGTTCATAGTTTATTGTGGTGCTTCACACATGGGGTTAGGGTGCGTGTTAATGCAGTTAAGACCGCATGAGATAAACTATCCCACGCATGATCTGAATTTGGCTGCGGTAGTGTTCGCTCCGAAGATCCGAAGACATTACCTATATGGGGAGAAGTCCGTTATCTACACCGATCACAAGAGTTTAAAATATCTCCTTACTTAGAAGGAGTTGAATTTAAGACAGCGGAGGTGGATTGAGCTGTTGAAGGAGTGGATTGAGCTGTTGAAGGACTATGATCGCTTCTATCAAATACCATCCGTAAAGCTAACGTGGTGGTAGATGCGTTGTCAAAGGTAATATCGATTTGAGGATTATGTTTGCCCATCTCACTCAGATAATGATGGGAGTTTGTTAGTCGAACTTCAGCAAAGCCGCCATGGTTAACTCTGCATTAAAGAGAAATGCTTTTTGGACGATGTCTTAAGTGTTCGACTTCTGCAAGTACAGAATGGTGGGGTAGAGGACTATAATTTGAACAGTGATGGGGTTTTGTGTTTCCGTAAAAGGGTCTGTATACCAAAGGATGTGGAGTTGAGACAGATGATTCTTCAAGAGGTGTATAGTAGCCCTTACGCTATGCATCCTAGAGGGAACAAGATGTATCGGGATATGTGTGAATAGTTTTGGTGGCCTGGATTGAAGCAAGAAATTACCTAGTTTGTGCGTAAGTGCTTGACATGTTAGCAAGTGAAAGCGAAACATTAGTTGCCTTTGGGGTTGTTACAGCCGGTGAAGATTCCATAGTGGAAATACGAGAGAATCACGATGGACTTTGTTAGTGGGCTACCTCTTGTGCCTACTAAGAAAGATTCGGTATGGGTGATTGTAGATCGGTTGACAAAGTCTGCCCAATTCATACCTCTTCGTGTTGACTATTCTCTGTAGAAGCTGGCTAAGCTGTATGTGGCAGAAATTGTGAGGTTGCATGGGGTACCAGTGTCGATCATATTAGATAGGGACCCAAGGTTTACGCTGCTTTTGGAAGGCTACCCAGATCGCATTGGGTACAAGACTAGACTTCAGCACAACTTTTCATCCAAAGACTGATGGTCAGTCTGAGAGGGTAATTCAGATCTTGGAGGATATGTTGAGAGGTTGTGTCATTTATTTCAGGGGTAGTTGGGAAGAGTTTTTACCGTTGGCAGAATTCACATACAATAACAGCTACAAGTCTAGTATTCAGATGGCGCCCTATGAAGCATTGTATGGACGGAGGTGTCGTACTCCTATTTGCTGGATAGAATTGGGTGAGTGTCAGATGTTGGGTCCGAATTTGATTTCAGAGACAGAGGAGAAAGTTAAATTGATTCAAACTCGGTTGAAGGAAGCGTCCGACAGGCAGAAATCTTATGCTGATTTGAAGTGTAAGGATATAGAATTTTCAGTGGGTGATCAAGTAGTACTGAAAGTTTCACCGTGGAAGAAGGTAATAAGGTTTGGACGGAAGGGCAAGCTAATTCCCAGGTTTATAGGGCCTTATCAGGTATTGAAACGTGTGGGACCAGTGGCATATCAACTTGAGTTGCCTACAGAGTTGAAGCAGATACAGGATGTGTCCCATGTCTCGATGTTGAGGCATTGCCGTTCTGATCTGTCTCACATTGTGTCGATGGAGGAGATTAAAGTAAGACCAGACCTATCCTTTAAGGAGGAACCAGTGCAGATCTTAGATCGAGATGTTAATATGCTGAGAAGGAAATCAGTCATCTTGGTCAAAGTCTTGTGGCGAAATCACGGTGTGGAAGAGGCGACGTGGGAGCCAGAGGATGTTATATGACAAAGAATACCTCATCTCTTTTGACCGTAAATTTCACTACCAAAATTTCTTTAAGGGGTAGAACTGTAAAATTTGGGAATTAGGGCTTTGCATCCGTTATGTTTCAAAGGTGTTTGGTATGCTTTATTTGTTAATTTGTTGTGTTTGGGGATCCCTGAAGGCTGGGGTTGTCAAGCCTTGGTGAAATTTTAAATTTTGGGCACTTTAAGGGAGAGCTACTGGTCAGCTTTAAGGATGATTGCTTGTGTTTGTTGACATAAGAAAAGGAGTGGCGAAATGGTAAGGAGAGGCCACTTAGGATGCAGGTAAGTGACGCCACAGGGGAGCAGTGAGGGAGCAGGTTCGAGTCGCATGATCTGCCTTTTTGGTGTTTATTTTGGCGTCAGGATGAGAGGTGATGGATTCGGCTAGGGACCTTGAAGAGTGGGAGTGGACTAATTCAAACATTTTAAATAAGTGGTGGAGAGGCATTTGGGGAGTTGAGTTTTTCAAACTGATTTGAATGAGTGGAGGAGAGAGGGTTAAGGAGAGAATCAAGGAGGAAACATGGGGATTGAGGAGAGAAGGGAGTTGGTCAAATTTTTAGTAGTGTTAGGGGGATTCGGTCATATGGGGTCTTTTGGTGGGGGTAGGCATTCGGTTTTGGTGGAGGGGTTTAGGTGCTAAAATTTTGGTGTGTGTTTTGTGTTGAGAATTTCTCCTTTCAACATTTGGTGTGCTCTTCTTTTCAACCCATTTTCTTTCTCTGTTTGCCAAAAACTCCTAAGATTATTATTTGTGCATCTCCTTATTGGTTAAGCCGAAACCTATTCGGGCACTTTTTCCCTTCTATTCTTTTCTTTCTTCTCTCATTTGTTTCACTTCTCAAGCTCCCATTCTTTTTCCAAATTCTCATAATCTCTCATTCTCCTTTTTGTTTCTCTTCTCATCTACTCAAAGCCGTAGCACTCCATTTGTTTCTTTTCTCTCTTTCTTGCTCCATATCTTCTCCACTTGTTTCGTCATTTCTGAAACCTATCCCTCATCTTTCTTTCACTTCAACCGAACCTAGTGTTCATCTTCTTGTCACCATTGGTCACGAGTTCTTCTTCAAAGCTGAAACATCTATTGGTTCCATACTTCTTCTCTATTTCTCCTTAAGGTCAAACCCTTTTAAGGCCAAGAGTTAGCACTCTTCCAATGACTTTGTTGAAAGTTTCAACATAGACTCCTCAATCAAGACACTCTTACGTCAGTAAGGGATTTTCTTCGCCTTTCTTCTCGCTTTCTTTTCTTTTTCTCTTTGGTTGGTTAATCGAAAGTTCTGACTTGTATCTTGGGTGTTGGTCGTGGTGGATGGGCGTGCATCTATCATCTTTTCTTTGTGTGGGTTGCTTTCAAGGGGACGTTGGTAAGTGTTATTGGCCGAATAGGCCATAAGGGGTCTCTATTCGCTTGATTGGCCGGAAGGCCACATCTTTGAATCTATCTGTTATTGGAGAACCGATCCTAATTTGGTGAATGTGTAGGGACTTCAGCGATTCCTTAATCCAAGTCTAGAAGTGTAACACCCCAAACCCAACCTAGAAATTAGGCCTCGAATCCGGCGTGTCACACTAAAAAGTTTTTCGATAATGTATAAAGAAAATATGTCAAATGAGATAAAAAAAAACATGTTAGATCCTTTTATTCAGACAAAATAGATGTTGATTTGTTCAAAATCAAGAAAATCAAGTTTGACTTAAGATATTTAATAAAATGCTACTAACCTCAAGATTGATCGATTAAATTGAAGTAATAATTTTATAAAATGCGTGACTTTTGGTAATATCGTTGATAGTTCGAGAGAAATTTCCAGTATTAAAATATTTGCAAAAGTTTATTTTGAAATTCATTTGTTAATCGATTTTGAAAACCTTTATTATGATTTTAAAAATCCCATTTAAAATAATTTGAGTAAAATATAAACACGTTAAACATAAAGCAAAATAAAATAATCCAGAGGCCTTATTACAACACATAACCCAAAATAGTAAAGTAATAAAGTAAACGAAGAATAAACTAAAGTCCAAATAATAACATTTCTGAAATATGGCCTACACCGTGTCATCCATGGCCCCAAGTCCTCATCACTAAGCATTACCTACAAGGGTTAAGAAAGAAAGGGGTAAGTTACAAGAACTCAGCAGTGTAACCTCTTACCATTGTCCATCGGGCCAAAAACCAATTACATTTATTGGGCCAAAGCCCATTTATGATTATAACATAATAACATTTATATAATATGCATGTGATATGCAATTCCCAAACCAAACCTAGTTTTCCATCTGCTACACACCACCCGCATTAACCAACATTTCATGGGAGCTTTAGTCACCCACCCCGCCAACACACCAAACCGGGCATTAAGCCATATATCAAATCGGGCATTAAGCCACATATCAAATCGGGCATTAAGCCATATATCAATTTGTGGACAAGCCACCAGAATTTTGTAGCAAAGGTACTGTAACTTCTCTTCACAAATATCCCAACCCATGCAAATCATGTATATAATACATAACAATTCACAATGATGTATTCAGATATTCTTTACAAATTTTATGGCCCATTAAGCAAATATCATTTTGGCCCATTTTACATATTTTCAGATCGGCCCATATAATCATATATCAATTTGGCCCACATAACAAAATATATCAGATTGGCCCATTAATCAATATGTCCATTCGGCCCATAAGGCAATATGTCAATTTAGCCCATTAAGCAATTTCGTATTTCGGCACATTAACACTTTACAAATCGTCCCAATAGGGGCATTTCCATAATTCGGCCCATAAGGGAATTTTCATAATTTGGCAATCGCACCCGCTAAGGGTAATTCAGAAATCTTACCCACTAAGGGTATTATGGTAATTTCGTAACCAAGGCTTAACTACTAATTTGGAGCATAAATGTTTGAAACTATGCATTTATGTCATACTTACTAAATTGACCATAACTCGAGTGAGGAATCTCAAAATATAAATCTGTAAAATTTCCTAGAAAGTAGACTCATATATCTTCTTACTAAAATTTTTTCAGAATTTTTTGCTTAACCATTTAGTACAGTTTATTCCTTAAAATTTCCCTTGTTTCACTGTCCAACGATTCTACCCTCTCTTGCCAAAAAATCAAATATCTCACTGTACAGTTTTTATATGTTGTTCTCAATTGTATATATTGAAAATAGACTCACTAAGGAATCTTTACATATAAACTATATCTCTTATTTCACTTTGTACAATTTTATACGATTTTTCCAAGATGATCGTGGAACTACGTAAATCATTTAGAACCGGCCTCACTACAATTACCATATCTCGTAATATAAAATTCTTTTCCTTCTCTTTTTTCCTTATCAAAATAGACACAGTAAGCTTTGATTTGATATCTTATTCACTTATTAATTTCATTTCTCCTATTTTTCATGATTTTTCTAAATCACATCACTACCATTGACCAAAACTATTTTATTACAAAAACATGGTTACCACTATGAACCTACACGCCTCCGAGTGATCCCGGATGCCGATTTCCAGTTTTCTTTGGTATTTCGACCAAATTACAGAACATATCATATAAAGTTTTAGAGAAATGTGAGATTACACATCATTTCAAACATGTTTTTGAAAGGTACGGATTACACACCTTGATTTTAATTTCCTAACTAACCACTGAACAAACTCGCTGCTGACCTAGAACAATACCTCAATTTCAAAAAGATTTCATATAACAAAAAGTTAGCCTCAATTTCAAAAGATTTCATATCACTTTGCATCAAGCTCTGGGTACACAGTTAGATTTATGACGGCATTTCATCCGCAGATGACGGGCAATCGGAAAGGGTTATATAGATCTTGGAAGACATGTTGCGGTGTGTTTTGGATTTCGTGGGTAGTTGGGAGGAATATACCGTTATGAGTTCACCTACAACAATAGTTACCAAGCAAGTATCAAATGGCACCATATGAGGCGTTGTCACGGTAGGGAAGTGTCGCTCACCTACTTGTTGGACAGAGTTAAGTGAGCGTCGATTGTTGGGACCGAGTTGGTTCTTTGAGACCAAGACAAGGTTAAGTTGATTGAGCTCGATTGAAGGAAGCTTCGGATAAGCAAAAATCCTATCTTGATCTTAGGAGGAGAGATATTGAATCTTGTGGGAGATCGGGTTTTCTTGAAGGTCTCACCGTGGAAGAAAGTGTTAAGGTTCGGAGGAAAGGCAAGCTAAGTCCGAGGTTTATTGAACATAGAGTCTATCGACAGAGTGGGACCGCACTTGATTCACTTACGACTATATCCGATGGTAGAAATATATCGAGTGATTTGTCCCAACTCGATCATGAGATCCCGTCTCAGCTACTAACAATGTCTCAAGGCCTCCTTTCGTGCACATGCCTTGGTGCCAAAGATCTAGCCCTAGCACCTCGACCTATACCACGTCCACGTCTACCGCATCCGCGTCTTCTAGCACTCATGTTCACTAAGTCGATATAATCTTGATTAAGAGTTTTATGAATCATTATGCTATTCGATGTTTATTAAACGATGTTTTATGGAGTATGGGTAGAAAAGTTGTTTTCGAGAGTCAAATTTGCTTCCTAGAGTCTCAGTCTATATAGTTTCAACTCCTAAAGCTAACAGTTCTAGAATTTTCATATACTTTGTAGAATTTTCGTATCACAATAATTGTAAAATGAAAACAAATACTTACTTGACTTGGTGCCAGATACTCGTTGTGCCATACTTCCTTTAGAACATATTTATAAATCAAAATTCTAAACAAATTTGGAAAACAGTTTTGAACCCAAACCATGGCCGAGTTTTGTAACGAGGCTCTGATATCATAAAATGTAACACCCCAAACCTGGCCTAGAAGTTAGGCCCGAATCCGGCGTGTCACACTAAAAATTTTTTCGATAATGTATAAAGAAAACATGTCAAATGAGATAAAAAACATGTTAGATCCTTTTTTATTCGTACAAAAATAGATGTTGATTTGTTCAAAATCAAGAAAAGCAAGTTTGACTTGAGATATTTAATAAAATACTACTCACCTTGAAGATTGATCAATTAAATTGAAGTAACAATTTTATAAAACTGTAACTTTTGGCAATATCGTTGATAGTTCGAGAGAAATTTTATTATTAAAATATTTGTAAAAGTTTATTTTGAAATTCATTTGTTAATCGATTTTGGAAAACCATTATTATGATTTTAGAAAATCCCATTTAAAATAATTTGAGTAAAATATAAACACGTTAAACATAAAGCAAAATAAAATAATCCAGAGGCTATAACACCCCAAACCCGGTCAAAACGCTACAACCGAATCTGGCGTGTCACTGGGAAGAAAACGTTTTGGAAACCATTTTGTCAACTTGTTTTGTGAAGAAACACTTTTGTAAAACTAAAAGAAACGAATTTGGATCGAGTGAACTGTTAAACATTTTGAAACTTAGAAGGAATAAAGTTGCCTTGTTGTTGTCCCTCGTTTGTTATTTATCCGGAGTACAACTTCAGAAAATCAAAGATTTTACTCAAGTTTTGAAAATGTCCATGTCGTAATTTAATAGGAAAGCTCTTAACGTTTAACAGAAATTTAAAGAAAACTAAAACGAACAAAAAATCTGAAAGTAAAAATCTAAGTGGTCTTATAAAAAGTTGAAACCCCAAACTTAAAGTAAATAAAAACTAAATCCGAAATAAACATTGAAATGAAAACAAATATTAAGCATGGCCACCACGAGTCAACCACGGCTCCAAATCCACGATCTAAGCATTATCTGCAAAAAGTAACAGAAGGGGTGAGTCACCGAGACTCAGTGTGTAATTCCCCATCCCAAAAGACGTTAAGCTCTTACACAGATTCATATGGAAATATGAATGTCATGCAACCCATCCAACCTAGATATCTATCCGAGTCTCCCAATTCTACCCCCTGTGGCACCTATCCACTGGTGGTACCTAACCATTGGTAACCGAAGTCACAAATATTTATATGTGGGGCCAACCCACTTGTGGTACCTAACCACTGGTGACGATCCCTTATATCGATATGTGGGGCAAACCCACTGTGGTACCATACCACTGGGATAAGTCACAAAATAAGCATATTTGGCACCTAACCACTGGTGGTTCCAAACCACTGAGACTTAGTCATAGAGTAATGATATGTGGGGCCAACCCACGTGTGGTACCAAACCACTAGTGACAGTCTGATAAATCATGCCTTCCCCCTCCTTTCATCTACCCACATTTCATGTATATGCTTCTCCATGCAATATGATCGTGCTTAATACTTAAAAAGAACATAACATGGACACACAGGTTTAACATAGATAAATCACGTTATCCACAATAATGGACTTACCCGGAGTCCATACTTATACCCACAAGGGTAACATAATGTTTCCCACCGTTACTTCGACTTTTGACAAAACACAACATTAACATATCAAACATATGAAGTGTGTAAAAGTTACACACCTGATTACTCGCACTATCACACCCTCTACTTCAACACTATCGTCAATCGAGACTACTACTATCTGCCTACGATCTTGCTCTGATACCGGCCCACAACTTGGTGGCCAATCTCGCACTGCTGATATAGCTCGCTTCTTAAACTTAGGGGCTGGGTTTACAGATCCAACCCCTCCTATCGCTTGGATGGCATTCGAGTCCATGAACACACCTTGGTCACTAAATCATATTAAATCAGTGAGAACAAATTAAAAGAAATTGGTGCTCAAGGCCACGACCCTTACCTAGATTGACAAATCTCGAAGTCTGGGACTTGATTCACCAACTAATCAACTCTGAGAGATCTCCAAAAGAAAACGACACCACTCTACCTATAATAGACCAAGCATCCAACCGTTAAACTAAGTAGCCATTAGGCTTTAGTAGGCAAACCCGAAAGAGATATTACAAAATAAAAGAAACCATCCCCCTTACCTTTACCTGACAGATTTGATCACCACCTAGCAAGATTTGGCCCAACAACACCTTAAAGATGATTCGGGAAGAGCTGGAATAGGAGAGAATCCAAAATAGAAAAATCGAAAAGAGAAAAAAAGGTCATCAATTGGATGCTTAGGAGTTTCGGCTCTTAGGGAGATTGAGAAAAAACCGTTGAAAATGGCTAAAAGATTCGGCTATGGAAGAAGAAAATATGGGCAAGGGTGTTCGGCTTTTGGAAGAAATTGAAGAGGAGAAGAGAGATTTAGAGAGTTTCAGTTTTGAAAACCAATTGAGAGAATAGAGGGAACCCAACAAGAGAAAGGGAATTTCGGCCTTGAAAGAGAGAAGATAAGAAAGGAAAAAGAAAGAAAACACATGAAAAAGATGAACACTCTTGCCTTCAAATTTTGGCACACTAAACCGATTTTCTCCCCTTCTCCAGGGTTTGATTTTCGGCCAACACTACCTCCAAAAGATAGCTCTTGTCCTCCCTTGTTATCTTAATCTACAACCTCCTCCAAAAGAGGCCTACTCAGCACCAACTCCTCCCCTCATATATCAGCATATTATCCACATAATTAAAGCATTTAATCTCCTATTTCCTAGCCTCTATGCCATCCTCCCCTAGCCTCCCTGAGTGCCGAATTTGGCCTAAGAACATGGGCTCCAAGCGGCCACACTTGGGCCCTCTCCACCCACTTAATGATGCCACTCTCTGGTTCCCTTGCCGCGCCACCAGACTTTGGGCCACAAGCCCACTTTGCTAATTTTTAAACACAGATTCCTACCTTCAAACCCTATTGCTCCCAATCAGAAAATTAACCCAGGTCTCAGCCCAAACCTAAGCCCAATTCGCACCTCCAAATCTCAAACTAACACCTTAAACCTACAACACACACAACGCATAGGCCCACAACTTTAGGATGTTACAGAGGCCTTATTACAACACATAACCCAAAATAGTAAAGTAATAAAGTAAACGAAGTAAGAAACTAAAGTCCAAATAAAACCATTTCTGAAGTATGGCCTACATCGAGTCATCCATGGCCCCAAGTCCTATAAGAACTCAGTGTGTAACCCTCTTACCATTGTCCACTGGGCTAAAAAACCAATTAAGCATTTATTGGGCCACAGCCCATTTACGATTATAGCATAATAACATTTATATAATATGCACGTGATATGCAATTTCCAAACCAAACCTAGTTTTCCATCCGCTACACACCACCGTATTCAACCAACACACTGTGGGGAGCTTTAGTCACCCATCCCGCCAACACACCAAATCGGGCATTAAGCCATATATCAAATCATATCAAGCCATATATCAAATCAAGCATCAAGCCATATATCAAACTGTGGACAAGCCACTAGAATTTTGTAGCAAAGCTACTAGAACTTCTCTTCGTCAAATATCCCAACCCATGCAAATCATGTATATAATGCATAACAATTCACAGTGATGTATTCAGATATTCTTTAAAAATTTTATGGCCCATTATAACAATTTATCAAAGTTGGCCCATTAGGCAAATATCATCTTGGCCCATTTTGCATATTTTCAAATCAGCCCATATAATCATATATCAATTTGGCCCACATAACAAAATATATCAGATTGGCCCATTAATCAATATGTCCATTCGGCCCATAAGGCAATATGTCAATTTAGCCCATTAAGTAATTTCGTATTTCGGCCCATTAACACTTTACAAATCGGCCCAATAGGGGGATTTCCATAATTCGGCCCATAAGGGCATTTTTGTAATTTGGCAATCATACCCGCTAAGGGTATTTCAGAAATCTTACCCACTAAGGGTATTACGATAATTTCGTAACCAAGGCTTAACTACTAATTTGGGGCATAAAAGTTTGAAACTGTCCATCTGCATCATACTGACTAAATTGACCATAACTCGAGTGAGGAATCTCGAAATCTAAATCCGTAAATTTTATTTGAAACTAGACTCATATATCTCCTTACTACAATGTTTCCAAAATTTTTGGCTCAACCATTTAGTACAGTTTATTCCTTAAAATTTCCTTTGTTTCACTATCCAACGATTCTACCCTCTGTTACCCAAAATTCAAATATCTCACTGTAAAGTTTTCATATGTTGTTTCCACTTGTTTCTATTGAAAATAGACTCACTAAGGAATCTTTACATATAAAATATATCTCTTAATTCACTTTGTATAATTTTATACAATTTTTCAAAGATAGATCAGGGAACCACAAAATCATTCAGAACCAGTCTCACTACAATTAACATATCTTAGAATATAAAATTCCTTTTCCTTATCCGTTTCTTCCTTATCAAAATAGACACAGTAAGATTTGATTTCATATCTTATTCACTTATTAATTCCCTTTCTCCTATTTTTCATAATTTTTCAAAATCACGTCACTGCCACTGACCAAAACTATTTTATTACAAAAACATGGTTACCACTATGAACCTATGCGCCCCCGAGTGATCCCGGATGCCGATTTTCGATTTTCTTTGGTATTACGACCAAACAACATATCATACAAACTTTCAGAGAGATGTGATATTACACACCATTCCAAACATATTTTCGAAAAGTACGAGATTACACACCTTGATTTCGATTTCCTAATGAACCACTCATCGTTGATCTAGAACAATACTAACAAAAAGTTAGCCTCGGATTTCCAAAAGATTTCATATCAATTACACTTAAACCACTTACCACTATATCCGATGGTAGAAATATATCGAGTGATTTTCCCCTAAAACATATAGTCGATTAGTCGAAACTTCAATCCAATTTGCAACATAGCCGAATAGAGATATAAAGAAAAATCCAAAAATGAACCCCCTTACCTTATCAATATTGGATCCAATTACCACTGTTTGACTTCGGCTAGAACAATACACGGTCTCCCACTTAAAGCACTAAAAAAAAAGAGTGATTAAAACATGAAAAAGTGGAGGATAACACCATTTTCGGTTACGATCACGATTTACAGCCAAATAGTGATAATTACTTATTCGGCTAAAGAGAAAAGAATATGATCATAGAAAAGAATTCACTTACCGATTTAATCGAAGAAGGAATGTCATCTCAAACGAGAAAGAATTTATGAAGGAGTGATTGTGGATTGTGAGTTTTGACTATGGAAGAAAATGTACAAGAATAGTTTTGGTTATGAGGGTATGGATTAGAGGAAAAAGATAGTAGAGTTGGAGAATTTCGTGAAAAGAAAAAGAGAGGTTGAGAAGGGGCACTTATCAAATTTTGGTTTTCAAGAGAAGATGAATAAAAATAGTTTGGTCACAATGGTTTGGTACCTACGGCAACAAGAAAGAATTGAAGAAAAGAAATGCTCACTAATGGCTTGAAGTTTCCACAAAGATGAGAAGAATTTTTTGAGAAAAGGTATTAAAATGCAAGAAGGAATTTGACCAACCAAGCACCAAAGTTTCTACCAAAACACTAACAAAAATTTTGGCTACCCCTCTTACACCCAAAACCGTCCACATACATAGCCAAAAAGGGTCAACATTTTGCCACCCACACTTTCCATATCATCTTCCTTGAAAAATGCCACTTGTTCCCCTTACTTTCCCCCTTTTCATGATTTCTTTCCTCACCTTCATTCTTTCCTATTCTCTTTAGCCATCTTGCCATAAAAAAAAAGTCCACCTTTGCCATAATTAAATGCTTGGCCGACACTTAGGGAAAGAGTGCAAAAATAATAGTCAAAATTTGCACACTATGGGATTTGAACCTCTTCCCTCAAAGTCCATCACTTGATGCCATAACCTCTTTACCAATAGCTCATTTATGCTAACCATTTATTCATTTATTTCAATAAGACTTGAAGTTACATACCATCTCTCCTTAAAGTGCTAAAATACCAAAATTTTTCCTAAGGCCCAATTAAACCCGAGACTTCATAGAAACATTGTAACCTTCCAAATTCGCTTAACTAACAAGTCCAATTTGCAATAATGTCATTCTCTTGTTCTCAAAATTTTAAACATTCCTACGCCCAAGGCCCATTGGGCCTAATCTTACTAGGTCCAATTTTAGGATGTTACAAGTAGCCTCCGATTTCTATCAATTTAGCCAAACAATGGAGGGGGTTGGACTCGTAGTCCCTACCCTTAAGTTCAAAAATGTCGATGTTCACCATTCTAGACTTTCCACTAGGTTGTGGGCCAGCTTCGGAGCGGGATAAGCAGATCGCTGTGATCCTTGGGAGTGAAGGTGTTAACGAGATTGATAGTGTAGTTCTTCGTGTTTATAGGTGTATAATTCCCACATCTTCTTTATATGTTATTAATATATATATGTATATTGTTGGAAAGCCAAAACATAGTAACACTCATTGTGTACCCATAAAGGGTAAAATCGTAACACCAGGTGCGTTCATTCTTTGAAAATACTTGATAAGTGTTATCGTTACATGAATATGCATATACCCTGAATATCTTGAGTATGCCATTAAATGTTGCATTTACATTATTATGATCGTATGTTTCATGGACATGGGGGGAATATGATATTGATGAAAGGGGCAGTGTATTTCGATGGCTTTGCCGCATATTTTAGTGACTTTGTCAAATTATTTCTGTAGCTCTGCCACATATTTTTGTGATGTTTTCACATTATTTTGGTGGCTATGCCACATATTTCGACGATGAGTAGCTAACTACAGCATGACTGCCATCGATGGTGTGTAGCGGTGAGGGTCGATTGTAGAAATCCTGACTGGTGTGATTGGCAGGAACGGGTAGTGTGTAGCGCATAGAAATTTTAGGTTGGGTTGGGTTTTTGCATCATTTTGCATATGATACCTGCTATTCTGTACTGTAGGGCTAAGGCCCAATCTGATTTCGAATGGGCTTCGCCCAATGTGATTATGAAAAAGGGGCTGAGGCCAGATGGTTAATGAAAGGGCTTGAGCCCAATGCTGGTGTTTGAAATTGCACACTGAGTCTTTTGACTCACCCCTTTGCTTAACGTTTTGCAGGTAGTACATAGTGAAATGGACTGGGCCGAAGAGGACTACGTGGTGGCCATGCACGGTTTTCATTCTTTTTAAAATAGAACTTTATTTATCTTTAAATTATTTTTGGGATTCTATGTTGCAATAAGGTCACTATTAATTTGGTTTAGAATTTCGGTTTTAAGTTTTAGACATTATAAATACAAGATAATTGATATGATGTTTTTACAAAATGCAAATAAAGTTTTTCACGCAACTTAAATAACGAGTTTACAAACGGATTCTTCTTACGACAACCCTCTAGCATGATCAAATGTAATAGCATGTGTTCTCAAATGTCACCTAAACACAAGAATTTGGCTAATTAAGTTTTCCTTGAATAAATAACGAGTTCTCAATTAAACCACTAAACTTGGTATTTTAAAAATAATTTAAACTTTTCTGAAGTTCGCGATATTTTATAAAACTCCTTTCAAGTGACATGCCAGATCCAGTCATGGTGTTTGGGCTAAATAATAAAAAGAAAGTTAGTATTAGTACTTTTAATTCATTTGGGTTCCACAATCTGGTCTTGCCTAAGCTATACTACTGTTCGATAGGAACACTTTCCTTTAATCGTTGTCAAAGTTAGTTTCCAGGTTCGATCTTTCTCTGTATACATTTTAAAACTTGACAAAACAATGACCAATAACAATGAAATAAACGGAATTGAAGATAAAAGATAGAAACTTACAATGAGTACTACGATATTAGAACTCTAGAAATCGTTACTCCGAGGCTCCTTTGATACCAATTAGGGGGAGGGAGGGTTATATGCACAAACGGAAGGCTATAATAATATCGTAGGATTTTATTGCTCAAAAGGTAGTAGATAATTTACAAGGATAATTTACAAGAGGATGATCAAGAAAGATTTCTTTGATTTCTTGAGCAAGAGAGTATACCAAAGAAAACCAAATTTGATATTTTTCTCGATACCCTTGTTTAGGCTATAACAATGCCTATTTATAATACAAATTCTAAACTCTAATCTTTTTACAATTCAAATCCGAATAGTATCCTGATAAGGATGACTTAAATGTTAGCTTCATGGTTGTTTCCACGTAGCTTCCTTGGTGTGATGGTTGCTTCCACGTAGCTTCCTTGATGTAATTGTTGATGTGATGGTTGCTTCCATCATGCTTTCATCAACCTTTGTCTCATTTGTTTGTGGACATTTATGGATGGTGATTTCCTCCAAAATTGAATGCTCCTTTCTTGGATGTCATTCTTCCATGTGTTGTGTTTTGTCGTTATCCTTCTTGGATATTTCTGAGATTCATCTCCTCGATTTCATCGAGATGTAATGACTCTGGTGAAGGAACTAGTGTATTCCAGCTTTCCCACGTGTCTTTGATTTCCATTGCTTTCGGATAATCATCGATCTCTATATCAGCTATCATTTTTAATAACTAAAAAGCTTCTTCATTTCTTTCTTCCTAGATTTTTCCAATTTTGTATGCTAAAATTATTTTGCCATCGGTCTAGAGCATATAAGTATTTTGTTCAAGTAGATACTAGGCCTTGGTCAATAAATCAATTTCGGCTTGGATTTGATAATTAGAAAAATCATTATAACACTTGTCAATGGATTTTGTCAAGTGTTGATTATCTTCATTTACTGCTGAGATGGATCTTTCCCAAAGCATTGTACAAATAGTCCAAATTTGATATGGCTGATAAAATTTTTCTTTTTCAGCAATACCAATAAAATTGTTTATTTCTATATGAATATAATAGACAAAATCATCTATATTAGTAAAATTTATTAATCTAGATTTTACTATAGCAGGAAAATCTTTTAATAAATGAAAAGAAAGATTTTGGACTGTTATTTCTTTAACAAATCCCCATTCAATACTGGTTATATCAAATGGTTCATGATCAAACCTGAATTTGATAGTAGGAAATTATTCTCCTATATCATTAGTAAAAACATAAGCTTGTAAAAAGCATTTTGAAAATGTTTCTTTATACTGAGCTTGCTAGTTGCAAATAGCTCCATTTATTTTTGAAAAAATGTCTGGTGGTAGAATTTGTCTTTATTTATTATATAGGCATATTCTAAACATTTTATTAATAATAAGACTGTTTGTTCCTTTATTAATAAAATATTAGAATATATCAAGGAGATTATTTATCTCCTTTATATCCATATATTCAATTAGTATCTCGTCCCAATCTCTATATAAAATAGATTTTAATAATAAATTATCGATACATTTTCTTTAGTTGTTTTTCCAACTAAGAAGTTTGAAAATCGTAAGAGCCCTTCTAAATTTTGCTCTTTGTTTAGAAATATGAGTTTTTCATATTTTGTTTATAAAATTATAATATTCTAAAGGTAAACACGGATTATAAGAATCTTTTATTTCAAGAATTCTAGGAATTTGTTGTTTTTTCAACAAATTTTCTATTTCTTTTAAAATTTCATCATAGCTTTTTTGATATACTGAATAAGGATCTTAAATATTTAAAATAACTCACCGTGTTTGGTGATTGTGTTCCAAATGGTTGGCTTACCATTGGATGTGGTACATAATATACCTGATTAGGATAAAATGGTACTTGAGCAGGTGCAATAATAAATCCTCATTTAGGATTCATTGTTTTCCCTTTGTTGGGTTTGTTGTGAATGGTTGTCCATTCTACAACTATTTCTAGAGGTTTTTTTACCTCTATCCATAAGGCCTGCTCGGAAAATCAACAATCACATTATTAGTACCTTTTATGTATATAACTTCAAAATTAAACTGGCATAATTCATTATACCATCTAATTCTTCTTGGTACAGTTTCTAAACTTTTGTTAGTTAGAAATTGTTTAACAACTTGATTATCAGTTTTTATGATGAAATGTTCAGGTGCTAAATAAATCAAGAATTTTTTATTCCTTTTTTTATTGCTAATAATTCTTTTTCATATATAGCATAATTTATTTCATTAGGTTTAAATTTCCTGAACTATAAACACAAATTAATTCTTCATTATTAACTGTTTTGGCTTTTAGTACACATCCCTAGTTTTTTTCTGAGGCATTTGTTTCTAAAATCAATTTATCACCTTGTTTAGGTAAATAGACTTTAGGAATATAATTTATTTCAAACTTTATTTGTTTTATAATGTCCGAGTATTTTTAAGACCAATCAAAAGGTTTATCCTTTTTAGTTTTTCATAAAACTCATCTAATTTTTAGATAAGTTAGAAAAGAAATTTCTACCATAATTAACAATTCCTAGAAATTGTTGAAAGTTTCTTATCAACAATATTCTCGTGAAATTCTTTTATTTTTATTATAATATGGTCTTGGAGTTTAAGACCATCGGTTGATAATAGTAATCCTACAATTTTGTTTCAGCTTTTTCTAATTCAATTTTCTTAAGACTTAGGATAATCCCATGTTTTATAAATTCTCTAGATATAATATTTAAGTGTTTTCTATGATTTTCTAATGTGTTTGAAAAGATTAAAATATCATCTATATAGACAACACGTAATTTTTATATTTTTAAATATAGAGTCCATCCATCTTTGGAAGACTTGTGGTGCATTACATAATCCAAATGGCATTACTCTCCATTGGTAATATCCATTAGGTGCACTAAAGGCTGTTAATGGTTTGGATTCTTCTATTAGCATGATTTGCCGAAGCTTTGATTTCTGATCAAATTTACTAAAATATTTTGCTTGTTTAGCTTGATTAATTAAAACTTCCTTTCTTGGAATAAAATAACCATCAAAATAGTATTTTGATTTAATCTTTTATAGTTAATAACCATTCTAGCTTTTCCCTTTTTATTTCAAACATGGTTTCTTACCATAAAAGGAGACAAGAATGTGGACTAGTAGTTTCTTTTATTAATCATTTTCTAATAATTCTTTTATCTGTATTTCAAATTCATCTATATCTTGTTTAGTATAGATCATAGGTTTTACTCTAATAATTTTATTAGTATTTTCTAATTTAATGGTACAATATCTAGGACTATATTTCCATAATTTTAATGGTTTTTCACTAAAATTATTTTCTAATATTTTTAACAATCAATGATTTGTTTGAAGTTGTTTAATATGTTCTTTTCTAGGTGGTGTGAAGTCTTGATCACAAATAAATTTGTGATTATCTACTAAAGGTATTTCTACCAAGTATTTTCAGAGTTAATATAACAAAATTTTTATCTATAGAGAATGGTAGATGTTGATATATAAAATTATTACCTAATAATATATCTCCATGAATTTCATGAAAACCTAATATTTTAGGTATCACAAATCTTACATTATTTATGTAGATCGGTATATTTTTGCTTTAAAAAGAATTAAAGTTTCATTACCATCTACTCTAATGACTTTTATTGATTTCTCATAAGTTCCCATTTTTTATGATGGAATAGCATTTTCTCTACAACTACTAATTGTAGCTCCTGTATCTAATAAAGCATTTAAAGAATATGAATTATATTCTCTAAATTGAAATGTAATTTCAATATAAGTATAATATTTCCTCGGTTGGAAATGTCAAAATGTAATAATATCCTTTTTCCAAGTTTCATTTGTTGAATTATTGGTTTTTCTTTGACTTTTGTATCCTTAGATATTTTATCTAATTTATTAGGAAAATGAAACATTTTTAATTCGATAGGTAAATATTGGCTTTTCCAATATTCTATATTTTGAGTATGTTTATTAATAGATCTCAGATAATCATCTATTTGAATATCCGAATCTATTTTCTTTTTACTATAAGGATCTTGTTTATCAATTTCCCTAGGTTTTGGTATTTCATAATCATATGGATCTGTTTGTTCAGTATCCATGGGTTCAGGAATTTCTATATTTTCTTCTGTTGAAATATTTTCTTCATCAGAATTATGACTCGTGACATTTATATCTACATTTGAATTATTAGAACTACTACTACTTTTTGTAGTATCATAATTTAACATATTGTGATAGTTGTATTTTGTAAATAGATTTTTATGTTGTTCATAAAGTTCTTCTATTAATTTTAAATATTCTATTTTCTCATTTTTATCTTTTGTTTTAGAAAATTGGTTTTCCAATGTTCTATAATAGTTTTATAAGTTTCAAAGTCATATTTTTCTTGTTTTTAAAATTTTTCTCTTTTTGTTTTTCTTTTTATTATAGGTAGAAGATTCATCCGAAGAATCATCTTCATCGATAAAGTTAAAATTACACTACTATTACCATAATATAAAGGACCTAAATCTAAATCTAAATCTATATTTTTATTATTAATAACTTAATCAAATTTATTATTAACATCGATATGAGGTCTTTAGATTTGTTGTTCAAATCTAAATCTGTTACTTCTCCCATATTATCTACTTTTTCCTCTATTTTACTAACTTTATTATATATTTTATTAAAATATATAGATGTCATATCTATTGAACTATTGATACATTTACTAAGAGCCGAAATATTATTTTCATTCTTAGAATCAATATGCATAGTATGATTATAAGTTTTACCTTTATATAAACAATCCATTTCTTCCATATTATTTATCTTTGGTAACTAAGACCTTCTGTTATCTTAAACGTCTTCACATAACACCTACAACGTCCCACACGAACTCAAACGGCAAAAGAAGATAGAAAAATAGATATATGGGTTTTAAGATAAATAACAGTGAAATAAACAGAATTGAAGTTAAAAAATAGAAACTTACAATGAGTACTACGATGATAGAACTCCAGAAATTATTACTCCGGGGCTCCTCTGATACCAATTACGGGGAGGGAGGGTTATATGCACAAACGGAAGGCTATAATAATATCGTAGGATTTTATTGCTCAAAAGGTAGTAGATAATTTACAAGGATAATTTACAAGAGGATGATTAAGAAAGATTTCTTTGATTTCTTGAGCAAGAGAGTATACCAAAGAAAACCAAATTTGATATTTTTCTCGATGCCTTTGTTTAGGCTACAACAATGCCTATTTATAATATAAATTCTAAACTCTAATTCATTTACAATTCAAATCCTAATAGTATCCTGATAAGGATGACTTAAATGTTAGCTTCATGGTTGTTTCCACGTATCTTCCTTGATGTGATGGTTGCTTCCACATTACTCATGCATTCATGGTTTCTTCCACGTAGCTTCCTTGATATAATTGTTGATGTGATGGTTGCTTCCATCATGCTTTCATCAATCTTTGTCTCATTTGTTTATGGACATTTTTGGATGGTGATTTCCTCCAAAATTAAATGCTCCTTTCTTGGATGTCATTCTTCCACGTATTGTTTAGTCATTATCCTTCTTGGATATTTCTGAGATTCATCTTGATTTCATCGAGATGTAATGACTCTGGTGAAGGAACTCGTGTATTCCAGCTTTCCCACGTGTCTTTGATTTCTGTTGCTTTCGGATAATCATTGATCACCATATCAGCTATCTTTTTTAATAACTGAAAAGCTTCTTCATTTCTTTCTTCCTGGATTTTTCCAGTGTCGTATGCTAAAATTCTTTTGCAATCGGTCCGAACATATAAGTATTTTGTTGAAGTAGATATGGGCCTTGGTCAATAAATCAATACCCCAAACTTGGATTTGATATTTAGGCCCAAATCATTATAACACATGGAAGTGTTTTTCAAAACCATCTTTGCAATTGTTAACAACTTGTTTGAGAATAGTCCAAATTTGTTAAAAGCTAATACAACTAAAGCTTTTTCGACAATCACCATGAAAACATAATTATCTTTAATAAACGTTATGACCGGATTTGACATGTCACATGAGAAGCATATTTGAAATAAACGATTTGCAAAAACTAGAGTTGTAACAATTTTTTTGAAACATTTGATAAAATAGATAAAATACAAGTAATTTGATAAATCACAAATCAAGGAATTAAACTTTAAACTGTGACTTTTGAAAATATTGTTAATAAATTGAAAGAAAATTCGAGTTAAATCATATTTGTAAAAGTTTATCTTGAAATCCATTTATTAATCAATTTCAGAAAACTTTTATTTTAGTTTTAGAAAAATTCTCATTTAAAACAATTTAAGCAAAATAATAAGTAAACCAACCATAAAGCAAATAATAAAATAGTTCAGAGGCCTTATTACAACTTAAACCAAAATAATAAAATAAGTGAGAATAGAAATTTAAAATTCAAAACACTATTTCTAAAGAATGGCCTCCACCGAGTTATCCATGGCCCAAGTCCACCTCACGAGCATTACCTGCAAGGGTTAAAGAAATGGGGTGAGTTACATACCATCATCCACTGGCTCGGAACACACATAGCAATATTTTGGGCCTCACCCAATTACAATTATAACATGTATATAATATGCATGTGATATGCAATTCCCAAACCAAGCCTAATTTCCATCCGCTACACACCTCGCACTCAACCATCACACCTGGGATCAAGTCAACCCACCTCGCCAACACACCATCATGAGGCATTAAGCCATTTTATATTTGTGGCAAAGCCACCGCATTAGAGGCAATAAGCCATTTGATTATTTGTGGCGAGCCATTTAACTAGAGGCAATAAGCCATTTGATTATTTGTATGAGCCACCAACTAGATTTTGGCAACAGCCTTTCTTCTCTTCATCATTTTCCCAACCCATGCAAACATGTATGCATAACAATTTATATCCATATGAAAATTTTAGCAAAAGGCCCAATTTACAAGAGAATCAATATTTCAAGTTTTTAATTAAGGCCCATAACACAAAAATAACATTTAGCCCATTTAGCACTTTAGCAACTTAGGCCCAATTAACGATCTAGCATATTTTCGGCCCGTTTAACGATCTAATAGAGATTTCGGCCTATTTATTGATCTATCCGAGGTTTCGGCCCATTTAACTATTTTTTAGGGTTTTCGACCCATTTAACGATCTAGCAGAGATTTCGGCCCATTTAACTATTTATCAGGGTTTTCGGCCCATTTAACAATCTAGCAAAATTTTGGCCCATTTAACGATCTAGCAAAATTTGGCCCATTAATCAATCTAGAAAATTTGGCCCATTATTCACATGAGGCCCATATAGCAACATATTTCAATTTGACCCATAAAGGTATTTTCGTAATTTAGTCCATAGGACATTTTCATAATTTGGCCCATTAGGGCATTTTCGTAACTTGACCCGTAAGGGCATTTTCATAATTCGTAATCGTATCTACAAAGGGTAATTCAAGAATTTACCCTCTAAGGGTATAATGGTAATTTCGCAACCTAAGCTTAATTACTAATTTGGGGCATAAAACTAAACTGTCCAACTGCATCACACTGACTAAATTTGCTATAACTCGAAGTTAGAAAACTCAAAATCTAAATCCAAATTTTCCTTGAAACTAGACTCGTATATCTTTCTACTATAAGTTTTCCAGAATTTTTACCTTAACCATTTAGTACAGTTTATTCCTTAAAATTTCCCTTGTTTCACTGTCCAATGATTCTGACCTCTTACCATAATCTCAAATATCTTACTGTACGATTTTCATCTACTGCTCCCACTTATTTCTTTTGAAAATAGATTCACTAAGGAATCCATACATATCAATTATAACTCTTAATTCACTTTGTACAATTTTATATGATATTTCCAAAACAGAACAGAATACCCCGAAGTCATTCAAAACCAGTCTCACTAAAATTAACATATCTCAGAATCTAATATTCCTTTTCCTTCTCCGTCTCTTCCATATTAAAATAGACACAGTAAGCTTTAATCTGATATCTTATTCACTTTGTAATTCCTTTTATCCAATTTTTCATGATTTTTCAAATACAAGATACTGTTTCTGACCGAAACTGTTTTATTACAAAATACGATTACCACTACGAATATACGCACTCTCGAGTGATCACGAATGCCGGTTATCGGTTTTATTCGGTATTTCTACCGAATCACAGAATATTTCATGTAAACTTTCAAAGAGATGTGAGACTTACTCACCATTTCAAACATATATTCGGAAGGGTACGGATTACACACCTTATTCGAATCGTAACACTAAATTCTCCATGCACCTAAAGATACAATCGATCAACAATTAATCCCAAAACTGAATTTACCACTTCAACCAATTATTTTGATTGATTAACAATCTATCACTTACCAACAATCCGAGTCTCTTATTACGAGGATAGGTGTTCGATTGGCCCTCCGATAAAGTACTTGAGTCCTTAAAAGTGATTAACACAAAACAATGTTAGCCACACCTTATTCGGCTTGAGGAGGAATCACCACAATACGGGCTTGGAAGAAAAGAAAATGAAATGAAAAGAGGAAAATACAACCTTACCGAGTTGATTAAGAAGAGATTGATGGAAGAAGAGTGCCTTGTAATTTCGGAAATCAAAAGGGAATAAACAATAGATGAAAATCTTGATCAAACAAAAGAGCAAGAAAATGCACAATTGTGCTAGGGAATTCGCCAAAGTAAAAGAAAGAAGAAACTATGGTCACCAAGGCTTGTAATTTCGCACAAAGCAAAGGAAAAGAAAAGAATTTGAGAGGAAAACAATGCACTATTGTGCTACTATGATTTGGCAAGGAGGGTTGCAAAATTGAGAGAAATGGCACAAAGTTGTCAAAAGGATTTTTGGCCAAAACAAAGCTAAGACTTTACCAAATGCCAAATAAAATTTCAGCCACCTAATTACTCCAAAAACCATCCACATGCATCCCCTTAGGATAAGATTTGGCCACCATACTTTCCAAAACACCTCCCCGATATTAGCCTCTTGTCCCCCTTTCTTTCCTCTTCCTCTTGATTCCTTTCCCAAACTTTAACCTTCCCATATTCTTTTAGCCACCTTACCAAAATAATAAAGTCCACACTTACCAAAAATACTTCTTGGCCGACACATAAGGAAGGAAAGCAAAAATAATAGTCAAATTTGCAAACAATGGGATTTGAACCTCTTCCCTCAAGGTACATCACTTAATGCCATAACCTCTTTACCATAAGCTCCTTTATGCTAACAAATTACTCATCTAATTCCATAAGCCTTGAAGCCACTTACTATCTCTCCTTAGTAGGCTAAATCACAAAATTTTACTAAGGCCCAACTCAACCGTAACTTCATAGAAGCCTCATAACCTTCCAAATTCACTTAACTAATAAGTCCAATTTGCAATATTGTCATTCTCTTGTTCTCAAAATTTTAAACATTCTACGCCATTGGGCCCAATCCTACTAGGCCCAATTTTAGATGTTACAAAATCAATTCCGCTTGATTTGATAATTAGAAAATCATTATAACACTTGTCAAAGGTTTTTGTCAAGTGTTGATTATCTTCATTTACTGGTGAGAGGGATCTTCCCCAAAGTATTGTACGAATAGTCCAAATTTGATATAGCTAATAAAATTTTTCTTTTTCAGCAATACCATGTAACACCCCAAACCCGGCCCATACGTTATGACCGGATTTGACATGTCACATGAGAAAAACATGTTAAATTAATTCATTATAATCAAGAAAACAATTTTGATTTGAAATATTTGATAAAATACTACTAACCACGAAGGTTGATTGATAAGTCGATAATTTGAACTAATGAACTTATAAAACTGTGACCTTTGAAAATATTGTTGATAATTTGAGAGAAAATTTCTGAGTTAAAATATTTGTATAAGTATGTTATGAAATCCATTTGTTAGTCTATTTTAGAAAACCTTTATTTTAGTGTTTAGAGAAATTCCCATTTAAAGTAATTTAAGCAAAATAATAAGTACGTCAAACATAAAGAAAAAGTAAAATATTCCAGAGGCCTTATTACAACCCAAAAACCCAAAATAGTAAAAGTAATTAAGTGAACGGAATTAAAAATCTAAAGTTCAATATAAACACCATTTCTGAAGTATGGCCTCCACCAAGTCATCCATGGCCCAAGTCCACTTCACGAAGCATTACCTGCAAGGGTTAAGGAAATGGGGTGAGTTACTAGAACTCAAAGCATAATCCCTTATCATATCCAATGGGCTTGAACCCAGATAGACATATCTTAGGCCTAAACCCATTTACATAACAATTTCTGAATAAAATAAATATATGTATAACAACCCAAACCCAGTCTATGCGTTAAGACCAAATTTGACATGTCACACAAAATGAACATACACCTAGTCTTTTAAAGATTTAAAGAAAATGGATTTAAAAAAAAAAAATTAACGTGGAGTTATTGAAAACTAAGTTTGATTACTAAATCTAATAATTTGGGTCGTATAAATTTATAAATTGAAACTTAGGAAAAATTGATTTAATAATTTTAGAAAATTTAAAGAGTTCGAAAGTAATTTGAAAACAAAATTTAAAAATATTGTTACGTAAAATTATGAGTTAAAACTATTTAAGAATGAAACCCTTTTCAGACGCTTATTTAAGAAAAATGTTTATTTCTATTTCTAGAAAAATAATCCCACTTAAGTATTTAAAGCATATTATAAAATCCATCCACAAGTAAAACATCCATAAAAATTTAACCAGAGGCCTTATTACAAAATAGAAAAAATAATAAAAAGTACTTAAAAAGAAATCCAAATTTAAATAACCCATTATTCAGTAGTATGGCCACCATCGAGTCATCCCCACCCAAGCCTCCATCACCGATCATTACCGAGGAGGGTAAAGAAAACGGGTGAGTTACTTAGAACTCAGCAGGTAATTTTTGTAACACCCCAAACCCGGTCAATACGCCATGACCGAATCTGTATGTCACTAAGGAAAATAATTTTGAAAGAATCGAATTAACAATTAAATTTTGTGAAAACTCTTTGTAATTTTTATTAGTGAAAATAAGTTAAAATTGAAATTTACTTCAAATTACATAAAACTTTAAAACTTAGTTGATAAATCATAGGATAGAAAACATTTATATCTTTTATGAAAATTCAAAATATCATTTTGGAAAATCCGCTTGCAATTGAGTATAGAAACTTGAATTTTGGAAATCACTTAACTGTTGAAAACATTTAACTTGTAATTTTACTATTGAACTATTCATGTTACCCGATGGTAAGATTTTTAAAACCATTATGAGTTTTAGTTTAGAAAACTTTGGGATCAATTATTAAATTAACCAAGTAATTTAAAAGCCATACTTTAAACATATTCAAAACATAAAAATAATCCAAAACATAATTAAATGTGCCTTATTACAAATCCATAAAAATATGAAAACCAAATTAAAATAAAGTACCCAATTGGAAATTCATGTAAAACCAAATTTTATTGCATGGCCTCCTCGAGTTCATCCGCTCCTCATCCGCAAACTCATGAATCACCCGAAAAGATAAGGAGAAGGTGAGTCACCAAGACTCATGCATATTCCCTCTCCGTAAATACCACATACTTACACAAATTATAACAAAGCAACATATATGTATAATGCACCCAACCTAGCCATCCATAACTCCTTTTCTACCCCTGTGGTACCAAACCACCGGTGGTGCTAAACCACCGTGACCAAGTCACGATATAAATGTGATACTAAATCACTAGTGACCAAAGTCACGAATAATCCATCTGGGGCCAACCCACGTGTGATACCAAATCACCGCTACGATCCCATATCTCAAAAGTGGGGCCAACCCACGGTGGTGTTAACCACGGGGACGAGTCACTATGAGGTGCCAAACCTCCGTGTCCAAGACACGAATGTGATACCAAATCACCGGTGGTGCCAAACCACCGGTGGTGCTAAACCACCGTGACCAAGTCACGAATCATCAAATTGTGGGGCCAACCCACGTGTGATACCAAATCACCGGCGCACGATCCCATATCTCAAAAGTGGGCCAACCCACGGTGGTATTAACCACGTGGACGAGTCGCTATGAGGTGCCAAACCTCCGTGTCCCAAGACACGAATATTTTACGATCACAAATCTTACATTATTTATGTAGATCGGTATATTTTTGCTTTAAAAGAATTAAAGTTTCATTACCATCTACTCTAACAAATTCTTATTGATTTCTCATAAGTTCCCATTTTTATGATGGAATAGCATTTTCTCTGACTACTAATTGTAGCTCCTCAGATCTAATAAAGCATTTAAAGAATATGAATTATATTCTCTAAATTGAAATGTAATTTCAATATAAGTATAATATTTCCTCGGTTGGAAATGTCAAAATGTAATAATATCCTTTTTCCAAGTTTCATTTGTTGAATTTTGGTTTTTCTTTGACTTTTGTATCCTTAGATATTTTATCTAATTTATTAGGAAAATGAAACATTTTTAATTCGATAGGTAAATATTGGCTTTTCCAATATTCTATATTTTGAGTATGTTTATTAATAGATCTCGTATAATCATCTATTTGAATATCCGAATCTATTTTCTTTTTACTATAAGGATCTTGTTTATCAATTTCCCTAGGTTTTGGTATTTCATAATCATATGGATCTGCTTGTTCAAGATCCATGGGTTCGTGAATTTTTATGTTTTCTTCATTGAAGTATTTTCTTCATCGTAATTATGACTCGTGACATTTATATCTACATTTGAATTATTAGAACTACTACTACTTTTTGTAGTATCATAATTTAACATATTGTGATAGTTGTATTTTGTAAATAGATTTTTATGTTGTTCATAAAGTTCTTCTATTAATTTTAAATATTCTATTTTCTCATTTTTATCTTTTGTTTTAGAAAATTGGTTTTTCCAATGTTCTATAATAGTTTTATAAGTTTCAAAGTCATATTTTTCTTGTTTTTAAAATTTTCTCTTTTTGTTTTTCTTTTTATTATAGGTAGAAGATTCATCCGAAGAATCATCTTCATCGATAAAGTTAAAATTACACTACTATTACCATAATATAAAGGACCTAAATCTAAATCTAAATCTATATTTTTATTATTAATAACTTAATCAAATTTATTATTAACATCGATATGAGGTCTTTAGATTTGTTGTTCAAATCTAAACTGCTACTTCTCCCATATTATCTACTTTTTCCTCTATTTTACTAACTTTATTATATATTTTATTAAAATATATAGATGTCATATCTATTGAACTATTGATACATTTACTAAGAGCCAAATATTATTTTCATTCTTAGAATCAATATGCATAGTATGATTATAAGTTTTACCTTTATATAAACAATCCATTTCTTCCATATTATTTATCTTTGGTAACTAAGACCTTCATTATCTTAAACGCCTTCACATAACACCTACAACGCCCCCACTAACTCAAACGGCAAAAGAAGATAGAAAAATAGATATATGGGTTTTAAGATAAATAATAATTGAAATAAATGTAATTGAAGTTAAAAATAGAAACTTACAATGAGTACTACGATGATAGAACTCCGTAAATTATTACTCCCGGCTCCTCCGATACCAATTACGGGAGGGAGGGTTATATGCACAAACCAAGGCTATAATAATATCGTAGGATTTTATTGCTCAAAAGGTAGTAGATAATTTACAAGGATAATTTACAAGAGGATGATTAAGAAAGATTTCTTTGATTTCTTGAGCAAAAGAGTATACCAAAGAAAACCAAATTTGATATTTTTCTCGATGCCTTTGTTTAGGCTACAACAATGCCTATTTATAATATAAATTCTAAACTCTAATTCATTTACAATTCAAATCCTAATAGTATCCTGATAAGGATGACTTAAATGTTAGCTTCATGGTTGTTTCCACGTAGCTTCCTTGATGTGATGGTTGCTTCCACATTACTCATGCATTCATGGTTTCTTCCACGTAGCTTCCTTGATATAATTGTTGATGTGATGGTTGCTTCCATCATGCTTTCATCAATCTTTGTCTCATTTGTTTATGGACATTTTTGGATGGTGATTTCCTCCAAAATTAAATGCTCCTTTCTTGGATGTCATTCTTCCACGTATTGTGTTTAGTCATTATCCTTCTTGGATATTTCTGAGATTCATCTTGATTTCATCGAGATGTAATGACTCTGGTGAAGGAACTGGTGTATTCCAGCGTTCCTACGTGTCTTTGATTTCTGTTGCTTTCGGATAATCATTGATCACCATATCAGCTATCTTTTTTAATAACTGAAAAGCTTCTTCATTTCTTTCTTCCTGGATTTTTCCAGTGTCGTATGCTAAAATTCTTTTGCAATCGGTCCAGAACATATAAGTATTTTGTTGAAGTAGATACTGGGCCTTGGTCAATAAATCTGTAACACCCCAAACCCGGCCTAGAAGTTAGGCCCAAATCTGGCGTGCCACATGGAAGTGTTTTTCAAAACCATCTTTGCAATTGTTAACAACTTGTTTGAGAATCACACCTCTTTGTTAAAACCCAATACAACTAAAGCAATTTCGCTTCACGTGAAAACATAATTATCTTTAATAAACCTTTTCGTTGCATGAAAGCATATTTGAAATAAACGATTTGCAAAAACTAGAGTTGTAACAAGATTTTTGAAAACATTTCTAAACGTAGATAAAATACAAGTAATTTGATAAATCACAAATCAAGGAATTAAACTTTAAATCCGTGACTTTTGAAAATGTCGTTAATAAATTGAAAGAAAATTCGAAAGTTAAATCATATTTGTAAAAGTTTATCTTGAAATCCATTTATTAATCAATTTCATAAAAACTTTTATTTTCGTTCTTAGAAAAATTCTCATTTAAAACAATTTAAGCAAAATAATAAGTAAACCAACCATAAAGCAAATAATAAAATAGTTCGAGGCCTTATTACAACTTAAACCAAAATAATAAAATAACGGAATAGAAATTTAAAATTCAAAACACTATTTTCAAGAATGGCCTCCACCGAGTCATCCATGGCCCAAGTCCACCTCACGGAGCATTACCATGTGGTTAAGAGAAAGGGGGTGAGTTACATACCATCATCCACCTGGTGAACACACATAGCAATATTTTGGGCCTCTGCCCCAATTACAATTATAACATGTATATAATATGCATGTGATATGCAATTCCCAAACCAAGCCTAATTTCCATCCGCTACACACCCCTGCATTCAACCATCACACCTGTGGGGATCAAGTCAACCCACCTCGCCAACACACCAACAGAGGCATTAAGCCATTTTATATTTGTGGCAAAGCCACGCGTACTAGAGGCAATAAGCCATTTGATTATTTGTGGCGAGCCACCCGAACTAGAGGCAATAAGCCATTTGATTATTTGTGCAGAGCCACCAACTAGATTTTGGCAACAGCCTTTCTTCTCTTCATCATTTTCCCAACCCATGCAAACATGTATGCATAACAATTTATATCCATATGAAAATTTTAGCAAAAGGCCCAATTTACAAGAGAATTAATATTTCAAGTTTTAATTAAGGCCCATAACACAAAAATAACATTTAGCCCATTTAGCACTTTAGCAACTTAGGCCCAATTAACGATCTAGCATATTTTCGGCCCGCTTAACGATCTAATAGAGATTTCGCCTATTTATTGATCTATCCGAGGTTTCGCCCATTTAACTATTTTTTAGGTTTTCACCCATTTAACGATCTAGTAGATTTTACCATTTAACTATTTATCGTGGTTTTGCCCATTTAACAATCTAGCAAAATTTTGGCCCATTTAACGATCTAGCAAAATTTGGCCCATTAATCAATCTAGAAAATTTGGCCCATTATTCACATGAGGCCCATATAGCAACATATTTCAATTTGACCCATAAAGGGTATTTTCGTAATTTAGTCCATAGGACATTTTCATAATTTGGCCCATTAGGGCATTTTCGTAACTTGACCCGTAAGGGCATTTTCATAATTCGTAATCGTACCTACAAAGGGTAATTCAGAATTTACCCTCTAAGGGTATAATGGTAATTTCAACCCAAGCTTAATTACTAATTTGGGGCATAAAAACGAAACTGTCCAACTGCATCACACTGACTAAATTTGCCATAACTCGAGTTAGAAAACTCAAAATCTAAATCCGTAAATTTTCCTTGAAACTAGACTCGTATATCTTTCTACTATAAGTTTTCCAGAATTTTTACCTTAACCATTTAGTACAGTTTATTCCTTAAAATTTCCCTTGTTTCACTGTCCAATGATTCTGACCTCTCTTACCATAATCTCAAATATCTTACTGTACGATTTTCATCTACTGCTCCCACTTATTTCTTTTGAAAATAGATTCACTAAGGAATCCATACATATCAATTATAACTCTTAATTCACTTTGTACAATTTTATATGATATTTCCAAAACAGAACAGAATACCCCGAAGTCATTCAAAACCAGTCTCACTAAAATTAACATATCTCAGAATCTAATATTCCTTTTCCTTCTCCGTCTCTTCCATATTAAAATAGACACAGTAAGCTTTAATCTGATATCTTATTCACTTTGTAATTCCTTTTATCCAATTTTTCATGATTTTTCAAATACAAGATACTGTTTCTGACCGAAACTGTTTTATTACAAAATACGATTACCACTACGAATATACGCACTCTCGAGTGATCACGAATGCGGTTATCGGTTTTATTCGGTATTTCTACCGAATCACAGAATATTTCATGTAAACTTTCAAAGAGATGTGAGACTTACTCACCATTTCAAACATATATTCGGAAGGGTACGGGATTACACACCTTATTCGGAATCCGTAACACGAAATTCTCCGCGGCACCTAAAGATACAATCGATCAACAATTAATCCCAAAACTGAATTTACCACTTCAACCAATTATTTTGATTGATTAACAATCTATCACTTACCAACAATCCGAGTCTCTTATTACGAGGGATAGGTGTTCGATTGGCCCTCCGATAAAGTACTTCGAGTCCTTAAAAGTGATTAACACAAAAACAATGTTAGCCACACCTTATTCGGCTTGAGGAGGAATCACCACAATACACCCCCTTCACCTATATACGGCTTGGAAGAAAAGAAAATGAAATGAAAAGAGGAAAATACGATTCCTCACCGAGTTGATTAAGAAGAGATTGGATGGAAGAAGAGTGCCTTGTAATTTCGAAATCAAAAGGGAATAAACAATAGATGAAAATCTTGATCAAACAAAAGAGCAAGAAAATGCACAATTGTGCTAGGGGAATTCGGCCAAAGTAAAAAGAAAGAAGAAACTATGGTCACCAAGGCTTGTAATTTCGGCACAAAGCAAAGGAAAAGAAAAGAATTTGAGAGGAAAACAATGCACTATTGTGCTACTATGATTTGGCAAGGAGGGTTGCAAAATTGAGAGAAATGGCACAAAGTTGTCAAAAGGATTTTGGCCAAAACAAAGCTAAGACTTTACCAAATGCCAAATAAAATTTCAGCCACCTAATTACTCCAAAAACCATCCACATGCATCCCCCTTAGGATAAGATTTGGCCACTCATACTTTCCAAAACACCTCCCCGATATTAGCCTCTTGTCCCCCTTTCTTTCCTCTTCCTCTTGATTCCTTTCCCAAACTTTAACCTTCCCATATTCTTTTAGCCACCTTACCAAAATAATAAAGTCCACACTTACCAAAAATACTTCTTGGCCGACACATAAGGAAGGAAAGCAAAATAATAGTCAAATTTGCAAACAATGGATTTGAACCTCTTCCCTCAAGGTACATCACTTAATGCCATAACCTCTTTACCATAAGCTCCTTTATGCTAACAAATTACTCATCTAATTCCATAAGCCTTGAAGCCACTTACTATCTCTCCTTAGTAGGCTAAATCACAAAATTTTACTAAGGCCCAACTCGAACCCAGAACT
The DNA here is from genome assembly GCA_025506655.1 of Gossypium rotundifolium. Lineage (NCBI taxonomy): Eukaryota > Viridiplantae > Streptophyta > Magnoliopsida > Malvales > Malvaceae > Gossypium > Gossypium rotundifolium. The sequence continues at coordinate 78,748,767 of CP106723.1, forward strand.
TCATAGAAGCCTCATAACCTTCCAAATTCACTTAACTAATAAGTCCAATTTGCAATATTGTCATTCTCTTGTTCTCAAAATTTTAAACATTCCTACGCCATTGGGCCCAATCCTACTAGGCCCAATTTTAGGATGTTACAAAATCAATTCCGGCTTGGATTTGATAATTAGAAAAATCATTATAACACTTGTCAAAGGTTTTTGTCAAGTGTTGATTATCTTCATTTACTGGTGAGAGGGATCTTCCCCAAAGTATTGTATGAATAGTCCAAATTTGATATAGCTAATAAAATTTTTCTTTTTCAGCAATACCATGTAACACCCCAAACCCGGCCCATACGTTATGACCGGATTTGACATGTCACATGAGAAAAACATGTTAAATTAATTCATTATAATCAAGAAAACAATTTTGATTTGAAATATTTGATAAAATACTACTAACCACGAAGGTTGATTGATAAGTCGATAATTTGAACTAATGAACTTATAAAACTGTGACCTTTGAAAATATTGTTGATAATTTGAGAGAAAATTTCTGAGTTAAAATATTTGTATAAGTATGTTATGAAATCCATTTGTTAGTCTATTTTAGAAAACCTTTATTTTAGTGTTTAGAGAAATTCCCATTTAAAGTAATTTAAGCAAAATAATAAGTACGTCAAACATAAAGAAAAAGTAAAATATTCCGAGGCCTTATTACAACCCAAAACCCAAAATAGTAAAAGTAATTAAGTGAACGTAATTAAAAATCTAAAGTTCAATATAAACACCATTTCTGAAGTATGGCCTCCACCAAGTCATCCATGGCCCAAGTCCACTTCACGAAGCATTACCTGCAAGGGTTAAGGAAATGGGGTGAGTTACTAGAACTCAGTGCATAATCCCCTTACTGTTATCCAATGGGCTTGAACCCGTATAGACATATCTTAGGCCTAAACCCATTTACATAACAATTTCTGAATAAAATAAATATATGTATAACAACCCAAACCCAGTCTATGCGTTAAGACCAAATTTGACATGTCACACAAAATGAACATACACCTAGTCTTTTAAAGATTTAAAGAAAATGGATTTAAAAAAAAAAATTAACGTGGAGTTATTGAAAACTAAGTTTGATTACTAAATCTAATAATTTGGGTCGTACAAATTTATAAATTGAAACTTAGGAAAAATTGATTTAATAATTTTAGAAAATTTAAAGAGTTCGAAAGTAATTTGAAAACAAAAATTTAAAAATATTGTTACGTAAAAATTAATGAGTTAAAACTATTTAAGAATGAAACCCTTTTCAGACGCTTATTTAAGAAAACGTTATTTCTATTTCTAGAAAAATAATCCCACTTAAGTATTTAAAGCATATTATAAAATCCATCCACAAGTAAAACATCCATAAAAATTTAACCAGAGGCCTTATTACAAAATAGAAAAAATAATAAAAAGTACTTAAAAAGAAATCCGAAATTTAAATAACCCATTATTCGTAGTATGGCCACCACTGAGTCATCCCCGACCCAAGCCTCCATCACTGATCATTACCTGAGGAGGGTAAAGAAAACGGGGTGAGTTACTTAGAACTCAGTGTGTAATTCTTGTAACACCCCAAACCCGGTCAATACGCCATGACCGAATCTGGTATGTCACTAAGGAAAATAATTTTTGAAAGAATCGAATTAACAATTAAATTTTTGTGAAAAACTCTTTGTAATTTTTTATTAGTCGAAAATAAGTTAAAATTGAAATTTACTTCGAAATTACATAAAACTTTAAAACTTAGTTGATAAATCATAGGATAGAAAACATTTATATCTTTTAAGAAAATTCAAAATATCATTTTGGAAAATCCGTTTGCAATTGAGTATAGAAACTTGAATTTTGGAAATCACTTAACTGTTGAAAACATTTAACTTGTAATTTTACTATTGAACTATTCATGTTATCCGATGGTAAGATTTTTAAAACCATTAAGTAGTTTTTAGTTTAGAAAACTTTGGGATCAATTATTAAATTAACCAAGTAATTTAAAAGCCATACTTTAAACATATTCAAAACATAAAAATAATCCAAAACATAATTAAACAGCCTTATTACAAATCCATAAAAATATGAAAACCAAATTAAAATAAAGTAACCAATTGGAAATTCATGTAAAACCAAATTTTATTGCATGGCCTCCTCGAGTTCATCCGGCTCCTCATCCGCAAACTCATGAATCACCGAAAAGATAAGGGAGAAGGTGAGTCACCAAGACTCAATGCATATTCCTCTCCCGTAAATACCACATACTTACACAAATTATAACAAAGCAACATATATGTATAATGCACCCAACCTAGCCATCCATAACTCCTTTTCTACCCCATGTGGTACCAAACCACCGGTGGTGCTAAACCACCGTGACCAAGTCACGATATAAATGTGATACCAAATCACTAGTGACCAAAGTCACGAATAATCCATCTGTGGGGCCAACCCACGTGTGATACCAAATCACCGCTACGATCCCATATCTCAAAAGTGGGGCCAACCCACGGTGGTGTTAACCACGTGGACGAGTCGCTATGAGGTGCCAAACCTCCGTGTCCAAGACACGAATGTGATACCAAATCACCGGTGGTGCCAAACCACCGGTGGTGCTAAACCACCGTGACCAAGTCACGAATCATCAAGTTGTGGGGCCAACCCGTGTGATACCAAATCACCGCGACGATCCCATATCTCAAAAGTGGGCCAACCCACGGTGGTATTAACCACGAGGACGAGTCGCTATGAGGTGCTAAACCTCCGTGTCCGAAGACACGAATGTGATACTAAATCACGGTGACCGAAGTCACGATATCAATCTTCCCTCCTCTCATCATACCCGCAATATGACATAATAATTGTGTATGCAGATGTCATGTATGCTAGACATATATCAAATATAAGTATAACATGAATTACCATCATAATCGATAGACATAAAACAACATAATCATGCTAATCAACCTCTAAGGGTATAACCGTAATTTTACCTACCAAGGGTATTTTCGTAATTTATCCACCAAGGGTATTTTCAGAATTTACCCACCAAGGGTATTTTCAGAATTTACCCACCAAGGGTATTTTCGTAATTTACCCACCAAGGGTATTTTCAGAATCTACCCACCAAGGTATTTTGTAATTTACCTACCTAGGTATTTTCAGTAATTTACCCACCAAGGGTATTTTCAGTAATTTACCCACCAAGGGTATTTTCAGTAATTTACCCACCAAGGGTATTTTTGTAATTTACCCACCAAGGGTATTTTCGTAATTTACGCACCAAGGGTATTTTCAGTAATTTACCCACCAAGGGTATTTTCAGAATTTATCCACCAAGGGTATTTTCGTAATCTACCCACCAAAGGTATTTTTGTAATTTACCCACCAAGGGTATTTTGTAATTTTGTACCGAATGGCCTTTCTAAAGGTGCAAGATGTCGCTTTGAGCGACTCAACTACCATTTTTTGCCTTTATCGGACTGTTGGGCCTAAACTCGATTTCGGCCTTATTCTGCCCACACGCCGTGTGGTCCACCTAACACAAATCTATCCACGATATAAGTTCCACCTAGTCTAGTTCACTATATACTATATCATCATACAATTTATTCCATTGGGCCTTACGGCCCATTGGGCCCATCGCGTTCAAGCAGTTTCAACCCACAAGAATACTATCGATGGCCTCAACTATCGCGTTGAAGCCCCACATGTGCGCCGCGACGCTCGTGTGGCTACTATTGCCGTGGACTGCACTTCGCATTTGCCATTTCTACAACTAGAGTAGAGAGAGTTACACACCGACAGACTCGGTGCTAAACTGCTGCGACCACTCCCGTGCCCAACGCCCACCAAGGTATGTAAACCCTTCTCCGGCATGCTCTTTATATAGCTAGCTCTTCACCTTCATTCCTTGTATCTTTCCGATGTGGGATCCTTCACAAGAGAGTTTAAATTCAATGAAACTCTTACCGCCCACTCTGCAAAATAAATACTCCCGCTTCTCATGAGATTCAACCTGTGCTCCCTTATAACATAATCCACGCCGCTAGCCACTTTACCAACTAGCTCCTTGTGCCTCAAACCATGCATAATTAAATATAACCCTATGGCCAAGGTCTAAATTCATTTAATAAAAATAATCAAAAGGAATGCAAACGCTACAACTAGAACCTGGACCTCCTTCCTTCCTTGTGGCGCCACTTTGCCACTACACCACACACACCACTTGTGTCATTTTCCTCCACATTTTATTCTTAAGGCCTACCCGCCAACCTCCAAGGTTTTTTTCACCTAAAACCCAAAATTTTCCCAAAGCTAGTATTTGATCCCGGGACTTCATATAAGCCCCCTAACATTCCAAAATCACTTATCTAAAAGGTCCAACTTGCACTTAAGCCGATCTCCTATTCTCAAAAAAATTTTAAACGCTACTACGCCTAAGGCCCATTGGGCTCAATCCTACTAGGCCTAATTTCAGGATGTTACAATTCTCTTACCATTGTCATTGGGCCAAAAATTCAATTAAGCATTTATTGGGCCAAAGCCTATTTACAATCATAACATAATATCATATATAACATGCTTGTGTTATGCAATTTCCCAACCAAACCTAGTTTTCTATCCGCTACACACCACCCGTACCAACCAACACACCTGTGGGGAGCTTTAGTAACCGACCCCACCAACACACCAAACTGGGCATTAAGCCATATATCAAACTGGGCATTAAGCCATTTATCAAACTGGGCATTAGGCCATATGTCAATTTGTGGACAAGCTGTAACATCCTGAATAGGGCCTATGCATTTCCAGTTTAATTGTATGAAATGACAAGTTTCAAGTACTATGAATAAATTTTTGATACTTTTGGAAACCTAGAAATGCATGGAAATGGAAATGGAAATGAAAATGGAAATGGAAATGAACATTTTTGGAAACCTAGACATTTTTGGAAACTTAGACATTTTTGGAAACTTAGACATTTTGGGAAACCTGAACATTTTGGAAACTTGAACATTTAGGAAACTTGAACATTTTGGAAACTTGAACATTTTGGAAACCTAGACATTTTGGGAAACTTGAACATTTTGGAAACCTGGAAAATACAGAGCCGCGCGAAAATTTTAGGAAACTTAAAATTGACCCCGGAATGTCGAATTATAGAGCCCAAAGGGGAACTTAGGGCCAAGTGACCCTAAAAATATAAAGCACAGGAAATTTGACCCAACAATGGACTTGGAAATGTGGCTCAAGATGCCACCAAAGGTTTTAGGAAATGGCCCAAATACAAGAGGCTTTTGGGCTGAGTTTGAGACATCCAGAAGAAAATAATGAAGGCCTTATTTTGCTTCCGTAAAATGAGGTGGACGGCATGGGTTTCTAGAAAAGGAAGAGTTTTATTCACATAAATATGTGAATAATAAGAGATAAATAAAGGAGTTTTATTCACATAAATATGTGAATAATAAGAGATAAATAAAGGAGTTTTATCCACATAAATATGTGAATAATAAGAGATAAATAAGGAGTTTTATTCACATAAATATGTGAATAATAAGAGATAATATTATCTTAAGGAGAGTGGTGGCCAAGTCAAGGACTCTTGGCCTAGCAAATTTGGCTATAAAAGGAGAACCCAAGGTCTTTTTCTCTCATCTTTCCAAGTAGCCAAAAATCCCTTTGCTCTCTCCCTCTCCGAATTTTCTTTCTATCTTTTCTTCTTCTCTTTTCTTCATCTATCAAGCCAAAACCTTTTTCTTTTGATCCTTGATTAAATCTCCATAGCCGAAACCCTCAAACTCTAGGCAAGGAAGCAATCGGTCAAGGCATTAAGGATCTTTTTACAACCGTCGAATACAAGGAGGAATCTTCGGAAATCTAAGGATCCAAGGTAAGATATTTTATTCGATTAAAGGTTATGATGTATATGTTAGATTAGATCTAACATGAAAATTTCGATGCACATATAGGGCAAGGAATTCTCTTGATTTGGAATTTGTATGGTAAGTGATATTCGCCAAGGCTTAATTTTGGTATTTGGAATTATTTTCATTATTTCAAAAGTGAAAACTCACATGGTTACATGATTTAGTATTAGCCGATTTCAAGGAAAAAGGATACTAGTAATTTCGGGATTTGATTTATAATCATCCAATTCGGCAACAAGGTAAATAATACAAATCCTACTAGGATTTGGTTTTTTTAAGCCAAATAGGTTTGTTAATATGTTTAATAATTGGCCGAATATAGGAGATAAAGATCTAGATCGGTAGATCGTTCTTCGGGATTTCAAGGAATCTATTAAGCCAATAAGGTGTGTACCCTTACTATTCTTCGATATATTATGGTTAAATATTTTAATATATGATATGAATAAAAATGTGAATGTGGCTAAGTACCACAAATGTGGCAAAAAGTACCTGTGCACGCTTTCCTACTCGATAGGATTGTGAAAAATGTTATTTATATAACATGTAATAAAAGAATATGAACATGAAATTAAATTATGCTATATATGTATATATATGTTTTGGGCATTCGGGATTTATGAAAAGGGGAGAACAGGTGTTGACTTGGTCTCACCTACTAAAAATGTTGACTACGGTCACATTATAAATATGTTGACTACGGTCACATTGCGAAATTTTGGTAACCGGTTACAATAGTGTCTAATGACACAACGTGGAGAGTAGCGGATGGAGGGTTGACTTAGTAGTCCCTACGGTGTGTTGGTTGGTACGGGTGGAGAGTAGCGGATGGCATATAGTTTTTTTGGGTTTGGGTTGCATCATAATTTCATTATTACATGGACTTGATGATTTGAACATGAATGCCTGATTTATTGAATGATAGTATAGTGTGCACATTGAGTCTGTTGACTCACCCTGTTATGGGAACTATTTTCAGTGATGAAAAGGATTGACCGGGCAGAGACGTTGAGGTGGCCATGCTACATTCGGAGAATTTATTTAGTTTGGACTTTATTTGATTTAGTTACTTTTATTTTATCTTGGGTTTTACTTGATGTAATAAGGCCATAAGGCCCAGTGGAATATTCTTTGTTTTACATTACTTTTTAATATTTTGCTAAGAACTATTTTGGACATGTTACATCGAATTGGATTTACAAGATTAAATAAATGGGTTTTCAATCTAAGCCCAACTCAAATAATAGTTTTTCTAAAAATCTACAATTTTCTCTAAGTATCGAATGTTTTTGAGATCGGTTTACTTTAGGAACATACCAGATCCGGTCTAGGCTCGTGGTAGGGTGTGGGTGTTTCAGCTTTTGGTATCGAGCCCGTTTTAAACTCTCGGCTCGTGGGCTCAGCCCAAACGCTTTCAAAGCGAGCCAAATGATTTTCTTTGAAAATAAGTGCTTCTAGCATGGCCCCTAAGTCTCCGACCATTCAAATTCACCGGTAAGTACCCCTAACTATATGTGTGATTCGTGATTTATATAAGGGTAGAAAAGGCATGGAACGAGAATAGAATGATAGAATTTGAACCCTAGGATTAGTCTACTCAAACACAAATACATAAGACTTAATACACTAGACAAACTCGTGATTAATTCACCGAGCTAGGTGTGGTAATCACAGCGATGTTCAGGAGTGGATTCAAGAAGAGCTTGGTATTTAAGCGTCCCTAGTGACTCACCTCCTCTTTACTCGAATCCTACCAGTGCGTAGTAACCTGCTCACCCTAACCAAGAGGACTTAGTCACTGCTAAACCCAATAACTAAAACCCGAAAGGGACTAATAGTTTTTCGAAACCCTAATTTTAAAATTTCTAAATTACCCTCTTGATTTGAAAAGAATATTTTTATAAATTTTCCGAAATATTTCGATTTACAAATTTACTAAAATACCCTAATGATAAAATTACAAAATGCCCTTGGTTTATAAGATGTCCAACTACTCAATAGTTTTACCAAAATTTCATTATGTTATAAAAGTCCAAAACCCTAATTTACAAACTATCAAAATACTGTGAATTTTGGAAAATTACAAAATTGCCCTAACTTACCAAAATTTTCAAAATGACCCTAATTTCCAAAATTTTTGCAACTTCATCGTACGGAAAATAAATTTCTCAAAAGAACCCTCAAAGTTTTGCAACTTCAAATATCCTCGATTTATTAAAATTTTACAATTTACCCGATTTGTGGAAAAATTACCAAAATACCCCAATGTCCAAAATTACGAAATACCCCGGCTTTAAAATATTTTTCAGTTACCCCTAGACTTTTGAGTTTTCAAAATAATTTTGACAAAATCATCAAGGAACCTTATTTTGACAAAATTACGAAAATGCCCCTGTAGGACAAAAATTACGAAAATACCCTCGGGTAGTGGAAAACAACAACAAACAACAAAAACTACAACATTTCTCTGAATGAACGAAAGTTCATATTTGTTTGATGGATGGATGGATGAATGGAAAAGACTGTGTGTTTGTATGATACGAAAGAACCACTCCTAAACTCTTTTTCATAAAATTTCTTCATGAGTAATAAAGTGAAACAAGTACTAATGTATAAAACTTTTAAATCGATTAAATCATGACGTTAGAAAATGAGTTCTAAGGGATGTGAACTTAGAGATTGTGCCTAGAAAGTATGATGGTTCTATTAAGATCGAAAAGCAGCGTAAGCATAGTCGGTGAGAAAGATTATACGATTGTCGTTAAGTAATTTCGAGGATGAAATTATTTTTAAGGGGTAGAACGTAACATCCTGAATAGGCCTATGCATTTCAGTTTAATTGTATGAAATGACAAGTTTCAAGTACTATGAATAAATTTTGATACTTTTGGAAACCTAGAAATGCATGGAAATGGAAATGGAAATGAAAATGGAAATGGAAATGAACATTTTGGAAACCTAGACATTTTGGAAACTTAGACATTTTGGAAACTTAGACATTTTGGGAAACCTGAACATTTTGGAAACTTGAACATTTAGGAAACTTGAACATTTTGGAAACTTGAACATTTTGGAAACCTAGACATTTTGGGAAACTTGAACATTTTGGAAACCTGAAAATCTGAGCAGCTGAAAATTTTAGGAAACTTAAAATTGACCCCGAATGTCGAATTATAGAGCCCAAAGGGGAACTTAGGGCCAAGTGACCCTAAAAATATAAAGCATGTGAAATTTGACCCAACAATGGACTTGGAAATGTGGCTCAAGATGCCACCAAAGGCCTTAGGAAATGGCCCAAATACAAGAGGCTTTTGGGCTCGAGTTTGAGACATCCAGAAGAAAATAATGAAGGCCTTATTTTGCTTCCGTAAGGTGAGGTGGACGGCATGGGTTTCTAGAAAGGAAGAGTTTTATTCACATAAATATGTGAATAATAAGAGATAAATAAAGGAGTTTTATTCACATAAATATGTGAATAATAAGAGATAAATAAAGGAGTTTTATCCACATAAATATGTGAATAATAAGAGATAAATAAAGGAGTTTTATTCACATAAATATGTGAATAATAAGAGATAATATTATCTTAAGGGAGAGTGGTGGCCAAGTCAAGGACTCTTGGCCTAGCAAATTTGGCTATAAAAGGAGAACCCAAGGTCTTTTTCTCTCATCTTTCCAAGTAGCCAAAATCCTTTGCTCTCTCCCTCCTGCCGAATTTTCTTTCTATCTTTTCTTCTTCTCTTTCTTCATCTATCAAGCCAAAACCTTTTTCTTTTGATCCTTGATTAAATCTCCATAGCCGAAACCCTGAAACTCTAGGCAAGGAAGCAATCGGTCAAGGCATTAAGGATCTTTTTACAACTGTCGAATACAAGGAGGAATCTTTCGGGAAATCTAAGGATCCAAGGTAAGATATTTTATTCGATTAAAGGTTATGATGTATATGTTAGATTAGATCTAACATGAAAATTTCGACAGACATATAGGCAAGGAATTCTCTTCAGATTTGGAATTTGTATGGTAAGTGATATTCGCCAAGGCTTAATTTTGGTATTTGGAATTATTTTTCATTATTTCAAAAGTGAAAACTCACATGGTTACATGATTTAGTATTAGCGATTTCAAGGAAAAAGGATACTAGTAATTTCGGATTTGATTTATAATCATCCAATTAAGCAACAAGGTAAATAATACAAATCCTACTAGGATTTGGTTTTTTAAGCCAAATAGGTTTGTTAATATGTTTAATAATTGGCGAATATAGGAGATAAAGATCTAGATCGGTAGATCGTTCTTGGATTTCAAGGAATCTATTAAGCCAATAAGGTGTGTACCCTTACTATTCTTCGATATATTATGGTTAAATATTTTAATATATGATATGAATAAAAATGTGAATGTGGCTAAGTACCACAAATGTGGCAAAAGTACCTGTGCACGTTTCCTACTTCGATAGGATTGTGAAAATGTTATTTATATAACATGCGAATAAAAGAATATGAACATGAAATTAAATTATGCTATATATGTATATATATGTTTTGGGCATTCGGGATTTATGAAAAAGGGGGAGAACAGGTGTTGACTTCGGTCTCACCCACGAAAAATGTTGACTACGGTCACATTGCGAAATATGTTGACTACGGTCACATTGCGAAATTTTGGTAACCGGTTACAATAGTGTCTAATGACACAACGTGGAGAGTAAGCGGATGGAGGGTTGACTTAGTAGTCCCTACGGTGTGTTGGTTGGTACGGGTGGAGAGTAGCGGATGGCATATAGTTTTTTTGGGTTTGGGTTGCATCATAATTTCATTATTACATGGACTTGATGATTTGAACATGAATGCCTGATTTATTGAATGATAGTATAGTGTGCACATTGAGTCTGTTGACTCACCCGCTAGGGAACTATTTTCGGTGATGAAACGATGTGACTTGAACGGTGAGACGTTGAGGTGGCCATGCTACATTCGGAGAATTTATTTAGTTTGGACTTTATTTGATTTAGTTACTTTTATTTTATCTTGGGTTTTACTTGATGTAATAAGGCCATAAGGCCCAGTGGAATATTCTTTGTTTTTACATTACTTTTTAATATTTTGCTAAGAACTATTTTGGACATGTTACATCGAATTGGATTTACAAGATTAAATAAATGGGTTTTCAATCTAAGCCCAACTCAAATAATAGTTTTTCTAAAATCTACAATTTCTCTAAGTATCGAATGTTTTTGAGATCGGTTTACTTTAGAACATACCAGATCCGGTCTAGGCTCGTGGTAAGTGTGGGTGTTTCACAAGCCACCAGAATTTTGTAGCAAAGCTACCAGAACTTCTCTTCATCAAAATCCCAACCCATGCAAATCATGTATATAATATGCATATCCAATTATAGTATTCCATTCATATAATTATTACGAAAATATGGCCCATTTATCACATATCACATTTGGCCCATTATCACATATCACATTTGGCCCATTTATCACATATCACATTTGACCCATTTATCACAGTCTTAATACCAATTTTTTATAGTTTCTACCAAAAAAATGATAATTACGCCATCTTACGATTTCACTAACAAGTGATTAAATCAATCGATTTACCATTAGTCACAATATAAATATCTATCCCATGATATATGGTGTGAGATTACACACCTGATTATGGTAAGCACTACACTTTCTTGCTCGTTAACACCTAAAAATATTTTAACGCTCGATTAGATAATTAACACTTATAATAAATTCATTCTCAGATAAGCGGTCTAGATTTTTACCCTCAGAATCTCGAATAACTACTATTTGTCGGTTCTCTCCGGATGATGATTCACAACCCGTTGGAAAACCCCGAACAGCTAATGGCTCAAAACTGCGAATAACCTCGAATAATTGATTTTCACCAGATGAAGGTCCACAACCCGGTGGAAAGTCTCGAATTACCGAAACAGCCCTACGTTTGAATTTAGGAGTTGGGATCGTCAATCCACTCCTTTTGAGATCACCACTAGATTTCCCTTTCAACACATTACTACGAGCCTCCATTCGTTAGATCTTCAATAAATCAATAATCTATTAAAGTATGGACTTAACAAAATTGTATAGATAGGCTTACCACGAAGTTCCAAGTGATCCACGAATAAATCCCTATATAAAATAATCAATTACTCCCTTCCATACTGTTAATCCTCTTTATAAATAAAGGATGATCATGAAATCCATGAAGAATTCTTACCTTGAAGGTTTTTGATCCGAATTCTAGTGATTACGAGATAACTTCGAAGACATGGTAATCCGGCCTTTCTCTATTTCACTATAAAGACGAAAAATAATTTGTCTAAGAGAGAGGTAGATGATGACATTTTCGGTCAAAAAGACCCTCCCAAGCTAATATATAGATTCGGCAAAAGAAAAAAAGAAAAAATAAAGCATTGAAGAGGATTCTTACCGGTTGATCAAAACGTGATTAGAAAGAATGATTCAGAAGGAAAAAATATATATGTGAAGAGAAAGATTCAGCTAAGGAGATGATCATTGACATTCGGCCATGGTGAAGAATTAGGGAGAGAGATGTTTGAGAGTTTTTTGTAAGAAGAAAGAAGGAAGAAAAAGAAACAGAAGATAGGGTGATTATGTGTCGATTTTCAAGGATGGAAGATGAACAAAGAAAGAGTCTTGTGGTTGGTGTGCATTCGGCCAAAGGGAAGAAAAAGAAAATGAATTATGCTTCTTCAAAGTTGCATGGTTTCGGCACAAAGGAGAAAAGAGTTTGGAGAGAAAATAAGATGATACTAATTTGGTCAAAAAGAAATGGCCAAACAACCAAAAATTTACCTATTGCTACAACCACATTTGGCTAAGGAAAGGGTCTTGGAGAGAAAGGAAAATAATGCTCATGTTGATAAAGAAATTAACCAAACTAGCTCCTAATCCCTATCAAGCTACTAACAAAATTTGGCCAACCTCCCTAGCCCCAAAAACTGTCCAAGTTCATAGGCATCAAGGATCAACTTTTGCCAACCTTTCTTTCCCTAGCACATTCCAAAAATTAAGCCATTTGTTCCCTTACTTGCCCTATCCTATTGATTCCTTTCCTCAACTTCAATGTTTCCTTAATCCATTTAGCCACCTTACCATAAAAATTAAAAGTCCAACATACCAAAAATGAAGCATGACCGACACTTGATAGGAGAGTGCAAAAATTTAAGTCACAAAAATGCATACCAAGAGATTTGAACCTCTCCCCTTAAGACAATACATATGGCACATATCCTCTTAACCAATAGCTCATTTATGCTAGATACTTACTCAAAAATTTCCATATGCTATAAATCCACTGACTCCCTCTCTTAAAGTACCATATGCTAAAAATTTTCACTAGGTCCAAATAGATCCGAAGCCTTCTCATGACCTCCTTAGCAAACAAAATTAATAATCTAACAAGCTTAATCACCTATTTAATGTAACACATACAAACTCAAATTCTAGGGTGTTACAATATGCAACCCAACCCATCCTAGTAATCCATCTGCTACACACCACCCGTACCATCCCATCACACCTGTGGGGTTCAAGTCAACCCACCCTGCCAAACACACCAATCGCAGGCAAGTTGCCATTTATAATATTTGTGGCTGAGCCACCAGAATCATATGCGGTAATATAATTGGCACATAACCTTAATCATGATGGCACAAAGCGATATTTAATTTGGCACATAGCCATTATCAGAATTTGTGGCAGTGCCACCAGACTACACTTCTCTTCATTCAATTTTCCCATCCCATGCAATATGTAGAGATGCAACATATATAATAACATAAAATATCCACATATAAATAACAACCATTAATCTATTGAATACTTTTAATGAATCGGCCCATAGGGGCATTTTTATAATTCGGTCCATAAGGGCATTTCGGTAATTCGACCCATAGGGGCATTTCGGTAATTTACCCTCTAAGGTTATTTTGGTAATTTCGCAACCCCAGACTTAACTACTAATTTGGGACATAAAAATTGAAATTGTCCATCCGCGTCATATTGACTTAATTTACTATAACTCGAGTTATGAAACTCAAAATTTAGATCCGTAAATTTTCCTTGAAACTAGACTCATATTCTTACTAAAATTTTTCCGAATTTTTGACTTGGCCATTTAATACATTTTATTCACTAAAAGTTCCTCTATTTCACTAACCAATAGTTCTGACCTCTCTTACCCTAAATTCAAATATCTCATTGTACAGTTTTCATATGTTGCTCCCACTTGTTTCTATTGAAAATAGACTCACTGAGGAATCTATACATATAAACTATAACTCATAATTAACTTTATACAATTTTTAATGATTTTTCCAAGATAGAATAGGGAACCCCAAAGTCATTCAGAACCAGTCTCACTAAAATTAAAATATCACTGAATATAAATTCCTCTTCCTACTCTGTTCCTTTAATATAAAATAGACACAATAAGCTTTAATTATATACCTTATTCACTTTCTAATTCCCTTTCTCCTATTTTTCATGATTTTTCAAAATCACGTCCCCACTGCTAACCAAAAACTGTTTCATTGCAAAATATGGTTACCACTATGAACATAATCATGCCCGAGTGGTCACAGATATCGGTTTCTAATTTTTGATCTTTCCACCGAATCACAAAACATTTCATGCAAATATTCAGAGAGATGTGGGATTACACACCTGATTTGGATTTTGTAATATCCGGGAATTAGGGCTTGTGCATTTTTGCTCAATTGCATGTGCTTGAATGCCAGTGTACATTATGAATGTGCTTTATGAATTTCGAGAACAGTAGAATGTAGGAGAATGCCTTAAAAATTATTCGATTTTAAGTTTAAAAGAGGAAGCTAAGCTTAATAGGCCTTAAGAAAATTAGTAAGGGAAATATGACACAAGAATGGGCTTGTTTAAGTGGCTTGGAGGCGCCACTTAGGGCCTTAGTAAGTGACGCCACAAGCAAAGGGGGAAGGGCCTAGGTTCGAATCACAAAGGAAGCAAAAAGGGAGCTTTTATTTTGCTACAAGGAGGAGAGGGAGTGGACGGCACAATGACACTTCAAGCTGAAGTGTAGATCAAGTTAAAAACTTGAAGATTCGGCTGAGGTAGAAAGAAGTAGGGGATTTGATAGTGAGAGGAGGAATTGGCCGAATAGGGGACTCTAGGTGTAGTAATTTCGGCAAAAAGGGGAGAAGTGAGGCCATTCTCCATTCTTTTCTTTTCTCTTTAGTTCTCTGCCAAATTCTCTTAGCAAATATCCTCTCTTCTCTTTTATTTTTTTTCAAAGTCGAAATACCTTGTGTTCTAGCCGAATCTCCATCATCCATCTTCTCCTTCTTCTTTTGCAAATTCACTCAAGCCGAATAAAACAAAAACCCCTAGCCGATTGTCCATCAAACCCCAAAAGCCAAAAACCTGTTGATCTCTATCTAAGTCTACATAGCCGAATCTCTGTGGATTCAACAAGGAGCAGTCGACTTCTATCATAAGGGTAAGGATCAACTATCGATTCTTTTATTTCTTTTCTTAAAGCTGAAATCAAGATTCTAATGCCCTTAATGTCTTTGGCCGAAACTATGAAGGATTCTTTCGGGATTTCCATAGTAGCCGACTTCTAGGGAGATCATTCGGGATTTCAGATCAAAGGTAAGTAAGGTGAAAGATTAGGCCGAAGGCCATGTATTCAAATATTGGAATTGGATCTGACATAGTGCTTGTAGGGATTTCGACAGAGACCAAGGACAAGTGATATTTCGGGATTTGGATCCACAAGGTAAGTGAATGTGATATTCGGCCAAGGCCTATTTAGTGACTTAGATCTATTTTTTAATTATTCAAAGAGTCAAAAACTAATCTGTGAAGTGATTTAGTGCTAGCCGATTGAAAGGAGGAAACACTACAAAGTTTGAGATTTGATTATTAGTCAAATCAGCACCAAGGTAAGATTTTGGTTGCGATAATCCTTCAGGATTTGATCATTTGGCCGAATGGCCTTAAGCTAAAATGGTTAGTGTTGGCCGAATGTAGGAACTTGGGATCTAGAGGATTAGATCGGGTTTTCAGGATTTCAGTGAAAGCATTAAGTGAATCAGGTGTGTACCCTACACTAACTTTTAATAGATTTACGACATCAATTTAATATATGTGTTTATAATGATGTGAAATGTGGCCAAAGGTACCATGCAATGGTACAAAGTACTCAGGTACGTAACCTTAACATTATGTTAATAAATATTTGGAATATGGCACATATGTGAATATTGATAAGAATGTGAAATAAGGCATAAGGCATGATGTTGCATGATTTGTATGGCATGGGGCATATGGGTGATATGAAAATGGGAAGTGATTTGGTGGTTTTATACCACAATATCTGAATGTGGTGACTCATGTCACAAAAATCTGAATGTGGTGACTTATGTCACAAATGATTAACTAGTGGCTATGCCACAATATATATGAGGCGATGAGCATGTAAATGCAAAGCGTCGCCTTCGATGATGTGTAGCGATGGAGGGTCAACTTAGTAGTCCCCACGGTGTGATGGTTGGTACGGGCGATGTGTAGCAGATGGTTAACTAGGTTTGGGTTCGGGAATGCATCATTACTTATATTTGCTATCTGTACATGTTTGAACTGATGTGCCTAAATTTGTTGAGACTTAGTGTTGGCTATTACACACTGAGTCTGTTTGACTCACCCTGTTGTGGGATATTTTTCAGGTGACACTCAGTAATGGACCGAGTCGGCAGGAGCTCGGTGGTGGCCATGCTCAGCTCAGGGATTATTTTATTTTTATTAGTTTTTAATTTTCAAGTTTTGGATTTATTTCGAGATTTGTTTTTGATGTAATAAGGCCACTAGTATGAAACTGTTTATGCATGCATTTTAATTATTTTAGTATGATACGATTTTATCAATTTAAAGTTTAAGTAACTTCTACTAAAAATAAATGTTAAATATTTTTACACCTAATCAACACCGTTTAAAATTTGAACCCAACAATAATCAACTATTTTTCAAAAACACTCTTGTATTTGGCAAAGTTCAAATAAGTTTCGAATGGTTTTTCTCAAGGAACATACCAGATCCGGTCAAGGCTCGTGGGCCGGGTTTGGGGTGTTTCAACTTTGTATCAGAGCCAGGTTCAAAACTCGACCTTGTGGGCTTTTTGGGCTTAAAACGATTTCTTTCTTTTGAAATTGGATTTTTCTAAGAAATAAGCAGGTTTTCTAGCATGGAACCTGAGTCTCCGGCCCGAAGTCCACCAGGTAAGTACCCCTAACTTTTCTGTGATTTGTATGTGGGAATATATAGGGATGTAGATTAATAGATTAGGAAATATTAAACCCTAGGATTAGTCTACTTCAACACCAAGTTACATAAAACTTAAAGTCAACCAAACAAACACGTATGCGAGTCGCCGAGTCAAAGGTGTGGCAACCATTGTGTGCATGTCTAGGATTGGATTCAGTGGGAGCTTGGTATTTAAGCAGCCCTAGTGACTCACCTCCTCACCTTTCGAATCATCTAGGGTGCATAGTGACGGTTCACCCTAACAGAGGACTCACCACAAAGCTAAACCCAATAATTAAAACCCGAAAGGGACCGCCACCCTGTTTTGTGAAATTTCAAAGTTAAACCATGATTTTAAAATTCCAAGTGCCCTTGATTTAAAGAAGACCTGAATACCCCTTGTTTGCAATTGACCAAATTACCCCTAACCTGTACAAATGACCAAAATACCCTTAGTGTGGAAAGTTATCGAAGTGCCCTCAAATTATAATTTCTAAAAATACCCTTGTTTTGATAAGTCACCAGGAACCCTATTTTTTGAAAAAAATTTACCGAAATGCCCCTGGTTTGAAAATTACGAAAATACCCTCAGCTTATAAAATTACCATTTTACCCTTGAAATTTTCTTACCAAGTATTTCAATTTTGTAAAAATTCCAAAAAATCTCTATTTTGAAACATTCTCAAATACCCTAATTTGGAAAATTACCGAAATACCCCTATAGGATAAAATTACGGAAATACCCCTAGATGGTGGAAAACAACAAACAATTACAACTACAACATTTTTCTGTATTGAACGCAAGTTCATGAATGTGGTTGAATAATGAATTGAGACTGTATGTGTATGAAATCGAAAGAACTACTCCCTAGAACTGTTGAACATAAGACTGTTCGTGATAAATCAGTGGAATGAAACTAATGCATAAAATTCTTTAATTAGATAAACGCGATTCGAAACCATGAACTCTAGGGGACGTGGTCGTAATGTGCGAGGCCGTGGTAGAGGCGGAATGACCGTGTCAGAGCCCGTTAGATCCGAACAAGGGTCCAAAAATGAGATGCCACCACCACCACCATCGATGTGGAATATCGAGGATCGACGGGGATGATCTGATATCACGAGCGATCTGTCGCGAGTTTTGGAAAGGGTGGCTAGAGCGGGCAGAGGCATGGGAGCTCAGAAGTCGGTACCTAAGCGACTTCGAGCTAATGGAGCTAAACTTTTTCGTGGAATATCTGGTGTGGCACCCAATATGGCTGAGTATTGGTTGGAGGCGACAGAGCGGATTGTGGACGATTTGGACCTGACTATCGAGGAGAAACTGAAAGGGGTAGTGTCACTACTCCGTGATGAGTCATACCAATGGTGGCTCACGGTTCGGGATGGTGCTGCCGCTGATGATCTTACTTAGGAATATTTTAAGGCGGCATATCAGAAGAAGTACATTGGAACTAGTTATGTGGATGCGCAGAGGAAAACGTTTTTGAGGCTGGTTCAAGGAAATAAGTCCGTAGCGGAATACGAGGTGAAATTCCTAAGGCTGAGCCGTTATGCTCGAGGTATTATGTCGACAGAGCATGAGTGGTGTGTCCGGTTTGAGGACGGACTGAGGGATGATCTAAGATTGTTGACAGCTCCATAGCAGGAGTGAGAGTTTACCGTGTTGGTGGAGAAGGCTAAGGTAGCCGGAGGGATTAAGGACTCGGTGAGGTAGAATACGGACCGCAATAGGCAAAAGAGAGGTTTTGGACCATCAGGGTCATCGGGGAATACCCAAAAGAGGCCTAGAGTTGATGGGCCACGAGGTCAACAAGCTACTATGGGAGGGCAGTGTAACATCCTAGATTAGGGGTTATGCATTTGTGCATAATTCATGAGTAGTAGGTTTTGGCAGTGTTTGGAAATGAATTAAGGGTTTTTAAAATCCTAGAATGGAAGAGAAAGCTTTGGACAATTATTGGTTTTTAAGTTAAAAAAATAAGAAGTGATGTGGAAAAGTGGCAAGGGACGCCACCTAAGGTGCAAGGGTTATGGCATCAAGTGAAGTACTTTGAGAGAAGAGGTTCGAATCCTATTGTGTGCATTTTTCCTTAATTTTATAAAATAGCATGTTTACTGTGATATGTGGTGTGCATTTTTAGAACCTTGGAAATGTAAGAAAATGTATGGAAATGTAAGGAAATGTATGGAAATGTATGGAAATGTAAGGAAATGTATGGAAATGTATGGAAATGTATGGAAATATAAGGAAATGTATGGAAATGTATGGAAATGTAAGGAAATGTATGGAAATGTATGGAAATGTATGGAAATGTAAGGAAATGTATGGAAATGTAAGGAAATGTTAAGTTCAAAGTGAACATTTTTGGAAACTAGGAAATGTAAGGAAATGATTTAGAAATGAATCAAAAGAGGAAAGTAAACATTTCGAGAAACTTGGAAATGCAAGGAAATGTCAAGTTTAAAGAGCCAAACAAAAATTTTTGGAAACTTAGAAATGAATTAGAAATGTCGACTTTTAAAGTTTAAAAGATGACATTATGGCAAGGTGGCCTTAAGAGAAAAAGTATGTGAAATTTGACACACAAACAGGCTTGGAAAAGTGGCCTGAAGATACCACTTAAAGCCCAGTGAGTGACGCCACTTAGGTGGATAATTTAGGCCTCGTATGGCCACAAGGAGTCCAATAGAACAAGTTTAAATTCGACTTATCAAGGGAAGGGGGTGGACGGCATCTAGCTAAGGCTTTAAGTGATTCTTTTTATTTAATTACTTAGAAAGGAAGCAATGGACGACAATAGGGACTCTTAAGGGAAGAGTTTAATTCTCCTTAAAACTCGGCTAAATAGGTGGATAAATGATGATTTATTTTAGATTATTTTCAAAGAGATAATTGAGGGATTATTCTTTAATTTTTAATTAAAGAGATAAAGCTATCAAAATAGAAGAGTGATGGCCAAGTAAGGGATTCTAAGTTAGTAATTTTGGCTATAAAAGGAAAAGAGGGCCATTCATTCTTTCTTCTAACTCTCTCTCTGTGCCAAATTTCTCTCTAGCAAATTTCTCCATTCTTTTCTTTCTTTCCTCTACCGAATTCTCTCTGCCATTATTCTCTTCTTCTCTTTTCTTTTCTTCTTCTATTACAAACACAATCAAAAGTCGAAAGTACCAATAGCCCTAGCCGATTTCTCACTAAGCCTCAAGAACTGAAATTGTGATACATATCAGGGCCATAGCCGAATAGTGCTAAGGGTTCAAGCAATAGTTCCATCGAATTCTTCAGTAAGGGTAAGATTAGGTTCGATTCTCATTCTATTTCATTTAAGTCTGTCGAAATTAAGATTCTAATACCCTCAATATATTGTTGCCGAAACCTTGAAGATATCATTCGGGATTTGCTAGTGTTGACTACAAGGAAGGTGAAATTCGTTTCCCAAAGGTGCACCATAAGCCGCATGTTCCCTAGTTATTTAGTGAGTTTTGGGATTTAAGATCCACAAGGTAAGCACTATAGCATTCGGCTAAGGCCTTACTTTAGTACATAGATCTATTTTCTTATTATCTTAAAAGCCGAAAACTAACCTATGTAGAGATCTAGTGTTTGGCCGAATACAAGGAGAAGAAAAGCAAAGTTTTCGGGATTTGAGTGATAAGCAAATCGGCATTAAGGTAAGTCTTAGTGTACAAATCCTACTAGGATTTGGTTTTATGGCCGAATAGGCCTTATATTAACATACTAAGGTTGGCCGAATGTAGGCATTAAAAATCTAAGGCAGTAGATCGGATTTCGGGATTTCAAGTGAAATCGTTAAGCGAATCGGTGTGTACCCCACACTAATCTTAATAGATTTATGGCTTAAACTTGATATATGTGTTAATATGAAAGTGTAAGAATGTGGCTAAAGTACCATGTTATGGTACAAAGTACTGTGCACGTTTTCCTACTCCTACTAGGATTACGAAATATGTTATACTTAACATGTGAAAAGTGACATGAATGTGAATTTAAGTACGATATGCATGATATGAATAATATGGGGCATTTGGGTTATTTGAGAAAGGGGAAGTGAATGTGATGACTTTGGTCTCACTATCTGAATGTGGTGACTTCGGTCACATTATCTGAATGTGGTGACTTCGGTCACATTATCTGAATGTGGTAACTTCGGTTACATTATCTGAATGTGGTGTCTCATGACACAATTATCTAGTGGCTATGCCACGAATTTTATATGGGCGATGAGCACGTCGACTGCAGCGACTGCCTTCAATGGTGTGTAGCGGATGGAGGGTTGACTTAGTAGTCCCCACGGTGTGCAGGATGGTACGGGTGGAGTGTAGCGGATGGCATATAGGTTTGGGTTCGGGATTACATCATCATCTTGAATCATTAAATGTGAAATTATGATATGTATGAATATGATTTGTTATGCCTGAATTTGTTAAGACTTAGTGTTTGTGTACACATTGAGTCTGTTGACTCACCCGTGCTGGGAACATGTTTTGTGACGAGTAGTGATGGACCGGGTTGGCGAGAAGCTTAGGGATGGCCATGCACAAGAAGAAATTTACGACTTGGACTTTTATTTTAATTTAAGTAATTTAAAGTTTATTTTGGTTTTAATTTTGGGAAATTATTTGATGTAATAAGGTAGTAGTAGCGTTTACTTTACTTTTAATTATTGAGCATACAATCTTTATATTTATTAAAAGATTAAGTAAAAATTAATTTAATTCAAAGCCCAAATGTTTTGTCACCTAAAACAAAAGGATTTTTAATAACGAAATAAACCTGTTTTCAAATCAAGCCCAACCCAAAACAAACTTTCTTTAAAAACACACAAGTTTTTCCTAAGTAACAAAAGAATTTGAAATGATTTACACCGGGGAACATACCAGATCCGGTCAAGGCTCGTGGGCGAGTTTGGGGTGTTTTAGGTAGTATCGTACTTGTGCCCAATGTGGGAAGATGCATTTAGGGGAGTGTTGGAAGAAGACAGAAGGATGCTTTAAGTGTGGGTCTAAGGACCACATGATTAAGGATTGTCCTCTGAGAACAGAAGGGGGTCGACTAGTGAGCCAAGGTCCTAACCAGGCTAGAAGAGGTGGACAGCAGCCTTAGTGGGGCCGTGGTCCAAATGGTAGAAGTAACGGTGCTAGTAGAGGACAGGGAACACCGGGCCGAGGTGTTGGTAACACAGAGGCCAGGCAGTCGGGTTTGGTTTATGCGGTACGTTAGAGGGAGGACGGAGACGCGCCGTATATCATAACCGGTACATTCCTTATATTTGGCAAGCCTTACTTTACTTTGATTGATGTTGGCTCTACCCACTCTTATGTTCCATGTAGAGTAGTTGAAACCCTAGGAATAGCCTCTGAACTTTCTAGTAGGGAGATGACTGTAGTAAGCCCAT
Organism: Gossypium rotundifolium; assembly: GCA_025506655.1. Classification (NCBI taxonomy): domain Eukaryota; kingdom Viridiplantae; phylum Streptophyta; class Magnoliopsida; order Malvales; family Malvaceae; genus Gossypium; species Gossypium rotundifolium. The sequence goes on from CP106723.1 coordinate 78,771,461, forward strand.
TAGGTCAAACTGTAGTGGTGAACAAGATATTTTGAAAAGTACCTCTAGAGATTCAGGGAGTGGTCTTTTCCATCGACTTAATGAAACTACCCTTCAGAGAATTCGATCTTATTCATGGCATGGACTGGCTAGTGGAGCATCGGGCTGTATTAGATTGTACGGCTAAGCGAATGGAGTTAAGGACGCTGGAGGATAAGGCGGTAATTATGATAGGAGAAAGAAGAAACTACTTGTCTAACGTAGTTTCTGCTTTAAAGGCTGATAAGATGGTTCGGAAGGGGTGTAAGGCATTTTTGGCTTTCGTTAGTTCTTTGGATGTGAAAGAAGGGGAGTTAGTGGAGTTAGAATCGTAAGGGAGTTTGTGGATGCCTTTAGGAGGAATTGCGGAATACCCCAGACGGTGGAGATGGAGTTCGAATTGACTTGCTGCCGTGAATGACTCCTATGTCAATTGCCCCGTACAAAATGGCACCAAGAGAGTTGGTTGAGCTCAAGCCTTAGATCTAAGAATTGCTTGACCATGGGTTTATCCGACCCAGTGTGTCTCCATGAGGAGCACCGGTCTTATTCGTGAAGAAGAAGGATGAAACTATGCGCATGTGCATAGATTATCGTCAGTTGAATAAGCTGACTATCAAGAACAAGTACCCTTTGCCAAGAATAGATGACTTGTTCGATCAGCTTAAGGGGGCCGCGATATTCTCAAAGATAGATCTAAGGTCTGGATATCATCAGCTTGAGGTGAAGGAGGCTGATATTCATAAGACAGCTTTCCGAACAAGGTATGGGCATTTTGAGTTTATAGTAATGCCGTTTGGTTTAACGAATGCCCCAGCTGCGTTCATGGACATGATGAATCGGGTTTTCCAACCCTATCTGGATCGGTTCGTTGTTGTGTTCATATGATATATTGGTGTATTCGAATTCTGAGGAAGAACATGATGAGCACCTCCGAGTCGTGTTGCAAGTGTTAAGGAGAAAAGTTATATGCCAAGTTCAAGAAGTGTGAATTTTGGTGAAGGAGGTTATGTTTTTAGGACATGTGGTATCTCTTTGAAGGAATAAGGTGGATCCTCGGAAGATTGAGGCGCGTTTGGATTGGAAACCCTAAGTCGTGGTGAAAGTTCGAGTTTCGGGATTAGCGAGCTATTACCGAAGATTTGTAGAAGGGTTCTCGTCAATAGCCACACCTTTGACGAAGTTACTAGGGAAGGAGGTACCTTTCGTGTGGACTAATAAGCAACAGGAGAGCTTTGAGAGGCTTAAGAGAGTCTTGACTGAAGCTCCAGTTTTGATTCAGCCTGAGGCAGGGAAGAATTTTGTAGTATACTATGATGCTTTCCATATAGGATTGGGAGGTATCCTTATGCAAGATGGGAAGGTAGTTGCTTATGCGTCTCGACAACTAAGGCCACACGAGGTTAACTACCCGACGCATGACTTGGAGTTGGCGGCAGTGGTCTTTGCTCTTAATGTGTGGAGGCTCTACTTATATAGAGAAAAGCCAGTGATCTACACGGACCACAAGAGCCTGAAGTATCTGTTGACTCAGAAGGAGTTGAATCTAAGACAGCAAAGGTGGGTGGAATTATTGAAGGATTATGTTTGTTCGATAGAGTATCACCCAGGTAAGGCGAATGTGGTGGCAGATGCCCTAAGTCAAAAAGTAGTGATGGAGTTAAGGGCAATGTTCGCACATTTAAGCCTCTATGATGATGGAAGTTTATTAGTAGAATTGCAAGTGAAGCCGACATGGCTGAATGAGGTGAAAGAGGGACAGTTGGCTAATGATGATTTAAGTGCTAAGCTACGGCAAGTGCAGAATGGGGAGTTGGAAGATTATGGTATTAACGACGAGGGAATATTGTGTTTCAAGGGGAAGATCTGTATGCCGAAGAATGAGGAGTTAAGGCAGAAAATACTTCAGGAATCGCATAGTAGTCCTTAGGCTATACATCCTGGAGGCAGTAAGCTATACAGAGACTTAAGGGAACAGTTTTGGTAGCCTGGTCTTAAGCGGGAAGTTACGAAATTTGTAGGGAAGTGCTTAACATGTCATCAAGTTAAGGCTAAACACCAAGTTCCGTCAGGGTTGCTTCAGCCAATACAGATTCTGCAATGGAAGTGGGAGAGAATCACCATAGACTTCGTTAGTAGGCTTTCCCTTACGCCTACTAAGAAGGACTCGGTGTAGTTGATAGTGGATTGGTTGACAAAGTCCGCGCATTTCATTCTAGTGCGGGTTGACTATTCTCTCCAGAGATTAGCAAAGTTGTATGTTGCGGAAATTGTAAGGTTGCACGGAGTGCTGGTATCGATTATTTCGGATAGGGATCCGAGGTTTACGTCTCGATTTTGGAAAACACTACATCAGGCTTTAGGCACCAGATTAGACTTCAATATGGCATTTCATCCACAGTCAGACGGGAAGTCTGAGCGAGTGATCCAAGTGTTAGAAGATATGTTGAGGGGATGTGTGATAGACTTTAGAGGAAGTTGGGAAGAATATTTGCCTTTAGCTGAGTTTGCATACAACAAAAGTTATAAGGCATGTATTAAAATGGCACCGTACGAGGTGTTGTATGGACGGAAGTGTCGCACTCCTACATGTTGGACGGAATTAGGGGAACGTTAGATTTTGGGTCCAGAGATTGTGGCAGAATCCGAGGAAAAGGTTAAGGTAATTCGGGCACAGTTGAAGGAGGCATCTGACAGGAAGAAGTCGTATGCAGATCTCAAACGAAAGGACATAGAATTTGCTATGGCAGATCAAGTGTTTCTCAAAGTTTCGCCTTGGAAGAAGGTAATGAGATTCGGTCGCAAAGGAAAGTTAAGTCCCAGATTTATAGGACCTTATCGGGTGTTGAAGTGAATTGGACCTGTGGCATACCAGTTGGAGTTACCTTCGGAGTTGCAGCAGATGCACGACGTATTCCATGTCTCTATGCTACGTCATTATCGATCGGGTCCATCTCATGTAGTACTAGTTGATGAGGTGGAATTAATGCCAGATTTGTCTTATGAGGAAGAGCCAATTCAGATTCTGGAACGAGATATGAAGGTGCTTCGGAGGAAGTCGGTCCCTCTGGTCAAAGTGTTATGGCATAACCATGGATCGGAGGAAGCTTCTTGGGAGCTAAAAGAAGCAATGAGACAGTAATACCCCCATCTATTCTAGCCAGGTAATTTTGAGGTTGAAATTATTTTAAGGGGGTAAAACTGTAATATTCGGGAATTAAGGCTTGTGCATTTTTGCTCAATTGCATGTGCTTGAATTCCTGTGTACATTATGAATGTGCTTTATGAATTTTGGGAATAGTAGAATATAGGAGAATGCCTTAAAAATTATTCGATTTTAAGTTTAAAAGAGGAAGCTAAGCTGAAGAGGCCTTAAGAAAATTAGTAAGGGAAACATGACACAAGAATGGGCTTTTTAAGTGGCTTTGAGGCACCACTTAGGGCCTTAGTACGTGACACCACAAGCAAATGGGGAAGGGCCTAGGTTAGAATCACAAGGGAAGCAAAAATGGAGCTTTTATTTTGCTACAAGGAGGAGAGGAAGTAGGCGACACAAGGACACTTCAAGATGAGTGTAGATCAAGTTAAAAACTTGAAGATTCGACTAAGGTAGAGAGAAGTAGGGGATTTGATAGTGAGAGGAGGAATTGGCCGAATAGGGGACTCTAGGTGTAGTAATTTTGGCAAAAAGGGGGAGAAGTGAGGCCATTCTCCATTCTTTTCTTTTCTCTTTAGTTCTCTGCCGAATCCTCTAAGCAAATATCCTCTCTTCTCTTTTATTTTTTTTCAAAGCTGAAATACCTTTTGTTCTAGCCGAATCTCCATCATCCATCTTCTCCTTCTTCTTTTGCAAATTCACTCAAGTCGAATAAAACAAAAACCCCTAGCCAATTGTCCATCAAACTCCAAAAGCCGAAAACCTGTTGATCTCCATCTAAGTCTACATAGCCGAATCTCTGTGGATTCAACAAGGACCAGTCGACTTCTGTCATAAGGGTAAGGATCAACTATCGATTCTTTTATTTCTTTTCTTAAAGCCGAAATCAAGATTCTAATGCACTTAATGTCTTTGGCCGAAACTATGAAGGATTCTTTCGGGATTTCCATAGTAGCCGACTTTTAGGGAGATCATTCGGGATTTCAGATCTAAGATAAGTAAGGTGAAAGATTAGGCCAAATGCCATGTATTCAAATATTGGAATTGGATCTGACATAGTGCTTGTAGGGATTTCGACAGAGACCAAGGACAAGTGATATTTCGGGATCTGGATCCACAAGGTAAGTGCATGTGATATTCGGCCAAGGCCTATTTAGTGACTTACATCTATTTCTTAATTATTCAAAGAGCCGAAAACTAATCTGTGAAGTGATTTAGTGCTAGCCAATTGAAAGGAGGAAACACTACAAAGTTTCGGGATTTGATTATTAGTCAAATCATCACCAAGGTAAGATTTTGGTTACGATAATCCTTGGGATTTGATCATTTGGCCAAATGGCCTTAAGCTAAAATGGCTAGTGTTGGCCGAATGTAGGAACTTGGGATCTAGAGGATTAGATCGGGTTTTTGGGATTTCAGTGAAAGCGTTAAGTGAATCAGATGTGTACCCCACACTAATTTTTTATAGATTTACTGCGTCAATTTAATATATGTGTTTATAATGATGTGAAATGTGGCCAAAGGTACCATGCAATGGTACAAAGTACTCAGGTACGTAACTTTAACATTATGTTAATAAATATTTGGATTATGGCACATATGTGAATATTGATAAGAATGTGAAATAAGGCATAAGGCATGATGTTGCATGATTTGTATGACATGGGGCATATGGGTGATATGAAAAGGGGAAGTGATTTGGTGGTTTTATACCACAATATCTGAATGTGGTGACTCATGTCACAAAAATCCGAATGTGGTGACTTATGTCACAAATGATTATCTGGTGGCTATGCCACAATATATATAAGGGCGATGAGCATGTCGTCTGCAGTGACTGCCTTCGATGATGTGTAGCGGATGGAGGGTCGACTTAGTAGTCCCTACGGTGTGATGGTTGGTACGGGTGATGTGTAGTGGATGGTTAACTAGGTTTGGGTTCGGGAATGCATCATTACTTATATTTGCTATCTGTACATGTTTGAACTGATGTGCCTAAATTTGTTGAGACTTAGTGTTGGCTGTTGCACACTGAGTCTATTTGACTCACCCTATTGTGGGATATTTTTCAGGTGACACTCAGTAATGGACCGGGTCGGCGGGGAGCTCGATGGTGGCCATGCTCAGCTCAGAGATTATTTTATTTTTATTAGTTTTTAATTTTTAAGTTTTGGATTTATTTTGGGATTTATTTTTGATGTAATAAGGCCACTAGTATGAAACTGTTTATGCATGCATTTTAATTATTTTAGTATGATACGGTTTTATCAATTTAAAGTTTAAGTAACTTCTATTAAAAATAAATGTTAAATGTTTTGACACCTAATCAACGCCGTTTAAAATTTGAACCCAACAATAATCAACTGTTTTTCAAAAACACTCTTGTATTTGGCAAAGTTCAAATAAGTTTCGAATGGTTTTTGTCAAGGAACATACCAGATCCGATCAAGGCTCGTGGGCCGGGTTTGGGTGTTTCAGATTTCCTAAAGAACTACTCTTTGTTGCCCCCACAATCGTGATCCTTCCCTACTAGGTTCTAAAATACAACCTTGCACTTTGGCTATTGCAATGAGTTCCTAAAAATAAATAATTGATGTACCAAAGGGTTAGCCTTCATCCAATATTCGGCTCTTCCACAAGAGTAAGAAATTGATATCATCACCACAAAATAGAATCACATGAGTGGCGCAAAACATCGAAATAAAGAGTAACATCTTACCACCAATATTCGCCTAATCACCCACTTACCAATCAACTTCCGAAACCAAGGCCAAGAGAATGATAAGTAGCAGCAAAGAATTGCTTGAAAGTTTCGGCAAAACAAATGAGAAAGGTGCACAATTTTGGCTTTAGAGTTTCGGCAAGTGGGGGAAGAAATTGGGAAAAGAGAAAACTCAAAATGCTCCAAAGAAGAAAACTTTACTTGCCCCAAAACTTACAAAACTATATTGGCTTTGTTTTTCTCCCTACCAAAACTTTGTATCATCTTTACCAAAAAGATGAGTGTTGACCCAAAATATTCTTTCCAAAACATCCTTCACATAATAGGCCAACATGTTCTCTTCTCTTACCTTTTTCCTTTCATTCTTTCCTTCATTTTCCCTTGTTTTCCTCCTTACCATGTTCCTTAGCATTCTTTCCTTAATTAAAAAGTCTCCCTTTCCTTTTTGATGCCATGGCCGACACTTACCTTAAAGCACCAAAAAAAAAATCCAAAATAAGTGCACTAGTGGGATTCGAACACAAGCTCTCCCCTCTGCCATTCACTCCACTTGCCACTAAGCCACAAGCTCCTCTTGTGCTAGCAAGTTGCCCAATTATTCCCTTATGCTAGATGCCACTTGCCTTCTCCCCTTTAAATACTTCAACACAAAAATTTTCCTATGGCCTAACTTGAACCCGAAACTTCCTAAAACCCCGTAACTTTCAAAAATCACCTTCCCAATAAGTCCAACTTGAAATAATGTCATTCTCTTGTTCTCAAAAAATTTAAACACTCCTACGCCCAAGACCCAACAGGCCCAATTCTACTTGGCCCAATTTTGAGATGTTACATACCAATAAAACTGTTTATTTCTATATGAAAATAATAGACAAAATCATATATATTAGTATAATTTATTAATCTAGATTTTACTATAGCAGGAAAATCTTTTAATAAATGAAACGAAAGATTTTAGACTGTTACTTCTTTAACAAATCCCCATTCAATGCTGATTATATCAAATGGTTCATGATTAATCATGAATTTGATAGTAGGAAATTGTTCTCATATATCATTAGTAAAAACATAAGCTTGCAAAAAGTATTTTGAAAATGTTTCTTTATACTGAGCTTGCTGGTTGCAAATAGCTCTGTAACATCCTAAAATTTAGAATTTTATGTGTTGCACGATACCTTGCGTGAGGCTAGTTAAATTATTAATCATGTATGTTTTAAGGTCCTAAGAAGGCTCGGGGTTGAATTGGGCCCTAGTAAAACTTTAGTGTTTATGCCTATTAAGGAGAGATAGTAAGTGTTATCAATGCTTATGGAAATAAGTGAGTAATTTGCTAGCATAAATGAGAAAATGGTAAAGAGGATGTGGCGTCACATGAAGGGCTTTAAGGGAAGAGGTTCGAATCCCATTTGGTGCAAAATTTTGATTATTTTTTTTTTTGTGTTCCTTGTCTAAGTGTCAGCCATGGTGGTATTTAAGGCAAGGAAAACTTTTTAATTATGATATGGTGGCTAAGGAAATATGGTAAGGAGGAGGATAAGGGATAATGAAGGAAAGAATCAAAAGAAAAAGGGCAAAAAAAGGGAGCATGTTGGCCTTTTTCATGGGTGATGCCTTAGAAAGTGTTCTTGGTCAACACTTATCCTTTTGGCAAAACAATACACAGTTTTGGTGAAGGAATGGGGTGAGCCAAAATATTCTTTGGTCATTTTGCAAAGTTTTGTGCATGCTAAGGTTTGGTTCTCTTAGCATTTTGGGAACTCTTCCTTGCTAATATCTTTTCCTTTTTATCTTGGCCGAAACCTCCTAGTCCATTCGTGCATGTTTCACCTTTGTTTTGGCTGAAACCTCAAAGCATTTTGGTCATTCTCTCTTTGATAGCCGAAACACCTAGCCTAATTGTTCATCTCATTTTCTTTGTTTTGCTGAAACACTCATCACACTATTGCTCATCTTCCCTTTGAAAACCAAAACTAATTAAGCACTCCTTCTCCATCTTTCTTTTCTTTTTCACAAAATTCTTCAACCCTCTTTCTTCTTCTCTAATCCATACTCTTATAGCCGAATTTTCTTATTTATTTTTCCTCCATATCCGAACCATTCAACCCATAATCCCTCCTTCACAATTTCTCTCATTTGTGTTGACACTCCCTTCTTCGATCAAATCGATAAGTGGTTTCTTTTCTCTTTTCATTTTTCCTTTTTCCGAATGGATGTTTATCACTATTCGGTTGTGAATCTCTTTTCTAAATCGAAATGGTGTTATCTTCCACTCATTCACATCTAAATCACCCTCCTTTTCGTAGTGTTCTAAGTGGGTGGCCGAATATCATTCTAGCCTTATGTCAAATGGTGGAAATCGGATCCAATATCGATAAGGTAAGGAGTTCTTTATGTATTATTTGATATCGTTCAATATTCAATTAGTTGCTAATGGAATAATAGTTTGGACTAATCGATTATATTTTTAGGGACTAAATCACTGGATCTATCCACTTGTTAATCATACGATTCTAGTGGTAAGCCGAACCTTTTTCCTTAGTCAATCATTTCATATCAACGTAATATCATTTTGACTAAGATTTTATCCAATGGAGGCAAGTGGTACCGATTCAAAAGGAAAGCGTTTGGAGATCTCAAAAGGAGCGGATTTGCGATTCCTACTCATAAGTTCAACTGATGGGCAGTATCGGCGGTTAGGGATTTTCCACCGGGTTGTGGACCATCATCGGTGAGAATCGACAAATCGTGGTCATTCATGATTTTGAGAGTAAGTATTATAGATTGCTTGGTTTAGTTTTGGATTAATAAAAATCTCGTTGGTTAGATTAATCGAGTGTTATGTTCTCATAGGTGCCGATGATCAAGAGAGTTTAATACTTATCGTAATCAGGTGTGTAATCTCACACCGTATTCCCGTAGATTTTGAGATTCGATATCATATTGAAATAGATCGTCATTATTTTTATCGTAATATGGCATAAATCGGGAAATTGGCCTAAATTGCACTATTTTGATAAATTTGTCAAAATCGATATTAAAACTGTGAGAATTACAAAAATGCCATTATGGGCCGAATTACGAAAATGCCCTTATGGGCTGAATTACGAAAATGCCCTAATGAGCTGATTTTCTAGAATGCCTTAACGGGCTGATTTATTATAGCTTAAATGGGCTGAGCCTTTGTAATAAATTAATTGATTAATGGATGTTAATTATATGTGAACATTTTATTATGTATGCTGCATATTCATATATTGCACTGGGTTGGGAAAAATGTTGAAGAGAAGTGTAGCCTGGTGGCATTACCACAAAATGTTTGTTATATGGCTTGAGCTAGATTTGGTTTGTTACACAATCAAAATATGTTATAAATGGCAATTTGCTTATTATTGGTGTGTTTAGAAGGGGTTGGTTGACTTGAAAACAGGTGTGATGGGATTATCAAAAACCTTTAGGGTGGTATGTAAAGATGAATTATTAGGATGGGTTGGGTTGCATACATTTATTTTATTTTAATAACATTGTTATGTAAATGGGCATATTTAAAAGTCCCAAGTTATTGCTAAATGGACACCGGCCAAGTTATTGCTAAATGGGTTATTACAATAGTGGACAATGGTGAAAATACTTATTAAAAGTTCGAGTTCTAATAACTCATGTTTTGCCTTAACCCTTGCAAGTAATGCTTAGCCCACGTGGATTTGGACCATGGATGACGAGATGGAAAATTAAAGGGGTGAGAGGCCATACTCACTTACCACCAAATGGTGTTTTATTTTAAACTTTAGATTTCTATTTCCTTTACTTTATTATTTTGGGTTTTACGTTGTAATAAGGCACGTAATATATTTTAATTTTGCTTATTGTTGGACAAACATAATTTGTGGAAGAGCCACCGAACTAGAGGCAATAAGCCATATTTATTTTTGTGGCGAGGCCACCGAACTAGAGGCAATAAGCCATATTTATTTTTGTGGCGAGGCCACCGAACTAGATTTTTGGCAACTGGCCATTCTTCTCTTCATATACCCCACCCCATTCAATTATGTGTATATAACAAAATATATTCATATAAAAATTTTTATTTAATCCATAACATTGGTGGGTTTATCATTAAACATTTCATTTGGCCCAAGAAAATAATTTAGCATTTTGCCCATTTAGCAGTTTAGTGGACTTTGGCCCATTTATCAAACTAGAGTATTTTGACCCACTTTATCGGACTAGAGTATTTTGGCCCAATTTACCGAACTAGAGTATTTTGGCCCAATTTATCGAACTAGAGTATTTTGGCCCAATTTTCACAAAACATACAATTTACATAATAACAAGTAATTTCTCGAGGGCATTTTTGTAATTTTCACGATTTAGTCATTTTTACGTATTTTCGTCAAAATATCAATTTTTACGTTTTTACCGATCTAGTCGTTTTTACGATTTTTACTTCCATACCGAAATTGACATCCAACCGAGAAATAGTGTGAAGTTACACACCTCGATACCGAGAGTACTAATCCTTCTCGCTCCTCGGCACCTAAAACATATTTCGATCCATTAGAATACTATTTCGTATAAATATTCTTAATCGATAATAGATCCAAAATCTTACCCTCTTGATTTTGAATCACTTGATTTTCGGCTTCTCCTCATTTATTGATTCGTTCGTCGCCGAGAATCCACCAACGTATAATGGCTCGGAAGTTCGTACTACTTCGAATAATTGACTCCCTTCGGAAGATGGTCCGCAACCCGGTGGAAAATCCCGGACTGTCGAAACCGCTCTTCGTTTAAATGGGGGATTTACAGATCCGCCCCTCTTAACGTGACTAACCACTGCCCTTTTCTTCCCTATTTTGAAAGTCCTCACGATCAAAGGAATATTAGTTAAATCTCAAATAATATCGAATAGTACTAGAGGCTTTAAAGATGTGATTTCCTTACCACAAGAAATCGATTCCAACATTTCTCGATTCTCCGATCACTTGAGTTCCGATCTTCCGTTATTGCACTATATAATAACGAATGAAGCGTTATTAGAACGAACGTTTATTTCGATCCAAAAAGGCCTTCATAACACCATTAATATTTGGCCCTAACACTTTAATAAAACGAAAACGAAAAAGAAGAACCCCTTACCTATAATCCACGATCGAAAAGAAAGGATTGAGAAAGGTGTTTGTGATAGATGAAGATTTCGGCTATGTATGATCAAAGAAAAAGAAATAAAGATTTGGCTAAGGCACTCTAGCATTCGGCCAAGAGAGTGTTTGATGGAGAAACTTTGATTGAAAAGAATTAAAATATGAAAAAGAGATGGTGATGATGTTGTTTGATTTCAAAGAGAAGAGAAGAAAAAGATGGATTTTAGGAGCTAGTACATTTGGCCATGGTAAAAGAAAAGAGAAAGGATGGTTCTTTTGGTATAGTTGATTTCGACACTCAAAGAAAAGACACAAAGAAATGGCTAATGAAATAAAAATGACCAAATGATCACAAAACTTGAGCTTTACCAATTGCACAATTCGGCCAAGATGAAAGTTGAAAAGAGAGAAAACAAAAATTCTGCACAAGGTGCAAGGAATGACCAAAGAGAAAAGAAATTCTTAGCCAAAACTAACACAAAATTTGGCTCCCTCCCTATACCAAGTTGCCGTCAACACATGGTCAATTGGCCATGATTTTGTTTCAAAATTTTCCCTTGATATGTGCCTTATGTTCCCCCTATCTTTCCTTAAGTTTTTGATTCCATGCCATATGTTAACTATTTCCTTAAACCTTTGATACACTAACCAAAAATAACATGGTCAACACTTACCATATATGTTCTTGGCCGACACTTGCTATCCATGTGCGAAAATTAAAATAAAATTCATCTAGATGCTAAACAAGGGATTGAACCTCTTCCCTCTTGCTATAACCCATGCGCCAACCCACCATGCCATGTACTCAACTTATGACACTCATTAACACTTAATTTAACTTAAGTCTTAATGACCTTTGCTTTTCTTCAATAAATTCTCAATTATTAAATTTATTCCTTATCCAAATTATGCTATACTCCTCTTTAGGACTTCAATAAGCACTAAAAATAAAAGTAAGAAATTTTCCTTTAAAGTCTAAACACCAATTCATGCAATATATATACTCGGATTTTTAGGTTGTTACAGTTATTATGTTTGACTCTGATTCCGATGGCTTGGCCACAATCAAAATATGTTATAAATGGCAATTTGCATGTGATTGGTGTGTTTGGTAGGGTGGATTGACTTGATCCCCACAGGTGTGATGGGATGGTACGGGTGGTATGTAGTAGATGAATTATTAGGATGGGTTGGGTTGCATACATTTATTTTATTTACGCATTGTTATGTAAATGGGCTTCGGCCCAAGTTATTGCTAAATGGACACCGGGCCAAGTTATTGCTAAATGGGTTCAGGCCTAGTGGACAATGGTCAGGGAATTATGCACTGAGTTCTAGTAACTCACCCGGTTTCGTTAACCCTTGCAAGTAATGCTTAGTAACGTGGATTTGGACCATGGATGACTCGGTGGAGGCCATACTTCAGAAATGGTGTTTTATTTTAAACTTTAGATTTCTATTTCCCTTTACTTTATTATTTTGGGTTTTTACGTTGTAATAAGGCCTCTAATATATTTTAATTTTGCTTATTGTTGGACAAACTTATTATTTTGCTTAAATTACTTTAAAAATGGAAATTTTTCTAAAAAACTTGAATAAAGAATTTTCAAAATAGATTAACAAATGGATTTCATAACAAACTTCTACAAATATTTTTAACTCAGAAATTTTCTCTCGAAATACCAACGATATTTTCAAAAGTCACGGTTTATAAAATCTCTAGTTCAATTTATCGATTTATCAATCAATCTTTGATGTTAGTAGTATTTTATCAAATATTTCAAATCAAACTTGTTTTCTTGATTTTAACAAATCAATACCTATTTTAGTACGAATAAAAAAGATTTAACATGTTTTCTCATGTGACATGTCAGATCCGGTCATAATGCATGGGCCGGGTTTAGGGTGTTACAAGCTCCATTTATTTTTGAAAAAAATCTGGCGGTAGAATTTGTCTACATTTATTTTATAGACATATTCTAAACATTTTATTAATAATAGGATTGTTTGTTCCTTTATTAATAAAATATTGGAATATATCAAGAGGATTATTTATCTCCTTTATATCCATATTTTCAATTAGGATCTCGTCACAATCTCTATATAAAATAGTTTTAATAATAAATCATCGATACATTTTCTTTAGTTGTTTATTAAACTAAGAAATTTGAAAATTGCGTAAGAGCTCTTCTAAAGTTTGCTCTTTATTCGAAATATGGGTTTTCCATATTTCGTTTCTAAAATATAATATTCTAAAGGTAAACATGGATTATAAAAATCTTTTATTTCATGAATTTCAAGAATTTGTTGTTTTTAACAAATTTTCTATTTCTTTTATAATTTCAGCATAGCTTTTTTTATATACTGAATAAGGATCTTGAGAAAAATAAAATAACTCACCGTGTTTGGTGATTGTGTTCCAAATGGTTGGCTTACCATTGGATGTGGTACATAATATCCCTGATTAGGATAAAATGGTACTTGAGCAGGTGAAGTAATAAATCCTTGTTTAGGATTCATTGTTTTCCCTTTGTTGGGTTTTTTGTGAATGGTTGTCCATTCTCCAACTATTTCTAGAGATTTTTTACCTCTATCCATAAGGCCTGCTAAGAAAATCAGCAATCATTAGTACAAATAAATTTAGGATTTTCTACTAATGGTATTTCTATAGAAGTTTTTCTATAGTTAACATAACTGATTTTTTATTAATAGTAAATGGTAAATATTGATTTATAAAATTATTTCCTAGTAAAAATCACCATTCATTTCGGAAAACATAATATTTTTGGAATTATAAATCTAATATTGTTAATGTAGATTGATATATTTTTGCTTTGTAATAAATAGTAGTTTTATTACCATTTATTCTATTAATAGTTATTGTATTTTTGGTGTTTCCAATTTTCTTGAGAATAGCATTCTTTTTACAACTCTTTGGTTGTAGCTCACGTATCTAATAAAGCATGTAAAGAATACGATTTGTATTCTTTATCATGTAATGTAATTTTAAAATATTTATTTTATTGCAAAACTAAAATTAATAATATCTTCTATTGAAGATTGTATATCTTCCATTCTAGTGTGTCTAGAATTTCTACTAGGTGTGATAGGAAAAATAGGAATATGAACTGTTTCCATTCCTATTGGTGTAGAAGTACTTACATTTTCCTCTTCTTCCTCTAGTTGAGAATTAGAGGGTAAAACTAAATTATCACCTGTATTAGTTATCAATTTATTTTTAAAATATTACTTATTTCCAGATGACACATATTCTATAGTACTTACTGGTTTAAAAGTACTTGCATTATAAACTTTTTCTATCATCCAATCTTTTGGAATTGATAAGTCTTTGAAATGTAATAATTTTGGTTGAATTTCCATGGTAAATTTATTAGGCTCAAAAAGCTCAATTATTTTATTGTTTATTTCTTTTATTTATACTTCTGTTGTATTAGTATATTCATTAATAGAAGTCCAGCTGATTGCTAAATCTTCTGCTAAATCACTAATATTAGAATTTTTTGTTTGAATTCTAAGACATAGACACTCTTCTATTAGAGGATCTATGATGGATATAAAGTAATTTGGTTTAACTTTAAATCCTATAACCCTTGTATGTAAATTAGATTGAATTCCTCCAATAAGTGCTTTTATTGGATTTTCAAATCTTTTATCCAATAGTATTGCTATAATTGGAATATCATGACTTTTTCTAAATAAGGCTCTAATTGTTATCATAATTATTCCTAAATGTATATATCTAACTTGAGGATTTTTTTTCTTAATCCTCTTTATCTTATCTTTTGTAAATAATGGGATTTCTGTTAATCCACCTTTAGTATCCTTAGCGACTGTGTTACCGCTAATTTTTTCTATATATCTTTGTGACCATATTTTAAACTTAGATTAAATTTTCTTCTCCGATTAAATTTTCTAATTTAATATCTTGTTGTTCAGAGTTAGGAATTTCTTCTAATTGATTTTTAGAACTACTTCCTAACATAAAAATATATTCATCTAAATCATATCGGACTCTGTTTTAGATATTATAATATTTAATTTAGGATTTATTTCCTCACTAAAACATATTTCTAAATCTTGTTCTTCAAGATTTTTAATCATTTTTCTAGCATTTTTTCTTTTGTTAGGACAATTTGTTGCTATGTGACCATCTTCATCACACATAAAACATTTACATATTTTTTTTAGCATTATTAGAAGTTTTCTCCTAACAATTTTTTTTCTTTTTATTGGTATTACCAGTATAATTTTTATTTCCTGGTTTCCATCTAGCTAATTTATATTTTCTTGTGTTTTTATAGGTTTTGGACGTATAGGATTACATCCAAACTCCTATTCATTTTCTAACATTTTTGTACAATATTTATAACTTAATTTATTCTTAACTTGTTTAACTTTACATTGTAAACAATGTAATATTATTCTTTCTTTAGCAAAATTAATTCTATTACATATAGAATCTATATTTGCTAAATTCATTCCAGTATCATTACTATGTTTTACGATAAAAGAAGCATATTTATTTACACAAATTTTATCCCAATGTAACACCCCTAACCCATATCCGTCGCCGAATTTGGGTTACGAGGCATTTTTTTTTTTGAAAATACAGCTTTCATACAATCACATAATCACATAGAACTTATCCATATGTTCCATATTCGATTTGGCTAGCAAATGTAATACCATAAAAATTTCTTTTATAACCATATTTTACTCATCTACTAGCAACTATCCAAAAACGAACAAATATGTATGTATATATGTAAGTACTCGCACAACAAATATATATAGTCAGCCAAAACATACTTACTCATTGACCAAATGCACATGCAACCTTATTATTAACACGTTATGGCTGAACATATCCTATGTTCAATATGGCCTAATATATATATATACATTATGCATAACTTTACCACGTTACTAAATCATGTATCAAATTACTATTCACTCTCGATCACTTAAACACCAAGTGAAACTAAATGGTTATTTACACTTTGATCAAGCGAAATTTCGATACATTCCATATACATGTAATGGCTGCAATTTCCTATTTAACATATATCATTTTAGCATACAAATCATACACAAATATGTCATGTAATGCCTTATTACTTACCATTATACACGAATCCATATAATTAAATATGCTAGTAATTCACCATTGTAAAAACATGCATATATATATATATAAATGCATATACATCAAACAGTTGTACATATAAAAAAATGAAATATTATACAACTTGAAAATATATATATATATATATATATAATTTAATCGAATATGCACCATCAAAACATTATTTAGACTCAAAATGCCATGAACAACAAACCAAACCATACCTATTATATACATATACAATGGCCGAATACATATACTAGCTAAAACCTTCACAACCATGCAAAATAATAGCATTAACATACCCAGTATCATTACCGAACATAACTATTAGACTTAAACATTAACAATTGGACATGCCATTATACCTAACTCATAAGTAAAGTTTAACAAAAGAAATAGCCATATTCGCATGGCCATTATATACATGAAAAAAATGTTTTCATCAAAATAAAGTCAAAGTCCTTCCTATACATGCCTTTATCCGAAGACCAAAATGAAAGAGTACCAAATTAGATTGATAGTGTGGTCGACTTTCTTGACGATCCCGTTGAGCTTGTAGCCTAAACCTAATCTATAAAACAGAGGAGAACATTTCACACAAATAAGTTTACTAACTTAGTAAGTCCTAAGCTCTTGATAATATAACATACAAACACTTAAACATTTAAATCATTCCACTTATGACATTGCCCATATACATTTAAATATATTGATTTCTATAGGTCTGAATAATAATAGTTCATAAACTGAAGTAATTGTACTTTATTTCCATAAACCTGTATCTATTCGAAGCACAAAGTAAGTATATTACAAGAATCACATGCTCCAAATCGTATAATTACAACATTCATATCAACCATGTTATCGTACTAAAATTTCTTTCACTCTTATCATTTCTATTTGAAAATCGAATCTCCATATTAGTACAATCAAGCTCAAATTCAATCATTTAATACTCATGGACATCAATCGTAATCTCAAATGTACATAACACTATTCTCATAGTATTAACTCGACTCAAGTAACATTAAACATAACATACCTTACTTGCTTACCGAGCCTTTAACTAGATCATTTCATTCATAAGCATAAGCTCAGTATTAACAATCAACGGTATAGAACACTGCTAGACCAAAGGTCCTAGATTTAAACACCGAAGACGAAGCACGCTAGCATTAAAGCCCAAAATAAATCAGGCATAAAGCACGCTAGGCATTAAAGCGAAATAAATCAAGGCATAAAGCTTGCTAGGCATTAAAGCCGAAACATATCAAAGACGAGGCCTACTAGGCATTAAAGCGAAAAATATCAAACACGAGGCACGCTGAGCATTTAGCTTTGGCATTTAGCTAGGCAGAAACATATAAATATGGTCAATCAATCCACACATATTTCATAATTACATTACATATACTATTCAACTAAGCTTATTCATATCACATTATCAAAGTATGCCATCAATCTAATTCACTTATATACATTCGGCTAAGACATATGTAGGTACTCAAAATTATCAAACTTTATCATTTAATATCTTCATAAATAATTCTTTGATGTGTTTCAACAGGACTTACCTCGGTTGTCGATAGACCATGCAAATCGACTATTCGAGAACCTTCGTCTTCGATCTTCGTTTTTCCCTTGATCTTATTAGAACATGCAAGAATGCCAAAATGTTTTCTTTGCTCTTGATCTTATTAGAACATGCAAGAATGTCGAAATGTGGAGAGCTTGAATCCTTTCTTTCTCCTTTTATTTTCGGTGATATCAAAATGAAGATGATAATGTTTGCTTTCTTTTATTTTAATGATATTACTTTATTATTATATTATTTCATAATGCCTTTTCTTATCAAATAAAAAATTAAACCTTTCCCACTAACTATTTTATATCATTGCCGTCCACTACTAAAGAAATGGGCTAATTGTCCTTTTAGGACATCCACTTTAAAAGCCACAATCAAAAAGGTACATTTCACTTTAGCATGCCACTTTTACTCTTTATGCGATCAAGTCCTTTTTATCAAATTGAGCACTTAAACAATAAAATTTTTCTATGAAACTTTCACACCTTTTTAATTCACACATAATAAACACAAAATAAAATATTAAAATTTTTCTCGGACTCGGATTCGTGGTCCCGAAACCACCGTTCTGACTAGGGTCAAATTCGGTCTGTTACAACTCTCCCCCCTTTAGGATTTTTCGTCCCTGAAAATCTTACCGTTAAACAAAGTCGGATATTGTTGCCTCATTGAATCCTCAGGCGCCCACGTAGCCTCTTCAACTCCTTGCCGACTCCATTATACTTTCACTAAAGGAATTCTTTTGTTTCTTAACTCTTTCATTTCTCAAGCTAAAATATAGATTGGTTCTTCCTTGTACGTCATATCTGGTCGGATTTCAATCTCAGACGAAGTGATCACATGCGACGGATCTGATCTATATCTACGAAGCATCAAAACGTGAAATCGTTATGTATCTTTTCTAACTCGAAGGAAACTTCAATCTATAAGCAACAGTCCAATCGTTCAACGATTTCATACGATCGATAAATCTCGGGCTCAACTTGCCTTTCCGACCAAATCGGAGTACTTTCTTCCACGGAGAAACTTTTAAGAATACACGATCTCCGACCTGAAACTCAATGTTTTTACGTTTCAAATTGCCTCTAATAATAGCTACATTCTGTTCTGTTTCTTCAATCAAATCAACCTCGTGTATCTTATTCTCGCTCAGCTCAGTCCAGTATAACGGAGTTTGACATTTTCGCCCGTACAAGGCTTCATACGGCGCCATTTTGATACTAGATTGGAAGCTATTATTATAAGCAAATTCAATCAAAGGTAGGTACCATTCCCACGTATCTTCAAACTCGAGAACGCAATATCTCAACATGTCCTCAAGTATCTGAATAGTTCGCTCAGACTTACTGTATGTTTGCGGATGAAAGGATGTACTAAAATGCAGTTTAGTACCTATGGCATCTTGCAACTTCTTCCAAAATCGCGATGTAAATCTCAGGTCTCTGTCTGAAACAATGGAACTCAGAACACCATGCAATCTCACAATCTGCGATACATACAATTCAATAAGTTTATCGAGTGAAAAGTGCATCTGACAAGCACAAAATGAGCTGATTTAGTCAGTCTATCAACTATAACCCAGACGGCATCTTTCTTACTCGGTGTCATAGGAAGACCGGATACAAAATCCATGGTAATTCTATCCCATTTCCATTCAGGTATCATGATTGGCTGAAGTAGTCCAGATGGCACTTGATGTTCAGCTTTTACTTGCTGACAAATTAAGCATTTCGAAACAAATTCAGATATATCCCGTTTCATGCCCGGCCACCAATAGAACTGTTTCAAATCATTATACATCTTTGTGCTACCCGGATGTATTGATAATCGACCACTATGAGCCTCACCCAGAATCATCTGTATCAAATCTGAGTTCTTCGGAACACACATTCGGCTTTTAAAATTCAAACAGTCATTTGCATCAATCTGAAAATCTGATTCTGCACCTTTTTCACACTGGATTCGACTAGCAATCAAATCCTTGTCAACTTTCTGTGCATCACAAATTTGCTGGATAAACATCGGTCTTGCTTGTAATTTGGCTATGATCGAACCATCACCAGACATAGCTATCTGTGCGTTCATTGTACGAAGAGCAAACAATGATTTTTGACTTAATGCATCAGCAACAATGTTAGCTTTCCCCGGATGGTACTCAATCACTAACTCATAGTCTTTTAACAGTTCTAACCATCTACGTTGTCTCAAATTTAACTCTTTCTGAATCATCAAATACTTTAGGCTTTTATGATCCGAATAAATGTGACATTTCTCGCCAAATAAATAATGACGCCAAATTTTTAATGCGAACACAATAGCTGCAAGTTCTAAGTCATGCATCGGGTAATTTCTTTCATGCGGCTTCAATTGTCTTGAGCGTAGGCTACAACTTTGCCTTCACGCATCAAAAGCAGCCAAAACCATTTAAAAAGCATCGAATAAACAACAAATTCTTTACCCGATTAAATTTGAACTAACACTGGAGCTTCGGTCAAAGGGCTTTCAATGATCAAAACTTTTCGACATTTTTTGACCACTCGAACGACATCTTTACGCAATAATTTTGTCAGCGGGTAGCTATCATAGAAAAACCTTTCACAAATCATCGATAGTAACCCACAAGTCCGAAAGCTTTGAATCTCGAAAACATTTTTTGGTGGCTTCCAATCAAGTATAGAGATTTTGTTTGGATCAACTCGAATGCACGATCTTTGAAACGACATGTCCCAAAAAGCTGACCTCTTTCATCCAGAACTCACACTTACTAAACTTCGCATACAACTGCTGATTTCGCAAAGTTGGTAGCACTAATCTCAAATGCTCAGCATGCTCGATTTCATCTTTGGAGTAGATCAATATATCATCAATAAACACTACCACAAATCGATCCAAAAGCGTCTAAAACCCAATTCATCAAATCCATAAAAATAGCAGTGCATTAGTAAGCCCAAAAGGCATAACCAAAAACTCAAAATGTCCGTACCTCGTCCGAATACGTTCTTTGGTACATCGTATCTCGACTACAATCGATAATAACCCAATCTCAAATCTATTTTAAAAATACTAAAGCCCTTTCAACCGATCAAACAATCATCAATCCGAGGTAATGGGTACTTATTCTTTATAGTTACCTTATTAGAGTTTCGATAATCAATACACATTCGCATCGTTCCATCTTTCTTTCTCACAAAAAATGGTGCACCCAAGGAGAGAAACTTGGTCGCATAAAGCCCCTATCTGTTAACTCTTGCAACTATGCTTTCAACTCTTTTAGCTCGATGAGGTGCCATCCGATATGGAGCTATTGAGATCGAGTCATTCTCGGAGCTAATTCAATGCCAAACTCAATCTCTCGTCTTTGAGGTAAACTTCGGTAGTTCTTGAAACACATCGAGTATTCACATATAATCGATGCTGATTCAATCATTTCTCGAGACAATTTATTATCCGATTACATAAGCCAACTAAGCTTGCACCCTTTTCTCACATACTTTGGGCTAACATCGAGGATATAAGCTGTAGAAACCCACCTAAATCATTGGATTCAATTCTAATGATCTCACCGTTCGGTGTCTCAAATCAATAAGCTTTCTTTTGCAATTCACCTTGCATCATGCGAAGTTAACGGTCCATTCCCAAAATTATATCGAACTCATCGAAGGCAATAACATTAAATCGACTAGGAAGCAAAAATCCGAATCATCAATGGGCAACTTTTACACACTTTATTAACAAACACACATCTACCCAAAGGGTTGGATCGCTGAATCACAAACTCGATGAGACTCAACTAGCGAGTCTTCTTGAATACCGAGTTTCACATACATATGAATGGGTCGAACCAGGATCAATCAATGCAATCACAGTAGTATCATAAAGGGTGAAAGTACCGGTAATGACATCTGGAGAAGTAGCATCCTCCCTAGCTCAAGTAACATAAGCTCTAGCTGGAGCTCTAGCCTCAGATCGAACTATTGTGTTCTTCGTCCCTCTCTGACTACCACCTACATTGCCAAAATGCCTGGGTGGTCTGCCCCGTGCTGATGCACTGCTCGGTCTAGAGTTCTGCGCCGTATTCTGCTTAGCTAACATCGGGCACTCTCGAATAAAATGGTCTAGGATCCACATTTAAAGAAGGACCGATCACGAACTCTACAACTCCCAGAATACCATTTTCCACAATGTTTGCATTCAACTCGATTCTGTGGAACGTTATCAAAACTGGCCATCAAGGTAGCTCGGGAGCCCACTAAAGGTCAATCATGTCTAGGTGAATCTGAAGTAGCTTTATGTCTGCTGAAGTCATCTCTAAACTTCTTAGATGTGGAATGGAAATTCTTACCCGACGGTCTTTTACGAGTGTCTCTAGCTTCATCTCGACCTTTCTTTTCACTTTCCCAAGTTCTTGACTTTGCAAGCTCGCTTGACTAGTGTTACAAACTCTTTGATCTCAAGAATGCCAACTAGCAACTTTAAATCTTCATTCAAACCGTCTTCAAACCTTTTGCACATAATGGCTTGGTTGATACACACTCCGAGGATATCGGCTCAATCGACAAATTTTTGCTCATATTGATCCACGGTCATTTTCCCTGCTTTGATTCAAGAAATTCTTTTGTTTCGGTCGATGAACCTCTGAATGATATATTTCTTGCGAATTCATTAGAAGAAATCCCATGTCACTTTTCTTTTGGAACCACTGATACTAGTGTATTCCACGGTGATAAGCGGTGTCCAAGTAAAGATATAGCACATTTCAAACATTCGTCTAGAGTGCAGGATAGCTCATCAAGTACCCGAATAGTGTTATCAAGCCACATTTCAGCTCGCTCTGCATCATCATCATCATTAGCCTTGAATTCCTTAGCCCCAAATTTCTTGCTTTTATCAACAGGAGGCCTACTAGATCTCATTGGATCTATCATCGAAGTCTTTGAAGGTATCGGAGTTGGATTATTCGGGGGTGGAGGTTGCTGTACAGCCGAATTATTCGAACAAACTAGGTAAACCATTCATTCATTATTTGGTAGAAGGCTTGTTTAGCTTCTCCTCGTGGTTATCCGTGAATCGGTTGAGAGTCTAATGGCGTGATCCATGTGCGAGACTAGGCAACACTCTCCACATCATCATTTCTGACTTTATTGGGATCGAAATCCATTTACTATATAAAATACAATTGAAATTGTCGAAGTCACCACACTATCACATATAAAATTCAAAGGCATGTATAGCTAGACTCTTACGTACTACGATAGTCCTAGAATCGACTAAACTGTAACTCGATACCAATAAAATGTAACACCCTAACCCATATTTGTCACCGAATTTGGGTTCTGAGGCATTTTTTTGAAAATACACTTTCATACAATCACATAATCACATAGAACTTATCCATATGTTCCATATTCGATTTGGCTAGCAAATGTAATACCATAAAAATTTCTTTTATAACCATATTTTACTCATCTACTAGCAACTATCCAAAAACAAACAAATATGTATGTATATATAAGTACTCGCACAACATATATATATAGTCATTAAAACATACTTACTCATTGACCAAATGCACATGCAACCTTATTCTTAACACGTTATATTTGAACATATCCTATGTTCAATATGGCCTAATATATATATACATTATGCATAACTTTACCACGTTACTAAATCATGTATCAAATTACTATTAACTCTCGATCACTTAAACACCAAGTGAAACTAAATGGTTATTTACACTTTGATCAAGCGAAATTTCCATACATTCCATATACATGTAATGGTTGCAATTTCCTATTTAACATATATCATTTTAGCATACAAATCATACACAAATATGTCATGTAATGCCTTATTACTTACCATTATACACGAATCCATATAATTAAATATGCTAGTAATTCACCATTGTAAAAACATATATATATATATATATATATAAATGCATATACATCAAACAGTTGTACATATAAAAAAATGAAATATTATACAACTTGATATATATATATAATTTGATCGAATATGCACCATCAAAACATTATTTAGACTCAAAATGCCATGAACTACAAACCAAACCATACCTATTATATACATATACAATGGTAGAATACATATACTAGCTAGAACCTTCACAACCATGCAAAATAATAGCATTAACATACCCAAGTATCATTACTAGAACATAACTATTAGACTTAAACATTAACAATTGGACATGCCATTATACCTAACTCATAAGTAAAGTTTAACAAAAGAAATAGCCATATTAGCATGGCCATTATATACATGAACAAAAAGTTTTCATCAAAATAAAGTCAAAGTTCTTCCTATACATGCCTCTATTGAAGACCAAAATGAAAGAGTACCAAATTAGATTGATAGTGTGGTCAACTTTCTTGACGATCCCGTTGAGCTTGTAGCACGAACCTAATCTATAAAGCAGAGGAGAACATTTCACACAAATAAGTTTACTAACTTAGTAAGTCCTAAGCTCTTGATAATATAACATACAAACACTTAAACATTTAAATCATTCAACTTATGACATTGCCCATATACATTTAAATATATTGATTTCTCTGAGTAGAATAATAATAGTTCATAAACCAAGTAATTGTACTTCATTTCCATAAACACCGTATCTCTTGAAGCACAAAGTAAGTATATTACAAGAATCACATGCTCCAAATCGTATAATTACAACATTCATATCAACCATGTTATCGTACTAAAATTTCTTTCACTCTTATCATTTCTATTTGAAAACCGAATCTCCATATTAGTACAATCAAGCTCAAATTCAATCATTTAATACTCATGCACATCAATCGTAATCTCAAATGTACATAACATTGTTCTCATAGTATTAACTCGACTCAAGTAACATTAAACATAACATACCTTACTTGCTTACCTGAGCCTTTAACTAGATCATTTCATTCATAAGCATAAGCTCGTATTAACAATCACTGGTATAGAAATTGCTAGACCAAAGGTCCTAGATTTAAACACCGGCACGAAGCCTGCTAGGCATTAAAGCCCGAAATAAATCACCGGCATAAAGCACGCTAGAGCATTAAAGCGAAATAAATCATCGGCATAAAGCACTGCTAGGCATTAAAGCGAAATAAATCATCGAAGATGAGGCTGCTAGGCATTTAGCGAAATGTAACACCCCAAACCGGTCTATCGTCGAGACTAGATTTGGTTTGTTACATGATTAAATGCTATACTTAGATCTTTAATGAGTTAAAAACTACATTTTATACAGGGTTTAAAATTTGAAGAGTATTTGATTTTGATAAATATTTGAAACATTAGTTGAAAATCATTGTATTATTAAAAACCGTTAAGAGATTTGTTAAAGAGTTAACAATAAAAAGAATTATTTATAAAAGAATTTCATATACTTGAAAACCCAAATTTATTTTATAAAGCATCATATAATCATAGCCCATGATTTAAAAGTCCAAAATAAAGTTTAAATTCCAAACACATATAAAATCCATAAGTTATTTATAGAGGCCATTTATTACAACATCCCAAAATAGTAAAAATAATTATTAAAAGTTCAGAGTTTCAAATAACCCATATTTAGCAGTATGGCCTCCACGAAGTCATCCTCAGCCCAAGTCCACATCAGTTTCCATTACCTGAGATGGAAAGAAAATAAAGGGTGAGTTACTTAGAACTCGATGTGTAACTCACTTACCACCATTATTGGGCGAGATTGTCAAGATATTATCTTTGGCTTGAGCCCAATCGAATTCAACAATATATCATGAATTTAAAATAATTAATAATGCATGAAAATGTAATTCCCAACCCAAACCTAAAATCCATCCGCTAACACCCCGTACCAACCATCACACTGTGTGGGATCAAGTCAACCCACCCGCCATCACACCAATCGTAGGCATTAAGCCTTTTTATAATTGTGGCATAGCCATAGAACTAGAGCAATAAGCCGATATTGTGGCGAAACCACGAACTAGAGCAATAAGCCGATATTGTGGTGAAACCATAGAACTAGAGCAATAAGCGATATTGTAACAATGGCCATTCTTCTCTTCATATATCCCACCCATGCAATTATACATGTACTTTAAAATATAAAATTTATTAACAATACATAACATGGTGGGTTTATCAATAACATTTCATTTGGCCCTTAATTAAAGCAATTTGTCCATTTAGCAATTTAGTGGGCTTTGGCCCATTTACCAAACTAAATTTTGGCTAAATTTTAACGAACTAGAGTGTTTTGGCCGATTTATCGAACTAGAGTATTTTTGGCCCATTTTCACGAACTAGAGTATTCTGGCCCATTTTCACGAACTAGAGTATTTCGGCCCATTTTCACGAACTAGAGTATTCTGACCCATTTTCACGAACTAGAGTATTTACGGCCCATTTTCACGAACTAGAGTATTTACGGCCCATTTTCACGAACTAGAGTATTTCGGCCCATTTTCACGAACTAGAGTATTTCTGAATAACAATTAATATCTCGAGGCGTTTTCGTAATTTTCACGATTTTGTCGTTTTACGTATTTTGTCAAATATCATTTTTTACGTTTTACCGATCTAATCGTTTTTCGATTTACTTCCATCTGAAATTTGACATCCAACGAAATAATGAGTGTGAAAATTACACACCTCGTCTGGTGAGTACTAACCCTTCTCGCTCCTCGGCACCTAAAACATATTTTGATTAGTTAGTCAACTAACTTCGTAAAATAAATCTTAATCGATAATGGATCCAAAATCTTACCCTCTTGATTTTGAATCACTTGATTTTCGATTTTACCTAAACTTATCGATTCACTAGCAGCGAGAATCCACCAGCATACTTGACTCGAGGTTCGTACTACTTGAATAATGGACTTCTTTGGAAGATGGCCCGCAACGATGGAAAATCCGGATTTGAAACCGCTCTTCGTTTGAATGGGGATTCTGAGATCCACCCTCTTACGATAGCGAACACCGCCCTTTTCTTCCCTATTTTGGCGGTCTTCAAGATCCAAAGGAATTTAGTTAGATCTAAAATAATATCAATAATACTAGAGATTTTAAAGAGTAGGATTTCCTTACCAAAATAAAGCGTTTCCAACGTTTCTCCCGATCACTTGAATTCCAATCTCGTTATTGCACTAAATAATAACGAAAAGCGTTATTAGTATGAATGCTATATCAATCCAAAAGACCCTCAATAAACCAATGATATTTGGCCATAATATCACTTATTAAAGCGAAAATGGAAAGAACCCTTACCTATATTCCACGGTCAAAGGAAAGGATTGAGAATGGTGTCTAAATGATGAAGGGTTGGCTATGTATGATCAAGGAAAGAAGAAAAATATTTGGTTTATAGGCACAATAGCATTGGCCAAGAGAGTGAAGATGGAAGAATTTTGATTGGAAAAGAAATAATATAAAACGAAAGGATGATGGTGAAGTTGTTTTGATTTCAA
Organism: Gossypium rotundifolium; assembly: GCA_025506655.1. NCBI lineage: Eukaryota > Viridiplantae > Streptophyta > Magnoliopsida > Malvales > Malvaceae > Gossypium > Gossypium rotundifolium. The sequence goes on from CP106723.1 coordinate 78,798,706, forward strand.
GGAGATTAGAAGAAAAGAAAAGAAAAATATGAACTTTAGGTCTTTGGTATATTTACCATGGCAAAAGAAAAGAAAAAGATGTTTCTTTTTGGTATAGATGATTTCGGCACAAGAAGAAAAGGCACAAAGAATTGGCTATCAAGATAAGCAAAAGGAATGACCAAATGGTCACAAAATTTTAGCTTTACCAAATGCAAAAATCGGCCAGGAAAAAAAAATGTTGAAAGGAGAAATAAAATTACGCACAAAGTGCAAAGAACAACCAAAGAGAAAAGAACTTCTCAACCAAAACTAACTCAAAATTTAGGCTCCCTCCTATACCAAATTGCCATCCGGCACATGGTCAATAGGCCATGATTTCTTTCAAAATTTTCCCTTGATAAGTGCCTTATGTTCCCCTATCTTTCCTTAAACCTTTGATTCCATGCCATAAGTTAGTTGTTACCTTAATCCATTGATACACTAACCAAAAATACATGGTCAACACCTTCCTTATATGTCCCTTGCCAGACACTTCCTAGTCATGAGCGGAAAATTAAAAGCAAAAATTTATTTAGGTGTCATACAAGGGATTGAACCTCTTCCTCTTACTTGAACCCATCGCCAACTCCACCTTACCATATGCTCAACTTATGACACTTTTAGCACATAATTTAGCTTAAGTCTTAATCACCTTTGTTCACTTCCATAAATCTCAATTTAATAAATTTTATTTCTTCTTCAAATTATGCTTTACCCTCTCAAAGACTTCAATAAGCACCAAATTAAAATAAAAGATTTTTCCTTTAAAATCTAAACACCAAAATCATGCAAATTTAAATACTCAGATTTTTAGGGTGTTACAACTCTACCCTCCTTAAAGAAAATTTAGTCCTCGAAATTTACAGTTGAAAAAGGTGAGGGTATTGTTGCGAATTGCATCCTCTGGCTCCCCGTAGCTTCTTCCACTCGTGGTTCGCCATAGAACTTTGACCAACGGCACGGTTTTCTTCCTTAATACCTTGACATCTCGGTCTAGGATTTCCTTTGGTTCTTCTTCAAAGGACAAATCTGAATTCACTCAATTCTTCTCGGTATAATGTGCAAGGATCCGATCTATAACGCCTCAACATGGAAACATGAAAGACATTATGAATTTGATCTAACTCGGAGGTAACTCAATCGATATGCCTTTGGACCAACACGCTTGACTACGATAAGGTCCAATATATCTAGGACTTAGCTTGCCCTTCCTTAGAATCGAAGATCTTTTCCAAGGAGATACCTTCAAGAAAACCCGATCTCCCACTATACTCGATGTCCCTCCGCCCGGATCTGCGTCGACTTACATCTATCGAGGCTTCTTTCAGCCGTGCTCGAATAACTTTTACCTTATCCTCGGTCTCGAGATATCATCTCGGGACCTAACATCATCTTTCGCCCTTTCGGTCCAACAAATAGGAAGCGACACTTACGACCATACAATGCCTCGTAAGGTGCCATCGAATGCTAGGCGATAGGCATTGTTATCATAAATTACGCGGTGGTAGATAATCCTCCCAACTACCCACGAAGTCGATTACATCCTCTTAACATATCTTCCAATATCTGAATTACTCTTTCCGTGACCATCGGTGAGGATGAAAAGCCGTCTTGAAATTCAACTTTGTCCCCAAGGCTTCATGCGAGCTTTCGAATCGTGATGTGAACCTAGGGTCCTATCGATATAATGAATCTTGGTACCCATGTAACCTCACAATTTCGGATCGTAAAGTTTCGCCAATTTACGCAATGAATAATCCGTCTGGCGGCAAGAAATGGCGGTCTTCGTCAGCGATCAACAATTACCCAAGCGGAATTTTTCTTAGCGGTGTTAGCGGTAACCCACTAACAAAATCCATAGTTATCCTCTCCCATTTCCAAAGAGGAATCTTTATCGGTTGTAACAATCGAGGCGGTAATTGGTGTTACGCCTTCACTTGCGACAAGTCAAACATTTTCCCACGAACTCTGTAATCTCACGCTTCAACCACAGCCACCAATACGGTTCACGGAGATCTCGATACATCTTATTTCCTCCGGGATGCATAGCATAAGAGCTACTATCGCCTCCGTAAAATCGGTTGCCTCAAATCTAGATCCACAGGCATGCATACTCTCCCTCGAAAGCACAACACACCCTCGTGTTTATTCCAAAATCCTCAATTTACGCCATTTTCAACTTGTCATGATAAAGGTCCCAACTTCTCATCGATGTACATTTTCCTTGATTTGTTCTAGCCACGGAGGTTTCACGAAGTTCTACTAACAAGCGCCATCCTCGTCTGAGACTCAAATGGGCAAACAAAGCTCTTAATTGAGATCTGCCTTACGACTTAGCGTCGGCTACCGTTAGCCTTTCGAGGATGGTACTCGATGGAGAAATCATAATCTTTTAACAATTCTACCCATCTTCTTTGTCTTAAATTCAACTCCTTACAGGTAAGGAGGTATTTAAGACTCTTGTGATCCGTGTAGATTATGGACTTCTCACCATAGAGATAGTGCCTCCAAATCTTTAGAAGCAAAGACAACGGCTAACTCTAAATCATGAGTAGGGTAGTTTACTTCGTGTGGTCTCAATTGGCGAGAAGCATAGGCCACCACCTTTCCATTTTGCATCAACACACAACCCAGGACCCGTGTGAGGCGCATCACAATAAGCAGTGAATTCTTTTCCGACCTCGGGTTGAATTAAAAGCTGGAGCTTACATCGGGATCTTCTTCAATTTCTCAAAACTCTCTTCTTTGCTTTTCGGTCAGGATATCACGGAGCTCCTTCGCCTAGAGTTTAGTTAGGGTGCGACAATCAATGAAAACCCCTACAAAGCGTCTATAGTATCCGATAAGCCTAAGAAACTCCAAATTTCATTCTCGATGTTGGTGGCTTCCAATCGAGAATAGCCTCAATTTTACGAGGATCCACCCTTATTCCTTGGTGATACTACATGACCAAGGAAAGTCACCTCCTTTAGCCAAAATTCGCATTTACCAAATTTGGCATACAATTGCTTATCACGAAGTAATTGTAATACTATCATAAATCTTTGGTCATGTTCCTCCTCATTTCTCGAATAAACCAATATATCATCTATGAACACTACTACAAACCGGTCTAAATATGGTTGAAAGACTAGGTTCATCATGTCCATAAATCAATTTGGTGCATTGGTTAATCAAGCGGCATCACTACAAACTCATAGTGTAAAGTAGCGATGTAGAAATCTTTGTCTTATAAATGTCCGCTTCTTTCACCTTAAGGCGATGATAACCGAGCCTTAAATCAATTTTGGAAAAGCGAAGCTCCCTTCAATTGATCAAGCAGTGCGTCAATTCTCGGCGAGAGGATATCGATTCTTGATCGTCAATTTATTCAATATGCGTAGTCAATGCACATACGCATCGATCCATCCTTCTTCTTGGCGAACAAAGCTGGTGCTCCCCCGGAGACACACTTGGTCGAATGAATCCCGATCCGGCAATTCTTGAATTTGAGCTTTGAGCTCGACCAACTCCTTGGTGCCATTCTATAAGGAGCAATGGACCTTTGGGTATCGAACAAAAGCTCAATGCCAAATTCTACTTCCCGATCTGGAGGTATACGGGAAGTTCTTGAAATACATCGGAAATTCCTTCACCGTCCTCACATCATTCACGGATAATTCTTTGGCATCAAAGCACAGATAAAGGCTAGGAATGCCCGTACCCTTCGCACCAACTTCTCGCTTTTAATGCGAGATACCACATTTGCGGATAGTTCTTTCGTTCACCAATCATTATGATTTCCTTATCATCAAGGGTCCTTCTTGACATTCGTTTTTAGCACAATCAATTGCTTAGATGGTTAACCAACCGGTCCATGCCGAATGAGATCGAACTTCGCGAAGGTAGTTCCATCAAATTTGCTAAGAATACTTCCTCTTGGATTTTTAAGGGCACATCTTTAAATATTTTATTATGATTCTTGTTGTCTAAAGGGTGATTCTTGTCATCTCATTTCGATAATTTGATTCTAAATTGATTTCGGATATTGCACTAGATACATATGAATGAGTAGAGCCAATATCTATTAAGGCAATAACGGTACATCAAAATGAAGAAACGTGCGGTTATCACATCTAGTGCATTCTTCCGTCTTGTGGCGTCTGCTTGCATAGACCGATCCGGTATCTTGCATCGCATTTCCTCTATTACCATTTCCTCGACCGGTGCACCTTGACCACGACCAGCCCATTACCACCACGACCTCTCGGTGGCTTCTGATTACCCGACCATTTGTGCATCATTATTACGGACTTCTTGAGTCGTATCCATTAAATCGAGGACAACTTTTGTCTTGATGTTCCATTGAACGCATTTGTAGCATGCACCGTTTTCCTCAACATTCCCAAAATGCCTTTTCCACACTCGGTGCAATCTCGACTTGATTATTTGTTCTGGGGTTACGCCTTGGCGATTCATCATTAAGGGGTTTCTTGGAATCTCTTGAAAGAACAGGCTCTTGTGTCTCTCTCTTGTTTGGGATCTTTCTCGGTTACGCGTTCGAGTTCTTAGCCTCTTGGCTATTTTAGCCTTCTCCACAAGAGTCGAAAAATTTCTAACTTGCTGCGAACAATCGAACCCTCGACTCATCATTAAGTCCATCCTCGAAAGCGTACTAGCGTTCATGATCATTGCTACAATTGTCCGGGCATAACGGCTCGGGCGTAAAACTTCGACTTCATATCTTGCGGTCTTACTTCCTTGGACAAGATTGAAATTCCTTCCTTGAGCATCTACATAGCTCGTTAAGCGTATTTTCCTTGAAAGCGGCTTTAAAGAATTCCCGGTTAATCGATGCGGCTTGTGCCTTTTGAGCAGTGAGCCACCAGATCGCCTCATCTCTCAATAAGGATCTGACCCTCTCGGTTTTTGCTCGGCCGTGCATTCCATATCATCCATAATCCGTTCCACGACTTGAGCGATGTTCGGCCACATTGAACTACACGGAGACTCCTCTGAAAACTTACGCATTATTTGCCTTAAGTCGCTCTGAAATTGACCCACGAGTTGTTGGCCCAATTCTAGTTCAGCGACCCTTTCCAAGACTTCGTAGCATTGCTTGAGTCAATGCATGATCTTCTTCCATGTGATCGCGTGATCGGTCTCACTTTCTATTGGCGCGGTCGTCCGCTTACAGCATATGATTTGGTGCTTGGTAGTAGCACCTCGGCCTCTACTGCGCCCACGTCTACGCGTCCACGACCCGTCCTCTTGTACTCATGATTGCTTGTTAGTTTATCGATTACAAGTTTTATGAATCGAAATTTTGTTTGGTGTTTATTAACGATATTTTATGAGATTTGAGATATAAAGTTGTTTTATAGCGTGTCCTATAGTCTCAATCTCTGAGTTTTCATCTAAAACTAGAAGTTCTAGAGTGTTCCTATGATCATATCATAGTAATCATTAAGCAATAATACTTACTTGACTTGTCGTGGGATGCTTGTGGTGCCATCTTGATCTTTAAAATATCATTGAGCGTTTTCATCGAAATTATTTTGAACCCAAACCACGGTAGAGTTTTTGGCTGGCTCGATACCACTAAATGTAACACCCCAAACCCGGTCTATCGTCGAGACTAGATTTGGTTTGTTACATGATTCGTGCTATACTTAGATCTTTAATGAGTTAAAAACTACATTTTATACAAGGGTTTAAAATTTGAAGAGTATTTGATTTTGATAAATATTTGAAACATTAGTTGAAAATCATTGTATTATTAAAAGCAGTTAAGAGATTTGTTAAAGAGTTAACAATAAAAGAATTATTTATAAAAGAATTTCATATACTTGAAAACCCAAATTTATTTTATAAAGCATCATATAATCATAGCCCATGATTTAAAAGTCCAAAATAAAGTTTAAATTCCAAACACATATAAAATCCATAAGTTATTTATAGAGGCCATTTATTACAACATCCCAAAATAGTAAAAATAATTATTAAAAGTTCGAGTTTCAAATAACCCATATTTAGCGATATGGCCTCCACGAAGTCATCCTCATTAAGTCCACATCAGTTTCCATTACGAGATGGAAAGAAAATAAAGGGTGAGTTACTTAGAACTCGATGTGTAACTCACTTACCACCATTATTGGGCGGATTGTCAAGATATTATCTTTGGGCTTGAGCCCAATCGAAATTCAACAATATATCATGAATTTAAAATAATTAATAATGCATGAAAATGTAATTCCCAACCCAAACCTAAAATCCATCCGCTAACACCCGTACCAACCATCACACTGTGAGGATCAAGTCAACCCACCCCGCCATCACACCAATCGTAGGCATTAAGCCTTTTTATAATTGTGGCATAGCCATAGAACTAGAGCAATAAGCCGATATTGTGGCGAAACCATAGAACTAGAGCAATAAGCGATATTGTGGCGAAACCATAGAACTAGAAAGCAATAAGCGATATTGTAACAATGGCCATTCTTCTCTTCATATATCCCACCCATGCAATTATACATGTACTTTAAAATATAAAATTTATTAACAATACATAACATGGTGGGTTTATCAATAACATTTCATTTGGCCCTTAATTAAAGCAATTTGTCCATTTAGCAATTTAGTGGGCTTTGGCCCATTTACCAAACTAGAAATTTTGGCTAAATTTTAACGAACTAGAGTGTTTTGGCCCGATTTCACGAACTAGAGTATTTTGGCCCATTTTCACGAACTAGAGTATTCGGCCCATTTTCACGAACTAGAGTATTCGGCCCATTTTCACGAACTAGAGTATTTACGGCCCATTTTCACGAACTAGAGTATTTACGGCCCATTTTCACGAACTAGAGTATTTCTGAATAACAATTAATATCTCGAGGTGTTTTCGTAATTTTCACGATTTTGTCGTTTTACGTATTTTGTCAAATATCATTTTTTACGTTTTACCGATCTAATCGTTTTTCGATTTACTTCCATCTGAAATTTGACATCAACCGAAATAATGAGTGTGAAAATTACACACCGATCTAGTGAGTACTAACCCTTCTCGCTCCTCGGCACCTAAAACATATTTTGATTAGTTAGTCAACTAACTTCGTAAAATAAATCTTAATCGATAATGGATCCAAAATCTTACCCTCTTGATTTTGAATCACTTGATTTTCGGTTTTACCTAAACTTATCGATTCACTAGCAGTAGAGAATCCACCAGCGATATAACGGCTCAGGGTTCGTACTACTTGAATAATGGACTTCTTTGGAAGATGGCCATAACGATGGAAAATCGATTGCCAAAACCGCTCTTCGTTTGAATGGGGTTCTGATCCACCCTCTTACAATAGCGAACACCGCCCTTTTCTTCCCTATTTTGACGGTCTTCAAGATCCAAAGGAATTTAGTTAGATCTAAAATAATATCAATAATACTAGAGATTTTAAAGAGTAGGATTTCCTTACCAAAATAAAGCGTTTCCAACGTTTCTCCCGATCTTGAATTCCAATCTCCGTTATTGCACTAAATAATAACGAAAAAAGCGTTATTAGTATGAATGCTATATCAATCCAAAAGACCCTCAATAAACCAATGATATTTGGCCATAATATCACTTATTAAAGCGAAAATGGAAAGAACCCTTACCTATATTCCACGGTCAAAAGGAAAGGATTGAGAATGGTGTCTAAATGATGAAGGGTTCGACTATGTATGATCAAGGAAAGAAGAGAAAAATATTTGGTTTATAGGCACAATAGCATTGACCAAGAGAGTGAAGATGGAAGAATTTTCGATTGGAAAAGAAATAATATAAAACGAAAGGATGATGGTGAAGTTGTTTTGATTTCAAGGAGATTAGAAGAAAAGAAAAGAAAAATATGAACTTTAGGTCTTTGGTATATTCGGCCATGGCAAAAGAAAAGAAAAAGATGTTTCTTTTTGGTATAGATGATTTCGGCACAAGAAGAAAAGGCACAAAGAATTGGCTATCAAGATAAGCAAAAGGAATGACCAAATGGTCACAAAATTTTAGCTTTACCAAATGCAAAAATCGGCGGGAAAAAAAAATGTTGAAAGGAGAGAAATAAAATTCTGCACAAAGTGCAAGAACAACCAAAGAGAGAAAAGAACTTCTCAACCAAAACTAACTCAAAATTTAGGCTCCTCCTATACCAAATTGCCGTCCAGCACATGGTCAATAGGCCATGATTTCTTTCAAAATTTTCCCTTGATAAGTGCCTTATGTTCCCCTATCTTTCCTTAAACCTTTGATTCCATGCCATAAGTTAGTTGTTACCTTAATCCATTGATACACTAACCAAAAATACATGGTCAACACCTTCCTTATATGTCCCTTGCAGGCACTTCCTAGTCATGAGCAGAAAATTAAAAGCAAAATTTATTTAGGTGTCATACAAGGATTGAACCTCTTCCCTCTTACTTGAACCCATCGCCAACTCCACCTTACCATATGCTCAACTTATGACACTTTTAGCACATAATTTAGCTTAAGTCTTAATCACCTTTGTTCACTTCCATAAATCTCAATTTAATAAATTTTATTTCTTCTTCAAATTATGCTTTACCCTCTCAAAGACTTCAATAAGCACCAAATTAAAATAAAAGATTTTTCCTTTAAAATCTAAACACCAAAATCATGCAAATTTAAATACTCAGATTTTTAGGGTGTTACACGAAACATATCACCGGCACGAGGCCTGCTAGGCATTTAGCCTGAAGCATATCACCGGCACGAGGCCTGCTAGGCATTTAGCCTGAAACATATAAATATGGTCAATCAATCCACACATATTTCATAATTACATTACATATACTATTCAACTAAGCTTATTCATATCACATTATCAAAGTATGGCATCAATCTAATTCACTTATATACATTCGGCTAAGACATATGTAGGTACTCAAATTTATCAAACTTTATCATTTAATATCTTCATAAATAATTCTTTGATGTGTTTCAACTTAAGGACTTACCTCGGTTGTCGATAGACCGTGCAAATTGGCTATTCGAGAACCTTCGTCTTTCCCCGATCTAAATCCATTTTTCTTTGCTCTTAATCTTATTAGAACATGCAAGAATGTTGAAATGTGGAGAGCTTGAATCCTTTCTTTCTCCTTTTATTTTTGGTGATATCAAAATGAAGATGATAATGTTTGCTTTCTTTTATTTTAATGATATTACTTTATTATTATATTATTTCATAATGCCTTTTCTTATCAAATAAAAAATTAAACCTTTCCCACTAACTATTTTATATCATTGCAGTCACTACTAAAGAAATGGGCTAATTGTCCTTTTAGGACATCCACTTTAAAAGCCACAATCAAAAGGTACATTTCACTTTAGCATGCCACTTTTACTCTTTATGCGATCAAGTCTTTTTATCAAATTGAGCACTTAAACAATAAAATTTTTTCTGAAACTTTCACACCTTTTAATTCACACATAATAAACACAAAATAAAATATTAAAATTTTTCTCGGACTCGGATTCGTGGTCCCGAAACCACCGTTCGACTAGGGTCAAATTCGGTCTGTTACACCCAATGTGTTGGTAATTTATGAAAATATTGGTTTTTCCAAAATTCTATACTATCATTTTTTAACTTTTGATATTCATGAAGGAATTTTTTAGAAAGTTCTTCTAAATATCTTATATCACATAATTTTAATTTTGACAGAATATAGCTGGATTGACTATCCTGATCTTTTTTATTAGTGTAACCACAAAATTCTATTTTTAGAATTGAAGTTAACCCTTTTAGTAAATATTTAGGGGTACTTATTTGATTAATAAGTTGACCCTTTTGTTCTTTTCCTTTGTTGGATTCTTCTCAACCTCTAAGAAATTGTAGAACATCTCCTTGGAATGTTCCTACAAAATAGTTTAGAAATTTTTCTTTTGACCAAACTATACTATTGTTGTTTACAACAATAGTCATTGATTATGCCCAATCATCTATGGTTTTTTTCATAGTCTGATAAAGGAATATTAGTTAAGTCTAAATATACTCCTCCTTGAGCAACATTTCTTTTATTTAAATCATCAACCTTATAAGGTATGGGTGTAGGTTGACTAGTTTCTCCTGGGTTTTCAGATTTTATTTCATTTGTAGCTATTGTTTCAAACTGATTACCTAATATTCTAGTGTGTCGAGAATTTCTACTGTGTGTGGTAGGAAAAATAGAAATATGAATTGTTTTATTCGTAACACCACAAACCCGACCTATGCGTTTAAGGCTAGATTTGACATGTCACACAAAATAAATAATCTTTTGAGTCCTATTTTAAGTAAGATGATTTCAAAGTTTTGAAGAAATATTTATTGAATAAAAATTTAATTGATAAATCATCAGTTTGAGATGTAAGATCTTATACTTTGTAACTTTGAAATTATCGTTAACAATTAAAGAAAATTTTAAAAGAAATTAAAGTATTTTTGAAAAAAATACTAATAAAAATTTTAAGTGTTAATTTATGAAAATCTTTATGAAATCCTTTTGCATGTTCATTTTTTAAAAAAAATATTTGTTATAGTTTTTAGAAAATATAAATTAAATTTCAAGTACTTAAAGCAGTTTATAAATTCGTCAAACCATAAACAAAGCAAAAAAATTAATTCAGAGGCCTTATACAACCTTATTTCAAATAACAAAGTAAATATAAAATACTAAAAGAAATCCAAATCTCCAAATTTAACCATTTTGAAGTATGGCCTCCACCGAGACATCCCCAGCCCAAGTCTCCATTACTGATCATTACGTGAAAAGGGTAAGGAAAACAGGATGAGTTACTAGAACTCAGTGTGTAACTCACTTACCACTGTCCACTGAGCTAAAATCCCATTAAGCATTTATTTGGGCCAAAGCCCATTTACAATAATTTAAATGTATCATATATATAATATGCATATGATATACAATTCCCAAACCAAACCTAGTTTTCCATCCGCTTCACACCACCCTTATCAACCAACACACCTGTGGGGAGCTTTAGTCACCCACCCCGCCAACACACAAAATGTAGGCATTAAGCCATTTATATCAAATTTGTGGTCAAGCCACCATATTAATAGAATTTACATGGCATTGCCATTTTTTTTCAGATTTGTGGTAGAGCCACCAGATTTATGTAGCAAAGCTACCAGAACTTCTCTTCATCATTATCTCCATCCCATGCAAAACATGTATATAATGTTTAACAATTCACAGCAATGTAAACAAATATTTCTTACAATTTTTGTGGCCCATTTTCGCAATTTATTTCAATTTGGCCCACATTTCAAATATACTAATTTGGCCCACATACCAAATATACCAATTTGGCCCACATATCAAATATACCATTTTGGCCCACAAGGGCTTTTTCATAATTTTCACGGTCTTAATATCGATTTCATAATTTTACCACTAACACGATATAAATTTTTAACCCACGAAACACGGTGTGAGATTACACACCTGATTACGGTAAGCACTATGTTTTCTTGATCGGTGACACCTAAAATATTATAACACTCGTTTAGAAAATGAACGCGATCTAATAAATCTACTCTAAACAAACGATCTAAGATTTTACCCTCAAAATCGTGAACAACTACGATTTGTCGGTTTTCCCTGATTGACGGTCCACAAGCTGGTGGAAAATCTCGAATTGCTTATGCGTCACAATTACGAACAACCACGAATAGTTGATTATCACCGAATGAGGGTCCACAACCCGGTGGAAAGTCTCGAATCGATGAAACAACCCTTCGTTTGAATTTAGGAGTTGGAATCGTCAACCCGCTCCTTTTTTTATCACCAATCACTATACCTTTTGATTCGATATTGTTGCCTCCATTGTAAACAAATATTAGTCCAAACTAATATTATGTTATTATGAAAGTTTGATCTCAAGAGTAAGATTGGCTTACCACAACATCCGTATAATCGTAAGATAATAAATCGAGTGATTAAGTACCTAAAACATCTGGTCGATAAATCATCCTTCAATCGATTAATACAATAACCAAGGAAGTTATTGAAAAAGACTATGAGAGAGCTTCCTTACTTTGAACAATGAAATTCCCGTTTCACACGATCTTCCTATGGTTAAGGTTGATTAAGCAATGTGGTAGTAATTGGCACTCCGCTATACCACTACAAAGAAGAGAATGATCTTATTGGAGCGAGTATAAAAATATGATGATTCACGGTTCGTATGACCCTCCCAAATCAAAACTTATATTCGGCACTAAGAGAAAGAAAACAAAATATAATGTTGGAAGAACACTTACCGATTAATCAAAGATTGAATGTAAGTACGGATGAGAAGAAAGGTAGAAAAGAAATGAGAGTTTGGTTTATAGAGAAAATGAAAATTAATATTCGGCTATGTGAAATTATCAAACAAAAGTTTGTGATTAAAAGATGGTGTCGGTTTGAGAAGAGAAAGAATTAGAGAAATGGTTAAAAGAAAAAGAAGATGGGAGGTTGGATGAATGATGAATGTTTCGGCTATCAAGAGGGAGATAAACAAGAGATGAAAATCTTGATCTGTAACACCCCAAACCCATCCCATACGACATGACCGGATCTGGTATGCTATGGGTTGAATGTTGAAAACTTTGCCTTGAAGGGTTTTGAAAATCTCAGTTTATTTTAACCGATTAATCATTAATTGTGACATTTTTGAAGAAACTTTAACATTTTGCGTTGAACATGCTGGAAAAACCCATTTTCCTTTCACTTTATAATTAAGACTTTAAAAACATAAGTTTATATGGTGTCACATAAAAAAAATATAGTTCGATAACCTAAGTTATGGAGGCCTTATTACAAAAATAATCCCAAAATTGAAACTTAAAGAAAAACTGAAAATAGTCTATGAAGATAAAAGACTTGATGGCCCCTTGAGTCCGCCTTGACTCCCATGTCCACGATCTACTCCTCATTTGAAAAGTTGGGAGAAATGAAAGGGTGAGTCACCAAGACTCAGTGTGCAAATCTGGAAAACACATAAAAGCCTTGAGGCCCACAAACACATTATGGGCCTTGGGCCCATACACAATGGCAACAGAATATAAACTTACATGCAACATGGCCCATCCCAAACCTAAGAGTCCATCCTCTACACACCCCCGTACCAACCATCACACTGTGGGGATTTCTACAATCAACCCTCCATCCGATACACACCATTTCGCCAATTTGTCTTTGTCTATCATAAAGACCGATCACTATGTGACCTATGTGGCAAAGCCACCAATTGCCATGCGACTTTAATAATACATTGTAGTATTTCAATGGCTGTGTTGCCTATCTTAAAGACCGATCACAGTGTGACCTATGCGGCAAAGCCACCGATCGTCATGCGACCTTCTTCCCCTTCATCATATCAATCCCATCCCATGCATACATACATGCAAGAATCAGAACATTATACTATCTAAATAGTTCATCGACTTTCACATACTTGATACACATAGAGAAGTTTCTATGATTACGCACTGCATCCCTTACCTACCCTTTTTGGGCAATACATTTATTCATCTGACCTCATTTTTGGCTTTTAGCCCATAACATACATATAATCTGATTAACTAGTGTAATAGAGATCTACATACACGATTACCGACAGGACAATACTTTCTATGTCGTCACTATCAGAATTCGATGCGACTACTAACTTTCTAAGGTTTTGTTTTGAAGCCAGTCCACAACCCGGCAGGCAATCCCATATTGCTGACACCGCGCGTTTCATGAACTTTGGGGCTGGGACTATAGATCCAACCCCTTCCTTCGATTTGCTGACATTCGAGTCCATGAATGACCTTAGTCAGACGATACTATAATGGTTGCTTAACGAGGCATTAGGTTAAGGCACAATAAAGAAAGAAAATCGATGGATCAACGTAGGGAGAATTGAAATACTTACCTTGAAATCCCAAAAGAAGACAATAGGATTGGGAAGTTGTCGATTTTTGTCCTAGGAACCTAGGCGGTAAAATCTACTTTAAATCTTGAAATGCCGCCCAAACAGGACACAAGATCAGTGAGTATAATATCGAATTAATGATAGCCTTACAACCCATTAGCCACTCGGCTATGGCCCCCAAAATCGAAAGAGAAAAGATCAAAAGAAATCAGCACTTACCAATAGGTTCGGCTTCTCCTGACATATTTCAGCTTCTGAGAAGATCAAAAGAAAGACAGTGTAACAGGATCTTTGAAGATTCGGCTATGAAGAAATCGGCAAAAGGGAGAATAAAAGAAAGAACAATGATCATTCGGTTATAAGAAAAGAATGGAGATGAGAAGAGTTATGAGTTTCGGCTTTTGGAGAAAAAGATGAGAGAAGAGAACAATGAAATTTTTGGCTTTTGCATAGAAGTGGGGATGAGAGGAAAGAAAAAAAGAGAATAGGGTCAAATGCCGAAATTGAAGAGATATCCCTCCTACTTAAGCAAAATTTTGGCACCTACTACCTAAAACCGAAAATGCCCCTATTTAAAACTAACACTAAGCAATTAATCAAGGGAAATTTGGGCACCCCTTGATCATTTTAGAACCGATTTCTCCTCCCCCTCAGTGTTGGAATTTCGGCCACCACTATGACCAACAAATAAATCCTAAATTTCCTACTTATCTTTATATGATCACATCTCCAAAAGAATCCTAGATAACACTACCTCTTCCTCCCTTTATCTGTCATATTATATGCATTATCCACTCAAATAAATCCTCCATTTCCAAGAATTATTGGCGTCCCACTCTACCCACTTAAATACCAAAAATTAGCTAAATTTAATTAAAAAGAATTGGGCTTTATGTGACTCGAACCTTGGACCTCCTTAACAGCTTGACACGCCACTCCTATTCCCTACATATCGCCACTGACCACTGGGCTACAAGCCCATTTTTTATGTCTTAATTCACAGGTAATGACTTTTAAGCCCTGTTCTAACTTACTTTCCACTAGAGTGTCCAAACAGAAAATTTGACTAAGGCCTCGGCCCAACTTCGAGCCCATTCTAGACCCTTAAAACATTCTATCAAGCATAACAAGCACAACCACACACATTAAATGCATAGGCCTATTAATTCAGGATGTTACAGTTCTACCCCTTAATGAAATTTCGGCCTCGAAATTACCTGATCAAAATAGATGTAGGTATTGCTGCCGTATCACTTCCTCTGGTTCCCAAGTAGCCTCCTCAGAACCGTGATTCCGCCATAGAACCTTAACTAATGGAACTGTTTTCCTTCGCAATACCTTGACATCATGATCCAGGATTTCTACCGGTTCTTCTTCAAAGGATAGGTCAGGTCTCACTTCGATTTCTTCCACAGACATCACATGGGATGGATCCGAATGCTAACGTCTTAACCTAAAAACATGGAATACATTGTGAATCTAGCTTAGCTCAGAAGGTAGCTCTAGCTGATAGGCTACCGACCCCACTCTTTTCAACACCGATAAGGTCAAATAAATCTGGGACTTAATTTACCCTTTTGTTTAAACCTCAGCATTTTCTTCCATGGCGACACCTTCAAGAACACCTTCTCACCCACTACAAACTCTATGTCATTACGCTTCAAGTCTGCATAGGACTTCTGTCGGTCCGATGCTTCCTTTAGTCGAGCTCGAATTAACTCAACTGTCTCCTCTATCTCGGTAACCAACTCCGGACCCAAAATCTGACATTCCCCTAATTTCGTCCAACAGGTAGGAGTACAACACTTTTGCCCGTACAATGCTTCATAGGGCGCCATCTGAATACTAGACTGATAGCTGTTGTTGTAAGCAAACTCTGCCAACGGTAAAAACTCTTCCCAACTACCTCTGAAATCAATGACACATCCCCTCAACATGTCCTCCAAGATCTGAATTACCCTTTCGGACTATCCATCCATTCGAGGATGGCGTTATCTTGAAATCCAACCGTACCCAACGCTTAATGCAAAGCCTTCCAGAATTGCGACGTGAACCTCGGGTCCCTGTTCGATATGATTGATACTAGTACCCCATACAACATCACTACCTCTGCTATATATAACCTAGCTAGCTTCTGCAGAGAGTAATCGACCCGTACTAGTATGAAATGAGCAGATTTTGTCAAGCGATCAACAATCACCCAGATTGAATCTTTCTTAGTAGGCTTGAGGGGTAGCCCACTAACAAAGTCCATTGTGATCCTTTCCCACTTCCATTGTGGAATCTTCACTGGCTGCAATAACCCTGATGGTAATTGATGCTCTGCCTTTACCTGCTGACAGGTCAAACACTTACTCACCAGTTTAGTTACCTCTCACTTCAAGCCCGGCCACTAGAACTGATCCTACAAATCTCGATAGATCTTACTCCCTCTAGGGTGCATAACGTATGAACTTTCATGCGCTTCTTGCAAAATCCTATGCCTCAATTTCGAATCTTTTGGCATGAAAACTCTCCCTTGAAAATATAACAGTCCTTCTTCATTCATACTGAAGTCCGTCGATCCATCACTTGATCTTACATGAAACTTCTCCTTTAGCAACTCACCGGTCTGCTGTTTCTCCTTAACTTGACTGACCCAAGAGGGTCTCACTTGAAGTTCAACCACTAAGCTCCTATCATCGTATAAACTAAGGTGAGAAAACATTGCTATCAAGTCAGAGATTACTCTACGACTTAAAGCATCCGCCACCACATTAGCATTACTCGGATCGTACACAATCGAGCAATCATAATCCTTTAACAACTCGATCCACCTCCTCTGCCTTAGATTCAACTCCTTTTGGGTCAAAAGGTATTTTAGGCTCTTATGACCTGTGTAAATAATAGATTTCTCCCCGTATAGATAATGTCTCCAAATCTTTAAAGCAAAAACCACTGCCGCCAACTCCAAATCATGGGTGGGATAATTTGGTTCGTGCGGTCTTAACTGCCAAGATGCATACGCAACAACCTTTCTATCTTACGTCAACACGCATCCTAGTCCCGTGTGTGACGCATCACAGTAAATTACGAATTTCTTTCCAGCCTCAGGTTGAATCAATATCAGAACCTCCGTCAAAATCCTTTTTAACTTCTCGAAACTCTCTTGCTACTTATTAGACCAAACAAAAGAAACTCATTTCCGCAATAACTTAGTCAATGTTGCCGCTATTGAAGAAAATCCTTCAACAAACCTTCGATAGTACCTGGCTAGTCCAAGAAAACTCTGAATTTCTGCCACAGACTTTGGCGGTTTCCAATCCAATACCACTTCAATTTTTTGAGGGTCAACCCTAATCCCCTCTACTGACACAACATGGCCTAAAAACGTAACTTCCCTTAGCCAAAATTCACACTTATTGAATTTGGCATACAGCTGCTTCTCCCTCAAGATCTACAAAACCACTCGAAGGTGTGAGTCATGTTCCTCCTCGATCCTAAATAAACCAGGATATCATCTATGAATACCACGACAAAATGATCCAAGTAGGGTTTGAATATTCGGTTCATCATGTCTGTAAATGCTGCTGGCGCATTGGTCAATCCGAATGGCATTACCATGAACTCGTAATGACCATAGCGAGTCCTAAAAGCCGTCTTATGAATATCTACCTCCTTGACCTTAAGCTGGTGGTATCCTGACCTCAGATCTATCTTTGAAAAGACTGAGGCTCCCTTCAACTGATCAAATAAGTCATCGATCCTCGGCAACGGGTATTTGTTCTTGATTGTTAGCTTATTCAACTGACGATAGTCAATACACATACGCATTGATCAATTTTTCTTCTTGACAAATAACACTAGCACTCCCCACAGAGACACACTTGGTCGAATAAACCCTCTATCCAGTAACTCCTAAATCTGCGCTTTCAATTCCACCAACTCCTGTGGTGCCATCCTATATGGAGCAATATATACTGGCGCTGTTCCCAGAAAAAGATCGATACCAAACTCCTCTTCAGGACCGGGGTAGTCCTAGAAGCTCTTCTGGGAAAACATCAAGAAACTCCTTCACCATCCAAACGTCCTCAACAGTTAGGTCCTTGGCTTCCAGAGCCCGAACAAACATTAAAACTGCCTCGCATCCTTTTCTTACCATTTTTTTTGCTCTTAGGGCAGTCACTACATTCGACAGATAGTTCCCCTTTCTCCTATCACCAACACTTCACCACCCTCGGGGGTTTTCAATACCATGCGCTTGGCTGCACAATCTAAATTAGCTTGATACTTCACCAGCCAGTCCATGCCTAATATTAAGCCGAACTCCCCGAACGGTAATTCCATCAGATCTATCTGGAAAACTATTCCTTGAACTTTTAAAGGTACCTCCCGATAGAGTTTATCTACTACCACAGATTGTCCTAATGGGCTAATTACATTCATCGCCCTAGGGGTAATCTTAGAATCTAAACTTAAAGTTCCAGACACACTACTAGCAACATATGAATGTGTCGACCCAATGTCAATCAATGCAGTGTAAGGCAAACCAAATATTAAAAACATATCGGTTATAACAACCGGTGCGTCAGCCTCCTCTCGATGTCTAGCAGCATAGACTAACCCCGGCTATCTCGCCTCAATGTTTCCTACCCCTCGGCC
Source organism: Gossypium rotundifolium (assembly GCA_025506655.1). Classification (NCBI taxonomy): domain Eukaryota; kingdom Viridiplantae; phylum Streptophyta; class Magnoliopsida; order Malvales; family Malvaceae; genus Gossypium; species Gossypium rotundifolium. The sequence goes on from CP106723.1 coordinate 78,817,298, forward strand.
TAGTGCTTCACGGCCCCAACCTAAATCGTTACCATCTTTAGTTGGACCACGACCCCTCTGCGGCTGCTGACCTCCTCTACCTGGCTAAGCATTTCCCTGCCCTGCGGGTCCTACATCGCTCCGTGGCTGTGGACAGTCTATAATTTGATGGTCCAAAGATCCACACCTAAAGCACTTTCCTTGGCGCCCAACACTCATCTACATGGAATTTACCACAATGAACACACCTCAGGTATGCAGTTGTGCTGGTCTCTCCACGGTTCGCCTATCGACCTAGTTCTTTTCTAAGTATGCCCAGCTGCTCATGAGGATCCAAAATTCCTCCTACTTCCACTTCTATCTTTATCCCAATTCAGCTTTTCCGTTCGATTTACCTCCTCAGCTATCTTAGCCTTCTCCACAAGCACAACAAATTCCCTCTCCCACAGTGGAGCTATAAAAACACGTAAATCATCCTTCAGGCCATTTTAAATCAAACACACCGTTCATGTTCTATGGTCGCTATCCCTCGAGCATAACGACTTAAGCGTAAGAATTTCGCTTCATACGCCGCCACCGACCTACTTCTCTGAACCAGATTTAGAAATGCTCTACGATGCGCATCCATATAACTCGTTCCAATGTACTTACTCTGGAACGCCGCTCTAAAGTAATCCCAGGTGATACGGTCAGCCACTATACCATCCTTAACCGTAAGTCACTATTGATAAGCTTCGTCCCGGAGAAGGGACACTACTCCTTTCAGCTTCTCTTCTTTCGTGAAATCCAGATCATCCATTATGCGTTCGACCGCCTCCAACCAATACTCAGCTGTACTCGGGGCTATCCCAAAAATTCCTCTAAACACTTTTGCCCCATTAGCTCTAAGTTGCTCCGACACAAATTTTCGGGCTCCTGTCCCCATGCACCTTGACAACCTCTCTAAAACCCTCAACATTGCTCGAGATACGCATCATCTCGTTTGTCGATCTTGAAATTCTGCCTCCACAACTAGTGGCACTGGTACCTCATTACCTGATTCGTGACCAGACCCTATCGGTTCCGACACAGCAATCCTGCCTCTACCTCGGCCACGCACACCATGTCCTCTAGTGCTAATTCTACCGATTCGCGTTTATCTTACTAGGAATTTTATGAATTATTAATTTCTTCCACTGATTAATAACGAACAATCTTATGGAGAGTACTTTTAGTAGTAGTTCTTTCAAATTTGAACTCTATCTACAAGGTTCATTTCTCAGGTCTGTATTTCCTAGCTCTAGAATCCACATACATTCAACCATCACACATCAATATATAAGTAGCATCCATGAACTCACATTCATCACATAAGGGTATTTTTACCATTTCACTACCTAGGGTATTCTCGTAATTTTCCAAAATAGGGTATCTTGGTGATTTTTCAATATAGGGGTGTTTCGATAATTTTGCAAACCAAGGGTATTTTGGGAACTTTCACAATTCGAATGTATTTCAGAAATTTTACATAACTAGGGTATTTTAGTAATTTTGCGAAATAGGGTGGCTGGTCCCTTTCGGGTTTTAGTTATAAATTTTGGCCCGTCAACAAGTCCCTGTGGCTATGGTGAACAGTCACTACGCACCAGGTAGGATTTCAGTGAAGAGGAGGTAAGCCGCTAGGGCCGCTTAACTACCAAGCTCTCCCTAGATCCAATCCTAGACATGCGTATGCCTGTTACCACACCCTAACCCTGTGACTTGTTCACAGACATGTTTAATTAGAAATAAAGTCTTATGAGATTTGAAGAATTGTTTATACTAAACCTAAAGTCCATAAACTCTAGCATACTAGCCTACGTACCTATAGAGCCCATCAAGCCCAACATGCATATCACATAATGAGTTTAGAATACTTACCTGCGTGGATCGGGTGCCGGTAGACTCGAAGGCCATATCTCAACCGAACTTTTCTCAAACTTACATCACTTTTACAAATCGTTATTGGACTCATTTCACAGCACGAGTTTTGAACTGGGCTTTGATACCAAAGATGTAACACCCCAATCCTGGCCCATACGTCATGACCAGATCTTGTATGCTACGGGTTGAATGTTGAAAGCTTTGCATTGAAGGGTTTTGAAAATCTCAGTTTATTTTAACCGATTAATCATTAATTGTGACATTTTTGAAGAAACCTTAACATTTGCGTTGAACATGCTGGAAAATCCCATTTCCTTTTCACTTTATAATTAAGACTTTGAAAACATAAGTTTATAAGATGTAACATAAAAAAATATAGTTCGATAACCTAAGTTATGGAGGCCTTATTACAAAAATAATCCCAAAATTAAAACTTAAGAAAAATAAAAAATTGTCTATAAAGATAAAAGACTTGATGGCCCCTCGAGCCCGCCTCGACTCCCATGTCCACGATCTACTGGTCATCTGAAAAGTTGGGAGAAATGAAAGGGTGAGTCACCAAGACTCAATGTGCAAATCCCGAAAACACATAAAAGCCTTAAGGCACACAAACACATTATGGGCCCTGGGCCCATACACAATGGCAGCAGAATATATATTTACATGCAACATGCCCCATCCCAAACCTAAGAGTCCATCCTCTACACACCCCCATATCAACCATCACACCATAGGGATTTCTACAATCAACTCTCCATCTGCTACACACCATATCGACAGCTGTGCTGTCTGTCATAAAGATCGATCCTTATGTGAACTATGTGGCAAAGCCACCGATCGCCATGCGACCTTAAAATACATTGTAGTATTTCGACAGCTGTGCTGCTTGTCATAAAGACCGATCACTATCTGACCTATGTGGAAAAGCCACCGATCGCCATGCGACCTTCTTCCCCTTCATCATATCAATCCCATCCCATGCATACATACATGCAAGAATCAGAACATTATACTATCTAAATAGATCACAGACTTTCACATACTTCGATACACATAGAGAATTTTCTATGATTACGTACCTGGCATCCCTTGCCTACCCTTTTTGGGCAATACGATTGTTCATACAGCCTCATTTTTTAGCTTTTAGCCCATAACATACATATAATACAGATTAACTAGTGTGATAGAGATCTACACACCTGATTACCGACAGGATGGTACTTTCTATGTTGACACTATCAAAAATCGATACGACTGCTAACTTTTTAAGGTTTTGTTCTGAAGCCGGTTTATAACTCGGTGGGCAATCGCGTACTGCTGACACCGCGCATTTCTTGAACTTGGGGGTTGGGACTACAGATCCAACCCCTTCCTTCAATTGGCTGACATTCGAGTCCATGAATGACCTTAGTCAGAGGAAACTATAATGATTGCTTAACGAGGCATTAGGTTAAGGCACAATAAATAAAGGAAATCGATGGATCAACTTAGGGAGAATTGAAATCCTTACCTTGAAATCTCAAAAGAAGAAAATAGGATTGGGAAGTTACTGATTTTTGTCCTAGGAACCTAGGCGGTTAGATCTCCTTTAAATCCCAGAATGTCACCCAAACTGGACACAAGATCAGTGAATAGAATATCAAATTAATGATGGCCTTATAACCTATTAGCCAATCGGTGTGGCCCCAAAATCGAAAGAAAAAGATCAAAAGAAATCGGCACTTACCAACAAGTTCGGCTTCTCTTGATTGATTTAGGCTTCTGAAAAGATCAAAAGAAAGATAGTGTAACAGGATCTATGAAGATTCAGCTATGAAAAAATCGGCAAAAGGGAGAATAAGGGAAAGAGCAATGATCATTCAGTTATAGGAAAAGAATGGAGATGAGAAGAGTTATGAGTTTCGACTTTTAGAGGAAAAGATGATAGAAGAGAACAATGAAATTTTTGGCTTTTGCATAGAAGTGGGGATGAGAGGAAAGAAAAAAGAAAGAGAGTAGGGTCAAATGCCGAAATTGAAGAGATATCCCCCTACTTAAGCAAAATTTTGGCACCTGCTGCCTAAAACCAAAAATGCCCCCTTTTAAAACTAAAACTAAGCTATTAATTAAGGGAAATTTCGGCACCCCTTGATCATATCAGAACCAATTTCTCCTTCCCCTCAGTGTTGGAATTTTTGCCACCATTGTGACCAGCAGATAAATCCTAAATTTTCTCCCTTATCTTTATCTGATCACACCTCCAAAAGAATCGTAGATAACACTATCTCTTCCTCCATTTATCTGCCATATTATTTGCATTATCCATTCAAATAAATCCTCTTATTTCCAAGCCTTATTGCCGTCCCACTCTACCCAATTAAATGCCGAAAATTAAGTGAATTTTGTTAAAGAGAATTGGGCTTTATGAGACTCGAACCTTGAACCTACTTTACAGCTTGACACGCCACTCCTAATCCTTGCATATCGCCACTGACCACTGGGCCACAAGCCCATTTTTTGTGTCCTAATTCACAGGTAATGTCTCTTAAGCCTGTCCTATCTTACTTTCCACTAGAGTGTCCAAACAGAAAATTTAACTAAGGCCTCGGGCCAACTTCGAGCCCATTCTAGAGCCCTAAAACATTCTATCAAGCATAACAAGCACAACCACACACATTAAACGCATAGACCCGTTAGTTCAGGATGTTACATGATCAAACAAAGAAGTAAGAAAATGCACAAATGTGCTAAGAGAATTCGGCCAAAGTAAAATGAAAGAAGAAAAATATGGTCACCAAGGCTAGTAATTTCGGCACAAAGCAAAATGAAGAATTGAGAGAAAAACACCAAATTGTGCACAAGTGATTTTTGGCCTAACAACATCAAAAATCCTACCAAAAGACTAAGCAAATTTTGGCTACACACTATAGCCCCCAAAACCATCCACATAGGTGCTCTAAAGAGTCAAAAACTTTGCCAATTATCCTTTCCAAAACATTTCTCCTTGAAAGATGCCACATGTTCCCCCTACATTCCCTTTTCCTTTTGATTCCTTTCCCTAACTTCAACCTTGTCTGATGAAGTCCACCCTTGCCATAATTACTCCTTGACCGACATATTAAAGAAAGCAAACAAAAATAAAAGTCAAGATGCACACAAAGTGATTCAAACTCCTTCCCTGAAGGTACTACAAGTGACGCCATAACCTTTTTACTAATAGCTCAATTATGTTAGCTATTTAATCAGTTGTTTCCATATGCTTTAAGGTCACTTACTCCATCTCCCTAAAGTGCTAAATGCCAAAAATTTTCACTAGGTCCAATTAAATCCTGAGCCTTCTAGGACCTTCTCAACATACAGAATTAGTAATCTAACTAGCTTAGCACCAAAATATTGCAACACAAAATTCAAATTCTAGGATGTTACAATTCTACCCCCTTAAAGAAAATTTCGTCCTCAAAATTTACCTGGTTAAAAGAGATGAGGATATTGTTGCCAAATCGTATCCTTAGGCTCCCACTTAGCTTCTTCCGCTCGTGATTACACCAAAGAACCTTGACTAACGGTACTGACTTCCTTCTCAGTTTCTTAACATCTCGATCTAAAATTTACACTGGCTCCTCCTCCAACGACAAGTCAGGCCTGATCTCAACTTCTCCTATTGGTACTATATGAGATGGATCCGATCGGTAATGCCTTAACATTGAGACATGAAATACACTATGTATCTGACTCAACTCCGGAGGCAACTCTAGCTGATAAGCCACTGGTCCAACACGCTTTAAAACATGATACGATCCGATGAACCTAGGGCTTAACTTGCCCTTTCTTCTAAATCTGAAGACCTTCTTCCAGGGTGAGACCTTTAAAAAGACTTGATCCCCCACCGCAAACTCAATATCCTTACGCTTCAGATCCGTATAAGATTTTTGTCTATCCGAAGCTTCCTTTAACCGTGTCCCAAATTACTTTTACCTTTTCCTCCATTTTTGATATCAGCTCAGGACCGAATAATTGTCACTCCCCCAATTCAGTCCAACAAGTAGGAGTACGACACCTACGACCATACAATGCCTCGTACGGTGCCATTGGATGATGGATTGATAGCTATTGTTATAAGCAAACTCTACCAATGGTAGGAAATCCTCCCAACTACCCCTGAAGTCAATCACACAACCCCTTAAAATGTCTTCTAAAATCTAAATTACTCTTTTCAACTGACCATCTGACTGAGGATGAAAAATCATACTGAAATTTAACTTTGTTCCCAAAGTTTCATGTAAGGCTTTCCAAAATGACGATGTAAACCTAGGGTCCCTGTCTGATATAATAGACACTGGTACCCCATGTAACCTCACGATCTTAGCTACGTACAACTTGGCCAACTTCTGCAATGAGTAATCCATACAAACAGGTAGAAAATGGGCAGTCTTCATCAACCAATCCACTATTACCCATACAAAATCTTTCTTAGTAGGCGATAAGGGTAAACCACTAACAAAGTCCATCATTATCCGTTCCCATTCCATAATGGAATCTTCACCGGTTGTAGCAATCCCGACGGTAATTGATGTTCGCCTTCACTTGCTAGCATGGTAAGCACCTACTCACAAATTAAGTAACCTCTCACTTCAACCTTGGCCACCAATACTGCTCACAAAGGTCTCGATACATTTTATTTCCCCCGGGGTACATAGCATATGGGCTACTATGCGCCTCACTCAGAATCATTTGTCTCAGTTTTGAATCTTTGGGCATACAAATTCTTCCGCGGAAACACAATATTCCATCAATATTCATTCCAAAATCTTTTTCACACCACTTTCCACTTGCTGAAGCAATGAACCCAACTTTTCATCTGATAACTGCTTTTCCTTAATCTGACCTACCCACGCAGGCCTTACCTAAAATTCGACTAGCAGACTACCATCTTCATACAGACTGAGATGAGTGAACATTGCTCTCAAATCCGATATCACCTTACGACTCAACGCGTCTGCCACCATGTTAGCCTTTCTGGGCTGATACTTGATTGAGAAATCATAATCCTTCAATCTATCCATCTCCGATATCTTAAAATTAACTCCTTTTGAGTAAGGAGGTACGTTAGACTCTTATGATCTGTTTAAAGGATCAATTTCTCTCTGTACAAATAGTGCCTCCAAATCTTCAAAGCAAACACCACTGCAGCCAACTCTTAATCATGAGTAGGATAATTCACTTCATGTGGCCTTAACTGACAAGATGTATAAGCCACCACTTTTTATTTTACATCAACACATATCCTAAGCCAGTGTGTGATGCATCGCAATAAACAACAAACTCCTTTCTGGCCTCAGGTTGAATAAGTACTGGCGCTTCCGTCAGAATCTTCTTTAATTTCTCGAAATTTCTTGCTGCTGATCTGACCACACAAAAGGTACTCGTTTGCATAACAATTTAGTTAGGGGTGCAGTAATCAATGAAAACCCCTCAACAAAATACCAATAATAACCAACCAATCCTAAGAAACTCCAAATTTTAGCCACTGACTTTAGTGGTTTCCAATCCAACACAACTTCTACTTTTCGAGGATCAACCCTAATTCCTTCGGCCGATACAACATGTCCCAAGAAGGTCACTTCCTTCAACCAAAATTCACACTTACTGAATTTGGCATAAAGTTACTTTTCTCGCAATATTTGCAATACTATCCACAGATGTGAATCATGCTCTTCTTTATTCTTTGAATATACCAAGATGTCATATATGAACACCACAATGAACCAATCTAAATGGGGTTAGAAGGCCCGATTCATCATATCCATGAATGAAGTTGGTGCATTGATCAAACTAAGCTGCATCACCAAAAACTCATAATGTCCATAACAAGTTCGAAACGCCGTCTTATGATTATCCACTTTCTTGACTTTAAGTTGGTGATAACCCAATCTCAAATCTATCTTGGAGAAATTTGAAGCTCCTCATAATTTATCAAACAGATCATCGATTCTCGGTAACGGATACCTATTCTTGATCGTCAACTTATTCAACTACCTATAATCGATGCACATACGTATCGACCCATCCTTCTTCTTGACAAATAGGACCAGTGCTCCCCACGGTGACACACTCGGTCGAATAAATCCTCGATCCAACAACTCTTGAATTTGGGCTTTAAGCTCCGCTAACTCCTTAAGCGCCATTCTATAAGGAGCAATGGGCACCGGAGCCGTTCCTGGCAATAGCTCAATGCCAAACTCTACCTCTCGATCCGGAGGCAAACCTGAAAGTTCCTTAAAAAAGAAATTTGAAAATTCATTCACCATTCTAACACCTTCCACCAACAATTTCTTGTCATCCAACGCACTAATAAAGGCTAGGAATGTTCCACACCCTTTTCGCACCAACTTTTTTGCCTTTAATGTAGATACCACATTCGATAGATAATTTCTCCTTTCACCTATCATCACTACTTCTTTATCTTTCAAAGTTCTTATCGTTATCCGCTTTGCAGCACAATCCAAGTTAGCACGATGTTTCACCAACCAATCCATACCCAAAATAAGGTCAAACTTGTCGAAAGGCAGTTCCATCAAATTCACCAAAAATGTTTCTCCCTAAACTTCTAAGGGTACATCTTTAAACACTTTACTCAATATCATAGACTACCCTAAAGGACTAATTACCATCATCTCTCCAGCAATAATTTTAAATCTAATGTTCAAATTTCTAGATATAGCACTAGCAACATATGAATGGTTGGATCCAATATCTATCAAGGCAGTAACAAAGTATATTAGAGATGAAGAGCATACAGGTTATCACATCAGGTGCATCGCCATCCTCTCGACGTCTGACCGCATAAACCAACCCTTTGCCTCGCCTCTGTGTTACCCCTGAAGCCATTTCTCTACTCAGTGCACCCTGACCTCGTCCTTTGCCATTACCACCTCGACCTGGCCCACAGCCTCCCTGTGGCTGTTAAGCGCCTCTAGCTGGCTGTGCATCATAGTTACGAGCTTCCTAATTCAGAGTGGTCCGTTGAGGACAATCTTTAAGCTGGTGGTCCTTAGAACCACATTTGAAATAACCACCGGTTCTCTTCTAGCATTCACCGGGGTGTCATCTTCCACAGTCAGCACATGGTTGTATTTGATTGGTGCCCTAACTCATGCTGGCTCATCCTTCCTAGGCCTCTTTTGAAACCTTCTAGCAGGACCTAAGTATTTAAAGTCCCTCTTGCTCTTGCCTCTATCTTTTCTCGGTTTCACTGCTCCGAGTGCTTACCCTCTTTGGCTATCTTCGCTTTCTCCACCAGTGTGGAAAAATTCCTTTCTTGTTGTGGGGCTATCAGTACCTGCAATTCATCACTTAGCCTATCCTCGAAATGCACGCAACGTTCATAGTCAGTTGGCACAATACCTCGGGTATAACGACTAAGACGTATAAATTTCACTTCATAAGCTGCTACGGTCTTACTTCCTTGAACTAGATTGAGGAATTCCTTCCTTCCAGCATCCACATAGCTAGCCCCAACATACTTTCCATGAAATGAAGTTTTGAAGAAATCCCAAGTAATGCGATCAGTCTGAGTGCCCTCCTGAACAGTGAGCCACCATTGATACGCCTCGTCTCTCAACAAGGACACATCTCCTCTCAGTTTCTGCTCGGTGGTGCACTCTAAATCATCCATGATTCATTCCACTACCTTGAGCCAATACTCCACTACATTTGGGGCTACATCCGAGACACCCTTAAAAATCTCGGCACCACCTAATTTAAGTAGTTCTGAAATTGATCCACGAGCTGCTGGCCTAGTTTTAGCCCGAGCAACCCTTTCTAAGACTCGTAACATTGCCTGAGATAGAGTAATATTCTCTCTCATGCAGTCATGTGATTCAATCTCAATCTCGAGTGATGCAGGTGAGTCTATTTCTGGCATGTGTCCCGAGGCTTCAGACGCAACCCTCGCACCTCGACCTCTACCACGACCACATCTACCACGTCCACATCTTCTAGTGCTCATAGTGGTTAATTCGATTTAATCTGATTAAAAGTCTTATGAATTAGTATACTGTTTCGATATGTATTAAACAATGTTTAATGAAACATAAGAAGCAAAGTCATTTTCGCAATCGCATCCTATAGTCTCAATCTCTATAGTTTTTAACACCTAAAACTAAAAGTTCTAGAGTGTTCCTATGGTTATATCACAATAATCATAATCATTCATTAATAACATGTACTTACTTGACTTGGTGTCGAAAACTCGTGGTGCCATACTTCCTTTTTGAAACATGCATTTAAACTTTACAATTCAAAACAACTTTGGAAAACGCTTTTGAACCCAAACCACAGTCGAGTTTTGAATTGGGCTCTGATACCATAAAATGTAACATCCCAAACTCGACCTTTTTTTTAAGGCTAGATTTGACATGTCACACAAAATAAATAATCTTTTGAGTCCTATTTTAAGTAAAACAGATTTCAAAGTTTTGAAGAAATATTTATTGAATAAAAATTTAATTGATAAATCATCAGTTTGAGATGTAAGATCTTATAATTCGTAACTTTGAAATTATCGTTAATAATTAAAGAAAATTTTAAAAGAAATTAAAGTATTTTTGAAAAAAATAATGATAAAAATTTTAAGTGTTAATTTATGAAATTCTTTATGAAATCCTTTTTGTATGTTCATTTTTTAAAGAAAATATTTGTTATAGTTTTGAAAAATATAATTTAAATTTCAAGTACTTAAATCGGTTTATAAATTCCTCAAACCATAAACAAAGAAAAAAATTAAGTTAGAGGCCTTATACAACCTTATTTCAAATAACGAAGTAAATATAAAGTACTAAAAGAAATCCAAATCTCCAAATTTAACCATTTTGAAGTATGGCCTCCACAGAGACATCCCATTCAAGTCTCCATTCTTGATCATTACGAAAAAGGTAAGGAAAATAGGGTGAGTTACTAGAACTCGATGTGTAACTCACTTACCACCGCCCTTGAGCCAAAATCCCATTAAGCATTTATTTGGGCCAAAGCCCATTTACAATAATTTAAATGTATCATATGTATAATATGCATATGATATACAATTCCCAAACCAAACCTAGTTTTCCATCCGCTACACACCACCCTTACCAACCAACACACCTGTGGGGAGCTTTAGACACCCACCCTGCCAACACACCAAAAGTAGGCATTAAGCCATTTATATCAAATTTGTGGTCAAGCCACCATATTAACAGAATTTACATGGCATTGCCATTTTTTTCAGATTTGTCGCAGAGCCACTAGATTTATGTAGCAAAGCTACTAGAACTTCTCTTCATCATTATCCCCATCCCATGCAAAACATGTATATAATGCTGAACAAATCACACCAATATAAACAAATATTTCTTACAAATTTTGTGGCCTATTTTCATAATTTATTTCAATTTGGGCCACATTTCAAATATACTAATTTGGCCCACATATCAAATATACCAATTTGGCCCACATATCAAATATACCAATTTGGCCCACAAGGGCATTTTCATAATTTTCACGGTCTTAATATCGATTTCATAATTTTACCACTAACACAATATAAATTTTTAACCCATGAAACACGGTGTGAGATTACACACCTTATTACGGTAAGCACTATGTTTTTTGATCGTTGACACCTAAAATATTATAACGCTCGATTAGAAAATGAACATGATCTAATAAATCTACTCTAAACAAACGATCTAAGATTTTACCCTCAGGATCGTGAACAACTACGATTTGTCAGTTTTCCCCGATTGACGGTCCACAAGCTGGTGGAAAATCTCGAATTGCTTATGCCCCACAATTATGAACAACTTCGAATAGTTGATTCTCATCGGATGAGGGTCTACAACCCGATGGAAAGTCTCGAATTGCTGAAACAGCCCTTCATTTGAATTTAGGAGTTGGAATCATCAATCTGCTCTTTTTTCGATCACCAATCGCTACACCTTTTGATTCGATATTGTTTGCCTCCATTGTAAACAAATATTAGTGCAAACTAATATTATGTTATTATGAAAGTTTGATCTCAAGAGTAAGATCGGCTTACCATAACATCCGTATAATCGTAAGATAATAAATCAAGTGATTAAGTACCTAAAACATATGGTCAATAAATCATCCTTCAATCTGATTAATACAATAACCAAGGAAGTTATTGAAAAAGACTATGAGAAAACTTCCTTACCATGAACAATGAAATTTCTGTTTCACACGATTTTCCTATGGCTAAGGTCGATTAAGCGATGTGGTAGTAATTGGCACTCCGCAATACCACTACAAAAAAGAGAATGATCTTGTTGGAGCGAGTATAAAAATATGATGATTCGGTTCATATGACCCTCCCAAATCAAAACTTATATTTGACACTAAGAGAAAGAAAACGAAATATAATGTTGGAAGAATGCTTACCGATTAATCAAAGATTGAATGTAAGTACGGATGAGAAGAAAGGTAACATCTTAGATTTTTAGGCTCTGATTTAATATGTGTTAAGTGTGTACGCTATGCTTTGTTTGTTGTTTGGTGAGTTTAAGGATCCTAGGAAGGCTTGGGGTTAAGCCTGGGCCTTGCTAAAAATTTTGTTTTAGGTACTTTAGGGGAGAGTTGGCTGAGGTAGGCTTTATAGGGTTTGCTTGTGGTTTTTGACACAGAAAGTGAGGTGGTGGAGTGGGAAGGTGACGCTTAGTAGCAAGGGGAAGTTGACGCCTCAAGGGGGAGTTTGGAGGAGTGGGGAGTAGGTTCGAGTTGCAAGAGTTGCATTTTGAAGATTTATTTTGGTGTTGGAAGGGGAGGTGTTGGAGTTCGGTTGGGACTCTTCAAGGGTGGAGTGTTGAATGGGTCAACTGATTCAAATGTGTGGCCATGAGTGGAAATGGGGGTTTGAAGTAGTCAAACTACTTTGAATGAGTGATCAAGAGGGAAATTAAGAGGAAAAGATGGGATTGGGGACTTGGTGAGGTAGTGGCCGAAAGTTTGATGCTTGAAAAGGGGTTAAAATCGGTTTAGTCATTGTAGGTGCCAAAAATTGGGAGGTGCTTACTATCTATGTATTTTGAGTTCTCTTTTTCGGCAATTAGTGCTCTTTACTTTGTCAACCTATAATTCTTTTTCATTGAATAGCCGAAACCCCCTTAAGGTCCTTGGTTACTTTTTCTTTTAGGTAAAAACCAAAATCTTCTTCTCATCTCCTTAAACTCTTTTGGTCGTTTGTGCACTACTTCATCACCCCAAAGCTGAACCGCCCAACTCTCCTTCTTGTTCTCCATTACATTCTTTCCTTCTTCTATCATATTCGTGGCACATCTCCTTACTACCTTAAATCGAAACCTCTTACCACATTCAGCATTTTTCTTAGCCGAATCTTCAATTCTTACCTTGATAATCCACCTTTATTCTCTCATCTTCTCAAGCCGAAACACCCATTTAGCCCCTCTTCATTCATCTTCATACCACACTTTCCTATTTGTTCTTGATAACTGAAACCTACATTCTTCTCTCGATTCCTTTAAAATATGAAACTCTTAAGCCTACATTTAAGTTTTTTTATCTTTATTTTTGGTTCTTTCATCTTGTTCTCTTTTACCCTTAGTTATTTTTGAATATTCTCTATTGTTGTGCTTATGCCAAATCCTCTTAGGTGTTACTGAATCCTCTATGTTAAGGCAAGAAGTGATTCTTCTATTTTTTATCTCTCTTTCGGTTTTGTGTAGCCAAAGCCGGATGGCTAATTGGCTTGTTAAAGGTAATATTTTTGACTCATACTCTTACATATTCTCTTTTCTTTGGGGTCGACTATTCTGGAAAACCTTGATAGCTGAAGTATTTGGATTCCAAGACTAGGATTCGGTCAACCTTTGAACCTACCTCTCTTTTGGGATTTCAAGGTAAGGGGGTTTTCTCTTTAGATATTTTGTTTAGGTTCACTTATCGTTATTCACTACCTTAACACTGTGTTGTTGATTAAACAACCGCTGTTTCTTTGTAGTATCTTCTGACCAAGATCTTTTAATGGAATCCAATACTAATCAGGCAAAGGAGGGGGGTGGACCCATAAACCCAGCCCCTAAGTTTAAGAAACATGCGGTGTCAGTAGTCCGAGATTGGGCACTGGGTTGGGACCGTCTTCAGAATAGAGTAGTAGGCAGATAGCAGTCATTTCTGCTATCGATAGTATCGATGTAGAGAGTATTATTTTGCGTGTTATCAGGTGTGTAAACCCTTATACACTTTATTTTTACTGCAATATTATTTGTTTGGGCTGATATGCTAGAAAAGGTTGTGTAGACAGTCGCAATACCCTTGTGGGTTAGGCAAGGAATGCCAGGTGCATAACTATAACAACTTATTGCTAGCTTGGATGTATGTGATAACCCATTACCTTAATGATAGCATGTTCATTCATTTATGACATATATGTTATACATTGGATAGGGATATGATGATAAAAGGGGAAGTGTTGATTACAAGGTCACATAGTGATCGGTGGCTAAGCCACGCTTGATTATAAGGTCACGTAGTGATCGGTGCCTAAGCCACATGGTATTATATTGGTCACCTAGTGATCGGCATTATAACTGACAGCATGACCGTCAAGATGGCATGTAGCGGATGGAGGGTTGATTGTAGAAATCCCCACGGTGTGATGGGCTGGTATGGGATGGCGTGTAGAGGATGGAAAATACTAGGTTAGGCTAAGCTTGATGCATTCATTTGGTTGCATGATATCCAGAATGATCTTAGTAAGAGTTTGTGGGCCATGGGTTGTTTATGTGTTATAATGGTTTTACACACTGAGTCTCTGTGACTCACTATTTTCTTAACTTTTCAGGTAATCAGTAGATCGTGGATATGGGAGCCAGGCAGACTCGTGGAGGCCATAAAGTCTTTTCTTTTCATAAACTTCTTTCCTGCTTTATTTTATTTTTAATTGGGGATTTATTTTGGTTTTTGTAATAAGGCCTTTCTGAGTTCATATCTGGTTTTTATTTATTATTTAAAATTTGACGCTATGCCAACTTAATCACGAATTTAAAGATGGGGTTTTCAAAATACGAGTTACATAAACAAACGTTTTCTTTCAAATATCACCAACGATAACGAATGTTTGATTAACTAAAAATTGAAAATTTTCCTAAACTAACCAATCACAACTTTCAAGACGTTACCTTAAACGGAGGGTTTTCAAAACTAAGGATTTTTCCTAAATCCAAAGAAAAATTGTTTTTATTTCACCTGTAACATTCAAAGATTTGATCGTAATGTTTAGGCCATATTTGGGGTGTTACAATTTTGGTATCAGATCCTAAGTTACAAAACTCGGTCTGTGACATGGGTTCAATAGTGTTTTATAAAATCGATATGAATGTTAACTGGAGAAAATGTTTTGGTCGAAATATGGCATCCGAGTGTACTAGCACCCTATCCATGTAGGTAAGTGTTCTAACTTTTTGTGAAGTGTACATGAAATGTTTAATTGGTTGAATGAATATGGCTACTAGCATTAGTAGATCCAAACTCTAGAGACTGAAACCTCTAGTTCAAGATAGGGTTTTATGAGAATTTCTCTTTAAAACTACTCCACATAAGACTTCTCGGTATTATACAGTGAAAGATAGTAACTCATAATTTTTTAAATTAGATTAAAGCGCGACTGTAGTCATGAGTACTAGGGGACGTGGACGTATTGTGCATGGTCGTGGTAGAGGTAGGAGTATTGTGTCGGAACCAGTAGGATCTGGTTATGGGTTAGGAGATGAGATGCCAGTACCGCCAGCTACAAAAGCAGAATTTCAAGACCAAATGGGCGGAGATAATGCGGTGTCTCAGGCAATGTTACTGGTCTTGAAGAGAGTTGCTGGGGTAGGCATGGGTACAGGGGCCCGAAAATTTGTGTCCAAATGACTTCGACCTAATGGAGCTGAAATGTTAGGGGTATTTCAGGCGTAGCTCTTAATGCAGCTGAGTATTGGCTAGAGGCAGTTGAGCGTATAATGGATGATCTTGACTTAACGAAGGAGGAATAGTTGAAGGGAGTTGTGTCTCTTCTTCGGGATGAGGCGTATCAATGGTGGCTTACAATCAGGGATGGTGCAGTGCCTGATCGCATTACCTGGGATTTCTTCAAGACGGCTTTCTAGAACAAGTACATCAAATCGAGTTATGTGGATGCACAGCGTATGGCATTTCTAAATCTGGTGTAGAGAAGTAAATCGGTGGCTGAATATGAGGCTGAATTCCTACATCTTAGTCGTTATGCTTGGGGTAGTGGCCACAGACCATGACCGCTGTGTTTGGTTTGAAGATGGTGCGAGGCATGATTTGCGTGTGGTGATAGCTCCACAGCGAGAAAGGGAATTTGCTGTTTTAGTTGAAAAGGCTAAGATAGCTAAGGAAGTGAAGTGGTCTAAAAAATAGGATTGGGATAGAGATAGAAGTGGTAATAAAAGGAATTTTGGATCGTTGGAGTCAGCGGGGCATCTTCAGAAAAGACCTAGGATGGATGGGCCAAGTCGAGCTGTGAGAGCTGTTGTTGATAGGCAGCCTCAGAGGTGTGATCGATGTGGTAAATTCCATTTGGGAGAGTGTTGTACAAGTAACAGAAGATGTTTCTGGTGTGGATCTACTGATCATCAGATTAGAGACTGTCCACAAGAGCGGGACGGTGCAAGGCTAGGGAATTAGGGTTATGCTCAGCCGGGTGAGGAGGTCAGTAGTTGCAGAGAGGTCGTGGTTTGGCTAGAGGGGGTAATGGCTTTGGTCAGGGCCGTGGAACACTAGGCAGAGGTGCATAGAATACAGATGTGAGACAACTGGGGTTGGTCTATGCAGTTAGACGCCGAGAGGAAGGTGATACACTGAATGTCATAACCGATACGTTCTTAATTTTTGGGTTACCTTTTTCTGCATTGATTGAAATTGGGTCGACACATTCTTATGTTGCTAGTATGGTATCTGAAACTTTAAGCATAGACTCTGAGATTGCTTCTAGGGAGATGACTGCAATTAGCCCGCTAGGACAATCGATAGTGGTGAACAGACTTTATAGGGATGTACCTTTAGAAGTTCAAGGGGTAGTTTTCCGGTGATCTGATGGAACTACCATTCGGGGAGTTGATTTGATCTTAGGCATGGAGTGGTTACTAAAGTATCGAGCAAATTGGGATTATGCTACTAAGAGCATGGTGGTCAGGACTCTTGAAGATGAGGAGATGGTGGTAATAAGGGAAAGGAGGAACTATTTATGTAACGTAGTATCCACCTTAAACGCTGAAAGAATGATGAGAAAAGGATGCGAGGTATTCATAGCCTTGGTCTGTGCTTTAGAGGTCAAAGATTTGTCTGTAGGGGATGTTATAACAGTGAAGGAGTTCCCTGATGTTTTCCAAAAGAGCTCCAGGACTACCCCCAGATCGCGAGGTGGAATTCAGAATTGATCTTCTTCCAGGGACAACACTTGTATCTATCGCTCCTTATAGGATGGCACCGAAGGAGTTAGTGGAATTGAAAGCTCAGATCATGAACTTTTAGATCGAGGTTTTATTCGACCAAATGT
Source organism: Gossypium rotundifolium (assembly GCA_025506655.1). Taxonomy (NCBI): domain Eukaryota; kingdom Viridiplantae; phylum Streptophyta; class Magnoliopsida; order Malvales; family Malvaceae; genus Gossypium; species Gossypium rotundifolium. The sequence continues at coordinate 78,834,738 of CP106723.1, forward strand.
ATCACCTTGGGGAGCACCGGTGTTGTTCGTTAAGAAGAAGGATGGATGAATGCGCATGTGCATTGACTACCGTCAGTTGAACAAACTGATGATCAAGAACAAATACCCATTGCCGCAGATTGATGACTTGTTTGATCAATTGAAGGGGGCTTCAGTCTTTTCAAAAATAAATTTGAGGTCAGGATATCATCAGCTCAAGGTTAAGGAAGCGGATATCAATAAAACGGCTTTTAGGACTCACTATGGTCATTACGAATTCTTGGTGATGCTATTTGGGTTGACCAATGCACCAGCGACATTCATGGACATGATGAACTGAGTATTCCAACCCTATCTGGACCAGTTTGTCGTTGTATTTATAGACGATATTCTGGTTTATTCAAAGTCAGAAGAGGAGCAAGATTCACATCTTCAGGTGGTTTTACAAATTCTGAGGGAGAAGCAATTGTTCACCAAATTCAATAAGTGCGAATTTTGGTTAAGCGAAGTTACTTTTCTGAGCCATGTAGTGTCGGCAGAGGGGATTAGAGTTGATCCTCGAAAAATTGAAGCTGTCTTATATTAGAAGCCACCTAAGTCTGTGGCAAAAATCAGAAGTTTCCTTGGTCTTTCTGGATATTACTGAAGATTTGTTGAAGGGTTTTCTTTGATTTCGGTACCATTGACCAAGTTGCTACGGAAAGGGGTTCCATTTGTTTTATCGGATAAACAATTGGAGAATTTTGAAAGGCTGAAGACGGTTCTGACGGAGGCTCCGATGTTGATTCAGCCATAGGCCGGAAAAGAGTTCATGGTTTACTGTGATGCTTCACACACGGGACTTGGATGTGTGTTAATGCAAGACGGAAAGGTTGTTGAATATGCTTCTCAGCAGTTAAGGCTACATGAGCTAAATTATCCCACATATGATTTGGAATTAGTAGTAGTGGCATTTGCTTTGAAGATTTGGAGACATTATCTGTATGGGGAGAAGTCCTTCATTTATATGGATCATAAGAGCTTAAAATATATTCTCACCAAGAAGGAGTTGAATTTAAGGCAGAGGAGGTGGATCGAGTTGTTAAAAGATTACGATTGCTCGATTGAATACCACCCGGGTAAAGCTAACGTGGTGGCAGATGCGCTAAGTCAGAAAGTATTTATGGATCTTAGGGCGATGTTTTCCCATCTCAGCCTGTATAATGATGGGAGTTTGTTAGCTGAGCTTCAGGTGAGACTGACGTGAATAGGTCAGATTAAAGAGAAGCAGTTGTTGGATGATGTCTTGAGTGCTCAACTACTTCATGTACAGAATGGTGGGGTAGAAGATTACAGTCTAAACAGTGATAGGGTTCTGTGTTTCCGTAAGAAAGTTTGCATGCCGAGGGATGTTGAGTTGAGGCAGATGATTCTCCAGGAAGCACATAGTAGCCCATACGCTATGCATCCTGGAGGAAGTAAAATGTATCGGGATTTGCGAGAACAATTTTTGTGGCCAGGTTTGAAAAGAGAGGTAAACAAATTTGTGGGTAAATGTTTGACATGTCAACAGTTAAAAGTAGAGCACCAGTTGCCTTCAGAATTATTGTAGCCAGTAAAGATTCCACAGTGGAAATGGGAGAGGATCACTATGGATTTTGTTAGTGGGCTAACCCTTACGACTACTAAAAAGGATTCGATATGGGTAATTGCTGATCGATTGACGAAGCCCGATCATTTCATACCAGTTTGTGTCGACTACTCTTTACAGAAATTGGCAAAGCTGTATATAGCTGAGATTGTGAGATTGCATGGAGTAATGGTGTCTATCATCTCGGACAGAGATCCAAGGTTTACATCAAGATTTTGGAGGGCATTGCATCAAGCGTTGGGTACAAAGTTAGATTTCAGTAAACTTTTCATCCATAGACTGATGGTCAGTCTGAGAGAGTGATTCAGATCTTGGAGGGCATGTTAAGAGGTTGTATCATCGATTTCAAGGGTCGTTCGGAAGAATTTCTACCATTGGTGAAATTCGCGTACAACAACAGCTATCAGTCCAGTATTCGGATTGTGCCATATGAAGCATTGTATAGGTGAAAGTGTCGTACTCCTACTTGTTAGACACATCATGAATCTGACTTTATTCTAAGGTTAGCTCAAGCTGATAAGCTACTGGTCCCACACGCTTCACCACACGATAAGGTCCGATGAACCTAGGGCTTAGCTTACCCTTTCGTCCAAATCTTAAAATCTTCTTCCACATTGAAACCTTTAAAAAAGCCTGATCACCCACTACAGATTCTATGTCCTTATGCTTTAGGTCTACATAAGATTTCTGCCTATCGGATGCTCCTTAACGTCGCGATCCACGATATGAACTGGCTATTCTTCAAAAGATAGATTAGGCCTTACTTCGATTTCATCCAACGATACAACATGGGATGGATCCAAAGGGTAGCGCCTCTTCAATTCCTACCTTGATAATCCACCTTTATTCTCTCATCTTCTCAAGCTGAAGCACCCATTTAGCCCCTCTTCATTCTTCTTCATACCATACTTTCCTATTTATTCTTGATAACCAAAACCTACATTCTTCTCTTGATTCATCTAAAAGCCGAAACTCTTAAGCCTACATTGAAGTTCTTTTATCTTTATTTTCGGTTCTTTCATCTTGTTCTCTTTTACCCTTAGTTATTGTTGAATCTTCTCTACTGTTGTGCTTGTGCCGAATCCTATTAGGTGTTACTGAATCCTCTGTGTTAAGGTAAGAAGTGGTTCTTCTATTTCTTTATCTCTCTTTGATTTTTTGTAGCCAAAGCCGGATGGCAAATTGGTTTGTTGAAGTTAATATTTTTGACTCATACTCTTACATATTCTCTCTTCTTCGGGGTTGACTATTCCAGAAAACATTGATAGCCGAAGTATTTGGATTCCAAGACTAGGGTTCGGTCAACCTTTGAACCTACCTCTCTTTTCAGGATTCCAAAGTAAGGTGGTTTTCTCTTTAGATATTTGTTTAGGTTCACTTATCGTTATTCACTACCTTAACCCTGTGTTGTTGATTAAACAATCAGCTGTTTCTTTGTAGTATCTTCTGACCAAGATCTTTTAATGGAATCCAATACTAATCAGGCAAAGGAGGGGGTTGGACCCGTAAACCCAGCCCCTAAGTTTAAGAAACATGCGGTGTCAGTAGTCCGAGATTGGGCACTGGGTTGTGGACCGGCTTCAAAACAGAGTAGTAGGCAGATAGCAGTCATTTTTGCTATCGATAGTGTCAATATAGGGAGTATTATTTTGCATGTTATCAGGTGTGTAAACCCTTATACACTTTATTTTTACTGCAATATTATTTATTTGGGCTGATAAGCAGAAAAAGAGCAGTGTAGAAAGTCACAATACCCTTGTGGGTAAGGCAAGGAATGCCAGGTGCGTAACTGTAACAACTTATTGTGAGCTTGGATTTATGTGATAACCCATTACCTTAATGATAGCATGTTACATTCATTTATGACATATTTTATGAATGGGATAGGGATATGATTATAAAAAGGGAAGTGTTGATTATAAGGTCACATAGTGATCGGTGGCTAAACCACGCTTGATTATAAGGTCACATAGTGATTGGTGGCTAAGCCACGCTTGATTATAAGGTCACATAGTGATCGGTGGCTAAGCCACGCTTGATTATAAGGTCACGTAGTGATCGGTGCCTAAGCCATGTGGTATTATATTGGTCACCTAGTGATTGGCATTATAACTGACAGCATGACTGTCAAGATGGCGTGTAGCGGATAGAGGGTTGATTGTAGAAATCCCCACGGTGTGATGGGCTGGTAAGGGATGGCGTGTAGAGGATGGAAAATACTAGGTTGGGCGGGGCTTGATGCATTCATTTGGTTGCATGATATCTAGAATGAGCTGAATATGAGTTTGTGGGCCATGGGCCGTTTATGTGTTATAATGGTTTTACACACTGAGTCTCTGTGACTTACCCTTTTCCTAACTTTTCAGGTAATCAGTAGATCGTGGATATGGGAGCCAAAGCAGACTCGTGGAGGCCATAAAGTCTTTTCTTTTCGTAAACTTTTTCCTGCTTTATTTTATTTTTAATTGGGGATTTCTTTTGGTTTTTGTAATGAGGCCTTTCTGAGTTCATATATGGCTTTTATTTATTATTTAAAATTTGACGCTATTCCAACTTAATCACGAATTTAAAGATCGAGTTTTCAAAATATGAGTTTCATAAACAAACGTTTTCTTTCAAATATCACCAACCATAATGAATGTTTGATTAACTAAAAATTGAAATTTTCCCTAAACTAACCAATCACAGCTTTCAAGACGTCACCCTAAATGAAGGATTTTCAAAACTAAGGGTTTTTTCCCAAATCCAAAGAAAAATTGTTTTTATTTCACCCTGTAACATTCCAAGATTTGGTCTTACTGTTTAGGCCGGATTTGGGGTGTTACAAGAAAGGTAGAAAATAAATGAGAGCTCAGTTTATAGAGAAACTGAAAATTAATATTCTGCTATGTGAAATGATCAAACAGAAGTTTGTGATTAAAAGATGGTGTCGGTTTGTGAAGAGAAAGAATTAGAGAAATGGTTCAAAGAAAAAGAAGATGGGAGGTTGGATGAATGACGAATGTTTTGGCTATCAAGAGGGAGATAAACAAGAGATGAAAATCTTGATCAAACAAAAGAGTAAGAAAATACACAAATGTGCTAAGAGAATTCGGCCAAAGTAAAATGAAAGAAGAAAAATATGGTCACCAAGTCTAGTAATTTCGGCACAAAGCAAAAGAAAGAATTGAGAAAAAACACCAAATTGTGCAAAAGTGATTTTTGGCCTAACAACATAAAAAATCCTACCAAAAGACTAAGCAAATTTTGGCTATCACAATATAGCCCCCAAAACCATCCACATACATGCTCTAAAAAGTCAAAACTTTGCCAACTATCCTTTCCAAAAAATTTCCCCTTGAAAGATGCCACATGTTCCCCCTACATTCCCTTTTCCTTTTGATTTATTTCCCTAACTTCAACCTTGCCTTATTCATTTAGCCACCTTACCAAACATGATGAAGTCCACTCTTGTCATAATTACTCCTTGACCGACATATTAAAGAAGGGAAGCAAAAATAAAAGTCAAGATGCACACAAAGTGATTCGAACTCCTTCTCTCAAGGTATTACAAGTGATGCCACAGCCTTTTTACTAATAGCTCAATTATGTTAGCTATTTAATCAATTGTTTTCATATGCTTTAAGGTCACTTACTCCATCTCCCTAAAGTGCTAAATGCCAAAAATTTTCACTAGGTCCAATTAAATCCCAAGCCTTTTCAAGACCTTATCAACATACAGAATTAATAATCTAACTAGCTTAGCACCAAAATATTGCAACACAAAAATTCAAATTCTAGGATGTTACATTATTCCTAAAACAAAGATATTAAATTAGATAAACAACAAATCTAAAGACCTCCTATCCGTTGTTAATAATAAATTAGATCAAGTTATTAATAATAAAAATATAGATTGATTTAGATTTAGGTCTAGGTCCTTTATATTATGGTAATAGCAATGTAATTTTAACTTTATCTAATGAAGATGATTCTTGGATGAATCTTCTACCTATAATAAAAAGAAAAACAAAAAAGAAAAATTTAAAAACAAGAAAAATATGACTTTGAATCTTATAAAACTCTTATAGAACATTGGAAAACCAATTTTCTAAAACAAAAGAAAAAATAAGCAAATAAAATATTTAAGATTAATAGAAGAACTTTATGAACAACATAAAGATCTATTTACAAAATGCAACTATCACTATATGTTAAATTATAATACTACGTAAAGTAGTAGTTCTAATAATTAGATGTAGATATAAATGTCACGAGTCATAATTCTGATAAAGAAAATACTTCAACAAAAGAAAATATAGAAATTCCTGAGCCCATGGATACTGAACAAACAGATCCATATGATTATGAAATACCAAAACCTAGGGAAATTGATAAACAAGATCCTTATGATAAAAAGAAAATAGATTCGGATCTTCAAACAGATGATTATCTGAGATCTATTAATAAACTTACTCAAAATATAGAATATTGGAAAAACTAATATTTACCTATCGAATTAAAAATGATTCATTTTCCTAATAAATTAGATAAAATATCTACGGATACAAAAGTCAAAGAAACACCAATAATTCAACAAATGAAACTTGGAAAAAGGATATTATTACATTTTCACATTTCCAACCCAGAAATATTATACTTATATTGAAATTACATTTCAATTTATAGAATATAATTCATATTCTTTAAATGCTTTATTAGATATAGGAGCTACAACTAGTAGTCAGAAAGAAAATGCTATTCCATCGTAAAATGGGAACTTATGAGAAATCCAATAAGAGTCATTGGAGTAGATGGTAATGAAACTTTAATTCCTTTTAAATAAAAAATATACCTATCTACATAAATAATGTAAGATTTGTGATACCTAAAATATTATGTTTTCATGAAATGCATGGAGATATATTATTAGGTAATAATTTTATATATCAACATCAACCATTCTCTATAGATAAAAATTTTGTTATATTCACTACTAAAATACTTCAGAGAAATACCTTTAGTAGATAATCATAAATTTATTTGTGATCAAGACTTCACACCACCTAGGAAAGAACATATTAAACAACTTGAAACAAATCATTGGTTGTTTAAAATATTAGAAAATAATTTTAGTGAAGAACCATTAAAATTATGGACAAATAGTCATAGATATTGTACCATTAAATTAGAAAATCCTAATAAAATCATTAGAGTAAAACCTATGATCTATACTAAACAAGATATAGATGAATTTTAAATACATATAAAAGAATTATTAGAAAAAGGATTAATAGAAGAAACTACTAGTCCACATTCTAGTCCTACTTTTATAGTAAGAAACCATGCTGAAATAAAAAAAGTAGAAAAGCTAGAATGGTTATTAACTATAAAAGATTAAATCAAAATACTATTTTTAATGGTTATTTTATTCCAAGAAAGGATGTTTTAATTAATCAAGCTAAACAAGCAAAATGTTTTAGTAAAATTGACTGTAAATCAGGCTTCTGGCAAATCATGCTAACAGAAGAATCCAAACTATTAACAGCCTTTAGTGCCCCTAATGGACATTACCAATGGAGAGTAATGCCATTTGAATTATGTAATGTACCGTAAGTCTTCCAAAGATGGATGGACTCTATATTTCAAAAATATAAAAATTTTGTGTTGTATATATAGATGATATTTTAATCTTTTCGGACACATTATAAAATCATAGAAAACACTTAAATATTATATCTAGAGAATTTATAAAACATGGAATTATCCTAAGTCCTAAGAAAATTGAGTTAGAAAAAACTGAAATAGAATTCTTAGGATTAATATTATCACTGATGGTCTTAAACTCCAAGATCATATTATAATAAAAATAAAAGAATTTCACGAGAATATTCTTGATAAGAAATGACTTCAACAATTTCTAGGAATTGTTAATTATGGTAGAAATTTCTTTCCTAACTTATTTAAAAACTAAAAAAGGATAAACCTTTTGATTGGTCTAAAAAAGACTCGGACATTATAAAACAAATAAAGTCTGAAATAAATTATATTCCTAAAGACAATTTACTTAAACAAGGTGATAAATTGATTTTAGAAACAGATGCCTTAGAAAAAAATTGGAGATGTGTACTAAAAGCCAAAACAGTTAATAATGAAGAATTAATTTGTGGTTATAGTTCAGGGAAATTCAAACATAATGAAATAAATTATGCTATATATGAAAAAGAATTATTAGCAATAAAAAGGGAATAAAAAATCTTGATTTATTTAGCACCTTAACATTTCATCATAAAAACTGATAATCAAGCTGTTAAACAATTTCTAACTAACAAAAGTTTAGAAATTGTACCAAGAAGAATTAGATGGTATAATGAATTATGCCAGTTTAATTTTGATGTTATATACATAAAAGGTACTAATAATATGATTGCTGATTTTTTTAGCAGGTGTTATGGATAGAGGTAAAAAACCTCTAGAAATAGTTGGAGAATGGACAACCGTTCACAAAAAAACCCAACAAAGGGAAAACAATGAATCCTAAACAAAGATTTGCACCTACTCAAGTACCATTTTATCCTAATCAGGGATATTATGTACCACATCCAATGGTATGTCAACCATTTGGAACACAATCACCAAACACGGTGAGTTATTTTAATTTTTCTCAAGATCCTTATTCAATATATCAAAAAGCTATCTTTGAAATTATAAAGAAATGTAAAATTTGTTGAAAAAACAACAAATTCCTGAAATAAAATATTTTTATAATCCATGTTTACCTTTAGAATATTATAATTTTATAAACAAAATATGGAAAACCCATATTTCGAACAAAGAGCAAACTTTAGAAGAGCTCTTACGTTAATTTTCAAATTTCTTAGTTGAAAAACAACTAAAGAAAATGTATCTAATGATTTATTATTAAAATCTATGTTATATAGAGATTGAGACAAGATCCTAATTGAATATATGGATATAAAGGAGATAAATAATCTTCTTGATATATTCTAATATTTTATTAATAAAGGAACAAGCAGTGCTATTATTAATAAAATGTTTATAATATGTCTATATAATAAATGTAGACAAATTCTACCACCGATATTTTTTCAAAAATAAATGGAGCTATTTGCAACTAGCAAGCTCAATATAAAGAAACATTTTCAAAATACTTTTTACAAGCTTATGTTTTTACTAATGATATAGGAGAATAATTTCCTACTATCAAATCCAGGCTTGGTCATGAACCATTTGATATAACCAGTATTGAATAGGGATTTGTTAAAGAAATAACAGTCCAAAATCTTTCTTTTCATTTATTAAAAGATTTTCCTGCTATAGTAAAATCTAGATTAATAAATTTTACTAATATAGATGATTTTGTCTATTATTATCATATAGAAATAAACAATTTTATTAGTATTGATGAAAAAGAAAAATTTTATCAGTCATATCAAATTTGGACATTCGTACAATGATTTGGGGAAGATCCCTCTCAGCAGTAAATGAAGATAATCAACACTTGACAAAAACCATTGACAAGTGTTATAATGATTTTTCTAATTATCAAATCCGAGCCGGAATTGATTTATTGACCAAGGCCCAATATCTACTTCAACAAAATACTTATTTGCTCTGGACTGATGGCAAAAGAATTTTAGCATACGACATTGGAAAAATCCAGGAAGAAAGAAATGAAAAAGCTTTTTAGTTACTAAAAAAGATAGCTGATATGGAGATCGATGATTATCCAAAAGCAACGAAAATCAAAGACACGTGGGAAAGCTGGAATACACCAGTTCCTTCACCGGAGTTATTACATCTCGATGAAATAGAGGAGATGAATCTCAAAAATATCCAAGAAGGATAACGACAAAACACACATGGAAGAATGACATCCAAGAAAGGAGCATTCAATTTTGGAGGAAATCACCATTCATAAATGTCCATAAACAAATGAGACAAAGATTGATGAAAGCATGATAGAAGCAACCATCACATCAACAATTACATCAAGTAAGCTACGAGGAAGCAACCATGAATGCATGAGTAATGTGGAAGCAACCATCACATCAAGGAAGCTATGTGGAAACAACTATGAAGCTAACATTTAAGTCATCCTTATCCTCAAGTTAGATATATACATTTAGGAATAATTATGATAACAATTACAACCTTATTTGGAAAAGGTTATGATAAAAATTCGAATAGTATCCTGATAAGGATGACTTAAATGTTAGCTTCATGGTTGTTTTCATGTAGCTTCCTTGATGTCATGGTTGCTTCCACATTACTCATGCATTCATGGTTGCTTCCACGTAGCTTCCTTGATGTAATTGTTGATGTGATGGTTGCTTCCATCATGCTTTCATCAATATTTGTCTCATTTGTTTATGGACATTTATGGATGGTGATTTCTTCCAAAATTGAATGCTCCTTTCTTGGATGTCATTCTTCCACGTGTTGTGTAACACCCCAAACCCAGCCCATGCGTTAAGGCCAAATCTGACATGTCATGTAACACCCCAAACCCGGCTCAAAATGTCACGACTAGATCTGGTATGCTACGAATGTTGAAAACTTTGATTTGGAGGGTTTTGAAAATCTCGGTTCGTTTATGCAAGTGTTTGTTAAATAAGTGATATTGGTAGAAAGCCTTTGTAATTTTTTTTTTGTTTTAAAACTTATTTGAAAATCTCTTTTTTTTTTTCCTTCTTATAATCAAGTCCTTGAACATAAGTTTGTAGAATAAAAACATTAATAAATGGAAATTGATAACCTAAGATATGGAGGCCTTATTACATAAATAATCCCAAAATTAAAACTTAAAGGAAAATCGAAAATAGTTTATGAAAATAAAAACTTGATGGCCCCTTGAGTCCACCTCGGCTCCCATGTCCACGATCTATTGCTCATCTGAAAAGTCAGGGTAATTAAAGGGTGAGTCACCAAGACTCAGCGTGCAAATCCCGAAAACACATAAAAGGGTGAGGCCCACAAACACATTATGGGCCTTGGCCCATACACAATGGCAACAAAAAATATACACATGCTACATGGCCCAACCCAATCATATAATCCATCCTCTACACACCAGCCCGTACCAGCCATCACACCTTGGGGATTTCTACAATCAACCCTCCATCCGCTACACACCATTTCGACAGATGTGCTGCCTGTCATAAAGACCGATCACTATGTTACCTACGTGGAAGAGCCCCCGATCGCCATGCGACCTTGATAATATATATTGTGGTTTAACCACCGATCACTATGTGACCTATTAATCAGATGTGGCAGAGCCACCGATCGCCATGCGACCTAAGTAATACGTTGTGGGTTAATCACCGATCACTGAGTGACCTATTAGCATGCTCTTCCCCTTCATCATATCAATCCCATCCCATGCATACATTCATGCAGAATGAAAATAATATACTATCTAAAAAGATCACATACTACCACATCCTTCGATACACATAGAGAAGTTTCTACGATTTCGTACTTGGCATCCTTTACCTACCCCTTTCGGGTAAGATGACTATTCATACAACCTTTTTCCGACTTTTAGCCCATAATATATATATATATAGGACAGATTAACTAGTGTGATAGAGATCCATACACCTGATTACAGTCAAGACGATACTTTCTATGTCAACACATCCAAGAGTCGATATGATCGCTAATTGCCTAAGGTTTTGCTTCGAAGCCGGTCCACAACTCGGCGGCCAATCCCGAACTCATCGACATCGCTCTTTCTTAAACTTGAGATTGGTTTCTTGATCCAATCCCTCTTTGGTGATTGACATTTGATTCCATCAAAAGACGTTATCAGTTGTTACCAGCACAACATATGGTTGTTAATCCATAACATATGGTTAAGATTATAAACGCGATGAACGAACCTAACGAAAATCTAAAGAGAACCCCTTACCTTGAAATCCCGAAAAGAGATTGAGACTCAAGGACTACTAGTTTCTGGCTTTTAGATCTAAACAATCTACTTCTATTCCCGACGTCGCCCAACAAGAAAACATCAAACCATTAATCAAACGTCAACCTTACCAAGCCCATTAGCCTTTTGGCTTTAGCTTCCAAAAACCGAAAGAAAAGTGAAGAGAAGAAGATCGAAACTTACCCTACCACAGGAGATTCGGCTATTCCTAGAAGATTTTGGCTTTTTACGAAAATCAAAAGAGAAGATGATTCAAAGAATCTATGGAGATTCGGCTTTTTAATGAAGAAATCGGCAGGAAGAAAAAAAAGAATAGACATTAGGGCATTCGGATATGGCAGAAGAGAGTAAAGAGAAAGGATGCTTAAGGGTTTCGACTTATAGAAAAAATCAAAAAAAGGTGTAAAGAAAGGCTATGAGGTTTGGCTTTTGCAGAGAATGAAGAAGAACATGGAATTTTAGGAGTTTTCGACTTTTTGAGAAAAGAAACAAATAAGAGAAAAGAATGATAATAAATGCCGAAATTAAGAAGTACCCCATTTTCTAATCAAATTTTCGGTACACACGCTAACCAAAAGCCGAAATTTCCCTCTTTTGAAAACTAAAACTAATTAATTAACAAGGGAAATTTCGATACCCCCTTTAGCCTCATCAAAACCGATTTCCTCTTTCCCCCAGAGTTGGAAATTCGGCCACTACTGTGATCAATAGATAATTCCCAAAATTTCTCCCTTATCCATATCCGATCATACCTTCGCAAGTGGCCTAGATAACACCACCACTTCCTCCTTTCTATCTGCTACATTATCCACATTATCCACTCACATAAATCCCCCTATTTCTAAGCCTCATTCCCATCCCACTCAACCCACATAAATGCTAAAAATTAACTAAATTTAATTAAAAGAATTGGGCTTCATGCAACTTGAATTTGAGCCTCCACAGTTGACGCCACTTATCTGCTCTTTAAGTGGCGCCGCTTTTCCACTGGGCCACAAGCCCCATTTTGTATCTTAAAACACAGATAACATCTTTTAAGCTCTATCTTATCCGGCTTTTCACTAGAGTGTCCAAATAGAAAATTTGATTAAGGCCTCGGCCCAACCCTGAGCCCATTTTGGACCTCTAACACTCGTATTAAACTTAACCACACATTTTATTTTCGATCTGAGACTATAGTTCTCAAGAACATATTAAAGCACTCCTTGGAGTTCCTAAAAAATACACTCTTTCTGCCATATTGTTGGTTGTGCTTTTTGATTGTGCGCAGCTTTTCCGTAAAGGCCCATTAATTCAAAATGTTACAGTTCTACCCCCTTAAAGAAATTTTAGGCTCGAAATTACCTGATCAGAATAGATGCGAGTATTACTGCCGCATCGCTTCCTCTGGCTCCCAAGTAGCCTCCTCAAAACTGTGATTCCGCCATAGAACCTTAACCAACGGAACCTTTTTCCTTCGTAACACTTTTACATCACGATCCAGGATTTCCACTAGTTCCTCTTCAAAGGATAGGTCAGGTCTTACCTCGATTTCCTCTACAGGAACCATATGAGACGGATCCAAACAGTATCGTCTCAGCATAGAGACATGAAACACATTGCGAATCTAGCTTAACTCTAAAGGTAGCTCAAGGTGATAGGCTACGGTCCCACTCGTTTCAACACTCGATATGGTCCGATGAATTTGGGACTTAACTTACCCTTCCGTCCAAACCTTAATGCTTTCTTCCACGGTGACACCTTCAAGAAAACTCTGTCACCCACTGCAAACTCTATGTCATCACACTTCAAATCAGCATAGGACTTCTGTCTATCTGACGCTTCCTTCAATCGAGATCAAATTAACTCAACCTTCTTCTCTGTCTCGGTAACCAATTCTGGCCCCAAAATTTGATGTTCCCCTAACTCCGTCTAGTAGATAGGAGTACGACACTTCTGCCCGTACAATGCTTCATAGGGCGCCATCTGAATACTAGACTGGTAGCTATTATTGTAAGCAAAATCCGCCAACGGTAAAAACTCTTCCCAACTACCCCTGAAATTAATGACACAACCTCTCAACATGTCCTCCAAGATCTGAATCACCTGCTCAGACTGTCCATCGGTTTGGGGATGAAACGTTGTACTGAAATCCAACCTTGTACCCAGCGCTTGATGCAACACCTTCCAAAATCACGATGTGAACCTAGGGTTCCTGTCCGATATGATCGATACTGGTACTCCATGCAACCTCACCACCTCCGCTATGTATAGCTTTGCCAATTTCTGCAGAGAGTAATCGACCCATACTAGTATGAAATAAGCATACTTTGTCAAGCGATCAACAATCACCCAGACCGAATCTTTCTTAGTAGGCGTGAGAGGTAGCCCACTAACAAAGTCCATTGTGATCCTTTCCCACTTCCATTGTGGAATCTTCACCGGTTGCAACAACCCTGATGGTAACTGATTCTCCGCCTTTACCTACTGATAGGTCAAACACTTATTCACCAATTCAGTTACTTCATGCTTCAAGCCCGGCAACTAGAACTGATCTCGCAAATCCTGATACATCTTACTCCCTCCAAGGTGCATAGCGTAGGGACTATCATGCGCTTCTTGCAAAATCTGACGCCTCAACTCCGGATCTTTTGGCATGCAAACTCTCCCTCAAAAACATAATAGTCCTTCCTCATTCACATTGAATTTCGTTGGCCCAACACTTGATCCTACTAGAAACTTCACCTTTAGCGACTCATCGGTCTGCTGCTTCTCCTTAACCTAACTGAGCCAAGAGGGTTTCACTTGAAGTTCAGCTAATAAACTCCCATCATCGTATAAACTAAGGTGAGCAACCATTGCTCTCAAGTCAGAGATCATTTTATGACTCAAAGCATCTGCCACCACATTAGCTTTACCCGGATGATACTCGATTGAGCAGTCATAATCCTTTAACAACCCGATCCACCTCCTTTGCCCTAGATTCAACTCCTTCTGGGTCAAAAGGTATCTTAGACTCTTGTGATCGGTATAAATAACAGATTTCTCCCCGTACAGATAATGTCTCCAGATATTCAAAGTAAAAACCACCGCTGCCAAATCCAAATCATGGGTGGGATAATTTGCTTCGTGATGTCTTAACTGCCGAGATGCATACGTAACCACCTTTCCATCTGCTTTAACACGCATCCTAGTCCCGTGTGTGAAGCATCACATTAAATTACGAATTCCTTCCTAACCTCCGACTGAATCAATACCAGAGCCTCTGTCAAAATCCTTTTTAACTTCTCGAAACTCTCTTGCTACTTATTAGACCAAACAAATGGAACCCCTTTCCGTAACAACTTAGTCAATGGTGTCGCAATTGAAGAAAATCCTTCAACAAACATTCGGTAGTACCCGATCAGACCAAGAAAACTCTAAATTTTTGCCACAGACCTGGGCGGCTTCTAATCCAACACCGCCTCAATTTTTCGAGGGTTAACCCTAATCCCCTTTGCCGACACAACGTGCCCTAGAAAAGTAACTTCACTTAGCCAAAATTTGCACTTATTGAATTTGGCATACAACTGGTTCTCCCTCAGTATCTGGAAAACCACTTGTAGATGTGAATCATGCTCCTCCTTCGATCTTGAATAAACCAGGATATCATCTATAAATACTACGACAAACCGATCCAAGTAGGGTTGGAATACTCAGTTCATCATATCCATAAACGATGCTGGTGCGTTAGTCAACCCAAATGGCATCACCATGAATTCGTAGTGACCATAGCGAGTCCTAAATGCCGTCTTATGAATATCCGCCTCCTTGACCTTAAGCTGATGGTACCTTGATCTCATGTCTATCTTTGAAAAGACAGAGGCCCCCTTCAACTGATCGAACAAGTCATCGATTCTTGGCAACGGGTATTTGTTTTTGATTGTTAACTTATTCAGCTGACGATAGTCAATGCACATACCCATCGATCCATCTTTCTTCTTAACAAATAACACTGGCGCTCCCTACGGTGACACACTTGGTCGAATAAACCCTCTATCCAGCAACTCCTGTATCTGCGCTTTCAACGCCACCAACTCCTTGGGCGCCACTCTGTATGTGCCGATAGATACTAGCACTGTTCCCGAAAGAAGATCAATACCAAACTCCACTTCACGATCCAGAGGTAATCCCGAAAGCTCTTCTAGGAAAACATCAAGAAATTCATTCACCATCCTAACGTCCCCAACAGTTAGGTCCTTGGCTTCCAGAGCCTGAACAAACATTAGAATTGCCTCGCATCCTTTTCTCACCATCGTTTTCGCTCTTAAGGCAATCACCACATTCGATAGACAGTTCCCCCTTTCTCCTATCACCAGCACTTTACCACCCTCGAGGGTTTTTAACACCATATGCTTGGCTGCACAATCTAAATTAGCTTGATACTTCACTAGCCAGTCCATGCCTAATATTAAGTCGAACTCTCCGAGCGGTAGTTCCATCAGATCCGTCAAGAGAACTATTCTTGAAACTTCTAAGGGTACCTCCCGATAGAGTTTATCTACTACCAAAGATTGTCCTAATGGGCTAATTACAGTCATCGCCCTATGGGTAATCTTAGAATCTAAACTTAAAGTTCTAGACACACTACTAGCAACATAAGAATGCATCGACCCAATATCAATCAATGCAGTGTAAGGCAAACCAAATATTAAAATGTACCAGTTATGACATCCGGTGTGTCAGCCTCCTCTCGACGTCTGGCAGTATAGACCAACCCCGACTGTCTCGCCTCAGTGTTTCCTACCCTCGGCCTGGTGCTCCACGACCCCGACTGAAACCGTTACCACCTCAGGCTGGACCACGACATCTCTGCATCACGACCCCTACTACTAGCAAGCTTTTCCACGCCTGCAGTCCTACATCACCTTGTGGCTGTGGATAGTCTCTAATCTGATGGTCCATAGATCCACACCTAAAGCACTTCCCACTGCCTGCCCAACACTCACCTATGTAGAATTTACCACATTGAACACACTTCTGTGTCTGACTGGCAGCAATAGGTCTCTCATCCCATCTCAGCCTAATCGACCTAGGTCTTTTCTAAACACGTCCGGCTGCCCCTATTGCTCTAAAATTTCTCTTACTTTCACTCCTATCTCTATCCCTGTTTAGTTTTTTCGTCCGCTTCACCTCCTCAACTATCTTAGCTTTCTCCACATGCACAAAAATTCCCTCTCCCACTATGGAGCTATCAAAACACATAGATCTCAAACCGAACACAACGCTCATGTTCTGTGGCCACTATCCCTCGAGCATAATGGCTAAGGCATAAGAATTTTACTTCATATGCCACCACCGACCTACTTCTCTAAACCAGATTCAGAACGCTTTGTGCTGCGCATCCACATAACTTGTTCCAATGTACTTACTCTAAAATGCCATTCTGAAGTAATCACAGGTGATACGGTCAACCACTGAACCATCCTTAACTGTAAGCCACCATTGGTATGCTTCGTCCGCAAGAGAGATACAACTCCTTTTAGTTTCTCCTCCTCCGTGAAATCCAGATCATCTATTATACGCTCAACCGCCTCCAACCAATACTCAGCTGTACTCGGGGCTATACCATAGATTTCCTTAAACACTTCTGCCCCATTCGCTCTAAGTCACTCCGACATGATTTTCGCCTCTGTGCCCATGCTCGCCCAAAGAACCCTCTCTAAAACCCTTAACATCTCCTGAGATATTGCATCATCTCTGGCCGTCTAGTCTTAAAATTTTGCCTCCTCAACTAGTGGAACTGGCGTCTCATCTCCTGATCCATGGCCAGACCCTACTGGTTCTGACATAGCCTGTAACACCCCAAGCCCGGTCTATGCGTTGAGACAAGATTTGGTTTGTTACATGAATCGAGTTATCTTTAATTTTGCAATAAGTTGAAAACTTCAATATAAATTTCAGATTTTACAATAAATAGAAGAGTATTTGAATTTGATAAATCTTTTTTGAAAACATCAGTTGAAAATCATTGTATTATCAAAACCTTTAAATAGTTTGTTAAAGAGTTTACTATAATAAAATATTTATAAAAGAATTCCATATACTTGAAAATCCAAATTTATTTTAATAAAGCATCATAAAATCACAGCCCATAATTAAAAAGTCCAAAGTTTAGTTTAAATCCCAAACACACATAAAATCCATAAGTTATTTATAGAGGCCCTTATTACAATAATCCATAATAGTAAAATATTTATTAAAAGTTCGAGTTTAAATAACCCTCTTAACGCAAAGATGGCCTCCACGAAGTCATCCTCGGCCCAAGTCCACATCAATTTCCATTACCGAGATGGAAAGAAATTAAAGGGGTGAGTTACTTAGAACTCAAGTGTGTAACTCACTTACCACCATTATTGGGCGGATCATCAAGATATTATGTTGGGCTTGAGCCCAATTCGAATTCAACAATATATCATGAATTTAAAACAATTAAAATGCATGTAAAATGTAATTCCCAACCCAAGCCTAATATCCATCCGCTAACACCCCTGTACCAACCATCACACTGTGGGGATCAAGTCAACCCACCCCGCCATCACACCAATCGTAGGCATTAAGCCTTTTTATAATTGTGGCATAGCCACCGAACTAGAGGCAATAAGCCGTTAATGTGGCAGAGCCACCGAACTAGAGGCAATAAGCCGTTAATGTGGTAGAGCCACCGAACTAGAGGCAATAAGCCGTTAATGTGGCAGAGCCACCGAACTAGATATTTGGCAACTCGCCATTCTTCTCTTCATATATCCCACCCCATGCAATCGTATGTATAAAATATAATCATATAATAATTTCATTTATTTAATTCATAACAATGGTGGGTTTATCATTTCATTTGGCCCATAAACATATTTAGCAATTTGTCTATTTAGCAATTTAGTGGGCTTTGGCCCATTTACCTGAACTAGAGTATTTTGGCCCAATTTATCGAACTAGAGTATTTTGGCCCAATTTATCGAACTAGAGTATTTTGGCCCAATTTATCGAACTAGAGTATTTTGGCCCAATTTATCGAACTAGAGTATTTTGGCCCAATTTATCAAAACATCCAATTTACATAATAACAATTAATTTCTCGAGGGCATTTTCGTAATTTTCACGATTTAGTCGTTTTACGTATTTTCGTCAAAATATCAATTTTTACGTTTTACCGATCTAATCGTTTTACGATTTACTTCCATACCAAATTTGACATCCAACCGAGAAAATAATGAGTGTGAAATTACACACCTTGATACCGAGAGTACTAATTCTTCTCGCTCCTCGGCACCTAAAACATATTTTGATCCGTTAGACAACTATTTCGTAAAATAAATCTTAATCGATAATGGATCCAAAATCTTACCCTCTTGATTTTGAATCACTTCGATTTTTGGCTTTTCCTCGTTTATTGATTCGTTAGCCGCCGAGAATCCACCAACGTATAACGGCTCGAAAGTTCGTACTACTTCGAATAATGGACTTCCTTCGGATGATGGCCCGCAACCCGGTGGAAAATCCCGGACTGTCGAAACCGCTCTTCGTTTGAATGGGGGATTTACGGATCCGCCCCTCTTAACGTGACTAACCACCGCCCTTTTCTTCCCTATTTTGAAAGTCTTCAAGATTCAAAAGAATTTTAGTTAGATCTATAATATCAAATAATACTAGAGATTTTAAAGAGTGGGATTTCCTTACCACAATGAAACGTTTCCAACGTTTCCACGTTTCCCCCGTTCACTTGAGTTCCGATCTCCGTTATTGCACTAAATAATAACGAAAGAGACGTTATTAAAAAGAACGTTATATCAATCCAAAAAGACCCTCATAAAACCAATGATATTCGGCCATGACACTAACAATAAATCGAAAATTGGAGAAGAACCCTTACCTAAATCCCACGGTCGAAAGGAAAGGATTGAGAGTGTTGTTTAATTGATGGAAGATTCGGCTATGTATGATTAAGGAAAAGAAAATAATTTTTTTGGCTTATAGGCACATTAGCATTCGGCTATGGGAGTGTAGATGGAGAGAACTTCGATTGAAAAAGAAATAGGATATAAGAAAAGATGGTGATGATGTTGCTTTGATTTCAAGGAGATTAGGAGAAAAAGAAAAGAAGAAGACAAGCTTTAGGAGAGATGTATATTCGGCAATGGCAAAAAAAAAAAAGAAAAGAAAAGAATTGGCTTTTGGTATATGTGATTTTCGGCATTCAAAGAAAAGGTACAACCAAGTACTAGAGCAATTAAACAAGAATGACCAAATGGTCAAAATGATCAAGGCTTACCAAAGCAAAATTCGGCCAAGGGAGAGATAGGTTGAGAGAATTTGCAAAAATATGCACAAAACTAAAGAAGATGACCAAAATAAAAGACTAATTTTCCTAGCCAACTATCACCAAAATTCGGCCTCCCCCCTAGCCATATTGCCGTCCATATGCATGGTCCAATGCCATGATTTTGCTTCCAAAATTCTCCCTTGATATGTGCCTTATGTCCCCCCTATCTTTCCTTAAATCTTTGATTCCATGCCATAAGTTAGTTGTTTCCTTAATCCATTGATACACTAACCAAAAATAACATGGTCAACACCTTCCTTATATGTTCATTGTGACACTTCCTATCCATGAGCGAAAATTAAAACAAAAATTTCATCTAGGTGCTATACAAGGGATTTGAACCTCTTCCCTCTTGCTATAACCCATGCGCCAATACCACCATACCATATGCTCATCTTATGACACTTTTTAGCACATAATTTAACTTAAGTCCTAATGACATTTGTTTCACTTCAATAAATTCTCAATAAATAATTTTTTTTTTCTTCTCCAAATAATGCTTTACTCCTCTTTATGACTTCAATAAGCACTAAAGCAAAATAAAATTTTTGCTTTAAAACTAAACATCAATTTATGCAATATAATAATACTCGATTTTTAGGGTGTTACAACTCTACCCTCCTTAAAGAAAATTTAGTCCTCGAAATTTACAGTTGAAAAGGTGAGGGTATTGTTGCGAATTGCATCCTCGACTCCACGTAGCTTCTTCCACTCCGTGGTTACGCCATAGAACTTTGACTAATGGCACGGTTTTCTTCCTTAGTACCTTGACATCTCATCTAGGATTTCCACCGTTCTTCTTCAAAAGACAAATCTGAATTTAGCTCCAATTCTTCTACCTGGGTATAATGTGCGAAGGATCCGATCTATAACGCCTCAACATGGGAACATGAAAACATTATGAATCGATCCAACTCGGAGGTAACTCAATCTGATATGCCACTGGACCAACACGCTTCAACACACGATAAGGTCCAATGTATCTAGGACTTAGCTTGCCCTTCCTTCCAAACCTGAAGATCTTTTTCCAAGGAGAGACCCTCAAGAAAACCTGATCTCCCACACCATACTCGATGTCCCTTCGCTTCGGATCTACGTCGACTTACATCTATCTGAGGCTTCTTTCAACCGTGCTCGAATAACTTTTACCTTATCCTCTGTCTCAGATATCATCTCAGGACCTAACATCTGTCTTTCGCCCAACTCAGTCCAACAAATAGGAGAGCGACACTTACGACCATACAATGCCTCGTAAGGTGCCATCTGAATGCTAGACTGATAGCTGTTGTTATACGCGAATTCTGCCAGTGGTAGATAATCCTCCCAACTACCCCTGAAATCAATTACACATCCTTTTAACATATCTTCCAATATCTGAATCACTCTTTCCGACTGACCATCAGACTGAGGATGAAAAGCCGTACTGAAATTCAACTTTGTCCCCAAGGCTTCATGCAGAGCTTTCCAGAATCGTGATGTAAACCTAGGGTCCCTATCCGATATAATAGATACAGGTACCCCATGCAACCTCACAATTTTGGATACGTACAGTTTCGCCAATTTCTGCAATGAATAATCCGTACGAACTGGCAAGAAATGAGCAGTCTTCGTCAACCGATCAACAATTACCCAAACAGAATTTTTCTTAGTAGGTGTTAAAGGTAACCCACTAACAAAATCCATAGTTATCCGCTCCCATTTCCAAAGAGGAATCTTTATCGGTTGTAACAATCCAGACGGTAATTGATGTTCTGCCTTCACTTGCTGACAAGTCAAACATTTTCCCACAAACTCTGTAATCTCACGCTTCAACCCTGGCCACCAATACTGTTCACGGAGATCTCGATACATCTTATTTCCTCCGGGATGCATAGCATAAGGGCTACTATCGCCTCCGTAGAATCGGTTGCTTTGTGCGGGTCCTTAGGCATGCATACTCTTCCTCGAAAGCACAACACACCCTCCGTGTTTATTCCAAAATCTTCAATTTCACCGTTTTTAACTTGCCGAAGTAAAGGTCCCAACTTCTCATCGATGTCTATTTTTCCTTGATTTGTTCCACCACGAGGTTTTACACGAAGTTCGCTAACAAGCGCCATCCTCATCTGAGACTCAAATGGGCAAACAAAGCTCTTAATTGAGATCGCTTTACGACTTAACGCGCCGCTACCACGTTAGCCTTTCCAGGATGGTATTCGATGGAGAAATCGTAATCCTTTAGTAATTCTACCCATCTTCTTTGTCTTAAATTCAACTCCTTTTGGGTAAGGAGGTATTTAAGACTCTTGTGATCCGTGTAGATTATGGACTTCTCACCATAGAGATAGTGCCTCCAAATCTTTAGAGCAAAGACAACGGCAGCTAACTCCAAATCATGAGTAGGGTAGTTCACTTCGTGGTCTCAATTGACGAGAAGCATAGGCCACCACCTTTCCATTTTGCATCAATACACAACCTGGACTCGTGTGAGATGCATCACAATATCTGGTGAATTCTTTTCCAGCCTCTGGTTGAATTAAAACTGGAGCTTCTGTCAGGATCTTCTTCAATTTCTCGAAACTCTCTTGCCGCTTTTCAGTCCAGATATACGGAGCTCCCTTTCGCAACAATTTAGTTAGGGGTGCGACAATCAACAAAACCCTCTACAAAAGCGTCTATAGTATCCAGCCAGGACCAAGAAACTCGAATTTCACCATCGATGTTGGTGGTTTCCAATTCAGAATAGCCTCATTTTTCTAGGATCCACCCTTATTCCTTCGGCTGATACTACATGACCAAGGAAAGTCACCTCCTTTAGCCAAAATTCACATTTACCAAATTTGGCATATAATTGCTTATCACGAAGTAGCTGTAATACTATCCGCAAATGCTGGTCATGTTCCTCCTCATTTTTCGAATAAACCAATATGTCATCTATGAACACTACCACAAACCGGTCTAAATATGGTTGAAAGACTCGGTTCATCATGTCCATAAATGCAGCTGGTGCATTGGTTAGTCCAAACGGCATCACTACAAACTCATAGTGTCCGTAACGTATCCGAAATGCCATCTTATAAATGTCCGCTTCTTTCACCTTAAGCTGGTGATAACCCGACCTTAAATCAATTTTGGAGAAAAGCAAGCTCCTTTTAATTGATCAAATAGGTCGCCAATTCTCGGCAGAGGATACCGATTCTTGATCGTCAATTTATTCAATCGCACGTAGTCAATGCACATACGCATCGATCCATCCTTCTTCTTGTGAGCAACTGGTGCTCCCACGGAGACACACTTGGTCGAATGAATCCCGATCCAACAATTCTTGAATTTGAGCTTTAAGCTCACCAACTCCTTCGGTGCCATTCTATAAGGAGCAATGGACACGGAGGCATCCTGCAAAAGCTCAATGCCAAATTCTACTTCCGATCCGGAGGTATACGGAAAGTTCTTCGAAATACATCGGAAATTTCTTCACCGTCCTCACATCATTCACGGATAATTCTTTGGCATCCAAAGCACGAGATAAAGGCTAGGAATGCTCCGTACCCTTTCCGCACCAACTTCTCAGCTTTTAATGCAGATACCACATTTGCCAGATAGTTCCTTCGTTCACCAATCATTATGACTTCCTTATCATCCGAGGTTTTTCCTGACATTTGTTTTTCGGCACAATCCAATTCTTAGATGTTTGACCAGCCAATCCATGCCTAGAATGAGATTGAACTCGCCAAAAGGTAGTTCCATCAAGTTTGCTAAGAATACCTCCTCTTGGATTTTTAAGGGCACGTCTTTAAATATTTTATTAACAATTATCAATCATCCTAAAGGACTAATCACCGTCATCTCATTTTCGGTAATTTCGGATTCTAAATTCAGGTTTCGGATATGGAACTAGCTACGTATGAATGGGTAGAGCCAATATCTATTAAAGCAATAACGGTACATCAAAATGAAGAACGTGCAGCTTATCACATCAGTGCATTGCCGTCCTCGCATGCGTCTAACCGCATAGACCGATCCAGTGTCTTGCATCGCATTTCTCTATTACCATTGCCTCGACCGGTGCACCTTGACCACGACCAGCCCCATTACCGCTACGACCGGTCCACGTCCTCTCGGTGGTCTTTGGTTACCTCTGGCGGTGTGCATCATTATTACGGACTTCTTGAGTCGTATCTATTCGTCGAGGACAACTTTTGTCTCGATGTTCCATTGAACCGCATTTGTAACATCGCCGTTTTCCTCCAACATTCCCCAAAATGTCTTTTCCCACACTCGGTTCAATCTCGACTTGATTATTTGCTCTAGGGTTACGCCTTGAACTCGATTCATCATTCCGGGGTTTCTTCGAAATCTCTTTGAAGATCCAGATATGTCTCTCTCTTGTTTTAGAATCTTTCTCGGTTACGAGTTCTTAGCCTCTTGGCTATTTTGTCCTTCTCCACCGAGTGGAAAAATTTCTAACTTGTTGCGAGCAATCGAACCCTCGACTCATCATTAAGTCCATCTTCAAAGCGTCATAGCGTTCATGGTGCATTGCTACAATTGTCCCGCATAGCGGCTCGGGCGTACAAACTCGACTTCATATCTTGCCACGGTCTTACTTCCTTGAACAAGATTCAGAATTCCTTCCTTGACGTCTACATAGCTCGTTCCAACATATTTTCCTTGGAAGGCGGCTTTAAAGAATTCCCGATTAATCGATGCTTCAAGTGTTTTCTCAAACAGTGAGCCACCAGCGTCGCCTCATCTCTCAATAAGGATCTGAGTCCTCTCGGTTTTGCTCGACAAGACATTCCATATCATCCATAATCCGTTCCTGACTTGAGCCAAGATTCGCCACATTCGAGCTACACGAGACACCTCGAAAACTTCGCATTATTCGCCTTAAGTCGCTCTGAAATTGACCCACGAGTTATCGGCCCAATTCTAGTTCCAATGACCCTTTCCAAGACTCGTAGCATTGCTTGAGTCAATGCATGATCTTCTTCCATGTGATCGCGTGATCCGGTCTCACTTTCAATTGACGCAAAGTCGTCCACTTACAGCATATGATTTGGTGCTTCAGCCGTAGCACCTCGGCCTCTACCACGGCCACGTCTAGGCCCACGACCACGTCCTCTTGTACTCATGATAGCTTGTTCGTTTATCTGATTACAAGTTTTATGAATCAGAAATTTTGTTTCGGTGTTTGTTAACGATATTTTATGAGATTTGAGATATAAAGTTGTTTTTCGCAACATATCCTATAGTCTCAATCTCTACGATTTTTCATATCTAAAACTAGAAGTTCTAGAGTGTTCCTATGATCATATCATAGTAATCATTAAGCAATAATACTTACTTGACTTGTTGCCGGATGCTTGTGGTGCCATACTGATCTTTAAAAATATCATTGAGCGTTTTCATACAGAAATTATTTTTGAACCCAAACCGCAATGAAGTTTTTGAAACTGGGCTCTGATACCACTAAATGTAACACCCCAAACCCGGTCTATGCGTTGAGACAAGATTTGGTTTGTTACATGAATCGAGTTATCTTTAATTTTGCAATAAGTTGAAAACTTCAATATAAATTTGATTTTACAATAAATAGAAGAGTATTTGAATTTGATAACTTTTTTTTTGAAAACATCATTGAAAATCATTGTATTATCAAAAACCTTTAAATAGTTTGTTAAAGAGTTTACTATAATAAAATATTTATAAAAGAATTCCATATACTTGAAAATCCAAATTTATTTTAATAAAGCATCATAAAATCACAGCCCATAATTAAAAAGTCCAAAGTTTAGTTTAAATCCCAAACACACATAAAATCCATAAGTTATTTATAGAGGCCCTTATTACAATAATCCATAATAGTAAAAATATTTATTAAAAGTTCAGAGTTTAAATAACCCTCTTAACGCAGTATGGCTTCCACGAAGTCATCCTCGGCCCAAGTCCACATCAATTTCCATTACCTGAGATGGAAAGAAATTAAAGGGGGTGAGTTACTTAGAACTCAGTGTGTAACTCACTTACCACCATTATTGGGCCAGATCATCAAGATATTATGCTGGGCTTGAGCCCAATTCAGAATTCAACAATATATCATGAATTTAAAACAATTAAAAATGCATGTAAAATGTAATTCCCAACCCAAACCTAATATCCATCCGCTAACACCCCCGTACCAACCATCACACCTGTGGGGATCAAGTCAACCCACCCCGCCATCACACCAATCGTAGGCATTAAGCCTTTTTATAATTGTGGCATAGCCACCGAACTAGAGGCAATAAGCCGTTAATGTGGCAGAGCCACCGAACTAGAGGCAATAAGCCGTTAATGTGGCAGAGCCACCGAACTAGATATTTGGCAACTGGCCATTCTTCTCTTCATATATCCCACCCCATGCAATCGTGTGTACAAAATATAATCATATAATAATTTCATTTATTTAATTCATAACAATGGTGGGTTTATCATTTCATTTGGCCCATAAACATATTTAGCAATTTGTCTATTTAGCAATTTAGTGGGCTTTGGCCCATTTACCGAACTAGAGTATTTTGGCCCAATTTATCGAACTAGAGTATTTTGGCCCAATTTATCGAACTAGAGTATTTTTGGCCCAATTTATCGAACTAGAGTATTTTGGCCCAATTTATCGAACTAGAGTATTCGCCCAATTTATCGAACTAGAGTATTTTGGCCCAATTTATTGAACTAGAGTATTTTGGCCCAATTTATCAAAACATCCAATTTACATAATAACAATTAATTTCTCGAGGCGTTTTGTAATTTTCACGATTTAGTCGTTTTACGTATTTTCGTCAAAATATCAATTTTACGTTTTACCGATCTAATCGCTTTTACGATTTACTTCCATACCGAAATTTGACATCCAACCAGAAAATAATGAGTGTGAAATTACACACCTTGATACCGAGAGTACTAATCCTTCTCGCTCCAAGCACCTAAAACATATTTTGATCCGTTAGACAACTATTTCAGTAAAATAAATCTTAATCGATAATAGATCCAAAATCTTACCCTCTTGATTTTGAATCACTTGATTTTGGCTTTTCCTCGTTTATTGATTAGTTAGCCGAGAATCCACCAACGATAACGGCTCGGAAGTTCGTACTACTTGAATAATGGACTTCCTTCGAAGATGGCCCGCAACCGGTGGAAAATCCGGACCGTCAAACCGCTCTTCGTTTGAATGGGGATTTACTGGATCCGCCTCTTAACGTGACTAACCACCGCCTTTTCTTCCCTATTTTGAAAGTCTTCAAGATTCAAAGAATTTTAGTTAGATCTATAATATCAAATAATACTAGAGATTTTAAAGAGTGGGATTTCCTTACCACAATGAAACGCTTCCAACGTTTCCACGTTTCCGCTCACTTGAGTTCGATCTCCGTTATTGCACTAAATAATAACGAAAGAGACGTTATTAAAAAGAACGTTATATCAATCCAAAAGACCCTCATAAAACCAATGATATTCGCCATGACACTAACAATAAATCAAAATTGAGAAGAACCCTTACCTAAATCCCACTACGAAAGGAAAGGATTGAGAGTGTTGTTTAATTGATGGAAGATTCGGCTATGTATGATTAAGGAAAAGAAAATAATTTTTTGGCTTATAGGCACATTAGCATTCGCTATGGGAGTGTAGATGGAGAGAACTTGATTGAAAAGAAATAGGATACAAGAAAAGATGGTGATGATGTTGCTTTGATTTCAAGGAGATTAGGAGAAAAGAAAAGAAGAAGACAAGCTTTAGGAGAGATGTATATTAAGAATGGCAAAAAAAAAAAAGAAAAGAAAAGAATTGGCTTTTGGTATATGTGATTTTCGGCATTCAAAGAAAAGGTACAACCAAGTACTAAAGCAATTAAACAAGAATGACCAAATGGTCAAAATGATCAAGGCTTACCAAAGCAAAATTCGCCAAGGAGAGATAGGTTGAGAGAATTTGCAAAAATATGCACAAAACTAAAGAAGATGACCAAAACAAAAGACTAATTTTCCTAGCCAACTATCACCAAAATTGGCCTCCCCTAGCCATATTGTCATCCATATGCATGGTCCAATGCCATGATTTTGTTTCCAAAATTCTCCCTTGATATGTGCCTTATGTCCCCCTATCTTTCCTTAAATCTTTGATTCCATGCCATAAGTTAGTTGTTTCCTTAATCCATTGATACACTAACCAAAAATAACATGGTCAACACCTTCCTTATATGTTCATTGCTTGAGCACTTCCTATCCATGAGCGAAAATTAAAACAAAAATTTCATCTAGGTGCTATACAAGGATTCAACCTCTTCCCTCTTGCTATAACCCATGCGCCAATACCACCATGCCATATGCTCATCTTATGACACTCTTTAGCACATAATTTAACTTAAGTCCTAATGACATTTGTTTCACTTCAATAAATTCTCAATAAATAATTTTTTTCTTCTCCAAATCATGCTTTACTCCTCTTTGACTTCAATAGCACTAAAGCAAAATAAAATTTTGCTTTAAAAACTAAACATCAATTTATGCAATATAATAATACTCGGATTTTTAGGGTGTTACATATCCATCCTGCCCCTACCACGGCCACGCGCATGACGTCCACGACCCCCTTGAACTCATTCTACCGATTCGCATTTATCTGATTATAAATTTTATGAATTATTAATTTCTTTCACTGATTACCCACGAACAATCTTATGGAAAGTAGTTTAATCAGTAGTTCTTTCAAATTCGAAATCAGTCTCAAGTCTGTACCTCCTAGTTCTAGAAATCACATACATTCGCATCCATATGCATCACAACGGAGCATCACATAACAGCATTAACACACAAGTGACAACCATAAACTCACCTTCGTCACATAAAGGTATTTTCGTCTTTCCACTACCTAGGGATACTTTCGTAATTTTATCCTATAGGGGTATTTTTATAATTTTCCAAAATAAGGTATCTTGGTATTTTACAAAATAGGGGTATTTTGGTAATTTTGAAATCCGAGGGTATTTCGATAATTTTACAAAATTAGGGGTATTTTAGCAATCTTGCAAAATAGGGTGGCTGGTCCCTTTCGGGTTTTAGTTATAAATTTTGGCCCGTCAACAAGCCCTCTCGGTTAAAGTAAACAAACACTACGCACCAGGTAGGATTCTAGCGGAGAGGATGTGAGCCACTAGGGCTGCTTAAATACCAAGCTCTTCCTAGATCCAATCCTAGACATGCGTATGCCTATTGCCACACTTCAACCCAACGACTTGTTCACGGACATGTTTAATTAGAGAAATTAAGTCTTATGGATGTTAGAGAATTGTTCAAACTAAACTTAAAGTCCATCAAACTCTAATCATACTAGCCTACGTCCCTATGGAGACCATCAAGCACAACATGCATATCACATAATGAGTTTAGAATACTTACCTGCATGGATCGGGTGCCGGTAGACTCGAAGGCCATATCTCAATCGAAAGTTTTCACAAATTCACATCGATTATACAAATCACTACTAGACCCATTTCACAGCCCGAGTTTTGAACTGGGCTCTGATACCAAAATGTAACACCCCAAACCCGGACCAAAACTTCACGACCAGATCTGGTATGCTATGAGTTAAATATTGAAAACTTTACTTTGGAGGGTTTTGAAAATCATCGGTTCGTTTATGCAGGTGTTTGTTAAATAAGTGATATTTGTAGAAAGCCTTTGTAGTTTTTTTTTAAAAAACTTATTAGAAAATTTGTTCTTTTTTTTTCTTCTTATAATCAAGTCCTTCAATATAAGCTTGTAGAATAAAAACATTAATAAATAGAATTTGATAACATAAGCTATGGAGGCCTTATTACATAAATAATCCCAAAATTAAAACATAAAGGAAAACCAAAAATAGTTTATGAAAATAAAAACTTGATGGCCATGATCTACTGCTCATATGAAAAGTTAGGGAAATAAAAGGGTGAGTCACCAAGACTCAGTGTGTAAATCCCGAAAACACATAAAAGGGTGAGGCCCACAAACACATTATGGGTATTGGCCCATACACAGTGGCAACAGAATATATATACATGCTACATGGCCCAACCCAATCCTATAATCCATCCTCTACACACCAGCCCATACGAGCCATCACACCTTAGGGATTTCTACAATCAACCCTCCATCTGCTACACACTATTTCGACAATTGTGCTGCCTGTCATAAAGACCGATCACTATGTGACCTATGTGGTAGAGCCACCGATCGCCATGCGACCTTAATAATATATATTGTGCTTTAACCACCGATCACTATGTGACCTATTAATTAGATGTGGCGAGCCAGCCTTAATAATATATATTGTGCTTTAACCATCGATCACTATGTGACCTATTAATAATATCGCCATGCGACCTAAATAATGAGTTAACCACCGATCACTGAGTGACTTATTAGCATGCTCTTCCCCTTCATCATATCAATCCCATCCCATGCATACATACATGTAGAATCAAAACAATATACTATCTAAAAAGATCACAGACTACCACATCCTTCGATACACTTAGAGAAGTTTCTATGATTACGTGCCTAGCATCTTTTGCCTACCCCTTTCGGGTATCACGACTATTCATACAGCCTTTTTTGACTTTTAGCCCATAATATATATATAGTATAGATTAACTAGTGTGATAGAGATCCACACACCTGATTACATTCAAGATAATACTTTCTATGTTGACACTGTCTAGTGGCCGATACGACTGCTAATTGCCTAAGGTTTTGCTCCAAAGCCGATCAACAACCCAACGACCAATCCCGAACTATTGACACTACTCGTTTCTTAAACTTAGGGATTGGTTTTATAGATCCAATCCCCTCCTTCGCCTGATTGACATTTGATTCCATCAAAAGACCTTATCAGTTGCTACCAGCATAACATATGGTTGTTAATCTATAACATATGGTTAAGATTAAAAACACGATGAATGAACCTAACGAAAATCTAAAGAGAACCCCTTACCTTGAAATCCCGAAAAGAGATTTTGACTTGGGGACTAGTAGTTTTCAGCTTTTATATCTAAATGATCTACTTCGATTCCCGACGTCGCTCAACAAGAAAACATCAAACCATTAATCAGACGTCAACCTTACCAAGCCCATTAGCCTTTCGACTTTAGCTTCCAAAAACCAAAAGAAAAGTGAAGAGAAAAAGATCGAAACTTACCCTACCACAGGAGATTCGGCTACTCCTAGGAGATTTTAGCTTTTTGCAGAAATCAAAAAGAGAAGATGATTCAAAGAATCTATGGAGATTCAACTTTTTAATGAAGAAATCAGTAGGAAGAAAAAAAAAGAGTGGACACTAGGGCATTCGGCTATGGCTGAAGAGAGTAAAGAGAAAGGATATAAGGGTTTTGACTTATAGAAGAAATCGAAAAAAGGTGTAGAGAAAGGCTATGAGGTTTCGCCTTTAGCAAAGAATGAAGAAGAAGATGGAACTTTATGAGTTTTCGACTTTTTGAGAAAAGAAACAACTAAGAGAAGAGAATGAGAATAAATGCCAAAATTAAGAAGTACCCCATTTTCTAATCAAATTTTCGGCACACACACTAACCAAAAGCCGGAATTGCCCTCTTTTGAAAACTAAAACTAAATAATTAACAAGGGAAATTTTGGTACCCCTTTAGCCTCATCAAAATTGATTTCCTATTTCCCCCAAAGTTGGAAATTCGGCCACTACTATGATCAATAGATAATTCCTAAACTTTCTCCCTTATCCATATCCGATCATACCTTCACAAGTGGCCTAGATAACACCACCTCTTCCTCTTTTTTATCTGCTAATTATCCACATTATCCACTCACATAAATCCCCCTATTTCTAAGCCTCATTATCGTCCCACTCTACCAACTTAAATGCCAAAAATTAACTAAATTTAATTAAAAGAATTGGGCTTCATGCAACTTGAATTTGGGCCTCCTTAGTTGACGCCACTTCTTTGCTTTTTAAGTGGCGCCACTTTGCCACTGGGCCACAAGCCCCATTTTGTATCTTAAAACACAGAGAACATCTTTTAAGCCCTATCTT
Source organism: Gossypium rotundifolium (assembly GCA_025506655.1). Lineage (NCBI taxonomy): Eukaryota > Viridiplantae > Streptophyta > Magnoliopsida > Malvales > Malvaceae > Gossypium > Gossypium rotundifolium. The sequence goes on from CP106723.1 coordinate 78,866,688, forward strand.
ATCTGGCTTTCCACTAGAGTGTCCAAACAGAAAATTCGATTAAGGCCTCAGCCGAACCCTGAGCCCATTTTAGACCCATAACACTCACATTAAACTTAACCACACATTAATTCAAAGGCCCATTAATTCAGGATGTTACATGTCACATGAGAAAAATACTACTAAGTCCTGTTTCATTAGTAGATCAATTAAAATGATTCCTATTAAAAATATTATTGAATAAAAGATCAATTGATAATTTAATAAATTTGAGATATGAAAATCTTATAAGTCATAGCTTTAAAAAAATATCGTTAATAGTTTGAGAAAAATTTGAAAATAATTTCGAATACCATTGATAAAAATTTTAGAGAAATTTTCAAGTTAAAAAATATGTTTATAAAAGTTTACTATGAAACCCTTTTAATCATTTTAAGAAAATGTTTATTTAAGATTATAGAAAAAATTCCATTTGAAATACTTAGAGCAAATTATAAATTTGTCAAACAATAAACAAAACTAAACTAAGTCGAGAGGCCTTATTACAACCTTAACTCAAATAGCAAAGTAATTAAAAATACTAAAGAAATCCAAATTTCCAAATTTAACCATTTTTGTAGTATGGCCTCCACCGAGTCATCCACGGCCCAAGTCTCCATCACTGATTATTACCTGAAAAGGATAAGGAAAAACGGGGGTGAGTTACTAGAACACAGTGTGTAACCCACTTACCGTGGTCCACTGGGCCAAAATTTCACTAAGCAGTTATTTGGGCCTAAGCCCATTTACAATAACGATAATATATCAAAATATAACATGTATATGAAATGCAATTCCCAAACCAAGCCTAGTAATCCATCCGCTACACACCACCCGTACCAACCAACACAGATGTGGGGATCTTTAGTCAACCCACCCCGCCAACACACCAATTGTAGGCATTAAGCCATTTATAGCAAATTTAGTTGTGGACAAGCCACCAAAATAATAGAGTTTAAGTGGCATTGCCACTATACAAATTTGTGGCAGGGCCACCAAAATTATGTAGCAGATCTACCAAAACATCTCTTCATCATTATCCCATCCCATGGAATTCATGTATATAATGCATAACGAATGACAATAATTTATCCGTATATTTATTACAAAAATTATGGCCCATTATAACAATTTATCAAGTTAGCCCATTTGAACAGAGAATCATCTTGGCCCATTTCGCAAATTTTCAGATTGGCCAATATAGCAATTTATCAATCGGTCCACATATTCATATATCAATCGGCTCATTTAGCAATTATTTTGATTTGGCCCATATAACAAAATATGTCGATTTGGCCCACAGAGCAAAATATATCGGTTTGACCCATTAAAGGTATTTTTGTAATCTTTCACGGTGTTAATACCGATTTTATCAATTTTATCAAATAACAAGATCTAAACCAATTTTTTCCGATTTCACCAAGATACGGCTTAATCAAGTGATTTACTACCAATACGATAATAGTCTTTAACCCATGGAATACGGTGTGAGAATACACACCTAATTACGGTAAGCACTACGCTTTCTTGATCGTCGACACCTAAAATTTTATAATGCTTGATTAATCAATATACAAGGTTTAATAAATCTACTTTAAAACAAACGATCTAAAATTTACCCTCAAAATCATGAACAACTACGATTTGTCAGTTTTCCCTAGATGTCGGTCCACAACCCATTAGAAAATCCTAAATCACTGATGCCTCAAAATGACGAACGACCTCGAATAGTTGATTCTCATCGGATGAGGGTCCACAACCCAGTGGAAAGTCTCGAATCACCGATACCGCCCTTCGCTTGAATTTAGGAGTAGGGATCACTAATCCACTCCTTTTTTGATCTCCAATCACTATCTCTTTCAATTTGGTATTGCTTGACTCCATTGAAATCAAATATTAGTCAAAACTAATATTACGTTGTTAAGAACGATTGATTTAAGGAATAAAGTTGGCTTACCACAAAAATCCCTATGATCTCAAGATGAAAGATCGAGCGATAGAGTCCTTGTAATAAAATCGATTAATCATTACCATCTTAACGAATAAAATGTGATTATAGAATCTATGAAGAACTCTTACCTTAAATATTTTAGGACCGATTTCTAGCGATTAAATGATGACTTCAAAAAATCCAAGTTTCGGCCTTCCACTATATTTCTACATAGAAGAAAAGCGATTTTGAATGAGAGAAAAATATGGTGATGGTCTCGGTCAAAATGACCCTCCAAAACCAAAGTATGGATTCGGTCATAAGAGAAGAATAAGAAAAATAGAAAGTTGAAATAATACTTACCGATTGATCAAGGGTGAGTGACAACTCGAATGAAAAGAAAGATTAATGATAAGATGAAATGATTTCAGCTATGAAGGAATAAGGGCACAATATTCGGCTGTGGTGAAAAGGATTAGAAAAGAAAAGATGTTTGAAAGGCTTTTCAAAAAGAAGAAAAGGAAGAAGAAGAAGAATGGTTCACATGCTTGGTTTTCACGAAAGATGAAAGAACAAGTTTTGGTCTCAAAGGTTGGTGTACATTCGACAATCAAAAGAAAGGGAAGATGAGAATATGCCCACTTTGAAGTTTTGGCAAGAGAGGAAACTTGGAGAGAAGAGAAAAATGTTTCAAAAGTTGCATAATGAAATTTTGTCCAAAACAATACCTGAAGTTTTTGCCAATTGCTCAAGGCAATTTCGGCTAAGAGAGTAGAATTTTTTTGAAAAAGAGGCACACTTGATGCTAATGGAATTGACCAAAGCTAGCACTAAAGCCTAACCAAAAATACTAACAAAAATTTGGCCATCCCCTTAGCCCCAAAAACCGTCCATATTCATAGCCAAATAGTCAAAAGTTTGGCCACCCAAACTTTCCAAAACAATCTCCATGAAATAAGCCATATGTTCCCCTTACATGCCATTTTCTTTTGATTCCTTCCCTTAACTTCAACCTTTCATTAATCTCTTTAGCCATCTTACCATGAAAATAAAAATCCAACTTACCATAATAACATGCTTGGCCGACACTTGATGAAAGAATGCAAAAATAAAAGTCAAAATTGCACACAAAGGGATTTGAACCTCTTCCCTCAAGGTACTTCACTTAATGCCATAACCTCTTTACTAATTGCTCACTTATGCTAACCATTTACTCATTTTTTCTCATATGCTTTAGGATCACTTACTCCATATCCTTAAAGTGCTAAATGCCAAAAAAATTTACAAGGTCCAATTAAACCCCGAGCCTTCTTACGACCTCCTAAACATACAAAATTAATAATTTAACCAGCTTAGCACCAAAATAACGCAACAAATAAAATTCCAAATTTTAGGACGTTACAATTCTACCCCCTTAAAGAAAATTTTGTCCTTGAAATTTACCTGATTAAAAGAGATGGGGATAATACTGTAACACCCCAAACCCGGTCTATGCGTTAAGACCAAATTTGACATGTCACACAAAATGAACATACACCTAGTCTTTTAAAGATTTAAAGAAAACGAATTTTTTAAAACATTTTAACGTGGAGTTATTGAAAACTAAGTTTGATTACTAAATCTAATAATTTAGGTTGTAAAAATTTATAAATTGAAACTTAGGAAAAATTGACTTAATATTTTGAGAAAATTTAAATAGTTCGAAAGTAATTTGAAAACAAAAATTTAAAAATATTGTTACGGAAAAATTACCGAGTTAAAACTATTTAAGAATGAAACTCTTTTCAGACGCTTATTTAAGAAAAACGCTTATTTCTATTTTAGAAAAATAATCCCACTTAAGTATTTAAAGCATATTATAAAATTCATCCACAAGTAAAACATCCATAAAAATTTAACCAGAAGCCTTATTACAAAATAGCAAAAATAATAAAAAGTACTTAAAAAGAAATCCAAAATTTAAATAACCCATTATTCGTAGTATGGCCTCCACTAAGTCGTCCCCGGCCCAAGCCTCCATCACTGATCATTACTTGAGAAGGGTAAAGAAAATAGGGTGAGTTACTTATAACTTAGTGTGTAATTCTCTTACCATTGTCATTGGGCCAAAAATTCAATTAAGCATTTATTGGGCCAAAGCCCATTTACAATCATAACATAATATCATATATAACATGCATGTGTTATGCAATTTCCCAACCAAACCTAGTTTTCCATTCGCTACACACCACATGTACCAACCAACACACATGTGAGGAGCTTTAGTCACCCACCCCGCCAACACACCAAACTGGGCATTAAGCTATATATCAATTTGTGGACAAGCCACTAGAATTTTGTAGCAAAGCTACCAGAACTTCTCTTCATCAAAATCCCAACCCATGCAAATCATGTAAAAAATATGCATATCCAATTACAATATTCCATTCATATAATTATTACGAACAATATGGCCCATTTATCACATATCACATTTGGCCCATTTATCACAATCACATTTGGCCCAATTATCACATATCATAATTGGCCTATTTATCATATATCACATTTGGCCCATTTATCATATATCACATTTGGCCCATTTATCACATATCATATTTGGCCCATTTATCACATATCATATTTGGCCCATTTATCACATATCACATTTGGCCCATTTATCACATATCACATTTGGCCCATTTATCACAGTCTTAATACCAATTTTTATAGTTTCTGCCAAAATAATGATAATTACGCCATCTTACCCGATTTCACTAACAAGTGATTAAATCAAGCGATTCACCATTAGTCACAATATAAATATCTATCCCATGAAATATGGTGTGAGATTACACACCTGATTACGGTAAGCACTACACTTTCCTGATCGTCAACACCTAAAAATATTTTAACGCTCGATTAGATCATTAACACTTCTAATAAATCCATTATAAGATAAGCGGTCTAGATTTTTACCCTCAAAATCTCCAATAACTACTATTTACCGGTTCTCTCCAGATGACGATTCACAACCCGTTAGAAAACCCTGAACAGTTAATGGCTCAAAAATGTGAATAACTTCGAATAATTTATTTTCACCAGAGGAGGGTCCACAACCCGGTGGAAAGTCTCAAATTGCTGGAATGGCCCTACGTTTGAATTTAGGAGTTGGGATCGTCAATCCACTCCCTTTGAGATCACCACTAGATTTCCCTTTCAACACATTACTATTCGTTAGATCTTCAATAAGTCAATAATCTATTAAAGTATGGACTTAACAACATGGTATAGATAGGCTTACCACGAAGTTCTGAGTGATCCATGAATAAATCCCTTTATAAAATAATCGGTTACTCCTTTCCATATTGTTAATCCTCTTAATAAATAAAGGTTGATCATGAAATCCTTGAAGAATTCTTACCTTGAAGGTTTTTGATTCGAATTCTAGTGATTATGAGATAACTTCAAAGAAATGGTAATTCAGCCTTTCTCTATTTAACGATTGATCAAAATGTGAGTAGAAAGAATGATTGAGAGAAAAAAAAAATATATGTGAAGAGAAAGATTTGGCTAAGGAGATGATCATTGACATGCAGCCATGGTGAAGAATTAGGGAGAGAGATGTTTGAGAGTCTTTTGTAAGAAGTAAAGAAGAAAAAAGAAATAGGGATAAGATATTTATGTTTCCATTTTCAAGGATGGAGAATGAACAAAGAAAAAGTTTGAGATTGGTGTTCATTCGGCCAAGGAAGAAAGGAATTGAAAGCGTCCCTCGAGGTTGTATGATTTTGGCACAAAAAGGAAAAGAGTTTAGGAAGAAAAAGGATGGTACCAAAATGGTCAAAAAATGAAATGGCCAAAAGAAAAGAAAAGCTTTACCAATTGCTCATGACAAAATCAGCTAGGGAGAGAAGTTTTGGAGAGAAAAGTAAATAGTGCACAAAATTGCTAAAGAAAATTGACCAACTAGCTCCTAATCCCTATCAATATTGAGCCAACATTTTTAGCCCCAAAAACTGACCAAGTTCATGGCCAAGAGAGTCAACCTTTGCCAACTATTCTATCCATAACACATTCCTCAATTTAAGCCACTTGTTCCCCTTCATACCTTATCCTATAGATTCCTTTCCCTATGTTCAATTCTTACCTTAATCCATTAGCCACCTTGCCATAAAACCAAAAGTCCAACCTTCCAAAAATAAAACTTGATCGACACATGCTAGATAAGTGCAAAAATTTAAGTCACAAAAAATGCATAGCAAGGGATTCGAACCTCTCCCCTCAAGACAATGCATGTGGCGCATATCCTCTTAACCAATAGTTCATTTATGCTAGATACTTACTCAAAAATTTCCATATGCTATAAATCCACTGACTCCCTCTCTTAAAGTACCAAATGCTAAAAATTTTCACTAGGTCCAAATAGATCCCAAGCCTTCCCAGGACCTCATTATCAAACAAAATTAATAATCTAACATGATTAATTACCAATTTAATGTAACACATACAAACTCAAATTCTAGGGTGTTACAATTCCACTCCTTAAGAAAATTTCGTCCTCGAAATTTACCTGGTTAAAAGAGGTGAGGATATTGCTGTCTAATTGTGTCATCATATTCCCACGTAGCTTCCTCCACTCCGTGATTACGCCAAAGAACCTTAACCAATGGTACTGACTTCTTTCTTAGCACCTTTACATCTTGATCTAAAATTTGCACTGGTTCCTCCTCAAAAGACAAATCAGGACTTAACTCAACTTCCTCCACCGGTATAATGTGAGACGGATTCGATCGATAACGCCTCAACACTGAGACATGGAAAACATTATGAATCTGACTTAATTCGGGAGGTAACTCAAGCTTGTAAGCCACTGGTCCAACACATTTCAACACACGATATGGTCCAATAAACCTGGGGCTCAACTTGCCCTTCCTTCCAAATCTGAAGATCCTTTTCCAAGGTGAGACCTTTAGAACGACCTGATCTCCCACCGCAAACTCAATATCCTTACGCTTTAGATCCGCATACGACTTTTGTCTATCCGAAGCTTCCTTTACCTACGACCCGAATCACCTTTAGTTTTTCTTCCACCTCTAATATCAATTCAGGACCCAATAACTGTCGCTCCCCCAATCAGTCCAACAAGTAGGAGTACGACACTTATTGCCATACAATGCTTTAAAGGGTACCATTTGGATACTGGATTGATAACTATTGTTATACGCAAACTCTGCTAACGGTAGAAAATCCTTCTAGCTACCTCTGAAGTCAATCACACAACCCCTTAACATGTCTTCCAAAAATCTAGATTACTCTTTCCGACTGACTATCTGACTGAGGATGAAAAGCCGTGTTGAAGTTTAACTTTGTTCACAAAGCCTCATGTGAAGTTTTAAGACAAAATGTAAATCTAGGGTCCCTGTTTGATATAATAGACACTAGTACCCCACACAACCTCACGATCTCCATTACATACAACCTAGCCAACTTTTGTAGTGAGTAATCCATACGAACAGGTAGAAAATGAACAGTCTTCGTCAACTGATCCACTATTACCTAGACGGAATCTTTTTTAGTAGATGATAAGGGTAACCCACTAACAAAGTCCATCATTATCCGTTCCCATTTCTATAATTGAATCTTCATCGGTTGTAGCAATCCCGACGATAATTGGTGTTCTGCCTTAACTTGCTGAAACGTTAATCTCTTACTTACAAAATCTATAACTTCTCATTTCAACCCTGGCCACCAATACTGATCACAAAGGTCTCGATACATTTTATTTCCCCCGGGATGCATAGCATAAGGGCTACTATGCACCTCTCACAGAATCATTTGTCTTAATTTTGGATCTTTGGGCATACAGATTCTTCGCGAAAACACAATACTCCGTCATTATTCAATCCAAAATCCTCTATCACACCACCTTCCACTTGCTGAAGTAAGGAACCCAATTTTTCATCTAAAGATTGCTTTTCCTTGATCTGATCTAACCACACCGATTTCACCTGAAGTTCAGCTAACAAACTTCCATCTTCATACAAACTAGGATGAGCGAACATTGCTCTTAACTCTGATATTACCTTACGACTCAACGCGTCTGCCACCACATTAGCCTTTCTAGGATGATACTCGATTAAGAAGTCGTAATCCTTCAACAGCTCTATCCACCTCCACTATCTTAAGTTCAACTTCTTATGGTCCGTATAAATGATCGACTTCTCCCCATAGAGATAGTGCCTCCAAATCTTTAGAGCAAAAACCACCGTAGCCAACTCCATCATGAGTGGGATAATCTACCTCGTGCGTCCTTAACTGACTAGATGCATAAGCCACCACCTTTCCACCTTGCATCAACACACATCCCAAACCTGTGTGTGACGTATCGCAGTAAACAATAAACTCTTTTCACCTCAAGTTCACATCCCGAATTTATTGGGATTTGCATTTGACGTGTTATGATGTGTTATTGTGCTTATTATGCTTGTTAGAATATTTTAGGGGCCCAAAATGGGCTCAAAGTTGGCCCGAGGCCTTAGAAAAAATTTTCTGTTTGGGCACTCTAGTGGAGAGTTAGGCATGATAGGGCTTAAAAGATATTATCTGTGAATTAAGACACAAAAATTGGCTTGTGGCCCAGTGGTTAGTGGCGATATGCAGGGACTAGGAGTGGCGTGTCAAGTAGTTAAGGAGGTCCAAGGTTCGAGTCACATGATACCTTCTTATTTTAATTAATTTCAACAATAGCAAAGAGCAGCAGTGGAGTTCAACTCGGATGTTTGAAATTAGGAATTATTTAATGTGGATAATAAGGTTGATAATGTGTTGATAAAGGGAGGAAGAGGTGGTGTTATCAATGACATTATGGATGAGTGATCAGATGAGGATAAGGAGAAAATTTAGAAATTATCTGGAAGGCTAGGTGGTGGCCAAAATTCTAACTCTAAGAGGGAGGAGGGATCGGTTTAGAATGGGCTTTAGGGGTGTTGAAGTTACCCTGTTAATAGGATGTGTTTTTGAGATTCGAAATGGGCATTTTTGGCATTTGTTTAAGGGATGCCAAAATTTTGCATTGAGTAAGGGGAATATCTCTTCTTTTTGGCATTTGAGTCTTCAGTCTTCCACTCACTTTTCTCAAAATTCTTCTAAAGCGGAACCTACCTCTAGTCTACTGAAATTCTCTTTTCTTTACCGTCTCTATTGCTACTTTTCCTTTCATCCTACTTCTCTTTTCTCAATCATCTTTTTTTTCAAAAGCCGAAACTCATAACTCATCTCTTCTCCATTCTTTTCCTATAATTGAATGATCATTATTCTTTCCTTTATTCTCTCTTTGCCGATTTCTTCATAGCCGAATCTTCATAGATCTTATTACACTGTCTTTCTTCTGATCTTCTTAGAAGCCAAAATCTATTAGGAGAAGCCGAATCTATTGGTATGTGTCAATTTCTTTTGATCTTTTCTCTTTCAATTTTGGGGGCCAAAGCTGAATGGCTACTTGGGTTGTTGAGGTTGTCGATTGGTCTAATACTTCTTTTTTTCTTGCATTTTCTTTTGAGGATGACATCTTGGGAATCAAAATAGATCGGATCATCTAGATTCCAAATGCCAAAAATCACTAGTCTCTGAAGTAGATCTCTTTTCGGGATTTCAAGGTAAGGGTTTCTTGGTTTTGTTTAGTGTATTCGTGATCTAAATCCTATGTTAAGGATTGACAACCATATGTTGTGGTGGTAGCAACTAATAAGGTCTTTTAAAGGAATCAAATGTCGATTAGGAGAAGGAGGAATTGGATCCGTAAAACCAACCCCTAAGTTTAAGAAGCGTGCGGTGTCTATTATCAGAGATTAGCCACCGGGTTATGGACCAGCTTCGGAACAAAACCATAGGCAGATAGTAGTCATATCGGCTATTGATAGTGTTAACATAGAAAGTATCGTCTTGTCTGCAATCATGTGTGTAGATCTTTATCACATAAGTTTTTAGCATTATGCCTGTTATGGGTTAAAAAGCCAAAAAAGGCTACGCGACAGTCAATTAACCCGTAGGAGTTAGGCTAAGGATGCCAGGTACGTGAACATAGTAAATTCTCTATGTGTATCGATATATGTGATAACCTATTAACCTGTAGATAGCATGTTGTTTTTGCTTTTGTATATGCATATGCATGGGATGGGATTGATATGATGTAGGGGAAGAGCATGTTAATAGGTCACTTAGTGATCGGTGGCTCTGCCACATTTGATTAATAGGTCACATAGTGATCGGTGGTTAACCACAATATATTATTAAGGTCGCATGGCGATCGGTGGCTCTGCCACATCTGATTATAAGGTCACATAGTGATCGGTCTTTAGGACAGGTAGCACAGCTGTCGAAATGGCGTATAGCGGATGGATGGTTGATTGTAGAAATCCTCACGGTGTGATGGCTGGTTAGGGTTGGCGTGTAGAGGAAGGAACTTTAGATTGGGTTAGGATATTCAGCATGTATCTGTTTTATTGCTGTTTTTTGTGGGCCAAGGCCAGAATGTGTTTTTGGCCTTAGTCATTTATGTGATTCTGGGATTTACACTCTGAGTCTTGGTGACTCACCCTTTTATTTTTCCCAACTTTTCAGATGAGCAGTAGACCGTAGACATGGGAGCCGAGGCAGACTCGAGGGCCCATAAAGACTTGAACCGATTTTTAGGTTTCCCTTTAGTTTTAAATTTTGGGTTATTTTTGTTAGCATGTAATAAGGCCTATTTGCTTAAAATTTTTGGTTTACTGTTATCCATGTTCAAGGATTATAGACTTATGTTTTCAAAGATTTAATTATAAAGCAAATTAAAAATAGGCTTTTCAAACATTGTCAACACAAAAGCTAAGGTTTATTTCAAAAATTTCATATTTAATGATTAACCGGTTAAACAAATTGAGATTTCCAGAATCGACGAGCAAAGGTTTCAACATTACGTGCTACTTGAAAGTTTTTTCAAAACTATGTTTTGTTCAAAGCGATCAAAGGATTTGATCTTAAACAAACAACCCGTAGCATGCCAGATCTGGTCGTAACGTTTGGGCCAGGTTTAGGGTGTTACATTTTAGTATCAGAGCCCAGTTTAAAACTCAGACTATGAAATGGGTCTAGTAGTGTTTTATAGATTGATATAAGGGTAGGAAAAATGTTTTGGGCCTTCGAGTCTACCAGCACTGGATCCATGCAGGTAAGTATTCTAACCCTTGATAAGATATGCATGTTGAGTTTGATGGGCTTTATGGGGACGCAGGCAAGTATGCTAGAGTTTATGGACCTTAGGCCTAGTCTACAACTCTTGAAAACCATAAGACTTAATTTCTCTAGTTAAACATGTCCATGAACAAGTCACCGAGCTGGAGTGTGGCAATAGGCGTACGCATGTCTAAGATTAGATCTAGGGAGAACTTGGTATTTAAGCGGCCTTAGTGGCCCACCTCCTCTTCGCTAGAATCCTACCTAGTGTGCAGTGTCTGTTCACTTAGCCACGAGGGCTTATTAATGAGCCAAAGATCATAACTAAAACTCGAAAGGGACCAATACCCTATCTTTGTAGAGTTACTAAAATACCCTCGATTTGTGAAAATTACTAAAATACCCTAGGTTGTGAAAATTACCGGAATACCCTTGGTTTGTAAAATTATTGAAATACCCCTAGTTAACAAAAATACCATATTTTGTAAAATTACTAAGATACCCTATTTTGCGAAATTACAAAAATACCCCTGTAGGGTAGAATTACAAAAATACCCCTGGGTAGTGAAATGACGAAAATACCCTTGTGTGACGAAGGTGAGTTTATGGATGTTACTTGTGTGTTTGATGCATGTATGTGATGCTCTGCTTGAAATGCAAATGGATGTTGATTGAATGTGGTTTCTAGAGCTAGGAAATACAGACTTGAGAATTGAACCTTGTAGATATAGTTTAGAATTCGAAAGAACTATTATTAAAACTACTTCCCATAAGATTGTTCGTTATTAATCAGTGGAAGAAATTATTAATCAATAAAACATCTAATCAGATAAATTACAAACCTTAGATATGAGCACTAGGGGGTGTGGTGTACGTGGCCGATGTAGAGGCAGGATTGCTGTGTCGAAATCGGTAGGGTCTGGTAACGAGTCAGGGAATGAGATACCAGCGCCACCAACCGTGGAGGTAGAATATCAGGATCAAATGGGCAGAGATGATGTAGTGTCTCAGGCGATGCTCCGAGTGTTGGAGAGAGTTACAGGAGCAGGCATGGGTACAGGAGCTCAAAAATCTGTGCCGGAGTGACTTAGAGCCAATGGGGCAGAAGTGTTTAAGGGAATTTTCGGTGTAGCTCCTAGTATAGCTGAGTATTGGTTGGAAGTAGTGGAACGCATAATGAATGATCTTAACTTCACGGAAGAAGAAAAGCTGAATGGAGTGGTGTCTCTTCTTCGGGATGAAGCGTATCAATGGTGGCTTACGGTTAAGGATGGTACGATGGCTGATCGTATCACCTGGGGTTACTTCAGGATGACATTTTAAAATAAGTACATCGGGTCGAGATATGTATATATGCAGCGTAGAGCATTTCTGAATCTGGTTCAAAGAAGTAAGTCGATGGCTGTGTATGAAGTAGAATTCCTGCATTTGAGTCATTACGCTCGAGGGATAGTGGCCATAGAACATGAGCATTGTGTTTGATTTGAGGATGGCCTGAGGGATGATCTGCGTGTATTGATAGCTCCACAGCAGGGGAGGGAATTTGCTGTGCTTGTGGAAAAAGCTAAGATAGTTGAGGAGGTAAAGCGGACAGGAAAATTGAACCGGATAGAGATAGGGGTGGAAGTAAGAGAAATTTTAGATCGTCAAGGGCAGCTGGGAGTACTCAGAAAAGACCTAGGTCAGATGGGCTGAACCGTGTTGAGAGACACATCGCTAGCTGCATACTGAGGTGTGTTCACCGTGGCAAATTCCATTCAGTGTCGAACAATGGAAAATGTTTCAGGTGTGGATCTACGGATCATCAAATTAGAGACTGTCCACAGCCACGGTGCGATGCAGGGCCATTATGGCAGGGAAATGCTTAGCTGGTAGAGGAGGTCAGCAGCCATAGAGAGGTTGTAGTCCAGCCAAAAGTGGTAACGATTTTGGTCAGGGCCAGTGGAGCACCAGATCGAGGGGCAAAAAACACTGAGGCAAGACAATCGGGGCTAGTCTATGCTGCCAGACGTCGAGAGGAGGCCATACGGATGTCATAACCCAGTATGTTTTAATTCTTGGATTGCCTTACACTGTATTGATTGATATTGGGTCGACGCATTCATATGTTGCTAGTAGGGTGTCTGGAACCCTAGGCATAGATTCTGAGATTTTCTCTAGGGAGCTGAATGTAATTAGCCCGTTAGGACACTCTGTGGTGGTAAATAAGCTTTATCGGGAGGTACCTTTAGAAGTTCAGGGAATAGTTTTCCTGACTAACAGATGGAATTACCGTTCGGGAAGTATGATTTAATTTTAGGCATGGACTGGCTGGTGAGGTATCAAGCTAACATAGATTGTGCAGCCAAGTGTATGGTGCCAAAAACCCCTGAGGGTGGTGAAGTGTTGGTAATGGGTGAAAGGGGGAACTATTTGTCAAATGTGGTGACTGCTCTAAAAGCAAAAAGGATGGTGAGGAAAGGATGCAGGTAATTCTAATGTTTGTTCGAGCTTTGGAAGCCAAGGAACTATCTGTCAAGGATGTTAAGATGGTGAAGGAATTTCGATATCTTCCCACAAGAGCTTCCGGATTACCTCCGCACCGTGAAGTGGAGTTTGGTATTGACCTTTTTCTAGGAACAGCGTCGGTATCTATCGCCCCATATAGCATGGCGCGGAAGGAGTTGGTGGACTTAAAGGCGTAGATACAAGAGTTGCTAGATAGAGGGTTTATTCGACCAAGTGTGTCACCTTGGGAGCGCCGGTATTATTTGTTAAGAAGAATGGCTCAATGCATATGTGCATTGACTATCACCAGTTAAATAAGTTGACAATCAAGAACAAATATACACTGCCGAGGATCGACAACTTGTTCGATCAGTTGAAGGGGGCTTCAGTCTTTTCAAAGATAGATCTGAGGTCAAGGTACCATCAACTTAAGGTCAAGGAGGCGGATATTCATAAGACGACTTTTAGTACTCGTTATGGTCATTACGAGTTCATGGTAATGCCATTTGGATTGACCAATGCGCCAGCAGCATTTATGGACATGATGAACTGAGTATTCCAACCCTACTTGGATCGATTTGTTGTGGTATTTATAGATGACATCCTGGTTTATTCAAGATTGAAGGAAGAGCTTGATTCACACCTTCGAGTGTTTTGCAGATTTTGAGGGAGAAGCAGTTGTATGCCAAATTCAGTAAGTGTGAATTTTTGCTAAGGGAAGTTACTTTTCTAGGCCATGTTGTATCGATAGAGAGGATTAGGGTTGACCATCGAAAAATTGAAGCGGTGTTGGATTGGAAGCCGCCTAAGTCCGTAGTAGAAATCTGGAGTTTTCTTGGTCTGGCCAGGTATTACAGAAGGTTTGTTGAATGATTTTCGTTGATTGAGGCACCGTGACTAAGTTGCTACGGAAAAGAGTTTCGTTTGTTTGGTCTGATAAGTAGCAAGAAAGTTTCGAAAGGTTGAAAAGGATATTGATGGAGGCTCGGTGTTGATACAGTCGGAGGCCAGAAAGGAATTCGTGATTTACTGTGATGCTTCACACACGGGGCTAGGATGCATATTAATGCAAGATGGGAAGGTTGTTGCGTATGCATCTCGACAGTTAAGACCACACGAATCAAATTATCCCACCCATGATTTGGAATTGATGGTAGTGGTTTTTTCCCTGATGATCTGGAGGCATTATCTATACGGGGAAAAAGTCCATCATTTATACCGATCATAAGAGCTTAAAATATTTTTTGACCCAGAAGGAGTTGAACCTAAGGCAAAGAAGGTGGATCGAGTTGTTAAAGGATTATGACTGCTCGATCGAGTATCATCCGGGTAAAGCTAACGTGGTGGCGGATGCTTTGAGTCGTAAAGTAATTTCTGACTTGAGAGCAATGTTTGCTCACCATAGTCTGTATTTGATGATGGAAGTTTATTAGCTGAACTTCAAGTGAAACCCTCTTGGGTCAGTCAGGTTAAGGAGAAGCAGCAAATCGAATAGTTGCTAAAGGAGAAGTTTCAGGTAGGATCCAGTGATGGATCAATAGAATTCAGTATGAATGAGGAAGGGCTATTATGTTTTCAAGGAAGAATTTATATGTCGAAAGATCCTGAGTTGAGGCATAAGATTTTGTTAGAAGCGCATGGTAGTCCATATGCTATGCACCCTAGAGGGATTAAGATGTATCGGGATTTACGAGAATAACTCGTGGCCGGGTCTGAAGCAAGAGGTGACCAAATTTGTGAGTAAGTGTTTGACCTGTTAGTAGGTAAAGGCGGAGCATCAGTTACCATCAGGGTTGTTGCAGCCGTTAAAGATTCCACAGTGGAAATGGGAACGAATCACAATAGACTTTGTAAGTGGGCTACCTCTCACGCCTACTAGGAAAGATTCGGTTTGGGTGATTGTTGACCGCTTGACGAAGTCTGGTCATTTCATACCTCTACGTGTCAATTCCTCTATGCAGAAATTGGCTAGGTTATATATGTAGAGATAGTGAGGTTGCATGGAGTACCAGTATCAATCATATCGGACAGGAACCCTAAGTTCACGTCGTGATTCTAAAAGGCCTTGCATCAAGCGTTGGGTATGAAGTTGGATTTCAGTACAGAGTTTCATCCTCAGACCGATGGATAGTCAGAGTGGGTAACTCAGATCTTAGAAGACATGTTGAGAGGTTGTGTCATTGATTTCAGGGGTAGTTGGGAGGAGTTTTTACCTTTGGCGGAGTTTGCTTACAACAACAGCTACCAGTCTAGTATTCAAATTGTGCCCTATGAAACATTATACGGGCGGAAGTGTCGTAGTCCTACCTATTGGACAGAGTTAAGGGAACGTCGAATTTTGGGGCCAGAATTGGTTATCGAGACGAAAAAAAAGGTTGAGTTAATTCGAGCTCGACTAAAAGAAGCGTCGGATAGATAGAAGTCCTATGCTGATTTGAAGCGTTAGGACATAGAGTTTGCAGTGGGGGTGACAAGGTGTTCTTGAAGGTGTCGCCGTGGAAGAAAGTGCTAAGGTTTGGACGAAAAGGTAAATTAAGTCCCAGATTCATCGGACCTTATCAGGTGTTGAAACGAGTGGGGCTGGAAGCCTATCAGCTTGAGCTACCTTCAGAGTTAAGTCAGATTCACAATGTGTTTCATGTCTCTATGTTATGACGCTATCGTTCAGATCCATCTCATGTGGTGCCTTTGGGAGAAATCAAAGTGAGACTTGACCTATCCTTTGAATAGGAACCAGTAGAAATCTTGGATCATAATGTCAAGGTATTGCAAAGGAAAATGATTCCGTTAGTTAAGGTTCTGTGGCGGAATCACAGCTCTGAGGAGGCTACTTGGGAACCAGAGGAAGCAATGCAGTAGCAATACCTGCATATATTTTTTTGACTAGGCAATTTTGAGGCTAAAATTTCTTTAAGGGGGTAGAACTGTCACATCCCGAATTTATAGGGCTTTGCATTTGACGTGCTACAATGTGTTGTTGTGCTTAGTATGCTTGTTAGAATGTTTTAAGGGTCCAAAATGGGCTCGAAGTTGGGCCGAGGCCATAGCAAAACTTTTCTGTTAGGGGACTCTAGTGGAGAGCCAGGTAGGATAGGGCTTAAAAGATATTATCTGTGAATTAAAACACAAAAATGGGCTTGTGGCCCAGTGGTCAGTGGCGATATGCAGGGACTAGGAGTGGCGTGACAAGCAGTTAAGGAGGTCCAAGGTTCGAGTCGCATGATACCTTTTTATTTTAATTAATTTCAGCAATAGCAAAGAGCAGTAGTGGAGTTCGGCTTGGATGCTTGAAATTAGGAATTATTTAATGTGGATAATAAGGTTGATAATGTGTTGATAAAGGGAGGAAGAGGTGGTGTTATCAATGACACTGTGGATGAGTGATTAGATGAGGATAAGGAGAAAATTTAGGAATTATCTGGAAGGCTAGGTGGTGGCCGAAATTTTGAATCTAAGTTGGAGGAGGAATCGATTTAGAATAGGCTTTAGGGGTGCAGAAATTACCCTATTAATAAGATGAGTTTTTGAGATTCGAAATGGGCATTTCCAACATTTTTTTAAGGGGTGCCAAAATTTTGCATTAAGTAAGGGGAATATCTCTTCATTTTCAGCATTTGAGTCTTCATTCTCTCACTCACTTTTCTCAAAATGTTGCTAAAGTCGAACCTATCTCTAGTTTGCCAAAATTCTCTTTTCTTTACCGTCTCTATTGCTACTTTTCCTTTCATCCTACTGCTCTTCACTCAATCATCTTTTTTTTTTCCAGAAGCCGAAACTCATAACTCATCTCTTCTCCATTCTTTTCCTATAACCGAATGATCATTGTTCTTTCCTTTATTCTCTCTTTACCGATTTCTTCATAGCCGAATCTTCATAGATCCTGTTGCAATGTCTTTTTTTTATCTTCTCAGAAGCCAAAATCTATTAGGATAAGCCGAATTTATTGGTAAGCTCTGATTTCTTTTGATCTTTTCTCTTTCGATTTTTGGGGGCCAAAGCCGAATGGCTACTTGGGTTGTTGAGGTTGTCGATTAGTGTAATACTTCTTTTCTTCTTGCATTTTCTTTTGGGGACGACATCTCAAGAATTGAAATAGATCGGATCATCTAGATTCCAAAAGCTAAAAATCGCTAGTCTCTGAACTAGATCTCTTTTCGGGATTCAAGGTAAGGGTTTCATTAGATTTTTGTCAAGTTTTGTTTAGTGTATTCGTGATCTAAATCCTATGTTAAAGATTGAAAACCATATATTGTGGTGGTAGCAACTGATAAGGTCTTTTGATGGAATCAAATGTCGATCTGGCGAATAAGGGAATTAGATCCATAAAACCAACCACTAGGTTTAAGAAGCGTGCGATGTCTGCCGTCAGAGATTGGCCACCGGGTTGTGGACCAGCTTGAACAAAACCATAGGCGATAATAATGATCGTATCGACTCTTGGCGGTGTTGACATAAAAAGTATCGCCTTGTCGATGTCGGTGTGTAGATCTTTATCACATAAGTTTTACAGATTATACATTATGGGGCTAAAAAGCCGTAAAAAAAGGTATGGACATCGATTAACCCGTAGGGGTTCGGCTAAGGATGCTAGGTACGTGAACATAGTAAATTCTCTATGTGTATCGATATATGTGATAACCTGTTAACCTGTAGATGGCATGTTGTTTTTGCTTTTGCATGTGCATATGCATGGGATGGGATTTA
This sequence comes from Gossypium rotundifolium, assembly GCA_025506655.1. NCBI lineage: Eukaryota > Viridiplantae > Streptophyta > Magnoliopsida > Malvales > Malvaceae > Gossypium > Gossypium rotundifolium. Next base: position 78,885,022 of record CP106723.1, read on the forward strand.
TATGATGAAGGGGAAGAGCATGTTAATAGGTCACTTAGTGATCGGTGGATCTACTACATTTGATTAATAGGTCATATAGTGATCTATGGTTAAACCACAATATATTATTAAGGTCGCATGGCAATCGGTGGCTCTGCCACATCTGATTATAAGGTCACATAGTGATTGGTCTTCATGACAGGCAGCACAGCTGTCGAAATGGCGTGTAGGGAATGGAGGGTTGATTGTAGAAATCCCCACGATGTGATGGCTGGTAAGGGTTGGCGTGTTGAGGATGGAATTTTAGGTTGGGTTGGAACATTCAGCATGTATCTGTTTTATTGTTGTTTTGTGTGGGCCAAGGCCAGAATGTGTTTTTGGGCCTCAGTCGTTTATGTGATTTCGGGATTTACACACTGAGTCTTGGTGACTCACCCTTTTATTTTCCCAACTTTTCAGATGAGCAATAGACCGTGGACACGGAGCCGAAATGATCGGAGGGCCATAAAGACTTTTATTATGTGAACCGATTTTGGGTTTCCTTTAGTTTTAAATTTTGGGTTATTTTGTTAGCATGTAATAAGGCCTCTTTGCTTAAAATCTTAGGTTCATCGTTATCCATGTTCAAGGATTATAGACTTATTTTTTCAAAGATTTAATAAAGCGGATAAAAAATGGGCTTTTCAAACACATTCAACACCAAAGCTAAGGTTTATTTCAAAATTTTCGCATTTAATGATTAACCGATCAAACAAACTGAGATTTCCAAAATCGACAAGCAAAGGTTTCAACACCACGCGCTACTTGAAAGTTTTTCCAAAACTATGCTTTCTTCAAAGTGATCAAAGGATTTGATCTTAAGCAAACAACTCGTAGCATGCCAGATCTGGTCGTAACGTTTGGGCCAGGTTTGGGGTGTTACAGGTTTAATCAGTACTGGCGCTTCCATCAGAATCTACTTCAGTTTCTCAAAGCTCTCTTGCTGTTGATCTGACCACATAAATGGTACTCCCTTTCGCAACAATTTAGTTAGGGGTGTAGCAATCAATGAAAACCCTTCCACAAAACGCTGATAATAACCAACCAATCCTAGGAAACTCTGAATTTCAGTCACTGACTTCAGTGGTTTCCAATCCAACACAGCCTCTACTTTTCGGGGATCCAATCTTATTCTTTTGGCCTACACAACATGCCCCAAAAAGGTCACTTCCTTTAACCAAAATTCACACTTCCGAATTTGGAAAAATTTTGCTTTTCCCGTAATAATTGCAATACTATCTGCAGATGTCAATCATGCTCTTCTTCATTCTTTGAGTAAACCAAAATGTCATCTATGAACACCACCACAACCCGGTCTAAATAGGGTTGGAAGACCCGATTCATCATATCCATAAATGCAGCTGGTGCATTGGTCAACCCAAATGGCATTACCAAGAGCTCGTAGTGTCTATAACGGGCTCAAAACACTGTCTTACAAATATCCGCCTCCTTGACCTTAAGCTGATGATAACCCGATCTCAAATCTATTTTTAAGAAAATCGAAGCTCCTCACAGTTGGTCGAATAGGTCATCAATTCTCGACAATGGATACCTATTCTTGATCGTCAACTTATTCAATTGCCTATAATCAATGCACATATGCATCGACCCATCCTTCTTCTTGACGAACAAGACCGGTGCTTCCCATGGTGACACACTCGATCGAATGAATCCCCAATCCAACAACTCTTGAATTTGAGCCTTAAGCTCCTTTAACTCCTTCGACGCCATCCTAAAAGGAGCAATGGATACCAGAGCCGTTCCGGGCAAAACCTCAATGCCAAACTCTACTTCTCGATCTAGAGGTAAACCCAGAAGTTCCTCGTGAAAGACATTTGAATATTCATTCACCGTTCTAACATCTTCCACCAATAATTCCTTGGCATCCAAAGCACTAATGAAGGCTAGGAATGCTCCACACCCTTTTCGTACAAACTTTTCTGCCTTTAAAGCAGATACAACATTTGCTAAATAGTTTCTCCGTTCGCCTATCATCACATCTTTATCTTCCAAAGTTCTTATCGTTATCCACTTTGTAGGACAATCCAAGTGAGCACGATGCTTTACCAACCAATTCATGCCCACAAAAGATCAAACTCACCGAAAGGCAGTTCCATCAAATCCGCCAAAAATATTTCTCTTTGAATTTCTAAAGGCACGTCTCTATACAATTTATTCACTACCACAGACTGTCTTAAAGGACTAATTACCGTCATCTCTCTACCGGTAATCTCAGATCTAATATTTAGATTTCTAGATATAGCACTAGCAACATATGAATGGGTAGATATGATATCAATCAAAGCAGTAACATGTACATTATAAATGAAGAACATACCGGTTATCACATCAGGGGCATCACCATCTTCTCGGCATCTAACCACATAAACTAACCCTGGCAGTCTCACCTCCACGTTACCCCTAAAGCCATTACCTCTACCCGGTACACCTTGACCTCGAACTGTTCCATTACCACCTCGGCCTGGTCCACGGCCCCTCTGTGGCTGCTAAGCGCCTCTAGCTGGCTGTGCATCAGAGTTATGAGCTTCTTGAGTTGGAACAGTCCATCGAGGACAATTCTTAAGCTGATGATCCTTAGAACCACATTTGAAGTATCTACTTGTTCTCTTCCAGCATTTACTAGAGTGTCATCTCCCACAGTCAGCACATGGTTGAATCTGATTGGTAGCCACAGGTGCTCTAGCTTGAACTGATTCATCATTCCTGGGCCTCTTATGAAACCTTTTAGCAGGACTTGAATACCTAAAGTCCCTCTTGTTCCTACCTCTATCTCTTTCTCGGTTTTGCCTCTCCGAGTTCATAGCCTCTTTAGCTATTTTGGCTTTATCCACAAGCATGGAAAAAGTCCTTTCTTGTTGTGGGGCAATTAGTACCCTCAACTCATCATTCAATCCGTCTTCAAAACGAACACAGCGTTCATGGTCAGTTGGCACTGTAGTCCGAGCATAACGACTCAAACGTAGAAATTCTACTTCATAAGCTGCCACCGTCTTATTTCCTTGAACCAGATTTAAGAATTCCTTCCTTCGGGCATTTACATAGCTTGCCCCAACATACTTTCCTTGGAATGTAGCTTTGAAGAAATCCCAAGTTATACGTTCGGCTTGAGTGCCTTCCCGAACAGTGAGCCACCATTGATACGCCTTGTCCTTCAACAAGGACACAGCTCCTCTTAATTTTTGCTCGACAGTACACTCCGGGTTGTCGATAATCCGCTCCACAGCCTCGAGCCAATACTCCGAAACATTTGGGGCTACTCCTGAGATACCCCTAAAAGTCTTAACACCATTTGATCTGAGTCGCTCGATATTGATCCACGAGCTACTGGTCCCGATCTAACCCCAGCAACCCTTTTCAAAACTTGTAACATTGCTTGAGACAGAGCAATGTCTTCTCTCATACGGTCATGTGATCCATTTTCTAACACAGGTGATGCTGGCATGTCCATTTTCGGCATATGCCCCGATGCCTCAGACACAACCCTAGCACCTCGACCTCTACCACGGCCACGTCTACCACGTCCATGTCCTCTAGCGCTCATATTGACTATTTCGTTTCAATCTGATTACAAGTTTTATGAATTAGTATTCTATTTCAATGTTTTATTAACGATATTTTATGAGATATAAGAGGTAGAGTTATTTTCGTAAACACATCCTATAGTCTCAATCGCTATAGTTTCAACATCTAAAATTAAAAGTTCTAGAGTGTTCCTATAGTTATATCACAATAATAATAATCATTAAATTTCAATACACTTACTTGACTTGGTGCCAGATACTCGTGGTGTCATACTACATTTAGAAACATAATTCAAACAGTTTTGAACAATAAATGTTGTTGAATCCACACCACAACCGAGTTTTGAACCAAGCTCTGATACCATAAAATGTAACACCCCAAACCTGGTCTATGCGTTAAGACCAAATTTGACATATCACACAAAATGAACATACACCTAGTCTTTTAAAGATTTAAAGAAAACGGATTTTTAAAAACATTTTAACGTGGAGTTATTGAAAACTAAGTTTGATTACTAAATCTAATAATTTGGGTCGTAAAAATTTAAAAAATGAAACTTAGGAAAAATTTATTTAATATTTTAGAAAATTTAAAGAGTTTGAAAGTAATTTGAAACAAAAATTAAGAATATTGTTATAGAAAAATTACCGATTTAAAAATATTTAAGAATGAAACCCATTTAAAGACGTTTATTTAAGAAAAACATTTATTTCTATTTTTAGAAAAATAATTCCACTTAAGTATTTAAAGCATATTATAAAATCCATCCACAATTACAACATCCATAAAAATTTAACCATAAGCCTTATTACAAAATAGAAAAAATAATAAAAAGTACTTAAAAGGAAATCCAAAATTTAAATAGCCCATTTTTCGTAGTATGGCCTCCACTGAGTCGTCCCCGGCCCAAGCCTCCATCACTGATCATTACTTGAGGAGGGTAAATAAAAAGGGGTGAGTTAATTGGAACTTAGTGTGTAATTCTTTTACCATTGTCATTGGGGCAAAAATTCAATTAAGCATTTATTGGGCCAAAGCCCATTTACAATCACAACATAATATCATATATAACATGCATGTGTTATGCAATTTCCCAACCAAACCTAGTTTTTCATTCGCTACACACCACCCGTACCAACCAACAGACCTGTGGGGAGCTTTAGTCACCCACCCCGCCAACACACCAAACTGGGCATTAAGCCATATATCAAACTGGGCATTAAGCTGTATATCAAACTAGGCATTAAGTCATATATCAATTTGTGGACAAGCCACCAGAATTTTGTAGCAAAGCTACCAGAACTTCTCTTCATCAAAATCCCAACCCATGTAAATCATGTATATAATATGCATATCCAATTACAATATTCCATTCAAATAATTATTACAAACAATATGGCTCATTTATCACATATCACATTTGGCCAATTTATCACATATCCCATTTGGCCCATTTATTACATATCACATTTGGCCCATTTATCATATATCACATTTGGCCCATTTATCACATATCACATTTGGCCCATTTATCACTTATCACATTTGGCCCATTTATCATATATCACATTTGACCCATTTATCACTGTCTTAATACCAATTTTTATAGTTTCTACCAAAATAATGATAATTACGCCATCTTACCCGATTTCACTAACAAGTGACTAAATCAAGAGATTTACCATTAATCACAATATAAATATCTATCCCATGAAATATGGTGTGATATTACACACCTGATTACGGTAAGCATTACACTTTCTTGATCGTCAACACCTAAAAATATTTTAACGCTCGATTAGATAATTAACACTTGTAATAAATCCATTCCAAGATAAGCGGTCTAGATTTTTACCCTCGGAATCTCGAATAACTACTATTTGCCTGTTCTCTCCGGATGACGGTTCATAACCCGTTGGAAAACCCCGAACAGCTAATGGCTCAGAACTGTGAATAACCTCGAATAATTGATTTTCACCAGAGGAGGGTCCACAACCCGGTGGAAAGTCTCTAATTGCCGAAACGGCCCTACGTTTGAATTTAGAAGTTGGGATCGTCAATCCACTCCTTTTGAGATCACCACTAGATTTCCCTTTCAACACATTACTACGAGCCTCCATTCATTAGATCTTCAATAAATCAATAATCTATTAAAGTATGGACTTAACAAAATGGTATAGATAGGCTTACCATGAAGTTCCGAGTGATTCAAGAATAAATCCCGATATAAAATAATCGGTTACTCCTTTTCGAGTGATCGTGAAGAATTCTTACCTTGAAGGCTTTTATCCAGATTCTAGTGATTATGAGATAACTTCGAAGAAATGGTAATTCGGCCTTCCTATATTTCATGATTGATCAAAACATGAGTAGAAAGAATGATTGAGAAGGAAAAAAAATATATGTGAAGAGAAAGATTTGGCTAAGGAGATGATCATTGACATTCGGCCATGGTGAAGAATTAGGGAGAGAGATGTTTGAGAGTCTTTTGTAAGAAGTAAAGAAGAAAAAAGAAATAGGGGATCAGATATTTATGTTTCTGTTTTCAAGGATGGAGAATGAACAAAGAAGAAGTTTTGAGATTGGTGTTCATTCGGCCAAGGAAGAAAGGGATTGAAAGTGTCCCTCAAGGTTGTACGATTTTGGCACAAAAAGCAAAATAGTTTAGGAAGAAAAAGGATGGTACCAAAATGGTCAAAAAATGAAATGGCCAAAAGAAAACAAAAGCTTTACCAATTGCTCATGACAAAATCGGCTAGGGAGAGAAGGTTTGGAGAGAAAAGTAAATAGTGCACAAAATTGCTAAAGAAATTTGACCAACTAGCTCCTAATCCCTATCAATATTTGGCCAACCCTTCTAGCCCCAAAAACCGACCAAGTTAATGGCCAAGAGAGTCAACCTTTTCCAACTATTCTATCCATAACACATTACTCAATTTAAGCCATTTGTTCCCCTACATACCTTATCCTATTGTTTCCTTGCCCTATGTTCAATTCTTGCCTTAATCCATTAACCACCTTGCCATAAAACCAAAAGTCCAACCTTCCAAAAATAAAGCTTGATCACCACATGCTAGAAGGGTGCAAAAAATTTAAATCACAAAAATGCATACCAAGTGATTCGAACCTCTCCCCTCAAGACAATGCATCTGGCGCATATCCTCTTAACCAATAGCTCATTTATGCTAGATACTTACTCGAAAATTTCCATATGCTATAAATCCATTGACTCCCTCTCTTAAAGTACCAAATGCTAAAAATTTTCAAGAGGTCCAAATAGATCCCAAGCCTTTTAGGACCTCCTTAACAAACAAAATTAATAATCTAACAAGCTTAATCACCAATTTAAGGTAACATATACAAACTCAAATTCTAGGGTGTTACAAATGCTGCCAAATCATTTCCTCAGGCTCTATGTAGCTTTCTCTATTCCGTGATTACGCCATAGAACTTTGACTAAAGGTATCGAATTCCTTTTCAGCACCTTTACGTCCCGATCTAAAATTTACACTGGCTCCTCTTTGAAAGACAAGTCAGGTCTTAACTCATCTTCCTCTGCCGGTACTATATGAGACGGATCTGATCGATAATGCCTTAACATTGAGACATGAAAAACACTATGTATCTGACTCAAATCTAGAGGTAACTCAATCTGATAAGCTACTAGCCCAACACGTTTCAACACATGGTACGGTCCGATGAATCTAGGGCTCAACTTGCCCTTCCTTCCAAATCTGACACTCTTCTTCCAATCTAAGACCTTTAGATAGACTTAATCTCCCACCACAAACTCAATATCTTTACGCTTCAGATCCGCATATAATTTTTGTATATCCGAAACTTCTTTTAACCGTTCCCGAATTACCTTTACTTTTTCCTCCGTCTCCATTATCAAATCAGGACCCAATACTTTCGTTCCCCCAATTCAGTCCAACAAGTAGGAGTATGACACCTACGACCATACAACACCTCGTAGGGTGCCATTTGGATGCTAAATTGATAGGTATTGTTATAAGCAAACTCTACCAACGGTAGGAAATCCTCTCAACTACCCCTAAAGTCAATCATGCAGCCCTTTAACATGTCTTCCAGAATCTGGATCACTCTCCAACTGACCATCTGAGTGAGGATAAAATGCCATGCTGAAATTAAGCTTGGTTCCCAAAGCTTCATGTAAGGCTTTCCAAAATCATGATGTAAACCTAGGGTCCCTGTCTGAAATAATAGATACTGAAACCCCATGTAACCTCACGATCTCAACTACATACAACTTGGCCAACTTCTGCAATGATTAATCCATACGAATAGCTAGAAAATGGGCAGTCTTCGTCAATTGATCCATAATTACCTAGACGGAATCTTTCTTAGTAGGCATTAAGGGTAACCCACTAACAAAGTCCATCGTTATCCGTTCCCATTTCCATAAGGGAGTCTTCACCGGTTACAACAATCCCGATGACAATTGATGCTCCGCCTTCACTTGTTGACATGTTAAACACCTACTCATGAATTCAGTAACTTTCCGTTTCAACCCTGGCCACCAATATTGCTCACGAAGGTCTTGATACATTTTACTTCCCCCGGGGTGCATAGCATAAGGACTACTATGTGCCTCATGCAGAATCATTTGTCTCAATTTCAAATCTTTAGGCATGCAAATTCTTCCGCGGAAACATAATACTCCATCACTATTCAATCCAAAATCCCCTATTACACCACCTTCCACTTGCTGAAGTAAGGAACCCAACCTTTGTCCAATAGCTGCTTTTCCTTTATCTGACTTACCCACGCAGACTTCACTTGAAGTTTGGCTAGTAGACTACCATCTTCATACAAGATGAGACGAGCGAACATCGCTCTCAGATCTGATATCACCTTACGAATCAACGCGTCTACCACTACGTTAGCCTTTTTTGGATGATACTCGATTGAGAAGTCATAATCCTTCAATAGTTCTATCCACCTCCACTGTCTTAAGTTCAACTCCTTTTGGGTAAGGAGGTACTTTAGACTCTTATGGTCCGTATGGATGATCGACTTCTCACCGTATAGGTGGTGCCTCCAAATCTTCAAATTAAACACCACCGCAGCCAACTCCAAATCATGAGTGTGATAATTCACCTCATGTGGTCTTAATTGTCGAGATGCATAAGCCACCACTTTTCCATCTTGCATCAACACACATCCCAAGCCCGTGTGTAATGCATCGCAGTAAACAACAAACTCTTTTCCAGCCTCAGGTTGAATCAATACTGGCACTTCCATCAAAATCTTCTTTAATTTTTCAAAACTTTCTTGCTGCTGATCTGACCACACAAAAGGTACTCCCTTGCGCAACAATTTAGTTAGGGGTGCAGCAATCAACAAAAACCCCTCAACAAAATGCTGGTAATAACCAACCAACCTTATGAAATTCTAAATTTTGGCCACTAACTTCGGTGGTTTCCAATCCAACACAACCTCTAACTTACGGGGATCAACTCTAATTCCTTCGGCCAACACAACATGCCCCAAGAAGGTCACTTCCTTCAGCCAAAATTTACACTTACTAAATTTGGCATAAAGTTGCTTTTCCCACAATATCCACAATACCACCTGCAGAACGTGCTCTTCTTTATTCTTCGAGTAAACCAAGATGTCATCTATGAACACCACTACAAATCATTCTAAATAAGGTTAGAAGACTCGGTTCATCATATCCATAAATGCAGTTGGTGTGTTAGTCAACCCGAACGGCATCACCAAGAACTCATAATGCCCATAACGAGTTTGAAATGCAACCTTATGAATGTCTGCCTCCTTGATCTGAAGTTGGTGATAACCAGATCTCAAATCTATCTTTGAGAAAATTGAATCTCCTTGCAATTGGTCGAATAGGTCATTGATTCTCGGTAATGGATATCTATTCTTGATCGTCAACTTAGTCAACTACCTATAATCGATGCACATGCGCATCGACCCATCCTTCTTTTTGACGAACAAAATCGGTACTCCCTATAGTGACACACTCGATCGAATGAATCCCCATTCCAACAACTCTTGAATTTGAGCTTTAAGTTTTGATAACTCCTTTGATGCCATTCTATAAGGAGCAATGGACACCGGAGCCGTTCATGGCAATAGTTCAATGCCAGACTCTACCTCTCGATCCGGAGGCAATCTAGAAGTTCCTTGGAAAGACGTCTGACAACTCTTTCACCATTCTAACACCTTTCACCGACAATTCTTTTGTATCCAACGCACTAATGAAGGCTAGGAATGCTCCACGCCATTTTTGCACCAACTTTTCTACCTTTAGGGCAGATACTACATTTGATAGATAGTTTCTCCTTTCACCTATCATCACCACTTCCTTATCTTTTGGAGTTCTTAGTGTCATCCGCTTTGCAGCACAATCCAAGTTAGCACGGTGTTTCACCAACAAATCCATGCCCAAAATAAGGTCAAACTCGCTGAAAGGCAGTTCCATCAAATCCACTAAAAATGTTTCTCCTTAAATTTCCAAGGGCACATCTCTAAATAATCTATTCACTATCACAGATTGTCCTAAAGGACTAATTACCGTAATCTCTCTAGTAGTAATCTCAAATCTAATGTTCAGATTTCCAAATACAGCACTAGCAACATACAAATGGGTCGATCCGATATCTATCAAAGCAGAAACAAGTACATCAGATATGAAGAACGTATCGATTATCACATCAGGTGCATCGCCATCCTCTCGGCATCTAACCGCATAAACCAACCCTGGCTATCTTGCCTCTGCATTACCCCTAAAGCCAGTACCTCTACCCGGTGCACCCTAACCTTATCCTCCACCATTACTACCTTGACCTGGCCCACGGCCTCTCGGTGGCTACTGAGCGCCTCTAGCTGGCTGTGCATCATAGTTATGAGTTTCCTGATTCAGAGTAGTCTATCGAGGATAATTTTTAAGCTGATGATCCTTAGAACCACATTTGAAACAACCACCGGTTCTCTTCTAACATTCACCCGGGTGTCGTCTTTCATAATCCGCACATGGTTGTATCTGATTGGTGGTAGCAGGTACTCTAACTCGAGCTGGCTCATCATTCCTAGGTCTCTACTAAACCTTCTAGTAGGACCTGAGTACTTAAAGTCCCTCTTGCTCTTGCCTCTGTCTTTTTCTCAGTATCGCCGCTCCGGGTGCTTAGCCATTTCAGCTATCTTCATTTTCTCCACAAGTGTGGCAAAATTCCTTTCTTGTTGTGGGGCAATCAGTACCCACAACTCATCACTCAACCCGTCCTCGAAATGCACACAATGTTCATAGTTAGCTGGCACAATACCTCACGCATAACAACTCAGACACAAAAATTCAGCTTCGTAAGCTGCCACAGTCTTACTTTGTTGGACCAGATTTAAGAATTCCTTTCTTCAAGGCATCTACATAGCTAGCCCCTACATATTTTCCTTGAAATACAGTTTTAAAGAAATCCCAAGTAACACGATCGGCCTGAGTGCCCTCCCGAATAGTAAGCCACCATTGATACGCCTCATCTCTCAACAAAGACACAGCTCCTCTCAATCTCTGCTCGGCGGTGCAATCCAGATCATCCATGATTCGCTCCACTACCTCGAGCCAATACTCCGCTACATTTGAGGCCACACCTGAGATACCCCTAAAAACCTCGGCACCATTTGATCTGAGTCGTTCCTAAATTGTAACATCCTAAATGTGGGCCTGTGCATTTATATGTTAGTTTAACATGTTAATTCAAGAATTTAAGGCTCGAAATTTGAGACCTTGATTAAATATATGGATTAGAGTTTAAATTAATGTTCTGAGTAGTTTAAGTTATATTTTGGGCTTTAAAAAAATTGGGTTAGGTGGCTAATAAATGGTGTTAGCTTATAATTTAAGAAGATGGATAATTAAGTGACAAGCTGGGCTTGTGGCCCAAAGAATTAAAGTGCATTAAGTGGGCATAAGGTGGCGCCATCAGGGGGGAGGAATTTGGGCTCTTGTGTGGTCGATTGGGCCTTAAAAGATGGGTCAAATTTGGCACTTAAATGGGAAGGGGGTGGATGACAATTAGGCTACCTTTTAGGAGTTATTTCTTTTATTTTAAGTGTTAAAAAGCTGATAATTAATAAGGAGGAGTTGGTTTTAAGGTGGGCTCTCCTAAAGGTAAGATAAGGATTGAGTTATCAGGAGAGTTAAAAGCTATCAGATGACAGTAGAGTTGGCCAAAAATCCAACCCTGGGAGGGGAGAGTTGGCCGAAATTCCAACTCTGTGTGTGTGGGTATGTCGAAATTTCTCCATAAATAGGGAGTAGTATTCTTCAATTTCGGGATCTTGAAACCCTATTCTTCTCTCATTATCTGCCGAAATTTCCAAGCCTTCTCTATAGTTTCTCTTTTTCTTTTTCTAGGAGCTGAATTCCTTTATTCATACCGTCATCTCCCATAGCCGAATCTACAAGTGAGATCTTTGTTTTCCCGAAGGTGCACTGTAAGCCGTATACTCCTTAGTAATCCGGTAAGTTTCTGGATTTTTCATTTTCTGTGATTCCCTTATTTTTATCAAACTCTTAATCTAAACCATTGTTCCAAGGTCCTTTCGATTATACTCTTTACTCTTAGAAGCTGAAACTATCCCATTAAAGCCGATTTGGTGGAAAAATAGAAGGTGAGAAGTGGTAAGTATGGCTGAATGGTCTTCCATGATTCTTTCCATTTAGTCGAATGGCATATGGGTTAGAATGGTTGTGATTTTTGATTCGTTTAATATTTGGGGAATGGTCGAATGTAGGAAGGTTGGTGGTGACAATTTCTAAAGGATATTCGGGATTCGGCTAACTAGGTAAGTGTTCATTTTAAAGGTTACATTTAACTAATGAGTTAGATCTCATCGTTATTTGGTTTAGTGATTAAGGGATTGATATGGACTCAACTAACAGTCAAGTAGACAAGGTTGGATCTGTAAAGCCGTCAGCCAAATTCAAGAAGCGATCTGTTTCGATAGTGCGAGATTGGCCAACAGGGTGTGGGCCAAAATCAAAATCAGATCGTGGGCCAATAGTAGTTGTTTCAAGTGATAGTAACGTAGATATAGCAAAAGCCTTAGTACGCAAATCAGGTGTGTAACACTTCCCCACTGTCTAGATCAGATTAATAATAAATGTATATATATGTATATGTGTTCACAAGATTTATATGTTACATTAAAAGCCAAAATATCGGATTTAAACGACGGACCCTCAGGTTAGTAAATAATATGACTATATGTTACAAGTAAACTCTTGTACATGTTTTAAATTATTGTGCATGTTGCATTGGGTGGGTGATGAAAGGAGGAAGTTACATGTACATGTACATGAGTAATGATTTTTACCGTGAACTACTATAGCGGCTAATACCTTGAACTGTCATATGGGCTTCGGCCATTATATGTTATAAGGGCTTCGGCCAATATATGTTGATAAGCAGCTTGACTGCCATCTTGGAGAGTTGCGGTGTGGTTGATTGTAGAAATCCCCAATGGTGTGTTGGTTGGTACGAGGGCGTGTAGCGGATGGCAACCTAGGCAAATGGGTTGGCCTTTGCATATTATATGTTTCCATGTAAATGAATTTATTATTTTGTTTAATGAGGCCAAAATCTAGTGGTGCATGAGGGTTGCACACAGAGTCTCGTGACTCACCCAATTAAACTAACCTTTCATGTGACGATTAGTGCATCGGACTGGGCCGAAGTAAAGCGCAAGGTGGCCATGCAAAAGAAGGTGGATCCGGTGACATGTTTCCCATTTTAGTTTTTTTTAAAAAAAAGTATTTTATGTTATGGATTTAAACTACATTGTAATAAGGCCATGGGCCATTAGTTTACATTTTAATTTTATTATGGGCCTTTAATATTTATTCTCGTTTTAATTTTTTTTCAAGGACATGTAATCTAGTTTTGGGCTTTTGCTTATTAATGCACAATTTATGTAAATCCTATTTGGGCTTTTTGTTGACACGGTTGGTTCTCCTAAAATTTTTCTTAGTGACATACCAGATCCGGTAGTAGTGCTTGGGTCGGGTTTGGGGTGTTACAAATTGGTATCAGAGCTCGGTTCAAAACTCAACTTTGGGATTTTGGGCCCAAAAGATTTTCTAAAAATGGGTTTTTAAAACATGGATTTTTATTAGCAAAGGTTTATTAGCTTGAGCAAGGCACCTGCGTCTCCGGCCAAGTTTGCCAGGTAAGTACTCTAAACCATTGTGTGATATAAATGTGGGCTTAACGAGCTTATGGGATATAGACTATTTAGGTTAGAACTTGATGGACTCTAGGCTTAGACAAACAAATTCTTAAAATCCATAAGACTTAACTTCATTAAACAAAACCTGTAAACAAGTCACAAGACTAAAGTGTGGTAACAAGCATATGCATGTCTAGGAGCAGATCCGGAAGAGCTTGGTATTTAAGCAGTCCGAGTGACTCACCTCCTCTTCGTAGGAATCCCACCTGGTGCATAGTGATTGTTCACTTTAGGCATGATAGGGTGTGGTAATAGGTATATGCACGTCTAGGAGTGGATTCAGGGAAAGCTTGGTACTTAAGCAATCCTAGTGACTCACCTCCTTTCCACTAGAATCCTACCTGGTGCGTAGTGACTATTCACCCTAGTTACGAGTACGGGTTGACAGGTCAAAACCTATAACTAAAACCCGAAAGGGACCAGCCACCTATTTTTCTCACAAAAATTTTTAGAATATCTTTACTTTGAAAAAAATACCTATGGTTTGCAGAAATACCCCGATTTACAAAGTCAACAGAATCTTTCCATAGGAAACAAAAACAACAACAACAACAACAACAACAACAACAACAACAACAACATCAAAATATCCTTGAGTTGTAAATGACCAAAACACCCTTTATTTGCAAAATGACCAAAATACCCCTAATTGGCAAAATTACAGAAACACCCCCAGACTTTAAAATTTTGAAATATCCCCAGATTTTATAAATTACCAAAATAACCTCAGATTTGTAAAATTTTGACATACCCCAGATTTGTGAAATTACTAAAATACCCTCGAGTTGGAAAATTACCCAAATACCCTTATTTCGCCAAATCACCCGGAACCTTATTTTGGAAAATTAAGAAAATACCCCTGGGTAGTGAAATGACAAAAATACCCATAGGTAATGAATGTTACTTGTATGAACGTTGTGTGTGCATAATTCTTAGAATAGGAAGACTGAAAACTGTAGATAGGTTCGAATTCGAAAGAATCACTTTTAAACCATGTTTCATAATATTGTTCATGGTTAATTAGTGGAGGAAAACTAATATTTCATAAAATTCTTAATCAGATAAACGCGAATCGGTAGTATTAGTACAAGGGGACGAAGACGCTCCAAAAGCGAATAATGGTGCGTACCCTACCATAATATACTAAGTTTTTATTTTGGCTTTAGAATTAGAGTTCGCAGTGAAAATCTAGTGATGAGACTTAGGTAGTAAGATTACTAGTAAATTTTGTGGCCGAAATTTATTTTAAGGGGGTAGAACTGTAACATCCTAAATGTAGGCCTATGCATTTATATGTTAGTTTAACATGTTAGTTCAAGAATTTAAGGCTCGGGCTAAGACCTTGATTAAATATATGGATTAGAGTTTAAATTAATGTTCTAAGTAGTTTAAGTGATATTTTGAGCTTTAAAAAAAATTGGGTTAGGTGGCTAATAAATGGTGTTAGCTTATAATTTAAGAAGATGGATAATTAAGTGACAAGCTGGGCTTGTGGCCCAAAGAATTAAAGTGCATTAAGTGGGCATAAGGTGGCACCATAAGGGGGAGGAATTTGGGCCCTTGTGTAGCCAATTGGGCCTTAAAAGATGGGTCAAATTTGGCACTTAAATGGGAAGGGGGTGGACAAAAATTAGGCTACCTTTTAGGAGTTATTTCTTTTATTTTAAGTGTTAAAAAGCTGATAATTAAAAAGGAGGAGTTGGTTTTAAGGTGGGCTCTCCTAAAGGTAAGATAATCATTGAGTTATCAGGAGAGTTAAAAGCTATCAGATGACAGCAGAGTTGGCCAAAAATCCAACTATGGGAGGGGAGAGTTGGCTGAAATTCCAACTCTGTGTGTGTGGGTATGCCAAAATTTCTCTATAAATAGGGAGTAGTATTCTTCAATTTTGGTATCTTGAAACCCTATTCTTCTCTCATTCTCTGCCGAAATTTCCAAGCCTTCTCTACAGTTTCTCTTTTTCTTTTCTAGGAGCTGAATTCCTTCGTTCATACCCTCACTCCCATAGCCGAATCTACTAGTGAGATCTCTATTTTCCCGAAGGTGCACTATAAGTCATATACTCCTTAGTAATTCGGTAAGTTTCAAGATTTTTCCTTTTCTGTGATTCCCTTATTTTTATCAAACTCCTAATCTAAATCATTGTTCCAAGGTCCTTTCGATTATACTCTTTACTCTTAGAAGCCGAAACTATCCCATTAAAGCCGATTTGGTGGAAAAATAGAAGGTAAGAAGTGGTAAGTATGGCCAAATGGTCTTCCATGATTCTTTCCATTTAGCCGAATGGCATATGGGTTAGAATGGTTTTGATTTTTGATTTGTTTAATATTTGGGGAATGGCAAAATGTAGGAAGGTTGGTGGTGACAATTTCTAAAAGATATTCGGGATTCGGCTAACTAGATAAATGTTCGTTTTAAAGGTTACATTTAACTAATGAGTTAGATCTCATCGTTATTTGGTTTAGTGATTAAGGGATTGATATGGACTCAACTAACAATCAAGTAGAGAAGGTTAGATCTGTAAAACCATCGTCCAAATTCAAGAAGCGATCTATTTCGATAGTGCGAGATTGGCCAACGGGGTGTGGGCCAAAATCAAAATCAGATCGTGGGCCAATAGTAGTTGTTTCAAGTGATAGTAACGTAGATATAGCAAAAGCCTTAGTACGCAAATCAAGTGTGTAACACTTCCCCACCGTCTAGATCTGATTAATAATAAATATATATATATGTATATGTGTTCACAAGATTTATATGTTACATTAAAAGTTGAAATCTCGGATTTAAACGATGGACCCTAAGGTTAGTAAATAATCTGACTATATGTTACAAGTAAAGTTTGTACATGTTTTAAATTATTGTGCATGTTGCATGGGGTGGGTGATGAAATGAGGAAGTTATACGTACATGTATATGAGTAACGGTTTTTACCATGATCTACTATAGCGGCTGATTTCGTGACCTGTTACACGGGCTTCGGCCATTATATGTTATAAGGGCTTCGGCCAATATATGTTGATGAGCGACTGACCGCCATCTTGGAAAATAGCGGTGTGGGTTGATTGTAGAAATCCCCAATGTTGTGTTGGTTGTACAGGCGTGTAGTGGATGGAAACCTAGGCAAATGGGTTGGGCTTTGCATATTATATGTTTCCATATAAATGAATTTATTATTATGTTTAATGAGCCCCAAATCTAGTGGTGCATGAGGGTTGCACACTGAGTCTCACGAATCACCCAATTAAACTAACCTTTCAGGTGACAATTAGTGCATCGGACCGGGCCAGAGTGAAGTGCAAGGTGGCCATGCAAAAGAAGGTGGATCCGGCGACAAGTTTCCCATATTAGTTTTTTTTTTTTAAAGTATTTTATGTTATGGATTTAAACTACATTGTAATAAGGCGATGGGCCATTAGTTTACATTTTAGTTTTATTATGGGCCTTTAATATTTATTCTCGTTTTAATTTTTTTTCAAGGACATGTAATCTAGTTTTGGGCTTTTGCTTATTAAGGCACAATTTATGTAAATCCTATTTGGGCTTTTTGTCGACACGTTTGGTTATCCTAAAATTTTTCTTAGTGACATACCAGATCTGGTGGTAGTGTTTGGGCTGGGTTTGGGGTGTTACAGAAATTGACCCAGGAGCTACTGGCCCAGTTCTAGCCCTAGTAACTCTTTCTAAGACTCGCAGTATTGCTTAGGATAGAGTGATATCCTCCATCATACGATCTTGTGATTCATTTTCAATCACGTGTGACGCAGGTGCATCCATTTCTAGTATATGTCCGGACGCTTCAGACACAACTTTAGTGGCTCGACCTCTACCACGGCCACGTCTACCACGTCCACGTCCTCTATCGCTCATATTCTGTAATTCGATTTAATCTGATTAGAAGTCTTACGAATCAGTATACTATTTCGGTGTTTATTACACAATGTTTTATGAAACATAAGAAGTAAAGTTGTTTTCATAATCGCATCCTATAGTCTTAATCTCTATGGTTTCAATACTTAAAACTAGAACTTCTAGAGTATTCCTACAGTCATATTATAATTATACTTACTTGACTTGGTGCCGGATGCCCGTGGTGTCATACTGTAATATCCCGGGTTAAGGGCTATTTTATTTTAGCATTATTGCATGTTTATGGCTTGCTATGTTGTTGATTGTATGGTTTGGGGCTTAGTTGTAGGCTAGGAGTGAGCTTTGAGTAGGTGGAAAAATTTTAGTTTTGGGCTTTATGTGATAGGAGGTGAGGGGCTGGGTCTTATATATTTTAATTGGTGTTCTTGAGCACAAATGAAGAGCTAGCAAAGTGGCAAGCATCGCCACTTGGAGCATGTGTATGGCGTCAATTGCAAGGGTGAGGTCTCGTGTTCTAGCTGCGAAAATCCCACACTTTTGCATCCATTTTGTGGCATGGAGAGGAGGAGTTGTAGGAAGTTCAAACTCGCCTTGGACTTAGTCTTCCTATTCAAATGGTGGGTGGAGAGCAAATTGTGGAGGAAGGCGGGTCAAGGGATTTGAATTAGTGGCTTGGGAGTGTTTGGGGGAGGTTGGCGATTTTAGAGGAGATTTTGGGGAGTTGTGGCCGGTTGGTAAGTTTGGGAGGTGAGTGCGAAATTTCATTTTGGCAATTAGGCATTCGGTCAAAAACCATTTTGGTAAGCCTTCCATTTTGTCAAAACAAGTTGATTTCGTTTAGTCAAAAGCTAGCAAAAGCTCTTCACTTGCAAATAGCCTAAGCCGAAACCATTTTGTTCATTCATTCTTGAAAGCAAAACCCCAAGTGCTTGCCGAATTTGCTTGTTGTTTCAATCATTTTTTTTAGTAGTAGCAGAATGCCTCTCCCATTTTCCTTTCTTCTTCATTTGAGTTAAAGAAGCTAATTCTCTATTCTCCTTCTATTTTCTTTTCTCTTCTTGGAATCTTTTTAGCGAAACTAGTATTCTCTTTTTCTCTCATATTTGCTCTCTTTCTTTGAAGCTTTGATAGCGAAAGTTGTTCTTCAAAACACTCTCTCTCTTCTTTTCTTCCAAACCGAAAATACCTTCCTCCATTTCATTTCTTCTCAAAAAAATTGAAAGCATCTTTTCTTTTCCCATTTTGTTGTGGTAGAATAGCAACTCCTTCTTCTTTACAACTTTCTCTTGCTTCTTTCTTTGTGTAAGGCCGAATCTTGGTGGTTGCTCAATCGTTAAAGAAGGTAAGTACATGGCCGAATGTTATTCATTTCCTCTCTTGTTCTATGTCAATTCGGATTTGGTTAAGGCCGATTTTGGTATCTATTAAAAGGAGTTAATCACTTGTATTGGTAATTATTTTTCGTATAGGGCCTTTGGAGTTCGAAATCAAGCAAGGAGAGCTTTCTTACTCTGTTAAGCAATAGGTAAGTGGTGGTAAGAGGTTGCTTTAATGGTTTCTTTAGAGTTGTTAAGCCAAAGTGATGAGACTAATGGTTTATGTTTTTAGAGGGAGGCCGATTAGCGAAGGAACCGGTGTTGGTTCGGGTTTGGTTGAAACCGAACCATTTGCAAAGGTAAGCTTAACGCAACCCTTTGGTTTAAATGGTTATGGTAGAATGGTTTAAGTGATTAACCCATGGTTGGCGATTGTTTTAGGAGTAAGAGGATTGAGGGTTTCGGATCGGGTTCTTTGGAATTAAGGCTTGCGATATACGGTGTGTAAGCTAACTGCTGAATCTTAGTAATAAATTAATAACTTTGTGTTATAACAAGTGAAACGATGATGAGTGTCATGATACTTGGTAGGGTATGTTCACGGATTCGGGTAAGTCTGTAGCATTACGAGTTCTATTGTTGATACGTTTGATATGATGATCCATGATATATATATATGTTATGAGATGCAATGTTGGGCATGTTGGCATGATGGTACATGAGTTAGTATGACATGTATGGGTAATGTGAGAGGAGGGGGAGTATGATATCCGTGTCTTTGGGACACAGGAGGTTTAGCACCTCCGGTGGTTTGGTACCACATATTTTGTGGCTTTGGGTCACGGAGGTTTGGCACCTCAACGTCTCGTCGGTGGCTTAGTACCACGGTGGGTTGGCCCCGATTGATTATCTTGGTGGCGCGGTGATTTGGTATCACGATGGGTTGGCCTCATCATCGGTTTGTGACTACGGTCACTAGTGATTTGGTATCACATTGTGTCTTTGGGACACGGAGGTTTGGCACCTCATTGCGACTCGTCCACGTGGGTTGACACCACCGTGGGTTGGCCCCACTTATGAGATCTGAGATTGTCGCTAGTGATTTGGTATCACACGATGGGTTGGCCCCATCATTGGATTATTCGTGACTTTGGGTCACCGGTGGTTTAGCACCACATTATGGATATCGTGACTTTGGGTCACCGGTGGTTTAGCACCACCGGTGGTTTGGTACCACGGGGTAGAAAAGGTGTAATGGATGGTTAGGGCAGGTGCATTAATTGTATTGCTTTGCTATGATGTGTGTTAGCATGTTGTATTATCGAGAGGGGTTTACACTTTGAGTCTTGCGACTCACTCTCTCCTTTGACTTTTCGGGTGACACTTGAAGCGCGGACATGGAGCAGGATGGACTCGAGGTGCTCATGCCATGCTTAAATAAGGATTTGCTCGGACTTTTATTAATTTGGTACTTAAGCATATTCATTACTATTTGGTTTTATTTGGGTTTGTAAATGGCCTCTTAAATTATATTTTGTTATGTTTATGCTTAAAGTAGATTTTAATATGCCTAACAAATTAATTGGGTTAAAATGTGCTAAAACTTGAAAGGATAACGATTTCAAAACTACAAAAGCGATGTTTTAAGCTATACCATCGGGTATCTCACTATTATTTGGGATAAAGTGAGCTCAAATGTTTTCTAACTTAAATCGATCTTCTACTAAGTTAAAAATGTTTTTGTAACAATGATAAACAACTCAAACTTCTTCTTGAGATAAACTGTTTTGCTACACATCGATTGAGTTTTCAAAATTTTGGGTTTCCAAATACATCATCGATTTTAGTCAAACCTACTCAAGTTTTTCTTCAAATACACAATTTAGCGAAGTGTTTTCCTCAAACTTTTAAACTTAAACCTAAACCTCTCAAAATCTTTTTCCTGTAACATACAGTTCGATTCGTGGTGTATTGACAGGGTTTGGGGTGTTACAATTGTAATATTAGAGCCAAGTTTAAAGGCTCATTTGTGGGCGAGGCCCAAAATGTTTAAAACTATAGTTTTGAGTATTACATTTTAAAAAGTATGGTTTGAAAGGCATGGCACCGAGTCTCGGCACCAATCCGCCTGAGTAAGTACCCGTACTATTGTTGTGAAAATGATATTAATTGATATGATTGGATGGCTAGTAAGACTACTTTAGAAACTAAAGCGATAGGGTGAGTGGACTCATGAAAACAAAGCTCCTTTAATATTCATAAGACTTGCTTTAAAACGGTGGAATAATTACTAATGCATAAAATTCTTTAAATCGGACGAGATTTAGTCATGAGTACCGAGGTGGACATGGTGGTGGGCGAGGTCGCAATAGGATGACGGTTTACGAACCCGTAGGATCAGTCGGAAATTGAGGAAAATAAGATCTGGATTCGCCACCGGTGGAGGTGGTGAGTTCAAGAGCGGATGGGGATGACGCAGATATCCACGAGCGATCTTTGCGAGTGTTAGAAAGGGTAGCTGGAGTAGGTGGAGGTGTAGGAGCTAGGAAATCGTGCTGGCGACTTGAACAAGCAGGGCTAAATTCTTTGGGGTGTCTCGGTGTTGCTCCTAACCTTCTTGAATATTGGTGGAAGCGACGAGTGGATCATGGACGATCTAGACCTAGCTGCTGAAGAGAAATTAAAGGGATAGTATCACTTCTCGAGATGAGTCATACCGATGGTGGCTCACGGTCAGAGAGCAATGACTGCGCAGAGGATCGACTTGGGACTATTTACGAGTGCTTATCGAGAAAAAATGCGTCGGAGCTAACTACATAAATGAGCGATGGAAAGCATTTACGAGGTTAGTTGAGAGCAAATCGTGTGCAGTCTGGCGAGTTTCTCGGTGAGTCGGTATGCGGGTATGGTGGCTCTTGAACATGAGAGGTGCGTTCGTTTGAGGATGGCTGCGGGACGAATTAAGATTGTTGATTGCGCCCGTGAGAGTGTGAATTCTTGATTACGGTTAAAAAGGCAAAGGTGGTGAGGGTATTAAAGAGTCGTGAGGCAAGGCATGGATAGGGCAAACACAAGAGGAGTTTTGGATCTTACGGGTCGTCGGGAATCGCAGAAAAGGCTAGACCGAAGTGGGCGAATCGGTCGGGTAGGTTTGTTCTTTGCTAGGCAAGGACTACCATGATGTAACCGTTGTGGAAAGGCTCATTGGGGAGGATGTTGGGTGATGGTAGAAATTTGTTTTGAGTGTGGCTCATTTGGACCACCGTGTGAGGGTGTCGCGCAAGTTGGCTAGGATTGATCGGAGAGTCGGGGCCGTACTCGATCACAGAATAACGGACCACCACGTAGAGGGGCCGAGGTAATGAGAGGAGGTAATGGTTACAGTGGTAGTGGAGCCTTGGGCGGAGGTGCGAGTAGTTCGAGGCCAGACGGTAGGGGTTGGTGTATCTTTGCGAGCAGCAGAGAGGAGGCGGCCTTGCCGGACGTCATTACAAGTGCGTTTTTAATCTTTGGTTCTCCATTCTTGCTTTGATTGATGTGGGTTCAACACATTCATATGTTGCAAGTAGCATAGTGAAGACCATGGATCTAGACTACGAGATATCTTCAGGCGGATGGTAGTAATAAGCCCTCTAGGTCACTCTGTAGTGGTAGATAAAGCTGTATAGAGGCGTACCTCTAGAACTCAAGGGGTAGTATTTGAGGCGATCGATGGAGCGCCGTTGGGGAGTTCGATCGATTCTTGGGATGGTTTGGTTAAGTCACCGGGCGAAGTTGAATTGCGGCTAAGCACATGGTTACGAAACACGGTGAGGGTGATGAGGTAGTTTTGATTGGGGATAGGCGGAATTATCATCCAATGTGGTATCTACTCTGAAAGCCGACAAAATGGTCGAGAAGAATTTGTGAAGCATATGTGGTTCATGTGTATGCCTTGGAGGCTAAAGAGTCTGCTTGTGAGAGCAGTTGAGACGATTAGGGAGTTTCTTGATGTGTTTCTGAGGAGCTTAGGGTTTGCCGCGGATCGGGAGGTAGAGTTCGGGATAGATCTATTACCCGAGCTGCGCCGGTGTCTATAGCTCCGTCTGAGGATGGCACCTAAAGAGTTAGTGGAGCTTAAGGCCCAAATCCGGAGTTGTTGGACCGAGGCTTTATTAGGCCAAGTGTTTACGCCTTGGGGGCGCTTGATACACTTTGTCAAGAAGAAAGCGGTACTATGCGGATGTGTATAGACTACGAATCAATCGAATAAGTGACGATCAAAAACAAGTATCCTTGCCTCGGATAGATGACTTGTTTGATCGGTTTGAAGAGGCGTCGGTTTTCTCGAAGATCGACTTAAGGTGCAGGTATCACCGGTTAAGGGTAAAGGAGGCGGATATCGCAAGGCGGCATTTCATTACTCGGTATGGGCACTTTGAGTTTTAGTTATGGCGTTTGGGTTGACTAATGCTTGCGTGACCTTCATGGATTTGATGAATAGGGTGTTTGGTGGTATTTGGATCGGTTAAGTAGTAGTTTTTATCGGCGACATCTTGGTATATTCAAGGACCGAGGAGGAACATGATGCTCATTTGCGGGTGGTATTGCGATTCTAAGGAAGAAAGCGACTTTATCGAAGTTTAGCAAATCGAGTTACGGCTTAGGAAGTGGCGTTCTTGGGTCATGTAGTATCGGTGAGGGATTGGAGTGGATCCTCGTAAGGTTGAAACGGTTTTGGATTGGAAGCCGCCTAAGTCAGTAGCTGAGATTCGGAGTTTTCTGGGCTTGGCAGGATACTACTGAAGATTTGTAGAGGGTTTCTCTTTGATCGCGAGACAGATGACTAAATTATTGAGAAAGGGGTTAGTTTATTTGGGTGAGAAGCGGCGGAGAGCTTCGATAAGTTGAAGAAGATTTTGACAGAAGCTCCGGTTCTGATTCAACCTGAGGCTGGTAAGGAATTCACAGTTTACTGCGATGCATCACATACGGGTTTGGGTTGTGTGCTGATGCAAGAAGGGAAGGTTGTGGCTTACGCATCTCGGCAGTTGAGGCCACATGAGGTAAATTATCCAACGCACGATCTGGAGTTAGCGGCTGTAGTTTTTGCCTTGAAGATATGGAGGCATTACTTGTATGGAGAGAGATCGATAGTCTACACGGATCATAAGAGTTTGAAGTACCTTCGACTCAAAAGACTGAATACGAGGCAGTAGCAGATGGTGAAATTGCTTTGAAAGACTACGATTGCTCAATTGAGTATCATCAAGGGCAAGGCTAACGTTGTAGCGAGAGCGTTAAGCCGTAAGGTTGTTTGGATCTAAGAGCGATGTTTGCCCACTTGAGTTTGTATGACGACGGGAGTATTACGGCGATGCGCAGTCAAGCCTACTTGGGTTGAGCAAATCGAGAAAAGCGCTTGTTGGATGAGGGTTTGTAGCTTGAGAGGACACAAGTGCGAGAATGATGGGTTGAAGGGTTATAGCTTGTCTAGTGATAGGGTTACGTGTTTTCGGGGAAGGCTTGTATCTTGAGAGACACCGAGTTAAGGTAAAAGATTCTTGAGGATGCACATAGCGGCCCTACGCTATGCATCACGGAGGTAGTAAAATGTATAGAGATCTCGGAGAACAATTACGATGGTAAGATGCGAAAAAGGAAGTAGCGAGTTTGTAGGGAAGTGTCGACATGTCGCGAGGTCAAGGTGAGCATCGATTGCGTCCGGGTTGCTTGACCGGTGAAGATTCCACAGTGGAAGTGGGAAAGGATAACTATGGATTTAAATCGGTTGATTACCGCTTACCGAGCAAGAAGGATTCGGTTTGGGTAATTGTGGATCGGTGACTAAATCAACTCACTTTATTACGGTGAGGTGGATTACTCACTTGAGAGGTTGGCAAAGGCTGTATGTGTCGAGATAGTGAGGCTGCGGGGTGCGATGTCGATCATCTCGGATAGGGATCCCAGATTTATGTCAAGGTTACGGAAGGCGTTGCATCGAGCTCTGGGGTAGCGGTTGGATTTCAACCACGGCATTTCATCCATGGTGACAGGCGATCGGAAAGGGTTATCTGATCTGGAGGACATGTTGCGAGGTTGTGTTACGGACTTGAGGGTAGTTGGGAGGAGTACCTACCGCTAATGAGTTCGCTACAACAATAGTTACCAAGCAAGCATCAAGATGGCACCTTATGAGGCATTATACGGTAGGAAATGTCGCTCACCTACTTGTTGGGCGAGTTAAGTGAGCGTCGATTGTTGAGACGAGTTGGTTCTTTGAGGCCGAAGACAAGGTTAAGTTGATTGAGCTCGGTTGAAAGAAGCTTGACCGCGAGAATTCCTCGCCGATCTTAAGCGAGAGATATTGAATTTGCTATAGGAGATCGGGTTTTCTGAAGGTCTCACCGTGGAAGAAAGTGTTAAGGTTCGAAAGGAAAGGCAAGCTAAGTCCGAGGTTAATTGGGTAGTATAAGGTCTTGAGATGAGTGGGACGATTGCATATCATTTCGAGTTGCCAGTGAGCTAAGTCGATTCATGGCGTGTTCCATGTTTGATGCTTGGCGTTATCGCTCGGATCCATCGCATGCGTAGTGGCGATGGAAGATATCGAGGTAAACCAGTTTGACCATGGAGGAATAGCTGTCTGATTTTAGATCGGGATGTGAAGGTTCTGCGTGGGAAGTCATGCCTCGGTTAAGGTTCTTTAAGCGGAATCATGGCGTGGAAGAAGCTACGTGGGAACCGAGGATGTGATGAGACGACAATACCCGCAACTCTTACGATCGGGTAATTTTGAGGTCGAAATTATTTTTAAGGGGTAGAAGCGTAATATCCGGGTTAAGGGCTATTTTATTTTGGCATTGTTGCATGTTTATGGCTTGCTATGTTGTTGATTGTGTGGTTTGGGGCTTAGTTGTAGGCTAGGAGTGATCTGAGTAGGTGGAAAAATTTTAGTTTTGGGCTTTATGTGATAAGATTTGAGGGAGTGGGTCTTATATATTTTAATTGGTGTTCTTGAGCACAAATGAAGAGCTAGCAAAAGTGGCAAGCATCGCCACTTGGAGCATGTGTATGGCGTCAATTGCAAGGGTGAGGTCTCGTGTTCTAGCTGCGAAAGTCCCACACTTTTGCATCCATTTTGACTGACATGGAGAGGAGGAGTTGTAGGCGGTTCAAACTACGCCTTGGACTTAGTCTTCCTATTCAAATGGTGGGTGGAGAGCAAATTGTGGAGGAAGACTGGGTCAAGGGATTTGAATTAGTGGCTTGGGAGTGTTTGGGGGAGGTTGGCGATTTTAGAGGAGATTTTGGGGAGTTGTGGCGGTTGGTAAGTTTGGGGAGGTGAGTGCGAAATTTCATTTTGGCAATTAGGCATTTCGGTCAAAAACCATTTTGGTAAGCCTTCCATTTTGTCAAAAACAAAGTGATTCGTTTAGTCAAAAGCTAGCAAAGCTCTTCACTTGCAAATAGCCTAAGCCAAAACCATTTTTTCATTCATTCTTGGCTGAAACCCCAAGTGCTTGCAGAATTTGCTTGTTGTTTCAATCATTTTTTTAGTAGTAGCCGGATGCCTCTCCCATTTCCTTTCTTCTTTATTTGAGTTAAGCGAAGCTAATTCTCTATTCTCCTTCTATTTTCTTTTCTCTTCTTGGAATCTTCTTAGCAGAAACTAGTATTCTCTTTTCTCTCATATTTGCTCTCTTTCTTTGAAGCTTTGATAGCCGAAAGTTGTTCTTCAAAACACTCTCTCTCTTTCTTTTCTTCCAAAACCGAAAATACCTTCCTCCATTTCTGTTTCTTCTCAAAAAAAACCGAAAGCATCTTTTTATTTTTCCCATTTTTGTTGTGGCCGAATAGCAACTCCTTCTTCTTTACAACTTTCTCTTGCTTCTTTCTTTGTGTAAGGCCGAATCTTGGTGGTTGCTCAATCGTTAGAGAAGGTAAGTACATGGCCGAATGTTATTCATTTCCTCTCTTGTTCTATGTCAATTCGGATTTGGTTAAGGCCAATTTCGGTATCTATTAAAAGGAGTTAATCACTTGTATTGGTAATCATTTTTTCGTATAGGGCCTTTGGAGTTGAAATCAAGCAAGGAGAGCTTTCTTACTCATTAAGCAATCGGTAAGTGGTGGTAAGAGGTTGCTTTAATGGTTTCTTTAGAGTTGTTAAGCCAAAGGCGATGAGACAAATGGTTTATGTTTTAGAGGGAGGCCGATTAGCGAAGGAACCGGTGTTGGTTCGGGTTTGGTTGAAAACCGAACCATTTGCAAAGGTAAGGCTTAACGCAACCCTTTGTTTTAAATGGTTATGGCGAATGGTTTAAGTGATTAACCCATGGTTGGCCGATTGTTTTAGGAGCAAGAGGATTGAGGGTTTGGATCGGGTTCTTTGGAATTAAGGCTTGCGGTATACGGTGTGTAAGCTAACACTTGAATCTTAGTAATAAATTAATAACTTTGTGTTATAACAAGTGAAAGCGATGATGAGTGTCATGATACCGGTAGGGTATGTTCACGGATTCGGGTAAGTCCGTAGCATTACGAGTTCTATTGTTGATACGTTTGATATGATGATCCATGATATATATATATGCTATGAGATGCAATGTTGGGCATGTTGGCATGAATTACATGATTTGCATATGGTACATGAGTTAGTATGACATGTATGGGTAATGTGAGAGGAGGGGGAGTATGATATCCGTGTCTTTGGGACCTTGTGTCTTTGGGACACGGAGGTTTGGCACCTCCGGTGGTTTGGTACCACATATTTTGTGGCTTTGGGTCACGGAGGTTTGGCACCTCGACATCTCGTCCCGGTGGCTTAGTACCACGGTGGGTTGGCCCCACGTTGATTATCTGGGATTGGCGCTAGTGATTTGGTATCACACGATGGGTTGGCCCCATCATCGGATTTGTGACTACGGTCACCGGTGATTTGGTATCACATTGTGTCTTTGGGACACGGAGGTTTGGCACCTCATTGCGACTCGTCCCTGTGGGTTGACACCACCGTGGGTTAGCCCCACTTACTAGATAGGGGATTGTCGCTAGTGATTTGGTATCACACGATGGGTTGGCCCCATCATTGGATTATTCGTGAATTTGGGTCACCGGTGGTTTGGCACCACATTATGGATATCGTGACTTTGGGTCACGGTGGTTTGGCACCACCGGTGGTTTGGTACCACGGGGTAGAAAAGGTGTAATGGATGGTTAGGAGCAGGTGCATTAATTGTATTGCTTTGCTATGATGTGTGTTAGCATGTTGTATTATCGGGAGGGGGTTTACACACTGAGTCTTGCGACTCACTCTCTCCTTTGACTTTTCAGGTGACACTTAGACGCGGACATGGAGCCGGGATGGACTCGAGGTGCTCATGCCATGCTTAAATAAGGATTTGCTCAGACTTTTATTAATTTGGTACTTAAGCATATTCATTACTATTTGGTTTTATTTGGGTTTGTAAATGGCCTCTTAAATTATATTTTGTTATGTTTATGCTTAAAGTAGATTTTAATATGCCTAACAAATTAATTGGGTTAAAATGTGCTAAAACTTGAAAGGATAACGATTTCAAAACGCAAAAGCGATGTTTTAAGCTATACCATCGGGTATCTCACTATGATTTGGGATAAAGTGAACTCAAATGTTTTCTAACTTAAATCGATCTTCTACTAAGTCAAAAATGTTTTTGTAACAATGATAAACAACTCAAACTTCTTAACGAGATAAACTGTTTTGCCTACACATCGATTGAGTTTTCAAAATTTAGGGTTTCCAAATACATCATCAGATTTCAGTCAAACCTACTCAAGTTTTTCTTCAAATACACAATTTAGCGAAGTGTTTTCCTCAAACTTTTAAACTTAAACCTAAACCTCTCAAAATCCTTTTCCTGTAACATACCGATTCTATTGTAGTGTATTGACCGGGTTTAGGGTGTTACACATACTTCCTTTAAAAACATACATTCTAAATTTTTACATTTCAAAACAGTTTTGAAAATATTTTTTTTTAAACCTAAACCACAGTCGAGTTTTGAACCGAGCTCTAATACCATAAAATGTAACACCCCAAACCCGGCCCATGCGTTAAGGCCAAATCTGACATGTCACATGAGAAAAATACTACTAAGTCCTTTATCATTAATAGATCAATTAAAACGATTCCCATTAAAATATTATTGAATTAAAGATCGATTGATAATTTAATAAATTTGAGATATGAAAATCTTATAAGTCGTAGCTTTAAAAAACATTGTTAATGGTTTGAGAAAAAATCAAAATAATTTTAAAAGCATTATTAAAAATTTAGAGAAATTTTAGAGTTAAAAATATGTTTATAAAAGTTTACTATGAAACCCTTTTATCATTTTAAGAAAATGTTTATTTAAGATTTTAGAAAATTTCCATTTGAAATACTTAGAGCAAATTATAAATTCATCAAAAATAAACAAAACAAAACTAAATCCGAGGCCTTATTACAATAGTAACTTAAATAGCAAAGTGATTAAAATACTAAAGAAATCCAAATTTCCAAATTTAACTGTTTTTTAGTATGGCCTCCACCGAGTCATCCACACCAAGTCTCCATCATGATTATTACGAAAAGGATAAGGAAAAAGGGGAGTTACTAGAACTCAGTGTGTAACCCACTTACTATTGTCCACTGGGCCAAAATCTCATTAACCAATTATTTGGGCCTAAGCCCATTTACAATAACGATAATATATCAAAATATAACATGTATATGAAATGCAATTCCCAAACCAAGCCTAGTAATCCATCTGCTACACACCATTGCACCAACCAACACACCTGTGGGGATCTTTAGTCAACCCGCCCCGCCAACACACCAATTGCAGACATTAAGCCATTTATAGAAAATTTAGTTATAGACAAGCCACAAAAATAACAGAGTTTATGTGGCATTACCACTATACAAATTTGTGGTAGGGCCACCAAAATTATGTAGTAGAGCTACCAAAACTTCTCTTCATCATTATCCCATCCCATGCAATTCATGTATATAATGCATAACGAATCACAATAATTTATTCGTATATTTATTACAAAATTATGGCCCATTATAATAATTTATCAAGTTGGCCCATTTGAGCAGAGAATCATCTTGGCCCATTTCGTAAATTTTCAAATTGGCCCATATAGCAATTTATCAATCGGCCCACATATTCATATATCAATCGGTTCATTTAGCAATTATTTTGATTTGGCCCACATAACAAAATATATCAATTTGGCCCACATAGCAAAAAATATCGATTTGACCAATTAAAGGTATTTTTGTAATCTTTCACGGTGTTAATACTGATTTTATCAATTTTGTCAAATAACGAGATCTAAACCAATCTTTTTCTGATTTCATTAAGATACGACTTAATCAAGCGATTTACTACAAATACGATAATAGTCTTTAACCTATAGAATACGGTGTGAGAATACACACCTGATTACGGTAAGCACTACGCTTTCTGGATCGTCGACACCTAAAATTTTATAATATTTGATTAATCAATATACGCGGTTTAATAAATCTACTTTAAAACAAACGATCTAAACTTTACCCTCGAAATCTTGAACAACTACAATTTATCAGTTTTCACTTGATATCCGTCCACAACCCAGTGGAAAATCTTGAATCGCTGATGCCTCAAAATTGCAGACGACCTCGAATAGTTGATTCTCATCGGATGAGGGTCCACAACCCGGTGGAAAGTCCCAAATTGCCGATATAGCCATTCGTTTGAATTTAGGTGTAGGGATCGCTAATCCACTCCTTTTTCGATCTCCAATCACTATCCCTTTCGATTCGGTATTGCTTGACACCATTGAAATCAAATATTAGTCAAAACTAATATTACATTGTTATGAACAATTGATTTAAGGAATAAAGTCAGCTTACCACAAAAATCCATATGATCTCAAGATGAAATATCGAGCGATAGAGTCCCTATAATAAAATCAATTAATCATCACCATCTTAACGAATAAAAAGTGATTATAGAATCAGTGAAGAACTTTTACTTTAAAAATTTCAGGACCAGTTTCTAGCGATTAAATGATGACTTCAGAAAAATCCAAGTTTCGGCTTTCCACTATATTTCTACAGAGAAGAAAAGTGATTTCGAATGAGAGAAAAATATGGTGATGGTCTCGGTCAAAATGACCATCCAAAAACCAAAGCATGGATTTAGTCATAAGAGAAGAAGAAGAAAAATAGAAAGATGAAAGAATACTTACCGATTGATCAAGGGTGAGTGACAACTCGAATGAAAAGTGTAACATCCTAGATTAGGGGTTATGCGTTTGTGCATAATTCATGAGTAGTAGGTTTTGACAATGGTTGGAAGTGAATTAAGGGTTTTAAAATTCTAGGAGGAAGAGAAAGCTTTGGACAATTATTGGTTTTAAGTTAAAAACAAGAAGTGATGTGGAAAAGTGGCAAAGGGCGCCACCTAAGGGGCAAGGGTTATGGCATCACGTGAAGTACTTTGAGGAAGAGGTTGAATCCCATTGTGTGTATTTTGGTTAATGAAATAGCATGTTTCTTGTGATATGGATGTGTGGTGTGCATCTTTAGAACATTGGAAATGTAAGGAAATGTAAGGAAATATAAGGAAATGTAAGGAAATAAAAGGAAGTATAAGGAAATGTAAGGAAATGTAAAGAAATGAAAGGAAATAAAAGGAAATGTATGGAAATGTAAGGAAATGTATGGAAATGTATGGAAATGTATGGAAATGTAAGGAAATGTAAGGAAATGTATGGAAAGGTATGGAAAGGTATGGAAATGTAAGGAAATGTATGGAAATGTAAGGAAATGTATGGAACGATTAGTTAAAAGAGGAAAGTGAACATTTTGGAAACCTAAGCTAAAAGAGGAAAGTAAACATTTTGGAAACTAAGCCAAAATAGGAAAGTAAACATTTTGGAAACCTAGGAAATGTCAAGTTTACAGAGTAGCGTGAAAATTTTGGAAACTTAAAATGACCGAAATGTCGAATTTTAAAGTTCAAAGGGGAACTTAGGGCCAGGTGACCCTAATATAAAAAGCACATGAAATTTGACCCATTAACGGACTTGGAAAAGTGGCCTGAAGATGCCACTTAAGGCCTCAGGAAATGGCCCACATGCAAGGGTGTTGGACTTGAGTTCGAGTCACATAAGAAGCAAATAAAATAAGTTTTATTTTGCTTCTAGAAGCCAAGAGGTGGACGGCACAAGGCTTGCAAAGAGGAGTTTCACTTTCTTTAAAATTCGCTAAATAGGTGGATAAATGAAGAATTATTCTTTAATTAGGAAAATAAGGAAGAGTGGTGGCCAAGTTAAGGATTCTTGGCCTAGTAATTTCAACTATAAAAGGATGAGACTAGGGCTATTCATTATTCATTCTCCTCTCTCTTTTCCTCTGTCGAATATTCTTCTTGAGCCTCCATTCTTTTCTTCTTTTCTTTTAGCCTCCTAGCCGATTTCTTCTAAGCCTATTATTCCTCTCTTCTTTCATCTTTGAAACCGAATACATAAGGGAATCATAGCCGATTGTTCATCAAGTCTCTAATAGAATCTCTGAAGGTTGAAGTGAAGGTGCAATCGATTCCTTCAAATAAGGGTAAGATCCAAGTTTGGTTTCCATTCCTTTATATTTTAGACTTATCAAACTCTAGGGCTAATCCATTAATGTTCACGGTTGCCAAAACTTTGAAGAGATCTTTGGGATTTACTAAGTGTAGGCTACAAGGAAGGAGAAGTTCTATTCGAAGGTACACCATAGGCAGCGTGTTCCCTAGTTATTCGGTGAGTTTGGATTTAAAATCCACAAGGTAAGTGTCTATAGCTTTCTGCTAAGGCCTATTTTGATAATTAGATCTAATTCTTGTTTGTTTAAAAAGCGAAACTAACCTCGATGAGATTTAGTGCTTGGCGAATACAAGGAGGAGCATAGCATAGATTTTGGGATTTGATTAGTATTGAAATTGGCAACAAGGTAAGTTTTAAGAATACTAATCCTACTAGGATTTGGATTTATGGTCAAATGGTTTTTTTATTAAAGTAGTAAGTGATTAATCAAATGTAGGAATTGAGATCTAAAGTAATAGATCGGGTTTTCGAGATTTTAAGGAATTGATAAGCAAATCAGGTGTGTACCCTACACTAAATCTTGATAGATTTATGGCTTTAATTCATTATATGTGTTAATATGAAAGTGTAAGAATATGGCTAAGGTACAGTGTGTACCCACACTAATCTTAATAGATTTATGGCTTAAATATGATATATATGTTAATATGAAAGTGTAAGAATGTGGCTAAAGTACCATATTATGGTACAAAGTACTCAGGTATGTTTTCCTACTCCTACTAGGATTTCAAAATATGTTATATTTAACATGTGAAAAGTGATGTGAAAGTGAAATTAAATATGATATGCATGATATGTATAATTTGGGGCATTGGGTTAATTGAGAAAGGGAAGTGAATGTGATGACTTGGTCTCACTAAGTGAATGTGATGACTTGGTCTCACTAAGTGAAACGTGGCGACTCGGTCTCACTAAGTGAAGCGTGATGACTTGGTCTCACTAAGTGAATGTGGTGACTTGGTCACATTAAGTGAATGTGGTAACTTCGGTTACATTATCCGAAAGTGGTGGCTATGCTACAATATTATAAGTGGGCGATGAGCACGTCATTGCAATGACGCCTTCGATGGTGTGTAGCGGATGGAGGTTGACTTAGTAGTCCCCACGGTTATGCGAGGATGAATACGGGTGGTGTGTAGCGGATGGCTATATAGGTTTGGGTTCGGGTTTGCATCATTATCTTGAATTTTATATGAATATGATATGTATGGTGTGCCTATTTCTATTATGTTTTGGTGTTGGTTACACATTGAGTCTATCGACTCACCCGTTGTGGGAACATGTTTGGTGATGAGCAATAATGGGCCGGACTGGCAGAACTTGTGGTGGCCATGTTCAAACTTGAAGTTTAATTTTATTTGAATCTTTATTTTATTTTAAGTCTTGTACAACTTTATTTTGGGTTTCATTTTATGTAATAAGGCCATCGTGACATTTTATTTACGCTTTAATTACTATGTTATGAATTTAGGGCTTTACAAAGAATAAGACCATTTAATTTAAATTAAGTTTAAATATTTTGTCACCGAAACAAATGAGTTTTTGTTATAAGATAAATTTGTTTTCAACTCGAGCCCAACCCACAACAAACTATCTTTCAAAACACACAGTTTTCAAAGTATTGAATGAATTTTGAATCGGGTTACTTCGAGGAACATACCAGATCCGGTCCATTCTCGTGGGCTGGGTGTGGGGTGTTTCAAAAAGAAAGATTAACGATAAGATGAAAAGATTTTGGCTATGGAGGAATGAGGGCACAATATTCGGCTATGGTGAAAAGGATTAGAAAAGAAAAGATGTTTGAAAGGTTTTTCGAAAAAGAAGAAAAGGAAACAGAAGAAGAATGGTTCACAAGCTTGGTTTTCAAGAAAGATGAAAGAACAAGTTTTGGTCTCAAAGGTTGGTGTACATTCGGCAATCAAAAGAAAGAAAAGATGAGAATATGCCCACTTTGAGGTTTCGGCAAGAGAGGAAATTTGGAGAGAAGAGAAAAATGTTTCAAAAGTTGCATAATGAAATTTTGGCCAAAACAATACCTAAAGTTTTTACCAATTGCTCAAGACAATTTCGGCTAAGAGAGTAGAACTTTTTTGAAAGAGACGCACACTTGATGCTAATGGAATTGACCAATGCTAGCACTAAAGCCTAAACAAAAATACTAACAAGAATTTGGCCATCCCCTTATCCCCAAAAACCGTCCATATTCATAGCCAAATAGTCAAAAGTTTGGCCACCCAAAATTTCCAAAACAATCCCCATGAAATAAGCCATATGTTCCCCTTACATGCCATTTTCTTTTGATTCCTTCCCTTAACTTCAACCTTTCCTTAATCTCTTTAGCCATCTTACCATAAAAATAAAAATACAACTTACCATAATAACATGCTTGGCCAACACTTGATGAAAGAGTGCAAAAATAAAAGTCTAAATTGCACACAAAGGGATTTGGACCTCTTCCCTCAAGGTACTTCACTTAATGCCATAACCTCTTTACTAATTGCTCACTTATGCTAACCATTTACTCATTTTTTCTCATATGCTTTAGGATCACTTACTCCATCTCCTTAAAATGCTAAATGCCAAAAAAATTAACAAGGTCCAATTAAACCCCGAGCCTTCTAGGACCTCCTAAACATACAAAATTAATAATTTAACCACTTAGCACCAAAATAATGCAACACATAAAATTCCAAATTTTAGGATGCTACATGTTGTGTTTTGTCGTTATCCTTCTTGGATATTTCTAAGATTCATCTCCTCGATTTCATCGAGATGTAATGACTCTAGTGAGAGAACTGGTGTATTCCAGCTTTCCCATGTGTCTTTGATTTCGTTGCTTTCGGATAATCATCGATCTCCATATCAGCTATGTTTTTTAACAACTGAAAAGCTTCTTCATTACTTTCTTCCTTGATTTTTCCAGTGTCGTATGCTAAAATTCTTTTGCCATCGGTCCAGAGCATATAAGAATTTTGTTGAAGTAGATACTGGGCCTTGGTCAATAAACCAATTTCGGCTTGGATTTGATAATTAGAAAAATCATTATAACACTTGTCAATGGTTTTTTTCAAGTGTTGATTATCTTCATTTTCTGCTGAGAGGGATCTTCCCCAAAACATTGTACGAATAGTCCAAATTTGATATGGCTGATAAAGTTTTTCTTTTTCAACAATACCAATAAAACTGTTTATTTCTATATGAAAATAATAGACAAAATTATCTATATTAGTAAAATTTATTAATCTAGATTTTACTATAGCAGAAAAATCTTTTAATAAATGAAAAGAAAGATTTTGGAATGTTATTTCTTTAACAAATCCCCATTCAATACTGGTTATATCAAATGGTTCATGATCAAGCCTGAATTTGATAGTAGGAAATTGTTCTCCTATATCATTAGTAAAAACATAAGCTTGTAAAAAGTATTTTGAAAATGTTTCTTTATGCTGAGCTTGCTGGTTGCAAATAGCTCCATTTATTTTTGAAAAAACATGGGGTGGTAGAATTTGTCTACATTTATTATAGACATATTCTAAACATTTTACTAATAATAGGACTGTTTGTTCAATTATTAATAAAATATTTGAATATATCAAGAAGATTTGTAACATCCTAAAATTCAAAATTTTACGTGTTACATTATTTCTTGCGTTAGGTTAGTTAAAAATATTAATTGTGTATGTTAAGGGGGTCCTAAGAAGGCTTGGGGTTGAATTAGGCTTTAGCAAAATTTTTGTGTTTATGCACTTTAAGGAGAGATAGTAAGTGCCATCAATGCTTATGGAAATAAGTGAGTAAATTGCTAGCATAAATGAGCACATGGTAAAGGGGATATGGTGCCACATGAAGGGCTATGGGGGGAGAGGTTTGAATCCTTCTTGGTACAAATTTTGACACTTTTTTTTGTATTCCTTCCCTATGTGTCAGCCATGGTGGTATTTAAGGCAAGGTGTACTTTTTAAATTATGGAAAGGTGGCTAAGGATTATGGTAAGGAGGAAGATAAGAGATAATGAAGGAAAGAATCAAAAGAAAAAGGCAAGATAAGGGAACATGTTGGCCTTTTTCATGGGTGATGTTTTGGAAAGTTTTTATGGTCATTTTTTTTATCCTTTTGGTTAGTATACACGATTTTGGACAAAGAAAAGCTTGGTATCTGAATTTCTATTTTCTCTTTAGGCCATTTTGTTAGTTTTGGTGCATGAGATGTAACAGTCCAGTTTATACCCTAATCGGAATAGTGGTTTTGAAACCACAAATATGAATTCGTATAATATTATTTTATATGCAGTTGATATGTGATTAAGCATGTGCAAAATTTTTGTATGTTAAATTGTCCGTCTGTATGTTTAATTTGACTAAAGGATTGAATTGCATTAAATGTGAAAGCTGCATGCTATTTGTTAAGATACCTAAGTGTTGTGGCTTTGCAAAAGTGAAGGACTTATGTGGCTATTAAACCACTATTTAGTTAGTGAATGAATAAGGACAAAAATATCCTTAATGCATGTTTGCTTTATTTATTAGTTGGAAGGTTAAATTAGTTAATGAAATAATATTATTGTTATAATGATAATAACATAAAAATAGGCCATTATCATTCTTCTTCTACCCGAATATTGAAAGGAAAGAAAGAAAAAAATTTAGTTGTTTCATTCGGCCATTCCAAGCATAAATTAAGGTATGAAATTTGTTCGATTTTTGATAATTTCTACATTTTTGCAATCGTTGCTTAGAGAGCTATCAAACCCATATCTCAATTTGATGAATTGATAATGTTTGTGTGAGATGCCATTGATGTTATGTTAAGCTTTTTGATGATTTTTGGTGTTAAATGAAAGATATGAGTTAGATGAACATACTTTGTTCTTGAATTTTTGATGAATTTAGCTAAATAGGGCTAAATTGAGAAAATGGTAAATTGAAGGACTAAATTACAAGTTTGATGAAAAATGTGGGTTTAAATGTGATGTATATGTATTCGGCTAATCATGTGTATGTATGGATTTTGTGAATTTGATGTTTTAAGAAAAATGGACTAAATTGATAAAAGGTGCAAATGTGAGGGCTAAAGTATAAATAGTCCAAAATACATGTGTATGGATTAAATTGAATGGAATAGTGAATAAAAGGGTTAATTCTGAATATGTTTAGATCAAGAACCGAAGAAAATGGATGTAGATCGGGGGAAAGCGAAAGTAACCGAATAGCCATTTTCATTCCGATAAATCGAATACGAAGTAAGTCATATTGCTAATAAATATATTTGTATTGAATTGAGTTTATTTACATGATTATTGATGATAATGACTGCATTTGTGATACTATGTATATGAATTCTGGAATAAGGTCGACATAGTGATAAGTTCGAGAAGTTTTGGATGAACTTGGGAATACAAAGATATCTGTTCTGTTTTATCATGTAAGACCACGTCTAGGACGTTGGCATTGATTTGATAATCGTGTAAGACCCTGTCTGGGACAGTGGCTTCAATATCTGATTATATATAAGACCTCGTCTGGACGTAGGCATCATTATTTGTTTTTATATAAGACCTCGTCTAGGACGTAGGCATCATTATTTGATTATATATAAGATCTCTTTGGAACGTAGGCATCATTATCTGATTATATATAAGACCTCGTCTGGGACGTAGGCATCATTATCTGATTATATATAAGACCTCGTCTGGGACGTAGGCATCATTATCTGACTATATATAAGACCTCTCTCGGACGTAGGCATCATTATCTGATTGTATATAAAACCTCGTCTGGGACGTAGGCATCATTATCTAATTATATATAAGACCTCGTCTAGGACGTAGGCATCATTATCTAATTATTTATAAGACCTCGTCTGGGACGTAGGCATCGTTATCTGATTATGTGTAAGACCACGTCTGGGACATTGGAAACGATATGAGCTTTTCATGTAAGACCATGTCTAGGACATCAGCATCGTATTGATTCGTGTAACAATCTATCTGAGACTGAGGTATCGATATCTGAGTGCAAGTGAGACCTCCTCTAGGACGTTGGCATTCTACGACTATTCTGAGCTTTCTGAGTATCCTGCTAAATTCCTATTGGTTCCATGGGCAAGTCTGTGATATGAATTGTAAATTATAGCGATGATCAGATAAGTGAACGAATGTCTATTTCAGGTACGTTGACTCATACACTAAGGGTGTATGTAAGGTAAGATCTTAAGGGATTTTATTAAGATGAGTATGTATAATGAGATATCAAGATGATATGTGAAAGTGAATATGAAAAGCTAAGTATTTATATATGATTCATGTATTGTTGATAGTGGCAAGTATGGCCAAAAGTATGAAACAAAGTATATATATGCATATATGTGAGAATTTGGTCATTGATAAAAAATAAGCTTTCATCTTATATGCTTATATGATTACATATGTAGTTTATTTGTAATGACTTACTAAGCTCTAAAAAGCTTACTCTATGTGCATTTTCTCTGTAGGTCGTCAAAGCTACTAAGGGCTCGGGACTGTCACGGATCATCATCACACTAATTAGCTCATTTTGGTACATTTTGAAAATGGTTAAATCTAGATATGGCATGTATAGTTTAGTGTTTGGTTCAAGTTGATATATATTATTAGTCATGAAATATGACTATTTTGGTTCATATTATGCTTTAATGAATGTGGCATATGTATGGTTTTGGTATGGTTTAAATGCCGATGAAATAGCCAAGTTTATGGTTAGTTAAATGATGAAGTTTTACTTTGGTTATGTATGTGTTATTGTTTTGAAAGATGATATGAATGATTTGGCTATTAATGCATGGATTGGAGGATCAAATTGGTATGTTATTGGTTGCCATATATGCATGATGTGTCTTGGTATAATTTGCTTATAGGTGTGACCCTTATGG
This sequence comes from Gossypium rotundifolium, assembly GCA_025506655.1. NCBI lineage: Eukaryota > Viridiplantae > Streptophyta > Magnoliopsida > Malvales > Malvaceae > Gossypium > Gossypium rotundifolium. Next base: position 78,924,588 of record CP106723.1, read on the forward strand.
GCGAAAGTTTGGCCTTGTAAATGGCCTATAATGTCACAGTTGAGGCACACGGGCGTGATTAAGACCGTGGGTAAATTGGCAGAATGTGGCTTAAATTGCACACGGCCTCTACACTGGTGTGCTTGATGGCCGTGTGAGAAATGGCAGTAAGTGATCTAGTAGTACACGGCCTTAGCACATGAGCGTGCTTGGTGACCTTGTTGATTTTGGCAGTATACCACCACGGGAAGGACACACAGGAGTGTCAAGTAGCCGTGGGTGAGGCACGGTCTACCCCCACAGCCGTGTGTCCCCTGTATTTTAGAAAAGTTTTAAATTTTCATGAAATCTCATATGTGTTTCGGTTTAGTTCGACCCGATTTTTAAGCATGTTATTGGTCTCAAAGACTCCTTTATAAGACATTATGTTTGAGAATGATGATTGATTGTATGAAATTTTTGTAAATGCTTTTCTGAATTTTTTGGTAACGCTCCTAACCCTGATCTGATGACGGACATGGGATAGGGGTGTTACATGAGAGTTATACTTTTCTCTTTGGCCACTTTGTGCTTTTTTTTCAATCCATCTCCTTCTTTGCTTTGGCCAAAACCTCCTAGTCCTTTGGTGCATGTTTCTTCTTTGTTTTGCCACAACACTCAACCCACAATTGTCTATTTTCCTTTGATAGCCGAACAATCTAGCACTCTTCTCTCCATCCATCCTTTTCTTTTTGACTATTTCATTAATCTTTCCTCTCTTCTTAAATCGACATCATCTTGTGACCACATTTTCTTATTCGATTTTCTCTTCACTAGCCAAACCTATCAACATCTAATCTCATCTTCTTCAACTCTTTTTCTTTCGTGTTGGGCACTTCTTTTGACCGAATTGGTAACGGACTTCATTCCCTTCTTTTCATCTTTATTTTCTTTTTCAACCTAGCCGAATATGTGTGTCCATCATTAATCGGTATTTCACTTTGCTCTTTATCAAAATATATCTCTCCTACTCTCATATATTATGATCTTCTTCTAGTGTAGAGTTATAGTGGAAGGCTTAATCTTTGACTTATCCGTAGCCATTGCACAATCATTGGAAATCGAAACTAATATCGATAAGCTAAGGAGTTCTTAATGGATTATTTGAAATTGTTCATTTAGTTGATAACGGAATAATAGTTTGGACTAATTGATTATATTTTGAGGGACTAAATTGCTCGATCTATCCACTTGTTGATCATACGATTCTAGTGTTAAGCCGAATCTTTTCCTTAGTCAATCATCTCTAATCAACGTAATATCGTTCTGACTAAGATTTAAACCAATGGAGGCTTGTTGTACTGATTTGAAAGCGAAAGCATTTGGAGATCACAAAAGGAGCGAATTTACGATTCCTACTCCTAAATTCAAACGAAGGGCGGTATCGGCGGTTTTGGGATTTTCCACTAGGTTGTGGACCATCATCCGGTGAAAGTACGATTCAAAGGGTAAACATTTTAGATCATTTATTTTAGAGTTAGATTAAGAAAAATCACGTATATCGATTAATCGAGTGTTATGATATCGTAGGTGTCAACAATCAAGAAGGCCTAGTACTTACCATAATCAGGAGTGTAATCTCACACCGTAATTTCGTAGATCCATGATTCGATATATTGGTTGATAATAGATTGTTATTACTATATGGTTAAAAATTATAAAGTTGGCATAAAATGAGAAATTGGCTTTAAGTACATTATTTCTATAGATTTGACAAAATCGACATTAAAATTGATAAAATTACCGAAATACCCCTATGGGTGAATTACCGAAATGCCCCTATGGGCCAAATTACCAAAATTCCCCTATAGGCCTATTTGTTAAAATGCCTTAGTGGGATGAATTTATGATATTGTTTAAATGGGCCTATTCACCATAATAAATTGCTAAACTAATGGTTGTTATACATGAGGATATTTTATGTTGCATCATTACATTTTGCATGGGATGTGAAAATTAAAAGAAGAGAAGTGTAGACCGGTGGCATTGCCACAAATTCTGATAATGGCTATATGCCAATTTAAATATGGCTTTGTACCATCGTAATTAAGGTTGTATGCCAATTTCATTACTGTATATGATTCTGGTGGCTCAGCCACTAATATTATAAATGGCAGCTTGAGTACAAAGTGGAGAGATTGGCGGGGTGGGTTGACTTGATCCCTACAGGAGAAATTGGTTGGTACAAGTGGAGAGATTGGTTGGATGGGATTGGTTGCATTCATATCATTTATTTATTACATGTAATTGGGCTTCGACCCAAGATTATGCTATAAGGGCTCAGGCCCAAGAGGTTGTTATATGGCTTAGGCCAAGATGATGCTAAATGGGTTCAGGTCCAGTGGACAATGATAATGCGATTATACACTGAGTTCAAATAACTCACCCCGTTTTCTTAACCTTGCAGGTAATATTCAGTAACGTGGGACTTGGGCCATGGATGACTCGGTGGAGGCCATACTTTAGAAATGATTTTTATTGACCTTTAGATTTCTATTTCTGTTTACTTTACTATTTTGGGTTTTCATATTATAATAATGCCTCTGGAATATTTTTCTTTTATTTTATGTTTGACGTATTTATTATTTTACTTAAATTGTTTTAAATGGGAAATTTTCCAAAAACTAAAATAAAGGTTTTCTAAAATAAACTAACAAATGGATTTCATAACAAACTTATACAAATATTTTAACACGGACATTTTCTCTCAAATTATTAATAATATTTTCAAAGGTCATGGTTTTATAAGATCATTAATTCAATTTTTGATTTGTCAATCAATTTTCGAGGTTAGTAGTATTTTATTAAATATTTCAAACCAAACTTATTTTTCTATTATATTGTAATAATACCTATTTTATTTGAATAAAAAGGATTTAACATGTATTTCTCGTGTGATATGTCAGATCCAGTCATAACGCATGGGCCGAGTTTGAGGTGTTACATTTTATGGTATCAGAGCCAGTTTCAAAACTCAGCTGTGGTTTCGGTTCGAAAACATTTTCAAAGTCGTTTAAAATTTTACTTTATACATATATCTTCTAAATGAAGTATGGCACCATGGGTATCCGACACCAAGTTAGTAAGTATTTGTTCTTATTTATGATTATTGTGTTAGTACTATGGTAAGAAATTTCATAAAATAGAAACATTCTAGAACTTTTAGCTTTAGGAGCTCAAACTATAGAGATTGAGACTTTAGGATGCGAAAATGACTTTATTTCCTATACTTCATAAAATATTATTTAATAAACACTAAAATAGTATACTGATTCATAAGACTCTTAATCAAATTAAATCGAATTAGCAAATATGAGCGCTAGAGGATGTGGACGCAGTAGACGTGGTCGTGGTATAGGCCGTGGCGCTAGCATTGTATCTGAGGCATTGGGACATATACCAGAAATGGACGCACCTGTGTCACCCGTGATTGAAGCTGGGTTATACAATCGTACAAGAGAGGATGACGCACTGTCCCAAGCAATGTTATGAGTTTTGGAAAGGGTTACTGGGGCAAAAATTGGGTCGACGGCTCGTGGGTTGATATCGGAGCGACTCAGATCGAATGGAGATGAGGTTTTTAGGGGTATCTCGAGTGTAGCCCCAAATGTAGTGGAGTACTAGCTTGAGTCGGTGGAGCGAATCATGGACGATTTGGATTGCACCGCCGAGCAGAAACTGAAAGGAGTGGTGTCTTTGCTAAGAGACGAGGCGTATCAGTGGTGGCTCACTATTCGAGAAGGCACTCAGGCCGATCCTATTACCTGGAAATTCTTAAATACCGCATTTCAAATAAAGTTTGGGGCTAGCTAAGTGGATGCCCGAACGAAGGAGTTACTGAATCTGGTCCAAGGAGGTAAATCTATGGCAGCATATGAGGCGAAACTTCTGTAACTGATTTGATATGCCCGAAGAATAGTACCTGTAACATTCTAGATTTAGGGGTCTCGTATTTTACCTTATATCTAAGTTTTGGTATGCTTTGTATGTTTGTTTAAGGGTGTTTGGGTCTTCGGGAAACCTTGAGGTTAAGTTGGAACCCTAGTAAAAATTTCTGGCTCCAACCTCTTAATAGAAAGCTGGTGGAGCCAGGCTTTAAAGAATAAAGTTCTGTGGGTGTTGACACAAGTGAAGAGGTGGTGTAGTGGCACGGAGGCGCCACTTTGTGTGCATTGGAAGTGGCGTCAGAAGGGAGTTACAAGGGGGAGGGAGTTCGAACTACATGGATAGCATTTTAGAGTTTTATTTTTGCCAGGAGAGGTGAGTGATGGATTCGGCAAGGGCACTTGGAAGGGGGAGGTTGGATTGGGTCAAACATTTTGAATGATGGGTAGAGAGGGTTTTTGGAGTTTGAACCATTCAAACTTGTTTGAATGTGTGAAGGAGAGGGAATTAGGGAGAGAAAGAAAGGATAAGGAGGAGGTGGAGTATTGGCTGAATAAGGGGTTCTAGGAGAGGGATTTTCGGTCATGAAGGGGGTGTTTCGATTTAGGGGGCTTAGGTGTCGAATTTAGATTTTTGAGTAGATGGGGTGTGTTCATCTTTTGAATCTTTTCTCTTCTCTAAGCTCTTTGCCGAAAAGGGAGCTAGTCAAAGCTATTCATCTATTTTTCTTTTTCTTTCCATATGACCAAAAGCTGAAATTGAAAAAGACCATTGGTGCATTTTCATCCCATCTTCTCTTCTTCCTATTCATTCTTCAAAACACCTAAACTGTAAGAGTCACATTCATCCTTTGCAATCTCTTTATCTTCTTTTCTTTTCTATTTACTCCTTAAAGCCAAATTTTATATCTTTCTTCTTCTCTTTTTCATCTCTAATATTTCTTTTTCTTCTTCTATTTTGTTTAATTCTCAAGCCTCATCTCTTGGCCAAATCTTTCAAAGTCGAATACCTCTCGGGTGGTGACTCTTTTCAGTGGTAATCTCTAGAGGAGGTGCCGTCATTCATCTTCTACTAATTCTCTCAATCGGTTCTCAATGGTGGTGGTAAGGGTCCTCTTCTATCTGAATCCTTCTCTTTTCTCTTTGGTTTGCCGAAACCAAAAGCCTAACTCTGTTTCTTATGTGTGGCTGAATCTATGAAGGACTTGATTTTGGGTCTTCTACTTAAGCCAGCGTTAAGGGTGTTAGAGATTTCTCGGGGTTTGATCAAGATAAGTGGGTTACAATATTTGTACGGCCAAGGGCCATGTCTTTTGACCACAAGGCATTGGGCCGAATCTAACCTGAATTTATTTAGGAATTTTGACGATCTCTTAGTTCAAGTGTAGATTATCTGAGTTCTGCTAATTTCGGTAAGGGGAATTGGATTAAAGTGTTTGTTTAGCATCGTTTATTATCTTATTCAAACGTTTTAACCAGATCTTCTGACCAAGATTTGTATTTCATGGAATCGAGTACTAGTCAATTAAAGAAAGGGGTTGGACACGTAGTCCCTACCCTAAATTCAAGAAGCGAGTAGTTTTAGCGGTTAGGGATTGGCCACCAGGCTGTGGGCCAACATTTGAAAAGGACAAGCAGGTCGTTGTAATCTCTTCGAGCCAGGACGTTAGGGAGATCGATCGTCTAGTCCTTCAAGTTTACAGGTGTGTTATTATCACACTATTCCCTTAAATTTATAAACACATGTGTTATGCTTGGAAGCCGGAAATAGTGGCAGTGGTGAATGTATTACCTATGTTGGGTAATCGGTAAACAAGGTTAGTGTGTTACCTACCTTGATAATCGTGGTTAAACTGTTGTGGATGCATGTGAGTATGATATGTAGGTACATATATATATATATTTATGATTTATCTTGTTGCTCATCTGCTATATTATGCTGCATGTGCATGGGTTTTGGGATATAAATGATGATAAGGGGAAGTGTGTTTATGTGGGTGACTTTGTCACGATTAATGATAGCCTCGAGCCTCATTATGGATATGGTGATTTAATCACCTATGGATTCAGTGGCTAGACCACTTATGTGGACTTTGAGCAGTGTGTATGCATGCCAAGGCTGCCAAAGAGGTGTGTAGCAGATGAAGGGTCAATTGTAGAAATCCCCAGGTGTGTATGAGGATGGATGTACGGAGAGGTGTGTAGAGGATGGACATTAGGTTGGGTGGGGCTATCATTTGAATATTTGTGCTTGGCATGTTAATTTGGGGCGAAGCCCACTTGTGGAATAAAGTAGTATGATTGCACACCAAGTCTGGTGACTCACCCTACTTTCTTAACACATCGCAGGTAGTTCGTGACTCACTAGACTGGGTTGGAATGGACTCGAGGTGGCCATGCAGAGGGTTAACCTAGTAAACTTTATTTTAAACTGTTAGTTGCTATTTTCTTTTGGGACATTTTTACTATGTAATAAGGCCACTATAAATTTGGATAATTTTGGATTCTTAAGTTACTCTTACTATTAAGTTTTTTTTAATTATTATTTAAGGTATAACTTTATCATACTTAAATATGGAAAGCATAAAGAAAGAGACAAAAATGGAATTTTCAAACCATGAGTACATAAGAACAATCGATTTTTCTCAAGGTACCAACTAGGGTATCGAATATTATTTAACCCAAATTTGGAAATTTTCTTTCAACTACAAACCATTATTTTTAAAGCCACCTCTCAAGCGAACAGTTTTCAAAGCTTATGGTACTTTCTTAAAATTTATTTTTACACCTATTTCTTAGTAACATTCCATATCCGGTCGTGGTGTTTGGCATCAGAACCAGGTTTTTAAAACTCGACCGTGGGTTTTGGGGGTCACAACATTTTCAAATTATGTATTTATAGTTAGTCAAAATGGGAATTTTTCATGAAATGGTCTTGTGAGGAAATGACACTCAAGCTTTCGGCCCAGGTCCACCAGGTAAGTTTTTTGTTGATTAAATAAATTGTATAGGGTGGTTATATGATGCATTGTAGTGGACTTTAGAATACTTACTATAGACACAGAAACCTGTAGGGATGTATCTGTTTTATGAAGGAACAACTTAAAATTCTGTGTCATAAAACTACTCGATAATACTCAGTGAAAAGAAATACTAATGCATAAAATTTCTTTAAATTAGATTAAGACGATATTATAGAGATGAGTAGTAGGGGACGCGGGCATAATGTGCGTGGTCGTGGTAGAGGCGGAATTACTGCATCAAAACAAGCAGGGTCTGGTCATGAGTCAGGAAATGAGGTGCCGTTATCGCCATCGGCAAAAGCAAAATTTTAGGGCCAATTGGGTGGAGACGATGCAGTATCTTAGGCAATGCTATGGGTTCTAGAGCGTGTGGCTGGGGCAGGCACTGGGATAGCAGCTCGAAAGTCCATCCCTGAGCGACTCCGAGTGAATGGAGCCTAAATATTTAGGGGTATCTCTAGAGTAGCTCCAAACATGGCTGAATACTAGCTGGAGGCGGTTGAGAGAATTATGGATGACTTGGACTACACAGCTAAAGAGAAGCTGAAGGGCGTGGTTTATCTACTTCGGGATGAGGCCTATCAGTGGTGGCTCACCGTGAAAGAGGGTACTCTGGCAGACCGAGTGGACTTGGATTTCTTTAGGATAAAGTTCTAAGGGAAATATGTCGGGGCCAGTTATGTGGATGCTCAGAGGAAAGCTTTCCTAAATTTAGTTCATGCTTAGGGTAAGCTTTCTGAATTTAATAGGGGTAAGGCGAAATTTATGCGGTTAAGTCGAAGACGCTTGAGGGATTATTGCCACCGACTACGAGTGCTGTGTGAGATTTGAAGATGGGCTGCGAGACGAGCTGCAAGTGTTGATAGCTCCTCAGCGGGAGAGAGACTTCCCTGTTTTGGTGGAAAAACCTAAGATAGCTGAGGAGGTAAAGCGAACTGAGAAGAAAAATAGAGATAATGATAGAGGTAAGAATAAAAGGAGTTTTGGATCGTCAGGATCATCGGGAAGTTTTCAAAAAAGGCATAGGGTTGATGGATTTGTTCGCGTTACTACGCCGGCTGCTATTGGGCAATTTTGATAGTGTGCTCATTGTGGGAGGTCAAACGCGGGGGAGTGCTGGGGAAGAAACAAGGAGTGCTTTAAGTGTGGGTCAAAGGATCGTCTGATCAATAACTATTCTCAAGACATGGCCAGGGCTTGGATTGTAGGCCCGGGGTATGTGCAGCTAGGAAGGGGTGGTCGACAGATGCTGAGGGGTTGGGGTCCGAACTGAGGAGGGAATGGTTTTGGTTGGGGTCATGGAGCATCAGGTAGAGGTACAGGGGGTACTAAGGCAAGACAACCCGGGTTAGTTTATGCGGCCAGACGTCGCGAAAAAGAGGATGCACCAGACATTATAACGGGTACGTTCTTCATTTTTGGGTTACCCTTTACTACACTAATTGATGTTGGGTCAACACATTCCTATGTTGCTATATGGTGTTTGGAACCTTGAATATGAATCCTAAAACTGCCTCTAGGGAGATGACTGTACTTAGTCCTTTAGGGCAATCAGTAATGGTAAATAAAATCTTTAGAGGTGTGCATTTAGAAGTTCAAGGGTCAGTTTTTCAGGCTGACTTGATGGAGCTACTATTTGGGGAATTTGACTTTATCTTAAGCATGGACTGGCTAGTAAGATACTGTGTGATTTTGGACTGTGCTGCTAAGCGCATGATGTTAAAGACTCCCGAGGATGATGAAGTCCTGGTGATAGGTGAGAGGAGAGACTACTTGTCTAATTTAGTGTCTACTCTTAAGGCAGAAAGAATGGTGAGGAAAGGGTGTATGGCCTTTTTAATGTTGGTTAGTGCCTTGGATGCAAAGGAAGCGGCTATGGAAGAGGTTAGAATAGTAAAAGAATTAGTGGATGTTTTTTCGGAAGAGCTTCCAGGGTTGCCTCTGGATCGTGAGGTGGAGTTTGGAATCGAGCTTCTACTAGGGACAACTCCGGTGTCTATCGCCCCTTACAGGATGGCATCGAAAGAACTGGTTGAACTTAAAGCTCAAGTCCAAGAGTTGTTAGATCGCGATTTCATTCAACCCAGTGTGTCTCTATGGGGAGCATCTGTATTATTCGTTAAGAAGAAAGACGGATCTATGCGTATGTGCATTGATTACCTCCAGTTGAATAAGTTGACGATCAAGAACAAGTACCCATTGCTAAGGATAGACGACTTGTTTGATCAGCTAAAAGGGGCTTCTGTCTTTTCAAAGATAGACTTGAGGTCAGGATATCACTAGCTTAAGGTAAAGGAAGCAGACATTCATAAGACGGCTTTCCAGACTCGTTCCAGGTACTATGAATTCTTGGTAATGTTGTTTGGGTTGACAAACGCACCAGCCACATTCATGGATATGATAAACTAGGTTTTTCAACCCTATTTGGACCAGTTCGTAGTAGTGTTCATAGACAAAATTCTAGTATACTCCAAGACAGAAGAGGCGCATGATGCACATCTTCGGATAGTTCTATATATTTTAAGCGAGAAGAAATTGTATGCCAAAATTAGCAAGTATGAATTTTGGTTAAGAGAGGTTACTTTTCTAGGTCATGTGGTATCTGCCGAAGGGATAAGAGTTGATCCTCGTAAGATCGAGGCCGTGCTGGATTGGAAACCACCTAGGTCTGTGGCGGAGATTCAAAGTTTCCTAGGATTAGCGAGTTATTATAGAAGGTTTGTCAAAGGTTTTTCCTCAATAGCGGTGCCCTTGACTAAGTTGTTAAGGAAGGAGGTACCTTTTGTGTGGACGGACAAGAGCAAGAGAGTTTCGAGCAGCTAAAAAAGATTTTGACGGAGGCTCGATTTTAATTCAGCCGGAAGCTGGGAAAGATTTCGTAGTATATTGTGATGCTTCTCATACGGGGTTGGGTTGTGTGCTGATGCAAGAGGGGAAGGTGGTTGCCTATGCATCTCGGCAGTTAAGAACACATGAGACTACTATCCCACGCATGATATAGAATTGGCTGTGGTGGTTTTCTCTTTGAAAGTGTGGAGACATTATTTATATGGAGAGAAGTCTATTATCTACACCAACCACAAGAGTTTAAAGTATCTACTAACTCAGAAGGAGCTAAACTTGAGACAGCGGAGGTGGGTAGAGCTGTTAAAGGATTATGACTGCTCGATTGAATACCATCCGGGTTTGAGAGCGATGTTCGCCCATCTCAGTCTATATGATGACAGGAGTTTATTAGCTGAGCTGCAAGTGAAGCCGAAATGGGTAAGTCAGGTTAAGGAGAAACAGTTAGTAGATAATGTTCTGAATGCTCGACTTCTACAAGTACAGGATGGGGGAATAGAGGATTACAGTTTGAACAATGACGGAGTTCTATGTTTTCGTGGGAAGGTTTGCATGCCGATGGATGTGGAGTTAAGACAGATGATTCTTCAGGAATCGCATAGTAGCCCTTACGCTATGCATCCTAGAGGAAATAAAAGGTATCGGGATCTACGGGAACAGTTTTGGTGGCCTGGTTTAAAGCGAGAACTTACAGAGTTTGTGGGAAAGTGTTTAACATGTCAGCAGGTCAAAGCCGAACACCAATTGCCTTCAGGGTTGTTACAGCCAGTGAAGATTCCACAGTGGAAGTGGGAGAGAATCACGATGGACTTTGTTAGTGGGCTACCCCTTACACCTACTAAGAAATACTCAGTATGGGTGATCGTGGATCGATTGACAAAATCCACTCATTTCATACATGTTTGTGTTGATTATTCTCTTCAAAGGTTAGCTAAGCTGTATGTGGCAAAAATTGTGAGACTGCATGGGATACCAGTGTCAATCATATCAGATAGGGACCCTAGATTTACTTCGCGATTTTGGAGAGCGTTGCATCAGACCTTGGGTACAAGGCTGGATTTTAGCACGACATTTCATCTACAGACAGATGGCCAGTCTGAAAGGGTAATTCAGGTTCTAGAGGATATGTTGAGGGGATGTGTCATCGATTTCAGAGGTAGTTGGGTAGAATTCCTACCATTGGCGGAGTTCGCATACAACAACAGTTACCAAGCTAGTATTCAGATGGCGCCATATGAAGCACTGTATGGGTGGAAGTGTCGCACTCCTACCTGTTGGACAGAGTTAGGTGAACGCCATATTTTGGGTCCAGAGATGGTTGCAGAGACAGAGGAGAAGGTTAAGGTAATTCGAACTCGATTGAAAGAGACATCAGACAGGCAGAAATCGTATGTGGATCTTAAGCGGAAGGAGATAGAGTTTGTGATAGGTGATCGGGTTTTCTTGAAAGTTTCGCCATGGAAGAAGGTGATGAGATTTGGACGGAAGGGAAAGCTGAGTCTTAGGTTTATAGGGCCTTATCGGGTTTTGAAATGAGTGGGGCCAGTAGCGTATCAGTTGGAGTTGCCTTGAGTTGAAGCAAATGCAAGATGTGTTTTACATGTCGATACTAATACGTTACCATTGGGATTTGTCTCACGTGGCGCCAGTCGAGGAATTTGAATTAAGGCCAGACTTGTCTTATGAGGAGGAACCAATTCAGATTTTGGAGCGAGATGTCAAGGTTCTATGGAGGAAATCAGTTCCTTTAGTTAAAGTTTTGTGGCGGAACCATGATTTGGAAGAAGCATCGTGGGAGCCAGAGGAGGTGATGCGACAGTAATACCCTCATCTCTTTTGACCAGGTAATTTCGAGGCTAAAATTTCTTTAAGAGGATAGAACTATAACATCCGGGATTTAGGGGTCTCCCATTTTACCTTGTATCCATGTGTTGGTATGCTTTGTATGTTTGTTTAAGGGTGTTTGGGGCTTCGGGAAACCTGGAGGTTAAGTTGGAACCCTAGTAAAAATTTTTGGTTCCAAACTCTTAGGGGAAAGCTGGTGGAGCCAGGATTTAAAGGATAAAGTTCTGTGGGTGTTGACACAAGTGAAGAAGTGGTGTAGTGGCAAGGAGGCGCCACTTTGTGTGCATCGAAGTTGCGTTAGAAGAGAGTTACAAGGGGGAGGGAGTTCGAGCCGCATGGATAGCATTTTGGAGTTTTATTTTTGCTAGGAGAGGTGAGTGATGGATTCGGCAAGTGCACTTGGAAGGGGGAGGTTGGATTGGGTTAAACATTTTGAATGATGGGTGGAGAGGGTTTTTAGGAGTTTGAACCATTCAAACTTTTTAGAATGTGTGAAGGAAAGGGAATTAAGGAGAGAAGGAAGTGATAAGGAGAGGGTGGAGGGTTGGCCGAATGAGGGGTTCTAGGAGAGGGATTTTCGGTCATGAAGGGGGTGTTTCGGTTTAGGGAGCTTAGGTGCCGAATTTAGATTTTTGAGTAGTTAGGGTGTGTTCATCTTTTGAGTTTTTTCTCTTCTCTAAGCTCTTTGCTGAAAAGGGTTCTAGTCAAAGCTATTCATCTATTTTTCTTTTTCTTTCCATATGACCAAAAGCCAAAATTGAAAGAGCTACATTCATCCTTTGCAATCTCTTTGTCTTCTCTTCTTTTCTATTTACTCCTTAAAGTCAAATCTTATATTTTCTTCTTCACTTTTTCATCTCTAATCTTTCTTTTTTCTTCTTCTATTTTGTTCAATTCTCAAGCCTCATCTCTTGGCCAAATCTTTCAAAGTCGAATACCTCTCGGGTGGTGACTCTTTTTGGGTGGTAATCTCTATAGGGGGCGTCGTCATTCATCTTCTACCAATTATCTCAATCGGTTCTCAGTGGTGGTGGTAAGGGTCCTCTTCTATCTGAATCCTTCTCTTTTCTCTTTGGTTTTCCAAAACCAACAGCCTAACTCTATTTTTTATGTGTGCCTGAATCTATGAAGGACTTGATCCGGGTTTTCTGCTTAAGCCAGCGTTAAAGGTGTTAGAGATTTCTCGGGGCTTGATCAAGGTAAGTGGGTTGCAATATTCGTACGGCCAAGGGCCATGTGTTTTGACCATAAGGCATTGGGCCGAATCTAACCTTGATTTATGTAGGGATTTTGGCGATCTCTTAGTTCAAGTGTAAACTCTCCGGGTTCTGCTAATTTCGGTAAGGGGTATTGGATTAAAGTGTTTATTTAGCTTCGTTTATATCTTACTCAAATGTTTTAACCGGGTCTTCTAACCAAGATTCATATTTCATGGAATCGAGTACCAGTCAATTAAAGAAAGGGGTTGGACACGTAGTCCCTACCCCTAAATTCAAGAAGCGAGTAGTTTTAGCGTTTCGGGATTGGCCACCAGGCTGTGGGCCAACGTCTGAAAAGGACAAGCAGGTCATTGTAATCTCTTCGAGTGAGGACATTTGGGAGATCAATAGTCTACTTCTTCAAGTTTAGAGGTGTGTAATTATCACACTATTCCCTTAGTTTTATAAACATATGTGTTATGCTTGGAAGCTGGAAATAGTGGCAGTGGTACCTATGTTGGGTAATCGGTAAACAAGGTTAGTGTGTTACCTACCTTGATAACCATGGTTAAACTGTTGTGGATGCATGTGAGTATGATATGCAGGTACATATATATATATATATATATATGATTTATCTTGTTGCTCATCTGCTATATTATGCTGCATGTGCATGGGTTTTGGGGTATAAATGATGATAAGGGGAAGTGTATTTATGTGGGTGACTTTGTCACGATTAATGATGGCCTCGAGCCTCATTATGGATATGGTGATTTAATCACATGTGGATTCAGTGGTTAGACCACTTATGTGGACTTTGAGCAGTGTGTCTATCAGCATGACTGCCAAAGAGGTGTGTAGCGGATGAATGGTCGATTGTAGAAATCCAAGGTGTTTATGAGGATGGATGTACGGAGAGGTGTGTAGAGGAGGACATTAGGTTGGGTGGGGCTATCATTTGAATATTTGTGCTTGGCATGTTGATTTGGGGCCCAAGCCTACTTGTGGAATGAAGTAGTATAATTACACACAGAGTCTGGTGACTCACCCTACTTTCTTAACACATCACAGGTAGTTCTTGACTCACTGGACTGGGTTGAAACGGACTCGAGGTGGCCATGCAGAGGGTTAATCGAGTAAACTTTATTTTAAACTGTTAGTTGCTATTTTCTTTTGGGACATTTTTACTATGTAATAAGGCCACTATAAATTTGGATAATTTTGGATTCTTAAGTTGCTCTTACTATTAAGTTTTTTTTTATTATTATTTAAGGTATAACTTTATCATACTTAAATATGAAAAGCATAAAGAAAGAGACAAAAATGGATTTTTCAAACCATGAGTACATAAGAACAATCGATTTTTCTCAAGGTACCAACTAGGGTATCGAATATAATTTAACCCAAATTTGGAAATTTTCTTTCAACTACAAACCACTATTTTCAAAGCCACCTCTCAAGTGAATAGTTTTCAAAGCTTATGGCACTTTCTTAAAACCTATTTCCCAGTAACATTCCATATCTAGTCTTGGTGTTTGGGCCGGGTTTGGGGTGTTACACTATCGATTGATTATGAGCAGCGTATGCGTTTTGAGGGTAGTTGTTTGATGAGTTGCAGTCTTGATAGCCCACAGAAGGAGAGGAATTTTGCCACATTGGTGGAGAAAGCCAAGATAGCTGAGGAGGTTAAACACTCGGAGAGGCAAAACCGAGACAAGGATAGGGGTTGAAACAAGAGAGACTCTAAGTACTCAGGTTCTGGTAGAGGTTTTCAAAAAGGCCAAAAACAAGGGACCAGTTCGAGCGGGTGCTCCAGTTGCTACTAATCAATTACAGCCTTGTGCTGATTGTGGGAAACTTTACTTGGGTGAATGTTTGAAGAGAATGGTGGTTATTTCAGATGTGGTTCCAAGGAACATCGATTTAGGGATTGCCTCGATAGCCTACTAATACCGGGGGTTAAGTAACAATATTATTGCATTGACTAGAGGAGCTTAGCAGCCACCGAGAGGTCGTGGACCAAGTTGAGGTGGTAATGGTGTTGGACGAGGGCAGAGTGCATCGGCTAGAGGTACCGATAATAGGGATAACGCGGAGGCGAGATAGCCAGGTTTGGTTAACATTGTTAATCGTCGAGAGGATGGTGATGCACTGGACATCATAATCGGCAAGTTTCACATAGCTGATGTACCTATTACTACTTTGATAGATATTGGATCCACCCATTCGTATTTTGCATGTGCTATGTCTGGAACTTTGAACATTAGATCTGAGAATGTTGCTAGAGAAACAACTGTAATTAGCCCTTTAGGATAGTTGGTGATAGTAAATAAGTTATTTAGGGAGGTGCCCTTAGAAATTCAGGGGGAAGTTTTTTGGCGGATTTGATGGAACTGCCATTCGACGAGTTCAACCTTAGTTTGGGCATGGATTGGTTGGTAAAACACCGTGCGAACTTGGACTGTGCTGTAAAGTAGATGATACTAAAAACTTTGGAGGATAAGGAAGCAATGATGATTGGTGAAAGAAGAAACTATTTGTCTAATGTGGTATCTGCTTTAAAGGCAGAAAAGTTGGTACGAAAGGGGTGTGGAGCGTTCTTAGCTTTCATTTGTGCTTTGGATGCCAAAGAGTTGTCGGTAAATAGCGTTAGAACGGTGAAAGAGTTTTCGGACGTCTTTCCCGAGGAGCTTCCAAAATTGCCTCAGATCAGGAGTTAGAGTTTGGAATTGAGTTGTTGTCAGGATCGACTCTGGTGTCCATTGCTCCTTATAGAATGGTGCCAAAGGAGTTAGCGAAGCTTAAAGCTCAAATTTAGGAGTTGTTGGATCGCAGATTCATTTGAACGAG
Source organism: Gossypium rotundifolium (assembly GCA_025506655.1). NCBI lineage: Eukaryota > Viridiplantae > Streptophyta > Magnoliopsida > Malvales > Malvaceae > Gossypium > Gossypium rotundifolium. Next base: position 78,940,251 of record CP106723.1, read on the forward strand.
TGTGTCATCTTGGGGAGCACCGGTATTGTTTGTTAAGAAGAATGATGGGTCGATGTGTATATGTATCGATTATAGGCAACTGAATAAGTTAACAATCAAGAACAAGTATCCGTTGCCGAGAATCGACGATCTGTTTGATCAAGTGCGAGGAGCTTCAATTTTCTTGAAGATAGATTTGAGATCGGGTTATCACCAGCTTAAGGTCAAAAAGGGGATATTTATAAGACTGCGTTTCGAACTCGTTATGGGCATTACGAGTTCTTGGTGATGTCATTTCGGTTGACTAATGCACCAGCTACATTTATGGACATGATGAACCGTGTCTTCCAACCCTATTTAGATCGGCTTGTGGTAGTGCTCATAGATGACATCTTGGTGTACTCGAAGAATGATGAAGAACATGATTTGCATCTGTAGGTAGTATTACAGATATTGAGGGAGAATCAACTGTTCGCCAAATTCAGTAAGTGTGAATTTTGGCTGAGGGAAGTGACTTTTTGGGGCATGTTGTGTCTGCCGAATGAATTAGAGTTGATCTCCAGAAGGTCGAGGCTATGCTATATTGGAAGTCACCGAAGTTAGTGGCAGAAATTTAGAGTTTTCTAGGTTTGGCTAGGTATTATAGGCGATTTGTTAAAGGGTTTTCGTTGATTGCTGCATCTTTAACTAGCTGTTGCGTAAGGGAGTACTGTTTGTATGGTCAGATAAGTAGCAAGAGAGCTTTGAGAAATTGAAAAAGATTCTGACAGAAGCGTCAGTATTGATTCAACCTAAGGCTGGAAAAGAGTTTATTGTTTATTGTGATGCGTCACACACAAGTTTGAGATGTGTGTTGATGCAAGGAGGAAAAGTGGTGGCTTATGCATCTCTTCAATTAAGGCCGCACGAGGTGAAATATCCCACGCATGACTTGGAGTTAGCTACAGTGGTGTTTGCTTTGAAGATTTGGAGACACTATTTTACGGTGAGAAGTCGATTATTTATACAGATCATAAGAGTCTGAAGTACGTCTTTACCCAAAAGGAGATGAACTTAAGACAGCGGAGGTGGATAGAACTGTTGAAAGACTATGACTTCTCAATCAAGTATCATCCCGGAAAGGCTAACGTAGTGACAATTGTGTTGAGTCGTAAGGTGATATCAGACTTGAGAGCGATGTTCACTCATCTCAGCCTTTATAAGGATGGTAGTCTGTTAGCCAAACTTTAGGTGAATCCTGGTTGGGTAAGCCAAATTAAGAAAAAGAAGTTTATAGATGAAGTGTTGGGTTCTCGACTTCAACAAGTGGAAGGTGGTGAGATATGGGATTTTAGACTGGATAGTGATGGAGTATTGTGTTTCGCGAAAGGATTTTTTTGCCAAAGGATTCAGAATTGAGACAAATAATTTTGCATGAAGCGCATAGTAGCCCATATGCTATGCACCCCGGGGGACATAAGATGTACTGAGATCTCTGGGAGTAGTTTTGGTGGCCAGCGTTGAAACGAAAGGTTACTGATTTTGTGAGTAAGTGTTTGACATGTCAACAGGTGAAGGGGGAACATCAATTGCCGTCAGTGTTGCTACAACCGATGAAAATTCCATTATGGAAATAGGAGAGGATAATGATGGACTTTGTTAGTGGGCTACCCTTAACGCCTACTAAGAAAGATTTCGTTTGGGTAATAGTGGATCATTGCGAAGACTGCTCATTTCTTACCTGTTCGTACGGATTATTCATTACAGAAGTTGGCCAAGTTGTATGTAGCAGAACTAGTGAGGTTGCATGGGGTACTAGTGTCGATTATATCAGACATGGATCCTAGGTTTACATCATAGTTTTGGAAGGTTTTACATGAAGCTCTGGGTACAAAGTTAAATTTCAGCACGGTGTTTCACCCGCAGACAGATGGTTAGTCAGAGAGGGTTATTCAGATTTTGGAAGACATGTTAAGAGGCTGTGTGATCGACTTCAGGGGTAGTTGGGAAGATTTCTTACCTTTGGCAGAGTTTGCATACACCAATAGCTATCAATCCAGCATCCAAATGGCACCCTATGGTCGAAGGTGTAGTACTCCTACTTCTGGACTGAGTTGGGTGAGCGTCAGCTTTTGGGTCCTGAGTTGATTTCGAAGACGAAGAAGAAAGTTAAAGTAATTCAGGCTCGGTTAAAAGAAGCTTCGGATAGACAAAAATCATACGCGGATCTGAAGCATAACGATATCGAGTTTGCGGTGGGAGATCAGGTCTTTCTAAAGGTCTCACCTTGGAAGAAGATCTTTAGATTTGGACGAAAAGGCAAGTTGAACCCTAGGTTCATCGGACCATACCGTGTACTGAAACGTGTTGGGTGAGTGGCTTATTAGCTTGAGTTACCTCCGGAGTTAAGTCAGATACATAGTGTATTCCATGTCTCTATGTGAAGGTGTTATCGTTCGAATCCATCACATGTTGTACTAGTGGAGGAAGTTGAGTTAAGACCTGACTTGTCTTTTGAAGAGAAGCAAGTACGGATTTTAGATCGAGACATTAAGATGTTGAGAAGGAAGTCGGTACTGTTAGTCAAAGTTCTATGGCGTAATCACGGATTGGAGAAAGCTACATGGGAGCCAAAGGATGCAATTCGACAACAATATCCTCATCTCTTTTAATCAGGTAAATTTTGAGGTCGAAATTTTGTTTAAGGGGGTAGAGTTGTAACATCCTAAAATTCATAATTTTACGTGTTACATTATTTCTTGCGTTAGGTTAGTTAAAAATATTAATTGTGTATGTTAGGGGGGTTCTAAGAAGGGTCGGGGTTGAATTGGGCCTTAGCAAAATTTTTTGTTTATGCACTTTAAGGAGAGATAGAAAGTGGCATCAATGGTTATAGAAATAAAGTGAGTAAATTGCTAGCATAAATGAGCATATGGTAATGGGGATATGGCGTCGCATGAAGGGCTATGGGGAGAGAGGTTCGAATCCTTCTCAGTACAAATTTTGACTTTTTTTTTTGTATTCCTTCCCTAAGTGTCGACCATGGTGGTATTTAAGGCAAGGTGGACTTTTTAAATTATTGAAAGGTGGCCAAGGATTATGGTATGGAGGAATATATGGGATACTAAAGGAAAGAATCAAAAGAAAAAGGCAAGATAAGGGAACAAGTTGGCCTTTTTCATGGTGATGTTTTGGAAAGTTTTTATGGTCATTTTTTTTATCCTTTTGGTTAGTATACACGGTTTTGGAGAAAGAAAAGCTTGGTAGCCGAATTTCTTTTTTCTCTTTAGACCATTTTGTTAGTTTTGGTGCATGAGATGTATACTTTTCTCTTTGACCATTTTGTGTTTTTTTTTTTTCAATCCATCTCCCTCTTTGCTTTGGTTGAAACCTCCTAGTCCATTGGTGCATGTTTCTTATTTGTTTTGCCGCAACACTCAACCCACAATTGTCCATTTTCCTTTGATAGCCGAACAATCTATCACTCTTCTCTCCATCATCCTTTTCTTTTTGACCATTTCATCAATCTTTCCTCTCTTCTTAAATCGACATCACCTTGTGACCACATTTTTCTCTTCACTAGCCGAACATATCAACATCTAAACTCCTCTTCTTCAACTATTTTTCTTTCGTGTTGGGCACTCCTTTTGACCGAATTGGTAAGGGACTTCATTCCCCTCTTTTCATCTTTATTTTCTTTTTCAACCTAGTCGAATATGCGTGTTCATCACTAATCAGTATTTCACTTTACTCTTTATCAAAATATATCTCTCCTACTCTCATATATTATGATCTTCTTCTAGTGTAGAGTTATAGTGGAAGGTCGAATCTTTGACTTATCCGTAGCCATTATACAATAGTTGGAAATCAGAACTAATATCGATAATGTAAGGAGTTCTTAATGGATTATTTGAAATCATTCATTTAGTTGCTAACGGTATAATAGTTTGGACTAATCGATTATATTTTTAGGGACTAAATAGCTCGATCTATCCACTTGTTGATCATACAATTCTAGAGGTAACCCGAATCATTTCCTTAGTCAATCATCTCATATCAACGTAATATCGTTCTGACTAAGATTTAAACCAATGGAGGCTTGTGGTGCCGATTTGAAAAGGAAAGCATTTGGAGATCACAAAAGGAGCGGAATTGCGATTCCTACTCCTAAATTCAAACGAAGGGCGGCATTAACGATTCGGGATTTTCCATCGAGTTGTGGACCATTATCCGGTGAAAGTAGACAAATCGTGGTCGTTCACGATTCAAAGGGTAAACATTTTAGATCATTTATTTTAGAGTTAGATTAAGAAAAATCACGTATATCGATTAATCAAGTTTTATGATATCATAGGTGTCGAAGAGCAAGAAGGCCTAGTACTTACCATAATCAGGAGTGTAATCTCACACCGTAATTTCGTAGATCCATGATTCGGTATATTGGTTGATAATAGATTGTTATTACTATACGGCTAAAAATTGTAAAGATGGTATAAAACGAGAAATTGGCTTTAAGTACATTATTTCTATAGATTTGACAAAATCAGCATTAAAATTGATAAATTTACCGAAATGCCCCTCTGGGCCGATTTGTTAAAATGCCTTAGTGGGCCGAATTTATGATATTGTTTAAATGGGCAAATTCACCGTCATAAATTACTAAACTAATGGTTGTTATACATGAGGATATTTTATGTTGCATCATTACATTCTGCATGCGATGGGAAAATTAAATAAAGAGAAGTGTAGACCGGTGGCATTGCCACAATTTTTGATAATGGCTATGTGCCAATTTAAATATGACTTTGTGCCATCGTAATTAAGGCTGTATGCCAATTACATTTCCGTATATGATTCTGGTGGCTCAGCCACTAATATTATAAATGGCAGCTTGACTGCAAAGTGGAGAGACTGGCGGGGTGAGTTGACTTGATCCCCACAGGAGAGATTGGATGGTACGGGTGGAGAGATTGGTTGGATGGGATGGGTTGCATTCATATCATTTATTTATTACATGTAATTAGGCTTCGGCCCAAGATTATGCTATAAGGGCTCAGGCCCAAGAGGTTGTTATATGGGCATAGGCCAAGATGATGCTAAATGGGTTCAAGTCCAGTGGATAACGGTAAGAGGATTATACACTAAGTTCTAGTAACTCACCCCATTTTCTTAACCTTGCAGATAATATTCAGTGACGTGGGACTTGGGCCATGGATGACTCGGTGGAGGTCATACTTCAGAAATGGTTTTTATTGAACTTTAGATTTCTATTTCCGGTTACTTTACTATTTTGGGTTTTTATATTGTAATAAGGCCTCTGGAATATTTTGCTTTTATTTTTTGTTTGATGTATTTATTATTTTACTTAAATTGTTTTAAATGGGAAATTTTCCAAAAACTAAAATAAAGGTTTTCTAAAATAAACTAACAAATGGATTTCATAATAAAATTATACAAATATTTTAACTTGGACATTTTCTCTCAAATTATTAAAAATATTTTCAAAGGTCATGGTTTTATAAGATCATTAATTCAATTTTGATTTGTCAATAAATTTTCGAGGTTAGTAGTATTTTATCAAATATTTCAAATCAAACTTATTTTTTATTATTATATTGTAATAATACCTATTTTATTCCGAATAAAAAGGATTTAACATGTCTTTCTCATGTGACATGTCAGATCCAGTCATAACGCATGAGCCGGGTTTGAGGTGTTACAAGATTATTTATCTCTTTTATATCCATATATTCAATTAGGATCTCGTCTCAATCTCTATATAAAATAGATTTTAATAATAAAGCATCAGATACATTTTCTTTAGTTGTTTTTTCAATTAAGAAATTTGAAAATTGCGTAAGAGCTCTTCTAAAGTTTGCTCTTTGTTCAGAAATATGGGTTTTCTATATTTTGTTTATAAAATTATAATATTCTAAAGGTAAACCTAGATTATAAAAATCCTTTATTTCAGGAATTTGTTGTTTTTTCAACAAATTTTCTATTTCTTTTATAATTTCAGCATAGCTTTTTTGATATACTGAATAAGGATCATGAGAAAAAATTAAAATAACTCACCGTGTTTGGTGATTGTGTTCCAAATGGTTAGCTTACCATTGGATGTGGTACATAATATCCCTGATTAGGATAAAATGGTACTTGAGCAGGTGTAGTAATAAATTGTTGTTTAGGATTCATTGTTTTCCCTTTGTTGGGTTTTTTTAGAACGGTTGTCCATTCTCCAACTATTTCTAGAGGTTTTTTACCTCTATCCATAAGACCTACTAAGAAAATCAAAAATCATATTATTAGTACCTTTTATGTATATAACTGCAAAATTAAACTGGCATAATTCATTATACCATCTAATTCTTCTTGGTACGGTTTCTAAACTTTTGTTAATTAGAAATTGTTTAATAGCTTGATTATCAGTTTTTATGATGAAATGTTCAGGTGCAAAATAAATCAAGAAATTTTTTATTCCCTTTTTTATTCCTAATAATTCTTTTTCATATATAGCATAATTTATTTCATTAGGTTTGAATTTCCCTGAATTATAACCACAAATTAATTCTTCATTATTAACTATTTTGGCTTTTAGTACACATCCCTAGTTTTTTTCTGAGGTATCTGTTTCTAAAATCAATTTATCACCTTGTTTAGGTAAATAGACTTTAGGAATACAATTTAATTCAGACTTTATTTGTTTTATAATGTCTGAGTCTTTTTTAGACCAATCAAAAGGTTTATCCTTTTTTAGTTTTTCATATAACTCATCTAATTTTTTAGATAAGCTAGGAAAGAAATTTCTACCATAATTAACAATTCCTAGAAATTGTTGAAGTTGTTTCTTATCAACAATATTCTCTGGAAATTCTTTTATTTTTATTATAATATGATCTTGGAGTTTAAGACCATCAGCTGATAATATTAATCCTAATAATTCTATTTCAGTTTTTTCGATTCAATTTTCTTAGGGCTTAGGATAATTCCATGTTTTATAAATTCTCTAGATATAATATTTAAGTGTTTTCTATGATTTTCTAATGTGTCTGAAAAGATTAAAATATCATCTATATATACAACACAGAATTTTTTATATTTTTTAAATATAGAGTCCATCCATCTTTGGAAGACTTGTGGTGCATTACATAATCCAAATGGCACTACTCGCCATTGGTAATGTCCATTAGGTGCACTAAAGGCTGTTAATGGTTTGGATTCTTTTGTTAGCATGATTTGCCAGAAGCCTGATTTACAGTCAAATTTACTAAAATATTTTGCTTGTTTAGCTTGATTAATTAAAACTTCCTTTCTGGGGATAACATAACCATAAAAAAATAGTATTTTGATTTAATCTTTTATAGTTAATAACCATTCGAACTTTTTCCCTGTAACACCCTGAATTAGGGGTTGTTTGTAATTCAATTAATTTCCCATGTGTGTGTGCTTGAAGAATTAAATTATAGGATTATTTGGCATGTTTTAGGGTCTAAAAATAACCCCGAGCTAGGCGACCTAGTATTAAAAATTTCTTTTTAAGTATCTAAAAGGAGGGAGCTAGGTGAGATAGGGCTTAAATAAAATTTAGGAGAAGCATGACACAAAGAATGGGCTTGCACAATTGGCTTGGCGTTAAGGGAGTTTGCTAGGGAGGAGGTTCGAGTCTCGGCAGATACAATGGGGAAATAAGTTTTATTTTTGCGTTATGAATGGTTGGGCTAGGAAGGCCTTATAATTAAATGATGGAGGTTTGTGACAAGAAAGTCAGGCTGGTGGAGTGGCTTGGGGCGCCACTTAAAGGGTTTTGGTCTCGGGTTGAGACATAAAGGACATAAGGAGTTTTATTTTTTGAAATGTTTGGGGCATTAAAGAAAGGCGGGTTGGAAGGTCTTAAAAGATTTTTGGTGTTGGAGTTGGACATGAAAGTTGGGTTGGCTAAGTGGCTACCGTGTGCCACTTAAAGGCTTGGAGGTTGATGGGCATAGGTTCGAGCTGCTGGAACGGATTTTTGGATTTTTATTTTTGGGGTGATCGGCCTAGGGAGGTCTTAGAAATAAATGAAGGGGTTTTATGGCATGAAAGTCTAATGGGAGAAGTGGCTAGGGGCGTTGGAAGAGAGGGCTTGGGCGTGAGGTTGTTGGTTCAAACCTAAGGGGCAGCAAATGCATTTTATTTTGTATTTTCTTCTTTGGCGTGAATGGGAGAGTGTTGGCTAAGTTTTGGACTCTTATTTTCGGCTGGAAGATTGAATTTTAGCAGTTTTTTTTTTCATTAAATTTGTTAGGAAGGACATTAAGGGATAACAAAAGATAAATGTGATTAGATTAAAAGCCAAATTATCACCTAAAAAGAAGGTTTTTGCCGATTATAGAACTCCTTGGGGCTATCCATATTCGGTTTAGGCGCAGAGAAGTGCCAAAGAAATTCTTCAAATTGATCTTTTCTTTCTCCCAAAGTTGTTCTTCTTAGAAATTCCCTTGTTGCATTGCCTAAATTGTTCAAAAAATTCCACTTCTTTTCTACTAAGCGAAACCACCACCACGTCCCCTACATCTCTTCCTTCTCATTTCCTATTAGCAGAACCTTCCTCTTTCTTCTTCTCAAATTCCACCCTCCATCTTGTGCTTAGGCGAATCTTCCCTCCCTAAATAAGGTCTTCCGATTTCTCATGGTGTGGTAAGGGATCTTTCTAAGTTTAATTCTTTTATTATTGTTGTTTTGGCCAACCGAAACCATGAGGTTTTAACCTTGAATTCTTGTGTATGTAGAACCTATTCGGGGTCTTGGATTGGTAACCTTCACTAGAAGCCAACATTAAGGAAAATTGAGGCGACTTTAGGATTTGTTTTCCTCGGGTAAGGAGGTAAGTAACATTCGACCTTAGGCCTTGATTAGGTATTAGTGTGCAAGCCAATTTTTAACAAGGGTTTTTGGTAGGAATATCGACAGAACAAGTGACAAATACGGGATTTTCGGTGAGTTTGGTAAGTGGTTAAGCACTTTCGGCCAAAGGCCATATTTTTGGTACAAGAGATCCTTCGGGGTTATTAACATGGCCAAATAGGCCTAATGTCCCTAATTATGTTGTTGGCTGATTATAGGTTAAGAGATCTAGCGTTGTAGATCGGACCTTCGGGATCTAGGAATTTCGGTAGAAACAGGTGTGTAAACTCTTTACATACTTTATTAATAAACTTGCTATATTATTGCCTTGTGTATAAATTTTGGTAGTGATCTATGATATGTTTGTGGGCTTAAACATGGATTCGAGTAAGTCCCCTAACTTGTGATCTTTGATATATGTTTTTGCATGCCATCACATGCTGTTAAATGCCATGCCTAAATACATGATATATGATAATTGATATATAAAGCATGATGATAGTGGGATTGATGAGAGGAGGGGATCATTTTACGGGTATGCATGATGGTTTTGACCACAAGATGGGTTGGCCCCATCAGATTATTTGTGACCTATGGTCATGAGTGGTTTTGACCACAAGATGGGTTGGCCCCATCGATTATTTGTGACCTATGGTCATCGGTGGTTTTGACCACACCGATTGATAAATTGCGACTAAGTCCCAGTGGCTTGGTACCACTAGTGGTTTTGACCACACTTGATATATTGTGACCTATGGTCATCAGTGGTTTTGACCACACGATGGGTTAGCCCCATCATTTAAATTGTGACACTAGTCACCAGTGGTTTTGACCACCAGTGGTTTTGACCACACGGGGTAGAAAAGGAGTATGGATGGCTAGTTGGGTTGCATGTGCATGTTTATTAATGAATTGTGTTTGAGTTGTATATTAGGGTGGGGATTTACACTGAGTCTTGGTGACTCACCCTTCCCTTAACATTTTGCGATGATTAGAAGCGAAAATGGAGCGGAGAGGACTCGAGGCACCATGCTTGTCGATAAATTTAAGTTCATTTTATTAAAGTTATTATTATTTATTTTCTAAGTTTTCATTTTGGGTTTGTAATAAGTAGATAATTATTGTTTATAAGTTTATTTTATTGCTTTATTTTACTCATGTTATATTACAAATGGAATTTTATAAATATTAATTGAACCGGTTAAAAGTAACTTTTCAAACTTAATAAACTTCAACGGGTTTTTAAAGATGTTACCATCGGGTAACAAAAATAAACCAAGTCCACTATAACATTGACGATTTTAAAATGCAACATGACCAACCGTTTTTCAAAAGGGTTTGTCAACCCAACTATATTTAAAAAAGCCCAACTAAGTTTTCAAACACCGTTTCCATACCTTAGCCAAATTTTATCAAGTTTTCACCAAATTCTTAAATTGTTTCAAATTATTCTACTCCGTGACATACTAGATCCGGTCAGGACTCATGGGCCGGGTTTGGGGTGTTACATTCCCTTTTTATTTCAGCATGGTTTCTTACCATAAAAGCAGGACTAGAATGTGGACTAGTAGTTTCTTCTATTAATCCTTTTTTCTAATAATTCTTTTATCTCGTATTTCAAATTCATCTATATCTTGTTTAGTATAGATCATAGGTTTTACTCTAATAATTTTATTAAGATTTTCTAATTTAGTGGTACAATATCTAGGGCTATTTTTCCATAATTTTAATGGTTCTTCACTAACATTATTTTCTAATATTTTAAACAACCAATGATTTGTTTCAAGTTGTTTAAGATGTTATTTCTAGGTGGTGTGAACTTGATCTAATTTATTATTAACATCAGATAGAGGTCTTTAGATTTGTTGTTCAAATCTAAATCATTACTTCTCCCATATTATCTATTTTTCTTCTATTTTACTAACTTTATTATATATTTTATTAAAATACATAGATGCCATATCTATTAAACTATTGATACCCTTTACTAAGAGCGAAATATTATTTTCTTTCTTAGAGTCAATATGCATAGTATGATTACAAGTTTTATCTTTATATAAACAATCCATTTCTTCCATATTATTTATCTTTGGTACCTAAGACCTTCTGTTATCTTAAACGTCTTCACACAACGCCTACAACGTCCCACACAGACTCAAACGGCAAAAGAAGACAGAAAAATAGATATATGGGTTTTAAAATAAATAACAATGAAATAAACGGAATTGAAGATAAAAGATAGAAACTTACAATGAGTACTATGATATTAGAACTCTAGAAATCATTACCCCGGGGCTCCTCTGATACTAATTATGGGGAGGGAGGGTTATATGCACAAACGGAAGGCTATAATAACATCGTAGGATTTTATTGCTCAAAAGGTAGTAGATAATTTACAAGGATAATTTTCAAGAGGATGATCAATAAAAATTTCTTTGATTTCTTGAGCAAGAGAGTATACCAAAGAAAACCAAATTTGATATTTTTCTCGATGCCCTTGTTTAGGCTACAACAATGCCTATTTATAATACAAATTCTAAACTCTAATTTATTTACAATTCAAATCCAAATAGTATCCTGATAAGGATGACTTCAATGTTAGCTTCATGGTTGTTTCCACGTAGCTTCCTTGATGTGAAGGTTGCTTCCACATTACTCATGCATTCATGGTTGCTTCCACATAGCTTCCTTGATGTAATTGTTGATGTGATGGTTGCTTCCATAATGCTTTCATCAATCTTTGTCTTATTTGTTTATGGACATTTATGGATGGTGATTTCCTCCAAAATTGAATGCTCCTTTCTTGGATGACATTCTTCCACGTGTTGTGTTTTGTCGTTATCCTTCTTGGATATTTTTGAGATTCATCTCCTCGATTTCATCGAGATGTAATGACTCTGGTGAAGGAACTGGTGTATTCCAGCTTTCCCACATGTCTTTGATTGCCATTGCTTTCGGATAATCATCGATCTCCATATCAGCTATTTTTTTTAATAACTGAAAAGCTTCTTCATTTCTTTCTTCCTGGATTTTTCCAGTGTCGTATGCTAAAATTCTTCTGCCATCGGTCCAGAGCATATAAGAATTTTGTTGAAGTAGATACTATGCCTTGGTCAATAAATCAATTCCGGCATGGATTTGATAATTAGAAATATCATTGTAACACTTGTCAATGGTTTTTGTCAAGTGTTGATTATCTTCAATTACTGCGGAGAGGGATCTTCGTCAAAGCATTGTAGGAATAGTCCAAATTTGATATGGCTGATAAAATTTTTCTTTTTCAGCAATACCAATAAAACTGTTTATTTCTATATGAAAATAATAGACAAAATCATCTATATTAGTAAAATCTATTAATCTAGATTTTACTATAGCAAGAAAATCTTTTAATAAATGAAAAGAAAGATTTTGGACTATTATTTCTTTAACAAATCCCCATTCAATACTGGTTATATCAAATGGTTCATGATCAAGCCTGAATTTGATAGTAGGAAATTGTTCTCCTATATCATTAGTAAAAACATAAGCTTGTAAAAAGTATTTTGAAAATGTTTCTTTATCTTGAGCTTCTTTGGTTGCAAATAGCTCCATTTATTTTTGAAAAAATATCGGTGGTAGAATTTGTCTACATTTATTATATAGACATATTCTAAACATTTTATTAATAATAGAATTTGTTTGTTCCTTTATTAATAAAATATTGGAATATATCAAGAAGATTGTTTATCTCCTTTATATCCATATATTCAATTAGGATATCGTCTCAATCTCTATATAAAATAGATTTTAAAATAAATCATCGATACATTTTCTTTAGTCGTTTTTCAACTAAGAAATTTGAAAATTGCATAAGATCTCTTCTAAAGTTTGCTATTTGTTCAGAAATATGGGTTTCCATATTTTGTTTATAAAATTATAATATTCTAAATGTAAACTGGATTATAGAAATCTTTTATTTCAGGTATTTCAGGAATTCATAGTTTTTTCAACAAATTTTCTGTTTCTTTTATAATTTCAGCATAGCTTTTTTGATATACTGAATAAGGATCTTGAGAAAATTAAAATAACTCACTGTGTTTGGTGATTGTGTTCCAAATGGTTGGCTTAACATTGGATGTGGTACATAATATCCTTGATTAGGATAAAATGGTACTTGAGCAGGTGCAGTAATAAATCCTTGTTTAGGATTCATTGTTTTCCCTTTGTTGGGTTTTTTTGGGTGAACAGTTGTCCATTCTCCAACTATTTCTAGAGGTTTTTTACCTCTATCCATAAGGCCTGCTAAGAAAATCAGCAATCATATTATTAGTACCTTTTATGTATATAACTTCAAAATTAAACTGGCATACATTATACCATCTAATTATTCTTGGTACAGTTTCTAAACTTTTGTTAGTTAGAAATTATTTAACAGCTTGATTATCAGTTTTTATGATGAAATGTTCATGTGCTAAATAAATCAAGAATTTTTATTCCCTTTTTATTGCTATTAATTATTTTTCATATATAGCATAATTTATTTCATTAGGTTTGAATTTCCTTGAACTATAATCATAAAGTAATTCTTCCTTATTAATTGTTTTGACTTTTAGTACACATCCCTATTTTTTTTTTTTCGAGGCATCATTTCTAAAATCAATTTATCACCTTATTTAGGTAAATAGACTTTAGGAATATAATTTATTTCAAATTTATTTGTTTTATAATGTGCGAGTCTTTTTAGACCAATCAAAAGGTTTATCCTTTTTAGTTTTCCTATAACTCATCTAATTTTTTGATAAGTTATGAAAGAAATTTCTACCATAATTAACAATTCCTAGAAATTGTTGAAGCTATTTCTTATCAACAATATTCCCAGGAAATTCTTTTATTTTTATTATAATATGATCTTGGAGTTTAGGACCATCAGCCGATAATACTAATCCTAATAATTCTATTTCCGTTTTTTCTAATTCAATTTTCTTAGGACTTAGGATAATTCCATGTTTTATAAATTCTTTAGATATAATATTTAAGTGTTTTCTATTGTAACACCCTAAACCCGGCCCATGCGTTATAACCGGATCTAACGTGTCACATGAGAAAAACATGTTAAATCTTTTTTAATCATACTAAAATAGGTGTTGTTTCGCTATAATCGAGAAAACAAGTTTGATTTGAAAATTTGATAAAGTACAACTAACCTCGAAGGTTGATTGATAAATCGATAAGTTGAACTAGAGATCTTATAAAACCGTGACTTTTAAAAATATCGTTGATAATTCAAAAAAAAAAATTCCAAGTTAAAAATATTTGTAAAAGTTAGTTATAAAATCCATTTGTTAATCTATTTTGGAAAACCATTATTAATGCTTTTAAAAAAATTCCTTTTAATACAATTTAAGAAAATAATAAATACATCCAAACATAAAGCAAATTAAAGTTTATCCCGGATGTCTTATTACAAGTTTAAACCCAACATAATAAAAGTGTGAAATAGAGCAGAAAATTAATTTACTAAAGTTGAAACATTTATTTGAAGTATGGCCTCCACCGAGTCATCCATGGGCCCAAGTCCTAAATCCTTTGAGATTTACCTACAAGGATTAAGAAAGAAAGGAGGGTGAGTTACAAGAACTCAGTGCATAATCTCCTTACCATCATCCACGGGTATGAACTCATTTAGCAATAACTTGGGCCGGAGCCCATGTAGCATAATCTTGGGCTGAAACCCATTTACATGACAGATTATATATGTGCAATGTATGCAACCCAACCCATCCATCCAACACACCCCCGTACCAACCTATCACACTTGTAGGGATCAAGTCAACCCACCTCGTCAATCACACCAAATCGCAGGCAAATTGACATTTATCATAATATTTGTGGCTGAGCGATTAGAGTATCATATACGGTATTATAGTCACGATGGCACAAAACCATATTTAGGTTGGCACATAGCCATTATCAGAATTTTGTGGCAATGCCACCAGGCTACACTTCTCTTCATTCAATTTTCCCATCCCCATGCAATATGTAGAGATGCAACATACATAATAACATAAAATATCCACATATTAATAACAACCATTAATCTATTGAATACTTTTAATGAATCGGCCCATTAAAACAATATAATAATTTGGCCCTCAAAAGCATTTTAACAAATCGGCCTATAAGGGCATTTTGGTAATTGGCCCATAAGGCATTTTCGTAATTCGGCCCATAAGGGCATTTTCGTAATTCAGCTCATAAGGTCATTTTCGATAAATCGGCCCATAGGGGCATTTTCGTATTTCGACCCAAAAGGGTATTTTCGTAATTTACCCTCCAAGGTTATTTTGGTAATTTCACAACCTCGGACTTAACTACTAATTTGGGGCATAAAAATTGAAATTGTCCATCTGCGTCATATTGACTGAATTGACTGTAATTAGCGTTAGGAAACTCAAAATTTAGATCCGTAAATTTTTCTTGAAGCTAGACTCATATATCTTCTTACTACAATTTGTTTAGAATTTTTGGCTTAGCCGTTTAGTACAGTTTATTCATTAACATTTCCCTTGTATCACTGACCAATGATTTTGACCTCTCTTAGCTTAAATCTAAATATCTCGTTGTACAGTTTTCATATATTGCTTCCACTTGTTTCTACTAAAAATAGACTCACTAAGAAATCTATACATATAAATAATAACTCATAGTTCACTTTGTACAATTTTGAATGATTTTTTCAAGACAGAATAGGGAACCATGAAGTCATTCAGAACAAGTCTCACTAAAATTAAAATATCACAGAATATAAAAGACCTCTTCCTACTTCGTTTCTTTTATATAAAATATACACAATAAGCTTTAATTCTATATCTTATTCACTTTCTATGTCCCTTTCTCCTATTTTTTGTGTTTTTTCAAAATCACATCACTGCTGCTAACCAAAAACTGTTCTTTCCTAGGTGGTGTGAAGTCTTGATCACAAATAAATTTGTGATTATCTACTAAAGGTATTTCTACAGAAATATTTTCAGTAGTTAATATAACAAAATTTTATCTATAGAGAATAGTAGATGTTGATATATAAAATTATTACGTAATAATATATCACATACATTTAAATTGAAAACATAATATTTTAGGTGTTACAAATCTTACATTATTTATGTAGATTGATATATTTTTTTGCTTTAAAAAGAATTAAAGTTTCATTACCATCTACACCAATAGCTCTTATTGGATTTCTCATAAGTTCCCATTTTTCTGATGGAATAGCATTTTCTCTACAGCTAGTAGTTGTAGCTCCTGTATCTAATAAAGCATTTAAAGAATGTGAATTATATTCTCTAAATTGAAATGTAATTTCAATATAAGTATAATATTTTCTGGGTTGGTTTCAACTAAGACTTCACACCACCTAGAAAAGAACATATTAAACAACTTGAAACAAATCATTGGTTGTTTAAAATATTGAAAATAATTTTAGTGAAGAACCATTAAAATTATGGAAAAATATTCCTAGATATTGTACCATTAAATTAGAAAATCCTAATAAAATTATTAGAGTAAAACCTATGATCTATACTAAATAAGATATAGATGAATTTGAAATATAGATAAAAGAATTGTTAGAAAAAGGAGTAATAGAAGAAACTACTAGTCCACATTCTAGTCTTGCTTTTATGGTAAGAAACCATGCTGAAATAAAAAGGGGAAAAGCTAGAATGGTTATTAACTATAAAAGATTAAATCAAAATACTATTTTTGATGGTTATTTTAATCCAAGAAAGGAAGTTTTAATTAATCAAGATAAACAAGCAAAATATTTTAGTAAATTTAACTGTAAATCAGGCTTCTGGCAAATCATGCTAACAGAAGAATCCAAACCATTAACAGCATTTAGTGCACCTAATGGACATTACCAATGGAGAGTAATGCCATTTGGATTATGTAATGCACCACAAGTCTTCCAAAGATGGATGGACTCTATATTTAAAAAATATAAAAAATTCTGTGTTGTATATATAGATGATATTTTAATCTTTTCAGACACATTAGAAAATCATAGAAAACACTTAAATATTATATCTAGAGAACTTATAAAACATGGAATTATCCTAATTCTTAAGAAAATGAATTAGAAAAAACTGAAATAGAATTATTAGGATTAATATTATCGGTGATGGTCTTAAACTCCAAGATCATATTATAATAAAAATAAAAGAATTTCACGAGAATATTGTTGATAAAAACACTTCAACAATTTCTAGGAATTGTCAATTATGGTAGAAATGTCTTTCCTAACTTATCTAAAAATTAGATGAGTTATATGAAAAACTAAAAAAGGATAAACCTTTTGATTGGTCTAAAAAAAGACTCAGACATTATAAAACAAATAAAGTCTGATAAATTATATTCCTAAAGTCCATTTACCTAAACAATGTGATAAATTGATTTTAGAAACAGATGCCTCAGAAAAAAACTGGGGATATGTACTAAATGCCAAAACAGTTAATAATGAAGAATTAATTTGTGGTTATAGTTCAGGGAAATTCAAACCTAATGAAATAAATTATGCTATATTTGAAAAAGAATTATTAGCAATAAAAAAGGGAATAAAAAATTTCTTGATTTATTTAGCACCTGAACATTTCATCATAAAAACTGATAATCAAGCTGTTAAACAATTTCTAACTAACAAAAGTTTACAAACTGTATCAAGAAGAATTAGATGGTGTAATGAATTATGCTAGTTTAATTTTGAAGTTATATACATAAAAGGTACTAATAATATGATTGCTGATTTTCTTAGCAGGCCTTATGCATAGAGGTAAAAAACCTCTAGAAATAGTTGGAGACTGGACAACCGTTCACAAAAAACCCAACGAAGGGAAAACAATGAATCCTAAACAAGGATTTATTACTGCACCTGCTCAAGTGCCATTTTATCCTAATCAGGGATATTATGTACCACATCCAATGGTAAGCCAACCATTTGGAACAAAATCACCAAACACGGCGAGTTATTTTAATTTTTCTCAAGATCCTTATTCAGTATATCAAAAAAGCTATCTTTGGAATTATAAAAAGCAGAAAATTTGTTGAAAAAATTCCTAAAATTCACGAAATAAAAGATTTTTATAATCCGGGTTTACATTTAGAATATTATAATTTAATAAATAAAATATGGACAACCCATATTTCTAAAAAAAACAAACTTTAGAAGAGCTCTTACTCAATTTTCAAATTTCTTAGTTGAAAAAACAATTAAAGAAAATGTATCGATGATTTATTATTAAAATCTATTTTATATATAGATTGGGGCGAGATCCTAATTGAATATATGGATATAAAGGAGATAAATAATCTTCCGATATATTCCAATATTTTATGAATAAATGAACAAACAGATTCTATTATTAATAAAATGTTTAGAATATGCCTATATAATAAATGTAGACAAATTCTACCACCGATTTTATCAAAAATAAATGAAGCTATTTGCAACTAGCAAACTCAGTATAAAGAAACATTTTCAAAATACTTTTTACAAGCTTATGTTTTTACTAATGATATAGGAGAACAATTTCCTACTATCAAATTCAGGCTTGATCCTAAACCATTTGATATAACCAGTATTGAATGGGGATTTGTTAAATAAATTACAGCCCAAAATCTTTCTTTTCATTTATTAAAAGATTTTCCTACTATAGTAAAATCTAGATTAATAAATTTTACTAATATAGATTAATTTGTCTATTATTTTCATATAGAAATAAACAGTTTTATTGGTATTGCTGAAAAAGAAAAATTTTATCAGCCATATCAAATTTGGACTATTCCTACAATGCTTTGGGAAGATCCCTCTCAGTAGTAAATGAAGATAATCAACACTTGACAAAAACCATTAACAAGTGTTATAATGATTTTTCTAATTATCAAATCCAAGCTGGAATTGATTTATTGACCAAGGCCCAGTATCTACTTCAACAAAATTCTTATATGCTCTGGACCGATGGCAAAAGAATTTTAGCATACGACACTGAAAAAATCTAGGAAGAAAGAAATGAAGAAGCTTTTCAATTATTAAAAAAGATAGCTGATATGGATATCGATGATTATCTGAAAGCAACGAAAATCAAAGACACGTGGGAAAGCTAGAATACACTAGTTCCTTGACCAGAGTCATTACATGTAACATCTCAAAATTGGGCCTTGTAGGATTGGGCCTAATGGGCCTTGGACATAAGAATGTTTAAAATTCAGAGAACAAGAGAGTGGCATTATTGTAAATTGGACTTGTTAGTTAAGTGAATTTGGAAGGTTACAAGGTTTCTATGAAGTCTCGGGTTTAATTGGGCATTAGGAAAAATTTGGAATTTTAGCACTTTAAGGAGATGGAGCAAGTGACCTTAAAGCATATGGAAATAATTGACTAAATAGCTAGCATAAGTGAGCAGTTAGTAAAGAGGCTAATTAAATAGCTAGCATAAGTGAGCTAGTTAGTAAAAAGGCTATGGCACCACATGTATTACCTTGAAAGAATGAGTTCGAATCACTTTGTATGCAACTTGACTTTTACTTTTGTTTCCCTTTCTTATGTGTTAGTCAAGGAATAAATATGGCAATGGTGGACTTCGTTCTTTTGGTAAGGTTGCTAAAAGAATAAGGCAAGGTTGAAGTTGGGGAAAGGAATCAAGAGAAATAGGAAAGAAAGGGGGACATAAGGCTAATTCCATGGATGATGTTTTGGAAAGCTTAGGAGGCCAAACTCTAATCCTAATGGGGGATGCATGTGGACGGTTTTGGAGTAATTAGGTGGCTGAATTTTTTTTTTTTTTTGGCTTTTGGTAAAATCCTAGATTTGTTTTGGCCAGAAATCCTTCTGGCAACTTTGTGCCATTTCTCTCAATTTTGCAACCCACCTTGCCGAAACATAGTAGAGCAATAGTGCATTGTTTTCCTCTCAAATTCTTTTCTTTTTCCTTTGCTTTTTGCCAAAATTACAAGCCTTGGTGACCATATGTTTCTTCTTTCTTTTTACTTTGGCCGAATTCCCCTAGCACATTTGTGCACTTTCTTGCTCTTTTGTTTGATCAAGATTTTCATCTCTTGCCTATCTCCCTTTTTGGATAGCCGAATCTTCCACCCTTCTATTGAACTCTCTTTTCCATTCGAGTGGTCATTTATGTACAAGCAGTAAGTGAATTCTTTTCTATGATCATATTCTTACCTCCTTAGCCGAATAAGTAATTATCACTATTCGGTTGTAAATCGTGATCATAACCGAAAATGGTGTTATCCTCCACTTCTTCATGTTTTATTCACTCTCTTTTCGTAGTGTTTTAAGTGGGAGACCGTGTATTTTTCTAGCCGAAGTCAAACGATGGTAATTGGATCCAATATCGATAAGGATTGATTCTTGGTGCATCGAGGGAGATCACCGTTGTGGTGTTGAAATCGGTAGAAAGCACAACTCGTAATCTAGGTGTGTAATCCCATACCTTTCCGAATATATGTTTGAAATGGTGAGTAAATCTCATATATCTTTGAAAGTTTACATGAAATGTTCTATGATTTGGTAAAAATACCGAATAAAAATGATAACCGGCATCCGTGATCACTCGGGAGTGCGTATATTTGTAGTGGTAATCGTATTTTGTAATAAAACAGTTTCGATCAGAAACAGTGACGTGTATTTGAAAAATCACGAAAATTGGATAAAAGGAACTACAAAGTGAGTAAGATATCAGATTAAAGCTTACTGTGTCTACTTTAATATGGAAGAAACGGAGAAGGAAAAGGAATATTATATTCCGAGATATGTTAATTTTAGTGAGACCGGTTCGGATAACTTGAGGTATTACATTACATTTTGGAAAAATCATATAAAATTGTAAAAAGTGAATTATGGGACATAATTAACATGTATGTATTCCTTATTGAGCCTATTATTAATAGAGAAAAGTGGGAGCAGTTTATGAAAGCATGCGGTGAGATATTTGGATTTTGGGTAAGAGAGGTTGAGAATCATTAGGCAGTTGAAATAAGGAAAATTTTAAGGAATAAATCTGTACTAAATGGTTAAGCTAAAAATTCTAGAAATGTCTACTTTCAAGGAAAATTTACGGATTTAGATTTGAGTTTTCTAGCTTGAGTTATGGTCAATTTAGTCAATATGACGCAGATGGACAGATTTGATTTTATGCTCCAAATTAGTAGTTAAGCCTAGGTTGTGGAATTACCATAATACCCTTAGAGGTAAATTACCAAAATACCCACAGGTTGCGAGATTACCAATTACCCTTGACGGGTAAAATTACGAAAATGCCCTTATGGGCGAATTACGAAAATGCCCTTATAAATTTGAATTCTGGAATTGCCCTAATAAATTTGAAATCTAAATTGCTTAATGGTGAATTAACATATTACTTTATGGGTAATCGATATATTTTGTTATGAGGCCAAAATATCTTAAATGTGCCAAAGTTTGCTACATCGTTAAATGGGCCAAAAATTCTATTTTAACTAATGGGCCAAATTGATAACTTGTAATATGGGCTTTTTGTTGAAATTTACCTTATGAATATATTGTTATGCATTATCTATATATATATACATGACTGCATGGGTTGAGATAATTGACGAAGAGAAGAATGGCCTGTTGCCAAAAATCTAGTTTGGTGACTTTGTCACAATGGCCTGTTTCCAAAAATCTAGTTCGGTGACTCTGTCACAACGGCCTGTTGCTACAAATCTAGTTCGGTGACTCTGTCACAATGGCCTGTTGCCACAAATCTAGTTCGGTGACTCTGTCACAATGGCCTGTTGCCACAAATCTAGTTCGGTGACTCTGTCACAATGGCCTGTTGCCACAAATCTAGTTCGGTGGCTCGGCCACAAATATTATAATTGGCTTAATGCCTGCTATTGGTGTGTTGGCGGGGTGGGTTGACTTGATCCCCACAGGTGTGTTGGTTGGTATGGGTGGTGTGTAGCGGATGTAAATTTAGGCTTGGTTGGAAATTGCATGTCACATGCATTTTATATTTGTTATATTGTTACATTTGTAAATGAGCTTATGTAACAACCCAAACCCGGCCCAAACGCTATGACCGAATTTGGTTTGCTACGGAGAAAACATTTTGAAACCTTTTTAAAACCGAACTAACTTCTAGACAAAAGATAGTGTCTTGTTATAACAGTTGGGGTGTATAAAACTCATACTTAGATTTATCTTGAAAATATTTATTTTTTTAAATCAAGTTATTATACATATTTTAAGATGTACCCGATGGTACAAAGAAAACATTTTGAATTACATTAGAAAATCGTGTGAACTTATTATTACCATAATTAAATAGTTTAACTAATATTAGGAAGCGGTATCAATAACAAAATAATAAAAAGGAGTTATTGGAGGCCTTATTACAACCCAATTAAAATTTAAACCAACAATCAAAAGAATGAATAAACGAAATTCAAAGTTTATTAAATTTAAAATCCTTTGCATGGCCACCTCAAGTCCCTCGGCTCCAAATCCATGAACTACGTGTCACGAAAAATAATAAAGGAGAAGGTGAGTCACCAAGACTCAAGATGTAACCCTTCCCGGTTTAATCCACATCATACACAATTTATGACAAATTAACATGCATTAAGTCGTGTACCCAACCTAGCCAACCAAGCGCCTCTGTCTACCCCTTTTGTGGTACCAAACCTTTGGTGGTGCCAAACCCTCGGTGACGTATAGTCACAGATGTGATACCAAATCCTTTGGAGGTGCCAAACCTCTAGTGTCAAGAAGACACAAATCGGTTGATGGGGCCAACCCATCGCGTGATACCAAATCATGGCGTCAATCCCGTATTATCATCGTGGGGCCAACCCATTGTGGTACTAAGCCCACTGGGACGAGGCGCTATGAGGTGCCAAACCTCTGGAGGTACCAAACCTCTGGTGACCGTAGTCACGGTGTGTTACCAAAACACGGTGTAAAATCGACACAATGTACTGCCCCTCCACTCATCAACCCATAACAAATCATTGTATAACAAATCTCATGCCATCGATATTTAAGTTACAACTAAATTCATGCCATGCTTCCCAAAAGCATTAAATAGCAACACATATTATGTGTACTTACACGAATCGTCACTTAAACCAATACGGTATTACATCCAATGCTACATAAACCGAGTTAGCATTCACAACATTTTAGCAGTTAATAAGTCATAGCGTGTATGTACACACTGTCACCAACGAGAAGTTTAAATCCGAAAAGAGAAGTCGGCCACCTAGATCTACTTGTCCCTATATTGGCCAAATACATGGGTTAGTATTATGGCCTATTCGCCAACCCAAATAATCCAAAGGGTCATTTGTGATCCCGACTCCTTACCTTTCCCCTTTTGGCTACTAACCCACGGCTTTCGACACACGGATCTGTTTTACCAAATAATCGGTCAAATGGCGGTGTTAATAGCCTTGACTTTTAATCACTTAAAAGAATAATCCATTAACAATAGGCCCTTACCACCACTTACCAAAGCGAATGCTAGAGATTAGGAGCTTGGGTTTGGTGCTTCACGCACTTGGGGTTCCTAGAAGAGATCGATTACCACAAAGTGTTCGAAACCTTGTTAACCATTCTTGAAATCGGCACTTCCCTTTAATAGAAATCGGTAAAAGCAGAAGGAAACCATGGAGTTTGACACTTACCTTCACCAAATCGGTTGCCAAAGAAAGAATTGGCACTTACACTAGGTGTATTGGCCAATGGTGAATTTATAGAAAGAACGAAGTTCCGCTAAGAGTTTTGAGAAGAGGAAAGAAAGAAGTGAGATGGGAGGTGGGATTAGGAAAGAGGAACAAAAGAGTGGAGTTCTGGGACGTTGAACAAGGTTGTAAAAGAAAAAAAACGAAAATAGAAAAGCTGCTCACTGGGGAATTTGGCTATGTGTAAAAATGAAGAAAAGGGAAATAAGGTGATAGATATGTGCCTTAAAAAGGATTTGGCATCCCCCTAGTAGCCTTGTCGTCCACACTTCCTTGAGCAAGGAATTCAAATTCCCTCAACTTCCTTGAATCACTCCAAGCCACTTATTTTGAAACCATTCAAATAATTTGAAATAATCCCAAATAATAGTCAAATAATCCATTTAATCAAATAATATCCTTGATTATCTTGTATTTTCTTATTATCTAAAAAAAAGAGTTTTAAGGAGAAAATCTCTCCTTCCAATGCAAATCCATTCCAAGAGCAAAGAGAGAATTCTGTGACTCGAACCAAGGCTCTCCCTTATCCCTTGTGGCGTCACATGCAACTCCCAAGTAAGACTTATTTTGTGTCAATAAATCCTCTATTTATTCTTGTAACCCCTACTTGCTAGAGATCCTTACCTTTAAAGTTCCCAAATACAATTTTCTACTAAACCGAGCCAACCTAAGATCCTTAATTAAATCTTATCACTCCATAAATAATACCATAACAATTCAAACACAAAGAAAAACATTTTATCACAAATAGCCCCGGTTTTAGGATGTTACAGTTCTACCCCCTTAAAAGAATTTCGTCCTCGAAATTACCTGGTTAGAAGAGGTAGGGGTATTGCTGCCGTATCACATCCTCGGGTTCCCACGTAGCTTCCTCTGCACCATGGTTCCGCCATAGCACTTTCACTAAGGGCACTGACTTCCTACGCAGAACCTTCACATCTCGATCCAAAATCTGAACCGGTTCTTCCTCAAAAGATAAGTCTAAGTTGACCTCAATTTCTACCACAGGCACCACGTGTGATGGATCTGACCGATACCGCCTAAGCATCGACACGTGGAAGATGTCATGAATCTGACTTAACTCCGTCGGTAGTTCAAGCTGATAAGCTACCGGTCCTACTCGCTTCAACACTGTATATGGGCCAATGAACCTTGGGCTTAGCTTTCCTTTTCGTCCAAATCTCAACACCTTTTTCCAAGGTGATACCTTCAGGAAAACCTTGTCTCCTACATCATACTCCATTTCTTTGCGCTTGAGATCGACATAAGACTTACATCTATCGACGCTTCCTTAAGACGAGCTCGAATCACCTTCACTTTATCCTCGGTTTAGTTACCAATTCGGACCCAACACTTGTCGTTCACCCAACTCGTCCAACACGTCGGAGTTCGGCATTTAAAATCCATCTGATTTCGTATGATGCCATCCGGATACTAAACTTGGTAACTATTGTTGTGGCGAACTTCGGCTAATGGTAAAATTCCTCCCAACTACCTTGAAATTCCAAAACACAACCCTCGGCATATCCTCTAAGATCTGTATGACCCTTTCATTGCCCGTCCATTTGTGGATGGAAAGTCATCTTTGAAATCAAGCGTGTACCCAAAGCTTGATGCAACGCTTTCCAAAACCTCGGCGTGAACCTTGGATCCCTATCGAGATAATCGATCATCGGCACCCATGCAACCTCACTATCTCACCACATACAACTTTGCAAGCTTCGGGTGAGTAATCCATTCTCACCAAGTCTGAAGTGGTGACTTAGTCGGCGGTCCACAATTACCCAAGCGCATCTTTCTTCTTTGGGCGTGAGGGTAGACCAGCGCGAAATCCATAGTGATCCTCTCCCATTTCCATTTAGGAATCTTTCTTTGGTTGAAGTAGTCCCGATGGTAGCGATGTTCGACTTTAACCCTCGACCGTCGGACACCTTCCCACGAACTCGATCCTTGGCGCTTCAACCAGTGCCACGAATTGTCTCCAAGTCTCCGTACATTTTGCTACCTCCGGGATGCATAGCGTTTGGGCTGCTATGTGCATCTTGGAGAATTCTTTATCTCGGTTCCACATCCTTGGCATCTGAGGCCGTCCTTGAAAACATAACACACCATGATCAGTCAAATTATACTCTTCCAAACCACCATTTTGGACTTGCAATCTCTTTGCATTCAATCCTCGTCTACCAATTGCTTATCCTTAATCTCCTCGATCCAAGTTGGCTTAACGTGCAGCTCCGCCAAAAGACTTCCATCATCGTATAGGCTCAAATGAGCAAACATCGCCCGTAAGTCCGCCACGACCTTTCGACTTAACGCATCACCACCACGTTAGCTTTGCGGATGGTACTCAATTGAGCGATCGTAGACTTTTAACGATTCAATCCACCGTCGTTGCCTCAAGTTCAAGTCCTTCCGAGTCAAGAGATACCTTAAACTTTTGTGATCCGTGTAAACAATCGACTTCTCCCCATACAAGTAATGCCTCCATATTTTCAAGGCGAAGACTCTGCTGCTAACTCAAGTCGTGAGTTGGGTAGTTAACCTCATGCGGTCTTAGGTGACGGACGATAGGCTACTACCTTCCCTACTGCATCAATACACATCCCAACCCAGTATGTGGCGCATCACGATGGCATAAACAACTTCCCCCTCAAGTACGTACCAAAACCGAGCTTCGCCGAATCTTCTCAACTTATCAAAACTTTCTTCTTTGCCTTTCCGACCAAACAAATGATACTCCTTCCTTAATAGCTTAGTTAATTGCAACAATTAACGAGAATCCTTTCACAAACCTTGATAGTACGGCTAGACCCGTAAAGCTTGAATCTTTGCCACCGACTTAGGCGGTTTCCAATCCAACACCGCTTCAATCTTGCGGGATTCACTCTAATCCCTTCCGCTGACACCACGTGACCTAAGAAAGCCACCTCCCTTAGCCAAAATTCGCACTTACTGAATTTGGCAAATAACTGTTTCTCCCTCAGTACTTGCAGAACTATTCGCAAATGCTTGTCATGCTCCTCCTCCATCTTTGAGTAAACCAATATGTCGTCTATGAACACCACGACAAATTGATCCAAGTACTGCTGAAACACCCTATTCATTAAGTCCATGAATGCCGCCAGTGCATTGGTCAACCCGAATGGCATCACTAGGAACTTGTAATGCCCATACCGAGTTTGGAATGCCGTCTTGTGAACATCGGCCTCCTTCACCTTAAGTTGATGGTAACCCGACCTAAGGTCTATCTTTGAGATTACCAATGCACCCTTTAGTTGGTCAAACAAGTCATCGATCCGAGGCAACGGGTACTTGTTTTTTATCGTTAACTTGTTTAACTGACGGTAGTCGATGCACATCCGCATAGAACCGTCCTTCTTCTTGACAAACAACACAGGTGCTCCCCACGGAGATATACTAGGTCGAATAAACCCTCATCCAAGAGCTCTAAATTTGAGCCTTGACTCCACCAATTCCTTTGGTGCCATTCGATATGGTGCTATAGATACAGGTGCCGTTCCAGGTAGCAAATCTATACCGAATTTGACTTCTCGATCCGGAGGCAAACCCGGAAGTTCCTCTGGGAATACATCAGCAAATTCCCCTACTGTTCGGACCTTTTCAACCACTGACTCCTTAGCCTCCAAGGCACAAATTCGAACTATAAATGCCTCACACCCTTTCCTAACCATCTTTTTAGCCTTCAAGGCCGACACCACATTAGACAGGTAATTTCTTCGATTACTGATCATAACCACTTCATCCCCTTCGGCCATCTTAGGAACCATGCACTTAGCGGCGCAATCCAACCTCACTTGGTACTTAACCAACCAGTCCATCCCGAGGATCAAATCGAGCTCCCAAACGGCGGTTCCATCGGATCGGCCATAAACACGACCCTTTGGAGTTCTAGGGTACATCCTATAAAGCTTGTTTACAACTCTGAGAATGGCCTAAAGGGCTAATTACAGTCATCTCCCTAGTAGCAGTCTCAGAGTCTAGGTTCAAAGCCTCTACCACACTACTCGCTACGTATGAATCGTTGAACCCACATCAATTAATGCAACATAAGGAGACCGAAAATCGAAAGCGTCTGGGTTATGACATCCGGTCGTCACCCTCTCATGACGCCTCACCGCATAGACTAAGCCAGTGCCTTGCCTCTGTATTGCTGTGCCTGCGCCTACGAGTTCTGCGACCACGATTAGAACCATTTCCCCTCTACCATTACCACGACCTCTGTGGTCCCACACTTCTATCCTGAGTGCGGTTACGCTTTGGACCGATTACGAGCTCACTTGGGACAATCCCTCACGCGGTGTTCCAAGACCCACATTCAAAGCAACCTCGCTCACCGGTCCAACAACCTCCCAATGGGCTTTTCCACGCCGATTACCTGAAGCGGTTTCGATTAGTAGTCATGGGCCTTCTTGCTGACTTGGCCCACTCGCCTAGCCTTTTTCTCGATCATTACCACGACCGGATGGCCAAAACCTCTCTTACGCTTGAGCCTATCATAGTTTTGCCTCACAGATGCCTTGATACCCTCGGCTACCTTAGCCTTTTCCACTAGTGACGAAAACTCACTAACCTACTGCGGAGCAATCAGCAGCCTCAAATCATCTCTCAGCCCGTCCTCGAAGCGGACATAGCGCTCATGTTTCGTAGCCACGATGCCTCTCGCATATCTACTCAGCCTTAGGAATTCTGCCTCATACTCCGACACAGACTTAGTTCCTTGTACCAACCCCAAAAAAGCCTTTCTCTGCGCGTCAATGTAGCTGGTACCCATGTACTTCTTCTGAAAAGCAACTCTAAAGTACTCCCATGTAAGATCCTCCGTCAGTGGCGCCATCTCGATGTGAGCCACCATCGATATGCTTCATCCTTGAGCGACACGGCTCCTTCAGTTTCTCCCCATCCGGCGGTCAAGATCGTCCATGATCCTTTTTCAGATTCGGCCGAGATTCATTGCCTTTGGGTGCCACTCACGACACACCCCGGAACACTTCAACTCCGTTAGACCGAATTCACTCGGGAATAGATTTTTGAGCCCCTAAATTTCCACTAGCCCCAGCCACCAACTCCAAGACTCACAACACGACTTGTGATCTTGCCTCACCTCCCGTCGATCTTGCTCCTCACTCTAAAGTTGGGGGTGGTGGCGGTGGTGGTATCTCATTTTCAAAACCTGTCGACCTAACGGGTTTAGATACGGTCATTCTTCCCTACCACGTCCACGTCGGCCCGTCCTCTAGAACTCATTCTATCTAACGCGCTTTTAATCGATTAAGAAAAATTTTATGGATTAGTAATTTGTTAAGCTTGATTATCGTGAAGAATTTTATGAAAAGTTTAATAAGGATTCTTTCGATCAAACAATGTTTTAAGTCTTCTACCCTAGTTCACACAAAGGGCACATCCATTCCTAATACTTTCCATACTTATTCACTCTTTGGACATTTCATCTGTCTCTATCCTGTATTATTTTCGTCATTTCTCTACGGTATTTTTGTATTAAAAAATCCTAGGGATTTGAACTTTAACAAAGCGGTCACTTTGAAATTCCCAAAGCTGGAGGTATTCTTTGAAAATTTGTAAAATTAAAAATATGGCATCATTTTGGGAACCAAGGGTATTTTGGTAATTTTATCAATCAGGGGTAATTTTGAAATTTTTTAACAAATCTGGGGTATTTTAACAGTTCTAAAACTCTGAGGGTTCCTTTTACGAGTTTCTCTCTTTTTAAACGATTATATTGCAAAAATTTTGAATTCGAGGTCATTTTGGTAATTTTTCAAGTTGAGGGCATTTCAGTAATTTTCCAAAACCAAAGTTTTTATTGGTGATTTGCAAAGTAGAGTTTTTTTTTTTTGGATATTTCTAAAATAATAAAATTTTTGGGCAAAACCATTGAATTAATATCTTATGAGTCAAGGGCATTTTAGTAATTTTACCCCTAAGGGCATTTTTGTAATTTTCACAAATCAAATTTTTTGGAAAAAGTTGTGAAAATGGTTGTTCTCAAATTTTGAAAGAGTGATTTTAAAAGTTTTGAAAAAAACTAGAGTTTCGTTGTTTTCTTCTTTTTCAAAAACATGGTTAGTTCCCTTTCGGGTTTTAGTCGCTATGTTTAGCCTATGTAGAGCCCTCTTGGTCGGGGTGAACCAAAGCTATGCACCAGGCGGATTCGAGTGGAGAGGAGGTGAGTCACGCGGATTGCTTAAATACCAAGCTCCCAAGAACCTTTCTAGACATGCGCACAGAGGTTACCACACCACTGAGCCCTCTAAGTTAGGGTGAGCCGAAGCTACGCACCAGGTAGGATACCTGCGAAGAGGAGGTGAGTCACTCGGACTGCTTAAATACTAGGCTCTTCTGGATCCAATCCTAGACATGCGTACAGGGGTTACCACACCCTAGCTCAGTGACTTGGCCATAGGTTGGTTGAGTTCATTAAGTCTTATGTTCTGTTTGTGTGTTTGAGTAATCTAATCCTACGATTCGAATTCCTATAAGACTATTCTACGTTCCATGCTTCATACCCTTCTCTGAAAATAATTCACAAAGAGGTTGAAGTACTTACAGGCGAGATAGGTGGAGACTCGGTGCTATCTTTGTTCAAAAATGCAAAATAACTCAAAGAGGCCTACCAAAACATTTTTGGACCTTGAGCCCCCACAGCTGAGCTTTGAACTGGGCTCTGATACCAATTTTGTAACAACCCAAACCCGGCCCAAACACTATGACCGAATTTGGTTTGCTACGGAGAAAATATTTTGAAACCTTTTTAAAACCGAACTAACTTCTAGACAAAAGATAGTGTCTTGTTATAACAGTTAGGGTGTATAATGCCGTGAACTATTATACGGCTTGACCATTATTATGTTATAAGGGCTTGCCAATATATGTTGATGAGACTTGAGCGCCATCTTAGAAATGTGATGTGGGTTGATTGTAGAAATCCCCAATGGTGTGTTGGTTGGTATGGGGGTGTAGTGGATGGAAACCTAGGCAAATGGGTTGGGCTTTGCATATTATATGTTCCATGTAAATTAATTTATTATTATGTTTAATGAGGCCCAAATCTAATGGTGCATGAGGGTTGCACACTAAGTCTCGCGACTCACCCAATTAAACTAACCTTTCAAGTGACGATTAGTGCATCGGACCGGGTTGGAGTGGAGCGCAAGGTGGCCATGCAAAAGAAGGTGGATCCGGTGACAAAGTTTCCCCATATTAGTTTTTTTTAAAGTACTTTATATGATGGATTTAAAATACATTGTAATAAGGCCATAGGCCCTTTGTTTACATTTTAGATTTAAAATAGGCCTTAGTATTTATTCTTATTTTAATTTCTTTCAAGGACATGTAATTAAGTTTTGGGCTTTTGATTAATAAGGCACAATTTATGTAACTTTCTATTTGGGCTTTTTGTCGACACGTTTGGTTTTACAAAAAATTTTCTTAAAGATATACCAGATCCGATAGTAGTGTTTGGGCTGGGTTTGGGGTGTTACACTATTCCTCCTCCACCTAAGCACATCAGATTAAATTAAGCAACATAATTACGAACAAACTAAGTAATTATCATATAATTTAGAAATCAAATAACAAAATCCATCATAGGTTTCATCCCCTTCAGGTATCTGAAGGGTTTAGTTCATAACAAAACAAGAAAACATCTCAAGAGAAAAGATAAAACAAAAAATAAGAAATTTTGGGGTCAATCTATTAGGAATAGGTATCCCTAAAACCCCCTGAATGAATTGAAGAGGAGATCCTCTATCTTGAGTAGAACTCCGGCTTCTTGAGATTGATCAACTGGCTATCTTCGAGTAATTCCCTCAATAAAAGCTTTGGCAGAAAACTCTGCCTCAAAACTCCCTTTAGAATGACTGCCTTGGGTTGTCTATATAGGCTCATTAAATGCTTTACTTGGCACCTAAGCATCCTAATTCAAGTAGAATTCCTCCTAGGATGTTTAAGTAGACTTAGGAGTGTGTTTCTTTACCTCCAAACATCAAAATTCGAGTGAAATTGCTCTTTCTCGTGGTAGGGGCACGGCCATGGCACACGTCCGTGTAAGTGATCTTCAGGCCGTGTGTTGATTCTGTTGATTGAGGCACGGCCGTGTAAGTTGGGATTTAGGCCGTGCTTTAGGTCTGTCGATTGGGACACAGCCATGCAAATCGTGCTTGGGGCATGTCTTTGAATGATTGGCGAGGCACGGCTGTGTGACTTGAAGTCCAGGCCCTACCAATTTCTTGGGTTGGCCTAATTTGGTCCGTTTTAAGCCTGTTTCTCATTCTTTTCATTCTCGAGTGCTTTCTTAAGTATAAGACATGAAAATAAAGGATTAAGAGCACCTTTTTACATAAATTGAGGGCTAAATCATCCAAAAGCATACTAAATGTGGGATTAAAATATGTTACTTTTACGGTTTATCAAATACCCCTACACTTAAGCTTTTGCTTGTCCTCAAGAAAAATTCTCAACATACAATTAAAACAAACTTTCCATAATTCATAATTCCTATTGACAATGTCTCATCATAATTCATAGATAATTTATACATGGATAATTCAACTCAAATAGTCCTAAAGATTCAAACATGATAAGTCATACCTTTGTAGTACGAAAACATAGGTTTCTCCCCTTTATCTAAGTAATTACCTTTAATTCAAAACCGACAAGGATTGACATCCTCACAAAAGATTCACTCAAATCACTCGAAGTGTTTAAGGTTCAAGAATAAGCACTCTAAGTCGAACCTGAAAAGTTAATCCCATAAGCTTGCCTGAAAATCAAATCTCCACCACTGTATATGAGATGATACACAAATCAAAAGGTCTTTAATCAGGGTTGTAACGGGGCTTGGGTTAAAGGTGTGGATACAGGCTGAATTAGAAGGTTAGAATCGAGATTGACTTGAAAAATTACCTAACCAGAAACAATGAACTAATATAAGTACTTACATCAATTGAAAGCCAATAATAATACTATAATACGAGCCCTTTTTCAACAATTGGGATTTAGATGCATGAGCTCCTTTAAACATGTACTAATAATGAATAATCTTTGATTTTTTTAAAGAACAAACTAAAATTTTACATCATAAATGATAAATGTAACTACTGAACTAATATAATTCTATAATTTAATCAAATCAAAACTCGATTAAAGGGTAGTCAAAAGAATGGTGATAACAAAGTCAAAGGGATTTTGGGTTAATATTAGTGGGTGAGGATTCAACGGGGTTCACTAAGGGTTAATTTTGTGAAGGTAGGCTTTTTATGGAGTAAGTGGGTTAAACCTAAGTCCCTTTATCATCTCAGTATATCAAATCATTAATATGGTCTCGACATGTATAAACGAGGCAAGTTCTAGAATAACAGTTCAAAGTTGACACACTCATAATTAATAAAGTGAGCACGAACAAGAATATATGCTCTATAAGGCTCAAAATCTCACAAAAATTATGGGTGTTTTTGACATCAATCCTTATAAATTCCAAATTTCAAGGCAATACTCAAATTCAATTCAACGACCTATTAATTTTAAATTTTTAGAAAGTAGGCTTATCATGCTCGATTTTCTAGTATTCTTCAAATTAAATCATCAATGCACAATTAACTATGACTTACTCTAAAACATATCAATTATAATCATAAATTATTAGAAATTTCATCCTAATTAGTAATATGAGAAAAAGTTTAAAATTCAGGATTTTTGAGAACAATGAAAAATTAGGCATTAAATTGAGAATTATGCAAAAAGTTAGGCACATTTATCCCCCCACACTTAAGATGTACATTGCCCTCAATGTACAAAGATAGGTAATAACAATTGATATAAGATCAAAAGGGAGGGATAGAGTGCCACTTCCTGAATTTTGGTAATTTTCGGGAGGATGCGTCTTTGGTGGCGGTGATGGTGTGTTCTATGGGCCCGGTGGGGTGGCTACCGAAAAGCATTTTGCTAGATGAAGAAATTGGGTAACCTAGGAAGATATATCCAAGAAATCTAAAGAAACATTAAGAATATACTAATAATATAGTTAAG
Source organism: Gossypium rotundifolium (assembly GCA_025506655.1). Lineage (NCBI taxonomy): Eukaryota > Viridiplantae > Streptophyta > Magnoliopsida > Malvales > Malvaceae > Gossypium > Gossypium rotundifolium. Next base: position 78,973,911 of record CP106723.1, read on the forward strand.
GACAAGAAAAATAAAGGGAAGGAGACTAAGAAGAAAACTAAAGTTAAAATAGAATACTAATGGACTGAATAGTTCTTATTGACAGATGGTTTGCGAAGTGTAAGTGATTTCTAAGGCTACGGATTGTTGGTGATGGTGGAAGTGGCGTCTTTCTCTCGCAGCCTTTAGAACCTAAAACCAAGAAACTAGGATGAAGGGAATTAAATTAAGCAGAATAGAAGTATAGATAAGGAAAATAAAGGAGAAGAGAAAGGAAAAATAAAATCGAAATGGTTTCGGAGACCCTTGGCATGTCAAATAGTTAAAGCTGTAGGCATGTCCTTATGTGTTGGGGTCTCCTTTAAGGAGACAATGCTTACCTTCTTCCGCTTCTTCGACATGATTTTAGAGTAGCTAAAGAGTTTTGACACTATCTTAAAGAAATAAGAGAAATTTGAAAGAAGAAGGAGGAAAGAATGAGAGAAGAAATTGGTAGGAAAGGAGAGGGCTGTGGGGTTTAAATAGGTGCTCAAATCTTGCTCGTTCCCACGCTTATGGACTGAGGGTGTGTTGAATTACACGGTCGCATCGTACGGCCGTGTTATGGAGTGTGTCGTTCATCCATGCCCGTGTTTCAGCCCATCATGCCCGTGTTTGTAAAGGTAGTATATGGGCACAAGTATGATGCATGGGTGTGTTGTGCCCATGTTCGATAAGTCAATAGCCTTGCATGGTCGTGGGGCACGGCCGTGCTAATTTGTTAGTGCCCGTGGGGAGGGTGGTTGGATCCGTGATGTCGGTGGGTGGTTGGCCTAATTTGTACGGGCTTTGTTACGTCAGTATGGGGATTTCGGTGGTCCACATGGCCACGGACACGGCTGTGTGTAAGGCCGTGTAACCTTGAATGTAACACCCAAACCCGGCCCAAACACTACTACCGGATCTGGTATGTCACTAAGAAAAAAATTTTAGGAAAACCATCGTGTCAACAAAAAGCCCAAATAGAAAATTACATATATTGTGCCTTAATAAGCAAAAGCCCAAAACTAGATTACATGTCCTTGAAAAAAATTAAAATAAGAATAAATACTAAAGGCCCATTTTAAATCTAAAATGTAAACAAATGGCCTATGGCCTTATTACAATGTATTTTAAATCCATCATAAAAAGTACTTTAAAAAAACTAATATGGGGAAACTTTGTCACGGATCCACCTTCTTTTGCATGGCCACCTTGCGCTCCACTCCGGTCCGGTCCGATGCACTAATCGTCACCTAAAAGGTTAGTTCGAAGGGGGTGAGTCACGAGACTCAGAGTGCAACCCTCATACACCACTAGATTTGGGCCTCATTAAACATAATAATAAATTCATTTACATGGAAACATATAATATGCAAAGCCCAAGCCATTTGCCTAGGTTTCCATCCGCTACACGCCCGTACCAACCAACACACCATTGGGGATTTCTACAATCAACCCACACTGCTACTCTCCAAGATGGCAGTCAAGCTGCTCATCAACATATATTGGCCGAAGCCCTTATAACATATAATAGCCAAAGCCTGTATAACAGTTCACGGCATTAGCCGCTATAGTAGTTCACGATAAAAACCGTTACTCATATACATGTACATATAACTTCCTCCTTTCATCACCCACCCCATGCAACATGCACAATAATTTAAAACATCTACAACAGTTTACTTGTAACATATAGTCAGATTATTTACTAACCTGAGGGTCCGTCGTTTAAATCCGAGATTTCGGATTTTAATGTAACATATAAATCTTGTGAACACATATACATATATATATATTATTAATCGAGATCTAGCGGTGGGAGGTGTTACACACCTGATTTGCTTACTAAGGCTTTTGCTATATCTACGTTACTATCACTTGAAACAACTACTATTGGCCCACGATCTGACTTTGATTTTGGCCCACACCCCATTGGCCAATCTCACACTACCGAAACAGGTCACTTCTTGAATTTGGGCGATGGTTTTATAGATCCAACCTTCTCTGCTTGACTGTTAGTTGAGTCCATATCAATCCCTTAATCACTAACCCAAATAACGATGAGATCTAACTCATTAGTTAAATGTAACCTTTAAAATGAACACTTACCTAGTTAGTCGAATCTCGAATATCCTTTAGAAATTGTCACCACCAACCTTCCTATATTCGGTCATCAACCAAATATCAAACCAATCATTACACACATTCAACCTAACCCCACATTATATTCGGCCAAAGCACAGAAAATCATGGAAGGCCATTCGGCCACACTTACCACTTCTTACCTTCGATTTTCCCACCAAATCCACTTAATGGGATAGTTTAGGCTTCTAGGAGTGAAGAGTATAATCGACAGGACCTTGGAATAATGGTTTAGATTAGGAGTTTGATAAAAATAAGAGAATCACAGAAAAGCAAAATCCTGAAACTTACCAGATTACTAAGGAGTATATGGCTTACAGTGCACCTTCGAGAAAACAAAATCTCCCTTGCAGATTCGGCTATGGGATATGAGGGTATGAACAAAGGAATTCACTCTTAGAAAAAGAAAATGAGAAACTGTAGAGAAGGCTTGGAAATTTCGACAGAGAATGAGAGAAGAATAGGGTTTCAAAATACCGAAATTGAAGAATACTACTCCTTATTTATAGAGAAATTTCGGCATACCCACACATACAGAGTTGGAATTTCGGCCAACTCTCCCATCTCCTGATAGCCTTTAACTCTCCTGATAACTCAATCCTTATGTTACCTTTGGGAGAGCCCACCCTAAAACCAACTCCTCCTTATTAATTATCAGCTTTCTAACACTTAAAATAAAAGAAATGACTCCTAAAAGGTAGTCTAATTGCCGTCCACCCCTTCCCATTTAAGTGTCAAATTTGACCCATCTTTTAAGGCCCAATCGGCTACACAAGGGCCCAAACTTCTCCCCCCTTATGACGCCACCTTATGCCCACTTAATGCACTTTAATTCTTTGGGCCACAAGCCCAACTTGTCACTTAATTATCCATATTCTTAAATTATAAGCTAACACCATTTATTAGCCACCTAACCCAATTTTTTTAAAGCCCAAAATATCACTTAAACTACTCAAAACATTAATTTAAACTCTAATCCATATATTTAATCAAGGTCTCAGCCCGAGCCTTAAATTCTTGAACTAACATGTTAAACTAACATATAAATGCACAGGCTCACATTTAGGATGTTACTGATTCGCCCCTCTTAAAATAAATTTAGAACTGAAATTTACTAGTAATCTTACTACCTAAGTCTCACCACTAGACTTTCGCTGTGCACTCTAATTCTAAAGCCAAAATAAACGCTTAGTATATTATGGTAGGGTACGCACTATTATTCGCATCTGAAGCATTTTCGTTCCCTTGTACTCATTCTTTCGGTCGACATTTATCTGATTAAGAATTTTATGAATAACTAATTCTTCCCACTTATTATCCGCGAACAATCTTATGTAAAATCATTTCGATAGTAGTTCTTTCGAATTCGAGCTTATCTACAGTTTCAGTTTGAAACTTACCTCCTAGAAACCACATACATTCAACATTCATCAACCAAACAACGTTCATGAACCTAAATTCAATGTATAGGGGTATTTTTGTCATTTCACAACCCAGAGGTATTTTGATAATTTTACAAACCAAGAGTATTTTGGTAATTTTGCAAACCAGGGGTATTTCGGTAAGTTTACAAACTAGGTGTAATACGGGTATCCTGGTAATTTTGTAAAATAGGGGTATTTTGGTTTTGTAAAATAGGGGTATTTTGGTACTTTCGTAAAATAGGGGTATTTTAGTAATTTTGCAATCTGAGGGTATTTTGGTAATTTCGCAAATCAAGGGTATTTCAGTCCCTTTCGGGTTTTAGCTATGAACTTTGGCCCATCAACAAGTCCTCGCGGCTAAAGTGAATAGACACTACACACCAGGTAGGATTCCAGAAAAGAGGAGGTGAGTCACTCGGACTACTTCAATACCAAGCTCTTCCGGATCTTCTCCTAGACATGCATATGCTTGTTACCGCACTTTAGTCTTGTGACTTGTTTACAGGTTTTGTTTAATGAAGTTAAGTCTTATGTATTTTAAGAATTTGTTTGTCTAAGCCTAGAGTCCATCAAGTTCTAACCTAAATAGTCTACGTCCCATAAGCCCATTAAGCCCACATTTATATCACACAATGGTTTAGAGTACTTACCTGGCGAGCTTGGCCAGAGACGCAGGTGCCATGCTGAGCTAATAAACCTTTACTAATAAAAATTCATGTTTTAAAAACTCATTTTTAGAAAATCTTTTGGGCCCAAAATCCCAAAGCTGAGTTTTGAACCGGGCTCTGATACCAATTTGTTACACACCAAACTCGGCCCAAACACTACTACGGGATCTGGTATGTCACTAAGAAAAATTATTAGGAAAACCATCGTGTCGACAAAAAGCGCAAATAGAAAATTATATAAATTGTGCCTTAAAAAGCAAAAGTCCAAAACTAGATTACATGTCCTTGAAAAAAATTAAAAGGAGAATAAATACTAAAGGCCCATTTTAAATCTAAAATGTAAACAAATGGCCTATGGCCTTATAACAATGTATTTTAAATCCATCATATAAAGTACTTTAAAAAAACTAATATGGGGAAACTTTGTCTCCGGATCCACCATCTTTTGCATGGCCACCTTGCGCTCCACTCCGGTCTGGTCCGATGCACTAATCGTCACCTGAAAAGTTAGTTTGAAGGGGGTGAGTCGCGAGACTCAGTGTGCAACCCTCATGCACCACTAGATTTGGGCCTCATTAAACATAATAATAAATTCATTTACATGGAAACATATAATATGCAAAGCCCAACCCATTTGCCTAGGTTTCCATCCGCTACATGCCCCCGTACCACCCAACACACCATTGGGGATTTCTACAATCAACCCACACCGCTACTCTCCAAGATGGAGTCAAGCTGCTCATCAACATATATTGGTCGAAGCCCTTATAACATATAATGGCCAAAGGCAGTATAACGATTCTGACATTAGCACATACTGGTAGTTCACGGTAAAACCGTTACTCATATACATGTACATATCACTTCCTCCTTTCATCACCCACCCCATGCAACATGCACAATAATTTAAAACATGTACAATAGTTTACTTGTAACATATAGTCGATTATTTACTAACACGAGGGTCCGTCGTTTAAATCGAGATTTGACTTTTAATGTAACATATAAATCTTGTGAACACATATACATATATATACATTTATTATTAATCGATCTAGGCGGTGGGAAGTTTTACACTTAATTTACGTACTAAGGCTTTTGCTATATCTACGTTACTATCACTTGAAACAACTACTATTGGCCCACGATCTGACTTTGATTTTGGCTCACACCCCGTTGGCCAATCTCGCACTACCGAAACAGATCGCTTCTTGAATTTGGGCGATGGTTTTATGGATCCAACCTTCTCTGCTTGACTGTTAGTTGAGTCCATATCAATCCCTTAATCTCTAACCCAAATAACGATGAGATCTAAGTCATTAGTTAAATGTAACCTTTAAAACGAACACTTACCTAGTTAGCCGAATCCCGAATATCATTTAGAAATTGTCACCACCAACCTTCCTATATTCGGCCATCAACCAAATATTAAACCAATCATTACACACATTCAACCTAACCCCACATAATATTCAGCCAAAGCACAGAAAATCATGGAAGGCCATTCGGCCACACTTACCACTTCTTACCTTCGATTTTCCCACCAAATCCACAGGACCTTGGAACAATGGTTTAGATTAGGAGTTTGATAAAAATAAGGGAATCACAAAAAGGAAAAATTTCGAAACTTACCGGATTAATAAGGATTGTACAGCTTACAGTGCACCTTCGGAAAATAGAAATCTCCCTTATAGATTCGGCTATGGGTGATGAGGGTATGAACAAAGGAATTCGGCTCTTAGAAAAAGAAAAAGAGAAACTGTAGAGAGGGCTTGGAAATTTTGGCAGAGAATGAGAGAAGAATAGGGTTTCAAAATACCAAAATTGAAGAATACTACTCCTTATTTATAGATAAATTTTGGCATACACACACACACAGAGTTAGAATTTTGGCCAACTCTCCCCTCTCCTGATAGCCTTTAACTATCCTGATAACTCAATCCTTATCTTACCTTTAGGAGAGCCCACCCTAAAACCAACTCCTCCTTATTAATTATCAGCTTTTTAACACTCATAATAAAATAAATAACTCCTAAAATGCAGCCTAATTGCCGTCCACCCCCTTCCCATTTAAGTGCCGAATTTGACCCATCTTTTAAGGCCTAATCGGCTACACAAGGGCCCAAACTTCTCCCCCCTTATGACGCCACCTTATGCCCACTTAATGCACTTTAATTCTTTGGGGCACAAGCCCAGCTTGTCACTAAATTATCCATCTTCTTAAATTTTAAGCTAACACCATTTATTAGCCACCTAACCCAAATTTTTTAAAGCCTAAAATATCACTTAAACTACTCAGAACATTAATTTAAACTCTAATCCATATATTTAATCAAGGTCTCAGCCTGAGCCTTAAATTCTTGAACTAACATGTTAAACTAACATATAAATGCATAGGCTCACATTTAGGATGTTACATTGAAATTCTGCATTCCTGGTTTAGTAAAAAATAAGAAAGAAGAAAGGGAAAGAAACTGAAAAAAATTGAAAATAAAAAGTGTTAGTATTCGGGTTGCCTCCCGAAAGCGCTCATTTATAGTCTTAAGCTAGACTTTCCTCACATTTTAAATTTTTAGGCATGTTTAAAGGTTTGAATATCTTCCCTCATACTTACAGTTTTAGTTTCTTGCCAAAGTTTAGGTTGAGAAGCTTTTACATTAAAAGTTTGAATGTTGATTAAACTTACCTAAAAAATTTGTAACTAAATCAAATAATTCATTTTTGAATGCACTTTGGGAGATATCGTGTACCTTAAGTTTGGGACACGTCCATGTCCAATCCTTGATATCTTGGTGTGTATAATCCACGACAGTGTATAACACGGCCTATACACAGTAGTGGAATTTACTCGTGGCCCATTCGATTAATAATATTAAGGTGCAGGGTTAACACGGCCTTGACACATGCCCATGTGTCCAACCGTGTGGGAACTTATAGGCTATTTACCAAGCCGTTAGCCACCTTGAAATGAATATCATATCCATACACATTTCAACGATCCAGTAACAACCCAATTTTATGAATAATACTACATGCTTCATTGATCTCAATAAACAGAAATACTTAGTCAAATTTGGCCAATCACTAGCTATAGGCAAAAGAATAATAAACTTGATAGCCTCTACAGAGGCCTTTCCAAAAACATGTCCACAAAATGAATGTTTCCTATACATGCCATACTTAGTAAAGTAACTTGGCTATACCAAAATAAGAGTTGATAGTGTGCTACGAGCTCCGACTCATATGATCAACAAATTAGCTTGGCGGGACTACATAGAAAGAAACAATCAAATACGTAAGCATTTAGCTTAGTAAGTTTGCATTTAAAACACATGTCAATAAGCTTGCTTAATAAAAACCATTTAGCATAACAATAGTATCTTAATTTTAGCTCTAAAGCTTACTTACTCATACTTGGTTCTTACATGTCTCATGATGCTCACTGTACTCATTTTTGCATAGTAAACATGATACCTGTGTTACTTGATCACATTGATCTGCGTACTTAAACAATGATCATTATGATCTCTAATTCTTCATTCATAACATGAGTAATATTTAATTCATTTTGATGCTAGCTTTGCTTTCTTAGTCCTCTTGTTACCTCATTATTAATCTTACTTGTTTGACTGATGAACTTCTATGAATACCTGAGGATACTAGATCTTTTCCTACTTAACATGACACCAAAACCATATCTTAGGCATGGTCTTACATGGAATTTCTCATCTTGGTTTCAAGGCCATGTCTTGACATGGACTTACATGAAGTCTTGCCCTTGATAACTTACTCAATGCCAAGCTTGCCTTGGACTTATATGATATCTTGATCAATGCCAAACTTGCCTTGGACTTACATGATATTTTGATCAATGCCAAGCTTGCCTTGGACTTACATGATATCTTGATCAATGCCAAGCTTGCCTTGGACTTACATGATATCTTGTGTGGTATATCAGGTATCCTGGAGAATTCATATTCAATTGGGGCTTGCTCACATTTAATCTCTTTGTTCACAATAACGATAGGCATTACAAAATAGCAATGTATATTATACTAAGCAATTCAATGATAGTAATCATAAAGCATAGAAATCATACAAACTTACCTTAATATACAAAATGCAGGGAGATGTTCAATTTTGTCTTCGACCTTGTTCTTGCCTCGGTTTCGATCGGGGCTTCATTTTCTTGATCTATAATCATCAAATTCATTCATTTAGATTTCCAATTATCATAATACATCAATTTATACACTTGGGAAAAATGACCATTTTGCCCTTGCACATTGGCAAAATTATGATTTTGCCCCTAGGTTCGTAATTTATTTTTCAACACATTTTCTCATTAAACAAGCCTAGATAATCATTTATTTTTCTTACAACTACTCAAAATTCCAACTATTTCATGCATTTATGAAACAATCTCACTCTTTACACTTAAGTCCTACTTAGGTGTTTTTATACAAAATCTTTCACAAAAGTTGTTTCTCATCTCCCTAACTTTCATTTTCTCCCATAAAAAATGCAGCAAATAACAATGATTTCTCTCATGGGAAAACTCTAAGCTTTACACAATATTGCACAATAGTACCTCATTTGAAAGCTTAAGCTTTAGGGGTTTCAAAAGTACAACTATTACTAAGAAAATCATCAAAATCACTTACTAAAATTGGAGCAGAGCTTGCTGAAAATTTTTGAGCTTTCAACCCTATATTTTCTTGTAAAAATTGGTCGAGAAAGATGAAGAGAAAGATGATATTTTTCTCTTTCTTTATTCTAATATTAAATTAGTCAAATTAACCACCAACTCCTACTAACTTTGATTTAATTTTGTCCATCTTTGTCTCCCACATGGTCCATGACCGGCCAAGCAATTAAAAGGGATAAATTGCCCTTTAAAATACATTAATTTAACAATCTATGGCTATTTGGTACCCCTACGTTAAAAATAGAACTTTTGCATCTCATGCGATTTAGTCCTTTTTCTCAATTGGTCATGCTATTAGTAAAATTAAGGCACCAAAATTTCTATATAATCATATAGTGACACCACAACACATAAAATAGTACTAAAATGATTCTCCTCAACCTCAGAATAGTGGTCTCGAGACCACTATTTTGACTAGCCCCAAATTCGGGCTGTTACAACTCTCCCCCTTTAGGGATTTTTCGTCCTTGAAAATCTTACCAGTAAAAAGGTTGGGATATTGGTTTCTCAAACCCTCTTATCGTTCCCATGTAGCTTCTTCTAATGGCAACGCCAAACGGTAAGCTACCGGCCCAACTCTTTCAGAAATCTCGTAAGGTCCAATAAAACGTGGACTTAATTTGCTTTACGGCCAAATCTGAGAACTTTTATCCATGGTGATACTTTCAAAAAGACTTTATCCCCAACTTGGTACTCGATCTCTTTTCTCTTTAAATCCGAATAGGATTTTTGTCTATCTGAGGCAGCATTTAAACATTCTTGAATTACTTTCACTTTCTCTTCACCTTCTTTGACCAAATCAACCCCGTGAATTTGGTTCTCCTTGAGTTCAGTCCAAAACAAGGGAGTTCGGCACTTATGCCCATATAGGGCCTCATAAGGTGCCATCTTTAAGCTCGACTGAAAGCTATTATTATAGGCAAATTCTACCAATGGGAGAAACTTTTCCCAACTGCCTTGGAATTCCAAAACACAACATCTGAGCATGTACTCGAGTACTTGAATTAACCTTTCTGACTGACCATCAGTCTGAGGGTGAAAAGCTATGCTAAAACTCAATTTTGTACCCAAAGCTTCTTGCAGCTTCTTCCAAAATCTAGACGTGAATCTCGGATCTCTATCCGATATGATCGTTAAGGGAACTCCATGAAGTCTTACTATTTTTGAAACATACATGTTTGCCAACTTGTCTAGGGAGTAATCCACTCGTACAGGTATAAAGTGGGCTGACTTCGTGAGTCTATCAACCACTACCCAGATAGCATCTTTCTTGCTTAGAGACAACGATAAACCCGTTACAAAATCTATGGTGATACAGTCTTATTTCCATTCGGGGACTAAGATAGGCTGAAGTAAACCCGAAGGCACTTGGTGTTCAGCTTTTACTTGCTGACAAATAAGAAGTCTTGAAACAAACTCTGAAATATCTTTCTTCATTTTCGGCCACCAATATTGTTGCTTCAAGTCACTATACATCTTTGTACTTCCCAGATGTACAGACAAACATCCATTATGTGGTTCGTACAAAATTCTCTGAATAAGCCCCTCTTTCCTTGGTACATAAACTCTATCTCTAAACATCAAGTATCCATCAGAATTAATTCGAAAGACAAATTCAGCATCTGACTCACATTGAGCTCTCTTCACTTGCAACTCACTATCTTCTTTCTGAGCCTCAAAGATCTCTTGAAGAAACATTGGTCTAGCTCTCGACTCAACTAAAAGGGAGCCATTGTCGGATAAGGATATCCTTGATTTCAATGCTTTTAAAGTAAATAGAGACATCCTTCTCAAAGCATCGGCGACTACATTCGCCTTTCCTGGATGGTAGTCAATGACCAACTCATAGTCTTTTATCAACTCTAACCATCTTTTTTGTCTTAAGTTCAACTCTTTTCGCGTCATCACATGCTTCAAACTTTTGTGATCGGTAAAAATTTGACATTTTTCACCATATAAATGGTGTCTCCAAATCTTCAGAGCAAAGACTATGGCAGCCAATTCTAGATCATGCGTCGGGTAATTATTCTCATGAGGCTTCAACTGTCTGGAGGCATAAGCAATCACCTTGCCTTCTTGCATGAGTACACAGCCGAATCCATTTAAGGATGCATTAACGTAGACTATAAATTCTTTCCCTGATTCGGGTTGTACTAAGGCTGGAGCTTCTGTCAACACTGCTTTCAACTTCTCAAAACTTTGTTGGCATCATTCTGTCTACTCAAACTTCACATTTTTCTGCAACAGTTTAGTCATCGGGGTTCCGATCATGGAAAACCCCTTGACAAATCGTCTGTAGTAGCCGGCTAGGCCCATAAAACTTTTAATCTCAGTAATGTTCTTAGGCGGCTTCCAGTCCATTATGGCCGAGATTTTACTAAAATCAACTCGGACTCCATCCCTTGAGACAATATGTCCCAGGAATCCTACTTCCTTGAGCCAAAATTCACTTTTACTAAATTTGGCATACAACTGATTCTCTCGCAGGATCTGTAAAACTGTCCGTAGGTGTTTGGCATGCTCTTTCTCATATTGGGAATAAATCAGTATGTCGTCAATAAAAACGACTACAAACTTGTTGAGGCATGGTCTAAAGATGCGGTTCATTAAATCCATGAATACCGCAGGAGCATTGGTCAACCCAAAGGGCATGACTAAAAATTTATAATGCCCATGCCTCGTTCGAAAAGCCGTATTGTATACATCTGAGTCTTTCACTCTCAACTAATAGTACCCTGATCTCAAGCCTATTTTGGAGAACACAGTCGCTCCTTTCAATTGATCGAACAGATGATCGATCCTAGGCAACGGGTACTTATTCTTTACTGTTACTTTATTAAGTTGACAGTAATCTATGCACAATCTTATGGTACCATCTTTCTTTTTCACAAATAAAATCGGGGCACCCCATGGTGAACAAGTTGACCTTGCAAAGCCCTTATTTGTCAACTCTTGCAACTGTAACTTCAACTCTTTCAGTTCTGTTGGAGCCATTCTGTAAGTAGTAATGGATATCGATACAGTACCGAGAGCTAGTTCAATGCTGAACTTAATCTCTTTAACTAGCGGTAGTCCGGGTAATTCTTTGAAAATACATCCACATATTCACATACTACTAGTACTAACTCAATTTTTAGCTCTGTCTCCTTATCATTCAACACGAAGGCCAAATATGATTCATACTTTTTTCTCAAACATCTCCGTGCCATCATATAGGAAATTATCACTGGCTATTTATCTTGTTCATTTGATTCAACATGAAGAGTATCCCCATTCTCCCATTTTATCTCAATGCATTTCTTCCCACAATTAACAATTACATTATGAGTAGTTAACCAGTCCATTCCAAGAATGAGGTCGAATTCATCAAATGGTAATAACATAAGATTTGCTTTAAAGCAATGACCTCTAATCATCAATGGACAATCTTTACAAACTTTATTAACTAACAAACTCTTGCCTAATGGACTAGACACCTTAATTACAAATTCGGTGGTATCTATAGGCACGCTCAAACTGGATGCTAATTTCATGCAAATGTAAGAGTGCGTGGATCCAGTATCTATTAAAGTAATAACTTTAGTATTATAATGAGAAAAGGTACCCGTAATAACATCAGGAGAAGACACCTCTTTACGAGCGCGAATAGCATATGTCCTTGCTGGTGCTCTACCCTCGGGTCTTACGGCCTGGTCTCTCAGGTTACCTCTTACACTTGCCCCACTTCCCAGGTTTCTCTGCGGTCTCCCCCTAACCATACTCTTGGATTTTAGGTCCTGAGCTCTTCCTTCTTTCGTCATCTCGGGACAATCTTTTATATAGTGGTCTTGCGAACCACATCTAAAACATGCATTTTCATGTGCCTGCATTCTCCCAGATGGCGCCCGCCACATTGTGGGCATTGATTTGTCGGTCTAAAATTTACGCACTTGCAACTGAAGTCGTCTATGCTTTGTTCTTTGAATACTGTTTACTTTTGTCCTTTTTGGAAAACCTGGTGGAAGTAGCCGATCGAGTAGGGAAATCTTTTGACTTCTTGGGTGAAGATTGGAATGACCTATTCCACGATCTCTTTCTAGAGTCACGAGACTCCATTTCAGACTTCTTCTTCTCTTTTATTAGCTCTTCAGCTTTACAAGCTCTTTCCACTAACATGACAAATTCCTTTAATTCTAGAATAGCAACAACTAGTTTGATGTCCTCATTCAACCCGTCTTCAAACCCTTTACTCATAATAGCCTCTGTGGATATAAATTCGCGAGCGTACTTGCTGAGTTATACAAACTCATGCTCATAGTTTATCACTAGCATCTTGCCTTGCTTCAACTCTTGGAATTCCTTTCTCTTCTGGTCTACAAATCTCTGGATAATATACTTTTTCTTAAACTCTTCTTGGAAGAATTCCCATGTAACCCTTTCCCTTAGTACAGTTGACACAAGTGTGTTCCACCATTGGTAAGCAGAATCTCTTAAGAGAGAGATTACACACTTCGTGCATTCTTCAGAGGTACATGACAACTCATTAAATACCTTGATGGTATTTTCTAACCCGAATTCAGCTCTTTCTGGATCATCCTCTTTTCTGGCTCAGAATTCTTCTGCCCCATGCTTCCTAATCCTACCAATTGGGGTTTTACCTCCTCTTACCACCTCTACTACTTGAGGGGCCACTAGAGTAGCTTGTGGAAAAGGTGGGAGTGGAGGGGGTTGTGCCTCTTCTCCTCCCTTTTGACTTGTAGAGGGTCTATTCTTATTTTGGGGCTCGTCCCTTACGATTACTTTCACGTCATTACTACATTCCATTCGGAATCTATTTCTATATATATAAACATAATTTAAAATGATCAAGAGTCGTCACACTATCAATATAGAAACATTCTTACGTATGGCATGTATAGCTAGACTCATGTTCATGCTATGCTAGTCCTAGAACTGACTAAACCGTAGCTCTGATACCATTAAATGTAACACCCCACACCTAAGACCGATACTAGGTCTGGATAATAGACATTACTATACTTGAACTCACTTAAACATGTACTTACGAGCTATAAAATTTCGTTCCAACTAAAAAAAACTTCACTTTCTTAGTTAACACATACATTACAGGGGCCTATGAGGCCTTACACTCGTGTCTAAAAACTTTCGGAACTAAATCAAATAATTCATTTTTGAAGCAGGGTTCACATGCCCGTGTGACTTGGAACATGCCCGTGTACCCTTAAGCACGCCCATACCCTCAAAACGTGGAAAGCTATTGACTATTTCCGCACGACCATGACACGCCCGTGAGCTTAGATCGTGTGCTAATCCTTGACATACTGGCTAAATTAGCACGGTCTGGGCGCATGCCCATGTCCAACCCGTGTGTATAACACGGCCTATACACAGACCATGGAATTTACCCGAGGCCCATTTTGATTAATAATATTAAGGTGTAGGGTTAACACGGCCTTGACACACGCCCGTGTGTCCAACCGTGTGGGCACTTATAGGCTATTTACCAAGCCGTTAGCCACCTTGAAATGAAGATCATATCCATAAACAATTCAACGATGCAATAACAACCCAATTTTATGAATAATACTACATACTTCATTGATCTCAATAAACATAAATACTTAGTCAAATTTGGCCAATCACTAGCCATATACAAAAGAATAATAAACTTGATAGCCTTTAAACAGGCCCTTCTAAGAACATGTCCACAAAATGAATGTTTCCTATACATGTCATACTTAGTAAAGTAACTTGGCTGTACCAAAATAAGAGTTGATACAGTGCTATGAGCTCCGACTCTGATGATCCACAAATTAGCTTGGCGGGACTACATAAAAAGAAACAATCAAATACGTAAGCATTTAGCTTAGTAAGTTTGCATGTAAAACACATGTCAATAAGCTTGCTTAATAAAAACCATTTAGCATAATAATAGTATCGTAATTTCAGCTCTAATGCTTACATACTCATACTTGGTTATTATATGTCTCATGATGCTCACTGTACCTATTTTTGCATAGTAAACATGATACCTGTGTCACTTGATCACATTGGTCAGTGTACTTAAACAATAATCATTATGATCTCTAATTCTTCATTCATAACATGAGTAATATTTAATTCATTTTGATGCTAGCTTTGCTTTCTTAGTCCTCTTGTTACCTCATTATTAATCTTACTTGTTTGCCTAATAAACTTCTACGAATACCCGAGGATACTAGATCTTTTCCCACTTAACATGCCATCAAAGCCATATCTTAGGCATGGTCTTACATGGAATTTCTCATCTTGGTTTCAAGGCCATGTCTTGACATGGACTTAGATGAAGTCTTGCCCTTGATAACTTACTCAATGCCAAGCTTGCCTTAGACTTATATGATGTCTTGATCAATACCAAGCTTGCCTTGGACTTACATGATATCTTGATCAATGCCAAGCTTGCCTTGGACTTACATGATATCTTGATCAATGCCAAGCGTGCCTTGGACTTACATGATATCTTGATCAATGCCAAGCTTGCCTCGGACTTACATGATATCTTGTGTGGTATATCAGGTATCCTGGAGAATTCATATTCAATTGGGGCTTGCTCACGTTTAATCTATTTGTTCACAAAAATGATAGGTATTACAAAATAACAATGTATATTATACTAAGCAATTCAATGATAGTAATCATAAAGCTTAGAAATTATACAAACTTACCTCAATATATAAATTGTAGGGAGATGTGCAATTTAGTCTTCGACCATGTTCTTGCCTTGGTTTCGATCGGGGCTTCATTTTTCTTGATCTATAATCAGGAAATTCATTCATTTAGATTTCATATTATCATAATACATCAATTTCTACACTTGGACAAAAATGATCATTTTGCCCTTGTACATTGGCAAAATTATGATTTTGGCCCTAGGCTCGTAATTTATTTTTCAACACATTTTCTCATTAAACAAGCCTAGCTAAACATTTTTTTCTCTTACAATTACTCAAAATTCCAACTATTTCATGCATTTATGACACAATCTCACTTTTTGCACTTATGTCCTACTTAGGTGTTTTCATGCAAACATCTTTCACAAAAGTTGTTTCTCATCTCCCTAACTTTCATTTTCTCCCATAAAAATGCAGCAAATAACAATGATTGCTCTCATGGGAAAACTCTAAGATTTACACAATATTGCACAATAGTCCCCTCATTTGAAAGCTTAAGCTTTAGGGATTTCAAAAGTACAACTATTACTATGAAAATCATCAAAATCACTTACTAAAATTGGAGGAGAGCTTGCTGAAAATTTTTGAGCTTTCAACCCTCTATTTACTTGCAAAAATTAGTGGAGAAAGATGAAGAGAAAGATGATATTTTTCTCTTTCTTTATTCTAATATTAAACTAGTCAAATTAACCACCAACTCCTACTAACTTTGACTTAATTTTGTCCATCTTTGTCTCCCGCATAGCCCATGACTGGCCAAGCAATTAAAAGGGATAAGTTCCCCTTTAAAATACCTGAATTTAGCAATATATGGCTATTTGGTACCCCTACCTTAAAAATGGAACTTTTGCATCTCATGCGATTTAGTCTTTTTTCTCAATTGGTCATGCTATTAGTAAAATTAAGGCACCAAAATTTCTATATAATCATATATTGACACCACAACACATAAAATAGTTCTAAAATGATTCTCCTCAACCTCAGATCAGTGGTTTTGAGACCATTGTTCTGACTAGCCCCAAATTCGGGCTGCTACAAAAGAGATGTGAGGATCGGCTTTGTCTAATAGTACCTGGTCTCCTATTTTGAAGTGATTTGATATCCCTACGAGCTTTTTGGTGGTTCCTTTGGTTTTACTTTGTGTGGATTTGGCTTTTCTTTGACTTGTATCTTCTAGTCTTCATAGGATTCTTCTTTTTTTATTTTGGGACTTATGAGTCGACTCAGGGCTGTTTTTATGTGATGTTTCTAGTGATGAAAGTTGAACAATTTGATTATCTATTGAAGTGACTTTCTTACTTTCATCATCTGTTGTTCTGGCTGAGTCGAGAGCTTGAAGCTTAATCTGTTGATCTCCTACACCAAGTATGAGCTCGCTTGTGGCAACATCAATTTTAGTCTTGGCAGTTGCTAGAAAAGGTCTTGCTAGAATTAAAGGGATTGAATTATCCTCATCCATGTCTAAAACAACAAAATCTACTGGGAAAACAAATTTATCGATTTTTACAAGCACGTCTTCAATAATGCCCTAGAATTCTAAAATTTTATCACTAGTTGAATACTCATCCTAGTTTGTTTTGGCTTCCTAAACCTAGTCGTTTAAAAAATGCATAAGGCATGACATTTATACTTTCCCCTAGACCAGCTAACGCATTATCAATAGTTAAACTACCAACTAAGCATGGAATTGTAAAACTCCCTGGATCTTTTTGTTTCTGTGGTAGTATATTTTGTAACATTACCGAGCATGTTGCGTTTAGTTCCACGTGGTGCTCATAGTCTATTTTGCGTTTGTTTGTCAAGAGTTGTCTTAAGAATTTCCTCGAGTCTGGCATCTGGAAAGGAGCTTCAATAAGGGGTAAGTTAATATGTAATTTCTTTAAAAGTTTAAGAAACTTACCAAACTGTTCCTCTGAATCATCCCCTTTCAATGCTTAGGGATAAGGTATGCGAGGTTTGTATTCTTTGATTATTGGTTTTGGCTTTTCATGTGCTACCTCTATTTTACCTTTTTCTTCCTTGGTTTCTTGTGCTGTGGTGTGCTGGTCTATTTTTGCGGTTCTAGTGGATAAAGTCAAAATAGCTGAGAAAGTAAAATGGGCTGAGAGACAATAAAGGGATAAGGATCGGGGTGAGAATAAGAGAATTTTTGGGCCATCAAAAGCATCTTGGAATTTTCAAAAGAGGCCTAGAATTGATGGGCCAGCTCGTGCTCCATCGGGCCAGAGTCAAGCATGTTCTATATGTGAGAGAACCCATTATGGGGAGTGTAGAGTGAAAACCGATGGATGTTTCAGGTGTGGATCCACAGAACATCTGATGAGGGACTATCCTCAGAGGGATCGGGGATAGCCAATAGGCCGAAGTTCTGATCAAGCTAGGAGAGGTGGTCAGCCTGGATCAAGGGGTCGTGGTCAAGCCAGAGGTGGCAATGGCACAAGAGGTGGTCGTGAAGCACCAGGTAGAGGTGCAGGTTATGTTGAGGCAAGGCAGTCAGCCTTGGTGTATACAGCACATCGCCAAGGGGACAGAGACACTCCAAATGCGAATAATGGTGCGTACCCTACCATAATATACTAAGTGTTTATTTTGGCTTTAGAATTAGAGTGCACAACAAAAGTCTAGTGGTGAGACTTAGGTAGTGAGATTACTAGTAAATTTTGGGGCTGAAATTTATTTTAAGGGGTAGAACTGTAACATCCTAAATGTGAGCTTGTACATTTATATGTTAGTTTAACATGTTAGTTCAAGAATTTAAGGCTCGGGCTGAGACCTTGATTAAATATATGGATTAGAGTTTGAATTAATGTTCTGAGTAGTTTAAGTGATATTTTAGGCTTTAAAAAAATTGGGTTAGGTGGCTAATAAATGGTGTTAGCTTATAATTTAAGAAGATGGATAATTAAGTGACAAGCTGGGCTTGTGGCCCAAAGAATTAAAGTGCATTAAGTGGGCATAAGGTGGCACCATAAGGGGGGAGGAATTTGGGCCCTTGTGTGGCCGATTGGACCTTAAAAGATGGGTCAAATTTGGCACTTAAATGGGAAGGGGGTGGACGGCAATTAGGCTACCTTTTATGAGTTATTTCTTTTAATTTAAGTGTTAAAAAGCTGATAATTAATAATGAGGAGTTGGTTTTAAGGTGGGCTCTCCTAAAGGTAAGATAAGGATTGAGTTATCAGGAGAGTTAAAGGCTATCAAGAGAGGGGAGAGTTGGCTGAAATTCCAACTCTGTGTGTATGGGTATGCCTAAATTTCTTTATAAATAGGGAGTAGTATTCTTCAATTTCGGCATTTTGAAACCCTATTCTTCTCTCTTCTCTACTGAAATTTCCAAGCCTTCTCTACAGTTTCTTTTTTTCTTTTTCTAAGAGCCGAATTCCTTTGTTCATACCCTCATTTCCCATAGCCGAATCTACAAGTGAGATCTCTGTTTTCGCGAAGGTGCACTGTAAGCCGTATACTCCTTAGTAATTCAATAAGTTTCAGGATTTTTCCTTTTCTATGATTCCCTTATTTTTTATCAAAATCCTAATCTAAACCATTGTTCCAAGGTCCTTTCGACTATACTTTTTACTCCTAGAAGACAAAACTGTCCCGTTAAAGCTGATTTGGTGGAGAAATCGAAGGTAAGAAGTGGTAAGTGTGGCCGAATGGCCTTCCATGATTTTCTGTGCTTTGGCCGAATACTATGTGGGGTTAGGTTGGTTGTGATTTTCGATTCGTTTAATATTTGGGGAATGGTCAAATGTAGGAAGGTTGGTGGTGACAATTTCTAAAGGATATTTGGGATTCAGCTAACTAGGTAAGTGTTCGTTTTAAAGGTTGCATTTAACTAATGAGTTAGATCTCATCATTATTTGGTTTAGTGATTAAGGGATTGATATGGACTCAACTAAAAGTCAAGCAAAGAAGGTTGGATTCGTAAAACCATTGCCCAAATTCAAGAAGCAATCTATTTCTGTAGTGCGAGATTGGCCAACGGGGTGTGGGCCAAAATCAAAGTCAGATCGTGGGCCAATAGTAGTTGTTTCAAGTGATAGTAACGTAGACATAGCAAAAGCCTTAGTACGCAAATCAGGTGTGTAACACTTCCCCACCGTCTAGATCTGATTAATAATAAATGTATATATATGTATATGGGTTCACAAGATTTATATGTTATATTAAAAGCTGAAATCTCGGATTTAAACGAGGGACCATCAGGTTAGTAAATAATCTGACTATATATTACAAGTAAACTGTTATACATGTTTTAAATTATTGTGCATGTTGCATGGGTGGGTGATGAAAGGAGGAATTTATATGTACATGTATATGAGTAACGATTTTTACCGTGAACTACTATAGCGGCTAATGCCGTGAAGCTATTATCTGAGCCGTCCATTATATGTTATAAGGGCTTGGCCAATATATGTTGATGAGCGACTTGAGCGCCATCTTGGAGAGTAGCGGTGTGGGTTGATTGTAGAAATCCCCAATGGTGTGTTGGTTGGTACAGGGGCATGTAGCGGATGGAAACCTAGGCAAATGGGTTGGGCTTTGCATATTATATGTTTCCATGTAAATTAATTTATTATTATGTTTAATGAGGCCCAAATCTAGTGGTGCATGAGGGTTGCACACTGAGTCTCGCGACTCACCCAATTAAACAAACCTTTCAAGTGACGATTAGTGCATCGGACCGGGTCAGAGTGGAGCGCAAGGTGGCCATGCAAAAGAAGGTGGATCCGACAACAAAGTTTCCCCATATTAGTTTTTTTTTTAAAGTACTTTATATGATGGATTTAAAATACATTGTAATAAGGCCATATGCCATTTGTTTACATTTTAGATTTAAAATGGGCCTTTAGTATTTATTCTCGTTTTAATTTCTCTCAAGGACATGTATTTAAGTTTTGGGCTTTTGATTATTAAGGCACAATTTATGTAACTTTCTATTTGGGCTTTTTGTCGACACGTTTGGTTTTACAAAAAATTTTCTTAGTGACATACCAGATCCCGTAGTAGTGTTTGGGCCGAGTTTGGGGTGTTACACTATTCCTCCTCCACCTAAGCACATCAGATTAAATTAAGTAACATAATTAAGAACAAACTAAGTACTTATCATATAATTTAAAAATCAAATAACAAAATCCATCATAGGTTTCATCCCCTTCAGGTATCTGAAGGGTTTAGTTCATAACAAAACAAGAAAACATCTCAAGAGAAAAGATAAAACAAAACATAAGAAATTTTGGGGTCAATCTATTAGGAATAGGTATCCCTAAAACCCCATGAATGAATTGAAGAGGAGATCCTCTGTCTTGAGTAGAACTCCAGCTTCTTGAGATGGGTCAACTGGCTATCTTCGAGTAATTCTCTCAATAAAAGCTTTGGCGAAAAACTCTGCCTCAAAACTCCTTTTAGAATGGCTGCCTTGGGTTGTTTATATAGGCTCCTTAAATGCTTTGCTTGGCACCTAAGTATCCTAATTAAAGTAGAATTCCTCCTAGGATGTTTATGTAGACTTAGGAGTGTGTTTCTTTGCCTCCAAGCATCAAAATTCGAGTGAAATTGCTCTTTCTCGCGGCAGGGGCAAGGCCATGGCACATGCCCGTGTAGGTCATCTTTAGGCCGTGTGTTGATTCCACTGATTGAGGCACGGCCGTGGCACGGCCGTATAAGTCGGGATTTAGGTTGTGCTTTAGGTCTATCGATTGGGACACAGCCATGCAAATCGTGCTTGGAGCGTGTCTTTGAATGATTGGCGAGGCACGGCCGTGTGACTTGAAGTCCAGGCCCTGCCAATTTCTTGGGTTGGCCTAATTTGGTCCGTTTTAAGCCTGTTTCTCATTCTTTTCATTCTCGGGTGCTTTCTTGAGTATAAGACATGAAAAGAAAGGATTAAGTGCATCTTTTTACATAAATTGAGGGCTAAATCATCCAAAAGCATACTAAATATGGGATTAAAATATGTTACTTTTACGATATCAAATACCCCCACACTTAAGCTTTTGCTTGTCCTCAAGCAAAATTCTCAACTTACAATTAAAATAAACTTTCCATAATTCATGATTCCTATCGACAATGTCTCATCATAATTCATAGATAATTTATACATGGATAATTCAACTCAAATAGTCCTAAAGATTCAAACATGATAAGTCATACATTTGTAGTACGAAAACATAGGTGTTTAAGGTTCACTCAAATCACTCGAAGTGTTTAAGGTTCAAGAATAAGCACTCTAAGTCGAACCTGAAATGTTAATCCCTTAGGCTTGCCTGAAAATCAAATCTCCACCACAATATATGAGATGATACACAAATCAAAAGGTCTTTAATCAGGGTTGTAACGGGGCTTGGGTTAAAGGTGTGGATACAGGCTGAATTAGAAGGTTAGAATTGAGATTGACTTGAAAAATTACCTAACTAGAAACAATGAACTAATATAAGTACTTACATCAATTGAAAGCCAATAATAATACTATAATACTAGCCCTTCTTCAACAATTGGGATTTAGATGCATGAGCTCCTTTAAAGATGTACTAATAATGAATAATCTTTGATTTTTTTAAGAACAAACTAAAATTTTACATCATAAATGATAAATGTAACTACTGAACTAATATAATTCGGTAATTTAATGAAATCAAACCTCGATTAAAGGGTAGTCAAAAGAATAGTGATAACAAAGTCAAATGGATTTTGGGTTAATATTAGTGGGTGAGTCAATAAAAAGGTTGTTAGGATTCAACGGGGTTCACTAAGGGTTAATTTTGTGAAGGTAGGCTTTTTATGGAGTAAGTGGGTTAAACCTAAGTGCCTTTATCATCTTAGTATATCAAATCATTAATGTGGTCTCGACATGTATAAACGAGGCAAGTTCTAGAATAACAGTTCAAAGTTGACACACTCATAATTAATAAAGTGAGCACGAACAAGAATATATGCTCTATAAGGCTCAAAATCTCACAAAAATTATGGGTGTTTTTGACATCAATCCTTATAAATTCCAAATTTCAAGGCAGTACTCAAATTCAATTCAACGACCTATTAATTATTAATTTTTAGAAAGTAGACTTATCATGCTCAATTCTCTGGTATTCTTCAAATTTAATCATCAATGCACAATTAACTATGACTTACTCTAAAACATATCAATAATAATCATAAATGATTAGAAATTTCATCCTAATTAGTAATATGAGAAAAATACTTTCGAACAAGTTTAAAATTCAGGATTTTTGAAAACAATGAAAAATTAGGCATTAAATTGAGAATTATGCAAAAAGTTAGGCACATTTATCCCCCACACTTAAGATGTACATTGCCCTCAATGTACAAAGATACGTAATAACAATTGATATAAGATCAAAAGAGAGGGATAGAGTGCCACTTCCTGGATTTTGGTGATTTTGGGAGGATGCATCTTTGGTGGCGGTGATGGTGTGTTCTATGGGCCCAGTGGGGTGGCTACTAAAAAGCATTTTGCTAGATGAAGAAATTGGGTAACCTAGGAAGATATAGCCAAGAAATCTAAAGAAACATTAAGAATTTACTAATAATATAATTCATGACAAGAAAAATAAAGGGAAGGAGACTAAGAAGAAAACTAAAGTTAAAATAGAATACTAATGGACTGAATAGTTCTTATTGACAGTTGGTTTGCGAAATGTAAGTGATTTCTAAGGCTACGAATTGCTGGTGATGGTGGAAGTGGCGTCTTTCTCTCGCAGCCTTTAGAACCTAAAACCAAGAAACTAGGATGAAGGGAATTAAATTAAGTAGAAAAGAAGTATAGATAAGGAAAATAAAAGAGAAGAGAAAGGAAAAATAGAACCGAAATGGTTTCGGAGACCCTTGGCGTGTTGAATAGCTGAAGCTGTAGGCATGTCCTTATGTGTTGGGGTCCCCTTTAAGGAGACAATGCTTACCTTCTTACGCTTCTTCGGCATGATTTTAGTGTAGCTAAAGAGTTTTGAAACTGTCTTAAAGAAATAAGAGAAATTTGAGAGAAGAAGGAGGAAAGAATGAGAGAAGAAATTGGTAGGAAAGGAGAGGGCTGTGGGGTTTAAATAGGTGCTCAAATCTTGCTCGTTCCCATGCCTGTGGACTGAAGGTGTGTTGAATTACACGGTCGCATCATACGGCCGTGTTATGGAGTGTGTCATTCATCCACGCCTGTGTTTCAGTCCATCATGCCCGTGTTTGTAAAGTTAGTATATGGGCACGGGTGTGTTGTGCTCGTGCTCGATAAGTCAATAGCCTCGCACAGTTGTGGGGCAAGGCCATGCTAATTTGTCGGTGCCCGTGGGGGAGGGTGGTTGGATTCGTGACGTCGGAGGGTGGTTGGCCTAATTTGTACGTACTCTTATACGTCAGTACCGGGATTTCAGTGGTCCACACAGCCACGGACACAGCTATGTGTAAGGCCGTGTGACCTTGAATGTAACACCCAAAACCCGACCCAAACACTACTACCGGATCTGGTATGTCACTAAGAAAAAAATTTTAGGAAAACCATCGTGTCGACAAAAAGCCCAAATTGAAAATTACATAAATTGCGCCTTAATAAGCAAAAGCCCAAAACTAGATTACATGTCCTTGAAAAAAATTAAAATGAGAATAAATACTAAAGGCCCATTTTAAATCTAAAATGTAAACAAATGGCATATGGCCTTATTACAATGTATTTTAAATCCATCATATAAAGTAATTTTAAAAAAACTAATATGGGGAAACTTTTTCGCCGGATCCACCTTCTTTTGCATGGCCACTTTGCGGTCCACTCTAGTCCGGTCCGATGCACTAATCATCACCTGAAAGGTTAGTTTGAAGGGGGTGAGTCGCGAGACTCATTGTGCAACACTCATGCACCACTAGATTTGGGCCTCATTAAACATAATAATAAATTCATTTACATGGAAACATATAATATGCAAAGCCCAACCCATTTGCCTAGGTTTCCATCCGCTACACGCCCCCGTATCAACCAACACACCATTGGGGATTTCTACAATCAACCCACACTGCTACTATCCAAGATGGCAGCCAAGCTGCTCATCAACATATATTGGTCGAAGCCCTTATAACATATAATGACCAAAGCCCATATAACAGTTCACGGCATTAGCCGCTACAGTAGTTCACGATAAAAACCGTTACTCATATACATGTACATATAACTTCCTCCTTTCATCACCCACCCCATGCAACATGCACAATAATTTAAAACATGTACAACAGTTTACTTGTAACATATAGTCAGATTATTTACTAACCTGAGGGTCCATCATTTAAATCGAGATTTTGTCTTTTAATGTAACATATAAATATTGTGAACACATATACATATATATACATTTATTATTAATTAGATCTAGACGATGGGGAAGTGTTACACACCTGATTTGCGTACTAAGGCTTTTGATATATCTACGTTACTATCACTTGAAAGAACTACTATTGGCCCACGATCTGACTTTGATTTTGGCCCACACCCCATTGGCCAATCTCACACTACCGAAACAGATCGCTTCTTGAATTTGGGCAATGGTTTTACAAATCCAACCTTCTCTGCTTGACTGTTAGTTGAGTCCATATCAATCCCTTAATCACTAACCCAAATAACGATGAGATCTAACTCATTAGTTAAATGTAACCTTTAAAACAAACACTTACCTAGTTAGCCGAATCCCAAATATCCTTTAGAAATTGTCACCACTAGCCTTCCTATATTCGACCATCAACCAAATATCAAACTAATCATTACACACATTCAACCTAACCCCACATAATATTTGGCCAAAGCACAGAAAATCATGGAAGGCCATTCGGCCACACTTACCACTTCTTACCTTCGATTTTCCCACCAAATCTGCTTAACGGGATAGTTTTGGCTTCTAGGAGTGAAGAATATAATCGACAGAACCTTGGAACAATGGTTTAGATTAGGAGTTTGATAAAAATAAGGAATCGCAGAAAGGAAAAATCCGAAACTTATCAGTTACTAAGGAGTATCGACTACAGTGCACCTTCTGGAAAAGTAAATCTCCCTTATAGGTTCGGCTATGGGAGATGAGGTATGAACAAAGGAATTGGCTCTTAGAAAAGAAAAGGATAAAGCAGAGAGAAGGCTTGGAAATTTCGGAAGAGAATGAGAGAAGAATAGGGTTTCAAAATACTGAAATTGAAGAATACTACTCCCTATTTATAGAGAAATTTTGGCATACCCACACACACAGAGTTGGAATTTTGGCCAACTCTCCCCTCTCCTGATAGCCTTTAACTCTCCTGATAACTCAATCCTTATCTTACCTTTAGGAGAGCCCACCCTAAAACCAACTCCTCCTTATTAATTATCAGCTTTTTAACACTTATAATAAAATAAATAACTCCTAAAAGGTAGCCTAATTGCCGTTCACCCCCTTCCTATTTAAGTGCCAAATTTAACCCATCTTTTAAGGCCTAATCGGCTACACAAGGGCCCAAACTTCTCCCCCCTTATGGCGCCACCTTATGCCCACTTAATGCACTTTGATTCTTTGGGCTACAAGCCCAGCTTGTCACTTAATTATCCATCTTCTTAAATTATAACCTAACACCATTTATTAGCCACCTAACACAATTTTTTTAATGCCCAAAATATCACTTAAACTACTCAGAACATTAATTTAAACTCTAATCCATATATTTAATCAAGGTCTCAGCCCGAGCCTTAAATTCTTGAACTAACATGTTAAACTAACATATAAATCCACAGGCTCACATTTAGGATGTTACATTGAAATTCTGCATTACTGGTTTAGTAAAAAATAAGAAAGAAGAAAGGGAAAGAAACTGAAAATAAACTGAAAATCAAAAGTGTTAGTATTCGGGTTGCCTCCCGCAAGCGCTCATTTATAGTCTTAAGCTAGACTTTCCTCATATTTGAAATTTTTAGGGAGGTTTAAAGGTTTGAATATCTTCCCTCATACTTACAGTTTTAGTTTCTTGACAAAGTTTAGGTTGAGAAGCTTTTACCTTAAAAGTTCCGAATGTTGATTTGCTTACCTCGACTGTTCCATGCGAGGAGATGTCGTGTACCTTAAGCGGGACTTCTCCCTTCTCTCTCAGGTCTATTGAAGATGTAACACCCTGCACCCAAGATCGATACTGGGTCTGGATACAAGACATTGCTATACTTGAACACACTTAAACATGTACTTACGAGCTATAAAATTTTGTTCCAACTTAAAAAAAAAATTTCACTTTCTTAGTCAACACATACATTACAAGGGCCTATGAGGCCTTAAACTCGTGTCTAAAAAATTTTGTAACTAAATCAAATAATTCATTTTTGAACCAGGGTTCACGCCTGTGTGACTTGGAGCATGCCCATGTACCCTTAAGCATGCCCATTCCTTCAAACCGTGGAAAGCTATTGACTATTTTTGCAAAGCTATGACATGCCTGCGGGCTTAGACCGTGTGCTAATCCTTGATATACTGGCTAAATCAGCACGGATTGGGCACATGCCCATGTCCAACTCGTGTGTATAACACGGCCTATACACACGGCCATGGAATTTACTCGTGGCCCATTCTGATTAATAATATTAAGGTGCAGGGTTAACACGGCCTTGACACATGCCCATGTGTCCAACCGTGTGGGAACTTATAGGCTATTTACCAAGCCATTAGCCACCTTGAAATGAAGATCATATCCATACACATTTCAACGATGCAAAAACAACCCAATTTTATGAATAATACTACATGCTTCATTGATCTCAATAAACAGAAATACTTAGTCAAATTTGGCCAATCACTAGCCATAGGCAAAAGAATAATAAACTTGACAACCTTTACAGAGGCCCTTCCAAAAACATGTCCACAAAATGAATGTTTCCTATACATGCCATACTTAGTAAAGTAACTTGGCTATACCAAAATAAGAGTTGATAGTGAGCTACGAGCTCGACTCATATGATCGACAAATTAGCTTAGCGGGACTACATAGAAAGAAACAATCAAATACGTAAGCATTTAGCTTAGTAAGTTTGCATGTAAAACACATGTCAATAAGCTTGCTTAATAAAAACCATTTAGCATAACAATAGTATCTTAATTTTAGCTCTAAAGCTTACTTACTCATACTTGGTTCTTACATGTCCCATGATGCTCACTGTACTCATTTTTGCATAGTAAACATGATACGTGTTACTTGATCACATTGATCAGTGTACTTAAACAATAATCATTATGATCTCTAATTCTTCATTCATAACATGAGTAATATTTAATTCATTTTGATGCTAGCTTTGCTTTCTTAGTCCTCTTGTTACCTCATTATTAATTTGACTTTTCTGACTGATGAACTTCTACGAATACCCGAGGATACTAGATATTTTCACACTTAACATGCCACCAAAGCCATATCATAGGCATGGTCTTACATGGAATTTCTTATCTTGGTTTCAAGGCCATGTCTTGACATGGACTTACATGAAGTCTTGCCCTTGATAACTTACTCAATGCCAAGCTTGCCTTGGACTTATATGATATCTTGATCAATGCCAAGCTTGCCTTGGACTTACATGATATCTTGATCAATGCCAAGCTTGCCTTGGACTTACATGATATCTTGTGTGGTATACCGGAATCCTGGAGAATTCATATTCAATCGGGGCTTGCTCATGTTTAATCTCTTTGTTCACAATAATGATAGGCATTACAAAATAGCAATGTATATTATACTAAGCAATTCAATGATAGTAATCATAAAGCTTAGAAATCATACAAACTTACCTCAATATACAAAATGTATGGAGATGTTCAATTTTGTCTTGGACCTTGTTCTTGCCTCAGTTTCGATCGAGGCTTCATTTTTCTTGATATATAATCATGAAATTCATTCATTTAGATTTCCTACTATCATAATACATCAATTTCTACACTTGGGCAAAAATGACCATTTTGCCCTTGTACATTAGCAAAATTATGATTTTGCCCCTAGGTTCGTAATTTACTTTTCAACACATTTTCTCATTAAAAAGCCTAGATAATCATTTATTTCTCTTACAACTACTCAAAATTCCAACTATTTCATGCATTTATGACACAATCTCACTCTTTACACTTAAGTCCTATTTAGGTGTTTTCATACAAACATCTTTCACAAAATTTGTTTCTCATATCCCTAACTTTCATTTTCTCCCATAAAAATGCTGCAATTAACAATGATTTCTCTCATGGGAAAACTCTAAGCTTTACACAATATTGCACAATAGTCCCCTCATTTGAAAGCTTAAGCTTTAGGGGTTTCAAAAGAACAACTATTACTAAGAAAATCATCAAAATCACTTACTAAAATTGGAGGAGAGCTTGCTGAAAATTTTTGAGCTTTCAACCCTATATTTTCTTACAAAAATCGGTGGAGAAAGATGAAGAGAAAGATGATATTTTTCTCTTTCTTTATTCTAATATTAAATTAGTCAGATTAACCACCAACTCTTACTAACTTTGATTTAATTTTGTCCATCTTTGTCTCCCACATAGCCCATGACCGGCCAAGCAATTAAAAGGGATAAATTGCCCTTTAAAATACCTTAATTTAACAATCTATGGCTATTTGGTACCCCTACGTTAAAAATAGAACTTTTGCATCTCATGCAATTTAGTCTTTTTTCTCAATTGGTCATGCTATTAGTAAAATTAAGGCACCAAAATTTCTATATAATCATATAGTCACACCACAACACATAAAATAATACAAAAATGATTCTCCTCAACCTCGGATTAGTGGTCCCAAGACCACTATTCTAACTAGCCCCAAATTGAGGCTGTTACAACTATCCCCCCTTAGGGATTTTTCGTCCTTGAAAATCTTACCAGTAAAAAGGTTGGGATATTAGTTTCTCAAACTCTCTTCTCATTCCCATGTAGCTTCTTCTATTCCAACCTTTTCACAGAACTTTAACTAAGGCAATACCTTTATTTCCTAGTTGCTTGACTTCTCGAGCCAAGATCTTGACTGGTTCTTCACCATAAGTCATGTCAGGGCGGATCTCTATTTCTAATGGAGTAATTATATGTGAAGGTTCTGATCTATAGCGTCGCATCATTGATGCATGAAAATCATCATGAATCCTCTCTAATTCTAATGGAAACACCAAACGGTAAGCTACCGGCCCAACTCTTTCAGAAATCTCATAAGGTCTAATAAAATATGGACTTAATTTGCCTTTACGGCCAAATCTGAGAACTTTTCTCCATGGTGATACTTTCAAAAAGACTTTATCCCCAGCTTGGTACTCGATCTCTTTTCTCTTTAAATCCGGATAGGATTTCTGTCTCGTCTGAGGTAGCTTTTAAACATTCTTGAATTACTTTCACTTTCTCTTCAGCTTCTTTAACCAGATCAACCCTGTGAATTTGGTTCTCCTTGAGTTCAGTCCAAAACAAGGGAGTTCGGCACTTACGCCCATATAAGGCCTCATAAGGCGCCATCTTTAAGCTCGACTGAAAGCTATTATTATAGGCAAATTCTACCAATGGGAGAAACTTTTCCCAACTACCTTGGAATTCCAAAACACAACATCTGAGCATGTCCTCGAGTACTTGAATTAACCTTTCTGACTGACCATCAGTCTGAGGGTGAAAAGCTATGCTAAAACTCAATTTTGTACCCAAAGCTTCTTGCAGCTTCTTCCAAAATCTGGACGTGAATCTCTTATCTCTATCCGATATGATTGATAAGGGAAGTCTTAGTATTTCTGAAACATACAAGTTTGCCAACTTGTCTAGGGAGTAATCCACTCGTACAGGTCTAAAGTGGGCTGACTTCATGAGTCTATCAACCACTACCCAAACAGCATCTTTCTTGCTCTGAGACAACGGTAAACCCGTTACAAAATCTATGGTGATACAGTCTTATTTCCATTCGAGGACTAAGATAGGATGAAGTAAACCCGAAGGCACTTGGTGTTCAGCTTTTATTTGCTGACAAATAAGACATCTTGAAACGAACTCTGAAATATCTTTCTTCATTTTCGGCCACCAATATTGTTTCTTCAAGTCACTATACATCTTTGTACTTCCCGGATGTATAGACAAACATCCGTTATGTACTTCGTACAAAATTTTTGAACAAGCCCCTCTTTCCTCGGTACATAAACTCTATCTCTAAACATCAAGTATCCGTCAGAATTAATCCGAAAGCCAGATTCAGCATCTGACTCACATTGAGCTCTCTTCACTTGCAACTCACTATCTTCTTTCTGAGCCTCAAAGATCTCTTGAAGAAACATTGGTCTAGCTCTCGACTCAACTAAATGGGAGCCATTGTCGGATAACGATATCCTTGATTTCAATGCTTTTAAAGTAAATAGTGACTTCCTGCTCAAAGCATTGGCGACTACATTCACCTTTCCTGGATGGTAGTCGATGACCAACTCATAGTCTTTTATCAACTCTAACCATCTTCTTTGTCTTAAGTTCAAGTCTTTTCACGTCATCAAGTACTTCAAACTTTTGTCATCGGTAAAAATTTGACATTTTCCACCATATAAATGGTGTCTCCAAATCTTCAGAGCAAAGACTATGGCGGCCAATTCTAGATCATGCATCGGATAATTCTTCTCATGAGGCTTCAACTGTCTGGAGGCATAAGCAATCACCTTGCCTTCTTGTATGAGTACACAGCCCAATCCATTTAAGGATGCATTAATGCAAACTATAAATTCTTTCCCTGATTCGAGTTGTACTAAGATTGGAGCTTCTGTCAACACTGCTTTCAACTTCTCGAAACTTTGTTGGCATCATTCTGTCCACTCAAACTTTACATTTTTCTGCAACAGTTTAGTCATCAGGTTTGCGATCATGGAAAACCCCTTGACAAATCGTCTGTAGTAGCCGGCTAGGCCCATAAAACTTTTAATCTCAATAATGTTCTTAGGCAGCTTCCAGTCCATTATGGCTAAGATTTTACTGGAATCAACTCGGACTCCATCCCTCGAGACAATATGTCCTAGGAATCCTACTTCCTTGAGCCAAAATTCACTTTTACTGAATTTAGCATACAACTGATTCTCTCGCAGGATCTGTAAAACTGTCCGTAGGTGTTCGGCATGCTCTTTCTCATCTTGGGAATAAATCAGTATGTCGTCAATAAAAATGACTACAAACTTATCGAGGTATAGTCTAAAGATGCGGTTCATTAAATCCATGAATACCGTAGGAGCATTGGTCAACCCAAAGGGCATGACTAAAAATTCATAATGCCCATACCTCATTCGAAAAGCCATCTTGGATACATCTGAGTCTTTCACTCTCAACTAATAGTACCCGGATCTCAAGCCTATTTTGGAGAACACAGTCGCTCTTTTCAATTGATCGAACAGATGATCGATCCAGGAAACGGGTACTTATTCTTTCTGTTACTTTATTAAGTTGACAGTAATCTATGCATAATCTCATGGTACCATCTTTCCTTTTCACAAATAAAACCGGGGCACCCCATGGTGAACAACTTGACCTTGCAAAGCCCTTATCTGTCAACTCTTGCAACTGTAACTTCAACTCTTTCAGTTCTGTTGGAGCCATTCTGTAAGGAGTAATGGATATTGGTACAGTACCGGGAGCTAGTTCAATGCTGAACTTAATCTCTCTAACTAGCGGTAGTCTAGGTAATTCTTCAAAAATACATCCACGTATTCACATACTAACAGTACTAACTCAATTTTTAGTTCTGTCTCCTTATCATTCAACACGAAGGCCAAATATGATTCATACCTTTTTCTTAAACATCTCCGTGCCATCATATGGGAAATTATCACTGGCGATTTATCTTGTTCATCTGATTCAACATGAAGAGTATCCCCATTCTCACATTTTATCTCAATGCATTTCTTCCCACAATTAACAATTACATTATGAGTAGTTCACCAGTCCATTCCAAGAATGAGGTCGAATTCATCAAATGGTAATAACATAAGATTTGCTTTAAAGCAATAACCTCTAATCATCAATGGACAATCTTTACAAACTTTATTACCTACACACTCTTGCCTAATGGATTAGACACCTTGATTACAAATTCGATGGTATCTATAGGCACACTTAAACTGGATGCTAATTTCATGCAAATGTAAGAGTGCGTGGATCCGGGATCTATTAAAGCAATAACTTTAGTATTATAAAGCGAAAAGGTACCCGTAATAACATCAGGAGAAGACACCTCTTTGTGAGCGTGAACAACATATATCTTTGCAGGTGCTCTACCCTCGGGTCTCATGGCCTGGTCTCTTCAGTTACCTCTTCCACTTGCCCCACTTCCCAGGTTTCTCTGCGGTCTCCCCCTAACCATACTCCTGGATTTTGGGTCCTGAGCTCTTCCTTCTTTTGTCATCTCGGGACAATCTTTTATATAGTGGTCTTGTGAACCACATCTAAAACATGCATTTTCATGTGCTCGACATTCTCCCAGATAGCGTCTGCCACACTGTGGGCATTCAGATTTGTTGGGTCTAAAATTTTTGACACTTGCAACTAAAGTCGTCTGTGCTTTGTCCCTTGAATACTGTTTACTTTTGTCCTTTTTGGAAAACCCGATGGAAGTAGCCAATCGGGTAGGGAAATCTTTTAACTTCTTGGGTGAAGATTGGGATGACTTATTCCACGATCTCTTTCTAGAGTCACGAGACTCCATTTCAGACTTCTTCTTCTCTTTTATTAGCTCTTCGGCTTTACAAGCTCTTTCCACTAACATGAAAAATTCCTTTAATTCTAGAACAGCAATAACTAGTTTGATGTCCTCATTCAACCCGTCTTCAAACCTTTTACTCATAATAGCCTCTGTGGATATAAATTCGTGAGCGTACTTGCTGAGTTGTACAAACTCATGCTCATAATCTGTCACCGACATCTTGCCTTGTTTCAACTCTCAAAATTCCTTTCTCTTCTGGTCTACA
This sequence comes from Gossypium rotundifolium, assembly GCA_025506655.1. Taxonomy (NCBI): domain Eukaryota; kingdom Viridiplantae; phylum Streptophyta; class Magnoliopsida; order Malvales; family Malvaceae; genus Gossypium; species Gossypium rotundifolium. Next base: position 79,007,498 of record CP106723.1, read on the forward strand.
AACCTCTGGCTAATATACTTTTTCTTAAACTCTTCTTGGAAGAATTTCCATGTAACCATTTCCTCAAGAAAACCAACATAAGGGTGTTCCACCATTGGTAGCGAATCTCTTAGAGAGAGATTACACACTTTATGTATTCTTGAGGTACATGACATGATTAAATACCCGATGGTATTTTCTAACGAATTCACTCTTTCTGGATCATCCTCTTTTCTGGCTCGAAATTCTTCTGCACCATGCTTCCTAATCCTATCAATTGGGGTTTTACCTCCTCTTACCACCTCTACTACTTGAGGGGCCACTAGAGTAGCTTGTGGAAAAGGTGGGAGTGGAGGGGGTTGTGCCTCTTCTCCTCCCCTTTGACTCACCATAGTGGGTCTATTCTCATTTTTGCTCGGCACTGTCCCTTCAGTGGGGCCGGCGCATTACTTTCTACATCATCTTCCACATTCCATTTAGAATCTATTTCTATATGAATAAACATAATTTAAAATCATCAGGAGTCGTCACACTATCAATATAGAAACATTCTTATGTATGGCATGTACTTGAACTCACTAAACCGTAGCTCTGATACCACTAAATGTAACACCCCACACCCAAGACCGATTCTGGGTCTGGATATGAGACATTACTATACTTGAACTCACTTAAACATGTACTTACGAGCTATAAAATTTTGTTCCAACTTAAAAAATTCACTTTCTTAGTTAACACATACATTACAAGGGCCTATGAGGCCTTACACTCGTGTCTAAAAACTTTTGGAACTAAATCAAATAATTTATTTTTGAAGTAGGGTTCACATGCCAGTGTGACTTGAAACACGCCCGTGTACCCTTAAGCACGCCCATACCCTCAAACAGTGGAAAGCTACTGACTATTTTTGCATGGCCATGGCACGCCCGTGAGCTTAGACCATGTGCTAATCCTTGATATAGTGGCTAAATTAGCACGGTCTGGGCACATGCCCATGTCCAACCCATGTGTATAACATGGCCTATACACACGACCATGGAATTTACCCGAGGCCCATTTTGATTAATAATATTAATGTGCAGGGTTAACACGGCCTTGACACACGCCCGTGTGTCCAACCATGTGGGCACTTATAGGCTATTTACCAAGCCATTAGCCACCTTGAAATGAAGATCATATCCATAAACAATTCAATGATGCAATAACAACCCAATTTTATAAATAATACTACATGTTTCATTAATCTCAATAAACAAAATACTTAGTCAAATTTGGCCAATCACTAGCCATATACAAAAGAATAATAAACTTGATAGCCTTTAAACAGGCCCTTCTAAGAACATGTCCACAAAATGAATGTTTCCTATACATGTCATACTTAGTAAAGTAACTTGGCTATACCAAAATAAGAGTTGATAGTGTGCTACGAGTTCCGACTCCGATGATCCACAAATTAGCTTGGTGGGACTACATAAAAAGAAACAATCAAATATGTAAGCATTTAGCTTAGTAAGTTTGCATGTAAAACACATGTCAATAAGCTTGATTAATAAAACCATTTAGCATAACAATAGTATCGTAATTTCAGCTTTAAAGCTTACTTACTCATACTTGGTTCTTATATGTCTCATGATGCTCACTGTACTCATTTTTGCATAGTAAACATGATACCTGTGTCACTTGATCACATTGATCAGTGTACTTGAGCAATAATCATTATGATCTTTAATTCTTCATTCATAACATGAGTAATATTTAATTCATTTTGATGCTAGCTTTACTTTCTTAGTCCTCTTGTTACCTCATTATTAATCTTACTTGTTTGCCTGATAAACTTCTACGGATACCCGAGGATACTAGATATTTTCACACTTAACATGCCACCAAAGCCATATATTAGGCATGGGCTTACATGGAATTTCTCATCTTGGTTTCAAGGCCATGTCTTGACATGAACTTACATGAAGTCTTGCCCTTGATAACTTACTCAATGCCAAGCTTGCCTTGGACTTATATGATATCTTGATCAATGCCAAGCTTGCCTTAGACTTACATGATATCTTGATCAATGCCAAGCTTGCCTTGGACTTACATGATATCTTGATCAATGCCAAGCTTGCCTTGGACTTACATGATATCTTGATCAATGCCAAGCTTTCCTTGGACTTACATGATATCTTGATCAATGCCAAGCTTGCCTTGGACTTACATGATATCTTTTGTGGTATATCAGGTATCCAGGAGAATTCATATTCAATAGGGGCTTGCTCACATTTAATCTATTTGTTCACAAAAATGATAGGCATTACAAAATAACAATATATATTATACTAAGCAATTCAATGATAGTAATCATAAAGCTTAGAAATCATACAAACTTACCTCAATATACAAAATGTAGGGAGATGTGCAATTTAGTCTTCGACCATGTTCTTGCCTTGGTTTCGATCGGGGCTTCATTTTTCTTGATCTATAATCAGGAAATTCATTCATTTAGATTACCTATTATCATAATACATCAATTTCTACACTTGGACAAAAATGATCATTTTGCCCTTGTACATTGGCAAAATTACGATTTTTCCCCTAGGCTCGTAATTTATTTTTCAACACATTTTCTCATTAAAAAAGCCTAGCTAAACATTTTTTTCTCTTACAATTACTCAAAATTCCAACTATTTCATGCATTTATGACACAATCTCACTTTTTGCACTTACGTCCTACTTAGGTGTTTTCATGCAAACATCTTTCACAAAAGTTGTTTCTCATCTCCCTAACTTTCATTTTCTCCCATAAAAATGTAGCAAATAACAATGATTGCTCTCATGGGAAAACTCTAAGCTTTACACAATATTGCACAATAGTCCCCTCATTTGAAAGCTTAAGCTTTAGGGATTTCAAAAGTACAACTATTACTAAGAAAATCATCAAAATCACTTCCTAAAATTGGAGGAGAGCTTGCTGAAAATTTTTGAGCTTTCAACCCTCTATTTACTTGCAAAAAATAGTGGAGAAAGATGAAGAGAAAGATGAAGAGAAAGATGATATTTTTCTCTTTCTTTATTCTAATATTAAACTAGTCAAATTAACCACCAACTCCTACTAACTTTGACTTAATTTTGTCCATCTTTGTCTCCCGCATAGCCCTTGAGTGGCCAAGTAATTAAAAGGGATAAGTTCCACTTTAAAATACCTGAATTTAGCAATATATGGCTATTTGGTACCCCTACCTTAAAAATGGAACTTTTGCATCTCATGCGGTTTAGTCTTTTTTCTCAATTGGCCATGCTATTAGTAAAATTAAGGCACCAAAATTTCTATATAATCATATATTGACACCACAACACATAAAATAGTACTAAAATGATTCTCCTCAACCTCAGATCAGTGGTTCTGAGACCATTGTTCTGACTAGCCCCAAATTCAGGCTGCTACAAAAGAGATGTGAGGATCGGCTTTGTCTAATAGTACCTGGTCTCCTATTTTGAAGTGATTTGATGTCCCTACGAGCTTTTCTGGCAGTTCCTTTGGTTTTACTTTGTGTGGATTTGGCTTTTCTTTGACTTGTATCTTTTACTCTTCATAGGATTATTCTTTTTTGTTTTGGGACTTATGAGTCGACTCAGGGCTGTCTTTATGTGATGTTTCTAGTGATGAAATTTGAACAATTTGATTATCTATTGAAGTTACTTTCTTACTTTCATCATCTGTTGTTCTGGCTGAGTCGAGAGCTTGAAGGTTAATCGGTTGATCTCCTACACCAAGTATGAGCTCGCTTGTGGCAACATCAATTTTAGTCTTGGCAGTTGCTAGAAAAGGTCTTCCTAGAATTAAAGGGATTGAATTATCCTCATCCATGTCTAAAACAACAAAATCTACTAGGAAAACAAATTTATCGATTTTTACAAGCACGTCTTCAATAATGCCCCTAGGAATTCTAACAGTTTTATCAGCTAGTTGAATACTCATCCTAGTTTGTTTGGGCTTCCCTAGACCTAGTCGTTTAAAAAATGCATAAGGCATGACATTTATACTTGCCCCTAGACCAGATAATGCATTATCAATAGTTAAACTACCAACTAAGCATGGAATTGTAAAACTCCCTGGATCTTTTTGTTCCTGTGGTAGTATATTTTGTAACATTGTCGAGCATGTTGCGTGTAGTTCCACGTGGTGCTCTTAGTCTATTTTGCATTTGTTTGTCAAGAGTTGTCTTAAAAATTTCCTCGAGTCTGGCATCTGGAAAAGAGCTTCAATAAAGGGTAAGTTAATATGTAATTTCTTTAAAAGTTTAAGAAACTTACCAAACTGTTCATCTGAATCATCTCCTTTTAATGCTTAGGGATAAGGTATGTGAGGTTTGTATTCTTTGATTATTGGTTTTGGCTTTTCATGTGCTACCTCTATTTTACCTTTTTTTTTCTTGGTTTCTTGTGCCGTGGTGTGCTCATCTACTTTTGTACCCTCTTGAGCTATGATGGCTTGGATCTGTTCTTTTGGGTTTATTTCTGTGTTGGTTGGTAGACGTCTTTGTTGAGGTTCAGAAATCATCTTCATAAGATGTCCCATAGACTTAGTAAGTTCTCCAACTTTATTCTAGATCCCTTTGATTGATTTTTGTTGTTCATCAAGTGCTACTTCAGTCTTTTGAAAATGAGAATCAGTGGCTGCCATGAATTTCGTCAGCATCTCTTTGAGGTTGCTGCCTTTGATTTCCTTGTCCTCCCCACGAAAAATTTGGGTGGTTCCTCCAACCTGCGTTATAAGTGTTACTATAAGGATTATTATTGAATCTGAAATTGTTACCTATATAGTTTGTCTGCTCATGTTCTGCTCCTGGTTGGTAGGGTGGGTACTCAAGATTCGCCACATTCCCACTTGCTTCGCATTACATTACTGGGTGTACCTACAAAGAACATAAATTATCAAGCTTTTTATTCCTCATCTCCACCTGTGTTGACAACATTGTTACTGTGTCTATGTCAAAAACTCCGGCTGATTTTGTCGGTTTGGCCCTTGTAATTTGCCATTGATAGGTATTCAATGACATCTCTTCAATAAAGTTGTAAGCCACTTCAGGAGTTTTGTTAGTCAAAGTTCCACCGGCTGATGAGTCAATCATTTATCTTGTTGAAGAATTCACACCATTGTAAAAAGTTTGGACTTTAAGCCACAAAGGTAATCCGTGGTGTGGACATCTTCTTAGGAGATCCTTATATCTTTCCCATGCATCATATAATGTTTCTATGTCATTCTGCACAAAAGAAGATATGTCATTCCTAAATTTGGCCATTTTGGCTGGTGGAAAGCATTTTAAAAGAAAATTTTCGGTCATTTGATCCCATGTGGTGATTGACCCTCGTGGTAACGAGTTCAACCACTGCTTTGCTTTATTCCTTAATGAAATGGGAAATACCGGAAGATGAATGCCATCATCAGAAACACCATTTATTTTGAAGGTATCACAGAACTCGAAGAAATTAGCTATATGAGTATTTGGATCTTCGTCCTACAAACCATCAAATTGAACAAACTGTTGAATCATTTGTATTGTATTAGGCTTTAATTCAAAATTATTAGCAACTATAGTGGGCCTAACAATACTAGATTCTGCTCCTGTCAAATTAGTAATCATACATAGTACGCGGAGCATTCTGTTCTTGAACATTTGGCGGTGGATTGTTTTCATCCATCCCTTTAGTAGGATTGGATCTGTCTTGTTCTTCTCTTTGGTAGTCTAGAGCTCGTCTAATTTCTCTGCGATTTTTGTGAGTGGTACCTTCATTGTCACTTTCGTACGCTAAAGGTCCTCTCTGGTTCCTTCTAGTCATAAACTAGAGGTACCTACTAGGAGAAGAAAGAAAGAAATTTAGTGTAAATAAAATTTTAACCTAAACCAAAAAATAAAAGTAAATTGCGAAAAAAATTAATAAAATAATGGCTAAATTAATAGAAATAGAGCTTTCTTAATATTTTAGTGTTCCCCGGCAACGGCACCAAAAACTTGATCCTGCCAAACAGTCGAGTTTTAATATTTATAAAAAGAATGATCGAACCTATAGACTAACAATGACAACGATAGAGGCAAGTGCACCTATCGAACAGTAGTATAGTTTAGGCAAGAGTATCTTATCGAACCCAAGAGAACCTAAAAGTACTACTACTCACTTTCTTTTTATTATTTAGCCTAAAATATGGAGTGATTGGCTTATTAATCTAAAAACTAATGAAATTCTTAAACTAAATGCAAAGACAAAAGAACGAAACTTTGGGAAAAGACTGCGGAAAAACTCAGTTGATTACGGCCATACCCTCAGGAAGAATCAACCTATAACTACTCTTGTTATCTAACTTTTCATTCATATGACTTCTTTACTTAGCCTGATCCGTGAGACTCCCTAACCTATATTAAACCCTTTCTCGAGGCAAATAACATCTAACCTTAGGTTAATTAGTGGAACTCTCGTTCTCTTATAATAACCCCCTAAGGAAGCAGTAAATCGATCAACGGACTCCTATATTAGGTTTCACCTTAATCCGGCAAAATCTCGCAACCCTATCTCTAGGCGCTCGATCAACTCCGCTTAATTATGCTAGATCTACTCTTAGGCAGGGTCTATTCCTCCTCCACCTAAGCACATCAGATTAAATTAAGCAACATAATTAAGAACAAACTAAGTACTTATCATATAATATAGAAATAAAATAATAAAATCCATCATAGGTTTTATCCCCTTCAGGTATCTGAAGGGTTTAGTTCATAAAAAAATAAGAAAACATCTCAAGAGAAAAGATAAAATAGAACATAAGAAATCCCTAAAACCTCCTAAAGGAATTGAAGAGGAGATCCTGTGTCTTGAGTAGAACTCCGGCTTTTGAGATGGATCAACTGGCTATCTTCGAGTAATTCTCTCAATAAAAGCTTTGGCAGAAAACTTTGCCTTAAAACTCCCCTTAGAATGGCTGCCTTGGGTTGTTTATATAGGCTCTTTAAAGGCTTTACTTGGCTCCTAAGTATCCTAATTCAAGTAGAATTCCTCCTAGGATGTTTAAGTAGACTTAGGAGTGTGTTTCCTTGCCTCCAAGCATCCAAATCCGAGTGAAATTGCTCTTTCCCACGGTAGGGGTACAGCCATAGCACACGCCCATGTAAGTCGTTTTAGGCCGTGTGTTGATTCTATTGATTGAGGCACGGTCATGGCACGACCATGTAAGTCGGGATTCAGGTCGTGCTTCAGGTCTATCGATTGGGACACGACCATGCAAATCGTGCTTGGGGTGTGTCTTTGAATGATTGGTGAGGCACGACCGTGTGACTTGAAGTCCAGGCCGTGCCAATTTCTTGGGTTGGCCTAATTTGGTCTGTTTTAAGCCCGTTTCTCATTCTTTTCATTCTCGGGTGCTTTCCTGAGTATAAGACATGAAAAGAAAGGATCAAGAGCACCTTTTTACATAAATTGAGGGCTAAATCATCCAAAAGCATTCTAAATGTGGGATTAAAATATGTTACTTTTACGGTTTATCAACTACCTCGATTTTCGACTCATCAATCAACCTCTCAAATATACTTGTATTTTATCTACGTTTCCGCAATGTTTTCAAAATGTTTCTGCAACTCTATTTCCAAATGTCATATTTTTGTAAATTGTTTATTTCAATTATGTTTTCGTAACCAAAAGGGTTTTTAAAGATAATTACGTTTTCAAGTAGATAATAATTGCTTAAGTGTTTTGGGTTTTAACAAAGAAGCTGTAATTGTCAAACAGGTTTTTAACAATCGCAAAGGTGGTTTTGAAAAAAAAAACACTTCCATGTGACACGCCAGATTTGGACCTAACTTCTAAGCTGGGTTTGGGGTGTTACATTACATCTCGATGAAATTGAGGAGATGAATCTTAGAAGTATCCAAGAAGGATAATGACAAAACACAACACGTGGAAGAATGACATCCAATAAAGGAGCATTCAATTTACCATCTATAAATGTCCATAAACAAATGATACAAAGACTGATGAAAGCATGATGGAAGCAACCATCACATCAATAACTACATCAATTAAACTACATGGAAGTAACCATGAATGCATGAGTAATGTGGAAGCAACCATCACATCAATGAAGCTATATGGAAACAACCATGAAGCTAACATTTAAGTCATCCTTATCAGGATACAATTCGGATTTGAATTGTAAATGAATTAGAGTTTAAAATTTGTATTATAAATAGGCATTGTTGTGGCCTAAACAAGGGCATCGAGAAAAATATCAAATTTGGTTTTCTTTGGTTGTAACATCCCAAAATTGGGCCTAGAAGAATTGAGCCCAATGGGCCTTAAGCGTAGTAGAGTTTAAATTTTTGGAGAATAAGAGATCGGCTTAAATGCAAGTTAGGCCTATTGGATAAGTGATTTTGGAAGGTTAGAGGGCCTCTATGAAGTCCTGGGATCAAATATTTGCTTTGGGGAAATTTTGGTTTTAGGTGAAAAAAAAACCTCGAAAGTTGGCAGATAGGCCTTAAGAATAAAATATGGAGGAAAATGACACAAGTAGAGTGTGTGGTGTAGTGGCAAAGTGGCGCCACATAGAGACAAGGAGTGGCATACAAGGAAGGAAGGAGGTCCAAGGTTCAAGTCTTGGCTTTTGCATTTTGGTTTCTTTTTGCTTGGACCTTAGAATTTGGCCCATAGTTTATATTTAGTTGCATGGTTTAAGACACAAGAGGAGCTTGTGGCCAAGTGGTTAGCGGCGTGGATTATGTTGCAAGGGAGCCTAGGTTGAATCTCATGAGAAGCAAGGGTATTTATTTTGCGGTTTGAATGACAAGAGTTTGATTGGATTTAAACACTCTTGTGAAGGATCCCACATCGGAAAGATACAAAGAAGGATGGTGAAGAGCCAGCTATATAAAGAGCATCCTAGGAGAGAGTAAACACATCTTGGAGGCGTTTGGGCACAATAGTGATCGGGCGGATTAGCCCGAGTCCTATTAGGTGTAAAACTCTCTACTCTAGTTGTAGAAGCGGCAAAATGCGAAATGTCGGTTACACGACATTAGTAGCCACCACCAGTGCAAGCGCATGTGTGGGGCTTGACATAATAGTTGAGGCCATCGGTAGTATTCTCGTGGGTTGGGGTTGCTTGGGCCTCGATGGGCCAAAGTGGGTAATGGGCCCATGGGCCCATATGAGTAAATTGTATGATTGGTTAGTATATGTTGAACTAGACTAGGTGAAACTTATATCGTGGCTAGATTTGTGCTAGGTGGGCCACACGAGCATGGGGGCAGGATGGGCCAAAATCGGGTTTAGGCCCAATCGTCCAGAATCTGAAGGAAATGGTAGTGAGTCGCTAGTGGCGACATTAGGCCTTCGAAAAGGCAATTACGGTTGTGAATTCTGAAAATACCCTTGGTGGGTAAATTACGAAAATGCCCTTGGTAGGTAAAATTACGGTTATACCCTTAGAGGTTGATTAGCATGATTATGTTGTTTAGTTTTGGCGATTGTAGGAAGGCGGAACCTTTTAGAGGCGTATAATCAGCATTTGCGGTAGTGATCTCCGAGATTTGGAGACTTGAGACTTTTAGAAGCCACGTGTGATTTGAGGTTTAGTCAATCATTGTGCTAATCAGTGCGTAATCATCGCCTTGTTTCTCCGGTTAATTATTTATTAATGTGTATACTTGAGTATGATGTGTGATAGCCGACAATAAAGGCTAAAGTGATGGATACCCATGTGTGGGGTAATCGGTTAACGAGTTAGTAAATTGTGATATTAAATTATTTATGGTGCACATGTGATATAATAATGAGCATGTGAGGTATACTCATTCGATATGATGATTTGACATGATACATTTGCATATTTGCATGGGGATTGGTTTTGATCAAGGAAGGGACAGGGGTGTACATATTATATACGTGGTCTAATGTTAGCCTCGTGCTACATTAGCGCTTGATGATTAGTCGTGTGCTTCATCAAGGAGATGTTGGCTAGGTGCCCATCTCGGCGGTTGATAGTGAGTGTATCACCGTGGACGGATTAATGTTTGGATCACTTATGTGATCGGTGGCTCTGCCATGGCCTTGAGCAAGAAGTCTCTTAAGGTAGGATTTGAGATCACGATGTGATCGGTGGCTCGACCACGGCCTTGTCTGATAGGTCTACCGAGGTAGGATATGTGGGATCACTTTCGGTTGTGATCGGTGGATTAGCCATGGCCTTAGGCGGGAGTCTGCTAAGGTTGGTGTAATGGATGGACTTAGGTTGGTGGGATACATTTGGCATGGTGGTTGCATGGATGTGTGGATATGGGTCAAGCCCATACGTGTGGAAACATGTGTAATGATTATGCTCGAGTCGTGGACTCACCCAATTTTCTTAACCATTTCGGTGATTCATGAGCTTGGACCGGGTTGGAGTGGATCTGAGGTGGCCATCTGAGAAAAGAGATTTTGATTATTTTACGCATTTTGAAATTAAGTATTTTGTTTAAATATTGGGTTGTAATAAGGGCCTTGTTATTATTTTGGTATTATTTTATTATGGGCTTAATTTAATTAAATTACTATGTGAAGATGATTTTATTTTTAGCCACCTATTTATTCAAAGTATATACATAAAAGTTTTAATTTGGATATTTTATAATAACAAAGTTTTACTTATAATTTTAAATGGACATGGTTTTCAAAAGTTAACAAATTTACATGTTTTATTCTAAAGTCAAAAGATTTTCAACCGTTCTTCCGTTGACATACCGATCCGGTCGGGGCTTGTGGGTAGGGTTTGGGGTGTTACAAATTGGTATCGAGCCGAGTTCAAAACTTCGGCTTTGGGGTTTTGGGCCCAAAAATGTTTTTCTCTTTGGGCTTTTCAAGAATTTGGGCTTTCATAAAATTTTTCGAGTTATTCGGCATGGCACTGTACCTCGGCCGAGTCCACCGGGTAAGTACTTGAACTTTTGAAGTGATTTGTTATATGAATTGTTATGCGTTTAATTGGGCTCGTAGATTAGAATATTAGGACTATTGAACCTTAGGACTAGTCTACTCAAACATATGCATAAAACTTAAGGATTATTAAACAAACACTGTGAAGTTAGTCGCATAGTTAAGGTGTGACAACCATGCGCATGTCTAGGATTGGTATTGATGAAGAGCTTGGTACTTAGCGGTCCTAGCAACTCACCTTCTCTTTACTCGAATCCTACAGTGCGTAGCTACGGTTCACCTTAACCAAGAGGACTTATTCATAGGCTAAACCAATTATTAAAACCAGAAAGGATTTGCCTTCTTGTTTTAAAACCCTTGTTTTATTTAAATTTTCAAATTTACCCTTTGGTTTGTAAACCCAAAATCGATTTTAAAAGATGTTTTCTCGATTTACAAAATTACCAAAATGCCCTAGTGGTAAAATTACAAAATGCCCTGTGTTGTAAAATTACGTACTACCCTCAACTTTTGTTAAAATGGTTTTACTTTACAAAAATACCAAAATCCGAGTTTTACATATTATGATACTCGGTTGGGGAAATTCTGAAAATACCCACAGTTGATAAAATTTTCAACATGCCCTTGGTTTCTAAATTTTCATATGATCCTCGACTTTTACTAAAATATTCCTATTTTACAAAATATCAAAAATCCTATTTTGCAAAATATTGAGATATCCAGTTGAAATTTACAAGAATACCACGACTTACGTAATTACCAAAATAACCCCCAATTTACGAAATTTCAATGACATCTTTAATTTGAAAATTTTCAAAATACCTTTAAGTTCTAACAATTTTGAAATGCCTCGATTTGTAAAGATTTTTCCAATTGACCGGTTTATTACAAAAATACCCTGTAGGACAAATGGCGGAAATACCCTAGGGTAGAAAGCGGCGAAATGTCCAAATAGTGAATGTGTGTGGTAGATACCCTTTGAATGGATGTGTTTTAGTGAAGAATGTGAATGTTTGAATTAGAATAGAGAACTCGAGATGAAACTTTGTGTGATCGAAGAACCACTTACGGAACTTCTATTCATAAAATTTGCTCGTGGATAAATAGAGGAACAAAATTTCTAATGCATAAAACTTTCTAAACAGATTAAGTCGTGACGCTAGATATGAGTTCTAGGGGGCGTGGTCGCAATACTCGTGGACGTGGTAGAGGCAGGATGACAGTATCTAGAACCTTGAATGTGGACTTAGAAAGCGTGCTAGAGAATGTGGTTAGTTTTATTAAAATGAGAGTGCTTGACAAAGAGCGTAGTGTGGTAGGTTAGGATGTGCAACTGTAGTTAGTTGGAAATTTCGAGGACGAAATTTCTTTAAGGAGGGTAGATTTGTAACATCCCAAAATTGGGCCTAGGAGAATTGAGCCCAATGGGCCTTAAGCGTAGTAGCGTTTAAATTTTTGGAGAATAAGAGATCAGCTTAAATGCAAGTTAGGCCTATTGGATAAGTGATTTTGAAAGGTTAGAGGGCCTCTATGAAGTCCACGGATCAAATATTTGCTTTGGGGAAATTTTGGTTTTAGGTGAAAAAAACCCAAAGTTGGCGAGATAGGCCTTAAGAATAAAATATGGAGGAAAATGACACAAGTAGAGTGTGTGGTGTAGTGGCAAAGTGGCGCCACATAGAGACAAGGAGTGGCATACAAGGAAGGAAGGAGGTCCAAGGTTCAAGTCTTGGCTTTTGCATTTTGGTTTCTTTTTGCTTGGACCTTAGAATTTGGCCCATAGTTTATATTTAGTTGCGCATGGTTTAAGACACAAGAGGAGCTTGTGGCCAAGTGGTTAGCGGCGTGGATTATGTTGCAAGGAGCCTAGGTTGAATCTCATGAGAAGCAAGGGTATTTATTTTATGGTTTGAATGGCAAGAGTTTGATTGGATTTAAACTCTCTTGTGAAGGATCCCACATCGAAAGATACAAAGAAGGATGGTGAAGAGCCACTATATAAAGAGCATCCTAGGAGGAGAGTAAACACATCTTGGAGGCATTTGGGCACAATAGTGATCGAGCACGCGGATTAGCCCGAGTCCTATCGGTGTGTAACTCTCTACTCTAGTTGTAAATGGCAAAATGCCGAAATGTGATTACATAAGACATTAGTAGCCACCGGCGTGCAAGCGCATGTGTGGGGCTTCACTAATAGTTGAGGCCATCGATGAGTATTCTCGTGGGTTGGGGTTTCTTGGGCCTCGATGGGCCAAAGTGGGCCCAATGGGCCCGTGGGCCCATATGAGTAAATTGTATGATTGGTATATGTTGAACTAGACTAGGTGAAACTTATATACGTGGCTAGATTTGTGCTAGGTGGGCCACACGAGCATGGGGGCCCGGATGGGTCGAAATTGGGTTTTAGGCCCAATCGTCCGGTACGACCGGAAATGGTAGCTGAGTCGCTAGTGGCGACATTAGGCCTTCGGAAAGGCCATTACAGTTGTGAATTTACGAAAATACCCTTGGTAGGTAAAATTACGGTTATACCCTTAGAGGTTGATTAGCATGATTATGTTGTTTAGTTTTGGCCGATTGTAGGGAAGGCAAAACCTTTTTAGGAGGCGTATAATCAGCATTTGCAGTAGTGATCTACCGAGATTTGGAGACTTGAGACTTTTAAGAGCCACGTGTGATTTCGAGGTTTAGTCAACTGTGCTAATCAGGTGCGTAATCATCGACTTTGTTTCTCCGGTTAATTATTTATTAATGTATACTTGAGTATGATGTGTGATAATGACAATAAAGGCTAAAGTGATGGATACCCATGTGTGGGGTAATCGGTTAACGAGTTAGTAAATTGTGATATTAAATTATTTATGGTGCTGTGTGATATAATAATGAGCATGTGAGGTATACTCATTCGATATGATGATTTGACATGATACATTTGCATATTTGCATGGGGATTGGTTTTGATCAAGGAAGGGACGGGTGTACATATTATATACGTGGTCTAATGTTAGCCTCGTGCTACATTAGCGCTTGATGATTAGTGTGTGCTTCATCAAGGAGATGTTAGCTAGGTGCCCATCTCGGCGGTTGATAGTGAGTGTATCACCGTAGACGGATTAATGTTGGGATCACTTATGTGATCGGTGGCTCTGCCATGGCCTTGAGCAAGACAAGTCGCAAGGTAGGATTTGAGGATCACGATGTGATCGGTGGCTCACCACGACCTTGTCTGTGCAGGTCTACCGAGGTAGGATATGTGGGATCACTCGGTTGTGATCGGTGGATTAGCCACGGCCTTGGGCATGGAGTCTGCTAAGGTTGGTGTAATGGATGGACTTAGGTTAGGCTGGGATACATTTGGCATGACTGGTTGCATGGATTTGTGTGGATATGGGTCAAGCCCATACGTGTGGAAACATGTGTAATGATTATGCATTGAGTGCGTGGACTCACCCAATTTTCTTAACCATTTCGGTGATTCATGAGCTTGGGTGGGTTGGAGTGGATCTGAGGTGGCCATGCGAAAAGAGATTTTGATTATTTTACGCATTTTTGAAATTAAGTATTTTGTTTAAATATTGGGTTGTAATAAGGGCCTTGTTATTATTTTTGGTATTATTTTATTATGGGCTTAATTTAATTAAATTACTATGTGAAGATGATTTTATTTTTTAGCCACCTATTTATTCAAAGTATATACATAAAAGTTTTAATTTGGATATTTTATAATAACAAAGTTTTACTTATAATTTTAAATGGACATGGTTTTCAAAAGTTAACAAATTTACATGTTTTATTCTAAAGTCAAAAAGATTTTCAACCGTTCTTCCGCAGTGACATACCAGATCCGGTCAGGGCTTGTGGGCCGGGTTTGGGGTGTTACATTGGTATACTCTCTTGCTCAAGAAATCGAAGAAATCTTTCTTGATCATCCTCTTGTAATTTATCCTTGTAAATTATCTACTACCTTTTGAGCAATAAAATCCTACGATATTATTATAGCCTTTTGTTTGTGCATATAACCCTCCCTCCCCGTAATTGATATCAGAGGAGCCCCGGAGTAACGATTTCTAGAGTTCTAATATCGTAGCACTAATTGTAAGTTTCTATCTTTTATATTCAATTTCATTTATTTCACTGTTATTTATCTTAAAACCCATATATCTATTTTTCTGTCTTCTTTTGCCATTTGACTCCATGTGGGACGTTGTAGGTGTTGTGTGAAGACGTTTAAGATAACAGAAGGTCTTAGGTACCAAAGATAAATAATATGGAAGAAATAGATTGTTTATATAAAGATAAAACTTGTAACCATACTATGCATATTGACTCTAAGAATGAAAATAATATTTCGCTCTTAGTAAAGGTATCAATAGTTTAATAGATATGACATCTATATATTTTAATAAAATATATAATAAAGTTAGTAAAATAGAAGAAAAGTAGATAATATGGGGAAGTAATGATTTAGATTTGAACAACAAATCTAAAGACCTCTATCTAATGTTAATAATAAATTAGATCAAGTTATTAATAATAAAATATAGATTGATTTAGATTTAGATCTAGGTCCTTTATATTATGGTAATAGTAATGTAATTTTAACTTTATCGATGAAGATGATTCTTGGATGAATCTTCTACCTATAATAAAAAGAAAAGCAAAAAGAGAAAAGTTTAAAAAAAGAAAAGAAAAATATGACTTTGAATCTTATAAAACTCTTATAGAACATTGGAAAAACCAATTTTCAAAAACAAAAGACAAAAATGTGCAAATAGAATATTTACAATTAATAGAAGAACTTATGAACAACATAAAGATCCATTTACAAAATACAACTATCACTATATGTTAAATTATGATACTACAGAAAGTAGTAGTAGTTCTAATAATTCAGATGTAGATAAAAATGTCACGAGTCATAATTCTGATGAAGAAAATACTCCAACAGAAGAAAATATAGAAATTCATGAACCCATGGATACTGAACAAACAGATCCATATGATTATGAAATACCAAAACCTAGGGAAATTGATAAACTTGATCCTTATGGTAAAAGAAAAATAGATTTGGATCATCAAACAGATGATTATCTGAGATCTATTAATAAAAATTATGAAAATGTTGAAAACACAACAAGAATATTAGGTAAGCAGTTTGAAACTATAGCTACTAATGAAATAAAATCTGAAACCCCAGGAGAAACTAGTCAACCTACACCCATACCTTATAAGGTTGATGATTTAAATAAAAGAAATGTTGCTCAAGGAGGAGTATATTTAGACTTAACTAATGTTCCTTTATTAGAATATGAAAAATCATAGATGATTGGACACAATCAATGACTATTGTTGTAATCAACAACAGTACAGTTTGGTCAAAAGAAAATTTTCTAAACTATTTTGTAGGAACATTCCAAGGAAATGTTCTATAATTTCTTAGACGTTGGGAAGAATCCAACAAAGCAAAAGAACAAAAGGGTCAACTTATTAATCAAATAAGTACCCCTAAAGATTTACTAAAAGGGTTAACTTCAATTCTAAAAATAGAGTTTTGTGGTTACACGAATAAAAAAGATCGGGATAGTCAATCTAGCTATATTACATCAAAATTAAAATTATGTAATATAAGATATTTAGAAGAATTTTCTAAAAATTCCTTCATGAATATCAAAAGTTAAAAATGATAGTATATAATTTTGGAAAACCAATATTTTCATAAATTACCACCACATTGGGATGAAATTTGCATAAGTAAATATGATTCTTTTATCATAAAACATAGTAATGATATCAGAATGGATTTAGCAAATATAGATTCTATAGGTAATAGAATTAATTTTGCTAAAGAAAGAATAATATTACATTATTTACAAAGTAAAGTCGCTAAACAAGTCAAAAATAAATTAAGTTATAAATATTGTACAAAAATGTTAGAAAATGAATCGGAGTTTGGATGTAATCCTATACGTCCAAAACCTATAAAAACAAAAAAAATATAAATTAGCTAGATGGAAACCAAGAAATAAAAATTATCTTGGTAATACCAATAAAAAGAAAAAAAAATTGTTAGGAGAAAACATCTAATAATACTAAAAACAAATATGTAAATGTTTTATTTGTGATGAAGATGGTCACATAGCAACAAATTGTCCTAACAAAGGAAAAATGCTAGAAAAATATTAAAAATCTTGAAGAACAAGATTTAGAAGTATGTTTTAATGGGAAATAAATCCTCTTGAAATATTATATGAATTAGTATAAAATAGAGTCCGATCTGATTTCGATGAATATATTTTATGCTAGGAAGTATTTCTAAAAATCAATTAGAAGAAATTTCTAACTCGAACCACAATATATTAAATTAGGAAATTTAATCGAAGAAGAAACAAACTTTTCGATGATATAATAGAAAAAATCAATAAAATCATATTTCTAAAGAAGAAATTTATAAAATATCTAAGTTTAAAATATGGTCACAAAGACATATAGAAAAATTAGCGGTAACACGATGCTAAGGATACTAAAGGTGGATTAACAAAATCCCATTATTTACTAAAGATAAGATAAAGAGGATTAAGAAAAATATCATGAAGTTAGATATATACATTTAGGAATAATTATGATAACAATTAGAGCCTTATTTAGAAAAGGTCATGATATTCCTATTATAGCGATACTATTAGATAAAAGATTTGAAAATTCAATAAAAGCACTTATTGGAGGAATTCAATCTAATTTACATATAGGAGTTATAGAATTTAAAGTTAAACCAAATTACTTTATATCTATCACAGATCCTCTAATAGAAGAGTGTCTATGTCTTAGAATTCAGACAAAAAATTCTGATATTAGTGATTTAGCAGAAGATTTAGCAATCAGCTGGACTTCTATTAATGAATATACTAATACAAGCTGAAGTAGAAATAAAAGAAATAAATAATAAAATAATTGAGCTTGTTGAGCCTAATAAATTTACCACGGAAATTCAACCAAAATTATTACATTTAAAAGACTTATCAATTCCAAAAGATTGAATGATAGAAAAAGTTAATAATGCAAGTACTTCTAAACCAATAAGTGCTATAGAATATGTGTCATCTGGAGATAAGTTATATTTTAAAAATAATTTGATAACTAATACAGATACTAATTTAGTTTTACCCTCTAATTCTCAACTAGAGGAAGAAGAGGCAAATGTAAGTACTTATACACCAATAGGAATGAAAACAGTTCATATTCCTATTTTTCCTATCACACCAAAGAGAAATTCTAGACACACTAGAATGGAAGATATACAATCTTCAATAGAATATATTATTAATTTTCCGTCTTGCAATAAAAATAAATATATTAAAATTACATTATATAATAAAGAATATAAATCATATTCTTTACATGTTTTATTAGATATGGGAGCTACAACCAAGAGTTGTAAAAGAATGCTATTCTAAAGAAAATTGGAAACACATCAAAAGACAATAACTATTAATGGAATAAATGGTAATAAAACTATTATTTATTACAAAGCAAAAATATATCAATCTACATTAATAATATTAGATTTATAATTCCAAAAATATTATGTTTTCTGAAATGAATGGTGATTTTTACAAAGAAATAATTTTATAAATCAAATTTAATTTTATAAATCAATAGAAATACCATTTACCATTTACTATTAATAGAAAAAAATGGACAACCGTTATGAATTAACTATAGAAAAATCTTCTCCAATGGTAGTAAATACCATTAGTAGAAAATAAAACATAAATTGAAGAAGGAATAAAATTTATTAAGTGAGAATTTATTGAAGTGAAACTAAATTTATTTGTACTAATGATTGTTGATTTTTCAAGTAGGCCTTATGGATGAAGAGGTAAGGAAGGTGTTGAAAAGTGTATCAATGGATTAAGGAAATAGTTGGAGAATGGACATAAGGCACTTATCTAGGGAAAATTTGGAAAGAAATAATGGCCAATTGACCACAATATTGGTAAAAGCCAAAATTTTGTTAGTTTGGCAAAATCTCATTCTTTTCTCTTTGGTTAACCTTTGCACTTTGTGGAGAATTTTATTCCTCTCCTTTCAATATCCCTTTTTGATTTTGCATTTGGTTAAGCCTATCTCTTGACCATTTGGTCACTTTTAATTTTGTTAACTTTCTTTTGTATTCTCCTTGTCTTAAAAATCACCTATACCAAAATCAATCTCTTTTTTTTTTTCTTTGCCATGGCGAATATACCAGCACCAAGTATTTTCTTTTCTTTTCTTCTAATCTCCTTGAAATCAAAACATCATAATCCTTTCGTTCTTATGGAAAATTTTCTCCATATTCACTCTCTTGGCGAATGTTATTGTGCCTATAAGCCAAAAATTATTTTCCATTCTTAATCATTTATAGCGAATCTTCCATCAATTAAACATCATTCTTAACGGTCGTGGGAAGTAGGTAAGGGTTCCTCTCACGAACTCAAGAGATCGGAGAAACGTTGGAGGCGTTTTGTTTTGGTAAGGAAATCCTACTCTTTAAATCCAATAGGGAAGAAAAGCGGTGTTTAGTAGTTGATGAATCAAAATATATTTTAGGTCTTAGAAAGCGAGAAGGGTTAATACTCACGGTATCGAGGTGTGTAATTTTCACACTCATTATTTTGGTTGGATGTCAAATTTGGTATGGAAGTAAATCGTAAAAGCGATTAGATCGGTAAAACGTAAAAAATTGATATTATGGCGAAAATACGTAAAAGCGACAAATCGTGAAAATTACGAAAATGCCTCGAGTTATTAATTGTTATTATGAAAATTGGATATTTCGTGAAAATGGGCCGTAATTACTCTAGTTCGTGAAAATGGGCCGTAATTACTCTAGTTCGTGAAAATGGGCCGTAATTACTCTAGTTAGTGAAAACTAGTTCGTTAAAATTTAGCCAAAACGCTCTAGTTTGGTAAATGGGCCAAAGCCCACTAAATTGCTAAATGGATAAATTGCTATAATTATGGGCCAAATGAAATGTCATTTATAAACCCACCATGTTATGTATTGATAATAAATTTTATATTTTAAAGTATATGTATAATTGCATGGGTGGGATATATGAAGAGAAGAATGGCCGATTGCCACAATATCGACTTATTGCCTCTAGTTAGGTGGCTACGCCACAATATCGACTTATTGCCTCTAGTTCGGTGGCTCTTGCCACAATATCGCTTATTGCCTCTAGTTAGGTGGCTATGCCACAATTATAAAAAAGGCTTAATGCCTACGATTGGTGTGATGGCGGGGTGGGTTGACTTGATCCCCACAGGTGTGATGGTTGGTACGAGGGTGTTAGCGGATGGATATTAGGTTTGGGTTGGGAATTACATGTTTTTTTTATGCATTATTAATTATTTTAAATTCATGATATATTATTGAATTACGAATTGGGCTCAAGCCCCGACATAATATCTTGACAACCTGGCCCAATAATGGTGGTAAGTGAGTTACACACTGAGTTCTAAGTAACTCACCCCTTTAATTTCTTTCCATCTCAGGTAATGGAAACTGATGTGGACTTGGTGAGGATGACTTCGTGGAGGCCATCTTGCTATATATGGGTTATTTAAAACTCGAACTTTTAATAATTATTTTTACTATGTTGGGATGTTGTAATAAATGGCCTCTATAAATAACTTATGGATTTTATGTGTGTTTGGGATTTAAACTTTATTTTGGGCTTTCAAAACATGGGTGTGATTTATGATGCTTTACTTAAATAAATTTGGGTTTTCAAAGTATATGGAATTCTTTTATAAAAATTCTTTTATTGTTAACTCTTTAACAAATCTCCTAACGGTTTTGATAATACAAGATTTTCAACTAATGGTAGCGTTAAAGAATCAAGAATAGTTGAATCATGTAACAAACCAAATCTAGTCTCAACGCGTGTCACTAGAATGTCGAATCAGCGTGTCACATGTAAGTTTTTTAAAAACCATCTTTGCGATTGTTAAAAACTTGTTTGACAATTTCAGCCTCTTTGTTAAAACTCAAAACACTTAAGCAATTATTATCTACTTGAAAATGTAATTATCTTTAAAAACCTTTTTGGTTGTGAAAACATATTTGAAATAAATGATTTACAAAAATATGACGTTTGGAAATAGACTTGCAGAAGCATTTTGAAAACATTGCGGAAACATAGATAAAATACAAGTATTTTTGAGAGGTTAATTGATTAGTCGAAAATTGAGGTAGTGAACTTTAACCGTGACTTATGAAAATGTCATCGATAATTTGAAAGAGAATTTTCGAGTTAAATCATTTGTAAAAGTTTGTTATGAAAATCATTTGTTAGTCTATTTTGGAAAACCTTTGTTTAAGATTTTTAGAAAAATCCTCGTTTAAAAACAATTCAAGAATAATACTAAGTATGATAAAAAACATAAGCAAAATAAAATATTCCAGAGGCCTTATTACAACACAAAATAAACCCAAAATAGTAAGAATAATAAAGTGAACGAAATCAGGAAACTAAAGTTCAATAAAAACCATCTCTGAAGTATGGCCTCCACCGAGTCATCCATGGCCCAAGTCCACATCACTGAGCATTACGAAAGGATTAAGAAAGGAAAAAGGGGGGTGAGTTACAAGAACTCAGTGTGAAATCCCCTTACCGTTGTTCACTAGGCTTGAACCCATTTAGCAAAAATTTGGGCCTAAGCCCATCTAAGAATAACTTGGGCCGAAGCCCATTAAGCATAATCTTGGGCCAAAGCCCATTTACAAAACAGAATATATCCAATGAATCAAATGAATGTAATGCAATCCCAAACCAACCTAATACTCCATCCGCTACACACCACCCGTAGCAACCATCACACCTGTGGGGATCAAGTCAATCCACCCCGCCAACACACCAAAACGCTGGCAAATTGCCATTTATAATAATAATTCGCAGGCCAATGGCCATTTATAATCGCAGGAATTTAGCTATTTATAATACCAGAATTTGTGGCGAAGCCACCAGAATAACAGAATATACGTGGCATAGCCACCAAATAGATTGTGACAGAGTCACCAAAATATGTGGCAGAGCCACTAAATAGCTTCCTCCAATCATCAATATCCCAAACCCATGTAGAATTATGTGAATGCAACATTCATAGCAAATTATGATATTTACAATATAACAACGATAATTAATAACATCAGAGATTTATTACAAACAATTTGGCCCATTAACACTTTGCAAAATCGGCACATTATGTCATATATCAAATTCGGCCCATTTAGCCATATATCAAATTGGCCCATTAAGACATATATCAAAATTGGCCCATTAAGGCAATCTATCAAATCAGCCCATTAGGGGCATTTTCATAATTTGACCCATAAGGGTATTTTTGTAATTTCGCAACCCCAGACTTAATTACTAATTTGGGACATAAAACTTGAAACTGTCCATCTGCGTCATACTGACTAAATTGACTATAACTTGGGTTAGGAAACTCGAAATCTAAATCCGTAAATTTTCTTGAAACTAAACTCATATATCTTCTTACTAAAATTTTTCCAGAATTTTTTCTTAACCATTTAGTACAGTTTATTCCTTAAAATTTCCCTTGTTACACTGTCCAACGATTCTGACCTCTTTTACCTTAATTTCAAATATCTCACTGTACATGTTTCATATATTGTTCCTACTTGTTGATAATGAAAATAGGCTCATTAAGGATTCCATACATATAAATTATAACCCACAAATCACTTTGTACAATTTTATACGATTTTTCAAAAACAGATCAGGGAACCACAAAGTTAATCAGAACCAGTCTCACTAAAATTAAGATATCTCAGATTATGAAATTCTTTTTCCTTCTCCGTTTCTTCCATATCAAAATAGACACAGTAAGCTTTATTTGACATCTCATTCACTTTCTAATTCCCTTTCTCTTATTTTTCATGATTTTTCAAATATACATCACTGTTTCTAACCGTAACTGTTTTATTACAAAATATGGTTACTACTACGAATATCGTACTCTCGGTGATCACGGATGCGGTTTCGGTTTTCTTTGGTATTTCAACCGAATCAAAAAAATATCATACAAAATTTTAGAGATGTGAGATTACACATGTAACACCCCAAACCGGTCTATGCATCAAGGCGAGATTTGGTTTGTCACACAAATCAAACATCCTTTTAATCTATCTAATGGTTTAGGTGAATCGGTATTACAAAACTTTTTGAAAATAATGTTTAATAAAAACTAAGAGAAATAATTTAAATTCGATGATTTTGAGAAACATTAGTAGAAATCTTATCATTTAGTATTTAATTATCAAAAAGTTAAAGTAGTTTTTTTTAAAGAGTTCAAAAGGATTTGAAAATAAGAATAGATAAAGAATCTCATATGTTTGAAAACCCAATGTATTTTAAGGAAACATTTTATGATTAACATAAACCCATATTAAATATCAAAGCAAAATTTAAATCCATCCACACATAAAATCCATAACATATTAATAGAGGCCTTATTACATCATATCCAAAATAGTAATTTAAAGAAAGTACTTAATAAAAGTTCAAGGTTTATAAACCCATGTTTGCGATATGGCCTCCACGAAGTCAACCTCGCCCAAGTCCACGTCAATTTCCATTACCTAGGATGGAAAATTTAGGGAGTGAGTTACCCGAACTCAAATGTATAACTCACTTACTATATCCATTGGGCGGATCATCAAGTCATTATTTTGGGCTTGAACCAAAAATAGATTTAGCAATATAATAAATGAGATGCATGCAAAATGAAATTTCCCACCCAAACCTAATTTCCATCCGCTACACACCACCGCACCAACCATCACACTTGTGGGGATCAAGTCAACCCACCCGCCAACACACCAATCATAGGCATAAAGCCATTTTTAATTTGACCCATAAGGGTATTTTTGTAATTTCGCAATCCCGGACTTAATTACTAATTTGGAACATAAAACTTGAAACTGTCCATCTACGTCATACTGACTAAATTGACTATAACTTGGGTTAGGAAACTCGAAATCTAAATCCGTAAATTTTTCTTGAAACTAAACTCATATATCTTCTTACTAAAATTTTTCCAGAATTTTTTCCTTAACCATTTAGTACAGTTTATTCCTTAAAATTTCCCTTGTTACACTGTCCAACGATTCTGACCTCTCTTACCTTAATTTCAAATATCTCACTGTACATGTTTCATATATTGTTCCTACTTGTTGATAATGAAAATAGGCTCATTAAGGATTGCATAAATATAAATTATAACCCACAAATCACTTTGTACAATTTTATACGATTTTTCAAAAACAGATCAGGGAACCACAAAGTTAATCAGAACCAGTCTCACTAAAATTAAGATATCTCAGATTATGAAATTCTTTTTCCTTCTCCGTTTCTTCCATATCAAAATAGACACAGTAAGCTTTATTTGACATCTCATTCACTTTCTAATTCCCTTTCTCTTATTTTTCATGATTTTTCAAATATACATCACTGTTTCTAACCGTAACTGTTTTATTACAAAATATGGTTACTACTACGAATATACGTACTCTCGAGTGATCACGGATGCCGGTTTCTGGTTTTCTTTGGTATTTCAACCGAATCAAAAAAAAATATCATACAAAATTTTAGAGAGATGTGAGATTACACATGTAACACCCCAAACCAGGTCTATGCATCAAGACGAGATTTGGTTTGTCACACAAATCGAACATCCTTTTAATCTATCTAATGGTTTAGGTGAATCGGTATTACAAAACTTTTTGAAAATAAAGTTTAATAAAAACTAAGAGAAATAATTTAAATTCGATGAATTTGAGAAACATTAGTTGAAATCTTATCATTTAGTATTTAATTATCAAAAAGTTAAAGTAGTTTTTTTTAAAGAGTTCAAAAGGATTTGAAAATAAGAATAGATAAAGAATCTCATATGTTTGAAAACCCAATGTATTTTAAGGAAACATTTTAGGATTAACATAAACCCATATTAAATATCAAAGCAAAATTTAAATCCATCCACACATAAAATTCATAACATATTAATAGAGGCCTTATTACATCATATCCAAAATAGTAATTTAAAGAAAGTACTTAATAAAAGTTCAAGGTTTATAAACCCATGTTTGCAGTATGGCCTCCACGAAGTCAACCTCGGCCCAAGTCCACGTCAATTTCCATTACCTAGGATGGAAAATTTAGGGGCGTGAGTTACCCAGAACTCAGTGTACAACTCACTTACTATATCCATTGGGCCAGATCATCAAGTCATTATTTTGGGCTTGAACCAAAAAATAGATTTAGCAATATAATAAATGAGATGCATGCAAAATGAAATTTCCCACCCAAACCTAATTTCCATCCGCTACACACCACCTGTACCAACCATCACACTTGTGGGGATCAAGTCAACCCACCCCGCCAACACACCAATCATAGGTATAAAGCCATTTTTAATAATGTTGTGGTGAACCACCAAACTAGATTCGACAAAGTCACCGAACTAGAGGCATTAAGCCATTAAAATATTTGTGGCAGAGCCACCGAACTAGAGGCAATAAGCCATTTAAATATGTGTGGCAGAGCCACCGAACTAGAGGCAATAAGCCATTTAAATATGTGTGGCGAGCCACCGAACTAGATTTTGGCAATGTGCCTTTCTTCTCTTCATCATTTTCCCAACCCATGCAAACATGTATGCATAACAATCTATATCCACATGATAATTTTAGTAAAAAGCCCAATTTACAAGTGAAACAATATTTCAAGTTTTTATTAAAGCCCATAACACAAAATAACATATAGTCCATTTAGCAATCTAGCAACTTAGGCCCATTTAACGATCTAGCATATTTTTTGGCCCATTTAATGATCTAGCATATTCTCGGCCCATTTAACGATCTAGTATTTTTTTCAGCCCATTTAACGATCTAGTATATTTTTGGCCCATTTAACGATCTAGTATATTTTTCGGCCCATTTAACGATCTAGCATATTTTTTGGGCCATTTAACGATCTAGTATATTTTTCGGCCCATTTAACAATCTAGCATATTTTCAGCATATTTAACGATCTAGTATATTTTCGGCCCATTTAACACATGGGACATAAAATTTACAATTTACCAACTAACTCATTGAGGGCGTTTTCCTAAATTTCACAACTTTAACCGTTTTCATGTATTTTCACAAAAATACTAATTATTACGTATTTTTTCGATTTTGTCATCTTTACGATTTTTCTCAATACTTACGGTTTAATATCTAACCCGAGATAAGTGTGAAGTTACACACCTTATTATTGTGAGTACTAGACTTTCCCACTCGTCAGTACCTAAACATAACACGATAATTAGAATACTATCATATTTTTAAACTACACTATGGATAAATAATCTAAATCTTTACCGTCAGGATTTCGAACCACTTCTATTTTTGGTTTCTCCTCGATTGTTGGTTCGTTACCCGATGAGAATCCACGCACGAATAAGGGTTCGGGAGTACGAATGACTTCAAACAACTGGTTCTCCTCGGATGAGGGTCCGCAACCCGATGGAAAATCCCGGATTCTAAATAGCCCTTCGTTTATACTTAGGGGGAATAGCGGAACCACCCCTCTTTCGAAAACTATGCATTACCCTTTTCTGCCCTATCTTGAATGTCTCTAATGACATAAGATCATTAGTCCGACTAATAATTATTGAAATATGGCTAACGATTTTAAAAGATTTGAAATTGGCTTACCACAATTATCCTCGTTCCACGAAGAAACGATCGAGCGATTACGTCCCTATAACAAAATCGATTAAATAACTAACTATACCAAAATGACGAATAATATGAGAATCCTTGAATAAACTCCTTACCTTAACTCTTAAAATCGATTCCAACGATCCACAATACTCAAGAACACATTGAGTTTCTGCCCTCCAAAAATCTCACTATTGTCCACAGTTGAAAAGAATTGAGTGAGAAGAATACTTATGAGTAAAGGAGAATTCGGCTATGATCAAACAAAGAAAATGAAAAAGATTTGGCACAAGAGCAAACTAACATTCGGCCATGAGAAAAGTATTGAAAAGACTTTAGTTTAGAAAAAGTAAAAGAATGGAAGATGGAAATGATATGATTCGGTTTTCAAGAGAGAAAGAGAAAGAAAAGAGAAGAAAAGAGAAAGAAAAGAGAAGAAAAGAGAATTGAGTTTAGGAGAATTTTGCATTCGGCATTGTGAAGGAAAAGAGAAAAGAATGGCCTTCTTTCTTTTTGTGTGATGATAGTTTCAGACTAGGAAGAATGATTGGCAAAGAAATGACCAAATGGTCAAATAGAAAGGATGGTAAAAAGATGCTATAGTTTCCTCAAGGTTTAAGGTATAATCGGCTAGAGAGAGCAAATTTTGGAAGAGAGTTTGATAAGCAAGCATCAAATGACCAAAAGAAAGTGTTCATCCTACACCCAAGCCTACCAAACCAATCAACAAAACCACCACCCTCTAGCCCTTATGCCGTCCACATACATGGTCAAAAGGCCATTAGAAAGTTTCAAAACATCAACCTCTTCTTAAGCCTTATCATCCTCCTTTTCCTTAAGTTAAAGAAACATTATCCCCAATTCAAGCCATTCTATCCCTAACTCAAGCTTTCTATAACCCTTAGTCTTCTTACCAAAAATTAATTAATCCAACTCATCCTAATCTTATCCATAGTCGACACATGTTAGGATAAAGCAAAAATAAAAACTCCCTAATTGCATGCTAGGTGATTCGAACCTCTCCCCTCAAGTCCAACTTATGGCGCCATCACCACTTTGCCAATTACTCATCTTATGCCATCTTTTAGTACTTAATTAACTTATGTTTCAAGGTCACCTAATTTCTTTACATTAAAGTACACTTTACTAATATTTATTCTAATTCCAAGTAAACCCGAGCTAACACTTAGCAACATAATGATACTCGAATATTTAGGATGTTACAATTCTACCACTTTAAAGAAAATTTCATCCTCGAAATTTACCTGATTAAAAGAGGTGAGGATATTGTTGCCAAATTGCATCCTCAGGCTCCCACGTAGCTTCCTCCACTCCGTGATTACGCCATAAAACTTTGACCAACGGCACAGTCTTCTTTCTTAGCACTTTTACATCTCGGTCTAAAATTTCCACTGGTTTTTCCTCAAAAGACAAGTCTGATTTCAATTCCACCTCCTCTACCGGTACTATATAAGATGGATCCGATCTATAGTGTTTCAGATGGAAACATGGAAAACATTATGAATTTGACTCAACTTCAAGGTAGTTCAATCGATAAGCCCTTTGGACCAACACGCTTCATCACACGATATGGCCCAATGAACCTAGGGCTCAACTTGACCTTCTTTCCAAATCTAAAAATTTTCTTCCGAGGTGAGACCTTGAAAGGCTGCTATCTCTCAAAGAACTCGATATCCTTACGCTTCAGGTCTGCATATGACTTCTGTCTATCCAAGCTTCCTTTAACCGTGTTTCGAATAACTTTTACTTTTTTTTAGTTTCAAATAACAATTCAAGACCCAACATCTGCCACTCGCCCAATTCAGTCCAACAAGTAGGAGTACAGCACCTACGACCATACAATGCCTCTTAGGGTGCCATCTGAATGCTAGACTGATAGCTATTGTTATCTGAATTCGCCAATGGTAGAAAATCCTCCCAACTACCTCTGAAGGCGATCACACATCCCCTTAACATGTCTTCCAATATCTGAATTACTCTTTTCGATCGACCATCGGACTGAGGATGAAAAGTCGTCTTGAAGTTTAACCGTTCCCAAGGCTTCATGCGAGCTTTCCAAAATCGTGATGTAAATCTAGGATCCCTATCTGATATAATAGACACTGGTACCCCATGCAACCTCACGATTTCAGATACATACAGCTTAGCCAAATTCTGTAATGAATAATCCATATGAACTGGAAGAAAATGAGCAGTCTTCATCAAATGATCAACTACTACCCATACGAAATTTTTCTTAGTAGGTGTTAAAGGTAACCCACTAACAAAATCCATTGTTATTCGCTCCCATTTCCAAAGAGGAATCTTTACTGGGTTGTAATAAACCCGACAAAGAATTGATGCTCCACCTTCACTTGTTGACAAGTCAAACATTTTCCTACAAACTCGAAATCTCACGCTTCAACACTGGCCACCAATACTATTCACAAAGATCTCGATACATCTTATTTCCTCCGAGGTGCATAGCATAAGGGCTACTATGCGCCTCCCACAAAATCATTTGCCTCAAATCTGAGTCTTTAGGAATGCAAGCCCTTCCACGAAAACATAGCACTCCATTCGTGTTTATACCAAAATCCTCTATTTCACCCCTTCCAACCTGTTGAAGTAAGGGTCCCAACTTTTTATCTGATATCTGCTTCTCTTGAATTTGTTCTAACCACAGAGGCTTCACCTGAAGTTCTACTGACAGACTACCATCCTCATACAAACTCAAATAAGCAAACATTGCTCTCAATTCAGATACCGCCTTACGACTTAACGCGTCAGCTACCACATTAGCCTTTCCAGGATGATACTCGATTGAGAAATCATAGTCCTTTAATAATTCCACCTATCTTCTTTGTCTCAAATTTAATTCCTTCTGAGTAAGAAGATACTTAAGACTATTGTGATCCATGTAGATGATAGACTTCTCACCGTAGAGATAGTGCCTCCAAATCTTTAAAGAAAATACCACTGCAGCTAACTCTAAATCATGAGTAGGGTAGTTTACTTTGTGCGGTCTCAATTGATGAGAAGCATAAGCCACCACCTTTCCATTTTGCATCAGCACACAACCCAAACCCGTGTGAGACGCATCACAATAAACAGTAAATTCTTTTCCAGCTTCAGGCTGAATCAAAACTGGTGCCTCCGTCAGAATCTTCTTTAATTTCTCGAAACTCTCTTGTTGTTTTTCAATCCAAATATACGGTACTCCCTTCCGCAATAGTTTAGTTAGGAGTGCAGCAATCAACGAAAACCCTCAATGAAGTGTCTATAATAACTAGCCAAACCTAAGAAACTCTGAATTTTAGCTATCGACTTTGGTGGTTTCCAATCCAATATAGCCTCAATCTTCCGAGGATCCACATTAATTCCTTCAGCTAATACCACATGACCTAAGAAAGTCACTTCCTTTAGCCAGAATTCACATTTACTGAATTTGGCATAAAGTTGCTTATCACAAAGTAACTGTAATACTTTACGCAAATGCGTGTCATGTTCCTCATCATTTCTTGAATAAACCAAAATGTCATCTATGAACACTACCACAAACCGGTCTAAATATGGTTGAAAGACTCGATTCATCATATCTATAAATGTGGCTGGTGCATTGGTTAACCCAAACGGCATCACCAAAAACTCATAATGTCCATAACGAGTTCAGAATGCCATCTTATAAATATCTACTTCTTTCACCTTAAGTTGGTGATAACCCGATCTCAAATCAATTTTGGAAAAAACTGAAGCTCCTTTTAATTGATCAAACAGGTCATCAATTCTTGGCAAAGGATACCTATTCTTCATCGTTAATTTATTCAATTACCGATAATTAATGCACATACGCATCGATCCATCTTTCTTCTTAACGAACAAAACTGGTGCTCCCCACGGAGACACACTTGGTCGAATAAATCCCCGATCCAACAATTCTTGAATTTGAGCTTTAAGCTCCGCCAACTCCTTCGGTGCCATTCTATAAGGAGCAATGGACACCGGGGTCGTTCAGGACAAAAGCTCAATACCAAATTTTACTTCTCGATATGGAGGTATACCAAGAAGTTCTTCGGGAAATACATCTGAAAATTTTTTCACCGTTCTCACATCATCCACAGATAACTCTTTGGCATCCAAAGCACAAATAAAAGCTAGGAATGCTCCATACCCCTTCCGCACCAACTTTTCTGCCTTCAACGCAGATACCACATTTGCCAAATAATTCCTTCGTTCACCTATCATTATTACTTCCTTATCACCCGAAGTTCTTATTGACATCCGCTTTTCAGCACAATCCAAATGTGCCCAGTGCTTAGCTAACCAATCCATGCCCAGAATGAGATCGAACTCGCCGAAAGGCAATTCCTTCAAATTCGCAAAAAATATTTCTTCTTGAATTTCTAAGGGCATGTCTCAAAACAGTTTATTTACAATTCCCGACTGTACTAAAGGATTAATTACTGTCATCTCACTATCGGTAATTTCAGATTTTAGATTCAAGTTTCCAGATATGGCGCTGGCAACATACGAGTGGGTAGAACCAATATCTATTAAAGTAGTAACAGGTACATCAAAGATGAAGAATGTACCAGTTATTACATCAGGTGCATTGCCATCCTCGCGGCGTCTAACTGCATAGACCAGTCCTGGTTATCTTGCATCCGTGTTACCTTTAGGACCATTACCTTGACCCAGTGCACCTTGACCACGTCTAGCCCCATTACCACCACGACACGGTCCACGGCCTCTCGGTGGGTCTTTGAGTACCTCTGGCCATTACAGTGCATCGATATTCGAACTTCCCGAGTCGTATCCATACGTTGAGGCAATTTCTATATTGATGATCCATTAAACCACATTTATAACAAGCACCGTTTTCCTCCAAAGACTCTCCAAATGCCTTTTCCCACATTCGGTACAATCTCGACTTTGATTATTAGCTACTGGTGCTCTACCTTGAGTGGTTCATCATTCCGAGGCCTCTTGAAACCTTTTGAAAACTCGATTGCTTTATATCCTCTTGCCTCTAAATCTTTCCGATTCAAAGTTACGAGTTCTTAGCCTCTTGGCTATCTTGGCTTTCTCCAAGCGTGGCAAAAGTTCTAACTTGTTGTGGGGCTATCGAACCGCAACTCATCATTCAACCCATCATCAAACGTACACAACATTCATGATCCGTTGACAGTATTGTTCGAGCATAGCAACTCAAGCGTAAAACTCAACCTCATATCTTGCTTGTCTTATTCCTTGAATTAGATTCAAAATTCCTTCCTTGAGCGTCCACATAACTTGTTCCTACATATTTTCCTTAGAAGGCGCTTTGAAGAATTCCCAAGTAATCAATCTGACCTCGGTGCCCTCTCGAGCGATAAACCACCATTGATACACCTCGTCTCTTAGCAAGGATCGACTTCTTTCGGTTTACGCTTTCGACGATTGCATTCCATATCATCCATAATCGCTCCTGACTTGAGCCAATATTCTACCACATTCGGAGCTACACTGGAAACTCCTCTAAAAACTTCTGCACCATTATACTTGAGTTGTTTCGATATCGACCCACGAGCTGATGGCCCAACTCTAGTTCCAGCGACCCTTTCTAGGACTCGCAACATTGTTTGCGTCAAAGCATTATCTTCTTCCATATGATCATGTGTTCCCGTCTCACTTTCAAGTGAAGCAGGTGCAACCATTTTGGCATATGATTTGGTGCTTCAGACGTAGTACCTCGTCCTCTACCACGGCCACATCTACCGCGTCCACGACCACGTCCTCTAGAGCTCATAACGTCTAATTCTATTTAATCTGATTACAAGTTTTATGAATCAGAATACTATTTCAATGTTTATTAACGATGTTTTATGAGATTCGAGAGATAAAGTTATTTTTCGCAAACACATCCTATAGTCTCAATCTCTATGATTTTCAACATCTAAAACTAGAAGTTCTAGAGTGTTCCTATGATCATATCATCATCATAATAATCATTCAGTCATGAATACTTACTTGACTTGGTGACGGATGCTTGTGGTGCCATACTAATCTTTAAAACATAATTGAAATAATTTCATACAGAAGTTATTTGTTGAACCCAACCACAGCCGAGTTTTAAAGCGGGCTCGATACCATTAAATATAACACCCCAAACCGGTCTATCGTCAAGATGAGATTTGGTTTGTCACAAAATCAAACATCCTTTTAATCTATCTAATGGTTTAGGTGAATCAGTATTACAAAACTTTTTAAAATAATGTTTAATAAAAACTAAGAGAAATAATTTAAATTCGATGAATTTGAGAAACATTAGTTGAAATCTTATCATTTAGTATTTAATTATCAAAAGTTAAAGTAGTTTTTTAAAGAGTTCAAAAGGATTTGAAAATAAGAATAGATAAAGAATCTCATATGTTTGAAAACACAAAGTATTTTAAGGAAACATTTTATGATTAACATTAACCCATATTAAATATCAAAGCAAAATTTAAATCCATCCACACATAAAATCCATAACATATTAATAGAGGCCTTATTACATCATATCCAAAATAGTAATTTAAAGAAAGTACTTAATAAAAGATTAAGGTTTATAAACCCATGTTTGCAGTATGGCCTCCACGAAGTCAACCTCGGCCCAAGTCCACGTCAATTTCTATTACTTGAGATGGAAAATTTAAGGGAGTGAGTTACTCAGAACTCAGTGTATAACTTACTTACTATATCCATTGGGCAGATCATCAAGTCATTATTTTGGGCTTGAACACAAAAATAGATTTAGCAATATAATAAATGAGATGCATGCAAAATGAAATTTCCCACCCAAACCTAATTTCCATCCGCTACACACCACCCGTACCAACCATCACACCTGTGGGGATCAAGTCAACCCACCCCGCCAACACACCAATCATAGGCATAAAGCCATTTTTAATAATATTATGGTGAACCACCAAACTAGATTGTGACAAAGTCATCGAACTAGAGGCATTAAGCCATTAAAATATTTGTGGCAGAGCCACCAAACTAGAGGCAATAAGCCATTTAAATATGTGTGGCAGAGCCACCGAACTAGAGGCAATAAGTCAGTTAAATATGTGTGGCAGAGCCACCGAACTAGATTTTGGCAACAGGCCTTTCTTCTCTTCATCATTTTCCCAACCTATGCAAACATGTATGCATAACAATCTATATCCATATGATAATTTTAGTAAAAAGCCCAATTTACAAGTGAAACAATATTTCAAGTTTTTATTAAAGCCCATAACACAAAAAAACATATAGCCCATTTAGCAATCTAGCAACTTAGGCCCATTTAACGATCTAGCATATTTTTCAACCCATTTAACGATCTAGCATATTCTCGGCCCATTTAACGATCTAGTATATTATTCGGCCCATTTAACGATCTAGTATATTTTTGACCCATTTAACGATCTAGTATATTTTTTAGCCCATTTAACGATCTAGCATATTTTTTGGCCCAATTAACGATCTAGTATATTTTTCAGCCCATTTAACGATCTAGCATATTTTCGGCCCATTTAACGATCTAGTATATTTTCGGCCCATTTAACACATGGGACATAAAATTTATAATTTACCAACTAAATCATTAAGGGCGTTTTCATAAATTTCACACCTTTAACCGTTTTCATGTATTTTCACAAAAATACTAATTATTACGTATTTTTCTGATTTTGTCAGCTTTACGATTTTTCTCAATACTTACAGTTTAATATCTAACCCGAGATAAGTGTGAAGTTACACACCTTATTATTGTCAGTACTAGACTTTCCCACTCGTCAGTACCTAAACGTAACACGATAATTAGAATACTATCATATTTTAATACTACACTAATTGATAAATAATCTAAATCTTTACCCTCAGGATTTCGAACCACTTCTATTTTTGGTTTCTCCTCGATTGTTGGTTCGTTGCCTGGTGAGAATCCACGCACGAATAAAGGTTCGAGAGGACGAATGACTTCAAACAATTGGTTCTCCTCGGATGAGGGTCCGCAACCCGGTGGAAAATCCCGGATTCCCAAAATAGCCCTTCGTTTATACTTAGGGGGAATAGCGGAACCACCCCTCTTTCGAAAACTATGCACTGCCCTTTTCTGCCCTATCTTGAATGTCTCTAATGACATAAGATCATTAGTCTGGCTAATAATTATCGAAATATGGCTAACGATTTTAAAAGATTTGAAATTGGCTTACCACAATTATCCTCGTTCCACCAAAAAATGATCGAGCGATTACATCCCTATAACGAAATCGATTAAATAACTAACTATACCAAAATGACGAATAATATGAGAATCCTTAAATAAACTCCTTACCTTAACTCTTAAAATCGACTCCAATGATCCACAATACTCAAGAACACATTGAGTTTCTGCCCTCCAAAAATCTCACTATTGTCCACGGTTGAAAAGAATTGAGTGAGAAGAATACTTATGAATAAAGGAGAATTCGGTTATGATCAAACAAAGAAAATGAAAAAGATTCGGCACAAGAGCAAACTAACATTCGACCATGAGAAAAAGTATTGAAAAGACTTTAGTTTAGAAGAAAGTAAAAGAATGAAAGGTGGAAATGATATGATTCGGTTTTCAAGAGAGAAAGAGAGAAAGAAAAGAGAAGAAAAGAGAAAGAAAAGAGAAGAAAAAGAGAATTGAGTTTAGGAGAATTTTGCATTCGGCATTGTGAAGGAAAAAGAGAAAAAGAATGGCCTTCTTTCTTTTTGTGTGGTGATAGTTTCGACACTAGGAAGAATGATTGGCAAAGAAATGACCAAATGGTCAAAGAGAAAGGATGGTAAAAAGATGCTATAGTTTCCTCAAGGTTTAAGGTATAATCGGCTAGGAGAGAGCAAATTTTTGGAAGAGAGTTTGACAAGCAAGCATCAAATGACCAAAAAGAAAGTGTTCATCTACATCCAAGCCTACCAAACCAATCAACAAAACCGGCCACCCCCTAGCCCTTATGCCGTCCACATACATGGTCAAAAGGCCATTAGAAAGTTTCCAAAACATCAACCTCTTCTTAAGCCTTATCATCCTCCTTTTTCCTTAAGTTAGAGAAACATTATCCCCCAATTCAAGCCATTCTATCCCCTAACTCAAGCTTTCTATAACCCTTAGTATTCTCACCAAAAAAATAATTAATCCAACTCATCCTAATCTTATCCATAGCCGACACATGTTAGGATAAAGCAAAAATAAAAACTCCCTAATTGCATGCTAGGTGATTTGAACCTCTCCCCTCAAGTCCAACTTATGGCGCCATCACCACTTTGCCAATTACTCATCTTATGCCATCTTTTAGTACTTAATTAACTTATGTTTCAAGGTTACCTAATTTCTTTACATTAAAGTACACTTTACTAATATTTATTCTAATTCCAAGTAAACTCGGGCTAACACTTAGTAACATAATGATACTTGAATATTTAGGATGTTACAACACACCATTTCAAACATGTTTTCGGAAGGTACGGGATTACACACATTATTCAGAATCTGTAACACGATATTCTCTGCGGCACCTAAAGATACAATCGGTCAACAATTAGTCTAAAACCCAATTTACAACTTCATCCAAGTATTGCGATTGATTTAACAATCTATATCACTTACCAACAAGATAGGTTTTCGACTTTACCACTACTTTTGAAAAATCCACAAGTAGAGAGTATCGCGTGATTTCGTGCCTAACACCATTATCGATTAGCCAAACTTTCAATCCAATTAACACCATAACTGAATAGCGATATCGAATGGACTATGAAAAGACTCCTTACCTTAATCGATGATAATCTGGATTCCCACTAATTGGCTTATGACTACGAATGAATCGACAAGGATTTGGTATTAGGCCACCCACTAGAACTCTACGAAAGAGTTGATCAAATATGAGAGTGATGGAGAGAGTGATATTTTGATAAGAAACAAAGTGGAATAGCCGTATAGTGATGAACATATATATTCGGTTAGAAAGAGAAGAAATGAAAGGATTAGAAATGAAGCCCTTACCCGATTCAACGAAGGAGAGATGTCCAACACACAAAAATGGGGAAGATAGAAGATGATAGAAATTTGGCTATCAAAAGAAGATGAACAAGAGATGAATATTTGACTAAACAAAAGAGAAGAAAGATGCACAATTGTGCTAGGAGGTTTCGGCAAAGAGAATAGTAAATTGGAAGAAGATGACACAAAAGTTACAAATAGGATTTTTGGCCAAAATAATACCAAGACCTTACCAAATGCCAAAGTAAAAATTTCAGCTACCTATCTACCCCCAAAACCGTCCACATACATTACAATATTGGTCGAACATTTGGCCAACCACACTTTCCATAACATTCCCCCCTTTTTGTGCCAACATGTCCCCCATAATTGCCTTTTTCTTTTGATTCCTTTCCCTAACCTCAACCTTTCCTTATTTCCTTAGCCACCTTACCAAAAATAAAGAAGTCCACCTTGCCATATATACCTCTTGGCCACACTTAAGGAGAGCATGCAAAAATAATAGTCAAAATTTGCACACAATGGGATTTGAATGAAGTCATTCACTTGATATCATAACCTCTTTTCTAATTGCTCATTTATGCTAACAATTTACTCATTTATTTATACAAGCCTTGAAGCTACTTACCAT
This sequence comes from Gossypium rotundifolium, assembly GCA_025506655.1. Taxonomy (NCBI): domain Eukaryota; kingdom Viridiplantae; phylum Streptophyta; class Magnoliopsida; order Malvales; family Malvaceae; genus Gossypium; species Gossypium rotundifolium. The sequence continues at coordinate 79,044,866 of CP106723.1, forward strand.
CTCTCCTTAAAGTGCTAAAATACCAAATATTTCCTAAGGCCTAATTAAACTTGAGACTTCATAGAAACCCCGTAACCTTCCAAATTCACTTAACTAATAAGTTCAATTTGCAACAACGCCATTCTCATATTCTCAAAAATTTTAAACATTCTTACGCCCAATGCCCATTGGGCCCAATCCTACTAGGCCCAATTTGGGGATGTTACAGGTAAGGTAACCATTTGAAACACAATCACCAAACACGGTGAGTTATTTTAATTTTTCTCAGGATCCTTATTCAGTATATCAAAAAAGCTATGCTGAAATTATAAAAGAAACAGAAAATTTGTTGAAAAAACAACAAATTCTTAAACTAAAAGATTTTTGTAATCCAGGTTTAGAATATTATAATTTTATAAATAAAATATGGAAAACCCATATTTCTAAACAAAGAGCAAACTTTAGATGAGCTCTTACGCAATTTTCAAATTTCTTAGTTGAAAAAACAACTAACGAAAATGTATCTGATGATTTATTATTAAAATCTATTTTATATAAAGATTGAGTCGAGATCCTAATTGAATATATGGATATAAAGGAGATAAATAATCTTCTTGATATATTCTAATATTTTATTAATAAAGGAACAAACAATCCTATTATTAATAAAATGTTTAGAATATGTCTATATAAAAAATGTAGACAAATTCTACAACCGGATATTTTTCAAAAATAAATGGAGGTATTTGCAACCATCAAGCTTAGTATAAAGAAACATTTTCAAAACACTTCTTAAAAGCTTATGTTTTTACTAATAATATAGGAGAACAATTTCCTACTATCAAATTTAGGCTTGATCATGAACCATTTGATATAACCAGTATTGAATGGGAATTTGTTAAAGAAATAACAGTCCAAAATCTTTCTTTTCATTTATTAAAAGATTTTCCTACTATAGTAAAATCTAGATTAATAAAATTTACTAATATAGATGATTTTGTCTATTATTTTCATATAGAAATAAACAGTTTTATTGGTATTGCTGAAAAAGAAATACTTATATGCTCTGGACCGATGGCAAAAGAATTTTAGCATACGACACTGGAAAAATCCAGGGAGAAAAGCGAAGAAGCTTTTCAGTTATTAAAAAAGATAGCTGATATGGAGATCGATGATTATCCAAAATCAACGAAAGTCAAAGACACGTGGGAAAGCTGGAATACACCAGTTGTAACACCCCAAACCCGGCCTAGAAGTTAGGCCCCAATCTGGAGTGTCACATTGAGGTGCTTTTCGAGAAACCATGGTTCCATTTGAAAACCTTTCTTGATATTAAAAACTAAAGTCCCAGTTTGCGTTTGTTTATTATTAATCGACGTTTATTTAAAAGTTATTACCTAAAAAAGAAACTTTGTTTGTTGCGAAAACTTAATTAAAATGACTGACTTATGAAAACGTGATGTTTACGACCTATTCGCGAAAGCGTAGTATTTTGAAAGCAGATATTGTTTTGGAAAACTGTGATACAAAGTTTAACAAATTTAAAACATAATAAACTAAAAATCCAAAAGTAAAACCAGAATTTAAGAGAGGCCTTATTATAAAATATTAACCCAAGTTAAAAATAAGTAAAATACTAGAGTCCAAAACTACTCGTAGTGTGGCCACCTTTGAGTCTTCTAGCACGTCGAACCTCTTACTAAGGATTACCTGAGAAAAAATATTAAAAAGAGGGTGTGAGTTTATGAAAACTCAGTGTGCATAACCCTAATCAATAAGAACATGAATCATAATAGTTTGGGCCGAAGCCCATTTCAGTAATGGTGGCAGTTGGGCCTTAGCCCATAAAAGCCTCAGTTGGGCCTTAACACATAAATGTAACAAATCATATTTATCTGGGCCTGAGCCCATCTCAAATAAAACCACATATGCAATGCATTAATGCCCATACCAACCCTGCACTCCGTCTCCTGTCCAACCTTGCACTCCTGTGGGGATTTAATCGATCCACCTATCCCTACACTCCTTATGTAGCACCGGTTGCGGCACTAACTTATCGGTGCAGCATAGCTACTCGGTGGCTAAAAGCCTTCGGTGGATCCACAGTCGTCAAGTGACCATGCGATCCTATCTGCACTTCCCCTTTCGAATAATCCCATCCCCATGCAACATAATAACACATGAATGCAACATACCATAATAATCATACAATAACAATCATAAATCACATACAAGAATAATCATATAACATGTGGGGGAGTTTTCATCATTTTTGCCCTCCAAGGGCATATCGATCTTTTTACCCATCGAGGGTATTTTCGTAATTTACCTACCAAGGGTATTTTCATAATTTACCTACCAAGGGTATTTTCATAATTTACCCACCAAGGGTATTTTCATAATTTACCTACCAGGGATATTTTCATAATTTACCCACCAAGGGTATTTTCATAATTTACCTACCAAGGGTATTTTCGTAATTTACCCACCAAGGGTATTTTCATAATTTACCCATCAAGGGTATTTTCGTAATTTACCCACCAAGGGTATTTTCGTAATTTAACCACTAAGGGTATTTTCATAATTTTGTACCTGCAATGGCCTTTTTGAATGCCCAAAGTTGCCCTGAGTGACTCGGCTACCATTTTTTGGTCTTTACCGGACTATTGGGCCCAAACTCGATTTTGGCCCATTCGGGCCCACGCGCTTTGTGGCCCACCTAGCACAAATCTAGCCACGTATATAAAATTCACCTAGTCTAGTTCACTATATACTACACCATCATACATTTTATTCAATTGGGCCCACGAGCCCATTGGGCCCACTTCGACCATCACGGCCCAACAGCCTCAACCCACAAGAACACTACTGATGGCCTCAACTATCGCGTCGAAGCCCCACACATGCGCTCGCACGGCCATGTGGCTACTATTGCCATGACCGGCACTTCGGCATTTGTCGCTCTACAACTAGAGTAGAGAGAGAGTTGCACACCTGATAGAAATTCTAAAGCTGCTAAACCGCGCTCCCAAAGCTGCTATGCCCAACGCCCACCAAGGTATCTTTTCTCTCCTCCTAGAATACTCTTTATATAGCTAGCTTCTCACCTTCCTTCTTTATATCTTTTCGATGTGGGATCCTTCCGCTAGCAGAGTTTAAATCCAACTCAAACTCTTGCCACCCCATCTTATATAAATAAATACTACCTTGCTTCTCACGAGATTCGAAACTAGGCTTCCTATAACATAATCCACGCTGCTAGACACTTTACCAACTAGCTCATTGTTTCTAAAATCATGCACAACTAAATATAAGTCCTATGGCCAAATTAAAAAATCCATTTAAAAAGAAAACCAAAATGCAAGCACCAAGACCTGAACCTTGGACCTTCTTCCTTTCTCTATGGCATCACCCCTCTTGCTCCTTAAGTGGCATCACATTGCCACTACACCACACACTCCACTTGTCATTTTTCCCCACATTTTATTCATAAAGCCTACCTACCAACTCCTAGGGTTTTTTCACGTAAAACAAAAAATTTTCCTATAGCCTAACTTTAACCCGGGACTTCAAAAGCCCCTAACCTTCCAAAATCACTCACCCAATAGGTCCAACTTGCCTTAGTATCATTCTCTTGTTCTCAAAAATTTTAAACGCCACCACCCTAAGGCTCATTGGGCCCAATCCTACTAGGCCCAGTTCCAGGATGTTACACCAGCCTTCCCAGAGTCATTACATCTCAATGGAATTAAGGAGAGGAATCTCAAAATATCCAAGAAGGATAACAGCAAAACAAAACACATGGAAGAATGACATCCAATAAAGGAGCATTCAATTTTGGAGGAAATCACCATCCATAAATGTCCATAAACAAATGAGACAAAAATTGATGAAAGCATGATGGAAGCAACCATCACATCAACAATTACATCAAGGAAGCTACGTGGAAGCAACCATGAATGCATGAGTAATGTGGAAGCAACCATCACATCAAGGAAGCTACGTGGAAACAACCATGAAGCTAACATTTAAGTCATCGTTATCAGGATACTATTCAGATTTGAATTGTAAATAAATTAAAGTTTAGAATTTGTATTATAAATAGGCATTGTTGTAGCCTAAACAAGGGCATCGAGAAAAATATCAAATTTGGTTTTCTTTGGTATACTCTCTTGCTCAAGAAATCAAAGAAATCTTTCTTGATCATCCTCTTGTAAATTATCCTTGTAAATTATCTACTACCTTTTGAGCAATAAAATCCTACGATATTTACAAGTTGTTTAACATATATTTCATTTTTAAATTTTGAAAATGATAAGCTTTTCTTTTGGGCTTCAAATAACACAATTAAAATAAATGAGGAATTTTTAATGTTTTGCATCATCTAATAACAACCGAGATCCAGAATCAAAAAATTGGGTAGGGTTGAGGGCATTACAAATATCGATACCATTTTGGCATTATGTTTGTTTAAAATTGTTCATATGGTTAAATATCAATACCAAATTCCAAAATATCGATACCTAAGTTCAAAAATGGTATAGACCAATCTTTAAAATGTCCATTTCATTCTAGTATCACCTACAAATCAATTTATCATAATATCAACCAAAAGCATACCACAAATATCACCTATACAATCATCCTATGTGCCTAACCTGATTTGATTTCCCAAACCTAAATAGAACCTCAAAAATCAATCAATGAGACCCATATTTGATAGTAAGGAGAGTGCACGATTGTTGTTAAGGACCATCTTGATTTAGGAACAAAAGGATGGAAACTGTAACACCCCGAATTTTGGGCCTAGAAGAAATAGGTTTTGAACAAGGGAACAGTTAGGAGACTACACATAAATATTTAGTTGTGCAAGAAAATGACATGAATGAATGTCTGCTTCAGTGGCTAAGTGATTTAAGAGTGTTTGAAAGTGTCTGAAAAGTCAGGGGTTCAAGCCTTGGCTTATGGAAATTTTTTATTTTAAGTGAATAAAATCCTTGGATCTAGATAGTAGGTTCTTAAATTATTGTGGTTAAAATATGATACAAAGGAGCCGTTGGTCTAGTGGTAAGGGGCGTGTGGAGTGTACATGGGGTCTAAGGTTCAAGTGGTAGTGCATCAAAAAGGAAGTATTCATTTTGCTGCCCAATTCATGTGGGTGGTAGAGTTGGATTGAAATATTGCAGAATGGAGTTTGAATTGGTCATAAAGAGAATTGAGGAGGGATATTTAGAGAGATTTGAGGAGAGAATATTAGGATTTGGGGAGGTTGTTGTTGTGGAGAGATTTTAGGAGAAAATCAAGGGATGTGAGAGGAGAGGGAGAGTTGTGCCAAAACTGGACTGTGAACACTCATGAATTCGGCCAAAGGGGGAAAGCTGCTTATTTTCGATTTTGCTCTGCATTTGTGTTTTTCCCTCTGCCGAAACCTTCCTCTGCCAAAACTGTTTCTCTTTTCTCTCCCTCTCTGCCGCCACACTCTCCTAGTTCTCTATCGATTTGGTCTGCTTCTCCTAACACCCTGCTTATGTTTCCAAATCTTTTCCTTCTTTCATCCTTCTCTTTCATTTCCTGGTTGCTGAAAGTTTCTTTCTCTTCCTCTTTGTTTAAAAATCCATTCACCTTCTCCTACCGAATTGATTTTACTTCTTTCTTCTCTCAAATGTTCTAAGCCTCCATCTTGTTCAACGACTAATCGCAATTTTGGTAAGTGTTTATGATACTTTAAGTTTAGGCTTTGGGGTTGTTAATTGGGGTTTTGTTTAATTGTTTTTGATAGTTATAAATCGAGGGTGAGAGGCTATGCTAGTGCCGATCATTGAAGGAAACATCCAGTGTTCGTAAGGTAAGAGTTCAGTTAAGTTGTTAAGATGAGGGGTATAACAAAGTGCTATATTGGTCAATTGATAAGCCTTGGGTGCTCAGGATTGCTTTTGCAAGGAATCGAAACCTGGTGTGTAACGATACTATGTAAACGGTAATCGGTGAAAAAATTGAAAAAGTGTGTACTCACATTGTTTTAACCGTAGGTCGGCAAAAGCTGAAAAGCTGAAAAAATTGACATTTGATGCCACACGGGTGCGCGATCGCACGTGTCACAATCTGAGCTAGTGAAACAAGGGCGTTTGTCTGTAGGGGCCACCATGAGCGATCTCATGGGCTTAGGCCATTTTGGGCCATGTTGGTTTGAAATGATGATCAAATACCCCCATAGGGTAAAATGACCGAAATACCTCCATAGGGTAAAATGATCAAAATACTCCCATAGGGTAAAATGACAGAAATACCCCCGTAGGGTAAAATGACTGATATACCCTCATAGGGTAAAGTGACCAAAATACCCACATAGGGTAGACTGACCGATATACCCCCATAGGTATAATGACCGAAATATCCACATAGGGTAGAATGACCAAAATACCGCTGAAACACCCTAAACCCGGCCCACAAGCCCTGACTGGATCTGGCATGCTTCTAAGGAAAAACTATTCGAAACTTATTTGAATGTTGGAAAAATATTTGTGTGTTTTTGAAAAATAGTTGATTTGTGTTGGGTTCAAATTTTAAACGGTGTTGATTAGGTGTCAAAACATTTAACATTTATTTTTAATAAAAGTTACTTAAACTTTAAAGTGATAAAAATCCAAATCGTACCATACTAAAAATAATTAAAATCCATGCATAAATAGTTTAATACTTATAGCCTTATTACATCAAAACAAACCCCGAAATAGTCCAAAATACTTAAGTATTGAAAGTCCAAAACAAATAATTTTCGAGTTGAGCATGGCCACCACTGAGCTCTTGCCGACCCGATCCATTACTGAGTGTCTCCTATAGACTCAGTGTGTACAACCAACACAAGTCTCAATTAATTCAGGCATGTCAAGTCATACATAATAAACATATATGAACAATGATGCAAACCCGAACCCAAACCTAGATAACCATCCGCTACACATCGCCCGTACCAACCATCACACCGTGGGGACTACTAAGTCAACCCTCCATCTGCTACACATCATCAAAGGCAGTCGCTACAGTCGACGTGCTCATTGCCCTTATAAAATTCGTGGCATAGCCACCAGATAATTATTTGTGACATAAGTCACTACATTCAGATTTCATGACATAAGTCACCACATTCAGATATTGTGGTATAAAACCACCAAATCACTTCCCATTTACATATCACCCATATGCCCCATGTCATACAAATAATGCAACATCATGCCTTATTTCACATTCTTATCACTATTAACATATGTGCCATAACAGATCATATAGGACTCATAGTAGGAGTAGGTAAACGTACCTGGGTACTTTGAACCATTGCATGGTACTCATAGCCACATCTTATATATTCTTATTAACACATTTATTAAAACATAATCGTAAATCTATTAAGGCTTAATGTGGGGTACACACCTGATTTACTTAGCAAATTCACAGAAATCCCGAAAATCTCGATCTAGCATCCAAGATCCTTAGCTCCTACATTCAGCCAACCCTAAACATGTTAGCAAAGAGCCATTCGGCTAAATAGCCAAATCCCGAAGGATTAACACAACCAACTTCTTACCTTGTTGCCGATTTCACTACTAATCAAATCCTAAAATTCCGTAGTCTTTCTCCCTTGGAATCGGCTAACACTAGATCACTTGATTTGGTTAGTTTTCGGCTTTTGAATAAATAGTAAATAGATCTAGTCACTAAATAGGGCCTTGGCCGAATGTGCATAGTCACTTACCTTATGAATCTTAAATCCTGAAAACTTTGTGATGACCCTTCTTGCAATCGGCTAGACATTAAATCACTGAACTAATTAGTTTTGGCTTTTAAATGAAGTAAGAAATAGATTGGAATCCCTAAATATGGCATTGGCCGAATATCAGATGACTTACCTCAGATATTGAAATCCCGACGATCTCCTCCTTATAGTCGATTATAGACAAATCTCGAAAGATCCTTTGTAATTTCGGCCAAGAACATTAATGGGTTAGATTCTTGTTATCGATTAATCTAAAATAAAGAGAGAACAATATCAATTGATCCTTACCCCCAATGATGAATTTGATTGTCCCCCTTACATCAACCCACAAGACATTCGACTATGGTTAGATGTTGAGCACACAAATTTTGGCTTTTGATCAAGTGAAGGAATCAACTTTACCAAGAGTGAAGAGGAAGGGTATGAAGCTTTTAAGGGTTTTAGCAATGGTGAACTAGGGAGAAGGAGGTTTCAGCTTAGAACAAATTAAAGAAAAGGAAGACTTTGAGGAAAGAAGAGTGGGAATTCGGCTAGAGAAAGAGATGGAAAAGAAAGCAAAAAGAAAAGATGAATACCCCTAAATTCGACACTACCTCATTCCTATACTTCAAAATCGATTAAGCAACCCAAAGAGTCCCACATTTGACCAATTCCTCCTCTCACTATCAAATCCCTTATTTCTCTCAACCTTAGCCGAATCACCAAGTTTTTAACTTGATCTACACTTCATCTTGAAGTGTCCTTGTGCCGTCCACTTCCTCTCCTCCTTGTAGCAAAATAAAAGCTCCCTTTTTGCTTCCCTTGTGATTTGAACCTAGGTCCTTCCCCTTGCTTGTGGCGTCACACTCTAAGGCCCTAAGTGGCATCTCCAAGCCACTTAATCAAGCCTATTTCTGTGTCATACTTCACCTACAAATTTTCTTAAGGCCTCTTAAGCTTAGCTCCCTCTTTTAAACTTAAAATTGAATAATTTCTAAGGCATTTTCTACGCTTTAAAGTTCACGAAATTCATAAAACACATTCATAATTTATCCTGGCATACAAGCACATGCAATTAGGCAAAAATGCACAAGCCCCAAATTCCTGGATATTACAGTTCTACCCCCTTAAAATAATTTCGACCTCGAAATTACCTGGCTAGAATAGGTGGGGGTATTACTGTCGCATTGCTTCCTCTGGCTCCCAAGAAGCTTCCTCCGATCCATGGTTACGCCACAACACTTTGACCAGGGGGACCGACTTCCTTCAAAGCACCTTCACATCTCATTCCAGAATCTGAATCGGCTCTTCCTCATAAAACAGATCTGGCCTCAGCTCCACCTCTTCAACCGGAACTACATGAGATGGATCCGATCGGTATCGACGTAGCATGGAAACATGAAATACGTCATGCATCTACTTCAATTCTGAAGGCAACTCCAGCTGGTATGCCACCAGTCCAATTCGCTTCAATACCCGATAAGGTCCTATAACCCTTGGACTTAACTTCCCTTTGCGACCAAATCTCATCACCTTCTTCCAAGGTGAAACTTTAAGAAACACATAGTCTCCCACAGCAAACTCAATCTCCTTCGCTTGAGATCTGCGTAAGACTTTTGCCTGTCAGACGCCTCCTTCAACCGTGCTCGGATTATCTTAACCTTCTCCTTGGATTTTGCAACAATTTTTGGACCCAAAATCTAACATTCTTTCAATTTCGTCCAACATGAAGGAGTGCGACACTTCTGTCCATATAGCGCTTCATACGGCGCCATCCGAATACTGGCCTGATAGCTGTTATTGTAAGCAAATTTCGCTAGAGGCAAATATTCTTCCCAACTTCCTCTGAAGTCTATCACACAGCCCCTCAGCATATCTTCTAATACTTGGATCACACGCTCAGACTGGCTGTTCGACTGTGGATGAAAAGCCGTACTGAAATCCAATCTAGTGTCTAAAGCCTGATATAGTGCTTTCCAAAACTAAGACGTGACCCTTGGATCCCTATCCGAGATAATTGACACCTGGCACTCCATGCAACCACACAATCTCTGCCACATACAACTTTGCTAACCTTTGGAGAGAACAGTCAACCCGCACTGGAATAAAATGCGCGGACTTTGTCAGCCGATCCACTATCACCCATACCGAGTCCTTCTTAATAGGCGTAAGGGGAAGCCCACTACCGAAGTCCATGGTAATTCTCTCCCACTTCCACTGCAGAATCTGTATTGGCTGGAGCAACCCTGACGGAACTTGGTGTTCAGCCTTAACTTGCTGACATGTCAAGCACTTCCCTACAAATTTGGTAACTTCCCGCTTAAGACCAGGCGACCAAAATTGTTCCCTTAGATCTCTATAAATCTTGCTGCCTCCAGGATGCATAGCATAAGGACTACTATGCGATTCCTGAAGAATTCTCCGCCTTAACTCCTCGTTCTTTGGCATACAGACCTTTCCCTTGAAGCATAACACTCTATCGCCATTAATACCATAGTCCTTCAACTCCCCACTCTGCACTTGTCGTAGCTTAACACCTAGATCATCATCTGCCAACTGACTCTCTTTCACCTCATTCAGCCATGTTGGCTTAACTTGCAACTCTGCTAACAGACTTCCATCGTCATAGAGGCTCAAATGTGTGAACATGTCCCTCAGATGCGACACTACCTTCCGACTTAGGGCATCTGCCACTACATTCGCCTTGCCTGGGTGATACTCTATAGAACAGTCATAATCCTTCAACAATTCCACCCACCTTCACTGTCTCATGTTCAACTCATTCTGAGACAGCAGATACTTTAGGCTCTTGTGGTCCGTGTAAATCACTGACTTTTCTCCATATAAGTAGTGCCTCCACACTTTAAGAGCAAAGACCACTGCTGCCAATTTCAAGTCATGCGTCGGGTAGTTAACCTCGTGTGGCCTTAGTTGTCGAGACGTATAAGCAACTACCTTCCCGTCTTGCATAAGGACACCTCCCAATCCTGTATGGGAAGCATCACAGTGCACTACAAAATCCTTCCCTACCTCAGGCTGAATCAAAATTGGAGCTTCGATCAAGACCCTCTTAAGCTTTTCAAAGCTCTCCTGTTGCTTATCGGTCCATAAGAAAGGTACCTTCTTCCTCAGCAGCTTGGTCAAGGGTGCTGCGATCGCCGAGAACCCTTCTACAAACCGTCTGTAATAGCCTGCCCATCCTAAGAAACTCCGAACTTCCGCCACAAACTTAGGGGGTTTCCAGTCCAAAACTATCTCAATATTTCGAGGATCCACCCTGTAACACCCCAAACCCAGCCCAAACGTAATGACCGAATTTGGTATGCTATAGAGAAAACATTTTTAAAAATAGTTCCTTTAAGCCGTTTTAAATTTTTGATAAAAGATATTGTTTTGGTTTAATAATTTATTAGGTCAGGTTGTTACAGATTCAAGTGTACCCGATGGCACAATAAAACATTTGTGCGTATTAATTTGAGAAAACATGTGTATCCATTTTCAAGTTATTAAGTTATTAAACAAATTATCCAAAACAGATAAAATAACCAAAATATAATCCTAGTAGGCCTTATTGCAATTTAAGCAAAATAACCTACAATAAAATAAAAGTAGTTCATAAATCATTTAATCCAAATGTTCACTTTGATGGCCACCTCGAGTTCTTAGGCTCCTTATCCGCGATCTACGAGTCACCGAAAATTTAAAGGAGAAGGTGAGTCACCAAGACTCAATGTGTAATCCTTCCCGGTTTAGTGCAACACATACACAAGTCATAACCAATTAACATGCAAAAGTTTAATATGCACCCAACCTAGCCATCCAAACGCCTTTCTACCCCTGTGGTACCAAACCACCGGTGGTGCTAAACCACCGTGACTTAAAGTCACATATGTGATACCAAATCATCAAGATACTAAATCTCGGTGTCCGAAGACACAAATCGAATGATGGGGCCAACCCATCGTGTGATACCAAATCACCATGGCGTCAATCCCATATCTCAAAGTGGGGCCAACCCACGGTGGTGCTAAACCACGTGGACGAGGCGCTATGAGGTGCAAAACCTCCTGGAGGTACCAAACCTCTGGTGACCGTAGTCACAATGTGTTACCAAAACACCGTGTCCGTGAAACACTAATATCACTTGCCCCTCCACTCATTTGATCCCACATGAATCAATAATATTTAATTAACAATTGTCATGATAATAGATTCATTAATCAATATCCAACAGATCTATCATGAGCCATATACTATAAGCCACATAAACCAAATATACCATGCTTCCCAAAAGCATCAAAAGAAAGCTCATAGCAACAAAGACTTACCCAAATCCTTGTCTATATCATGATGGTATTACATCCGAATCTACACAAACCGATTAAGCATACATATAACACTTAGCATATTAAATAGTTATAAGGTGTGTATGTACACACTGTCACCAACGATAGTCCTAATCCTCAAAGAGTCAATTGGCCACACAAGATTTCTTGCTCCTATATTCGCCAAACACAAGAGTTAGGGACATGGACTATTCGCCAAACCAAATAATTCTACGGGGTTATCATATGAACCCAAAACCTCACCTAATCACCTTCGAATACTAACTACGGCAACTGGTATGCGAATCTGCTTCACTTCCCTACAATCTGCAACCATTAAAAAAATAATAACCTTCGGCTTTAGAATAATCAAAAGAATAATCCCTTAAAATAAATCCTTACCACCTTCAATATTCGGCCAAGATACTTCTAACTGGAAGAAGAGAGTTTCGGCACACCCAAAGGAGTATATTCGGCCAATAGAGAAATTATTGAGAAGAAAGGAGAAATAGGGGATTCAGTTTTGAAAAGAAAAAAAAAAAGTAGTAGATGAAAGATAATGGTGTAGGAGATTCGGCCAAAGTTTAGAAAATGGAAGAAAAAGAGAGATAGAAGAAATGATATTCGGTCACCACAAACTTTACCAAAGAAGAAAATGCACAAGATGCAAAAAATGTAGTTTGGTTCAAAAGACAAATGAGAGAAAGAAGGTGGTATTTTGTTTTCAACAAAATGAAGTTGTCTTCAAAAGAAATTTTGCACTAAAAACACCCTAGACATTCGACCAAAGATGAGAGCTTTTTGGAGAGGAAAAACAAACACAAAATGATACAGAAAACAAAAGTTTGGCCAACATCCCTCCCAAGCTACCTACCAAAATTTTGGCCACTCCCCTTAGCCTTACATGTCGTCCACATACATGCATTAAGGCATAGGATTTCTTTCCAAAACATTCTCCACCTTTCATGCCTTTGTCCCCTCATAATACCATAAACTCAAGGTTCTTATCCCTATCTTCAAGCTTTCCTTAAGCAAAAATTCAACTTTTAATGTTAAAATACAAAAAAAAATAAACTATCAAATTGCTAAACATACTACTCGAACCTCTAACCTCAAGCCACCTTTCAAACTCCTTAACCAACTTGCCACTTACTCCTCTTGTGCTTTAATTAACACTTAAATTAACTTAAGTGCTAAGCTCACTTAATCCACTTCATTAAATAAACCATACTAAAATTACTCTACTAAACCGAGCATACTCAAGACCCCTAATTTAGTCTTATAACTCTACTTAATAATATCACAACAATTCATACACAAGAAAAATAATTCAATCACAAATAACCCCAATATTAGGATGTTACAGTTCTACCCCCTTAAAATAATTTCGACCTCAAAATTACCTGATCAGAAAAGGTGGGGGTATTGCTGCTGCATCACACTCTCGGGTTCCCACGTAGCTTCCTCAGTACCATGGTTTTGCCATAGTACTTTCACCAAAGGTACTGACTTCCTACGCAAAACCTTGATATCTCGATCTAAGATTTGGATTGGTTCCTCCTTGAAAGATAAATCTGAGTTTACCTCAATCTTTGCCACAGGCACAACGTGTGATGGATCCGATCGGTATCGCCTAAGCATCGACACATGAAAGACGTTATGAATCTGATTCAACTCGCGCGGCAGCTCGAGTGATAAGCTATCGGTCCTACTACGCCTCACTATTACATACGGCCGATGAACCTTGGGCTTAGCTCCTTTTGCCCAAATCTCAAAACCTTTTTCCAAGGTGACACCTTCAAAAGACTTTATCTCCATCGTGCATACTCCAACGCTTTACGCTTAAGATCAAGATACGACTTCTGCCTATCAGATGCCTCCTTGAGACGAGCCCGAATCACCTTAACTTTTTCTTCAGTTTCAGATACCAACTCCGGACCCAAAACTTATCGTTCACCCAACTCCGTCCAACAAGTAGGAGTTCGGCATTTTCGTCCATACGAAGGCTTCATCCGAGCCATCTGAATGCTCACTTGATAACTATTGTTATAAGTGAATTCCGCCAACGGTAGATACTCTTCCCAGCTACCACTAAAATCCAAAACACAACCTCTCAGCATATCTTCTAAGATCTGAATCACTCTCTCCGATTGTCCGTCGGTTATGGATGAAAAGTCGTGTTGAAGTCCAATCTGTTCCCAAGGCTTGATGCAAAGCTCTCCAAAACCTTGACGTAAATCGGATCTCTCATCAGAATGATCGACATCGGTACACCGTGTAATCTCACTATCTCACCACATACAACTTAGCTAACCTCTCGCTTAATAATCTACCCTCATCGAATGAAATAAGTCGACTTAGTCGACGATCTACAATCACCCAAATCTGAATCCTTCTTACTAGGCGTAAGAGGTAATCCATCGACAAAGTCCATGGTGATCCTCTCCCACTTCCACTGAGGAATCTTCACCGGCTGAAGTAACCCAGATGGCAACTGATGTTCAGCTTTGACTTGTTGACACGCTCGGACACTTACCCACGAACTCGCCATTTCCGCCTGCACCTAGCCACCAAAATTGCTCTCTCAAATCCCGATACATCTTGTTACCTCTGGGATGCATAACATATGGGCTGCTATGTGCGTCCCGAAGAATCCTTTGTCTCAACTCCACATCCTTCGGCATACAAGCTATCCCTTTAAAGTACAAAACTCCATCTCTGGGTAGACTAAAATCCTCTAATCCACCATTCTGAACTTGTAACCTCCGATCATTCAAACCATCATCCTCTAACTCCTTATCCTTAATCTGATCTAACCAAGTCGGCTTGACTTGCAATTCTGCCAAAAGACTCCCATCGTCGAATAGACTAAGTCGAGCAAACATCAATCTTAAACCGATATAACCTTATTACCAACGCTACCGCCACCATGTTAGCCTTACCAAGATGATACTCGATCTAACAAATGTAGTCCTTCAACAGTTCAATCCACCGACGCCTCAAATTCAAATCCTTCGAGTCAAAAGATACTTAAGACTCTTGTGATCCGTGTAGACTATCGACTTCTCCCGCATAAATAATGCCTCCATATCTTCAAAGTGAAGACTACGTACCGCTAACTCCAAGTCGTATGCGTTGGAGAGTTAACCTCATGCGGTCTTAGTTGACGGACGCATAGGCCACTACCTTCCCTTCTTGCATCAATACACATCCCAAACCAGTATGGGACGTATCACAGTAAACCGTAAACAACTTTCCTGCCTCAGGCTGTACTGGAACTAGAGCTTCCGTCAGAATCTTCCTTAGCTTGTCAAAACTTTCTTGTTGTTTCTCCGTCCACACAAATGGAATTCCCTTTCTTAATAACTTTGTCAACGGTGCGCGATTAAAGAGAATCCTTCGAAAAACCTCCGATAGTACCCCGCCAGACCCAAAAAACTTCGAATTTCTGCCACCGACCTAGGCGGTTTCCAGTCCAACACCACTTCGATCTTACGAGGATCTACTCTAATCCCTTCTGCTGACACTACGTGACCTAAGAAAGCCACCTCTAAGCCAAAATTTGCACTTCATTGAATTTGGCATATAACTACTTCTCCTCAAGACTTGTAGAACTATACGCAGATGCATGTCATGTTCCTCCTCCGTCTTTGAGTAAACCAATATGTCGTCTATGAACACCACGACAAATTGATCCAAGTCTTTGAAACACCCTATTCAAGAAGTTCATGAATGCTACGGTGCATTGGTCAACCTAAATGGCATGACCAAAAACTCGTAATGCCCATACCTTGTACCTAATGCCGTCTTGTGCACATCAACCTCTTTCACCTTGAGTTGATGATATCCCGACCTAAGATCTATATTCGAGAATACCGATGCACCCTTCGCTTGGTCAAACAAGTCATAAATCCGAGGCAACAGAATCTGGGTTCTTGATCGTTAACTTGTTCAATTGGCGGTAGTCGATACACATCCGCATTGAACCGTCCTTCTTCTTGACAAACAAAGACAGTGCTCCCACGGAGATATACTTGGTGGGTAAATCCTTGGTCCAAGAGCTCCCGAATTTGAGCCTTCTGGCCCACCAATTCTTTTGGTGCCATTCGATCGATGCTATAGACACAAAGCCGTTCCGTAATAAGTCTATACCGAATTCAACTTCCCGATCTCGAGGCAAACCCGAAAGTTCTTCAGGAAATACGTCAGCATAGTTCAAACATTCCCCACAGAAAACTCTTTAGCTTCCAAAGCACACACATGAACTACGAATGCCTCACAGCCCTTCCTGACCATCTTCACAGCTTTCAACATAGATACCACGTTGGATAGATAATCTCTCTTATTACCTATCATGACCACTTCTTCACCTTCAACTGTCTTCAAAATCATGCGCTTAGCAGCTCAATCCAAACTTGCTTGGTACTTGACCAACCAATCCATCCCAAGAATCAGATCAAACTCCTCAAACGGCAGTTCCATCAGATCGGCTACAAACACTACCCCTTGGAGTTCTAGGGGTACATCTCTATACAGCTTATCTACTTCTACAGAGTAACCTAAAGGACTAAGTACGGTCATCCTCTTGAAGCGCCTCGAAACTAAACTCATGGTCTTAACTATGCCACTAGCAACGAAGAATGCGTCGAACCCACATCTATCAAAGTAGTATATGGGACACCAAAGATTAAAAACATACCGATTATGACGTCCATATGCGTCTCCTCCTCACGACGCCGCAAAGATACACCAAACCAGTCGCTTAGCCTCCATGTTGCCAATACCTCCGCCATTTGCTCCATGACCTCCACTAGAGCCATTACCACCTCTACCATTACCACGACCTCTTCTGCGGGCTGTTCCTCCTTTCTAAACCGAGTACGACCTTGACCTCCGGGTGATTCCTTGCCATCTTCCGTGGACAATCCTTACACGGTGATCCAAAGACCCACATTCAAAACAACCCTCTCACCGGTCCAACATCCTCCCCAATGTGACTTCTCACAAGCGTAATCTGAATTGGTCTCGATTAGTAGCCATGGGCCTTCGCCTCGATTCGGTCCATCCCGCCTAGCCCTCTTCTAAGCGTTACTACCCAACCTGATTTATCTAATGCCTCTTTTCTTTTGTTTCATCATAATTGCCTCACGGACGCCTTGACCCTTCTGCCACTTTAGCCTTTTCCACCAAAACAAAGAACTCACACTCCTGCTGTGGAGCAATCAGTAGTCTCAAGTCATCCCTCAGTCCGTCTTCAAAGCGAACACACCGATCATGCTCTGTTGACACAATTCCCTGAGCATAGCGGCTCGATCTCAAGAATTTCGCTTCATATTCGACATGCACTTATTTCCTTGTACCAACCCCGTAAAAGCTTTCCTCTGTGCATCAATGTAGCTAGTGCCCACATACTTCTTCCGATAAGCGGTTTGAAATACTCCCAAGTAAGATCGCTCATCAGTAGCACTATCTCGAACCGTGAGCCACCATCGATATGACTCATCCTTGAGAAGCGACACCGCCCCTTTTAGTTTCTCCTCAATTGTCAAATCTATCTCATCCATGATTCTTTCGGTCGATTCTAGCCAATACTCAGCTGTATTGGGCTCTACACCAGATACACCTCGAAAAACTTTAGCTCCGTTAGCTCGAAGTCTCTCAGGCACCGATTTCTGAGCTCCTCCTCCTCCACCCAGTCCAGCTACCCTTTCCAGAACCCGCAGCATCGCTTGTGACACTGCGTCATCACCTGTCTGATCCTGCTCTTCGGCTCCAAAAGTTGGGGGTGGTGGTGGCGGTGGTATATCGTTGTCGATCTCCGACCGACACGTGAGTTCGATACGGTCATCCTACCCCTTCCGCATCCACGACGGCCACGCCCTCTAAAGCTCATTCTAACTATCGCACTTTAATCTGATTAGGAAATTTTATGAATTAGTACATATTTCACTTGGTTATCCGCGAAAAAATTTTATGAAAAGAATTTAATAGAGATTCTTTCGATCAAACAGAGTTTTAAGTCTTCTATCTAGTTTACACAGAAAAGTACATCCATTCCCTAATACCTTTCATACCTATGCACTCTTCGGGCATTTCTGTCCGTTTCTAACCTAGGGATATTTTCGTCATTTTTCCTACAGGGTATTTTTGTAATAAATCGAAGAAATTTGAAAACTTTAATAAATCAAATCATTTTGTAATTTCTAAAACTGAGGAGTATTTTCGAAAAATTCTTCAATTTAAAGGTATGGCGAAATTTTGAAAACCAGGGGTATTTTGGTAAATTTTTTTAAACTAGGAATATTTGATAATTTCTGAAGATGAATTTGTCCTACTATCTAAAAGAGATAATTTAGTGATTTTAAAACCGAAGTTTTCCTTAAAACATGACTAGTCCCTTTCGGGTTTTATTTAGGGTTTTGCCTATGACCGAGTCCTCTTGGTTAGGGTGAACCGAAGCTACGCACCAGGTAGGAATCCCGCAAAGAGGAGGTGAGTCACGAGGACTACTTAAATACCAAGCTCTTTCGAATCCAATCCTAGACATGCGTACCAAGGTTACCACACCCTAACTCGGCGACTTGGTCACGGGTTGGTTTTAATTAGGCCATTAAAGTCTTATGAGTTTTGTTGGGGTGGACTAGTCCTAAGGTTCAACACTTATCACACTAACTACGCTCCCTACCTACCCTTCTACAATAATAATCCATACAAAAAGTTAGAGGTACTTACAGGCAGATTGGTGCCGGAGACTCGGTGCCATGCTTATTCAAAACCAAAATATTTCAAATAGGCCTACTAAAAACATTTTTGGGCCTTGGGCCCCACAATGAGCTTTGAACTGGCTCGATACCAATTTGTAACACCCCAAACCCAAATTCAAACGTTATGACCGAATTTGGTATGCTACTGGAGAAAACATTTTAAAAAAATCCCTTTAAGCCGTTTTAAATTTTTGATAAAAGATATTGTTTTGGTTTAATAATTTATTAGGTCAGGTTGTTACAGATTCAAGTGTACCCGATGGCACAATAAAACATTTTTGCGTATTAATTTGAGAAAACATGTGTATCCATTTTCAAGTCATTAAGTTATTAAACAAATTATCCAAAACAGATAAAATAACCAAAATATAATCCTAGTAGGCCTTATTACAATTTAAGCAAAATAACCAACAATAAAATAAAAGTAGTTCATAAATCATTTAATCCAAATGTTCACTGCATGGCTACCTCAAGTTCTTAGGCTCCTTATCCGCGATCTACGAGTCACCTAAAAATTTAAAGGAGAAGGTGAGTCACCAAGACTCAATGTGTAATCCTTCCCGGCTTAGTGCAACACATACACAAGTCATAACCAATTAACATGCAAAAGTTTAATATGCACCCAACCTAGCCATCCAAACGCTTTCTCTACCCGTGTGGTACCAAAGCATTGGTGGTGCTAAACCACCGGTGACTTAAAGTCACATATGTGATACCAAATCACCGGAGATACCAAATCTACGTGTCCGAAGACACAAATCGAATGATGGGGCCAACCCATCATGTGATACCAAATCATGGCGCCAATCACATATCTCAAAGTGGGACCCACGGTGGTGCTAAACCACAGGACGAGGACGCTATGAGGTGCCAAACCTCGGAGGTACCAAACCTCCGTGACCATAGTCACAATGTGTTACCAAAACACCGTGTCCGTCGACACGAATATCATCGCCCCTCCACTCATTTGATCCCACATGAATCAATAATATTTAATTAACAATTGTCATGCCAATAGATTTATTAATCAATATCCAATGAGATCTATCATGAGCCATATATTATAAGCCACATAAACCAAATATACCATGCTTCCCAAAAGCATCAAAAGAAAGCTCATAGCAACAAAGACTTACCCAAATCCTTGTCTATATCATGATGGTATTACATCCAATCTACACAAACCGATTAAGCATACAAATAACACTTAGCATATTAATAGTTATAAGGTGTGTATGTACACACCTATCACCAACGATAGTCCTAATCCTCAAAGAGTCAATTGGCCACACAAGTTTTCTTGCTCCTATATTCCGCCAAACACTAGAGTTAGGGACATGGACTATTGGCCAAACCAAATAATTCTACTTGGTTATCATATGAACCCAAACCTCACGTAATCGCCTTTGAGTACTAACTACACGAACAGCAGACGCTTAAGTCGCTTCACTTCCTACAATCGGCAACCATTAAAAAATAATAACCTTCGGCTTTAGAATAATCAAAAGAATAATCCCTTAAAATAAATCCTTACCACCTTCAATATTCGCCAAGATACTTCTAACGGAAGAAGAGAGTTTCAAGACACCCAAAGGAGTATATTCGGCCAATAAAGAAATTATTGAGAAGAAAGGAGAAATAAGGGATTCGATTTTGAAAAGAAAAGAAAAGAAGTAGATGAAAGATAATGGTGTAGGAGATTCGACCAAAGTTTAGAAAATGGAAGAAAAAGAGAGATAGAAGAAATGATATTCGGTCACCACAAACTTTACCAAAGAAGAAAATGCACAAGATGCAAAAAATGTAGTTTGGTTCATAAGACAAATGAGAGGAAGAAAGTGGTATTTTGTTCTCAACAAAATGAAGTTGTCTTCAGAAGAAATTTTGCACTAAAAACACCCTAGACATTTGGCCAAAGATGAGATCTTTTTGGAGAGGAAAAACAAACACAAAATGATACACAAAACAAAAGTTTGGCCAACAACCCCCCAAGCTACCTACCAAAATTTCGGCCACTCCCTTTAACCTTACATGCCGTCCACATACATGCATTAAGGCATAGGATTTCTTTCCAAAACATTCTCCACCTTTCATGCCTTTGTCCCCTCATAATGCCATAAACTCAAGATTCTTATCCCTATCTTCAAGCTTTCCTTAAGCAAAATTCAACTTTCCAAAGATGAAAATCCAACCTATCATAAACATAGGTTGACCGACCATTAATGTTAAAATACAAAAAATAAAGCATCAAATTGCTAAACATACTACTCGAACCTCTAACCTCAAGCCACCTTTCAAACTCCTTAACCAACTTGCCACTTACTCCTTTTGTGCTTTAATTAACACTTAAATTAACTTAAGTGCTAAGCTCACTTAATCCGCTTCATTAAATAAACTATACTAAAAATTACTCTACTAAACCGAGCATACTCAAGACCCCTAATTTAGTCTTCTAACTCTACGAATAATATCACAACAATTCATACACAAGAAAAATAATTCGTTCACAAATAACCCCAATATTAGGATGTTACACATCCTTATTCCTTTAGTAGATACCACATGTCCTAAAAACGTAACCTCCTTAAGCCAAAATTCACACTTGCTAAATTTGGCGTAGAGCTTCTTTTCCCTTAACACTTGCAACACAACTCGAAGGTGCTCATCATGTTCTTTCTTAGACTTCAAATATACCAATAAGTCGTCTATGAACACAACAACGAACCGGTCCAGATAGGGTTGGAAAACCCCATTCATCATGTCCATGAACGCGGTTGGGCGTTTGTCAATCCGAACGGCATTTCCAGGAACTCATAATGCCCGTACCTTGTTCAAAAAGCTGTCTTATGGATATCAGCCTCCTTCACCTTAAGCTGATGATATCCAGACCTCAGATCTATCTTCGAGAATACTGCGGCCCCCTTAAGCTGATCGAACAAGTCATCTATTCTTGGCAATGGGTACTTGTTCTTAATGGTCAGCTTATTCAACTGACGATAATCTATGCACATGCGCATAGTTCCGTCCTTCTTCTTCACAAACAAGACCGGTGCTCCCCATGGAGACATCTGGGTTAGATAAACCCACGATCGAGTAACTCTTGGATCTGAGCCTTGAGGTCAACCAACTCCTTTGGTGCCATTCTATATAGGGTAATTGACACAGGAGCTGTACCCGGTAACAAGTCAATTCCGAACTCCACCTCCCTATCCGGGGGTATTCTAGGTAATCCTCCGAAAAGACATCCTCAAATTCCCTTACGATTTTAACTCCACTAACTCCCCCTTCTTTCGCATCCAAAGTACTAACGAAGGCCAAAAATGCCTTACACCCCTTCTGGACCATCTTATTAGCTTTTAAGGTTGAAACTACATTAGACAAGTAGTTTCTTCTTTCCCCAATCATAACTATCACCTCATCCTCTGGGGTCCTTAACTCCATTCGTTTGGATGCACAATCCAATACAGCCCGATGCTCCACTAGCCAGTCTATGCCAAGTATAAGATCAAATCTCTCGAAGGGTAATTCCATTAAGTCGTGAGAAAATACCATTCCACTAATCTCTAAAGGTACACTCAAACATCTTATTCACCACTACAGTTTGGCCTAATGGGCTTACTATAGTCATCGCCCTCTCAGATAGTTCAGAGGCTATTCCTAGAGTTTCAACTACTCTACATGCAACATAAGAATGGGTCGAGCCCACATCAATCAAAGCAACATAAGGCTTGCCAAATATAAGGAACGTAAAGATTATAACATCGGTGCATCTCCGTCCTCCCTCCGACGTATCGCATAAACCAAACCCAACTGCCTGGCCTTTGTGTTACCAACACCTCGATTCGGTGTTCCCCATCCTCTACCAACACTGTTACCTCTGCCAGCCGAACCATGACCTCGCGGTGGCTTCTGTCCTCCACTTCCAGCCTGGTTAGAACCTTAGCTTACTGGTCGACCCCCTTCGGTTCTCATAGGACAATCCTTAATCATGTGGTCCTTGGACCCACACTTAAAACATCCTTCCGTCTTCTTCCAACACTCTCCTAGATGCATCTTCCCACATTGGTCACAAGTACAGTACTGCCTTCTAGTAGTAGCTTGCTAACCTCGCAGCCCATCAACTCTAGGCCTATTTTGCTCATTCCTTGAAGACCCTGATGACCCAAAGCCTCTTTTCTGCCTATTTCGATCCGTGTTCTGCCTCACAGAGTCCTTAATTCCTTCGGCTACCTTAGCCTTCTCTACCAATACGGCAAACTCCCGTTCCTACTACGGAGCTATCAACAACCTTATATCATCCCTCGGTTGTCTTCAAATCAGACACACCGCTCATGCTCTGTCGACACGATACCTCGAGCATAACGGTTCAACCTTAAAAATTTAGCCTCATACTCCGCAACGGACTTATTCCCTTGGACCAACCTTAGAAACGCCTTCCTCTGCGCATCCACATAACTAGTTCCTATGTACTTCTTCTGATATGCCGCCTTAAAAAATTCCCAAGTCAGGTCATTTGCGGTAGCACCATCCCGCACTGTGAGCCACCATTGATATGACTCATCACGAGTAGCAACACTACCCCTTTCAGCTTTTCCTCGGTGGTCAAGTCCAAGTCATCCATAATCCGCTCCATCGCCTCTAACCAACACTCAGCCGTATTGGGTGCCACACCAGATACTCCACGGAAAAATTTAGCTCCATTAGCTCGAAGTCGCTCAGGTACCGACTTTTGAGCTCACATGCCTCCACCCGCTCCAGCCACCCTTTCTAAAACTCGCAGCATCGCCTGTGATACTGCATCTTCCCCCGTCTGATCCTGATATTCCACATCAGCGGCTGGTGGTGGTGGTGGCATTTTATTTTCGGACCCTTGTCCGGACCTAACAGGCTCTGACACGGTCATTCGGCCTCTACCACGGCCTCGCACGTTACGACCTCGTCCCCTAGAGTCCATGCTTCCGAATCGCGTTTATGTGATTAAAGAATTTTATGAATTAGTTTTGTTCCACTGATTTATCATGAACAGTCTTATGTTCAATAGTTCTAGGGAGTAGTTCTTTCGGTTTCATACACATACAGTCTCAATTCAATCATTCAATCATATTCATGAACTTGCGTTCATTACGGAAAAAATATTGTAGTTGTCATTGTTTGTTGTTTTCCACTACCCAGGGGTATTTTCGTAATTTTATCCTACAGGGGTATTTTGGTAATTTTCCAAATTAGGGTATTTGAAAATTTCATAAAGTAATTTTTTTTTGTTTATAGTTTTTTTTCAAAACGAAAACACTTGGTAAGAAAATTTCAAGGGTAAAATGGTAATTTTATACGCTAGGGAGATTTTGTAATTTTACGAGTCAGGGAATTTCGGTAATTTTTCGCAAAATATGGTTCCCAGTGACTTTTCAAAACAAGGGTATTTTTAATGATTTCTAATTTGAGGGTACTTTGGTAATTTTTCTCACTGGGGGTATTTTGGTCATTTGTACAGGTTAGAGGTAATTCGGTCAATTTGCAAATTAGTGTATCTTAATATTTTGCAAAAATAGGGTTTTTGGACATTTATAAGGTAAGAAAATCTTGATAAAAACTGTGGGTAGTATGGAAATTTTATGAACCAAAGGCATTTTAGTAATTTTTTCCAACCAGGGTTATTCGGATAACTTTGTAAATTAAGAATATTTTGGGAAAAATTTTCAAAATAGTTTTCCTACACATCAAAAGGGGTAATTTGGTGATTTTAAAACTAGGGTTTTTATAAAAATATGGCTAGTCCCTTTCGGGTTTTAGTTATTGGATTTAGCCTGTGGCTGAGTCCTCTTGGTTAGGGTGAACCGTCACTACGCACCTGGTAGGATTCGAGTGGAGAGGAGGTGAGTCACTAGGACTGCTTAAATACGAAGCTCCCACCGAAACCAATCCTAGACATGCGCACGATGGTTGCCACACCCTAACTCGGTGACTTAGACACAGGTTAGTTTAATTGGGCATTAATGTTTTATGTAGTTCTTATGTTGGGGTAAACTAGTCCTAGGGTTCAAATACTTAATAAACTAATCTACGTCCCTTTATATTCCCACATATAAATCACAGAAGAGTTAGGAGTACTTACCTAGTGGACTTCGGGCCGGAGGCTCAAGTGCCATGCCAGAAAAACCTGCTTATTTCTTAATAAAATCAAATTTCAAAAGAAAGAAAACATTTTGGGCCCTAAAAGCCCTCAAGGTCGAGTGTTGAATCGGGCTCTGATACCAAGCTGAAACACCCCAAACCCGGCCCACAAGCCCTGACTGGATCTGGCATGCTTCTAGGGAAAAACTATTTGAAACTTATTTGAATGTTGGAAAAATATTTGTGTGTTTTTGAAAAATAGTTGATTTGTGTTGGGTTCAAATTTTAAACGGTGTTGATTAGGTGTCAAAACATTTAACATTTATTTTTAATAAAAGTTACTTAAACTTTAAAGTGATAAAAATCCAAATTGTACCATACTAAAAATAATTAAAATGCATGCATAAACAAGTTTAATACTTATAGCCTTATTACATCAAAACAAACCACGAAATAGTCCAAAATACTTAAGTATTGAAAGTCCAAAACAAAATAATTTCTGAGTTGAGCATGGCCACCACTGAGCTCTTTCCGACCCGGTCCATTAGTGAGTGTCTCCTAAAAAAAATAATCCCACAATGGGGTGAGTCAAACAGACTCAGTGTGTACAACCAACACAAGTCTCAAGTAATCCAGGCATGTCAAGTCATACATAATAAACATATATGAACAATGATGCAAACCCGAACCCAAACCTAGATAACCATCCGCTACACATAGCCCATACCAACCATCACACCATGGGGACTACTAAGTGAACCCTCCATCCGCTACACATCATCGAAGGCAGTCGCTGCAGTCGACATGCTCATCGCCCTTATAAAATTCGTGGCATAGCCACCAGATAATTATTTGTGACATAAGTCACCACATTCAGATTTCGTGACATAAGTCACCACATTCAATATTGTGGTATAAAACCACCAAATCACTTCCCCTTTACATATCACCCATATGCCCCATGTCATACAAATAATGCAACATCATGCCTTATTTCACATTCTTATCACTATTAACATATGTGCCATAATAGATCATATAGTACTCATAGTAGGAGTGGGTAAACGTACCTGGGTACTTTGAACCATTGCATCGTACTCATAGCCACATCTTATATATTCTTATTAACACATTTATTAAAACATAATCGTAAATCTATTAAGGATTAATGTGGGGTACACACTTGATTTACTTAGCGAATTCACAGAAATCCGAAAATCCTGATCTAGCATCCTAGATCCTTAGCTCCTACATTCGGCCAACCCTAAACATGTTAGCAAAGAGCCATTCGGCTAAATAGCCAAATCCCGAAGGATTAACGCAACCAACTTCTTACCTTGTTGCCGATTTCACTACTAATCAAATCCCAAAATTTTGTAGTCTTTCTCCCTTAGAATCGGCTAACACTAGATCACTTGATTTGGTTAGTTTTCGGCTTTTGAATAAATAGTAAATAGATCTAGTCACTAAATAGGGCCTTGGCCGAATGTGCATAGTTACTTACCTTATAAATCTTAAATCCCGAAAACTTTGTGATGACCCTTCTTGCAATCGACTAGACATTAAATCACTGAACTAATTAGTTTCGACTTTTAAATGAAGTAAGAAATAGATTGGAATCCCTAAATATGTCCTTGGCCGAATATCACATGACTTGCCTCGGATATTGAAATCTCGACGATCTCCTCCTTATAGTTGATTATAGACAAATCCCGAAAGATCCTTTGTAATTTCGGCCAAGAACATTAATGGGTTAGATTCTTATTTTCAATTAATCTAAAATAAAGAGAGAACAATATCAATTGATCCTTACCCCTAATGATGAAATCGATTGTCCCCCTTACTTGAACCCACAAGACATTCGGCTATGGCTAGATGTTGAGCACACAAATTTCGACTTTTGATCAAGTGAAGGAATCACTTTACCAAGAGTGAAGAGGAAGGGTATGAAGCTTTTAAGGGTTTCGGCAATGGTGAACTAGGGAGAAGGACGTTTCGGCTTAGAACAAATAAAAGAAAAGGAAGACTTTGAGGAAAGAAGAGTGGGAATTCGGCTAGAGAAAGAGATGGAAAAGAAAGAAAAAAGAAAAGATGAATACCCCTAAATTCGACACTACCTCATTCCTATACTTCAAAACCAATTAAGCAACCCAAAGAGTCCCACATTCGACCAATTCCTCCTCTCACTATCAAATCCCCTATTTCTATCAACCTTAGCCAAATCACCAAGTTTTTAACTTGATCTACACTTCATCTTGAAGTGTCCTTGTGCCGTCCACTTCCTCTTCTCCTTGTAGCAAAATAAAAGCTCCCTTTTGCTTCCCTTGTGATTTGAACCTAGGCCCTTCCCCTTGCTTGTGGCATCACACTCTAAGGCCCTAAGTGGTGCCTCCAAGCCACTTAATCAAGCCCATTTCTGTGTCATACTTACTTCACCTACAAATTTTCTTAAGGCCTCTTAAGCTTAGCACCCTCTTTTAAACTTAAAATCGAATAATTTCTAATGCATTTTCTACGCTTTAAAGTTCACGAAATTCATAAAACACATTCATAATTTATCCTGGCATACAAGCACATGCAATTAGGCAAAAATGCACAAGCCCCAAATTCTCGATATTACAACCGCTATAGGGTAAAATGACCGAAATACCTCCATAGGGTAAAATGACCGATATACCCAATAGGGTAAAATGACTGAAATACCCCATAAGGTAAAATGACCGATATACCCCCATAGGGTTGAATGATCAAAATACCCCCATAAGGTAAAATGATTGATATACCCCCACAGGGTAAAAAGATCGAAATACCCCCATAGGGTGAATGACTGATATACCCCCATAGGGTAAAATGATTAAAATACCCACATAGGGTAGAATGACAGAAACACCCTCTAAGGTAAAATGATCGATATACCCCATAAGATAAAATGACTGAAATATCCCCATAGGGTAAAATAACTGAAATACCCTCATAAGGTAAAATGACCGATATACCCCCATAAGATAAAATGACCAAAATACCCCATAAGGTAAAATGGCCAATATACCCTATAGGGTAAAATGGCTGAAATACCCCCATAGGGTAAAATGATCGATATACCCCAATAGGGTAAAATGACCGATATACACCTATAGGGTAAAATGAACGAAATACCCTCATAGGGTAAAATGACCGAAATACCCCTATAGGGTAAAATGATCGAAATACCCCCATAGGATAAAATAACTGAAATACCCCCATAGGGTAGAATGACCGAAATACCCCCTTACGATAAAATGACTGAAATACCCCTTTAGGGTAAAATGGCCGAAATACCCCCATAGGGTAAAATGACTATTATACCCTTAGGAGATGAAATGACTGTTTTGGCCTTATGTTATGTATGATTGATTTGCTCTATGATATGTATGACTATGATTGAGCATGACATTTTGTAACACCATAAAATTTGGAATTTTATGTGTTGTATTATTTTGGTGTTAAGTTAGTTAAATTATTAAATTTGTATGTTTGGGAGGTCTTGAGAAGGCTTGGGGTTTATTTGGAACTAGTAAACATTTTTGGTATTCAGCACTTTAAGGAGATAGAGTAAGTGACCATAAAGCTTATGGTAATAAATGAATAAATGGTTAGCACAAGTGAGTAATTAGTAAAGAGGTTATGGCATTAAGTGAAAGCCTTGAGGGAAGAGGTTCAAATCCCATTGTGTGAAATATTGACTTTTATTTTTGTAATCCTTTCCTAAGTGTCGGCTAAGGTGCAATTATGGCAAGGTGGACTTTTATTTTTATGGCAAGATGGCTAAAGATAATAGGAAAGAATGAAGGTGAGGAAAGAAATCATGAAAAAGGGGAAAGTAAGGGGGACGGGTGGCATTTTTCAAGGAAGATGTTATGGAAAGTATGGGTGGCAAATTGTTGACCCTTATGGCTATGAATATGGATTGTTTTTGGGGTTAAGGGGGTGATGATCAAATTTTGTTAGTGTTTGGTAAGGTTTTAGTGCTAGTTTTGGTCAATTCCATTAGCATCAAATGTGCCTTACTCTCCAAAATTCTTTTCTCCTAGCCGAATTTGGTCTTTGGTAATTGGTACAAGTTTTGGTTTTGTTCTTTTTTTTTTGCCAAAACTCATTTTTGCAACATTGTTGCTATTTGATTTCTTCTCTCTAAATTTTCCTTCTTACCGATTCTTTAAACCATTAGTGAACCTTCTCATCTTTTCTTTCTTTTGTGGCCGAATGTACCCAAATCTATGAGAACAAAGTTTGTTCACTCATCACCTTTTTGAAAACTGAAACTAGTGAACACCCATCTTCTCTTTTTTTTTCTTTTAATCATCCTTTCAACCCTTCTTCCATATCTTAAAAGTAAAGCTTCATTTTGAATCAAATCCTTCTCTTTTATTCATAGCCGAATATCAACTTAAATTTTTCCCTATGACCGAATGTTTATTTCTTCTTTATCCTTTTTCTCATCCATATTAGTACTCATTTCTTGATTAATCGGTAAGTGTTCCTTCAACTATTAATCTTCTTTATTATAATGCCGAATCTATATGTTGGTTTGGGATGGTCATTTTGACCGAGACCATCACCTTACTTTCTTTCATTCAAGATCATTTTCATCTCGGAGTGATATAGTGGAAGGCCGAAACCTTGATTCTTTCAAAGTCATCGTATTATCGCTAGAAATCGGTCCTAAAATCTTAAGGTAAGAGTTCTTCATGGATTCTGTAATCGTTCTTTATTGGTTTATGTTATCCGAATGGTGATGATTAATCGATATTTATTATAAGGACTTTATCGCTCGATCTATCATCTTGAGATTATACGAATTTTTTGGTAAGCTGACCTAGTCCTTAAATCAATCATTCATATCAACGTAATATTAGTTGTGACTAATATTTGATTTCAATGGAGTCAAGCAATATCGAATAGAAAGGGATAGTGATTAGAGATCGAAAAAGGAGTGGATTAGCGATCCCTACTCCTAAATTCAAGCGAAGGGCGGTGTCGGTGATTCGGGACTTTCCACTAGGTTGTGGACCCTCATCCTATGAGAATCGACTATTCGAGGTCGTTTAAATTTTGAGGCATCAGCGATTCAAGATTTTCCACTGGGTTGTGGACCGTCATCTGGGGAAAACTGACAAATCGTAGTTGTTCACGATTTCGAGGGTGACGATGATCGAGAAAGCGTGGTGCTTACTATAATTAGGTGTGTTTTCTCACACGTATTCTATGGGTTAAAGACTATTATCGTATTGGTAGTAAATAACTTGATTAAGTCATATCTTGATGAAATCGGAAAAAGATTGGTTTAGATCTTGTTATTTGATAAAATTGATAAAATCAGTATTAACATCATGAAAGTTTACAAAAATACCTTTAATGGGCCCAATCGATATATTTTTCTATGTGGGCCAAATCGATATATTTGGTATGTGGGCCAAATCGATATATTTTGTTGTATGGTCCAAATCGATATAATTGCTAAATGGACCGACTGATATATGAATATGTGGGCCGATTGATGAAACTACTATATGGGCCAATCTGAAAAATTTACGAAATGGGCCAAGATGATTCTCTGCTTAATGGGCCAACTTGATAAATTGTTATAATGGCCCATAATTTTTGTAATAAAAATATGAATAAATTATTGTGATTCATTATGCATTATATACATGAATTGCATGGGATGGGATAATGATGAAGAGAGGTTTTGGTAGCTCTGCTGCATAATTTTGGTGGCCCTGCCACAAATTTGTATAGTGGCAATGCCACGTAAACTCTGTTATTTTGGTGGCTTGTCCACAACTAAATTTGCTATAAATGGCTTAATGCCTGCAATTGGAGTGTTGGCGGGGTGGGTTGACTAAAGATCCCCACAGGTGTGTTGGTTGGTATGGGTAGTGTGTAGCGGATAGATTACTAAGCTTGGATTGGGAATTGCATTTCATATACATGTTATATTTTGATATATTATTGTTATTGTAAATGGGCTTAGGCCCAAAAAACTACTTAATGAGATTTTGGCCCAGTGGACAATGGTAAGTGGGTTACACACTGAGTTCTAGTAACTCACCCCCATTTTTTCCTTATCCTTTTCAGGTAATAATCTGTGATGGAGACTTGGGCCATGGATGAATCGGTGGAGGCCATACTACAAAAACGGTTTAATTTGGAAATTTGGATTTCTTTAGTATTTTAATTACTTTGCTATTTGAGTTAAGGTTGTAATAAGGCCTCTGGATTTAGTTTTGTTTTGTTTATTGTTTGACAAATTTATAATTTGCTCTAAGTATTTCAATGGAAATTTTTCTAAAATCTTAAATAAACATTTTCATAAAATGATTATATAGAAAGGGTTTCATAGTAAACTTTTATAAACCTATTTTTAACTCGAAAATTTCTCTTAAATTTTTATCAATGCTTTTCAAAATTATTTTCAAATTTTTCTCAAACCATTAACGATATTTTTAAAGCTACAACTTATAAGATTTTCATATCTCAAATTTATTAAATTATCAATCGATCTTTTATTCAATAATATTTTTAATGGGAATCGTTTTAATTGATCTATTAATGAAAAATGAATTAGTAGTATTTTTCTCATGTGACATGTCAGATATGGCCTTAACGCATAGGTTGGGTTTGGGGTGTTACACATTTTGCATACACGTATGATATTATATCACGACATATTACATGGGGATAGGTTGTTATATTTGGAGGAAGTGCACTGTACTAATAAGGTCACACGGGTCGCCCATGATGACTGTGGACCTACTGATGGCTTTGTGCCATTCATATTACTAGTAAGGTTGTATGAGTCGTCCATGATGACTGTGGACATACTGATGGCTTTGTGCCATTCATATTACTAGTAAGGTTGCACGGGTCGCCCAAGACGATTGTGGACCTACTGACGGCTTTGTACCGTTCATATTACTGGTAAGGTTGCACGGGTCGCCCAAGATGATTGTGGACCTACTGGTGGCTATATGTTGTTTATTTCTTGGTAGCTTTTTGCACATCTTTATTTAGTGCCACAACAGGTGCTAATCTTGGTGTGTCTGGCTGGGTGGGTCAATTTTATCCCCACATGGTGTGTTTAGCGGGACAGGGTGGTGTGTAGAGGCTGGATTGGGTAGAATTTCTAACTGCATATCTGCATTGATTAATGATATTGTACTATTACTGCATCGATTAATGATATTACATACTGTTCACTGTATGACTGATATATGTTACTGTTATGGGCCAAGGCCCCACTGATACTATTACTGAAGTTGGGCAAATGCCCTACTAATTACTGGCATTGTGATGGGCTCAAGCCCAATCGATACTGTTACAGGAAAGGGCTTAGGCCCACAATAAACTGGACTGTTATTGTAACGAGCTCAGGCCTAAACTACATTTATCTACTGTTTAATTTATTGGTTTCTTGTTAGGGGATTACATACTGAGTTTTCTTAAACTCACCCCTCTATTTAATCAGATAGGTAATCCCGATCATGGCGGGTTCGGTCTTTGAGGGACTCAATGATGGCCACACAACTACATCAGTTTTCGTTTTTAGCTTGTGATTTATAAGTAACTGAATTTGGGTATTTTTTTGTGATAAGGCCTCTTTAAAGTTATAAACTTTAAATTGGGGTTTTTATTTATTTAGTTTGATATAAACTGCTAGTTGTAGAAAAAGATGGGTTTTCAAATGGTAACTATTTTCAAAGACACCATGTTTTCACAACATTTCCTAAAAACTTTCGCAATAAATGAGATTTTGGAAATTA
This sequence comes from Gossypium rotundifolium, assembly GCA_025506655.1. Lineage (NCBI taxonomy): Eukaryota > Viridiplantae > Streptophyta > Magnoliopsida > Malvales > Malvaceae > Gossypium > Gossypium rotundifolium. The sequence continues at coordinate 79,077,597 of CP106723.1, forward strand.
ATAACTGATAAACCGTAATATATACATATTTTAATCCCAAATTTGGCATAATTTTGGATGATTTATCCCTTGAATTGTTGAATTTGATGCTCCTAATCCTTTAATTTCATGTTTTATACTTAGGAGAGCATAAGAGGATGAAAAGAATAGAAATGAGTGAAAAATAGAGAAAATGGGCCAAAGTAAGAAATCAACACGGCCTAGAGTTCACCACATGGGTAAAACACACGACTGTGCCACTTTAGTAGACTTGAACATGGCCCTGGGCTCGATGAACACGGGCGTCTCACATGGGCATGTCCCTACCGTGACCCAATTTAATTCCACTCGGAATAGGATACTTGTGGGCCAAATAAGGCATCCCGAAAGCCTATATAAACACCCTAGAGGGCAACCTAAAAGAAAGAGTTCGACAGAAGGCTTTTGTCAGGGCTGTTGACAAGGAGCGAAGCCAGGAAGGGTGAATATAGGGAATTACTCAAAGAAAGCCAATTGATCCATCTTAGAAGCTAGAATCACACTCAAGATGGAGGATTTTCCATTCAAATTCCTTCAAGGGTTTTAGGGTTTTTCTTTATGTTTTGTTATTTAATTTCTTCTAAGATGTATTATTTTATAAACATGAACTAAACCCCTAAAACAATTGAGGGGGATGAAACCTAAGACGGATATTGTTATTGTTTTCTAAACTATATGATAAATACTTGATTTGTTCTTAATTATGTGTTCTTAATTCTTATTTTAATATTTTAGGATATTGAGTCAAGTATCGATGTGCTTATTCAGAGGAGCAAAAGTACCTTTTAAGAGATATCTAGTATAATTAAGTGGATTTGATTGCACTCCTAGAGATAGGGCGATGAAAATTTATCGGATTAGGATCAAACCTAAGATGGGAGTCCATAAATCGAGTTAATGCAACACTAAGGGTTTTAATTAGAAAGAGATTTCAATTAATCAACCTAGGATTAGACGTTACTAGCCTCGAAAGAGGTATTAATATAAATTAGGGAATCCTACAGATCAATTCAAGTGAATAAATTGTCTGGTTCAGAGTTAAATAGCAAGTGAAGTCTAGGTGGATTCTTCTTAGGTATTGTCTTAATCAATTGGTTTTCTCAAAAGTATTTTCACAATTCATTCTCTGTGTCTTGGCATCCTTAGTTTAGGAATTAGTTAGATAAACATCAATCCTCTTTATTTTAGGCTAGATAATAAAAAAAAAGTGTCAGTACTAGTACTTTTGGTTCCCTTGGGTTCGACATTCCGGTCTTTCCACTAAATTATACTACTGTTTGATAGGTATGCTTGCCTCAATCGTGGTGATAGTTAGTTTCTAGGCTCGATCATTCATTATATAAATATTAAAACTCTCAGACACTATCAAGTTTTTGGTGCCATTGCCTAGGAACTGAAATATTAGGAACACTCAATTTTTATTACTTTAGCCATTTTTCTTTTATTTATTAATTTCTTTCTTTCTAATTTTTATTTTTAGTTTTCTAATATCTCTATTATTTTTTCTGATAGATTCTTCTAGTTTATGACTAGTAGGAACCCGTTAGGACCATTACTTTTTGATAGTGAGATCAAGGCAACCGTTCGCAGAAACCAAAGAGAAATTAGGCGAAGTTTACAATACATAGAGGAAGAGCAAGAAAACATAACCAATCCTCCTAAAGAGATGGTTGAAAATCAGAATAATCCATTACATTTGATGGCTAGGGAAAATCCAGTCAATCAAAATCTTGCTCCTCGTACTATGTATGATTATGCTAAGCCTAGTTTAGCCGGTACTAAATCAAGTATTGTTAGACCTACTATTGTTGCAAATAATTTGGAATTGAAACCTAACATTATACATATGATACAACAATTTGTTCAGTTTGATGGTTTGTAGGATGAGGATCCTAACACACACTTAGCAAACTTTTTGGAATTATGCGATACATTTAAAATTAATGGCATTTTGATGATGCCATTCGGCTTCGGTTGTTTCCTTTTTAATTGAGGAAAAAAGCTAACCAGTGGTTGAACTCGTTACAACGAGGATCAATCACCACATGGGAACAAATGACCAAAAAGTTCTTATTAAAATATTTTCCACTGGCTAAAATGGATAAGTTGAGGAATGATATTTCTTCTTTTGTGTAGATGGATCTAGATACACTTTACGACGCATGGGAGAGATACAAGGATTTACTAAGAAGGTGCCCTCATCATGGGCTACCATTATGGCTACAGGTTCAAACCTTCTATAACGGTGTAAACCTCTCAACTAGGCAGCTTATTAATGCAGCCGCGGTGGAACCCTAAATAACAAAACCCCTAAAGTGGCTTACGAATTTATTGAAGATATGTCACTGAATAACTATCAGTGGCAAGTTATGAGAACAAAGCCGAAAAAAGCTGCCAGTGTTTTCAACCTGGACACAGTCACTATGCTATCAAACCAGGTAGAGCTTTTGAATAAAAAGATTGATGGTTGGTGTAGTTCTTCGTGGGTACATCCAGTAATGTAGTGTGATATGAATGGGGAAGGGATGTGTAATACAGAATATCCACCTTACAACCCGAGTGCTGAAAACGGACAAGTTCACTATATGGGTAATAATTCTAGACCTCAAAATAACCTTTATAGTAATACTTACAATCCATGTTGGATAAACCACCCCAATTTCTCATGGGGTGGTCAAGGAAATCAAAGACAACAACCCTCTCCAAGTTTTCAACAATAACCCTACCCACAAGAGAAGAAGTCGAACCTCGAGGAGATGCTCACAAAATTTATCGCAGAGTCAGAGACTCATTTCTAGAACACCAAAACGACGTTGAAAACTCAGCAAGAATCCATTCAAAGGATTGAAAATCAAATTGGACAACTAGTCAAGTTAGTTCTCGAAAGGCAACCAGGTAATTTACCTAGTAACACCAACCCAAAGGAGCATGTGAAGGCAGTTACACTAAGGAGTGGAAAAGAGTTGGTTAAAGCTGAAAAGAAGATGCCATAAGAAATTAATAAGGAAAAAGGTGAGGAAGTAAACGAGAATGTAACACCGGTACTTAAAGAGTATAACCCACCGATCTTATATCTAGCAAAGTTGAAGAAAGACCGCATGGACGCTTAATTCGAAAAAATTTCTTGAACTTTTTAAACAATTACATATTAACTTACATTTTGTTAATGGTATTTCGCAAATGCCTATGCACGTAAAATTATTAAAGGAGCTTTTAACAAATAAAATGAAGCTTGAAGAGCTATCAACAGTGGAACTTAACGAGGAATGCTAAGCTATTCTTCAAAATAAGCTACCAACCAAATTGAAAGATCCAGAAAGTTTCACTATTCCCTGTTTAATTGGTAGTTTAAATATTGAGAAAGCATTAACTGACTTAGGCGCTATTATTAATTTAATACCTTATAAAATGTTCAAGCAGCTTGGTCTTGGGGAACAAAAATCCACTAGGATGAGTATCCAATTAGGTGATAGATCTATTAAATATACTAGGGGAATCATTGAAGATGTTTTGGTAAAAGTTGATAAATTTATATTTCCTGTTGACTTTGTTGTGCTTGACATGGATGAGGATGTTGAGGTACCTTTAATTCTAGGACGCCCTTTTTTAGCTACTACTAAGGATGTTATTGATGTAGGTGCTGGTAAACTTGTGCTTAGGGTAGGTGAAGAGGATATTATTTTTAAAATTTATGATGCTATGTGATACTCAAGGGAGAAAGATGATTCCTATTATTTTATTGATACTATTGATCATTCTATTCAAGATTGTTTAAAGGAAATCATACATAAAGACACGTTGGAACTGTATCCTGCCCAAGGTGATGAGGTAAGTGACAATATCACAGAGATAAATTATAATAGTTTATCCCCAAGATAGAAGAATTATGAGGGCATTGGAATAAATGATGAAACTAAACAAAAACCCTCTATTGAAGAACCTCCTCAACTAGAATTGAAATAGTTACCAAAGCACTTAGATATGCATTCCTGAGACAATTCCACACTACCAATAATTATTTCTTCAGACTTGGAACCCAATGGGAAAGATAAATTACTATAGGTACTAAAGGAGCATAAAAGAGCCATAGCTTGGAGGATTTCTGACATTAAAGGGATAAGCCCATCATTCTGCACCCACAAAATTTTAATGGAAGATGAATATAAACTATGTGTGCAACCTCAAAGACGATTAAATCCCAATATGAAGGAAGTTGTCAAAGTTGAGGTAATTATACTTCTAGATGTTGGAATTATTTATTCTATTTTTATAGTTCCTGGGTAAGTCTTGTGCAGGTTGTTCCAAACAAAAGAGGGATGACTGATATAGCCAACGAGAAGAATGAATTGATTCCAACAAGAACAGTCACATGGTGGAGAGTTTGCATCGACTATAGAAAGTTGAACGATGCCACAAGAAAAGATCACTTTCCCTTACCCTTCATTGATCAAATGTTAGAAAGATTATCGGAGAATATGAACTACTTCTTCCTAGACGGACTCTCTGACTACTTCCAAATCCCAATATCTCCTGAGCATCAAGAAAAGACAACATTTACATGTCCATATGGTACGTTTGCTTATTGTAGAATGCCATTTGGGTTATGTAAAGCTCCTGCTACTTTTCAGCACTGCATGTTCGCCATCTTTGATGAACTTGTGGAAGATATTATGGAGGTATTTATGGATGACTTTTAGGTATTCGGTAATTCATTCCACCTTTGCCTTAAGAATTTAAAATGAGTTTTAATGAGATGTGAGGAAACGAACTTTGTGCTTAATTGGAAAAATATCACTTCATGGTTCAGGAAGGGATTGTGTTAGGTCATAAGATTTCTAGTAAAGGGATTGAGGTTGATAAAGCAAAAATTGAAACCATAGAAAAACTACCTCTCCCCAGTTCAGTTAAGGATATTAAAAGCTTTTTAGGACATGTTGGATTTTATATAAGATTTATTAAGGATTTTTCTAAAATAGCTAAGCCTCTAACTAAATTATTAGAAAAAGATGTGTCTTTCAATTTTGATCAAGAATGTTTAGACGCATATAATACCCTCAAAACTAAATTAATAAATGCCCCAATTATAATTGCACCTGATTGGAATTTACCCTTTGGACTAATGTGTGATGCAAGTGATTTTCCAGTAGGTGCAGTATTGGGACAACAAAGAGACAAGCATTTTCAACCAATTTATTACGCTAGCAAGACACTGACGGCCGCACAAGAAAATTACACCACCAAACAAATGGAGTTGCTAGCTGTGGTTTTTGCATTTGATAAATTTAGACAGTATTTGATATTATCTAAAGTTGTTGTTTACACTAACCATTCAGCTCTTCGTTACCTTTTAACTAAATCTGATGCAAAACCTCGACTCATAAGATCGATTTTACTCTTACAGGAATTTGATTTGGAAATTCAGGATAAGAAAGGAGCTAAAAATCTTGCGGCAGACCATCTTTCTAGACTCGAAAATCCCCATCTTAAAGAACTTGATGAAAGCAAGATAAATGACTCATTTTCAAAGAACAACTCTTGCCTATATCCAACTCTGAGGTACCCTGGTTTACATATATTGTGAATTACTTAGCTACTAACACCCTACCAAAAGGATTGACACATCATCAAAAGAAGTGATTCTTTGCTGATGTGAAAAACTATTTTTAAGAGGACCCTTTTTTTTTCCGTATATGTGCAGATCAAGTAATTCGGAGATGTGTTGCAAAGGAAGAAGCAAGCAAAATCCTAGAACATTGCCATTCAGGACCACAGTAGGACTAGAACAGCACATAGAACACTCGAATCAGGTTTTTATTGGCCCAATTTGTTCAAAAACGCTAACAGGTATGTTAATTCATGTGATAGATGTCAGAGAATAGGTAATATCCCTAAACGCGATGAAATGCCTGAAACATATATGCTATCATGTGAAATGTTTGATGCATGGGGTATCGATTTTATGGGTCCATTCCCTAGCTCATTTGGGAATAAATACATCCTCGTAGCGGTTGATTACATGTCAAAATGGATGCAAACTCAAGCTTTACCTACTAATGATGCGAGAGTGGTAGTGAGATTTCTTAAGAAACTCTTCTCTCGATTTGGAACACCCAAAGCAATTATTAGTGATAGAGGTACTCATTTTTGTAACACCCAATTCGAGAAAATCTTAAAGAAATATGGAGTGCACCACAGAATAGCTACTACTTATCACCCTTAAACTAGTGGACAGGTTGAAGTATCTAATAGAGAACTTATACGTATTCTAGAGAAAACCGTAGAATCAAATAGGAAAGATTGGGAATTAAAAGTAGACGAGCTTTATGGGCTTATAGAATTACCTTTAAAACTCCCATAGGAACATCCCCATACAAACTTGTTTATGGGAAGAGTTGTCATTTACCGGTTGAACTCGAGCAAATGCTTACGAAAACTCATGATTATACAAAGAAGCAACAAAGCGATGCCATGATGCTCGTCGAAAGCGACCTAAACAATTTGAAGTTGGAGATCTCGTTCTACTTTATAATTCAAGGCTCAAATTATTCCCTAAAAAGCTAAAATCAAGATGGTCAGGTCCATTCGTAATCAAAACCATTTTTCCCTATGGCATTCGAGGTAACTCATCCTAATTACAGCACATTTAAGGTAAACGATCAACAACATAAACTATATATTGATGTAGACTTTAGGGATATCAGAGAGGAGCTTCAGCTCCATGAACCTTCATAAAGAGGTGAATACAAGGTAATTCTAGCTTAGGACTATAAACAAGTGCTTCTCGGGAGGCAACCCAAGTACTAACCCTATTAATGTCCATATTTTTAATTTTTAGCACCTAACTAAAAGTTAACCTATAAATAAGTGCAGATTTCCCTATCATACGACCTTGCACACAAGCGTGGCCGTGGCCGTGTGGACACCACAAGGAGGCATATCGGCGTGGTAGAGACCGTACAAGCCAAGGATGAAATTTTTCTCAAAACATGGGATACGATAAAACACCACGGCCATACGAGGCAGTCGTGGTCTAAACTGAGACATTTACATGGACAAGCGACACACCCATGCCTATAGGCCATGCTTGACATTGATTGATTACCACAGGTGTGCCTTTGGACAAAGGCCGATACTGTTAAAACAACACGGGCGTGCAATACGCCCGTGCTTTGAAACTATGGCCGAACCTATAAAAATAACACGAGCGTGGGAGAAGCGAACGAAGCACAACACGACTGTGCGAGTTAGCCATGTGAACCAACACACCCAAGGAACACGGGCATGTGCCATCACTCAGACGCGCCCAATTTTAAAAATTCACGAATCACACAGGCTAAATAAAGACCCCACGGGCGTGGCCACTGGCCGTGTGCCCTATTTCCTATTTAAACCAACCCACTACTCATCTTCTTCCCAAATCCTTCTCCCTAAAACCCTAGCCATTTTCCCCCTCCCCCACTCAGTCCGGCCACCACCATCGACACCTACCCTAAGCTTTCTCCTCTCTTTTTTTCCTCATTCCCTTTCTCCTTTCCCCCTTATTCTACATGCAGACCACGCCCGTGTGAGATCCACACACCCGTGCGTTATCCCTCCATGATTGTGTGCCGTCTTCATGCCTCCAAACATAATGTCTTCTTCCCAAGGTAAGAAAACCACAGTCCCTATCTTTTCAACCAAAAGGGGCTCGGTTCATCATCGGCAAGCGCATCTTCTAAAGTGCGACACCCATTCTTACAGTTCCTCTGGGACCTCAAGAGGAAATTTTTATATTCTACGAGCATGATCTATTAGTGCAGGCATATGTGTCGACTGGGCCACCCTAGTGCAAGTACAACTTGCTGATGCCGTTCGGGCCCTACTGTCCACCGACCCTTGGTAACAGTTCTTCAGATTGTCGAGCCCATATACCTCGAACTAACATTAGATCTTTGGTATACTTTTCATTTGTAGGTGGTGATGATGAACCACGATGACCCAGGCACCATACAGTTTTGCTAGGAGGTTTGGTTCATGAAATGAGTGTCCTTGAATTTGAAGTTGCTCACAGAAGAGTTCATGGAGGAGAATGAACCCAACACTCTTCACTGCCACATCCACTATTCACCTGCCAAGTGTTGGCAGGCCTTGGTTCTAGGTTCAGCTACATACGATCCTAGTCGCTCCAAGGCGACCGCTCTTCCCCCATCACTGAGTTAAAAATCCTACAACAGCACTCTGGAATACCCAAATCTAATGAGGAAAATCTACCATGCCTTCTCCAACTTATCTTACTCTTCCGAATCAAGTTTCCACACTTCCAACTCAAGGAATCCATCCAAAATTAAGGAAGTTTCATTTCTCCCTCTCTCTTATGGCATCATGCTATTAATCTCTAGATATCTTGTAACACCCCAACCTCGGCCTAGACGTTATGGCTAGATCTAGCATTAAAAACTATGCGTTCATTAAAACCCTTCCTCAACTGAAGACTTTCTACCATTTAAAAATTTTGAATTTCGTTGCTTACAAAAATAGGATCTTGCTCAAAATTATTTTCTTACAAAAATATTATTATCTTCAAAACTTTGTTTTGTTGCAGAAGTCTGACTTAAATAGTCGCGAAAACATGATATTTATTGCTTTAAAAACTCGTTCTTAATAGATTAGCAATTTGTAATTAAAAGAAATGCCAAATTAAAGTTAAAAAGAAAATCCCAATGGCTTTATTACAAAAATTATTAACCCAATAATTAAAATAACCAAATTAAACTAAAACTTCTAAGTTCAAACTTAAAACATATTCGACGTGTGGCCACCTCCGAGTCCTGTGTAGCTCCAAATCCTCTAAGGCTGGGCAATACTGCACAGTTAAAAGAAAGGGTGAGTTATGACAACTCAGTGTGTAATCCCCTATAGCGGTCATAATCTAGGCCCGAGCCCATACGGTATCGGCCTGGACCTAAGCCCCAAAATCATATCAATATAATGGATATGTACCCACCCTATTCCAACCAAACTCTCCACCCGTACCAACCAATCTCTCCATGTAGGGACCATGTCAACCCATCCAGCCAAACTCTCCAATAATGCAGCCGAGCTGCTAATAACGGTGTATATGCCTGAGCCATAAAAAAAGAATATGTGGTGATGCTACTAGAATAGTACTTTCTCCAATTAGCAAACCCAACCGAATGCAATATGTTATGAATGCAGTGTATTATGAAAATATACCGGTATATATATAAAAATCACATAAACAACATTTAAGCTACCACTATGGGTATAACAATCTTTTTTTGTTTAGGGGTAGAACGATAATTTCACCCCTCAGGGGTATTTCAGTAATTAACCAACTAAGGGTACTTTGGTAATTTACCCATTAAGGGTATTTCGGTAATTTACCAATCTATTGGCCTTTTCGGAGACCTACCATCGCTTCGACGACAGGTTCCCTTTTTGGTCATAACAGTGTAATTTGGCCTAAAGTCCAATTCTGCAGACTTCGAGGCCGCATCAATCATCCAGCACTTACCGTCAATTTCGATCATGTGGGCCCGTTAACCCATTGGGCCCACTTAGCCCACTACGGCTCAACAAGGCCCATTATAGCCTTAATCCCATGAGAGAGTTCGTGACAGTCCCAACAGGCTATCGCCAACACTTGTGGCTCGATTTATCACTACATGCGCTCGTGTACTCGAGTGATTTCAAATGTCGATATTCTAACTTTTGGTACTTTGGCTTTTAGCCGATTCACAGATCATAGCATTAGCAAAGTAAGCAGAGGTGTGAGATTACACACCTTGATTACGAGTTGTGGTTTCAACCGCTTCCAAGACACCTATAGTAACGGTTGACCATTAGTTTGTCTCAACCTTTGATATCCTTTAACACTAAAACACCCTACTAGACTAACTTCACTTACCACAAATGCGATCTCCTTCAGTGCACCAAGTAATCGGCCCTATCCCTTGGCTACGAAAACCAAGACCCTAACAATATTGATGAGCAAAAGAGTGTTAGTAATCATCCAACATTTACCCCCACAGAGGAGAGACCGAAGCTTGATTGAATAACCACAAGCTATCTAACTATAACCAAGTTACAAGAATTACTAGAATTACTCCACCCTTACCAAAGCATCACAAAATTCGGTCAGCTGTCCCATAAGAAGTTTTGGCCCTCACAAAAGAGAACAAAAGGTTCAAAATGAAAAGAGTATGTAGGCTCGGCTTACAAGGTTTGGCCAACAAAAAGAGAATCAACACTTCAAGAATAAAAGTATTCGGCTTAGGGAGAAACCATAAAAGGAGGAGTGTAGCTACGACTTAGAAGCAAAGAAAAGAACGAATGATTACGAAGAAGAGTAATGAGAAAAAGGAAAGGAAAGAAGGTGAGAGTAAAGGCTTACCAATTTGGCACTTAGCAGGAAAATGAAGGAGAAAGAAATATGAAGAAAAAGTGAACAGCTATTAGCAAAAGAAAGAGAAGTGCACGAAAGGTAGAAAATAATGGACCAAAACTTCAAAGGAGAAAGACCCGAAATGAAGCAAAATGAAGTAGCAAAACACAAAGGAATTTCGGTTGCACTCACACCCAAATGGTCGAAAATGCTTCCAAATGCCACCCCACCGAAATCTCCCCTTTAGCCACACTCCCACATTCGGCCAACTCTCCCACTCTCCTCCATTGATTTTTTCCACCATCCTCTCCTTGAATCGCTCCTAGCCTCCCATTCAAATTTATTGATCAAGTCTTCAACCATCCTTGTAGAGTTTGATCCCAACTCTACCTCTTGCTCTCCCAAGTCACAAAATAAAAGCCTCCAGTTGCAATCTGTGGGATTTGAACCCCCTCCCTTTATGCCTTCCTAATGACGCCATAGCCACCTTACTACATGCTCAACTTGTGTTAGTAAAACACACACAAATTTACTCAAGTCTAACCTCAACCAACCCTCTCCTCTTAAGGGCCAAAAACTAAAATTTTTCCAAGGCTCAGACTCGATTCCATGCCTCCCTAGAACCCCCAAATACACTCAAATAACCAGCTCAGCAAGCACAACATGAAATTATGCCAAAAATTACAACCCCTAAAATTTGGGACGTTAGATATCTATTTTTGTACATTGAGGGCAATGTACATATGAAGTGTGGGGGTGAATTTTATCCAGAAAAGTTCCTAACTTTTTGCATTATTCTCAATTACCTAAATTTTGCCTTTTTTTCTCATATCACTATTAGAACAAATTCTGATTGATTTATGATTTTTATTGATATGTCTTGAATTAAAACATAGGCAGTTGTGCATTGATTGTTTAAACTTGAAGGCTTTAGATAATCAAGCATGATAAGTTGATTTTTGAAAATTAAAAATTTGCTAGGTTGTTTTCCCAAGTTTAGGTATTACCTTTAAGTTTGAAGTTCACAGGGTTGACATAAAAAACCATAATTTCTATGAGATCTTGAGCCTTTGAGAGCATTTTCTTTTCTTGCTCACTTTTATTGTTGCATTGAGTGAGTCAATATTGATTTGTTATTCTAGAACTTGCTTCTATTAGCATGTCAATACCACACTTTTGATTTGATATACTGAGATGATAAAGGCACCTAGGATTTAACCCACTTACTTCCCAAAAGGCCTACCTTCATAATTAACCCCTAGTGAACCCCTTTGATCCTAATAAACCATTCATTGATTTACCCTTACTATTAACCCAAGACTTACTCTTTTTGATTCATTAAGAATTTTTCCTATCATATTAACCTTTTTATCGAGATTTGATTTGAGAAGTTGCCTAACTATGTTTTCCATTTTAGTTGTTAAATTCATATTATTGTACTTGATTTGTTCTTAAAATTTTGTTTGAAAGTATATTCATTATTAGTTCTATGTTATTTAAGCTTAAGCAATTAATTTCACATCCTGAGAAGAAGCTCATGTTTATTGTAATTATTTAGTATTAGTCTATTTTTCTAGTTAGGAAATTTGTCAATTCGATCTCGATTTTAACCCATTAATTCAGCCTTTATCCACACCTTAAACCCAAGCCACGTTACAACCCTTTTTAAATACCTTTTGATTGATGTATCATCTCAATTTATAGTGGTGGAGATTTGATTTTCGTGCAAGCCTATGGTAATAACTTATCATGTTGACTATTGAGTGCTTAATTTATTGTCCCTTAAACACTTCAAGTGATTTGAGTGAATCCTTAGTGAGGATGTTAACTCTGTGATATTTTGAATCAAAGGTGATTACTTAGATAAGGGGGAATACTTATGTTTTTCCATGAATAAAATGCTCAACTTGGATTGTTTGAAACTTTGATGTTCTTTTAGTTGAATTCTCAATGTATGATTACCTATGGATTATGTCGAAACATTATTGATCAGAGTTATAAGTCGAGAAGAATGAATTTCAATTGTGAGTTGAGTATTTTGCTTGAGGACAAGAAAATGCTTAAATGTTGGGGTATTTAATAAACCGTAATATATACAGATTTTAATCCCACATTTGGCATACTTTTGGATGATTTATTCCTTGAAATTTGAAATTTTATGCTTCTAATCCTTTAATTTCATGTTTTATACTTAGGAGAGCATAGGAGGATGAAAAGAACGAGAAACGGGCCAAAAATGGAGAAAATGGGCCAAAGTAAGAAATCAACATGGCGTGGAGTTCACCACACGGGTAAACCACATGACCGTGCCACTTTAGCAAACCTGAACACAGCCCTGGGTTTGATTCACACAGGCGTTTCACACGGGCGTGTCCCTATCGTGACCCATTTTAATTCCACTAGGAATAGGATACTTGTGGGCCAAGTAAGACCTCCCGAAAGCCTATATAAACACCCTAGAGGGCAACCTGAAAGAAAGAGTTCGATAGAAGACTTCTGTCAGGGCTATTGACGAGGAGCAAAGCCAGAAAGGGCTGAATATAGGAAATTACTCGAAGAAAGCTAGTTAATCCATCTCAGAAGTTGAAGTCACACTCAAGACTAAGGATTTTCCTTTAAATCTCTTTAGGGGGTTTTAGGGTTTTTCTTTATGTTTTGTTATTTAATTTCTTCTGAGATGTATTATTTTATAAACTTGAACTAAACCCCTCAAATACTTGAGGGGATAAAACCTAAGATGAATCTTGTTATTGTTTTCTGAACTGTATGATAAATACTTGATTTGTTCTTAATTATGTGTTATTAATTCTTGTTTTAATATTTCAAGATATTGATTCAAATATTGATGTGCTTATTCAGAGGAGCAAAAGTCCCTGTTTAAGAGTAGATCTAGCATAATTAAGCGGAGTTGATCGCACTCCTAGAGATAGGACGACGAAAATTTGCCGGATTAGGGTCAAACCTAATATGGGAGTGCATAAATCGAGTTAATGCAACACTAAGGGGTTTAATTAGAAAGAGATTTCAATTAATCAACCTAGGGTTAGATGCTAGTAGCCTCGAAAGAGGTATTAACATAAATTAGGGAATCCCACGGATCAAGTCAAGTGAATAAATCATCTGGTTCAGAGTTAAAAAATAAGTGATGTCTAGGTGGATTCTTCCTCAGGTATTGCCTTAATCAATTGGTTTTCTCAAAAGTATTTTCCAAATTAATTCTCTGTGTCTTGGCATCCTTAGTTTTGGAATTAGTTAGATAAACATCAATCCTCTTTATTTTAGGCTAGATAATAAAAAAAAGTCAATACTAGTATTTTTGGTTCCTTTGGGTTCGACATCCCATTCTTGCCACTAAGCTATACTACTGTTCGATAGTTGTGCTTGCCTCAATCGTAGTGATAGTTAGTTTCTAGGCTCAATCATTCATTATATAACTATTAAAACTCTCAGATACAACCAATAACATTTTAAAAGTGATTAGCTTTTAATGATGCACGCTTTGGAAATGAACAACCTGTTTTGGAATCACCGTTTAATAACAAAATGATTAATTGATTTTGAGGATTTCAATGACAACAAGTTTTATGCTAAACACTTCAATGTGACACCGCCAGATTTGACCATAATGTATAGGCAAAGTTTGGGGATTTACAGAAACATTGACCTGAAGTACTTGAAGTTTAAGGAATTGAAGTTATGTAGAACCTAATCCACATAACTTGCAAACTGCCTAAACCTTGGTATAGTGAAGTCGCCACACTCTGGGGTGGATTGCAATGGAGTGATAAGAAACTGGCCTATGCATGAAGCCCAGATTTCGGCATGCCACACAAATTAAAAGTACATTCAAATCATTTAACAATGTAGAAATCAAATTCCAAAACGATTAAGAGAGTGACTTTATCGAAAAATCGAAGTTCATTGAAAACCATAATTAAAAACACTAGAGTTTATCATTTGATCTATAGAGTAGTAATTAATTAAAACTTTGGATTCATTTAGTTGAAATATTTCATCGAAAAGTTTTAAAAGACTTTCCTAAGTTTCAGTAATATTTAAGAAAAACCTTTATTTTATACGAGAGTTATAGAAAAATATTTATAAAAACTAAACCAATCCAACTTAGGAAAACTAAAACATAATAAAATCCATCCACATAATAAAATCCATAATTAAAGAGGCCTTATTACATCGCCATAAAAATAGAACTTAATAAAATTTATTAAAGAAGTCTTAAAGTTTTATAAACCACCATTTGTAGTATAGCTTCCACACGAAGTCATCTCCGACCCAAGTCTCCATCAATTATTATTACCTGAGAGGGTAAAAAAATGGGGTGAGTTACTTAGAACTCAGTGTGTAACTCACTTACCTTAGTCCTTTGGCCAAAACCATTTAAGCATATATTTGGGCCTAAGCCCATTACAATTATAATAATTTAGCATGTATAAAATGCAAGTGATATGCAATTCCCAAAACCAAACCTAAATTTCCATCCACTACACACCACCCGTACTAACCAACGCACCTGTGGGGAGCTTTAGTCACCCACCCCGCCAACACACCGAAGTAGGCATTAAGTCGTATTTAAAATTTCGTGGACAAGCCATCGGATTCACAGAGTTTACATGGCATTTTCCATTTTTCAGAATTGTGGCAGAGCCACCAAAATATTGTAACAAAGCTACTAGAACTTCTCTTTGTCAAATAACTCAACCCATGCAATCATGTATATAATATGCATAACAATCCATTCATATAATTATTCCAACATAAGGCCCATTATAAAAGTTATTACAATCTGGCCCATTTCACATTTTGGCCCACGAAATCTCATATCACATATGACCCATTAATCAATTATCATATATGGCTCAATTATCAAATATCACATATGGCCCATTTATCGATTATCACATATGGCCCATTTATCAATATCACATATGGCCTAACTGTCAAATATCACATATGGTCCAATTATCAAATATCACATAAGGCCCAATTATTAAATATCACATATGGCCCAATTATCAAATATCACATATGGCCCGATTATAAAATATCACATATGGCCCAATTATCAAATATCACATATGGCCCAAATATCAAATATCACATATGGCCTATTTATCACTTTTATCGAATTAGCCCATTAAGGGCAATTTCGTAATTTTCATGATCTTAATACCAATTTCAAATTTTTATCATTAAGGTGATAAATATGCTAATCTTCCCGATTTCACTAACTTGTGATTTCATCCAACGATTTATATGATATAGTCCTCTAACCCATTAGATACGGTGTGAGATTATACACCTGATTACGGTGAGAACTACACTTTCCCGCTCGTCGATAGCTAAACACATATCACGATGGATTAGAACACTAATATTTAATATAAAACTATTCTAATGTTAAGCGATCTAGATCCTACCCTCAGAATCTCGAACAACCACTATTTACGATTTCTCTCCGATCAAAGGTTCAGAACCACGAGTAAATAATGGTTTGGGGGTACGTACGACTTTGAATAATTGATTTTCGCCGGATGAGGGTCCACAACCGGGTGGAAAGTCTCAAATTCCCGAAACAGTCCTTCCCTTAAACTTAGGGGGAATAGCGGAACCACCCCTCTTCCAAACATTATTTACTGCCCTTTTCGTCCCTACCTTGTTTGTCTCACAAATATCCTTGTTCCACAATATGACAATCGAGCGATAACGTCCCCTAAAATGAAATCGATTAATAAACCATTTATATCCATATGTCGAGTAATATGAAAATCCTTAATAATCCCTTACCTTAACACCTTAATTTGATTCCAAAAATTTACGATGTTTACGAACACTTGAGTTTCGGCCCTCCACTATCACACTATTGTCCAAGGCTTCAAAGAAGAAAAAGAAAAGATTGAAAAGAATACTTATGTATAAGAGATGATTTGGCTATGGATAAGCAAAGAAAAGAAAAATGATTCGGCAAAAGATTTTACCATCAACATTCAGCCATGATGAAAGGTTTTGGAAAAATAGTGATGTTTGAATGTTCTTTACAAGAAGAAAGAAGGGACAGAAAAAAAAGAATAAAGAGAGAGTATTTATGTGTCGATTTCCAAGGATGGAAGATGAACAAAGAAAGGGTCTTGGGGTTGGTGTTTATTCGGCCAAAAGGAAGAAAAAGAATATGACCTTTCAAGATGGTATGGTTTCAGCACAATGAGGAAAAGAGGTTGGGGGAGTATGAAAGATGATAACAATTTGGTCTGAAAGAAATGACCAAAACCAAAGCAAAATTTACCAATTGCACAAGACACATTCGGCTAGGGGGAAGAGTTTTGGAGAGAGATATGTTGCTACACAAAAATGAGAATGTGACTAAAACCAACACCCAAACCAAACCAATTGCTAACAAAATTTTGGCTATCTCCCTAGCCCCTAAAATCGTCCAATATATGGCCTCAAAGTCAAAGTTTGGCCACTCCAAACTTTTCAAAACATCTTCCTCGATATGTGCCTTGTGTTCCCCTACATACCTTTTCCATATAATTCTTTTCCTTGTTAACACTTCCTTTTTCCCATGGTCTTCTTGCCATAAAATTTAATCCAACTCATCCTAATCCTTATCCATGACTGACACATGTTAAGAAAAGCAAAATAAAGCTTTCAAATTGCATGCTAGGAGATTGAACCTCTCCCCTCAAGCAAACATACATGCGCCAACACCACCTTACTACTAGCTCATCTTATACTAGTCTTTGACACTTAAATCTACTTAAACCTTAAAGTCACTTGATCCATTTCAATTAAGTACTCATTACAAAAAATTTATTCTAATTCCGGATAATTCTCAAGTCTTCTCAAGACTATACTAATCATGCAAAATTTAATTATACACAAATTAAGCACCAAAACATGCATCATATCAATACTCAAATTTTGGATGTTACAACTCTATCCTCCTTAAAGAAAATTTCGTCCTTGAAATTTACCTGACTAAAAGAGATGAGGATATTGTTGTCAAATTGCATCCTCAGGCTCCCACGTAGCTTCCTATGCTCCGTGATTACGCCAAAGAACCTTAACCAACGGTATAGTCTTCTTTCTTAACATCTTACCATCGCGATCTAAGATTTTCACTAGTTCTTCCTCGAAAGACATATCTGACCTTAATTCCATTTATTCTACCGGTAATATGTGCGATGGATCCGATCTATAGCGTCTCAGCATAGAAACATGGAAAATACTACTAATCTGACTCAATTTCGGAGGTAAATTAAGTTGATAGGCCACTGGTCCTACACGCTTCAACACGCGGTACGGTCCAATGAACCTAGGGCTCAACTTGCCTTTCCTTCCGAATCTGAAAATCTTTTTCCATGGTGAAACTTTCAAAAGACCTGATCTCCCATCGCAAACTCAATATCTTTACGCTTCAGATCCACGTACAACTTTTGCCTATCCGAGGCTTCCTTTAATCGCGCTTGAATCACCTTTACCTTTTCTTCCGTCTCAGATATCAGTTCAGGACCCAACAACTGTCATTCCCCCAATTTAGTCTAACAAGTAGGAGTATGACATCTACAACCATATAATGCTTCATAGGTTGCCATTTGGATACTGAATTGATAACTGTTATTATACGTGAACTCTGCCAATGGTACAAAATCCTCCCAACTACCTCTGAAGTCGATCACACAACCTCATAACATGTCTTCCAAAATCTGAATTACTCTTTTTGACTGACCATCTGACTGAGGATGAAAAGCCGTACTAAAGTTTAACTTTGTTCCCAAAGCCTCATGTAAAGCTTTCCAAAATCGTGATGTAAATCTAGGATCCCTGTCCGATGTGATAAACACTGGAACCCCATGCAACCTCATGATTTTAGATACATAGAGTTTAGCCAACTTATGCAATGAGTAATCTGTATGCAATGGTAGAAAATGAGCAGTCTTCGTTAATCGATCTACTACCACCCAAACTGAATCTTTCTTAGTAGGTGTTAAGGGTAACCCACTAACAAAATCCATCGTTATCCTCTCCCATTTCCATAGAGGAACCTTTACCGGTTGCAATAAACCCGATGGTAATTGATGTTTCGCCTTCACGTTGACAAGTCAAACATTTTCCCACAAAATTAGTAACCTCCGCTTTAAATTTGGCCACCAATGACTGTTCACGGTGATCCTGATACAACTTATTTCCACTAGGGTGCATAGCATAAGGGCTACTATGCGCCTCTAGAAGAATCATTTGCCTCAAATCCAAATCCTTGGGAATACAAACCCTTCCACGAAAACACAGAATAGTAACACCATCCTTGTTCAAACCAAAATCCCCTATGACGCCACTTTCAGCTTGTTGTATTAAAGGACCTAACTTTTCATCGGATAATTACTTTTCCTTAATTTGCTCCAACCACAGAGGCTTCACCTGAAGTTCCGCTAGCAGACTGCCATCCTCATACAAACTGAGATGAGCAAACATTGCTCTTAACTCCGATACAACCTTTCGACTCAATACGTCTGCTACAACATTAGCCTTTCTAGGATGATACTCGATTGATAAATCATAATCCGTTAACAACTCCACCCATCTCCGTTGTCTTAAATTCAACTCCTTTTGGGTAAGGAGATACTTAAGACTCTTATGGTCCCTATAAATGATTGACTTCTCACCGTAGAGATAATGCCTCCATATCTTTAATGCAAACACCACAGTAGCCAACTCCAAATCATGAGTATGATAGTTGACTTCATGCGGCCTCAACTGTCGAGAAGCATAAGCTACCACTTTTCCACTTTGCATCAGTACACATCCTAAACCCGTGTGTGACGCATCACAGTAAATGGTAAACTCTTTTTCG
This sequence comes from Gossypium rotundifolium, assembly GCA_025506655.1. NCBI lineage: Eukaryota > Viridiplantae > Streptophyta > Magnoliopsida > Malvales > Malvaceae > Gossypium > Gossypium rotundifolium. The sequence continues at coordinate 79,096,865 of CP106723.1, forward strand.
GCCTCTAATTGAATCAGTACTAGTGCTTCCGTTAGAATCTTTTTAGTTTCTCGAAACTTTCTTGTTGTTTATCGGTCCATACATATGGTGCTTCATTCCGCAACAGCTTAATTAGGGGTGCAACAATCAACGAAAACCCCTCAACAAAGCATCTATAATAACTAGCCAAACCCAAGAAACTCCGAATCTAAGCTACTGACTTGGCGGTTTCGAATCCAACACAGCCTCTACCTTTCGAGGATCAACTCTTATTCCTTCAGCTGACACTACATGACCCAAGAAAGTCACTTCCTTTAACCAAAATTCACACTTATTGAATTTGGCATAAAGTTGCTTATCTCACAAAATTTGCAACATAGTGCGCAAATAAGAGTTATGCTCTTCTTCATTCCTCGAATATACCAACATGTCATATATAAACACTACTACGAACTGGTCTAAATAGGGATGAAAGACTTGGTTCATCATGTCCATAAATGCAGCTGGTGCATTAGTCAAACCAAATGGCATCTCTAAAAACTCATAATGTCCACAGTGAGTTCGGAATGCCGTCTTATGAATATCTGCCTCTTTCACCTTGAGTTGATGATAACCCGATCACAAATCAATCTTGGGGAAAATTGAAGCTCCTTTTAATTGATCAAACAGGTCATCGATTCTCGGCAATGGATACCTATTCTTGATCATCAACATATTCAATTGCCTATAATCAATGCACATACGCATCGACCCATCCTTCTTCTTGATGAACAAAATCGGTGCTCCTCACGGAGACACACTTGGTCGAATAAATCCTTGATCTAGCAGTTCTTGAATTTGAGCTTTAAGCTCCGCTAACTTCTTCGGCTCCATTCTATAAGGAGCAATGGACATCGGAGCCGTTCTGGGCAAAAGCTCAATGCCAAATTCTACTTCCCGATCTAGAGGTAGACCCAGAAGTTCTTCGAGAAAGACATTTGAAAATTCTTTCACCATCCTCACACCTTCTACCGATAATTCCTTGGCATCCAAAGCACTGATGAATGCTAGGAATGCTCCATTCCCTTTTCGCACCAACTTTTTTGCCTTCAAAGTAGATACCACATTTACCAAAAAGTTTCTTCTTTTGCCTATCATTATTACCTCCTCATCATCCACAGTCCTTATTGACATCCGCTTTTCGGCACAATCCAATTGTGCCCAATGCTTCACCAACCAATCTATGCCCAAAATAAGATCAAACTCACCGAAAGGTAATTCCATCAAGTCCGCTAGAAATACCTCTCTTTGAATCTTCAAGGGCACATCTCTAAATTATTTATTCACTATTACCGACTATCCTAAAGGACTAATTATCATCATCTCTCTATCGATAATCTCAGATCTAATATTTAGGTTTCCAGATATGGCACTAGCAACATATGAGTGAGTAGACTCGATATCTATCAAAGTAGTAACAAGTACATCAGAGATGAAGAACATACCAGTTATCACATCAGGTGCATCACCGTCTTCACGATGTTTGACAGCAAAGACCAATCCTGGCTGTCTTGCCTCCGTGTTACCTCTAACACCATTACCTCGACCCGGCATACCCTGTCCACATCCATTACCATTACCACCACGACCCGATCCACAACCTCTTGGTGGCTGCTGAGTACCTCTAGCTAGCTGAGCATCAGGGTTACGAGTTTCCTGAGTCGTATCAGTCCGTCAGGGGCAATTTTTAAACTGATGATCCTCGGATCCACATTTAAAGTAGGCACCAGTTTTCCTCCAACATTCTCGAGATGTCGTCTTCCACAATCGGCACATTTTCGACTCTGATTGGTAGTCACATGTGCCCTAGTTTGAACTGGCCCATCATTCTGTGGCCTCTTTTGAAACCTTTTAAAAGAACTAGAGTACTTAAAATCCTCTTCCATCGACTTTTTCCGATTTCGCATGCTCAATTCTTAGCCTCTTTGGCTATCTTAGCTTTCTCTAAGCGAGGTAAAAGTCCGTACTTGTTGTAGGGCTATCAAGATTACCAGAACTCATCATTCACCCATCCTCAAAGCCTACAGTAGCTCATGATCACCAGACTATTGTACGAGCATAACGGCTCAAGCAAAGAAATTACGCCTCAGAAGTCGTCATTGTCTTACTTCCTTGAACCAAATTCAAGAATTCCTTCCTCCGAGCATCTACATAACTTGTCTCGACTACTTCTCTTGGAAAGCAGCTTTAAAGAAATCCCAATTAACCAATGCAGCCTCGGTGCCTTCTCGAACAATAAGCCACCATTGATACGCATTGTCTCTTAGCAAAGACACGGCTCCTCTCAGTTTCTGCCGGACGGTACACTCCATATCATCCATAATTTGTTCTACAGCCTCAAGCCAATATTCTGCCACATTCAGAGCTACACCAGAGACACCTCTAAAAACTTCTGCACCACTAGACTTGAGTCGTTCGATAGTGATCCGCATGAGTTATCGCCCGATTCGACCCACTACTCTTTCTAGGACTCGCAACATTGCTTGAGTCAAAGCACTATCCTCATTCGCATGATCATAAGATCCAGTTTCGCTCTCAAATGACGCAGGTGCGTCAATTTTTGGTATATGACCCGGTGCTTTAGACGTAGCACCTCGTCCTCTACCACGGCCATGTCTATCGTGTCCACAACTATGTCATCTAGTGCTCATATTGACTAATTCGCTTTTAATCTGATTATAAGTTTTATGAATCAGAATATTATTTTAGTGTTTATTAACGATATTTTATGAGATATAAGAGATAGGGTTGTTTTCACAATCACATCCTATAGTCTCGATCTCTATCGTTTTCAACACCTAAAACTAGAAGTTCTAGAGTGTTCCTAAGGTCTTATCACAATAATAAACATTTAATAAACAAATACTTACTTGACTTGGTGTCGGATGCTCGTGATGCCATACTACCATTAAAACATAAAGTCTAGAAATTTAAATAGTTTTTAAACAGAAATCATTGTTGAACCCAAACCACAGTCGAGTTTTGAAACTGAGCTCTGATACCATAAAATGTAACACCCCAAACTTGCCCTATGCATTAAGCCCAGATTTCAGCATGCCACACAAATTAAACGTACATTCAAATCATTTAACAATGTATAAATCAAATTCCAAAATGATTAAGAGAGTGACTTTATCGAAAAATCGAAGTTCATTGAAAACCATAATTAAAAACACAAGAGTTTATCATTTGATCTATAGAGTAGTAATTGATTAAAACTTTGGATTTATTTAGTTGAAATATTTCATCGAATAGTGTTAAAAAACTTTCATATGTTTCAAGAATATTTAAGAAAAACCTTTATTTTATACGAGAGTTATAGAAAAACATTTATAAAAACTAAACCAATCCAACTTACGAAAACTAAAACATAATAAAATCCATCCACATAATAAAATCCATTATTAAAGAGGCCTTATTACGTCACCATAAAAATAGAACTTAATAAAATTTAATTAAAGAAGTCTTAAAGTTTTATAAACCACCATTTGTAGTATAGCTTCCACACGAAGTCATCTCCGACTCAAGACTCCATCAATTATTATTACCTGAGAGGGGTAAAAAAAATGGGGTGAGTTACTTAGAACTCAGTGTGTAACTCACTTACCTTAGTCCACTGGGCCAAAACCATTTAAGCATATATTTGGGCCTAAGCCCATTACAATTATAATAATTTAGCATGTGTAAAATGCAAGTGATATGCAATCCCCAAAACCAAACCTAAATTTCCATCCGCTACACACCACCCATACCAATTAGCACACCTGTGGGGAGCTTTAGTCACCCACCCCGCCAACACACCGAAGTAGGCATTAAGCCATATTTCAAATTTCGTGGACAAGCCACCGGATTCACAGAGTTTACATGGCATTTGCCATTTTTCAGAATTGTGGCAGAGCCACCAAAATATTGTAGGAAAGCTACCAGAACATTTCTTCGTCAAATAGCCCAACCCATGCAATCATGTACATAATATGCATAACAATCCATTCATATAATTATTCCAACATGAGGCCCATTATAAAACTTATTACAATCTGGCCTATTTCACATTTTGGCCCACAAAATCTCATATCATATAGGACCAATTTATCAATTATCATATATGGCCAAATTATCAAATATCACATATGGCCCATTTATCGATTATCACATATGGCCCATTTATCAATTATCACAAATGGCCCAATTATCAAATATCACATATGGCCCAATTATCAAATATCACATATGGCCCATTTATCACTTTTATCGAATTAGCCCGTTAAGGGCAATTTCTTAATTTTCATGATCTTAATACCAATTTCAAAATTTTTATCATTAATGTGATAAATATGCTATTCTTCCTAATTTCACTAACTTGTGATTTCATCCAACGATTTATACGATATAGTCATCTAACCCATTAGATACGGTGTGAGATTACACACCTGATTACGGTAAGAACTACACTTTCCCGATCGTTGATATCTAAACACATATCACGATGGATTAGAACACTAATTTTTAATATAAATATATTCTAATGTTAAGCGATCTAGCTCTTACCCTCGGAATCTCGAACAACCACTATTTGCGATTTCTCTTCGATCAAAGGTTCAGAACCACGAGTAAACAATGGTTCGAGGGTACGTACGACTTCGAATAATTGATTTTCGTCGGATGAGGATCCATAACCCGGTGAAAAGTCTCGGATTCCCGAAATAGTCCTTCTCTTAAAATTAGGAGGAATAGTAGAACCACCCCTCTTCCAAACATTATTTACTACCCTTTTTGTCCCTATCTTGATTATCTCACAAATATCCTTGTTCCACAATATGAAAATCGAGTGATAACATCCCCTAAAATGATATCGATTAATAAACCATTTATATCCATATGTCGAGTAATATGAAAATCCTTAATAATCCCTTACCTTAACACCTTAATTTGATTCCAACGATTTACGACGTTTACGAACACTTGAGTTTTGGCCCTCCACTATCACACTATTGTCCAAGGCTTTAAAGAAGAAAAAGAAAAGATTGAAAAGAGTACTTATGTATAAGAAAAGATTCGGCTCTGGATAAACAAAGAAAAGAAAATGATTCGGCAAAAGATTTTACCATCAACATTCAGCCATGATGAAAGGTTTCGGAAAAATAGTGATGTCTGAGTGTTCTTTACAAGAAGAAAGAAGGAGAGAAAAAAGAATAAAGAGAGAGTATTTATGTGTCGATTCCCAAGGATGGAAGATGAACAAAGAAAGGGTCTTGAGGTTAGTGTATATTCGGCCAAACGGAAGAAAAAGAATATAACCTTTCAAGATGGTATGGTTTCGGCACAATGAGGAAAAGAGCTTAGGGGAGTATGGAAGATGATAACAATTTGGTCTAAAAGAAATTACCTAAACCAAAGCAAAATTTACATATTAAACAAGACACATTCGGCTAGGGAGAAGAGTTTTGGAGAGAGATATGTTACTACACAAAAATGAGAATGTGACTAAAACCAACACCCAAACCATACCAATTGCTAACAAAATTTTGGCTATCTCCCCTAGCCCCTAAAATCGTCCAATAATATAGCCTCAAAGTCAAAGTTTGGCCACTCCAAACTTTCCAAAACATCTTCCTCGATATGTGCCTTGTGTTCCCCCTACATGCCTTTTCCATATAATTCTTTTCCTTAAGTTAACACTTGCCCTTTTCCCATGGTCTTCTTGCCATAAAAATTTAATCCAACTCATCCTAATCCTTATCCATGACCGACACATGTTAAGAAAAAGCAAAAATAAAAGCTTTCAAATTGCATGCTAGGAGATTTGAACCTCTCCCCTCAAGCAAACATACTTGTGCCAACACCACCTTGCTACTAGCTCATCTTATGCTAGTTTTTGACACTTAAATCTACTTAAACCTCAAAGTCACTTGATCCATTTCAATTAAGTACTCATTACAAAAAATTTATTCTAATTCCGAATAATTCTCAAGTCTTCTCAAGACTATACTAATCATGCAAAATTTAATTATACACAAGTTAAGCACCAAAACATGCATCATATCAATACTCAAATTTTAGGATGTTACAACACTTTCCTCCTTAGAGAAAATTTCATCCTCGAAATTTACCTGACTAAAAGAGATGAGGATATTGTTGTCGAATTGTATCCTCAGGCTCCCACGTAGCTTCCTCTGCTCCGTGATTCCGCTAAAGAACCTTAACCGACGACACAGTCTCCTTTCTTAACATCTTAACATCGTGATCTAAGATTTCCACTGGTTTTTCCTCGAAAGACATATCTGACTTTAATTCTACTTCTTCTACTGGTACTATGTGTGATGGATCTAATCTATAGCATCTCAGCATTGAAACATGGAAAACACTATGAATCTGACTCAATTTCAGAGGTAAATCAAGTTGATAGGCCACTGGTCCTACACGCTTCAACACGCGGTACGGTCCAATGAACCTAGGGCTCAACTTGCCTTTCCTTCTGAATCTGAAAATCTTTTTCCATGGTGAAACTTTCAAAAAGACCTGATCTCCCACCGCAAACTCAATATCTTTACGCTTCAGATCCGTGTACGACTTTTGTCTATCCGAGGCTTCCTTTAATCGCGCTCGAATCACCTTTACCTTTTCTTCTATCTCAGATATAGTTCGGGACCCAACAACTATCGTTCCCCCAATTCAGTCCAACAAGTAGGAGTACGACATCTATGACCATATAATGCTTCATAGGGTGCCATTTGGATACTGAATTGATAACTGTTATTATACGCGAACTCTGCCAATGGTAGAAAATCCTCCCAATTACCTCTCAAGTCGATCACACAACCTCGTAACATGTCTTCCAAAATCAATTACTCTTCTCGACCGACCATCATTGATCGGGATGAAAAGTCAGATCAAGTTTAACTTTGTTTCCAAAGTCTCATGTAAAGCTTTCCAACCCGTGATGTAAATCTAGGATCCCTGTCCGATATGATAGACACTGGTACACCATGCAACCTCACGATTTAAGATACATACAGTTTAGCCAACTTCTACAATGAGTAATCCGTACGAAATGGTAGAAAATGAGCACTCTTCGTTAATCGATCTACTACCACCCAGACTGAATCTTTCTTAGTAGGTGTTAAGGGTAACCCACTAACAAAATCCATCGTTATTCGCTCCCATTTCCATAGAGGAATCTTTACTGGTTGCAATAAACCCGATGGTAATTGATGTTCCGCCTTCACTTGTTGACAAGTCAAACATTTTGCCACAAAATTAGTAACCTCCCGCTTTAACTTCGGCCACCAATACTGTTCACGGAGATCCCGATACAACTTATTTCCTCCGGTGCATAGCATAAGGGCTACTATGCGCCTCTAGAAGAATCATTTGCCTCAAATCTTAGAGAATCCTTGGGCATACAAACCCTTCTACCTACCAAATCCACAACGCTCATCAAAGCACATTACACCATTCTTGTTCAAACCAAAATCCCTATTACACCACTTTCACAAAAATATATATATTTGTTGTATTAAAGGACCTAACTTTTCATCGAATAATTGCTTTTCCTTAATTTGCTCCAACCACTTGTATTCTACCAAGCACTAAATCTCATCCGGGTTAGGCTTCACCGAAGTTTCACTAGCATCGCCATCCTCATACAAATTGAGATGAGCAAACATTGCTCTTAACTCCGATACAACCTTTCGACTCTTAAATGCGCTACAACATTAGCCTTTCTAGGATGATACTCGATTGATAAATCATAATCCGTTAACAACTCCACCCATCTCCGTTGTCTTAAATTCAACTCCTTTTGGGTAAGGAGATACTTAAGGCTCTTATGGTCCCTATAAATGATTGACTTCTCACCGTAGAGATAATGCCTCCATATCTTTAATGCAAACACCTCTTATTATTCACATATTTATGTGAATAAAACTCCTTTATTTTCTCTTATTATTCACATATTTATGTGAATAAAACTCTTCCTTTTCTAGAAACCCATGTCAGTCCACTCTCTTTCCTCGAAGCAAAAATAAAGCCTTCATTATTTGCTTCCTCGGATGACTCAAACTCAGCCCAAAACCTCTTGTATTTGGGCCATTTCCTAAGACCTTAAGTGGCACATGTATCAAAATTTATTCATAGTACTTGAAACTTGTCATTTCATACAATTAAACCTGAAATGCATAGGCCCTATTCGTGATGTTACACTCTTAACTCCAATACAACCTTTCGACTCAACGTGTCTTCTACAATGTTAACCATTCCAGATGATACTCTAGAGAGAAATCATAATCCTTTAACAACTTCACCCATCTCCGTTGTCTTAAATTCAACTCCTCTTGGGTAAGGAGATACTTAAGACTCTTATGGTCCGTATAAATGACCAATCTTTAATGCAAACACCACATGACCAACTCCAAATCATGAGTATGATAGTTGACTTCATGTGGCCTCAACTGTCGAGAAGCATAAGCTACCACTTTTCCACTTTGCATCAGTACACATCCTAAACCCGTGTGTGATGCATCACAGTAAACCGTAAACTCTTTTTCGGCTTCTAGTTGAATCAGTACTGGTGCTTCCGTTAGAATCTTTTTTAGTTTCTCGAAACTTTCTTGTTGTTTATCGATCTATACATATGGTACTTCCTTCTGCAATAGCTTAGTTAGGGGTGCAACAATCAATGAAAACCCCTCAACGAAGCATCTATAATAACCAGCAAAACCCAAGAAACTCAGAATCTCAACCACTGACTTCGGTGATTTTCAATCCAACACAGCCTCTACCTTTCAAGGATCAACTCTTATTCCTTCAGCTGACACTACATGACCCAAGAAAGTCACTTCCTTTAATCAAAATTCACACTTATTGAATTTGGCACAAAGTTGCTTATCTCAAAAAATTTGTAACACAGTGCGCAAATGAGAGTCATGCTCTTCTTCATTCCTCGAATATACCAACATGTCATCTATGAACACTACTACGAACCGGTCTAAATAGGGCTAAAAGACTCGATTCATCATGTCCATAAATGCAGCTGGTGCATTAGTCAAACCAAACGGCATCACTAAAAACTCATAATGTCCATAGCGAGTTCGGAATGCCGTCTTATGTATATTTGCCTCTTTCACCTTGAGTTGATGATAACCCGATCTCAAATCAATATTGGAGAAAACTGAAGCTCCTTTTAATTGATCAAATTGGTCATCGATTCTCGACAATAGATACCTATTCTTGATCGTCAACTTATTCAACTGCCTATAATCAATACACATACGCATCGACCCATCCTTCTTCTTGACGAACAAAATTGGTGCGCCCCACGAAGACACACTTGGTCGAATAAATCCCTGATCTAGCTGTTCTTGAATTTGAGCTTTAAGCTCTGCTAACTGCTTCGGCGCCATTCTATAAGGACCAATGGACACCGAAGCCGTTCCGGGCAAAATCTCAATGCCAAATTCTACTTCCCGATCTGGAGGTAGACCCAAAAGTTCTTCGGGAAAGACATCTAAAACTCTTTCACCGTCCTCACACTTCTACCGATAATTCCTTGGCATCCAAAGCACAGATGAATGCTAGGAATGCTCTATTCCCTTTCCACACCAACTTTTTCGCCTTCAAAGAAGATACCACATTTGCCAAAAAGTTTCTTCTTTCGCCTATCATTATTACCTCCTCATCATCCACAGTCCTTATTGACATCCACTTTTTGGCACAATCCAATTGTGCCCGATGCTTCACCAACCAATCCATGCCCAAAATAAGAACAAACTCACGAAAGGTAATTCCATTAAGTCCACTAGAAATACCTCTCGTTGAATCTCCAAGGGCACATCTCTAAATAATTTATTCACTATTACCGACTGTCCTAAAGGACTAATTACCGTCATCTCTCTATCGGTAATCTCAGATCTAATATTTAGGTTTCCAGATATGGCACTATCAACATACGAATGAGTAGACCCGATATCTATCAAAGCAGTAATAGGTACATTAGAGATGAAGAATGTACCAGTTATCACATCAGGTGTATCACCATCTTCACGATGCCTGACAGCATAGACCAATCCTGGCTGTCTTCCCTCCGTGTTACCTCTAACACCATTGCCTCGACCCAGCATACCCTATCCACGTCTGTTATCATTACCACCACGACCCGGTCCACAACCTCTTGGTGGCTGCTGAGTACCTCTAGTTGGCTGAGCATCAGTGTTACGAGTTCCCTGAGTCGTATCAGTCCGTCGGGGGCAATTCTTAAACTGATGATCCTTGGATCCACATTTAAAGCAGGCACCAGTGTTCCTCTAACATTCTCCGAGATGTCATCTTCCACAATCGGCACATTTTGACTCTGATTGGTAGTCAGAGGTGCCCTAGTTTGAATTGGCTCATCATTCCGTGGCCTCTTTTGAAACCTTTTAAAAGAACCAGAGTACTTAAAATCCCTCTTTCCACTGACTTTTTCCTAGTTACGGCGTTCAATTCTTAGCCCTTTGGCTATCTTAGCTTTTCTACAAGCGTGGTAAAGTTCAGACTTATTATGGGGCTATCAAGACCAAGAACTCATCATTCAGCCCATCCTTAAAGCGGGCACAGTGCTCATGATCAGTCTGCACTATTGTGCGAGCATAACGGCTCAAGCAAAGAACTTCTGCCTCATAAGCTGCCACCGTCTTACTTCCTTGAACCAAATTTAGGAATTCCTTCCTCCGAGCATCTACATAACGTGTCCCGACATACTTCCCTTGGAAAGCAGCTTTAAAGAAATCCCAATTAACCAATTCAGCCTTGGTGCTTTCTCGAACAGTAAGCCACCATTGATACGCCTCGTCTCTTACAAAAGACATGGCTCCTCTCAGTTTCTGCTTAACGGTACACTCCAGATCATCCATAATTCGTTCTACAGCGTCAAACCAATATTCTACCACATTCGGAGCTATACCAGAGACACCTCTAAAAACTTCTACACCACTAGACTTGAGTCATTCTGATATTGATCCACGAGTTACTAGCCCAGTTCTGGCCCCAGCTACTCTTTCTAGGACTCGCAACATTGCTTGAGTCAAAGTATTATCCTCATTCGCATGACCATGAGATCCAGTTTCGCTCTCAAATGACACATGTGCATCCATTTCCGGTATATGACCCGGTGCTTCAGACGCAGCACCTCGTCCTCTACCACGGCCGCGTCAACCATGTCCACTACCACGTCCTCTAGTGCTCATATTGACTAATTCACTTTTAATCTGATTATAAGTTTTATGAATCAGAATATTATTTCAGTGTTTATTAACGTTATTTTATGAGATATAAGAGATAGGGTTATTTTTGCAATCACATCCTATAGTCTCGATCTCTATCATTTTCAACACCTAAAACTAAAAGTTCTAGAGTGTTCCTAAAGTCTCATCACAATAATAAACATTTAATAAACAAGTACTTACTTAACTTGGTGCCGGATGCTCGTGGTGCCATACTACCTTTAAAACATAAAGTCTAGAAATTTAAATAGTTTTTAAACAGAAATCATTGTTGAACCCAAACCACAGCCGAGTTTTGAAACTGAGCTCTAATACCATAAAATGTAACACCCCAAACCCGGCCTATGCATTAAGCCCGAATTTTGGCATGCCACACAAATTAAACGTACATTCAAATCATTTAACAATGTAGAAATCAAATTCCAAAACGATTAAGAGAGTGACTTTATCGAAAAATTGAAGTTCATTGAAAACCATAATTAAAAACACAAGAGTTTATCATTTGATCTATAGAGTAGTAATTGATTAAAACTTTGGATTTATTTAGTTGAAATATTTCATCGAAAAGTTTTAAAAGACTTTCCTAAGTTTCAATAATATTTAAGAAAAACCTTTATTTTATACGAGTGTTATAGAAAAACATTTATAAAAACTAAAACATAATAGAATCCATCCACATAATAAAATCCATAATTAAAGAGGCCTTATTACATCGCCATAAAAATAGAACTTAATAAAATTTATTAAAGAAGTCTTAAAGTTTTATAAACCCCCATTTGTAGTATAGCTTCCACACAAAGTCATTTCCGACCAAGTCTCCATCAATTATTATTGCATGAGAGGGGTAAAAAAAATGGGGTGAGTTACTTAGAACTCAGTGTGTAACTCACTTACCTTAGTCTACTGGGCCAAAACCATTTAAGCATATATTTGGGCCTAAGCCCATTACAATTATAATAATTTAGCATGTATAAAATGCAAGTGATATGCAATTCCCAAACCCAAACCTAAATTTCCATCCGCTACACACCACCTATACCAACCAGCACACCTGTGGGGAGCTTTAGTCAACCACCCCGCCAACACACCGAAGTAGGCATTAAGCCGTATTTCAAATTTCATGGACAAGCCATTGGATTCAAAGAGTTTACATGGCATTTGCCATTTTTCAGAATTATGGCAGAGCCACCAAAATATTGTAGCAAAGCTACCAGAACTTCTCTTCGTCAAATAGCACAACCCATGCAATCATGTATATAATATGCATAACAATCCATTCATATAATTATTCCAACATAAGGCCCATTATAAAAGTTATTACAATCTGGCCCATTTCACATTTTGGCCCACGAAATCTCATATCACATAGGACCCATTTATCAATTATCATATATGGTCCAATTATCAAATATCACATATGGCCCATTTATCGATTATCACATATGGCACATTTATCAATTATCACATATGGCCCAATTGTCAAATATCACATATGGCCCAATTTCAAATATCACATAAGGCCCAATTATCAAATATCACATATGGCCCAATTATCAAATATCACATATGGCCTAATTATCAAATATCACATATGGCCCAATTAGTAAATATCACATATGGCCTATTTATCACTTTTATCAAATTAGCCCATTAAGGGTAATTTCGTAATTTTTATGATCTTAATACCAATTTCAAAATTTTTATCATTAAGGTAATAAATATGCTATTCTTCCCGATTTCACTAACTTGTGATTTCACCCAACGATTTATACGATATAGTCATCTAACCCATTAGATAAGGTGTGAGATTACACACCTGATTAGGTGAGAACTAAACTTTCCCGCTCGTCGATATCTAAAAACATATCACGATGGATTAGAACACTAATATTCAATATAAAACTATTCTAATGTTAAGCGATCTAGATCTTACCCTCAAAATCTCGAACAACCACTATTTGCGATTTCTCTCCAATCAAAGGTTCAGAACCACGAGTAAATAATGGTTCGTGGGTACGTACGACTTCAAATAATTGATTTTCATCGGATGAGGGTCCATAATCTGGTGGAAAGTCTCGGATTCTCGAAACAGTCCTTCTCTTAAACTTAGGGGGAATAGCGAACCACCCCTCTTTCGAACACTATTTACTGCCCTTTTTGTCCCTATCTTGATTGTCTCACAAATATCCTCGTTCCATAAAGTGAGAACGTCCTGTAATTAAATCGGGGTCTCTGTATTTGTGTGTTGCATGGGATAATATGTTTGTGGTGCTAGTTTAGGGTGTTTTGGGGTTTAGGCATGAGCTCGAGATAGGCCTGAGTCGCAGTAAAATTTTTGTTTTGGGGTACTTGGAAGTGGGAGCCACGAGAGTTAGGTGTTAGGAGTATTGTGTAGCAAGTTTTGGCACAAGAAGTGCCTTGGTGAAATGGCAAGAAGGCGCCACTTAGAGCTCTGGGGGGTGACCCTACAAATAGGAGGAAGGAGCCTATGTTCAAGCTGCAGGAATCCCTCTTTGGGTATTTCTTTTTGACGTCAGAATAGAGAAGAGTTGTGCTCAGATGGAACTCTGGTGGGTAGTTGTTGAACAAGTCAACAGATTCAAAATGGGTGGAAGGGAGGAAATGGTGGAGGTTGACTCATTCAAATTGTTTGAATGGGTGGAAGAGAGGAATTCAAGGAGGAAGAAGGGGGATGACTTAGAGGTTGAAGGGAGTGGGAGTGTGGTCGATATTGGTAGTGGCTAGGTGAGCTTGGAGTAATCGGTTGAGGGTGCTTGAGTGGGGTGGCCGAATGTGTTTAGTGTTTGGGTGTGTGCTTTCGATTGTGGAGAGCGATTAAGGTGGGGTGTGCCGAGTTTTATTAGTAGACTTAGGAGAGAGCTCATTTTCTTATTATTTAAACCGGGGATATTCAAACACCTTTTTGGTATTTTATTTCTCTTTTCTCTCTAAGTGCAAATCGAAATCTCTCCTAAGTAATTTCTCTTCTCTTTTTCTCACTTTTTGTTCAATTGCCGAAACCCTTATTTGATCTTTACTCTTCTTCTTTTCTTCTTCTCTCAACAAGCCGTAAGTAAGGCTACTCAACTTTCTTGTTTTCTTTTCTCTTTCATTTTGAACCCAAGTCAAGAGCACCTCTCATTTTTTCTTTTTCTTTTCTTTATCTCAAAACTGAAAATCCCCTAACCCCTTATCATCTTCAACTTTTGCAAGGAGCCGAATATCTTCTATCTACATTCTCCTTCCTCTTTAGGCGTTTTTCCCTTAACCTTCTCTGGTGCCGAAATTCATCTTTTCTTTGGTTCTCAAGGACAAACCACAACCCATAGTCCGATAAGATTCTGTTGCTTTCTTTTTCTTTTCTTTGCTCTTATGGTCGAATCTTCTTAGTACTCTTACATCCCTATTTCTTTCCTCAATCTCGATTGCTGTGGTAGGGAAAAGCTGAAATCTCTGGCACTCAAACTTTCTTGTTGGACTGTTGTTATAGTGGATCTTTAACGTGGGATTACCATTTTTCCAATCGAATTTGTTAGGACAGTGGTAAGCGTTTCTGCTATTCGATAATTTCTATTGTGTTTAAGTGCGGAAGGCAGTAACTAATCCTATAAATCTTGCCCAAATGGGGGGTGCTAAGGAGGCTTGGCATTAGTCGGCTGAGTATTCAAGTGGTGCTTTGATCTAAGTCGTTGATCTTCGGGAATTAATCAACCTAGGTAAGGGATTTAATTTCGAGTCTTGATTCTTTACAATTTATTTCACTGCTTTGATTCGATTAGTGACTAAGGTATGTTATGGACTCGAAGGCTAATCAATCGCTTGGTGGGGTTGGATCTGGAACCCCACCCCCTAAGTTCAAGAAGAGGGCAGTGTCGGTGGTTCATGATTGGCCATTGGCGTGTGGACCAGCATCTGAGCAAGAGAGTAGACAAATTACGGTTGTATCGATTAACGACAGTACCAACGTAGAAAGTGTAGTTTTGCGCGTCATCAGGTGTGTAACTCTTACACACTCCATTAGTTAATTTGCTAATTATGTTTATTGTTAAAAGCCAAAATAGCTATTGAAATCGGTGTGTTACCCTTGTGGGTATGAGCATAGACTCCGGGTAAGTTGTGAATTGACTATTAATATATGATGTTACACTATTTAATCATGCTATGCTATGTGATACTGCATTACAGACATGTTAATATGCCACGAAAAATGTGTTCATGATGATGGGTATGTTGAGTGGAAGGGGAAGGATGATTTAGACTGACACCGGTGGTTTTCACCACATAGTGGGTTGGCCCCACTTTTCTTATTATTTGTGAATAGTCTTAGTGGTTTTGACCACCAGTGGTTTTGACCACATTGATTCTATTTGTGACCACAATCACCAGTGGTTTTGACCATACATGGATTATTGTGACTCATCCCAGTGGTTTGGCACCATAGTGGGTTGGCCCCACATGTTGATTACGGGATTGTCATCAGTGGTTTTGACCACACGGTGGGTTGGCCCCACCATATGATTAGTGACTACGGTCACCCATGGTTTTGACCACACATGGATTATTGTGACTCGTCCCAGTGGTTTGGTACCACAGTGGGTTGGCCCTACATGTTGTTTTCAGGATTGTCATCAGTGGTTTTGACCACACGGTGGGTTGGCCCCACCTTATGATTTGTGACTACGGTCACCAGTGGTTTTGACCACACTTATACGATTTGTGACTACGGTCACCAGTGGTTTTGACCACACGGGGTAAACACAGGAGTTCGGTTAGTTAGGTTGGGTTTGCATGATTTGCATATTAACTTATGAGATGTGTAAGTGCCTTGTTATTATCGAGATGGGGATTTATACACTGAGTCTTGGTGACTCACCCCTTCCATTATATTTTGCAGATGAGGCATAGATCGCGGATGTGGAGCCGGGTTGGACTCGAGGTGGCCATGCACTATGTTTTGGGTTTTATTTCAATTACTATTTTGGGTTAATTTACTTTTAATTTTGGTTTTGGATTTGTAATAAGGCCGCTAAATTTTCATTATTTCAGGTTTTTGATTATCTGCTTTAAGTTTTATCATACTGCGCCTAAGTTAAATAACATAGCATGTTCTAATAACCTGTAAAATCAACGTTTTCAAAAATTTTAAAACTTATCGGGTTTTTCAAACTTTACCATCGGGTAATACTAAACAAATGAAGTCAACAAACTAACTCAGACGTTCTCCAAACCAAGTTTTTGTTATGTTCAGATACAAAATGGTTTTCAACTTTATTATGCTAAACTCGCTCGGGTTTTCATAAAACCAAACGACTTTCCAAAACTAGAAAAAATAAATGATCTTCTCAACGGAGTTTTCTTTCAAACCTAAAATGACAGAAATGTTTTCGAGAACCATTTTTCACAAAAGTAAACCAGCTACTTATTTTCTATGATATATTTTACACCCTGTAACATACTAAATTCGGTCGTGGTGTGTTGGCCGGGTTTAGGGTGTTACAATTTTGGTATCAGAGCCCGATCTAAAAGCTCAATTGTGGGCCCGAGGCCCTCAAAATATTTTAAATAGGTTATGAAAAGGTTTTTGTGGGAAAAGTACGATTGGAAAAGCATGGCACCGAGTCTCCGGCACTGATCCGCCTAGGTAAGTACCCCAATTTATTGTTAATATGTTTGTAATGTTGATGTTATGGCTAGTAGTAATAGGGAAGTACTTTAGAGCCCTCAACCGTAGGATTGTGTGAACTTATGAAACAATCCTCGTATTAAGTTATTCATAAGATTGTGCTTAGTAAACAGTGGAATAAGTCTAACGCATAAAACTGTTAAATCAGATCAATTCGTATCGACAATCATGAGTGCCCGAGGACGTGGGCGTAATATATGTGGATGAGGTAGGGGTAGGACGACAGTGTCCGAACCGATAGGGTCTGGTCATGGGTCAGAGAACGAGGTACCACCGTCGCCAGTTATGGGCACAAAATTTTAGGATCAAACGGCTAGTGATGATACAGTGTCACAGGCGATGCTACGAGTTTTAGAAAGAGTCACGGGTGCAGGCATCAGAATGGGAGCTCGAAAATCTATGTCCGAATGACCCTAAGATAATGGGGCAGAGGTATTCAGAGGTGTGTCTGGGGTCACTCCTAGTACGGTGGAATATTTGCTGGAGGTGACAAAATGTATCATGGACGACCTGGATTTTACGGCTGAGGAGAAGCTGAAGGGTATAGTATCTCTTCTCCGAGATGAGTCATATCAGTGGTGGCTTACGGTTAGGGATGGAGCAATGGCCAATGACATCACTTGGGATCTCTTTAGGGCAGCCTATTAGAGGAAATACGTTGGGGCTAGTTACATCGATGCGCAGCGTAAGGCGTTCCTAAATTTGGTTCTAGGAAATAAGTCAGTATTAGAGTAAGAGGCAGAATTTCTTCGATTAGGTCGGTATGCACGGGGTATTGTGGGCACGAAACATAAGCATTATGTCAAATTTGAGGATGGGCTGAGAGATGAGCTGCGGATGTTAAGTGCTCCAAAGCAGGAAAGAGAATTTACAGTCCTAGTAGAGAAGGCCAAAGTTGCTGAGGAAGTGATACTGTCAGTGACACGGAACCAGGATAAGTGTTTGAATAAGAAGAATTCTGGGTCTTCTAGGTCTGCTAGGAATCAGCAGAAAAGGGCTAGATATGGTGGGCCAAATCATGCTATAAGGCCTGCTGCTGCTACTACTCAGTGGCCTCCACGGTGTGCACGGTGTGGGAAGTCTCACACGGGGGAATATTGGACTAGAAACAGAGGGTGTTTTGAGTGTGGGTCAATGGGACACCGAGTGAGGGATTGTCCACAGAGGTCAGCTAGGCTTCAGTTTGGGAATCAGGGTCGTACACAGTTCAGGAGGGATGGTCAGCAACCACAGAGGGGTCGCGGTTCAGCCAAGGGAGGTACCGATTCTGGACGAGGCCGTGGAGCACCGGGTAGAGGTACTGGGAGCACAAATGTAAGACAGCCTGGGCTGGTCTACGCAGCAAGGTGTCGAGAGGAGGGCGACACGCCAGCATCATAATCGGTACGTTCTTCATTTTTGGACTGCCTTATACTACTTTAATAGATGTCGGTTCGACGCACTTGTATGTTGCCAGTAGTATAGTGGAAACTATGGGCTTAGACTTTGAGATTACTTTTAGGGAGATAACAGTAATAGGCCCTCTAGGTCACTCTGTAGAAGTAAATAAACTGTATAGAGATGTGCCCCTAGAACTTCAAGGGGTAGTGTTTTTGGCTGATCTGATAGAACTGCCATTCGGGGAGTTCGATCTGATACTCGGGATGGATTGACTAGTGAAGTACCAGGCTAGTTTGGATTGTGCAGCTAAGTGCATGGTTTTAAGGACAGTAGAAGGTGAGGAGGTGGTAATGATAGGCAACAGAAGAGATTATCTATCTAATGTTGTGTCTGCTCTAAAGGCTGAGAAAATGGTGAGGAAGGGTTCTGAGGCATTTTTGGTGCATGTCTGTGCCTTGGAGGCCAGGGAATCAATTGTGGGGAAAGTTCGAATGATGAATAAATTTGCCAATGTATTCCCTGAGGAACTTTCAGTTTGCCTTCGGACCGTGAAGTTGAGTTTGGTATAGACTTATTACCTGGAACCGCGCCAGTGCCTATTGCCTCATATAGGATGGCGTCGAAGGAATTAGTGGAACTGAAGGCATAGATTCAGGAATTGTTGGACCATGGTTTTATCTGGCCGAGTGTATCACCTTAGGGAGCACTGTGCTCTTTGTTAAGAAGAAAGACGGTACAATGCGGATATGTATAGACTACCACCAGCTGAATAAGTTAACAATCAAGAACAAGTATTCGTTACCCAGGATAGGCGACTTGTTTGATCAGCTTAAGGGTGCATCGGTTTTCTCTAAGATAGACCTTAGGTCGGTGTATCATCAACTCAAAGTAAAGGAGGCTGATATCCACAAAATGGCATTTCGTACTCGTTATGGGCACTACGAGTTCTTGGTAATGCTGTTTGGGTTGACTAATACGCTGGTAGCATTCATGGATATGATGAATCGAGTGTTTCAGCTGTCCTTGAATCGATTTGTCATGGTGTTTATAGATGACATATTGGTGTACTCGAGATCGAAAGAGGAACATGATGAACATCTACGTGTGGTTTTACAGATTTTGAGGGAGAAGCAATTATTCGCGAAGTTTAGCAAATGAGAATTCTGGTTGAAGGAGGTAACTTTCTTGGGTCATGTGGTGTCAGTTGAGGGAATTAGATTGGATCCTCAGAAGATTGATGCGGTGTTGGATTGGAAGCCACTTAAGATAGTAGCAGAGATTCAAAGTTTTCTGGGTTTGACAGGGTACTACAGAAGATTCGTGGAAGGGTTCTCTTTGATTGTGGAACCGTTAACTAAGTTGTTACGAAAAGGGGTTCCATTTGTGTGGTCTGATATGCAGTAGGAAAGTTTCAACAAGTTAAAGAAGATTCTAACAGAAGCTCTGGTTTTGATTCAACCTGAAGCTAGGAAAGAATTTACGGTTTATTGTGATGCATCGCATACTGGTTTGGGGTGTTTGCTGATACAAGAAAGGAAAGTGGTGGCGTATGCATCTTAGCAGTTGAGACCTCATTAAGGTAATTACTCGACGCATGATCTGGAATTGGCTGCAGTGGTCTTCACCCTTAAGATTTGGAGGCATTATTTGTATGGGGAGAAGTCTATCGTTTAGACGGATCACAAGAGTCTGAAGTATCTGTTGTCACAGAAAGAGTTGAATTTGAGGTAGCGAAGGTGGATCGAGTTGTTAAAAGACTACGACTGCTCGATTGAGTACCATCTAGGTAAGGTTAATGTAGTGGCTGACGCGTTGAGCCATAAGGTGGTAGCAGACCTGAGAGTAATGTTTGCTCATCTCAGTCTGTATGACGATGGGAGTCTATTGGTAGAACTGCAAGTGAAGCCAACGTAGATGGATCGGGTTAAGGAGAGGCAGCTGGTGGATGAGGTTTTGAGTGCTCGGAGGTTGCAAGTGCAAAATGGTGGTTTGGAGGGTTCTGACTTGGCGGTGATGGAGTCTTTGTGTTTTCAAGGGAAAGTGTGTATGTCGAAGGACGTTGAGTTGAGACAGCGAATTCTTCAGGAAGCTCATAGCAGTCCATACGCTATGCATCCTGGAGTTAGCAAGATGTATCGGGATTTTAATGAATAGTTGTGTTGGCCGGGTCTTAAGCAAGAAGTAACTGAATTGGTGAGTAAGTGTCTGACATGCCAACAGGTCAAAGCGAAGCATCAGTTACCGTCAGGTCTATTGCAGCCGGTAAATATTTCGCAGTGGAAGTGGGAAAGGATTATGATGGACTTTGCCACTGGGCTACCCCTTACGCCTAGCAAGAAAGATTCAGTCTGGGTGATCGTGGATCGTTTGACAAAGTCGGCCCATTTCGTACCAGTTCGGACTGATTATTCACTCTAAAGGTTGGCTATGTTGTATGTAACAGAGATAGTACGGTTACATGGGGTACCAGTATCGATTATTTTAGATAGGGATCCTAGATTCACATCAAGGTTCTGGAAAGCTTTGCATCAGGCATTGGGTACGAGGTTGGATTTTAGCACAGCTTTTCATCCGCAGTCAGATGGACAGTCAGATAGGGTAATTCAAATCTTAGAGGATATGTTAAGGGGTTGTGTTGTGGATTTTAGAGGTAGTTGGGAGGAATATCTACCATTGGCAGAGTTCGCGTACAACAACAGTTACCAGGCAAGTATCCAGATGGCACTGTATGAAACACTATATGGACGGAAGTGTCGTACCCCTACATGTTGAACAGAACTGGGTGAACATCAGTTGTTGGGTTTGAAGCTAGTAGCTGAAATTGAGGATAAGGTTAGGCTAATTTGGGCTCGTTTGAAATAGGCTTCGAACAGGCAAAAGTCTTATGCCGATCTCAAACGTAGGGATATGGAGTATGCAGTGGGTGACAAGGTCTTCCTAAAGGTATCGCTATGGAAGAAAGTGCTGAGATTTGGTCGGAAGGGCAAGCTAAGCCCTAGGTTTATTGGGTCATATACGGTGTTGAAGCGAGTGGGACCGGTAGCTTACCAGCTCAAGTTGCCATCGGAGTTGAGTCAGATTCATGATGTATTTCATGTTTCAATGCTTGATGCTATCGATCAGATCCGCCGCATGTTGTGCCAGTGGAGGAGATTGAGGTGAGTCCGAATTTGTCTTTCGAAGAGGAACAAGTGCAAGTTTTGGATCGGGATGTCAAAGTTCTACACAAGAAGTCAGTTCCTTTAGTGAAAGTATTATGGCGGAACCATGGTACGGAGGAGGCCACGTGGGAACCAGAGGATGTGATGCGGCAGCAAATACCCTCAACTCTTCTGACCTGGTAATTTCGAGGATGAAATTATTTTTAAGGGGGGTAGAACTGTAACATCCTTCAATGGGGTCTCTGTATTTGTGTGTTGCATGTGATAATATGTTTGTGGTGCTAGTTTAGGGTGTTTTAGGGTCCAGGCATGAGCGTGGGATAGGCCTGAGTCGCAGTAAAAAATTTTGTTTTAGGGCACTTGGAAGGGGGAGCCAAGAGAGTTAGGTGTTAAGAGTATTGTGTAGCAAGTTTTGGCACAAGAAGTGCCTTGGTGAAATGGCAAGATGGCACCATTTAGAGCTCAAGGAGGTAACGCTACAAGTAGGGGGAAGGAGCCTAGGTTCAAGCTACAGGAATCCCTCTTTAGGTATTTCTTTTTAATGTCAGAACTAAGAGGAGTTGTGCTCAGGTGGAACTCTGGTGGGTAGTTGTTGAACAAGTCAACTGATTCAAAATGGGTGGAAGGGAGGAAATGGTTGAGGTTGACTTATTCAAATTGTTTGAATGGGTGGAAGAGAGGAATTCAAGGAGGAAGAAGGGGGATGGCTTAGAGGTTGAAGGGAGTGGGAGTGTGGCCAATTTTGGTAGAGGCTAGGTGAGCTTGGAGCAATCGGTTTAGGGTGCTTGAGTGGGGTGGCCGAATGTGTTTAGTGTGTGGGTGTGTGCTTTCGGTTGTGGAGAGTGGTTCAGGTAGGGTGTGCCAAGTTTGATTAGTAGACTTAGGAGGGAGCTCATTTTCTTGTTATTTAAACCGGGGATATTCATACACCTTTTTGGTATTTTTTCCTCTTTTCTCTCTAGGTGCAAACCGAAATCTCTCCTAAGCAATTTCTCTCCTATTTTTCTCACTTTTTGTTCAATTGTCGAAACCCCTATTTATTCTTTGCTCTTCTTCTTTTCTTATTCTCTCAACAAGCCGTAAGGAGGGCTACTCAACTTTCTTGTTTTCTTTTCTCTTTCATTTTGAACCCAAGCTGAGAGCACCTCTCATCTCTTTTTCTTCTTTTCTTCATCTCAAAATTGAAAATCCCCTAACCTCTTATCATCTTCAACTTTTGCAAGGAGCTGAATATCTTCTGTCAACATTCTCCTTCCTCTTTAGGCATTTTTCCCTTATCTTCTCTGGTGCCGAAATTCATCTCTTCTTTGGTTCTTAAGGACGAACCACAACCCATAGTCCGGTGAGATTCTATTGCTTTCTTTTTCTTTTTTTTTTTGCTCTTATGGCCGAATCTTCTTAGTACTCTTACATCCCTATTTCTTTCCTCAATTTCTGTAACAGCCCAAACCCAACCCAAACGTTAGGACCGAATATGGGTCGTTACAGAGAGAAAAAAAAACTTTTTGGAAACCCATTTTAAAATCCAATTTAGCTTTTGTTGAAAACTCCTTGTTTTTGGTTATCTTGCTGAAATCTTACCTAGATTAAATTCAGAAATTTAATTGAAATCAAGTTATTATACCAATTTTGGATGTGTCCGCTGACACGATCAAACATTTTCATGTTGATTTAGGAAAACATGTGATTTTAATTTGATTTTTAATAGTGTAGTTTAAAAGCAAGTATCCAACATATGCATAGTAACAAAAATAAAGTTTATGGAGGCCTTATTACAATCCAAATAAAAACAAACCGATAATAAAATAACATAACTAAAATTAAAGTTCGTTTATTTCAAGTCCACTGCATGGCCACCTCGAGTCCCTCCGGCTCCATATCCGCGATCTATGCATCACCTGGAAAAAAATAATGGAGAAGGTGAGTCACCAAGACTCAGTATGTAACCCTTCCCCGTTTTAAAACATTTTCATACACAACACATAACCATTGATATGCGAATATTAAATACCCATCCTAGCCATCCAAGCGCCATTGTCTACCCCGTTGTGGTACCAAACCCTTTGGTGGTGCCAAACCACCGTGACATATAGTCACAATGTGTTACCAAAACAACGGTGTCCGTAGACACGGATCAATTGATGGGGCCAACCCATCGTGTGATACCAAATCAGCCGCGGGCGATCCCATATCTCAAGTGGGGTCAACCCACTGTGGTGTTAACCACGGGGATAAGTCGCTATGAGGTGCCAAACCTCTAGAGGTACCAAACCTCGGTGACCGTAGTCACGGTGTGTTACCAAAACACTTGGTGCCCGTCGACACGATTAACACCGCCTCCACTCATCAATCCCACATCAATCACATATGTATATGTTTCATTTCATCACATCCTTAAATCTCATGTATCAATGCATCATGCTTCCCAAAGCATCAAATAACAAATTCATATTATGTGTGCTTACGAATCACCATCTATACCGATGTGGTATATTATCCAATGCTACATAAAATCAAGATAGTATTCACAACAATCAGCATATTTAACAAGTTATATATGTGTATGTACACACCTGTCACCAACGAGAAGTCTAAATCCCGAATGGAGAAATCGGTCGCCCTAGATTTATTGTCCCTAGATTCGGCCAAAACATGAGTCAGTACTATGGCCTATTCGGCCAACCCAATTTAATACCATAGAATTATCGTTTGAGATCCGAGATCTTACCTTGCTCAGACTTGATTTCTAACAACCCGAATCCTTGTATGGGTTTCCTAGCAATCGGCCAACCTTAAGTACCAAACAAGATTAGTTTCGGCTTTTTTTCGATTTATCCACCAAAAAGGTTTAGGAAGATTTGACTTACCGATAACTTACCAAACTTAGTTGATGGAGACTTTTGAACCGATTCCTTCAAGATCTCGAAATACCTAAACACAATCAGTTCCAACATAGAGTGTTAATACCTTTTTATCAAGTGCCGAAATCAGTCCTTACCCCCCTCTAAAAGTCGACAAGTACAAGAGGCTATTAAAGAAAACACTCGATCTACTCACCTTAGAACCAATTGAAGAGACAAAGAGGTACACTTTGTTTGAGATTCGGCCAAAACTTGAAATATGGAGAGGGGTTATTTGGCTATGGTTCGAGGAGTAGGTTCGATTATCGAGGAAAAGGAGAAGAAAAGAGATCAAAAGTTGGGGATTGACAATGGAAGAAACAAAGAGGGTTTGACCAAGGTTTTGAGAAGATGGAAAAGGAAAAATATAAGAAGAGAGGTGTTGGAAATTTGGCTAAGCAAGCGGGAAAAAGAAAAACAAGGTGAGCAAATGGGTGCTTTTATAAGCATTGGCACCCCTAGTAGCCTTGCCATCCACCTCTTTCAACCAAGAGTTCAAAATCCATCCTACTTCCTTAAATTGCTCTAGACCACTTGTTTGATTAAATTCACAATAATTTGAATTAATCCCCATAATCAATTAATAAATCAACTAATATCTCTTTTATCTACTATCTAAATAATAATATCCTTGATTTCCTCTTATTATCCAATATTATTAAAAAAAAGAGTTTCAAGAGAGAAAGAACTCTCCTCCTATCTTAGTCAAAATAAGAACAAAGGGAACTTCATAACTTTCGAACCAAGGCTCTCCCTTGTTTCTAGATGGCGTCACTTGTAGCACCTAAGTGGCCTCCCTTTTGCCACTTTTCCAAGACTTGTTTTGTGTCAAAAGTTCCACCATTTATTCTTATAACCCCTAACTACTAAGGCTATCCACCTTTAAAGCAAATAATATATTTTTTCTACTATTAGAGCCAACTCAAGGCCTTTAATTAAGCTCTATTATTCCATAAATAATATCACGGTTCATACATAAGAAAATAATTAAATTCGAGATAGCCCCATTGTTGGGATGTTACAGTTCTACCCCTTAAAATAAATTTAGTCCGAAATTACTTAACTAAAAGCAGATGAGGTATTGCCGCCAGTATCACATCCTCGGGTTCCCACGTAGCTTCTTCCACACCATGGTTACGCCACGGCACTTTCACTAAGGGCGCGACTTCCTCGTAGAACCTTCATATCTCTATCCAAGATCCGAACCGGTTCTTCCTCAAAAGATAAATCGAATTCACCTCAATCTACGCCACGGCTGGCGTGCGAAGGATCTGATCGATCTCGTCTCGGCATCGATACATGAAATCGTCATGGATCGATTGATTCTGCGGCAACTCTGGCGATAAGCTACCGGTCCTACTCGCTCAAAGCGGTATATGGGCCAATGAACCTTGGGCTTAGCTTCCTTTACGCCCAAACCGTAGTACTTTCTTCCAACGTGATACCTTCAGGAAGACCTTATCTCCAACAGCATACTCCATTTCCTTGCGTTTGAGATCGGCATAAGACTTACGCCTATCGATGCTTCCTTGAGGCGAGACAGAATCACCTTGACTTTGTCTTGATCTACGCTACCAATTCTGGACCCGAACTTGTCGTTCACCCAACTCTGTCCAACACGTCGGAGTTCGACATTTTCATCCATACAGTGCTTCGTATGGTGCCATCTGAATACTTGCTTGGTAACTGTTGTTGTAGGCGAACTCGGCTAAAGGTAAGAATTCCTCCCAACTACCTCGGAATTCCAAAACACAACCCCTCAGCATATCCTATAATATCTATATAACCCTTTTCATCGCCTTGCCCGTCATTTGTGGATGGAAAAGTCTTGAAATCAATCGTGTTCCCAAAGCTTGATGCAATGCTTTCAAAACCTCGAAGTGAACCTTGGGTCCCTATCTGAAATAATTGATACGGGCACACCATGCAATCGACTATCTCGCCACATACAACTTTGCTAGCTTAGGAGTGAGTAATCCATTCTCACCGGTATGAAGTGAGTGATTTAGTCAGCGGTCTCGATTACCAAAGCGCATCTTTCTTCTTTGGGTGTAAGGGTAGCCCATCGACGAAATCCATAGTGATCCGCTCCCACTTCCTTCGAGGGATCTTTCTTGGTTGAAGTAGCCCGATGGCAACCGGTGTTCAACCTTAACTTCTTGACCGTCAAACACTTCCTACAAATTCGTCACCTCACGCTTCAACCCGCCACCGTAATTTTCGTGAGATCTCCATACATCTTGCTTCCTCCCGGATGCATAGCGTATGGGCTGCTATGTGCATCATGGAGAATTTTCGCCTCAACTCCATATCCTTTGGCATACAAGCTCGCCCTTGAAAGCATAGCACCCTTCACTAGGCAATGTGTACCCTTCTAAACCACCATCCGAACTTGTTCCTTCTTAGCGTTTAAGCCTTCATCCACCAACCGCTTTTCCTTAATCTCTTCAATCCATGTTGGCTTAACTTGAAGTTACGCCAAAGACTCCCATCATCATATAGACTCAAGCGAGCAAACATTGCTCTTAAATGCGCCACAACCTTCCGCTCAATGCGTCGACCACCCGTTAGCCTTGCGGATGATATTCGATGGAGCGATCGTGCGTCCTTTAACAGTTCAATCCATGGTGTTGTCTCGATTCAGATCCTACGAGTCAAAAGATACCTCAAGCTTTTGTGATCGGTGTAGACTATTGACTTTTCCCGTCTGAGATAGTGTCTCCATATCTTGAGCGAAGGCGATCTGCCGCTAACTCTAGGTCGTGAGTTGGGTAGTTAACCTCATGCGGTCTTAAGCGGCGGATGCATAGGCTACTACCTTCCCTTCTTGCATCAAGACACATCCTAAACGGTATGGGATGCATCACAATAGATGGTGAACAACTTTCACCTCGGTGTACCAAAATCGAGACCTCCGTCAAAATTTTCCTTAACTTATCAAAGCTTTCTTGCCGCTTCTCCATCCATACAAATGGAACACCTTTCCTTAGCAACTTAGTCAGCGGTAGCTGCGATCAAAGAGAACCCTTCCACAAACCTTCGATAATACCCCGCTAAACCCAGAAAACTTCGTATCTCTGCCACTGACTTAGGCGGTTTCCACTCCAACACCACTTCAATCTTGCGGGGGTCCGCTCTAATCCCTTCCGCTGACACTACGTGACCCAAGAAAGCCACCTCCCTTAGCCAAAATTCGCACTTACTGAATTTGGCATATAACTATTTTTCCCTCAACACTTGCAGAACTATCCGTAAATGCTTGTCGTGCTCCTCCTCCGTCTTAGAGTAAACCAATATGTCGTCTATAAACACTACGACAAATTGGTCCAAGTACTGTTGAAATACTCTATTCATTAAATCCATGAGCACGCCGGTGCATTGGTCAACCGAATGGCATCACTAGAAACTCGTAATGCCCATCTTGAGTTCGAATACCGTCTTGTGAACATCGACCTCCTTCACTTTAAGTTGATGGTAACTTGATCTAAGGTCTATCTTTGAAAACACCGACGCCCCTTCAATCTGGTCAAACAAGTCATCGATCCAGAGGCGGTGGGTACTTGTTTTTATCGTTAACTTTTTAGCGGCGGTAGTCGATGCACATCCACATAGAACCGTCCTTCTTCTTGACAAACAATACGAGCGCCCCACGGAGATATAATAGGTCGAATAAACCCTTTATCCAAGAGCTCTGAATTTGAGCCTTGACTCCACCAATTCCTTTGGTGCCATTGGTGAGTGCTATGAGACACAGTGCCGTTACGGGTAGTAAGTCTATCTTGAATTCGACTTCCGATCTGGAGGCGGAACCGGAAGTTCTTCTAGGAACACATCAGTAAATTCCCCAACCGTTCGGACCTTTCCAACTACTGACTCCTTAGCTTCCAAAGCACAGATTTGAACCAAAAACACCTTACAACCCTTCTTGATCATATTCTCAACCTTCAAGGCAGACACCACGTTGGATAGGTAATTCCTTCTATCACCTATCATAACCACTTCATCATTTTCAGCCGTCTTAAGAACCATGCGCTTAGCCTCGCAATCCAAATTCGCCTGATACTTAACCAGCCAATCCATTCCAAGGATCAAATCGAACTCCCCAAGCGGTAGTTCCATCGGATCGACCACAAATACTACCCTTGGAGTTCTAGGGTGCGTCTCTATAAAGTTTGTCTACCACTACGAGTGACCTAACGGACTAACTTCGATCATCTCCTAGAAGCGGTTTGAGTTTAGGTCCAAAGTCTCTACCACACTACTACTACGTATGTATGTGTAAACCCCACATCGATTAATGCATAATAAGGAAGACCAAAATCGAAGCGTATCGGTTATGACATCCAGTGCGTCACCCTCCTCGCGACGCCTCATCGCATAGACTAAGCTAGGCTGCCTAGCCTCTGTGTTGCCTGAACCTCTGCCCTGAATTCCTCGACCTCGGTTAGGACCGTTGCTTCCTCTGCCATTACCACGACCCCTCTGTGGTCCCATATTTCTATCCTGAGCACGGTTCTGACCCTCTGGCTGGTTCTTAGCTAGTTTTCGAGGACAATCTCTGACCCGATGCTCCAAAGACCCACACTCAAAACATTCTCTATCGCCGGTCGAACAACTTCCCCAATGGGTCTTTCCACAATGATTACTTTGAGTCGACCTCGATTAGCGATCATGGGCCTTACTACTTTGATTTGACCCACTTGGCCTAGCTTTTTACGGACACTACCTTTGGATCCATCGACCCAAATCCTCTCTTTTGATTATTCCTACTATAATTTTGTCTCACACCTCCTTGATCCCTTGGCTACCTTAGCCTTTTCCACTAGGGATGAAAACTCACGAACTTGTCATGGGCAATCGGTAACCTCAAATCATCTCGGAGTCTTCAAAGCGGACCTTACGCTCGTGTTCGAGTAGCCACGATGCCTCTAGCATACCTACTCGATCTTAAAACTCCGCCTCATATTTTGCTCTTGACTTAGTTCCTTGCACTAACCCTAGAAAGGCTTTCCTCTGAGCATCCGTATAGCGGTGCCCACATACTTCTTCCGATAGGTGGTTTTGAAATAATCCCAAGTCGGATCATCTGTAGTAGCGCCATCTCGAATATCGACCACCACCGATCGCTTCATCCTTTAGAAGCGATATGGCCCCTTCGGTTTTCTTCCTCGGTCAGTCAAGATCATCCATGATCCTTTCATTGACTCTAGCGAGATTCTTTGACCTGGGTGCCACTCCGACACACCGAAACACTTCCCTCGTTGGACCGAATTCGCTCGGGAGCAGTTTTGAGCTCCCAGATTTCCACCGACCACCACCAATTCGAGGACTGCAACACGACTTGCGATCGCCTCTCCTCCGTCGATCTTGCTCCTCGGCTCTAAAAGTGGAGGTGGTGGTGGCGATGGTACCTCATTCTCGAGAACCATGTCCCGACTGACGGGTTGAGATATTGTCATTCTTCCCTACCACGTCCACGTCGCCACGTCCTCTAGAACTCATTCTATCGGCGTGCTTTAATCGATTAAGAAAAATTTTATGAATTAGTAATTTGTTAAAACGATTACATGAAAAAATTTTATGAGAAATTGAATAAGGATTCTTTCGATCAAACAAGGTTTCAGTTTCCTAACCTAGTTCACACAAAGAAGTTCTTGTATCCATTCCTTAATACTTTCCATACCTATTCGCTCTTCGGACATTTCTGCCCATTTCTAACCCAAGGGTATTTTCGTCTTTTTTCCTACAAGGGTATTTTTGTAATAAAATTTGAGAGATTTCAAACTTTGATAAAGCAGGTCACTTGAAATTCCCAAAACTGGAGGGTATTACTGAAAATTGATAAGGTTTGAAGTTATGGAATCATTTTGGAATCAGGGGTATTTTGGTAATTTTGTCAATCGGGGGTAATTTTGTAATTTTTTTACATCACGGGTGTTTTAATAATTGTAAAACTCTGAGGGTCCCCTTTTGAAAATTTTCCTTTCTTAAAACGATGATGTTGCAAAAATTTTGTACTCAGGGTCGTTTTGGTAATTTTACCAGTTGAGGGTATTTAGTAATTTTCCAAAACCAAATTATTTTATTGATGATTTTCAAAGTCGAGTTGAATATTTGAGAAATAGTTGAAATTTTTGGACAAAATCATTGAGTTGATGTTTTATGAGCCAAGGGTATTTTAGTAAATTTTTACCCTAAGGGCATTTACGTAATTTTCACAGTTCAACTTTTTGGAAAAACATTGTAAAATGGTTGTTCTCATATTTGAAAGAGTGATTATAAAATTTTGAAGAAATTAGGGTTTCATTATCTTCTTCTTTTCAAAACATGGTTAATTCCTTTCGGGTTTTAGTAGATTCGTTTAGCCTATGGCCAGAGCCCTCTTGGTCGGGGTGAACCAAGCTACGCACTGTGCGGGTTTAGGTGTGGAGAGGAGGTGAGTCACACAGATTGCTTAAATACCAAGCTCCCACAGAACCTTTCTAGACATGCGCACAGAGGTTACCACACCACCGAGAGCCTCCGGGTTAGGGTGAACCCAAGCTACGCACGGGTAGGATACTGCGAAGAGGTGGTGAGTCACTTGACTGCTTAAATACCGAGCTCTTGGGTTCCAATCCTAGGCATGCGTCTGGGGTTACCACACCCTAGCTCAATAACTTAGCCATAGGTTGGTTTAGTTCTTTAAGTCTTATGTACTTGTTTGTGTGTTTGAGTAATCTAACCCTAGGGTTCAAAAGTCCTATAAGTCTATTCTACGTTCCATGCTTCCTACCCTTCTATAGAATATAATTCACAAAGAGGTTTAGATGTACTTACAGGCGGATCGGTCTTGGGAGACTCAAGACCATGCCGCTTAAAACCCAAAAACAATTAATAAGGCCTACTAAAACATTTTGGGCCTTGGGCCCCACAGTAGAAGCTTTGAACTGGCTCGATACCAATTTGTAATAGCCCAAACCCATTAAGCGTTAGGACCGAATATGGATCGTTCTGAGAGAGAAAAAAACTTTTTGGAAACCCATTTTAAAATCCAATTTAGGTTTTGTTGAAAACTCCTTGTTTTTGGTTATCTTGCTGAAATCTTACCTAGATTAAATTCAGAAATTTAATTGAAGTCAAGTTATTATACCAATTTTGGATGTGTCCGCTGACACGATAAAACATTTTCGTGTTGATTTAGGAAAACATGTGATTTTAATTTTATTTTTAATAGTGTAGTTTAAAAGCAAGTATCCAACATATGCATAGTAACAAAAATAAAGTTTATGGAGGCCTTATTACAATCCAAATAAAAACAAACCGATAATAAAATAACATAACTAAAATTAAAGTTCGTTTATTTCAAGTCCACTGCATGGCCACCTCGAGTCCCTCCGGCTCCATATCCGCGATCTATGCATCACCGGAAAAAATAATGGAGAAGGTGAGTCACCAAGACTCGATATGTAACCCTTCCTGCTTTTAAAACATTTTCATACACAACACATAACCATTGATATGCGAATATTAAATACCCATCCTAGCCATCCAAGCGCCATTTATCTACCCCGTTGTGGTACCAAACCATTGGTGGTGCCAAACCACCGTGACATATAGTCACAATGTGTTACCAAAACACTGGTGTCCGTAGACACGGATCAATTGATGGGGCCAACCCATCGTGTGATACCAAATCACTCGCAGACGATCCCATATCTCAAGTGGGGCCAACCCACGGTGGTGTTAACCACAGGGATAAGTCGCTATGAGGTGCCAAACCTCTGGAGGTACCAAACCTCTGGTGACCGTAGTCACGGTGTGTTACCAAAACACTGGTGCCCGTCGGCACGATTAACACTGCCCCCTCCACTCATCAATCCCACATCAATCACATATGTATATGTTTCATGTCATCACATACTTAAATCTCATGTATCAATGCATCATGCTTCCCAAAAGCATCAAATAACAAATTCATATTAACAGGTACTTACCTGAATCACCATCTATACCGATGTGGTATATTATCCAATGCTACATAAAATCAAGATAGTATTCACAACAATCAGCATATTT
Source organism: Gossypium rotundifolium (assembly GCA_025506655.1). Lineage (NCBI taxonomy): Eukaryota > Viridiplantae > Streptophyta > Magnoliopsida > Malvales > Malvaceae > Gossypium > Gossypium rotundifolium. Next base: position 79,129,323 of record CP106723.1, read on the forward strand.
AACAAGTTATATGTGTGTATGTACACACCTGTCACCAACGAGAAGTCTAAATCCCGAATGGAGAAATTAGTTGCCCTAGATCTATTGTCCCTAGATTCGGCCAAAACATGAGTCAGTACTATGGCCTATTCGGCCAACCCAATTTAATACCATAGAATTATCGTTTGAGATCCGAGATCTTACCTTGCTCAGATTTGATTTCTAACAACCCGAATCCTTGTATGGGTTTCCTAGCAATCGGCCAACCTTAAGTACCAAACAAGATTAGTTTCAGCTTTTTTTCCAATTATCCACCAAAAAGGTTTAGGAAGATTTGACTTACCAATAACTTACCAAACTTAGTTGATGGAGACTTTTGAACCGATTCCTTCAAGATCTCGAAATACCTAAACACAATCGGTTCCAACATAGAGTGTTAATACCTTTTTATCAAGTGCCGAAATCAGTCCTTACCCCCCTAGAAGTCGACAAGTACAAGAGGCTATTAAAGAAAACACTCGATCTGCTCACCTTAGAACCGATTGAAGAGACAAAGAGGTACACTTTGTTTGAGATTCAGCCAAAACTTGAAATATGGAGAGGGGTTATTCGGCTATGGTTCAGGGAGTAGGTTCGATTATCAGAGGAAACGGAGAAGAAAAGAGATCAAAAGTTGGGGGATTCGGCAATGGAAGAAACAAAGAGGGTTTCAGCCAAGGTTTTGAGAAGATGGAAAAGGAAAAATATAAGAAGAGAGGTGTTGGAAATTCGGCTAAGCAAACTGGGAAAGAAGAAAAACAAGGTGAGAAAATGGGTGCTTTTATAAGCATTCGGCACCCCCTAGTAGCCTTGCCGTCCACCTCTTTCAACCAAGAGTTCAAAATCCATCCTACTTCCTTAAATTGCTCTAGACCACTTGTTTGATTAAATTCACAATAATTTGAATTAATCCCCATAATCAATTAATAAATCAACTAATATCTCTTTTATCTACTATCTAAATAATAATATCCTTGATTTCCTCTTATTATCCAATATTATTAAAAAAAAAGAGTTTCAAGAGAGAAAGAACTCTCCCCTCCTATGCCGTCCAAAATAAGAACAAAAGGGGAACTTCATGACTCGAACCAAGGCTCTCCCTTGTTTCTAGATGGCGTCACTTGTAGCACCTAAGTGGCCTCCCTTTTGCCACTTTTCCAAGACTTGTTTTGTGTCAAAAGTTCCACCATTTATTCTTATAACACCTAACTACTAAGGCTATCCACCTTTAAAGCAAATAATATATTTTTTTCTACTATTCCGAGCCAACTCAAGGCCTTTAATTAAGCTCTATTATTCCATAAATAATATCACAGCAGTTCATACATAAGAAAAATAATTAAATTCCAGATAGCCCCATTTTTGGGATGTTACAATTTCGATTGCTGGGGCAGGGAAAGGCCGAAATCTCTGGCACTAAAACTTTCTTGTTGGACTGTTGTTGCAGTGGATCTTTAACGTGGGATTACCATTTTTCCAATCGAATTTGCTAGGGCAGTGGTAAGCATTTCTACTATTCAATAATTTCTATTGTGTTTAAGTGCGGAAGGAGTAACTAATCCTATAGATCTTGGCCAAATGGAGGGTGCTAAGGAGGCTTGGCGTTAGTTGGCTGAGTATTCAAGTGGTGCTTTGATCTAAGTCATTAATCTTTGGGAATTAATCAACCGAGGTAAGGGATTTAATTTCGGGTCTTGATTCTTTACAATTTGTTTCACTGCTTTGATTCGGTTAGTGAGTAAGGTGTGTTATGGACTCGAAGGCTAATCAATCGCTTGGTGGGGTTGGATCTGGAACCCCGGCCCCTAAGTTCAAGAAGTGGGTAGTGTCGGCGGTTCGTGATTGGCCACCGGGGTATGGACCAGCATTTGAGCAAGAGAGTAGACAAATCTCGGTTGTGTCGATTAACGACAGTACCGACGTAGAAAGTGTAGTTTTGCGCGTCACCAGGTGTGTAACTCTTACACTCCATTAGTTAATTTGCTAATTATGTTTATTGTTAAAAGCCAAAATAGATATTGAAATCGGTATGTTACCCTTGTGGGTATGAGTAAGGACTCCGGGTAAGTCCCATGTGGATTGACTATTGATACATGATGTTACACTATTTGATCATGCTATGCTATGTGATACTGCATTACAGACATGTTAATATGCCACGGAAAATATGTTCATGATGATGGGTATGTTGAGTGGAGGGGGAAGGATGATTTAGACTGTCACCAGTGGTTTTGACCACAAAGTGGGTTGGCCCCACTTTTATTATTATTTGTGACTAGTCTCAGTGGTTTTGACCACACGGATACTATTTGTGACTACGGTCACCAGTGGTTTTGACCACATATGGATTATTGTGACTCGTCCCAGTGGTTAGGTACCATAGTGGGTTGGCCCCACATGTTCAGTACGGGATTGTCATCAATGGTTTTGACCACACGGTAGGTTGGCCCCACCATATGATTTGTGACTACGGTCACCAGTGGTTTTGATCACGCATGGATTATTGTGACTCATCCCAGTGGTTTGATACCATAGTGGGTTGGCCCTACATGCTGATTACGGGATTGTCATAAGTGGTTTTGACCACACGGTGGGTTGGCCCCACCATATGATTTGTTACTACGGTCACCAGTGGTTTTGACCACCTTATACGATTTGTGACTATGGTCACCAGTGGTTTTGACCACCAGTGGTTTTGACCACACGGGGTAGACACAGGAGTTCGGTTGGTTAGCTTGGGTTTGTATGATTTGCATATTGACTTATGAGATGTATAAGTGCCTTGTTATTATCGGGATGGGGATTTATACACTGAGTCTCGGTGACTCACCCCTTCCCTTACATTTTGCAGATGAGGCATATATCGCGGATGTGGAGCTAGGGTGGACTCGAGGTGGCCATGCACTATGTTTTGGGGTTTTATTTCAATTACTATTTTGGGTTAATTTACTTTTAAATTTGGTTTTGGATTTGTAATAAGGCCGTTAAATTTTCATTATTTCGGGTTTTGATTATCTGCTTTAAGTTTTATCATACTGTGCCTAAGTTAAATAACATAGCATGTTCTAATAACCTGTAAAATCAACGTTTTCAAAAATTTTACAACTTATCGGGTTTTTCAAACTTTACCATCGGGTAATACTAAACAAATGAAGTCAACAAACTAACTCAGACTTTCTCCAAACCAAGTTTTCGTTATGTTCAGATACAAAATGGTTTTCAACTTTATTATGCTAAACTCACTCGGAGTTTTCATAAAACCAAACGACTTTCCAAAACTAGAAATGACAAACGATCTTCTCAAGGAGTTTTCTATCAAACCCAAAATGATGATATGTTTTCGAGAACCATTTTTCACAAAAGTAAACCAAAGAACTTGTTTTCTACGAAATATTTTACAATCTGTAACATACTAAATTCGGTCGTGGTGTGTTGACCGGGTTTGGGGTGTTACACATCCCCTAAAACGAAATTGATTAATAAACCATTTATATCCATATGTCGAGTAATATGAAAATCCTTAATAATCCCTTACCTTAACACCTTAATTGATTCCAACGATTTTGACGTTCGCCACGAACACTTGAGTTTCGCCTCCACTATCACACTATTGTCCAAGGCTTCAAAGAAGAAAAAGAAAAGATTGAAAAGAATACTTGTGTATAAGAGAAGATTCGGAGATGGATAAACAAAGAAAAGAAAAATGATTCGGCAAAAGATTTTACCATCAACATTCGGCCATGATGAAAGGTTTTGGAAAAATAGTGATGTTTGAGTGTTCTTTACAAGAAGATAGAAGGAGAGAAAAAAAGAATAAAGAGAGAGTATTTATGTGTCGATTTCCAAGGATGGAAGATGAACAAAGAAAGGGTCTTGGGGTTGGTGTATATTCAGCCAAAAGGAAGAAAAAGAATATGACCTTTCAAGATGGTATGGTTTTGACACAATGAGGAAAAGAGCTTGTGGGAGTATGAAAGATGATAACAATTTGGTCTAAAAGAAATTACCAAAACCAAAGCAAAATTTACCTATTACACAAGACACATTCGGCTAAGGAGAAGAGTTTTGGAGAGAGATGTTGCTACACAAAAATGAGAATGTGACTAAAACCAACACCCAAACCATACCAATTGCCAACAAAATTTTGGCTATCTCCCCTAGCCCCTAAAACTATCCAAGTACATGGCATCAAAGTCAAAGTTTGGCCACTCCAAACTTTCCAAAAAATCTTCCTCAATATGTGCCTTGTGTTCCCCCTACATGCCTTTTCCATATGATTCTTTTCCTTAAGTTAACACATGCCTTTTTCCCATGGTCTTCTTGCCATAAAAATTTAATCCAAATCATCCTAATCCTTATCCATGATCGACACATGTTAAGAAAAAGTAAAAATAAAAGCTTTCAAATTGCATGCTAGGAGATTCGAACCTCTCCACTCAAGCAAACATACATGCGCCAACACCACCTTGCTACTAGCTCATCTTATGCTAGTTTTTGACACTTAAATCTTCTTAAACCTCAAAGTCACTTGATCCATTTCAATTAAGAACTCATTAAAAAAAAATTATTCTAATTCTGAATAATTCTCAAGTCTTCTCAAGACTATACTAATCATGCAAAATTTGATTATACACAAGTTAAGCACCAAAACATGCATCATATCAATGCTCAAATTTTAGGATGTTACATCCAGAATACCTTAAGTTTTGATAAGTTCAAATTAGTTGAATGAAGAACTGATATGAATGAGAATGTAGAATAGGATCGTTAAGTTTGTCTAAGTCACAAATTTGACTTATGGCTCTACATTCGGAAATAAACTTGGATTTTAACTCAACCTGAAATGAAAATTGAATCCAAGTCAGATAAAAAAATTAAAATAAATATCTAAGATAAATAATAAATCAAATATTAGAATAATAAAGAAGAAAACAAAGAATATAGATGGAAAAGATAGAACGTGTCATATAGAAGTCCCAAGAAGCCTTGGAAACACGAAGAATCCACAACCCATTCAAGAGGCTCTAATTTCCCCTCTAGGCAAGCAAACTTGACAAGAAAAAGTTTGAAGATGATCCCCACAATTTAAAAAGACTATTAAAAGCTCTTCTAAAAGAAACTCAAGAACAATTCTTGAAAAGAAAAACTCAAAGAGAATTTGCATAATAATCAATTGTCTAATTTGTGTATAATGCAAAGGCCTATATATATCGCTAGTTAAATAAATATAAATAAAACTCCTAAGTATATTAGAACTCTAATTTAATCTAAACAAGAAGTAGTTTTAAACTAAACTTTCTTGTTGACATTAAACTACTAAATAACTTAAACTCCTTAATAATTAATAAAAATTCAGAATAATAAAATAATAAACTAACAAGAGCTGATAAATACAATATTAGGCTCATATATAATAAAAATTAAGTCTAACAGCCAAACCCAATATGATTTAAACTTGAATTAAAAGCCCGAAACTTGTAATTCCCATCACAATCCTATCCAGAAATTCTACTTGCATAGTCTTCACTAAAATGATCATAACTTGAGCTCCCAAGCTCAAAATTGAGTGATTCAAAGTGCGTTTGGAAGCTAAAAGATAGATTTTCAAAATAAATGCAAATATCTCATTCTAGAAATGTTAGGATCCCATCTAAAAAGTTGTATCAACTCCGCTGATTTCCCAAGCTTGAAAATTGGTAGCTTCAATGAATAGAATTTAATAAATTTCACTTTATCCATGCATGTATCATTCCCCCATTCCTTAAAAAGATTCATCCTCAGATCTTGTCTTTGATCAAATCTTTGTTTGATTTTCTTGGCCTTTGGCATTGTTGTTGGACCTTGAGGTAGTGTGTGCCCATCACACTCATGGGTCTGAAATTAGGCTTTGAGACTCGTATCATTCTGCCTTCCTCAAGAAGATTCATCTCCGAATCTATAGTTAATCTTTGTTGTATGCCAAAACTATCTCCAAGATCAAAGATATGATTTTGATTTTCCAAATTAGCATGGATCAAGTATCTTTCCTAAGAAATATTAGGCACATGAGTCTTCAAGTAAAAACTAACTTGTAACTATGCATGTTCATCCATAAGAATTTCCAATGATGGGTCAAAAATTTCACATAATTATAAAAATCAAGAAGTTTAATATTATTATGTAAAAATTCATCGTTAAAGGTCAAGATAGAAAATTATGTTGCAAGAGAAAATCTCTAAAATGCTTTAAGAAAAAACCTTTTTAATGTAACATAATTACTATTTTTAACCTTTACAAATTTAAATAAACCCATAAAATCAGTTGAACTTTTCGACCAAGGTTTGATGAAATTTGAGCAACAAAAAAACTTGTTGTAAGGAAATATTCTACAAACAAAATTAGAAGCATACTTATCTAAAACATTCGAGGTGTGCCTTGTAACAGTCCGTTTTTCAGAGGTGTTGAAAACAGTGGTTTCAGGGCCAAAAATCTAAAGAGTAAGTTCGTAAATGTTATGATTTAATATTTACAATTCAAATATGATATTACAATAAATTTTGAATTGGTTATTTTTGTTATTTGAATGAATAATTGGGTTTAAGTGGCATGACCCTAAAGTCAAGTGGTTTTAGAAAATGAGGTATAGGACCTCATTTCTATAAACCAAGTTTATTAAATATTTACGGAATGTTATTACGGACTAGAAAAATTTGGTTAAGAAATTTTAATGTTTAGTTAGTTAATAAATTAAAAGGATTAAATTGTAAATGATGAAAAGTCAATTGCTATTACATTAATTGTATTAATTGGTTTAAGAACCATAAGTTAAGGGTTTTAAAGTAAATATACCTTGTTTATATAAGTGGACAGTTTCAAGGTACAAATTTAAACAATTTTAGGTAAGTTATAAAGGTTATAATAGTAAATTAATAAATAAATTAAAATTTAATAAAAGATGATAAATGTGTGATCATGTTCAATGCCTTTATCACCAATTTTGGTTAATAAAACACCATTTTTGAACTTTTTAGATTTCGGCCAAGCTTCAGTGTATACATGTAAGTCCATTTTGCATATGTTTTTAATGATTTTTTTATGTTTTACTTATCATATTAGCTTAATCTAGCTAACTCGAGGATCAATTTGTTAAATTGTTAAATGTTTAGAATTTTTCCATGGATGAAATTGAAGTGCTCTTGAAATTTTATGATAAATTATTAAGCTTGGTTGTTAAACATAAGTGTTTTGTTAAGTAAATTTGATGATTTTCAAGTTTAAGGACTGATTTATGAAAATGGTAAAATTCAAGGTAAATATTGTAAATTTTTGATAAATTTGAGCTGTTATAAGATTGGGTAAAAATTGGCTACCATGATTTATGATTAAAATTGATGAAATTGCAAGTTTCAGATTTAAGGACTAAATTGCAAAAAGGGTAAACTTTGAGGGTGATTTTGTAAATTTTAAATATTATGGGTTATAAGCTAAATTAATTATTTTAGATGTTGGAATGAGATTAATTGAATAAAAATGATGAAATTGCATGTTTCGGGTTTAGGGACTAAATTGTAAAAAGGGTAAACTTTGAGGGTAATTTTGTTTATCTCAAAAAATGACTTAATTGCATAAATGAATTGATTTTTCTATTAAAATTAGTGAGTTGAATGAAATTATTATTTTAGATCAAGAACAAGTGGAAAATCGAGTTGAAGAGAAAATTACCAAATAGACCCTATACTTAGTCATTGTTGCAATTTAGTCAGGTAAGTTCGTATGAATTGTAATCATTATAATTAAATGTTTACTATGTTGTTTTTAATGTAAATGAAGTAATATATATGTGAATGTATCCACATTATGACGAATTGAAGAATATTGAGTCTTGGTTGAACCTTAAGAATTCTTAGGATAATAATGACATGTCATTAGGGATTTCATGTAATAGCCCGATTTAGACCATAGTCAGAATAGTTGTTTCGAGGCCACAAATCTGAGTTCAAAAAAATATTTTAATATTATTTTTAGCATTTACAGTATGTGATTAAGCACGTGTGAAAATTACGTGTGAAAATTTTATCATTTGTGTGTCGATTTGTGAAAAAGGACTTAACCGCATAAGATGCAAAAGCTGTGTGCTAATTGTTAAAGTGCTTTAATGATATGCCTTATTAAATGTGAGTCCTAATGGTGTTATTATACCATATGCTTAATGGATGGACAAAAAAAGGTTTAAGTTAATGGAAATTTTAATGATAATATTAAGGGTAAAATGGTAAAAAAAGCATTAATGTATAATTAATAAAACAAAAACAAATTTAAAGCTCATATTCTCATCTTCTTCACCGAAATTAGAGAAATGAAATAGCTTTTGAAGCATTTAAGGGTTCAGCTATTGATGTTCTTGATTAAGGTATGAGTTTTGTTTGATTTTTGATAATTTCTACGCTTTTGTGATCGTTGCTAAGCATACTATCAAAACCATACTTTAATTTTAGAATTTGATGATGATTTTGAGATGTGCCATTGATGAATGCTTGAGCTTTGTGGTAGTTGATGATGAAATATGAAAGATATGTGATAGATTAACATATTTTGTCTTTGAATTTTTGATGAATTTGACTATTTTGGGCTAAATTGTGATAATGAGAAACTGAAGGACTAAAATATAAAATAAATGAAACATGTGGGCCTGTATGAACTAGGGGAAGATTCGGCATAAGCATGGTATAATGAAATTATGTGTATTTTGTGATTTTATGAAACAAGGACTAAAGTGTCAAAATGTGTAAATGTGAGGGCTATTTTGTAAAATGCTCAAAATATGTGTTTTTCGATTGAATTGAATGATTTGGTGAATGAATGAGCTCAATTTGAATATGTATAGATCAAGCAAAGAGAGATTCAGATTTAGATCGAGGCAATAATAAGTGCTCGATTAATCGACTCATATTGTGTTTCTACGTCTGAGGTAAGTTCATATATAATACGAATCGTTTAAAACATGTTCATGTGTTATGTAATGAATGAATATATTGTTAATGAGTTAGTAATTCTAAATGTGTATTTGAGAGACGTGGCACTAAGTGTGCGTAAATAGGATCGATACAGTGATGAATGGCACTATGTGTGCGAAATAAAGAAAGCCTCGACTATATTGATTGGCACTGTGTGTGTGATACTAAGTCAAATTTGGTTTAATGTAAATGAACTAAGTGTGCGATGATATTAAAGCTTCAACTAAGAAATTGGCACTAAGTGTGCAATAATATTATAGATTCGACTAAATACTTAGCACTAAGTGTGCGTGTTCATCAAATGTTTAAAGAGAATTGAATGAGTAATTGCTTGGAGCATTGAATGGTAAATGTTGTTTTTGAATACGTGATGGTACAGGTACATACATAACCTATGTGGTTGATGAAGTTGTGTTTGAGTTAAATTGATAGTTATGTGAATGAATGATGGAATGGGTGAGATTAAGTATCTTGGTAAATGTTTCCACATTGAGCATATAGTTGTGTATGAAAGTGAGGAATTGTTATGGATGAGAATTGAGTATTGAGGTCAATTGAACTAGGTGTTGGTAATTTTGTTTATTAAATTTTTATTTTTGAGTTAATTGTGTTATATTACGAACTTACTAAGCTTTAAAGCTTTTTGTGTGAAGTTTATCTCTATTTTACAGTGTCATTAAAGCTAGCTTGGATCCGGGGATCGCCAGCAACTCAATCACACTATTGGCCATCTATTTTGGTACTTTTGGAAGTTGTAAATTTGGTATATGGCATGTATATGCTAGTGAATATGGTATATTTTGAGATGTGTAGATATAGTCATGTGACATGGCTTGATAGTTGGATGCTTTTAGTATATGTTTTGGATATGTGAAATGTGTAGTTATAATGTGTATATGTGGTTTATGTGATTAATGATTATGGTATGAGTTGGAGAAAATAGAAATGGTATGTTTCATGCTTGAATTGATTGATGGAAATGGTGGTTTAAATGTATGTTATGTGATATGGTGATTGAGCTTGTAGGTGAACCAAAGTGTGGGTGGCAAATTGGCCTTGCAAATGTTCTATATTTGCCCACACGGTTGAGCACACGGGCGCGTGGCTTGAACTTGTCTCTTAAGTTTGCAAATCGAAGCAAGTCAGACTTGCATACGGGCGTGTGACTGGCCGTGTGAACTTAGTCAATGTCGACCACGGGTTAAGCACATGGGCATGTCTTCGACCGTGTGGACAAGTCAGTATGTATGCCCTATTTTTCCATGGCTTGGACACACCGGTGTGTCTGAGGCCGTGTGCCTACCCACACGGGCGTGTGACCTCTGTAACTTTGAAAAATGTTAAGTTTTTTGGAAAAATTTTGTATGAGCTCGGTTTAGTCCTGACCCCCTTTTAATGCATGTTAAGGTCTCATAGACCTTATAAAGGGGATGATTGATTATGATTTAATGTTGTATGAAATATGAAGGTTAAAGATTATGATTTGACCGGTAATACCTCATAACCCTAATCCGGCTACGGATGCGAGTTAGGGGGTGTTACATTCATGTTTTGGGTGCTGGTCTTAAATGTCCTACTAATGGCTGAGGCCCTGCATTTGTTGTAAATTCTCCACAGTTCATGTGTGTAACATCGTGCTGCTTACATTTTGACCCACAACTCATTGAGCAGACCCATTTCATAGCTCGTGTGAGCCATGATGTAAAGGAAAGGTTACAGGTTATATCTAAAGGCACACTTCGTGTGAGCTTTCTTGAGTATTGAACGGTAAGTGACTTAATGGAAAGGTTCATAATTATATGAAAAGGTTGATGCTTATATCATGTAACTTATGAAATCTATTTATGTTATAAATGAGCTTATATGGTTGTCAATGAATCTACTAACATTTGAGCTTGATGTTGCTTGAATAGGCTTATAGTAAACTCATGGTATTAGAAACAATAAGTAAGCAAATGGAATGAATCATGATCGTATGGTAACAATGATAAATTAAATGTTATATTTATATATGGTTGATTTCATGTGTATCATGAACAAGTATACTAACTTGTGAATTTGATGGTGTTATATAGGCTTTTATTAAGTATATGGCATTAGTAAAGGTTTATACTTATTCTATACATTTTATTATTGAAATGGTATGTTATGTTTAATTTTTATGAGCTTACTAAGCATTCATTGCTTATGTATCTATTTTTCTTTGTTTTATAGATTATCGGAAGCTCGATCAGTTGGAAGCTCGTAGGAGATCTATCACACTATCCAGTAGACAATTTGGTAGTTTTTGAGTAATTTTGTTTAAGTTTATAATGACATGTAGTGTAACATCTTAGAATTCGAATTTTATGTGTTGCATTATTTTGGTGCTAATCTAGTTAGATTATAATTTTTTTTTTATGTTGAGAAGGTCCTGAGAAGGCTCGAGGTTTATTGGACCTAGTGAAAATTTTTGGCATTTCGCACTTTAAGGAGATGGAGTAAGTGACCTTAAAGCATATGGAAATAATTTAATAAATAGCTAGCATAAATGAGCTATTAGTAAAGAGGCTATGGCGTCACTTGTAGTACCTTAAGGGAAGGAGTTCGAATCACTTTGTGTGCATTTTGACTTTTATTTTTGCTTCCTTTCCTTAATGTGTCGGTCAAGGAGTATTTATGGCAAGGGTGGACTTCATTATTTTTGGTAAGGTGGCTAAAAGAATAAGGCAAGGTTGAAGTTGTGGAAAGGAATCAAGAGAAATAGGTAAGTAAGGGGGACAAGGGGCTTATTTCGTGGATGGTGTTTTGGAAAGTTTGGGTGGCCAAACTCTTATCCTTGGGGGGATGAATGTGGACGGCTAGGGGCTAGGATGATAGCCAATTTGGTGCTTGATGTTTTGGTAAAAACAAAAGTGTTACTTTTGGGTCAAAATATCAATACCATCAATTGTATTTTTTTTTTTCCTCAAAACTTCATCTCCTAGCTGAATATGGTCATTGCTAATTGGTAATATTTTGGTTGTTTTGGTCAATTCTTTATTGACAATTTGTTATCATTTTTCTTTTCACCCCAAACTCTTTTTTCCTATTTTTTCGAATCCATGCAACCTTGAAGAGGCATATTCCATTTCTTTTCTTTCTCCTTGCCGAATGCATACAAACTTCGAGACCATTTCTTTGTTCATTCATCATCCTTGAAAACCGAAACTAAACCATCATTCCCCTTCTTCTTTTCTTTTCGCAAAATCCTTCAAGCATCACTTCTACTCTAATATTTTTCACCATAGCCGAATCTTGAGTCCCTTATTTCTCTATATCCGAATCTTCCATCCTTTCATTGATCTTTCTTTTTCATTCGGGTTGTCATTCACCTCTTGAACAATCGGTAAGAACTCTTTCAATTCTTTTTATTTTCTTCTCTCTTTTGTCGAATCTACATTATGGCTTGGGAGGGTCTGTTTGACTAAAAACATCATCTATTTCTCTTTTAAACAAATCCCTTTCTTCTTCGTAGTATATAGTGGAAGGCCAAACCATCATTCTTCCGAAATCATCTCGCAATCGCTATGATTCGGTTTTAAAATCTTTAAGGCAAGAGTTCTTCATGGATTCTATAATCACTATTTATTCGATAAGATGTTTATAATATGGTGATAGTTAACCGATTGTAATTTTAGGGACTAAATCATTTGATCCATCCAATGGTTAATCACTCGGGATTAGTGGTAAGCCGATCTTCACCCTTTTTTTGTCAAATGCATACTTTATCGTAATACTAATCGATGGAGGCTTGTGGTAACGATTTGAAAGGGAAATTTAGTGGAGATCTCAAAAGGATTGGATTGACGATCCTAACTCCTAAATTCAAACAAAGGGCTATTTTGGTGATTCGAGACTTTCCATCGAGTTGTGGACCCTTATCATATGAGAATCAACTATTCGAAGTTGTTCGTAATTGTGGGGCATCAGCGATTCGGGATTTTCCACCAGGTTGTGGACCGTTAATTGGGGAAAATCGACAAATCGTAGTTGTTCGTGATCCTGAGGGTAAAATCTTAGATCGTTTGTTTTAGAGTGGATTTATTAGATTTCGTTTATCTTCTAATCGAGCGTTATAATAGTTTAGGTGTCAACGATCAAGAAAGCGTAGTGCTTACCGTAATCAGGTGTCTAATTTCACACCGTATTCCGTGGGTTTGAGATTAATGCCTTAATAATAGTAAGCCATTTTATTAAAATCGTATAAAGGTGAAATCGAGGAAAATGGTTAAAACCACATTAATTGATAAAATTGATATATTTGTTATATGGGCCAAACTGGTATATTTGATACGTGGGACAAATTGATATATTTGTTATATAGGCCAAATTGGTTGTAACACCCCAAACCCGGCCTAGAAGTTAGGCCCGAATCTGGGGTGTCACATGGAAGTATTTTTTTTCCTTTTCAAAACCATCTTTGTGATTGTTAAAAAACTTGTTTGAGAATTACAACCTCTTTGTTAAAACCCAAAACACTTAAGCAATTGTTATCTACTTGAAAACGTAATTATCTTTAAAAACTTTTGGTTTCGAAAACATATTTAAAATAACAATTTACGAAAATATGACATTTGAAAATGGAGTTGCAGAAACATTTTGAAAACATTGCAGAAACATAGATAAAATACAAGTATTTTTGAGAGGTTGGTTGATGTGTCGAAAATCGAAGTAGTGTACTTTAAAACCAGGACCTTTGAAAATGACGTTGAAATTTTGAAAGAGAATCCGAGTTAAATTATTTGTAAAACTTTGCTATAAAATCCATTTATTAATCCATTTTGAAAACCATTATTTATATTTTTAGAAAATTCCTTTTTAAATAATCTATGATGAATAATAAAAACATCCCAAATATAAAGTAAAATAAAAATAGTCTATAGGCCTTATTACACCTTTAAAACCCGAAACAATAAAAGTAATCAAATAAAATGGAAAGGTAGTTTACTAATATTTGAAAATGTTATTTCCGAAGCATGGCCTCAACCGAGTCATCCATGGCTCCAAGTCCTAGTCATTGAGCATTACCTACAAGGGTTCAGATAAGGGGGTGAGTTATAAGAACTCAGTGTATAATCCACTTACCACTGTTCACTGGGCCAAAATCCCATTAAGCAATTAATTGGGCCAAAGCCCGCTTACAATAATATAAATGTATCATATATAATATGCATATGATATGCAATTCCCAAACCAATTCCTAATTTTCCATCCGCTACACACCACCCGTACCAACCAACACACCTGTGGGTGATCTTTAGTCAACCCACCCCGCCAACACACCAAACGTAGGCATTAAGCCATTTATATCAAATTTGTGGACAAGCCACCAGATTAAGAGAATTTACATGGCATTGCAATTTTTCAGATTTGTGGCAGAGCCACTAGATTTATAGAGCATAGCTACCAGAACTTCTCTTCATAATTATCCCATCCCATGCAAATCATGTATATAATGCATAATAAATCACAATAATTTATTTGGATATTTATTACAAAAGTACGGCTCATTATAACAAATTATCAATTAGACCCATATAGCAAAATATCAGATTAGCACATTTAGCAAAATATTAGATTGGCCAATTTAGCAAAATATCAGATTGACCCATTTAGTAAAATATTAGATTGGCCCATTTATCAAAATAACATATTGGCCCATTTATCAAAATAACAAATTGGCCCATTTATCAAAATATCAGATTGGCCCATTAACACTTTTGCAAATCGGCCCATTAGGGGCATTTCCATATTTCGGCCCTTTAAAGGCATTTTCGTAATTCGACAATTTACCCACTAAGGGTAATTTGGTAATTTCGCAATCCAGACTTAACTACTAATTTGGGCATAACAATTTAAACTGTCCATCTGCGTCGTACTAACTAAATTAACTATAACCTAGGTTAGGAATCTCGAAATCTAAATCTGTAAATTTTCCTTGAAACTAAACTCACATATCTTTTTACTAAAATTTTCTAGAATTTTTGTCTTAACCATTTAGTACAGTTTATTCCTTAAAGTATCCCTTGTTTCACTGTCCGACGATTCTGACCTCTCTTACCCAAAAATCAAATAACTCACTGTACATATTTCATATGTTGTTACCACTTGCTTCTATTGAAAATATACTCACTAAGGAATCTTTACATCTAAACTATAACTCTTAATTCACTTTTGTACAATTTTATACGATTTTTCCAAGATAGATCAAGGAGCCACGAAATCATTCAGAACCAGTCTCACTAAATTTAACATATCTCAGAATATAAAATTCCTTTTCCTTCTTCGTTTCCTCCTTATCAGAATAGACACAGTAAGATTTTATTCAATATCTCATTCACTTTCTAATTCCCTTTCTCCTATTTTTCGTGATTTTTCAAAAACACGTCACTGCTTCTAACCGAAAATGTTTAATTACAAAATACGTTTACCACTATGATCATACGCACGCCCAAGTGATCACGGATGCCGATTTTGATTTTCTTTGACATTTTGACCGATTCACAGAATATTTCATACAAAATTTCTGAGAAATGTAAGATTACACACCATTTCAAATATGTATACGAAAGGTACGGGAATACACACCTAATTTCAATTTCCTAACGAACCACTTGTCGTTGTCCTAGAACAATACCAACCAAAAGTTAGCCTCGGATATCCAAAAGATTTCATATCGCTTACACTTGATTCACTTACAACTATGTCCGAAGGTAGAATATATCGAGTGATTTGTCCCAAAAACATGTAGTCGATTATTTCACATTATTACTCCGTTAGCAACCAATTGAATATTGAATAATATCAAGAATCCATAAGAACACCTTACCTTATTAATATTGGATCTGATTTCTAGTGATTATATGATGGCTTCAAAAAAATCCAAGTTTCGGCCTTCCACTATATCTCTACGAGGAAGAAGGATGATTTCGAATGAGGGAAAGTAAGGTAATGGTTTAGGTCAAAATAACCATCCAAAGCCAAAGAAAATAAAATATTGAGAAGAATACTTACCGATTGATCAAGAAACAAATGTTAATATGGATGAGCAGAAGAAATAGAAAAAGATGAAAGTTCGGCTATGGAGGAAATTGTATGTTGATATTCGGCTATCAAGGAAGATGGAAAAAAGGTGAATATGAAACCAATCCAAAGAGAAGAAAAATGCACTATTGTGCTAGAAGATTTCGGCAAAGAGAATAGCAAATTGAGAGAAGATGACACTGAAGTTGCAAATGTGATTTTTGGCCAAAACAATACCAAGACCCTACCAAATGCCAACGTAAAACCTATCTACCCCAAAACCGTCCACATGCATAGTCATAAGGGTCAAAATTTTGCCAACCATACTTTCCATAGCATTCTCCATTAAATAAGCCACTTGTTCCCCTTACTTGCCTTTTCCTTTTGATTCCTTTTCCCAACCTCAACCTTTCCTTAATTCTTTAGCCATCATACCAAAAATAAAGAAGTCAAACTTGCCATAAATACCTCTTGGCCGACACTTACGGAAAGAGTGCAAAAATATTAGTCAAAATTGCACACAAAGGATTTGAACCTCTTCCTCACAGATACTTCACTTAATGCTATAACCTCTTTACCAATAGCTCATTTATGCAAGCACATTACTTATTATTTCTATAAGCTTTGAAGCTACTTACCATCTCTCCTTAAAGTGCTAAAATACCCAATTTTTCCTAAGGCCCAATTAAACCCGAGACTTCATACAAACCTTGTAACCTTCCAAATTCACTTAACTAATAAGTACAATTTACAATAATGCCATTCTCTTGTTCTCAAAATTTTAAACATTCCTACACCCAAGGCACTTTGGGCCCAATCCTACTAGCCCAATTTTTGGATGTTACAATTCTACCCTCCTTAAAGAAATTTCGTCCTCGAAATTTCCAACCATCTACTAAACGCATCGCTCAAACCACACCACTAAGCTTTCGCTACGCACTATGATCTTAAAAAAAAACACAATGTACTTTTAACAAAATCTTGAATCCTCTTTCACACAACCAAACATCTATCCACAAAAGCAAATAGTTGTCTACCATTTATACTTAGAATTTTCTACATTCAATCATCACGCCCAACCACAACATACCTGACTTAATGGTGATGTAACAATCATGAGCCTTATGCCCCTTAGACCCGCATCTCAAGCATGCTCGACCTCCTTGACATTCCCCGAATGGCATATACGCAATGATCGCAAGCCAAAAGTTTGGGCGTGCCTTAACACGCTTCTGAAATGAGGCGCAATCCAAAAGAACCACGATCTCTTTTCTTCTTACGGTCCACACGACCCAACTCAAAGTGCTTCTTTGATTTCCTTAACCTCTTTCAATACCTTCTTAACTATAAAAGTGACTCATCAACCCCAACTCGATCATGAGATCCGTCTCACCACAACGATGTCTCGCCTCCCTTTTGGGCTGCGCCTTGGTACCGAAGATCTAGCCCTAGCACCTCGGCCTCTACCACGTCCACGTCTACCGCGTCCGCATCTTCTAGCACTCCTGTTCACTAAATCGATATAATCTGATTAAGAGTTTTATGAATCATTATGCTATTCGATGTTTATTAAATGAAGTTTTATGGAGTATGAGTAGAAAAGTTATTTTCAAGAGTCAAATCTGCATCCTAGAGTCTCAGTATCTATAGTTTCAACTCCTAAAGCTAACAGTTTTAGAGTATTCTACTTTGTAGAATTTTCGTAACACAATAATCATAAAATGAAAACAAATACTTACTTGACTTGGTGCCGGATACTTGTGGTGCCATACTTCCATTAAAACATATATTTATAAATCAAAATTCTTAACATCTTTGGAAAATGCTTTTGAACCCAAACCACGGCCGAGTTTTGCAACTTGGCTCTGATACCATAAAATATAACACCTCAAACCCGGCCTAGAAGTTAGGCCCAAATCTGGCGTGTCACATGGAAGTATTTTTTTTTCTTTTCAAAACCATCTTTGCAATTGTTAAAAAACTTGTTTGAGAATTATAGCATCTTTGTTAAAACCTAAAACACTTAAGCAATTATTATCTACTTGAAAACGTAATTATCTTTAAAAAATTTTTGGTTGCCAAAACATATTTGAAATAATAATTTACAAAAATATGACATTTGGAAATAGAGTTGCAGAAGCATTTTGAAAACATTGCGAAAACGTAGATAAAATAGAAGTATTATTTTGTGGTTGGTTGATGAGTCGAAAATTGAAGTAGTGGACTTTAAAATCAGGACTTTTGAAAATGATGTTGAAATTCGAAGAGAATCAAGAGTTAAATTATTTGTAAAAGTTTGCTATAAAATCAATTTATTAATCAATTTTGAAAACCATTATTTATATTTTTAGAAAAAATTTTTTAAACAATTTAAGAAGAATAATAAAAACATCCCAAACATAAAGCAAAATAAAAATAGTCCAGATGCCTTATTACAACTTTAAAACCCGTAACAATAAAAATAATCAAATAAAACGGAAAGATAGTTTACTAATATTCGAAAATGTTATTTCCGAAGCATGGCCTCCACCGAGTCATCCATGGCTCCAAGTCCTCGTCACTGAGCATTACTTACAAGTGTTAAGAGAAAGGGGGTGAGTTACAAGAACTCAATGTATAATCCACTTACCATTGTTCATTGCGCCAAATCCCATTAAGCAATTAATTGAGCCAAAGCCCGTTTACAATAATATAAATATATCATATATAATATGCATATGATATGCAATTCCCAAACCAAATCCTACTTTTCCATTCGCTACACACCACCCGTACCAACCAACACACATATGGGTAATCTTTAGTCAACCCACCCCATCAACACACCAAATGTAGGCATTAAGCCATTTATATCAAATTTGTGGACAAGCCACCAGATTAACAGAATTTACATGGCATTGCCATTTTTCAGATTTGTGGCAGAGCCACCAGATTTATGTAGCACAGCTACCAGAACTTCTCTTCTTCATTATCCCATCCCATGCAAATCATGTATATAATGCATAATAAATCACAATAATTTATTCGGATATTTATTACAAAAGTACGGATCATTATAACAAATTATGAATTAGGCCCATATAGCAAAATATTAGATTGGCCCATTTAGCAAAATATTAGATTGGCCCATTTATCAAAATATCAGATTGGCCCATTTATCAAAATAACAGATTGGCCCATTTAGCAAAATATCATATTGGCCCATTAACAATTTCAAATTGGCCCATTTTGGGCATCGACCCATATTTTGGCCCTTTAGAGGCATTTTCGTAATTCGGTAATTTACCCACTAAGGGTAATTCGGTAATTTCGTAAATTAGACTTAACTACTAATTTGGGCATAACAATTTAAACCGTCCATCTGCGTCGTACTAACTAAATTGACATAACCTAGGTTAAGAATCCCGAAATCTAAATCCGTCAATTTTCCTTGGAACTAAACTCATATATCTTCTTAATAAAATTTTTCCAGAATTTTTTTTAACCATTTAGTACAATTTATTTCTCAAAGTTTCCCTTGTTTCACTGTCCGACGATTCTGACCTCTCTTACCCAAAATTCAAATAACTCACTGTACATATTTCATATGTTGTTCCCACTTGCTTCTATTGAAAATATACTCACTAAGGAATCTTTACATCTAAACTATAACTCTTAATTCACTTTTGTACAATTTTATATGATTTTTCCAAGACAGATCAAGGAGCTACGAAATCATTCAGAACCAGCCTCACTAAAATTAACATACCTCAGAATATAAAATTCCTTTTCCTTCTTCGTTTCCTCCATATCAGAATAGACACAGTAAGATTTTATTCAATATCTCATTCACATTCTAATTCCCTTTCTCCTAATTTTCGTGATTTTTCAAAGACACGTCACTGCTTCTAACCGAAAATGTTTAATTACAAAATACGTTTACCACTACGATCATACGCACGCCCGAGTGATCACGGATGTCGATTTTTGATTTTCTTTGACATTTTGACCGATTCACAGAATATTCCATACAAAATTTCTGAGAAGTGTAAGATTACACACCATTTCAGATATGTATACGAAAGGTACGGGATTACACACCTAATTTCAATTTCCTAACGAACCACTCGTCGTTGACCTAGAACAATACCAACCAAAAGTTAGCCTCGGATATCCAAAAGATTTTGTATCACTTACACTTGATTCACTTACCACTATGTCCGAAGGTAGAATATATCGAGTGATTTGACCCTAAAACATGTAGTCGATTATTTCACATTATTACTCCGTTAGCAACCAATCGAATATTGAATAATATCAAGAATCCATAAGAACACCTTACCTTATTAATATTGGATCCAATTTCTAGGGATTATACGATGGCTTCAGAAAAATCCAAGTTTCACCTTCCACTATATCTCTACGAGGAAGAAAAATGATTTCGAATAAGGGAAAGTAAGGTGATGATTTAGATCAAAATGACCATCCAAAGCCAAAGAAAATAAAATATTGAGAAGAATACTTATCGATTGATCAAGAAACAGATGTTAAGATTCATGAGAAGAAGAAATAAAGAAACGATGAAAGTTCAGTTATGGAGGAAATTGTATGTTGACATTCGGCTATAAAGGAAGATGGACAAAAGGTGAATATGAAACCAATCCAAAGAGAAGAAAAATGCATTATTGTGCTAGAAGATTTCGGCAAAGAGAATAGCAAATTGGGAGAAGATGACACTAAAGTTGCAAATGTGATTTTTGGCCAAAACAATACCAAGACCCTACCAAATGCCAACGTAAAATTTAAGCTACCTATCTACCCCCAAAATCGTCCACATGCATAGTCATAAGGGTCAAAATTTTGCCAACCATACTTTCCATAGCATTCTCCATTAAATAAGCCACTTGTTCCCCTTACTTGCCTTTTCCTTTTGATTCCTTTTCCAAACCTCAACCTTTCCTTAATTTTTTAGCCACCATACCAAAAATAAAGAAGTCAAACTTGCCATAAATACCTCTTGGCCGACACTTAAGGAAAGAGTGCAAAAATATTAGTCAAAAATTGCACACAAAGGGATTTGAACCTCTTCCCTCAAGGTACTTCACTTGATGCTATAACCTCTTTACCAATAGCTCATTTATGCAAGCACATTACTTATTATTTCTATAAGCTTTGAAGCTACTTACCATCTCTCCTTAAAGTGCTAAAATACCCAATTTTTCCTAAGGCCCAATTAAACCCGAGACTTCATACAAACCTTGTAACCTTCCAAATTCACTTAACTAATAAGTACAATTTACAATAATGCCATTCTCTTATTCTCAAAATTTTAAACATTCCTACTCCCAAGGCCCATTGGGCCCAATCCTACTAGGCCCAATTTTGGGATCTTACAATTCTACCCTCCTTAAAGAAATTTTATCCTCGAAATTTCCAACCGTCTACTAAACGCATCACTCAAATCACACCACTAAGCTTTCGTTGCGCACTCTGATCTTAAAAAAAACACAATGTACTTTTAACAAAATCTTGAATCCTCTTTCACACAACCAAACATCTATCTACAAAAGCAAATAGTTGTCTACCATTTATACTTAGAATTTTCTACATGAAATCATCACGTCCAACCAAAACATACCTGACTTGATGGTGATGTAACAATCCTGAGCCTTATGCTCCTTAGACCGCATCTCAAGCATGCTCTTGACCTCCTTGACATTCCCGGATGGCGCTTATACGCAATGATCGCAAGCCGAAAAGTTTGGACGTGCCTTAACACGCTTTATGGAATGAGACTACAATCCAAAAGAACCACGATCTCCTTTCTTCTTACAGTCCACAGACCCAACTCAAAGTGCTTCACTGATTTTCTTAACCTCTTTCAATACCTTCTTAACTATCTGAGTCAGCTCATCAACCCCAACTCGATCATGAGATCCCGTCTCAGCCACAACGATGTCTATGCCTCCCTTTTGGGCACATGCCTTGGTGCCAAAGATCTAGCCCTAGCACCTCGGCCTCTACCTCGTCCACGTTTACTGCGTCCGCGTCTTCTAGTGCTCATGTTCACTAAGCTGATATAATCTGATTAAGAGTTTTAAGAATCATTATGCTATTCGATGTTTATTAAACGGTGTTTTATGGAGTATGAGTAGAAATGTTATTTTCGAGAGTCAAATCTGCATCCTAGAGTCTCAGTCTCTATAGTTTCAACTCCTAAAGCTAACAGTTCTAGACTATTCTACTTTGTAGAATTTTCGTAACACAATAATCATAAAATGAAAACAAATACTTACTTGACTTGGTGCCGGATACTCGTGGTGCCATACTTCCATTAAAACATATATTTATAAATCAAAATTCTTAACATCTTTGGAAAATGCTTTTGAACCCAAACCACGGCCGAGTTTTGCAACTTGGCTCGATACCATAAAAAGTAACACCTCAAACCCGGCCTAGAAGTTAGGCCCGAATCTGGCATGTCACATGAAAGTGTTTTTTTTTTCTTTTCAAAGCCATCTTTTCAATTGTTAAAAAAACTTGTTTGAAAATTACAGCCTCTTTGTTAAAACCCAAAACACTTAAGCAATTATTATCTACTTGAAAACGTAATTATCTTTAAAAAACTTTTTGGTTGCCAAAACATATTTGAAATAACAATTTACAAAAATATGACACTTGGAAATAGAGTTGCAGAAGCATTTTGAAAACACTATGAAGCGTAGATAAAATAGAAGTATTTTTAGTGGTTGGTTGATGAGTCGAAAATCAAGTAGTGGACTTTAAAATCGGGACTTTTGAAAATGGCGTTGAAATTACGAAGAGAATTGAGTTAAATTATTTGCAAAAGTTTGCTATAAAATCCATTTATTAATCAATTTTGAAAACCATTATTTATATTTTAGAAAATTCTTTTTAAACAATTTAAGAAGAATAATAAAACATCCCAAACATAAAGCAAAATAAAAATAGTCCGAGGCCTTATTACAACTTTAAAACACAGTAACAATAAAAGTAATCAAATAAAATAGAAAGATAGTTTACTAATATTCGAAAATGTTATTTTCGAAACATGGCCTCCACCGAGTCATCCATGGCTCCAAGTCCTTGTCACTGAGCATTACTTACAAGGGTTAAGAGAAGGGGGTGAGTTACAAGAACTCAGTGTATAATCCACTTACCATTGTTCACTGGGCCAAATCCCATTAAGCAATTAATTGGACCAAAGCCCGTTTACAATAATATAAATGTATCATATATAATATGCATATGATATGCAATTCCCAAACCAAATCCTACTTTTCCATCCGCTACACACCACCAGTATCAACCAACACACATGTGGGTAATCTTTAGTCAACTCACCCCGCCAACACACCAAACGTAGGCATTAAGCCATTTATATCAAATTTGTGGACAAGCCACCAGATTAAGAGAATTTACATGGCATTGCCATTTTTGATTTGTGGCGAGCCACGGATTTATGTAACATGACTACGAACTTCTCTCCTTCATTATCCCATCCCATGCAAATCATGTATATAATACATAATAAATCACAATAATTTATTCAGATATTTATTACAAAAGTACGACTCATTATAACAAATTATCAATTAGGCCCATATAGCAAAATATTAGATTAGCCCATTTAGCAAAATATCGATTGGCCCATTTGGCCCATTTAGCAAAATATCAGTTGGCCTATTTATCAAAATATCAGATTGGCCCATTTATCAAAATAACAGATTGGCCCATTTATCAAAATATCAGATTGGCCCATTAACACTTTTGCAAATCGGCCCATTAGGGGCATTTCCATATTTTGGCCCTTTAGAGGCATTTTCGTAATTCAGTAATTTACCCACTAAGGGTAATTTGGTAATTTCGCAATTTAGACTTAACTACTAATTTGGGCATAACAATTTAAACTGTCCATCTGCGTCGTACTAACTAAATTGACTATAACCTGGGTTAGGAATCTCGAAATCTAAATCCGTCAATTTTCTTTGAAACTAAACTCATTTATCTTCTTAGTAATTTCTTTCCAGATTTTTTTTAACAATTTAGTACAGTTTATTCCTTAAAGTTTCCCTTGTTTTACTGTCCGATGAATCTGACCTCTTTTACCCAAAATTCAAATAACTCACTGTATAGTTTTCATATGTTGTTCCCACTTGCTTCTATTGAAAATATACTCACTAAGGAATCTTTACGTCTAAACTATAACTCTTAATTCACTTTTGTACAATTTTATACGATTTTTCCACGACAGATCAGGGAGCCACGAAATCATTCAGAACCAGTCTCACTAAATTTAACATATCTTAGAATATAAAATTACTTTTTCTTCTCCGTTTTCTCCTTATCAGAATAGACACAGTAAGATTTTATTCAATATCTCATTCACTTTCTAATACCCTTTCTTATATTTTTGTGATTTTTCAAAAACACGTCACTGCTTCTAACTGAAACTGTTTAATTACAAAATATGTTTGCCACTACGATCATACGCACGCCCGAGTGATCACAGATGCCAGTTTTTTACTTTATTTGACATTTTGACCGATTCACAGAATATTTCGTACAAAATTTCTGAGAAGTGTGAGATTACACACCATTTTAGATATGTATACGAAAGGTACATGAATACACACCTAATTTCAATTTCCTAACGAACCACTCGTCGTTGACCTAGAACAATACCAACCAGAAGTTAGCCTCGGATTTCCAAAAGATTTCGTATCACTTACACTTGAATCACTTACCACTATGTCCGAAGGTAGAATATATCGAGTGATTTGTCCCTAAAACATGTAGTTGATTACTTCACATTATTACTCCATGAGCAACCAATCAAATATTGAATAATATCAATAATTCATACGAACTCCTTACCTTATTAATATTAGATCCGATTTCTAGTGATTATACGATGACTTCGAAAAAATCCAAGTTTTGGCCTTCCACTATATCTCTACAAGGACAAAACATAATTTGAATGAGGGAAAGTAAGGTGATGGTCTAGGTCAAAATGACTATCCAAAACCAAAGAAAATAAAATATTGAGAAGAATACTTAACGATTGATCAAGAAACAGATGTTAATATGGATGAGAAAAAGAAATAGAGAAAAGATGAAAGTTCGATTATGGAGGAAATTGTATGTTGATATTCGGCTATCAAGAAAGATGGACAAAAGGTGTATATGAAACCAATCCAAAGAGAAGAAAAGTGCACTATTGTGTTAAAAGATTTCAACAAGAGAATAGCAAATTGGGAGAAGATGACACTAAAGTTGCAAGTGTGATTTTTGGCCAAAACAATACCAAGACCCTACCAAATGCCAATGTAAAATTTCAGCTACCTATCTACACCCAAAATCATCCACATGCATAGTCATAAGGGTCAAAATTTTGCCAACCATACTTTCCATAGCATTCTCCATGAAATAAGCCACTTGTTCCCCTTACTTGCCTTTTCCTTTTAATTCCTCTTCCCAACCTCAACATTTCCTTAATTCTTTAGCCACCATACCAAAAATAAAGAAGTTAAATTTTCCATAAATACCTCTTGGCGGCACTTAAGGAAAGAGTGCAAAAATATTAGTCAAAAATTGCACACAAAGAGATTTGAACCTTTTCCTTAAGGTACTTCAATTGTTGCCATAACCTCTTTACCAATAGCTCATTTATGCAAGCACATTACTTATTTATTTCTATAAGCTTTGAAGCTACTTACCATCTCTCCTTAAAGTTCTAAAATACCCAATTTTTCCTAAGGCCCAATTTGTAACACCCCAAACCCGGTTAGCACACCACAACCGGATCTATCATGTCATGGAGAGATAACCTTTTGAAAGCGAAAGTTTGTCGGGTAATTTTCTTAGAAAACTCATTCTGTAGTACGAAAAGTTTTGTAATTCTTGCTTGAAATCTACGTATTGTTGCAAGTTTTTAGAAAACATTTGAGTTATCTTTGTTGTCATAATTTAAGTGGTGTTACCCGATGGCAACGCTTTTAAGAAAAACGAAGGAGTTATTGTTTTGAAAACATTGCTTTTTACCGTTAACTTAACAAAACCATATATTCAACATAGTCAAATTAATAGCAAATATTAAGGAAAAACCCAAAATAAAACTTAGCGGCCTTATCACAAAACCCGAAACCAAAATTTAAAGAAAATTAATAAAATAGAAATAGTAACTAAAAGAAATCAAATCCAACGAACATGCATGGCTGCCTCGAGTCCTCCCGGCTCCATCTCCGCAATCTACTCATCTTCAAAATATAAATGAAGGGGTGAGTCACCAAGACTCAATGTATAAATCCCCAACCCGATAGAGCATTCACTTACACAAACTATCAGTAGCAGTATGCAAATCATGCAAAACATGCAACCCATAACCTAGCGATCCATACACCTTTAACTACCCCGTGAGGTCAAAACCACTGGTGGTCAAAACCACTGGTGACCGTAGTTACAAATATATCGGTGTGGTCAAAACCACTGATGACCGAAGTCACAAATCAAGTGATGGGGCCAACCCATCATGTGGTCAAAACCACTGATGACAATCTCGTAAATAATCTCGTGGGGCCAACCCATTGTGGTACCAAACCACTGGGACGAGTCACAAATCGATATGTGGTCAAAACCACTGGTGGTCAAAACCACTAGGACTTAGTCACAAAATATAATATCAAGACAGGGCCAACTCGTCGTGTGGTCAAAACCACTGGTGACAGTCCAAAATAAATCATCCCCCTCCTCTCATCAAACCCATCATCATGTTCATAACATACATGCCATAGTATCGAACGATCATGCAAATAACATATAACATAGCATCAACCGATCATGACGATGTATACTAGAAATCACATAACAGGGGACTTACCCAGAATCCAAGCTTATGCCCACATGGCAAAGTCACTAATACCAAAGGTTATATAGTAACATAATAAGCATCATTAAACTAATAGAGTGTGTAAGCGTTTACACACCTGACTATACGCGAAATCCCAAAACTACGCGATACCATGAGATCCCAAAACGTATGTCCTTACTGTACCTACAATTGGCCAATACCACCCTTTAGATTTAAAGCCATTCAGCTTACTCACAAAATCTCGAAGGATATGTCGCCCCAAATATAACACACCTTAAGCCGATTTGGTTTCCAACCAAATCTCGAAGCCACACAAAGCCTTCTTGCAATCAACCATATACTAGCACACATGAAAACATTTAGCCTTCGGCTTTTGATCAATTAAGAAATAGATCTTAATGTTGAACCCTTACCTAGATCAGAAATCAAAACCCGAAGATCCACTGCGTTAGACTGCACTTCTCCCTACAATCAGCCTTAACACATCATTAGGAATCATAGGGCCATTCGGCCATTGCATAAATCCCGAAAGAAGAAAAGAGTTACCGTACCATTACCTTAATGATAGATTTGGCTAATCAAACACCAATGTTCAGCACCCCTAACTAATGTTAAAGGTTTCACTCCCTTCAAAGAGCAAGAACAGAGTTTTAATACTTAGATCTAAAATGGAAAAAGAAGATAGAAGAGAAGTGAGTTCCGGTCACTACACAAATCGGTCAAGAAAAGAAAAAGATAATACTTACCAAGAGATTTGGCCACAACCCTAAATGAAGGATTAGATTTGGCTTTGAGAATCAAGATAGAGGTGGGTTTCGGCACTTAGAATGGTGAAGAGAAAAGCAGGAGAGAGGATTTATGAACAAAGCATTCGGCCAAGAAAAGAACTAGATCAAAGTTTCGACCTTTTTGTAGATGTTTGGAGATGATGAGATAAAATAAAGTGAAAGAGAAGGGATTCAGCAAAAGGGAGAATGGAAGAACTTTCGGCACAAAGAAGATTAGAAGAAGAAAGAAAGAAGTCGATTGAGGAGTGGGTGTTGATTTCGGCCTTGAGCAAAAATAGGAAGAAAAAAAGTGAACCAAAAGTGGTTTCGGCTATGTGCAAAATAAGAAGAAGATGATGAAGTGTGTAGGGTGGTTTCTGTTCTAATCACAAAACGCAAACGAGAAGACCCCTCTAAGCTAGCTGAAACACCTCCTTAAACCCCTATTGACATTCGGCCACACCAAAGACTCCCCAAAATTGATAGCACCCCTTGCCCAAAGTCCACCCTTCGGCCAACTCTTCCAAGTGAGCTTGATAAGACTCAAACTCCTCAATTCCCTCATCTTCATCTATTTGACTCTCTCTATCCTTATCCCCCCAAAGTCCACCCTGAGACTTCTCCTTCTAGCTTGTGGTGTCAAAAATTAACAAGCAGAAAGGGATTTCTGCATCTCGAACCAAGGTCCCCCTTACTCCTTGTGGCGTCACCTGCCTTGTGACTTAAGTGGCGCCTCCTTGCCACTTTACCAAGGCACTTCTTGTGTCTAAAACTCCCAATAATTCCTTTTGACCCCTAATTCTTCTAGCTCCTTCTTCTTAAGTGCTAAAGCAAAATTTTTAGCCATGTCCCGGAACTAACCCAAGATCATGCCTAGACCCCAAAACATATCAAACCAACACAGCATACTTACCAACACATGCAACCACATGCAAAATGCAGAGACCCCATTTTAAGGATGTTATAGTTCTACTCCCTTAAAAATAATTTCGGCCTCGAAACTACCTAGTCAGAAGAGTTGAGGGTATTGTTGCCGCATTACAACCTCTGGTTCCCACGTGGCCTCCTCCAAACCATGGTTCGCCATAACACTTTCACTATGGGTACTGACTTTCTACGCAAGACTTTGACATCCTGATCCAAAATCTGCACCGGTTCCTCCTTGAAAGACAAGTCCGAGCTTACCTCAATCTCTGCAACCGGCACCACATGTGATGGATCTGATCGATAATGCCTAAGCATCAAAACATGGAAGATGTCGTGAATTTGGCTTAACTCTGCCGGTAGCTCGAGTTGATAAGCTATCGGTCCCACTCACTTTGACACCGTGTACGCCCGATAAACCTAGGGCTTAGCTTCCCTTTATGTCCAATTCTCAACACTTTCTTCCATGGTGATACCTTTAAAAAAACCTTATCACCTACTACATACTCTATATCTCTGCGTTTAAGATCGACGTAAGACTTCTGCCTGTCCAACGCTTCCTTGAGACGAGCCCGAATCACCTTAACCTTATCCTCAATTTTTGCCACCAACTCGGACCCAAAACATGCCGTTCACCCAACTCTATCCAACATGTAAGAGTACAAAACTTTCGTCCATACAGTGCCTAATATGGTGCCATCTGGATACTCGCTTGATAACTATTGTTATAAGTGAATTCCGCCAATGGTAGATACTCTTCCCAACTACCACTAAAATCCAAAACACAGCCTCTTAGCATATCCTCCAAAATCTAAATTACTCTTTCAGACTGTCCAACAGATTGTGGGTGAAAAGCTGCGCTGAAATCCAACCTCGTTCCCAAAGCCTGATGTAAAGCTCTCCAGAACCTCGACGTGAACCTAGGATCCCTATCCGAGATGATTGACACTGGCACCCCATGCAACCTTACTATCTCGGCCACATACAACTTAGCTAACTTCTGGAGAAAATAATCAACCCTCACCGGTATGAAGTGAGCTGATTTGGTCAGGCGGTCCACAATCACCCAGACTGAGTCTTTCTTGCTAGACGTTGGGGTAGCCTACTGACAAAGTCCATGATAATCCTTTCCCACTTCCACTGAGGAATCTTTATCGGCTGAAGTAAACCTGACGGCAGTTGATGCTCAACTTTGACCTGCTGACACGTCAGACACTTACCCACAAACTCAGTCACTTCTCATTTCAACCCTGGCTACTAGAACTACTTTCGCAAATCCCGGTACATCTTGCTACCTTCAAGATGCATAGCGCATGGGCTGCTATGTGCATCCTGAAGAATCCTTTGCCTCAACTCCACATCCTTCGGCATACAAGCTCTCCCTTGAAAACACAGTACTCCATCGTGAGTCAAGCTGTATCCTTCCAACCCATTACTCTATACTTGCATCCTCTAAGAATTCAAACTCTCATCCACTAACTGTTTCTCCTTAATCTGCTCTACCCAAGTCGGCTTAACCTGTAATTCTGCCAAAATACTTCCATCGTCATACAAGCTAAAACGAGCAAACATCGCTCTTAAGTCTGCTACTACCTTGTGGCTCAATGCGTCTACCACCACGTTAGCCTCGCCCGGATGATACTCTATCGAACAATCGTAGTCCTTCAATAGCTCAATCCATATGCGCTGTCTCAAGTTCAAATCCTTCTGTGTCAGAAGATACTTCAAACTCTTGTGGTCCATGTAGACTATCGACTTTTCTCCATACAAATAATACCTCCAAATCTTCAAGGCCAAAACCATCGCAGCCAATTCCAAGTCATACGTCGGGTAGTTACCCTCATGCGGTCTTAGCTATCGAGACGCGTACGCCACTACTTTCCCTTCCTGCATCAGCACACATCCCAAGCCAGTATGTGATGCATCACAGTAGACCGTGAATACCTTTCACGCCTCAGTCGTACTCGAGCCGGAGCTTCATCAAAATTTTCCTCAACTTGTCGAAACTTTCCTGTTGTTTCTCCGTCCACACAAACGGGACTTCTTTCCTCAATAGCTTAGTCAACAGTGCCGCGATCAGAGAAAATCCTTCCACAAATCTCCAATAATACCCTGCGGACCTAGAAAACTCGAATTTACGAATCGACCTCGACGTTTCCAATCTTGCGAGGGTCCACTCTAATCCCTTCAGTGGACACTACGTGACCCAAGAAAGTTACTTCCCTAAGCCAGAATTCAAACTTACTGAACTTGGCAAAGAGCTGCTTCTCCCTCAAAATTTGCAATACCACCCGCAAGTGCATATCATGATCTTCCTCAGTCTTTGAGTACACCAATATGTCATCTATGAATACTACGAAAAACTGGTCCAAGTACTGTTGGAACACCCGATTCATCAAATCCATGAATGTTGTCGGTGCATTGGTTAACCTGAACGGCATCACCAGAAACTCGTAATGCCCATACCGGGTACGGAATGCCTTCTTATGAACATCAGCCTCCTTCACTTTGAGTTGATGGTACCTCGACCTAAGATCTATCTTCGAGAAAACTGATGCACATTAAGTTGATCAAATAAGTCGTCAATCCTGGGCAACGGATACTTATTTTTGATCGTCAACTTGTTCAGCTGATGGCAATCTATACACATCCGCATCATACCGTCATTCTTCTTAACAAAGAGCACGGGTGCTCCCCAAAGAGATATACTCGGTTGGGTGAAACCTCGATCCAACAACTCCTAAATTTGAGCCTTCAGCTCCACCAATTCCTTTGGCGCCATCCTATACGGGGCTATGGACTTTGGCATAGTTCCGTAATGCAGTTTATCTCGAATTTGACTTCCGGTCCGGAGGCGGACCGAAAGTTCTTACGGGAATACATCAGCAAATTTCTTTACTGTTCAGACATTCTCCACTGCTGACTCCTTGGCCTCCAGGGCACACACCTGAACCAGAAACGCCTCATAGCCCTTCTTGACAATTTTCTCCGCCTTTAGTGCAGAGATCACATTCGATAAGTACTCTCTCCTATTACCTATCATCACCACTTCCTCACTTTCCATTGTCCTCAACACCATGCGCTTAGCCGCGCAATCCAAACTGGCCTGGTACTTTACCTACCAATCCATCCCGAGAATCAGATCAAACTCCCCAAATGGCAAATCCATCAAATCAGCCAAGAACACGACCCCTTGAAGTTCTAGGGGTACATCCCTATATAGTTTACTTACTTCTATAGAGTGACCTAAATGGCTTATCACAGTCATCTTACTAGAAGTAATCTCATAGTCTAAGTTCATAGTCTCCACTATACTACTGGCTACATATGAGTGCGTCGAACCCACATCTATTAAAGCATTGTAAGGTAGTCCAAAGATTAAGAACGTACTGGTTATGATGTCTGGTGCGTCACCCTCCTCTCGACGCCTCGCTGTGTAGACTAACCCAGGCTGTCTAGCCTCTGTACCACCTGCACCTCTACCTGGTGCTCCACGACCTCTACCAGAGCCATTACCTCCCCTAGCAGCGCCACGGCCCCTCTGTGGCTACTGACCATCCCTCATGTTTTGAGTGCGATTTCGATCCCGGACTTCAATCTAGTGACCATTGTGGACAATCCTCACGCGGTGCTCCATCGACCCACACTCAAAACATCCTCTGTTTCGATCAAAGCATTCCCCGTGAGACTTCCCACACCGAGCACATCGTGGCTTTGCCTCGAGTATTATCGGTAGTAGGTTTAGCGACTTGATTTAGCCCCTATATCTACCCGTTTACGCTAATTCTGCTAGACCTAGATGATCCAGCATTTTTTTATTCCATCCCCGGTCTTGATTCCGTCTCACCGACTGTTTCACCTCATTAGCAACTTTGGCCTTTTTCACTAAGATCGTAAACTCTCTCTCCTACTGTGGTGTAATTAGTAGCCTCAAATCATCCCTTAATTCATCCTCGAATCTAACACACTGCTCATGCTCCATAGCTATAATGCCCTGAGCATATCGGCTCAACCTTAAAAATTCTTCCTCGTACTCCGATACAGATTTATTCCCGAACCAGCCTTAGGAATGCCTTCCTTTGCACATCAATGTAGCTAGACCCAACATATTTCTTCTGATAAGCTACCTTAAAATAGTCCCAAGTGAGATCATCCACAGTTGCACTATCTCGAACCGTGAGCCACCACTGGTATGACTCATCCCGGAGAAGCGACACTATCCCTTTCAATTTTTCCTCAGCAGTTAGATTCAAGCCATCCATGATTCGCTCCGTCGCCTCTAACCAATACTCAGCCGTATTGGGAGCCACACTAGAAACACCTCAAAATACCTCGGCTCCATTGGCTCAGAGTCGCTCAGATACGAATTTTTGAGCTCCCGTACCCTCACCTACTCCAACCACTCTTTTTAGCACTCGTAGCATCGTCTGCGATACTGCATCATCCCTCGTTTGATCTTGATACTCAATGCCAGCAGCTGGTGGTGGTGGTATCTTATTCTAAGACCCTTAACCAGACCTAATGGGTTCTGATACGGTCATTCTACCTCTACCGCATCCTCGCACATTCTGACCACGTCCCCTAGTACTCATATCTAAACCGTGATTGATCTGGTTAAAGAAATTTATGAATTAGCTTCTGTTTCACTGATTACCCATGAATAAGTTTTATTTAAAGATATTTGGTAGTGGTTCTTTCGATCAACACACAGTTTCCATTTCAATTTCCTACCCTTATTCCACAAGTAGGGGTATTCTCGTCATTTCACTACCCAGGGGTATTTTCATAATTTAACCTATCGGGGTATTTTAGTAATTAAAATAGGGTTAATTTGAAAACCTTTACAAATCATAGATATTTCAAAAATTTCAAAATCGGGGGTGTTTTGGTAATTGTACAAACTAGAGGTATTTTAGTAATTTTCGTAATCCAGGGGTATTTTTGTAATTTTTTTAAATATGGTTCCAGGGGTTTTTTACAAAATAAGGGTATTTGAGAATTTTCAATTCAAGGGTACTTCGGCTATTCCCCATGCTGAGGGTATTTTGGTAATTTTATAAGTCAGGGGTAATTTGGTCATTTTCAAATTAGGGGTATTTTGGTCATCTCTTAAATCAAGGTTACTGTGGCAATTTCAAAACTAAGGTTTAATTTTTGGAGTGTTACAAAACAGGATGGCTGGTCCTTTTTGGGTTTTAGGTATTAAGTTTAGCATGTGAATAAGTCGTCTTAGCTATGGTGAACCGTGACTACGCACTAGGTAGGATTCGGGTGAAGAGGAGGTGAGTCACTAGAACCATCACTACATGCGCACAACGATTGCCACACCCTTGGCTCAATGACGTACTCATAGGTTTGTTTAGTGGATCATTAAGTCTTATGTAACTTGTGTTGGAGTAAGTTATTCCTAGGGTTCAATAATTCCTATTCTACTAATCTACGATTCCGAAATACCCATTTCCCCACATATAATTCACACAACAGTCAGAAGTACTTACTTGGGTGGATTGGTGCCAGAGACTCGATGCCATGCTGTTCAGCCCATGCACCTTTTCCACAAAACTTTTTAAAGTCAAATTTAAAACATTTTGGGCCTCAGGCCCACAGCCAAGCTTTTGAACTTGGCTCTGATATCAAAATTGTAACACGCCAAACCCGGTCAGTACACCACAACCGGATCTAGCATGTCACAGAGAGATAACCATTTGAAAGCCAAAGTTTGTTGGGTAATTTTCTTAGAAAACCCGTTCTATAGTACGAAAAGTTTAGCAATCCTTGCTTGAAATCTACGTATTATTGCAAGTTTTTAGAAAACATTTGAGTTATCTTTGTTGTCATAATTTAAGTGGTGTTACTCGATGGCAATGCTTTTAAGAAAAATGAAGAAGTTATTGTTTTGAAAACATTGATTTTTACCGTTTAACTTAACAAAACCATATATTCAACATAGTCAAAATAATAGCCAATATTAAGGAAAAACCCAAAATAAAACTTAGCGGCCTAATTACAAAACCCGAAACCAAAATTTAAAGAAAATTAATATAATGGAAATAGTAACTAAAAGAAATCAAATCCAACAAACATGCATGGCCACCTGGAGTCCTCCCGGCTCTATCTCCGCAATCTACTCATTTATAAAATATAAGGGAAAGGTTGAGTCACCAAGACTCAGTGTATAAATCCCTAACCCGATAGTGCATTCACTTACACAAACTATCAGTAGTAGTATGCAAATCATGCAAAACATGCAACCCATAACCTAGCCATCCATACACCTTTAACTACCCCATGTGGTCAAAACCACTAGTGGTCAAAACCACTGGTGACCGTAGTCACAAATATATCGGTGTGGTCAAAACCACTAATGACCGAAGCCACCAATCAAGTGATGGGGCCAACCCATCATGTGGTCAAAACCACTGATGACAATCCCATAAATAATCTCGTGAGGCCAACCCACTGTGGTACCAAACCACTGGGACGAGTCACAAATATGTGGTCAAAACCACTGGTGGTCAAAACCACTAGGACTTAGTCACAAAATATAATATCAAGATGGGGCCAACCCATTGTGTGGTTAAAACCACTGGTGACAGTCTAAAATAAATCATCCCCCTCCTCTCATCAAACCCATCATCATGTTCATAACATACATGCCATAGTATCGAATGATCATGCAAATAACATATAACATAGCATCAACCGATCATGACGATGTATACTAAAAGTCACATAACAGGGGACTTTCCTGGAATCCAAGCTTATGCCCACATAGCAAAGTCACTAATACCAAAGGTTATATAGTAACATAATAAGCATCATTAAACTAATAGAGTGTGTAAGCATTTACACACCTGACTATACGCGAAATCCTGAAACTACGCGATACCATGAGATCTAGAAACGTATGTCCTTACTGCACCTATAATCGGCCAATACCACCCTTTAGATTTAAAGCCATTCCGCTTATTCACAAAATCTCGAAGGATATGTCGCCCTAAATATAACACACCTTAAGCCAATTTGGTTTCCAACCAAATCTCGAAGGCACACAAAGCCTTCTTGCAATCGGCCACACACTAGCACACATGAAAATATTTAGCCTTCGGCTTTTGATCAATTAAGAAAAAGATTTTAATGTTGAACCCTTACCTAGATCAGAAATCAAAACCCGAAGATCCACTGCGTTAGACTACACTTCTCCCTACAATCGGCCTTAACACATCATTATGAATCATAGGGCCATTCGATCATGGAATAAATCTCGAAAGAAGGAAAGAGTTGTCGCACCCTTACCTTAATGATAGATTCGGCTAATCAAACACCAATGTTCGGCACCCTTAACTGATGTTAAAGGTTTCAGCTCCCTTCAAAGAACAAGAATAGAGTTTTAATACTTAGATCTAAAATGGAAAAAGAAGATAGAAAAGAAGTGAGTTCTGGTCACTACACAAATCGGTCAAGAAAAGAAAAAGATAATACTTACCAAGAGATTTGGCCACAACCCCAAAAGAAGGATTAGATTCAGCTTTGGGAATCAAGATAGAGGTGGATTTCGACACTTAGAATGGTGAAGAGAGAAAACACAAGGGAGAGGGATTTATGAACAATGCATTCGGCCAAGAAGAGAACTAGATCAAAGTTTAGGCCTTTTTGTAGATGTTTGGAGATGATGAGATAAAATAAAGTGAAAGAGAAGGGATTTGGCAAAAGGGAGAATGGAAGAACTTTCGGCACAAAGAAGATTGAAAGAAGAAAGAAAGAAGTCGATTGAGGAGTGAGTGTTGATTTTGGCCTTGAGCAAAAATAAGAAGAAGAAAAGTGAACCAAAAGTGGTTTCAGCTATGTGCAAAATAAGAAGAAGAGGAAGAAGTGTGTAGGGTGGTTTCGATTCTAATCACAAAACATAAAGGAGAATACCCCTCTAAGCTAGCAGAAACACCTCATTAAACCCTTATTGACATTCGACCACACCAAAGACTCCCTAAAATCGATAGCACCCCTTGCCCAAAGTCCACCCTTCAGCCAACTCTTCCAAGTGATATTGATAAGACTCAAACTCATCAATTCCCTCATCTTCATCTATTTGACTCTCTCTATCCTTATCCCTCAATTCTAAAGTTGTTCTGAATTATAAAGTTAAAATGTAGGTTTCAAAAAGGAAGTATGGCACCACGGGTATTCGGCACCAAGTCAAGTAAGTGTAGTTATTGTATTGTAATATGACTATAGTAACACTCTAGAACTTTTAGTTTTAGGTGTTAAAAACTATAGACATTGAGACTATAGGATGCGGTTATGAAAACAACTCTGCTTCTTATGTTTCATAAAACATTGTTTAATACATATCAAAATAGTATACTAATTCATAAGACTTTTAATCAGATTAAATCGAATTAGCCACTATGAGCACTAGAGGATGTGGATGTGGTAGACGTGGCCGTGGTAGAGCTCGAGGTGCGGGGGTTGCGTTTAAAGTGTCGAGACACATGCCAAAAATGGATGCACTTGCTTCACCCAAGATTGAGACTGGATCACATGACCGTATGAGGGAGGACATTGCTTCGTCTCAAGCAATGTTGTGAGTCTTAGAAAGGTTTGCTGGTGCTAGAACTAGACCAGCAACTCGTGGATCTATTTCAAAATGATTTAGATCAAGTGGTGTTGAGGTTTTTAGGGGTGTCTTGGGTGTAGCCCCAAATGTAGTAGAGTATTGGCTCGAGGCAGTGGAACAGATCATGGATGATTTGGAGTGCACCATGGAGCAGAAATTGAGAGGAGCTGTGTCCTTGTTGAGAGACGAGGTGTATCAATGGTGGCTTACTATTCGGGAGGGCACTTAGGCTGATCGCGTTACTTGAGATTATTCAAAACTTCATTTCAAGGAAAGTATGTTGGGGCTAGCTGTGTTGATGCCCGATGGAAGGAATTCCTAAATCTAGTCCAAGGAAGTAAGGCGTGGCGACTATAAAGCGAAATTTCTGCGTCTGAGTCATTATGCCCGAGGTATAGTGCCGACTGACTTTGAACGCTACGTGTGTTTTGAGGGCGGGTTGAGTGATGAGTTGTAGGTACTGATAGCCCCACAGCAAGAAAGGAATTTTTCCACACTGGTGGAGAAAACGAAGATAGCTAAAGAGGCTAAGAACTCGAACGACAAAATCAAGAAAGAGATAGAGGCAAGAGCAAGAGGGACTTTAAGTACTCAGGTTCTGCTAGAAGGTTTCAGAAGAGGCCCAGGAATGATGAGCCCACTCGAGCTAGAGCACCTGCTACCGCCAATCAAATACAACAATGTGCTGACTGTGGAAGACGACACCCTGGTGAATGCTGGAAGAGAACCGATGGTTGTTTCAAATGTGGTTCTAAGGACCACCAGCTTAAAGATTATCCTCGACAAAACGCTCTAAATCAGAAACTCGTAACTATGATGCACAGCCAGCTAGAGGCGCTCAGTAGCCACCGAGAGGTCGTGGGCCAGGTCGAGGTGGTAATGGAGGAGGACGATGTCAGGGTGTACCGGGTAGACGAAATCGCTTCAAGGGTAATGCGAAGGCAAGGCAGCCAAGATTGGTTTATGCGGTCAGACGCAGAGAGGATGGCGATGCACCTGATGTGATAACCTGTACGTTCTTTATCTTTGATGTACCTGTTACTACTTTGATAGATATCGGATCCAATCATTCGTATGTTGCTAGTGCTGTATCTTGAAATCTGAACATTAGGTTTGAGATTACTGCTAGAGAGATGTCGGTAATTAGTCCTTTAGGGCAGTCTATGATAGTGAATAAATTGTTTAGAGATGTACTCTTAGAAGTTCAGGGAGAAACATTTTTGGCAGATTTGATGGAACTGCCTTTCGACGAGTTCGACCTCATTTTAGGCATGGATTGGTTGGTGAAACATCGTGCTAACTTGGATTGTACTGCAAAGTAGATGACGGTAAGAACTTCAAAAGATAAAAAAGTGGTGATGATAGGTGAAAGGAGAAATTATCTATCGAATGTAGTATCTACTTTAAAGGCAGAGAAGTTGATGCGAAAAGGCTGTGGAGCATTCCTAGCCTTCATTAGTGCATTGAATGTCAAGGAGTTGTCGAAGGAAGGGGTTAGAACGATGAAAAAATTTTGGATGTCTTTCTCGAGGAACTTCCAAGTTTGCCTCCGGACCGGGAGGTAGAGTTTGGCATTGAATTATTGCCAGAAACAGCTCCAGTGTCTATCACTCCTTATAGAATGGCGTCGAAGGAGTTAGCAGACCTTAAAGCTTAAATTTAGGAGTTGTTGGATTAGGGATTTATTCGACTGAGTGTGTCATCGTGGGGAGCACCTGTCTTGTTCGTCAAGAAGAAGGATGGGTCGATGCGTATGTGCATCGATTATAGGCAGTTGAATAAGTTGACGATCAAGAATAGGTATCCTTTGCTGAGAATCGATGACTTGTTCAACCAACTGCGGGGAGCTTCAATTTTCTTGAAAATAGATTTGAGATTGGGTTACCACCAACTTAAGGTCAAGGAGGTGTATATTTATAAGACGGCATTTCAAACTCGTTATGGACACTATGAGTTCTTGGTGATGCCGTTTGGGTTAACCAATGCACCAGATGCATTCATGGACATGATGAATCGGGTCTTCCAACCCTTTTTAAATCGATTTGTGGTGTTATTCATAGATGACATCTTGGTATACTCGAAGAACGAATAAGAGGATGATTCACATCTACGGATAGTATTGCAAATATTGTGGCAAAAGCAACTTTATGCCAAATTCAGTAAGTGTGAATTTTGGCTAAAGGAAGTGACCTTCTTGGGACATGTTGTATCGACCGAAGGAATTAGAGTTGATCCCCGAAAGGTAGAGGTCGTGTTTGATTGGAAACCATCGAAGTTAGTGGCCAAAATTTAGAGTTTCTTAAGTTTGGCTGGATATTATCGGCATTTTGTTGAGAGGTTTTCGTTGATTGCTGCACCCTAACTAAATTATTGCACAAGGGAGTACCTTTTTTGTGGTCAAATCAACAGCAAGAAAGTTTTGAGAAATTGAAGAAGATTTTGATGGAAGTGGCAGTACTGATTCAACCTGAGGCTGGAAAAGAGTTTGTTGTTTACTGCAATACATCACACATAGGCTTGGGATGTGTGTTAATGCAAGGTGGAAAAGCAGTGGCTTATGCATCTCGTTAGTTAAGGTTGCACGAGGTGAATTATCCTACTCATGATTTAGAGTTGGCTGCAGTGGTGTTTGTTTTGATGATTTGGAGGCATTACCTATACGGTGAGAAGTCGATCATTTATATGGATCATAAGAGTCTAAAGTATCTCCTTACCCAAAAGGAGTTGAACTAAACACAGCAGAGTGGATAGAACTATTGAAGGATTATGACTTCCCAATAATGTATCATCCCAGAAAGGCTAACGTGGTGG
This sequence comes from Gossypium rotundifolium, assembly GCA_025506655.1. Lineage (NCBI taxonomy): Eukaryota > Viridiplantae > Streptophyta > Magnoliopsida > Malvales > Malvaceae > Gossypium > Gossypium rotundifolium. The sequence continues at coordinate 79,169,364 of CP106723.1, forward strand.
CGAACGCATTGAGTTGTAAGGTAATATCAGATTTAAGAGCGATGTTTGCTCATCTCAGCTTGCATGAATATGGTAGTCTGTTAGCCGAACTTCAGGTGAAGCCTACGTGGGTAGGTCAGATCAAGGAAAAGCAGTTATCAGATGAAAAGTTGGCTTCATTACTTTAGCAAGTTGAAGGTGGTATGATAGAGGAATTTGGATTGAATAATGATGGAGTACTGTGTTTCAGCGAAAGAATTTGTATGCCCAAAGATTTGGAATTGAGACTAATAATTATCCGAGAGGTGCATAGTAGCCCATATACTATGCACCCTGAGGAAATAAAATGTATCGAGACCTCCGTGATCAGTATTGGTGGCCAGGGTTGAAATGGGAGGTTACTGAATTTGTGAGTAGGTGCTTGACATGTTAGCAAGTGAAGGCGGAACATCAATTACCGTCGAGATTGCTACAACCGGTGAAGATTCCATTATGGAAATGGGAACGGATAACGATGGACTTTGTTAGTGGGTTACCCTTAACGCCTACTAAGAAAGATTTTATTTGGGTAATAGTGGATCAGTTAACGAAGACTGCCCATTTTCTACCTATTCGTACATATTACTCATTGCAGAAGTTGGCCAAATAGTATGTAGCAAAGATCGTGAGGTTACATGGGGTACCAGTGTCTATTATTTTGGACAGAGGCCCTAGGTTTACATCACAATTTTGGAAAGCCTTACATGAAGCTTTGGGAACAAAGTTAAATTTCAGTACAGCTTTTCATCCTCAGTCAGATGGTCAGTTGGAAAGAATAATTCAAATTTTGGAAGACATGTTAAGGGGTTGCGTGATTGACTTCAGGGGTAGTTGGGAAGATTTCCTACCATTGGTAGAGTTTGCTTATAATAATAGCTATCAATCTAGCATCCAGATGGCACCCTATGAGGTGTTGTACGGTCGTAGGTGTCATACTCCTACTTGTTGGACTGAATTGGGGGAGCAACAGTTATTATGTCCTGAAGTAATATCAGAAACGGAGGAAAAGGTAAAGGTAATTCGGTCACGGTTAAAGGAACCTTTGGATAGACAAAAATCTTATGCGGATCTGAAGCGTAAGGATATTGAGTTTTCGGTTGGGGATCAAGTCTTTTTAAAGGTCTCACATTGGAAGAAAGTCTTCAGATTTGGAAGATGTCTTTAGATTTGGAAGAAAGGGGAAGTTGAGCCCTAGGTTCATCGGACCATACCGTGTTTTAAAATGTGTTGGGCCAGTGGCTTATCAGCTTGAGTTGCCTCCGTCGTTGAGTCAGATACATAGTGTATTTCATGTCTCAATGTTAAGGCATTACCGATCGGATCCATCTAATATAGTACCGATAGGAGAAGTTGAGATAAGGCCTGACTTGTTGTTCGAGAAGGAGCCAGTGCAAATTTTAGATCTAGATGTTAAGGTGCTGAAAAGGAAGTTAGTACCGTTAGTCAAGGTTCTTTGGCATAAACACGGAGCGGAATAAGCTACGTGGGAGCTTGAGGATACAATTCGGCAACAATATCCTCAGCTCTTTTAACCAGGTAAATTTTGAGGACAAAATTTTCTTTAAGGGGTAGAATTGTAACACCCTAGAATTCAAATTTTATGTGTTGCATTATTTTGGTGCTAAGCTAGTTAGATTATAAAATTTTTATGTTAAGAAGGTCCTGAGAAGGCTCGGGGTTTATTTGGTCCTAGTGCAAATTTTTGGCATTTAGCACTTTAAGGAGATGGAGTAAGTGACCTTAAAGCATATGGAAATAATTTAATAAATAGCTAGCATAAATAAGCTATTAGTAAAGAGGCTATGGCATCACTTGTAGTACCTTGAGGGAAGGAGTTTGAACTACTTTGTGTACATTTTGACTTTTATTTTTGCTTCCTTCCTTAATGTGTCGGTCAAGGAGTATTTATGGCAAGGGTGGACTTTATTATTTTAGGTAAGGTGGCTAAAAGAATAAGGCAAGGTTGAAGTTGGGGAAAGGAATCAAGAGAAATAGGTAAGTAAGGGGGACAAGGGGCTTATTTCGTGGATGGTGTTTTGGAAAGTTTGGGTGGCCAAACTATTATCCTAAGGGGGATGAATGTGGATGGCTAAGGGCTAAGATGATAGCCAATTTGGTGCTTGATGTTTTGGTAAAAACAAAAGTGTTAGTTTTGGGTCAAAATATCAATACCATCAATTGTATTTTTTTTTCTCTGAAAACTTCCTCTTCTAGCTGAATATGGTCATTGATAATTGGTAAAATTTTGGTTGTTTTGGCCAATTCTTTAATGACAATTTGGTATCATTTTTCTTTTCACCCCAAACTCTTTTTTCATCTTTTTGACAAATCCATGTAAACTTGAAGAGGCATATTCCATTTCTTTTCTTTCTCCTTGCCGAATGCATACAAACTTTGAGACCATTTCATTGTTCATTCATCATCCTTGAAAACTGAAACTAATCCATCATTCCTCTTCTTCTCTTCTTTTCGCAAAATCCTTCAAGCATCACTTCCACTCTAATATTTTTCACTATAGCCGAATCTTGAGTCCAGTATTTCTCTATAGCCGAATCTTCCATCCTTTCATTGATCTTTCTTTTTCATTCGAGTTGTCATTCACCTCTTGAACAATCGGTAAGAACTCTTTCAATTCTTTTTATTTTATTCTCTCTTTTTCTGAATCTATATGATGTATTGGGAGGGTCTTTTTGACCGAAATCATCATCTATTTCTCTTTTAAACAAATCCCTTTCTTCTTCGTAGTGATATAGTGGAAGGCCAAACCATCATTCTTCCGAAATCATCTCGTAATCGCTATGATTCGGTTTAAAAATCTTTAAGGCAAGAGTTCTTCACGGATTCTATAATCACTCTTTATTCGTTAGGATGTTTATAATATGGTGATAGTTAATCGATTGTAATTTTAGGGACTAAATTGTTTGATCCATCCAATCGTTGATCACTCGGGATTAGTGGTAAGCCGATCTTCACCCTTTTTAGTCAAATCTGTACTTTATCGTAATACTAATCGATGGAGGCTTGTGGTAACAATTTGAAAGGGAAATCTAGTGGAGATCTCAAAAGGAGTGGATTGACGATCCCAACTCCTAAATTCAAATGAAGGAAATTTGTTTGGCGATTTGAGACTTTCCACCGTGTTGTGGACCTCGTCCGGTGAGAATCAACTATTCGAAGTTGTTCGTAATTGTGAGGCATCAGCGATTCGGGATTTTCCACTAGCTTGTGGACTGTCAATTGGGGAAAACTGACAAATCATAGTTGTTCGTGATCCTGAGGGTAAAATCTTAGATCGTTTGTTTTAGAGTAGATTTATTAGATCGCGTTCATCTTCTAATCGAGCATTATAATATTTTAGGTGTCAACGATCAAGAAAGCATAGTGCTTACCGTAATCAGGTGTGTAATCTCACACCGTATTCTGTGGGCTAGAGATTAATGTCTTAATGATAGTAAACCGTCTGATTAAAATCGTATAAATGTGAAACTGAAGAAAATGGTTTAAAGCACATTAATTGATAAAATTGATATATTTGTTATTTGGGCCAAACTGGTATATTTGATATGTGGGCCAAATTGATATATTTGTTATATGGGCCAAATTGGTATATTTGATATGTGGGCCAAATTGATATATTTGTTATATGGGCCAAATTGGTATATTTGATATGTGGGCCAAATTGATATATTTGCTAAATGGGCCGATCTGAAAATATGCGAAATGGGACAAGTAATATTCTGCTTAGTGGGCCAAGCTAATAAATTGCTATAATGGGTCATAAAAATTGTATGAAATATCTGAATACATTGTTGTGAATTGTTATGCATTATATACATGTTTTGCATGGGATGGGATGATGATGAAGAGAAATTCTAGTAGCTCTGCTAAATAAATCTGGTGGCCTGAGTCGTAGTAAAAATTTTTGTTTTGGGGTACTTGGAAGGGGGGAGCCAAGAGAGTTAGGTGTTAAGAGTATTGTGTAGCAAGTTTTGGTACAAAAAGTGCCTTGGTGAAAAGGCAAGATGGCGCCACTTAGAGCTCAGGGAGGTGACGCTACAAGCAGGGGGAAGGAGCCTAGGTTCGAACTGCAGGAATCCCTCTTTGGGTATTTCTTTTTAACGTCAGAACTGAGAGGAGTTGTGCTCAGGTGGAACTCTGGTGGGTACTTGTTGAACAAGTCAACAGATTCAAAATGGGTGGAAGGGAGGAAATGGTGGAGGTTGACTCATTCAAATTGTTTGAATGGGTGGAAGAGAGGAATTCAAGGAGGAAGAAAGGGGACAGATTAGAGGTTGAAGGGAGTGGGAGTGTGGCCGATTTTGGTAGTGGCTAGGTGAGCTTGGAGCAATCGGTTGAGGGTGCTTGAGTGGGGTGGCCGAATGTGTTTAGTGTGTGGGTGTGTGCTTTCGGTTGCGGAGAGTGGCTAAGATAGGGTGTGCCGAGTTTGATTAGTAGACTTAGGAGGGAGCTTATTTTCTTGTTATTTAAACTGGGGATATTCATACACCTTTTTGGTATTTTATTTCTCTTTTCTCTCTAGGTGCAAACCGAAATCTCTCCTAAGCAATTTCTCTCTTAATTTTCTCACTTTTTGTTCAAATGTCGAAAACCCTATTTGATCTTTGCTCTTCTTCTTTTCTTATTCTCTCAACAAGCCGTAAGCAGGGCTACTTAACTTTCTTGTTTTCTTTTCTCTTTCGTTTTCAACCCATTCGAGAGCACCTCTCATTTCTTCTTCTTATTTTCTTTATCTAAAAATCAAAAATCCCCTAACCCCTTATCATCTTCAACTTTTACAAGGAGCCGAATATCTTCTGTCTACATTCTCCTTCCTCTTTAGGCATTTTTCCCTTAACATTCTTTGGTGCCGAAATTCATCTCTTCTTTGGTTCTTAAGGACGAACCACAACTCATAGTCCGGTAAGATTCTATTGCTTTCTTTTTCTTTTCTTTGCTCTTATGGTCGAATCTTCTTAGTACTCTTACATCCCTATTTCTTTCCTCAATTTCGATTGCTGGGGTAGGGAAAGGCCGAAATCTCTGGCACTGAAACTTTCTTGTTGGACTGTTGTTGTAGTGGATCTTTAATGTGGGATTACCATTTTTCCAATCGGATTTGTTAGGGCAGTGGTAAGCGTTTCTGCTATTCAATAATTTCTATTGTGTTTAAGTGCGGAAGGAAGTAACTAATCCTATAGATCTTGGCCGAATGGAGGGTGCTAAGGAGGCTTGGCGTGTCGGCTGAGTATTCAAGTGGTGCTTTGATCTAAGTCATTAATCTTCGGGAATTAATCAACCTAGGTAAGGGATTTAATTTTGGGTCTTGATTCTTTACATTTTGTTTCATTGCTTTGATTCGGTTAGTGACTAAGGTGTGTTATGGACTCAAAGGCTAATCAATTGCTTGGTGGGGTTGGATCTAGAACCCCAGCCCCTAAGTTCAAGAAGATGATAGTGTCGACGGTTCGTGATTGGCCACCGGGGTGGGGACCAACATCCGAGCAGAAGAGTAGACAAATCGCAGTTATGTTGATTAACGACAGTACCGACGTAAAAAGTGTAGTTTTGCGCGTCATCAGGTGTATAACTCTTACACACTCCATTAGTTAATTTGCTAATTATGTTTATTGTTAAAAGCCAAAATAGCTATTGAAATCGGTGTGTTACCCTTGCGGGTATGAGCATGGACTCCAGGTAAGTCCCCTATGGATTGACTATTGATACATGATGTTACACTATTTGATCATGCTATGCTATGTGATACTGCATCACAGACATGTTAATATGCCACGGAAAATGTGTTCATGATGATGGGTATGTTGAGTGGAGGGGGAAGGATGATTTAGACTGTCACCAGTGGTTTTGACCACACAGTGGGTTGGCCCCGCTTTTTTTATTAGTTGTGACTAGTCTCAGTGGTTTTGACCACCAGTGGTTTTGACCACACGGATACTATTTGTGACTACGGTCACCAGTGGATTTAACCACACATGGATTATTGTGACTCGTCCCAGTGGTTTGGTACCACAGTGGGTTTGCCCCACATATTGATTATGGGATTGTCATCAGTGGTTTTGACTACACGGTGGGTTGGCCCTACCATATGATTAGTGACTACGGTCACCAGTGGTTTTGACCACACATGGATTATTGTGACTCATCCCAGTGGTTTGGTACCACAGTGGGTTGGCCCCACATGTTGATTACGGGATTGTCATCAGTGGTTTTGGCCACACGGTGGGTTGGCCCCATCATATGATTTGTTACTACGGTCACCAGTGGTTTTGACCACACTTATACGATTTGTGACTACGATCACCAATGGTTTTGACCACACGGGGTAGAGACAGGAGTTCGGTTGGTTAGGTTGGGTTTGTATGATTTGCATATTGACTTATGAGATGTGTAAGTGCCTTGTTATTATTGGGATGGGGATTCATACACTAAGTCTCGGTGACTCACCCTTCCTTTACATTTTGCAGATGAGGCATAGATCACGGATGTGGAGCCGGGGTGGACTCGAGGTGGCCATGCACTATGTTTTGGGGTTTTATTTCAATTACTATTTTGGGTTAATTTACTTTTAAATTTGGTTTTGGATCTTTAATAAGGCCGCTAAATTTTCATCATTTCGGGTTTTTGATTATCTGCTTTAAGTTTTATCATACCGTGCCTAAGTTAAATAACATAGCATGTTCTAATAACCCGTAAAATCAACGTTTTCAAAAATTTTACAACTTATTGGGTTTTTCAAACTTTACTATTGGGTAATACTAAACAAATGAAGTCAACAAACTAACTCAGACGTTCTCCAAACCAAGTTTTCGTTATGTTCAGATACAAAATGGTTTTCAACTTTATTATGTTAAACTCGCTCGGGTTTTCATAAAACCAAATGACTTTCCAAAACTAGAAACGACAAACGATCTTCTCAAGGGAGTTTTCTTTCAAACCCAAAACGACAGAAATGTTTTCAAGAACCATTTTTCACAAAAGTAAACCATCAACTTGTTTTCTACGAAATATTTTACACTCTATAACATACTGAATTCGGTCGTGGTGTGTTGACCAGGTTTGGGGTGTTACACGTCCCCTAAAATGAAATTGATTAATAAACCATTTATATCCATATGTCGAGTAATATGAAAATCCTTAATAATCCCTTACCTTAACACCTTAATTCGATTCCAACGATTTACGACATTTACGAACACTTGAGTTTCGGCCCTCCACTATCACACTATTGTCCAAGGCTTCAAAGAAGAAAAAGAAAAGATTGAAAAGAATACTTATGTATAAGAGAAGATTCTGCTATGGATAAACAAAGAAAAGAAAAATGATTCGGCAAAAGATTTTACCATCAACATTCGGCCATGATGAATGGTTTTGGAAAAATAGTGCTGTTTGAGTGTTCTTTACAAGAAGAAAGAAGGGAGAGAAAAAAAAGAATAAAGAGAGAGTATTTATGTGTCAATTTCCAAGGATGGAAGATAAACAAAGAAAGGGTCTTGGGGTTGGTGTATATTCAGCCAAAAGGAAGAAAAAGAATATGACCTTTCAAGATGGTATGGTTTCGGCACAATGAGGAAAAGAGCTTGGGGGAGTATGGAAGATGATAACAATTTGGCCTAAAAGAAATGACCAAAACCAAAGCAAAATTTACCTATTACACAAGACACATTCGGCTAGGGAGAAGAGTTTTGGAGAGATATATGTTGCTACACAAAAATGAGAATGTGACTAAAACCAACACCCAAACCATACCAATTGCCAACAAAATTTTGGCTATCTCCCCTAGCCCTTAAAATCGTCCAAGTACATGGCCTCAAAGTCAAAGTTTGGCCACTCCAAACTTTCCAAAACATCTTTCTCGATATGTGCCTTGTGTTCCCCCTACATGCCTTTTCCATATGATTCTTTTCCTTAAGTTAACACTTGCCTTTTTCCCATGGTCTTCTTGCCATAAAAATTTAATCCAACTCATCCTAATCCTTATCCATGACTGACACATGTTAATAAAAAGCAAAAATAAAAGCTTTCAAATTACATGCTAGGAGATTCGAACCTCTCCGCTCAAGCAAACATACATGCGCGAACACCACCTTGCTACTAGCTCATCTTATGCTAGTTTATGACACTTAAATCTACTTAAACCTCAAAGTCACTTGATCCATTTCAATTAAGTACTCATTACAAAAAAATTATTCTAATTCGAATAATTCTCAAGTCTTCTCAAGACTATACTAATCATGCAAAATTTAATTATACACAAGTTAAGCACCAAAACATGCATCATATCAATACTCAAATTTTAGGATGTTACAGCCAGAATACCTTAAGTTTTTATAAGCTCAAATTAGTTGAATGAATAACTGATATGAATGAGAATGTAGAATAGGATCGTAAAGTTTGTCTAAGTCACAGATTTGACTTATGGCTCTAGACATTCGGAAATAAACTTGGATTTTAACTCAACCTGTGTAACACCCCAAACCCGATCAACACACCACGACCGAATCTGGCATGTTACGGGGAAAATGTATTTGAGAGGTTAGGTTTTCGGATAAAGGTTTGATGAAAATTCGTTGCTGTATTTGTACTTTGTAAAAATCTTGAGCATGATTGTTTTAAAACCGATAGTGCATTTTGCTAACCCGAAAGTTTTGGAAACTTAGTTGAGTCTAATAGTAAAACCAATTCACATCATTTGGAAATACGCGTTATTCCTTTTTAGTTGTTTGAAAACATTTTGAACTTAGTTTAAGTTGGAAAAATTTTGAGTTGCATTCATTTTTAGTTACAGCGTGATACCCGATGGTAAAGTTTAAAACATATCGCTTTGTAGTTTTGAAAACCTTATCTTTCCAAGTTTTATCCAATGTCAACCCAATAATTTGTTAAGGCATATTTGAAATCAAACTTAAGCATAAAAATAACCAAAGTAAAATTTTAAAAAGGCCTTTTACAATCCCAACAAAATCAAGTGAAATTAAATAGGTAAAGTACCAAGTTTGAAAACCAGTGCAAGTCCGACTTTATTTTTAGCATGGTCACCTCGAATCCACCCGGCTCCAGGTTTGCGATCTAAGTGTCACCTAAAATGATAAGGGAGAAGGTGACTCGCAAGACTCAGTGCATAAATCCCCCTCCCGATGAATGCAACATACTAACACACATCATAACAAAGCAATACAATTAATGCACCCAATCCTAACCATCCATAACACCTTTTTCTACCCCGTGTGGTACCAAACCATTGGTGGTGCCAAACCACTGGTGACCCAAAGTCATGATATCCATCAATGTGGTGCCAAACCACTGGTGACCCAAAGTCACGAATAATCCATCTGTGGGGCCAACCCACGTGTGATACCAAATCACTGGCGATGATCCCGTATCTCAAAAGTGGGGCCAACCCACGGTGGTACTAAGCCACAGGGACGAGTCGCTATGAGGTGCCAAACCTCTGGTGTCCCAAAGACACAATTGTGATACCAAATCACTGGTGACTGAAGTCACGATTAGTCAAGTCGTGGGGCCAACCCACGTGTGATACCAAATCACTGGCGATGATCTCGTAATATCAACTGTGGGGCCAACCCACTGTGGCACTAAGCCCCTGGGACAAGTCGCTATGAGGTGTCAAACCTCTGGTGTCCCAAAGACACAATAATCGATCTGTGGTACCAAACCACTGGTGTCCCAAAGACACGGATATCATATTCCCCCTCCTCTCATATCATCCAAAAACATACCGTACTAATGCAAATCGTGCAATCATGCAAATCATGCTAATATGTTTAGTGTAGCATCTCATAACGCATACATCATAGATCATGATATCATATCAATAACAGAGCTCGTAATGAAACAGACTTACCCAAATCTGTGCACATACCCCATAGGGTATCATATCAATCAACCATACTGTTTCGGCTTTATTAAGCAATCAGGTTATTAAACATATTACTAAGTAAAGAGTGTGTTAGCTACACACCTGTTAATACGCAAGCCTTAATCCCAAAGAACCGATCTAAGACCCTCGATTACCTTGCTCCTATAATCGGCCAAACATGAGATTAGCAACCTATACCAATCGGCCAAACCAATAACTTAAGAGGGTTAACGCTCAAACCCTCACCTTATGAATGATTTGGTTTCCTACCAAATCCCGAACCAACAGATGGTTCCTCTAACAATCGGCCACACCCTGATAAGAAGAACGGTTAATCCTTTGAAGGCTTTGACTTAACAAAACTAAGAGAATAGACTAACAAAACCAACCCTTACCACCACTTACCAACCGTTCACTCTCAAGTGGAGGCTTCGCTTGACTGCTTTGAAATTCGGAGACCCTATAACAAAATGGTTCCAAAAAATCGATTAGCACACCCCCAATCAAATGCTGAATCAACTCTTACCTTGCAAAAGTCGTTAGAGAACAGGGAGGGGAAGAAATAGGCATTCGGCCTAGCACTAACCTTCCTCTAAAAACCCAATTGGAGAAAAAGAGAAGAGATCCACACCACACCAATATTCGGCCAATATGAAAACTACTAGATGAGGGAAGTTTTGCTATGGATGCTTAACACTACCTATGGTTCGACTTGAGTGGTAAGAGAGGAAGGGAAGAAGTGAGATGGAGATAAGGTTTCGGCAAAAAGGGTTTCAAGAAGAACCAAGAAAATGAAAGTAAAAGAAGAGGAAAAAGGTACTTTCGGCTTATCAAGGCTTCAAGAGAAGAAAGGAAGTATGGGAAGAGAGAATGCTAACTTCGGCTTAACACAAATGAAAAAGAACAAAGAGAGGTAGGAGGGTATATGGTTCGGCCAAAGATAAAAAGAAGAGAAGAAAGTAAAAAGAACTAAAAGCTTGAGAACTCCAAAAGCATTCGGCTGCCAAAGAAATGATGGAAAAACAAAGCAAGTTTCAGCAAAATAGATGTTGCTTGGGGATTTTCGATTTTCAATGGAAAACAAGTGAGACTTCTTTGAAAATTTGGTTAGGCACTAGACTAAGGCTGGCCGAAAATCACACAAATTGCCAAAAGAATTTTGGCACTCCCCGCCAACTCACTTACAAAACCGGCCACTCCCCCCATGAAGACTCCAACATTCGGCCACCTCCTATGCTCACTCATGGCCACTAATTCAAACCGATTTGAATTAGTCAAATCCTTAATTCACTCCTTAATTCACTCCTTGCCCACCATTTGAATTATTTGACTTGGTCTATGGCAGAGTTTGAACTGCACACAACTTCTCCCCCTCCATGCCGTTAAAATGGAAGCAAAATGTGTGGCTTCTGCAGCTCGAACACATGACCTCTTCCCCTTGCAAGGCGTCACACCCACAAGCTCTAAGTGGCGCCTTCCTTGCCACTCCACTAGCTCCATTCTTGTGCTAAAATCCACCTAAAAAATACCTATAACCCCCAGCTCATTCAGCTCCATTCACTTAAAGCTTAAAAACTAAAATTTTCTCTACCACTCGAGCTTACACTAGGCTTACAACTAAGCCCCAAAACATCAAAACAACCACACTGCATATCAAACACATGCAAACAATGCAATAACAAAAATAGCCCCTATTCTAGGATATTACAACCTGAAATGAAAATTGAATCCAAGTCAGATAAAAAAATTAAAATAAATATCTAAGATAAATAATGAATCAAATATTAGAATAATAAAGAAGAAAACAAAGAATATAGATGGAAAAGATAGAACGTGTCATATAGAAGTCCCAAGAAGCCTTGGAAACACGAAGAATCCACAACCCATTCAAGAGGCTCTAATTTCCCCTCTAGGCAAGCAAACTTGACAAGAAAAAGTTTGCAGATGATCCCCACAATTTAAAAAGACTGTTAAAAGCTCTTCTAAAAGAAACTCAAGAACAATTCCTGAAAAGAAAAACTCAAAGAGAATTTGCATAATAATCAATTGTCTAATTTGTGTATAATGCAAAGGCCTATATATCGGCTAGTTAAATAAATCTAAATAAAACTCCTAAGTATATTAGAACTCTAATTTAATCTAAACAAGAAGTAGTTTTAAACTAAACTTTCTTGTTGACATAAAACTACTAAATAACTTAAACTCCTTAATAATTAATAAAAATTCAGAATAATAAAATAATAAACTAACAAGAGTTGATAAATACAATATTAGGCTCATATATAATAAAAATTAAGTCTAATAGCCAAACCCAATATGATTTAAACTTGAATTAAAAGCCCGAAACTCGTAATTCCCATCACAATCCTATCCATAAATTCTACTTGCACAGTCTTCACTAAAATGATCATAACTTGAGCTCCCAAACTCAAAATTGAGTGATTCAAAGTGCGTTTGGAAGCTAAAAGATAGATTTTCAAAATAAATGCAAATATCTCATCCTAGAAATGTTAGGATCCCATCTAAAAAGTTGCCTCAACTCTGATGATTTCCCAAGCTTGAAAATTGGTAGCTTCGATGAATAGAATTTAATAAATTTCACTTTATCCATGCATGTATCATTCCCCCGTTCCTCAAAAAGATTCATCCTCAGATCTTGTCTTTGATCAAATCTTTGTTTGACTTTCTTGGCCTTTGGCATTTTTGTTGGGCCTTGAGGTAGTGTGAGCCCATCACACTCATGGGTCTGAAATTAGGCTTTGAGACTCACATCATTCTACCTTCCTTAAGAAGATTCATCTCCGAATCTATAGTTAATCTTTGTTGTGTGCCAAAATTATCTCCAAGATCAAAGATATGATTTTGATTTTCCAAATCAGCATGGATCAAGTATCTCCTAAGAAATATTTGGCACATAAGTCTTCAAGTGACGCGTTGAGCCGTAAGGTGCTTTCAGATTTAAGGCGTTGTTTGCCCACTTGAGTTTGACGGAGTATTCTCGACAGAGCTGAGTTAAGCCTACTTGGGTTGAGCGGATCGAGAAAAATAGTGTTGGATGAGGTTCGGTGTGCAGAGGACACAAGTGCGAGCGATAGTTTGGAGGGTTCTGATGTGTCGGGTGATGGAGTCTTGTGTTTCGGGGAAAGCTTGTATGCCGAGAATCTTGAGTTAAGGTAGAAGATTCTTCGGGATGCACATAGCAGCCCTACGCTATGCATCACGGAGGTAGCAAAATGTATAGGGATCTCGGAGAGCGATTACGGTGGTAAGTCGAAAAAGGAAGTGATAGAGTTTGTAGGGAAGTGTTTGACAAGAGCCAAAGTGAGCATCGATTCTTGCGTCGAGGTTGCTTCAACGTGAAGATCCCCAGGTGGAAGTGGAAAGGATAACTATGGATGGATTACCGCTTACAAGAGTAAGAAGGATTCGTGTGCCGATTGTTAAAGGAGGAACCGGTGTTGGTTCGGGTTTGGTTGGAAATCGAACCATTTGCAAAGGTAAGGCTTAACTCAACCCTTTGGTTTAAATTGTTATGGCCGAATGGTTTAAGTGATTAACCCATGGTTGGTCGATTGTTTTAGGAGCAAGAGGATTGAGGGTTTGGATCGGGTTCTTTGGAATTAAGGCTTGCGGTATACGGTGTGTAAGCTAACACACTTGAATCTTAGTAATAAATTAATAACTGTGTTATAACAAGTGAAACAGTGATGATTGTCATGATACGGTAGGGTATGTTCCGAGATTCGGGTAAGTCCGTAGCATTACGAGTTCTATTGTTGATCGTTTGATATGATGATCCATGATATATATATACTATGAGATGCAATGTTGGGCATGTTGGCATGAATTACATGATTTGCATATGGCACATGAGTTAGTATGACATGTATGGGTAATGTGAGAGGAGGGGAGTATGATATCCGTGTCTTTGGGACACGAGGTTTGGCACCTCCGGTGGTTTGGTACCACATATTTTGTGACTTTGGGTCACGAGGTTTGGCACCTCGGCGTCTCGCCCCGGTGGCTTAGTACCACGGTGGGTTGGCCCCACGATTGATTATCTGAGATTGACGCCGGTGATTTGGTATCACACGATGGGTTGGCCCCATCATCGGATTTGTATTGCGGTCACCGGTGATTTGGTATCACATTGTGTCTTTGGGACACGAGGTTTGGCACCTCATTGCGACTCGTCCACGTGGTTTGACACCACCGTGGGTTAGCCCCACTTATGAGATACTGGGATTGTCGCTAGTGATTTGGTATCACCACGATGGGTTGGCCCCATCATTGGATTATTTGTGACTTTGGGTCACCGGTGGTTTGGCACCACATTATGGATATCGTGACTTTGGGTCATCGGTGGTTTGGCACCGGTGGTGGTTTGGTACCACACGGGTAGAAAAGGTGTAATGGATGGTTAGGAACGGGTGCATTAATTGTATTGCTTTGCTATGATGTGTGTTAGCATGTTGTATTATCGGGAGGGGTTTACACAATGAGTCTCGCGACTCACTCTCTCCTTTGACATTTCAGGTGACACATAGACGCGGACATGGAGCCGGGATGGACTCGAGGTGCTTATGCCATGCTCAAATAAAGATTTGCTCGGACTTTTATGAAATTTGGTACTTAAGTTTTTATTACTATTTGGTTTTATTTGGGTTTGTAAATGGCCTTTTAAAATTATGTTTTGTTTATGATTAAAGTGGATTTATAATATGCCTTAACAAATTAATTGGGTTAAAATGTGCTAAAACTTGGAAAGACAACGATTTCAAAGTACAAAATCAATATTTTAAACTATACCATCGGGTATCACACTAAGATTTGGAATAAAGAAGAACTCAAATGTTTTCTAACTTAAACACGATTTTCTACTAAGACAAAATGTTTTTGTAACAATGATAAACAACTCAAACTTCTTAACGAGATAAACCTGTTTTGTCTAACCATCGAGTAAGTTTTTTTTTAAATTTTCTAGGTTTTCAAATACATCATGATTTGATCAAACCTACTCAAGTTTTTTCAAATAAACAATTTAGCGAAGTGTTTTCCTCAAACTTTTAAACTAAAACCGACCTATAACTATGCATGTTCATCCATAAGAATTTCCAATGATGGGTAAAAATTTCACATAATCATAAAAATCAAGAAGTTTAATATTATTATGTAAAAATTCATCGTTAAAGGTCAAGATAGAAAAATATGTTGCAAGAGAAAATCTATAAAATACTTTAAGAAAAACCTTTTAATGTAACATAATTGCTATTTTTAACCTTTACAAATTTAAATAAACCCATAAAATCAGTTGAACTATTAGACCAAGGTTTAATGAAATTTGAGCAACGAAAAAACTTGTTGTAAGGAAATATTCTACAAACAAAATCAGAAGCATACTTATCTAAAACATTCGAGGTGTGCCTTGTAACAGTCTATTTTTTAGTGGTGTCGAAATCAGTGATTTTGGGGCCAAAAATCTAAAGAGTAAGTTCATAAATGTTATGATTTAATATTTACGATTCAAATATGATATTACAATAAATTTTGAATTGGTTATTTTTGTTATTTGAATGAATAATTAGGTTTAAGTGGCATGACCCTAAAGTCAAGTGGTTTTAGAAAATGAGGTATCGAGACCTCATTTCTATAAACCAAGTTTATTAAATATTTAAGGAATGTTATTTAGGACTAGTAAAATTTGGTTAAGAAATTTTAATGTTTAGTTAGTTAATTAATTAAAAGGATTAAATTGTAAATGATGAAAAAGTCAATCGCTATTACATTAATTGTATTAATTGGTTAAAGAACCATAAATTAAGGGTTTTAAAGTAAATATACCTTGTTTATATTAGTGGACGGTTTCAAGGTACAAATTTAAACAATTTTAGGTAAGTTATAAAGGTTATAATAGTAAATTAATAAATAAATTAAAATTTAATGAATAGATGATAAATGTGTTATCATATTCAATGCCTTTATCACCAATTTTGGTTAATAAAACACCATTTTGAACTTTTTAGATTTCGCCAAGCTTCATGTATACATGTAAGTCCATTTTCATATGTTTTTAATGATTTTTTTTTATGTTTAGTTATCATATTAGCTTAATCTAGCTAACCCGAGGATCAATTTGTTAAATTGTTAAATGTTTAGAATTTTACCATGGATGAAATTGAAGTGCTCTTGAAATTTTATGATAAATTATTAAGCTTGGTTGTTAAACATAAGTGTTTTGTTAAGTAAATTTGATGATTTTCAAGTTTAAGGACTGATTTATGAAAATGGTAAAATTCAAGGTAAATATTGTAAATTTTTGATAAATATGAGCTGTTATAAGATTGCGTAAAAATTGGCTACCATGATTTATGATTAAAATTGATGAAATTGCAAGTTTCAGATTTAAGGACTAAATTACAAAAAGGGTAAACTTTGAGGGTGATTTTGTAAATTTTAATTATTATGGGTTATAAGCTAAATTAATTATTTTAGATGTTGGAATGAGATTAATTGAATAAAAATGATGAAATTGCAAGTTTCGGGTTTAGTGACTAAATTGCAAAAAGGGTAAACTTTGAGGGTAATTTTGTTTATCTCAAAAAATGACTTAATTGCATAAAATGAATTGATTTTTCTATTAAAATTAGTGAGTTGAATGAAATTATTATTTTAGATCAAGAATGAGTGGAAAATCGAGTTGAAGAGAAAATTACCAAATAGACCCTGTACTTAGTCATTGTTGCAATTTAGTCAGGTAAGTTCGTATGAATTGTAATCATTATAATGTTAATTAAATTAAATGTTTACTATGTTGTTTTTAATGTAAATGAAGTAATATATATGTGAATGTATCCACATTATGACGAATTGAAGAATATTGAGTCTCAATTGAACCTTTAGAATTCTTAGGATAATAATGACATGTCATTAGGTATTTCATGTAATAGCCCGATTTAGACCCTAGTGAGAATAGTTATTTTGAGGCCACAAATCTGAGTTCAGAAAAATATTTTAATATTATTTTTAGTGTTTACAGTATGTGATTAAGCATGTGTGAAAATTTCGTGTGAAAATTTTATCATTTGTGTGTCGATTTGTGAAAAAGGACTTAACCGCATAAGATGCAAAAGCTGTGTGCTAATTGTTAAAGTGCTTTAATGCTATGCCTTATTAAATGTGAGTCCTAATGGTGTTATTATACCATATGCTTAATGGATGGACAAAAAAGGGTTTAAGTTAATGGAAAATTTAATGACAATATTAAGGGTAAAATGGTAAAAAAAGCATTAATGTATAATTAATAAAACAAAAATAATTTTAAAGCTCATATTCTCATCTTCTTCACGAAATTAGAGAAAAGAAATAACTTTTGAAGCATTTAAGGGTTCAGCTATTGATGTTCTTGATTAAGGTATGAGTTTTGTTCGATTTTGGCTAATTTCTACGTTTTTGTGATTGTTGCTAAGCATACTATCAAAACCATACTTTATTTTTAGAATTTTATGATGATTTTGAGATGTGCCATTGATGAATGCTTGAGCTTTGTGGTAGTTGATGATGAAATATCAAAGATATGTGATAGATTAACATATTTTGTCTTTGAATTTTGATGAATTTGATTATTTTGGGCTAAATTGTGAGAATGAGAAACTGAAGGGCTAGAATGTGAAATAAATGAAACATGTGGGTCTGTATGAACTAGGGGAAGATTCGGCCTAAGCATGGTATAATGAAATTATGTGTATTTTGTGATTTTATGAAACAAGGACTAAAATGTCAAAATATGTAAATGTGAGGGCTATTTTGTAAAATGCTCAAAATATGTGTTTTTCGATTGAATTGAATGATTTGGTGAATGAATGAGCTCAATTTGAATATGTATAGATCAAAAAGAGATTCGGATTTAGATCGAGGCAAGAATAAGGTGCTTGATTAATCGACTCGTATTGTGTTTCTACGTCTGAGGTAAGTTCAAATATAATACGAATCATTTAAAACATGTTCATGTGTTATGTAATGAATGAATATATTGTTGATGAATTAGTAATTCTAAATGTGGATTTGAGAGACGTGGCACTAAGTGTTCGTAAATAGGATCGATACAGTGATGAATGGCACTATGTGTGCGAAATAAAGAAAGCCTCGACTATATTCATTAGCACTGTGTGTGCGATACTGAGTCAAATTTGGTTTAATGTAAAGGCACTAAGTGTGCGATGATATTAAAGCTTCGACTAAGAAATTGGCACTAAGTGTGCAATAATATTATAACTTCGACTAAATACTTGGCACTAAGTGTGCGTGTTCATCAAATGTTTAAAGAGAATTGAATGAGTAATTGCTTGGAGCATTGAATGGTAAATGTTGTTTTTGAATACGTGATGGTACAGGTACGTACATAACCTATGTGGTTGATGAAGTTGTGTTTGAGTTAAATTGATAGTTATGTGAATGAATGATGGAATGAGTGAGATTAAGTATCTTGGTAAATGTTTCCACATTGAGCATATAGTAGTGTATGAAAGTGAGGAATTGTTATGGATGAGAATTGAGTATTGAGGTCAATTGAACTAGGTGTTGGTAATTTTGTTTATTAAATTTTTATTTTTGAGTTAATTGTGTTATATTACAAACTTACTAAGCTTTAAAGCTTATTGTGTGAAGTTTATCTCTATTTTACAGTGTCATTAAAGCTAGCTTGGATCCGGGGATCGCCAGCAACTCAATCATACTATTGGCCATCTATTTTGGTACTTTTGGAAGTTGTAAATTTGGTATATGGCATGTATATGCTAGTGAATATGGTATATTTTGAGATGTATAGATCTAGTCATGTGACATGGCTTGATAGTTGGATGCTTTTAGTATATGTTTTGGATATGTGAAATGTGTAGTTATAATGTGTATATGTGGTTTATGTGATTCATGATTATGGTATGAGTTGGAGAAATAGAAATGGTATGTTTCATGCTTGAATTGATTGATGGAAATGGTGGTTTAAAAGTATATTATGTGATACGGTGATTGAGCATGTAGGTGAACCAAAGTGTGGGTGGCAAATTGGCCTTGCAAATGTTCTATATTTGCCCATACGGTTGAGCACACGGGCGCGTGGCTCGAACTTGTCTCTTAAGTTTGCAAATCGAAGCAAGTTAGACTTGCATACGGGCGTGTGACTGGCCGTGTGAACTAAGTCAATGTCGACCACGGGTTAAGCACACGGGCGTGTCTTCGACCGTGTGGACAAGTCAGTATGTATGCCCTGTTTTGCCATGGCTTGGACACACCGGTGTGTCTGAGGCCGTTTGAGGCACACGGCCTACCCACACGGGTGTGTGATCTCTGTAACTTTGAAAAGTGTTAAGTTTTTTGGAAAAATTTCGTATGAGCTCGATTTAGTCCCGACCTCCTTTTAATGCATGTTTAAGGTCTCATAGACCTTATAAAGGGGATGATTGATTATGATTTAAAGTTGTATGAAATATGAAGGTTAAAGATTATGATTTGATCGATAATACCTCATAACCCTAATCCGGCTACGGATGCGAGTTAGGGGGTGTTAATTCATGTTTTGGGTGCTGGTCTTAAATGTCCATGATGGCTGAGGTCCTGCATTTGTTGTAGATTCTCCATAGTTCATGTGTGTAACATCGTGTTGCTTACATTCTGACCCACAACTCATTGAGTAGACCCATTTCATAGCTCGTGTGAGCAATGATGTAAAGGAGAGGTTACGGTTATATCTAAAGGCACACTTCGTATGAGCTTTCTTGAGTATTGAACGGTAAGTGACTTAATGGAAAGGTTCATAATTATATGAAAAGGTTCATGCTTATATCATGTAACTTATGAAATCTATTTATGTTATAAATGAGCTTATATGGTTGTCAATGAATCTATTAACATTTGAGCTTGATGATGCTTGAATAGGCTTATAGTAAACTCATGGTATTAGAAACAATAAGTAAGTAAATGGAATGAATCATGATCGTATGGTAACGATGATAAATTAAATGTTATATTTATATATGGTTGATTTCATTTGTATTATGAACAAGTATACTAACTTGTGAATTTGATGGTGCTATATAGGCTTTTATTAAGCATATGGCATTGGTAAATGTTTATACTTATTCTATACATTTTATTATTGAAATGGTATGTTATGTTTAATGTTTTTACGAGCTTACTAAGCATTCATTGCTTATGTAGCTATTTTTCTTTGTTTTATAGATTATCGGAAGCTCGATCAGTTGGAAGCTCGTAGGAGATCTATCACACTATCCAGTAGACAATTTGGTAGTTTTTGAGTAATTTTGTTAAAGTTTATAATGACATGTAGTGTAACATCCTAGAATTCGAATTTTATGTGTTGCATTATTTTGGTGCTAAGCTAGTTAGATTATAATTTTTTTTTATGTTGAGAAGGTCCTGAGAAGGCTCGGGGTTTATTTGGACCTAGAGAAAATTTTTGGCATTTAACACTTTAAGGAGATGGAGTAAGTGACCTTAAAGCATATGGAAATAATTTAATAAATAGCTAGCATAAATAAGCTATTAGTAAAGAGGCTATGGCATCACTTGGAGTACCTTGAGGGAAGGAGTTCGAATCACTTTGTGTGCATTTTGACTTTTATTTTGCTTCCCTTCCTTAATGTGTCGGTCAAGGAGTATTTATGGCAAGGGTGGACTTCATTATTTTTGGTAAGGTGGCTAAAAGAATAAGGCAATGTTGAAGTTGTGGAAAGGAATCAAGAGAAATAGGTAAGTAAGGGGGACAAGGGGCTTATTTCGTGGATGGTGTTTTGGAAAGTTTAGCTGGCCAAACTCTTACCCTTGGGGGGTGAATGTGGACAACTAGGGGCTAGGATGATAGCCAATTTGGTGCTTGATGTTTTGGTAAAAACAAAAGTGTTAGTTTTGGGTCAAAATATCAATACCATCAATTGTATTTTTTTTCTCAAAACTTCCTCTCCTAGCTGAATATGGTCATTGGTAATTGGTAATATTTTGGTTGTTTTGGTCAATTCTTTATTGACAATTTGGTATCATTTTTCTTTTCACCCCAAACTCTTTTTTCCTCTTTTTGCTGAATCCATGCAACCTTGAAGAGGCATATTCCATTTCTTTTCTTTCTCCTTGTCGAATGCATACAAACTTTGAGACCATTTCTTTGTTCATTCATCGTCCTTGAAAACCGAAACTAATCCATCATTCCTCTTCTTCTTTTCTTTTCGCAAAATCCTTCAAGCATTACTTCTACTCTAATATTTTTCACCATAGCCGAATCTTGAGTCCATTATTTCTCTATAGCCGAATCTTCCATCCTTTCATTGATCTTTCTTTTTCATTCGGGTTGTCATTCACCTCTTGAACAATCGGTAAGAACTCTTTCAATTCTTTTTATTTTCTTCTCTCTTTTGTCGAATCTATATTATGGCTTGGGAGGGTCTGTTTGACTGAAATCATCATCTATTTCTCTTTTAAACAAATCCCTTTCTTCTTCGTAGTATATAGTGGAAGGCCGAACCATCATTCTTCCAAAATCATCTCACAATCGCTATGATTCGGTTTTAAAATCTTTAAGGTAAGAGTTCTTCACGGATTCTATAATCACTATTTATTCGTTAAGATGTTTATAATATGGTGATAGTTAACCGATTGTAATTTTAGGGACTAAATCGTTTGATCCATCCAATGGTTAATCACTCGGGATTAGTGGTAAGCTGATCTTCACCCTTTTTTTGTCAAATGCATAATTTATCGTAATACTAATCGATGGAGGCTTGTGGTATTGATTTGAAAGGGAAATTTAGTGGAGATCTCAAAAGGAGTGGATTGACGATCCCAACTCCTAAATTCAAACAAAGGGCGATTTCGGTGATTTGAGACTTTCCACCGAGTTGTGGACCCTTATCCGATGAGAATCAACTATTTGAAGTTGTTCGTAATTGTGGGGCATCATCGATTCGGGATTTTCCACGAGGTTGTGGACCGTTAATTGGGGAAAATCGACAAATCGTAGTTGTTCGTGATCCTGAGGGTAAAATCTTAGATAGTTTGTTTTAGAGTAGAATTATTAAATCGCGTTTATCTTCTAATCGAGCGTTATAATATTTTAGGTGTCAACGATCAAGAAAGCGTAGTGCTTATCGTAATCAGGTGTCTAATCTCACACCGTATTTCGTGGGTTAGAGATTAATGTCTTAATAATAGTAAACCGTTTTATTAAAATCGTATAAAGGTGAAATCGAGGAAAATGGTTTAAACCACATTAATTGATAAAATTGATATATTTGTTATATGGGTCAAACTGGTATATTTGATATGTGGGCCAAATTGATATATTTGTTATATAGGCCAAATTGGTTGTAATACCCCAAACCCGGCCTAGAAGTTAGGCCCGAATCTGGGGTGCCACATGGAAGTGTTTTTTTTTTCTTTTCAAAACCATCTTTGCGATTGTTAAAAAAACTTGTTTGAGAATTACAGCCTCTTTGTTAAAACCCAAAACACTTAAGCAATTGTTATCGACTTGAAAATGTAATAATCTTTAAAAAACTTTTTGGTTGCGAAAACATATTTGAAATAACAATTTACGAAAATATGACATTCGAAAATAGAGTTGCAGAAGCATTTTGAAAACATTGCGGGAACGTAGATAAAATACAAGTATTTTTGAGAGGTTGGTTGATGTGTCGAAAATCGAAGTAGTGGACTTTAAAATTAGGACTTTTGAAAATGACGTTAAAATTTTGAAAGAGAATCTGAGTTAAATTATTTGTAAAACTTTGCTATAAAATCCATTTATTAATCAATTTTGAAAACCATTATTTATATTTTTAGAAAATTCCTTTTTAAACAATTTATGACAAATAATAAAAACATCCCAAACATAAAGTAAAATAAAAATAGTCTAGAGGCCTTATTACACCTTTTAAACCCGAAACAATAAATGTAATCAAATAAAACGGAAAGGTAGTTTATTAATATTTGAAAATGATATTTCTGAAGCATGGCCTCAACCGAGTCATCCATGGCTCCAAGTCCTCGTCACCGAGCATTACCTACAAGGGTTAAGATAAAGGGGGTGAGTTACAAGAACTCAGTGTATAATCCACTTACCATTGTTCACTGGGCCAAAATCCCATTAAGCAATTAATTGGGCCAAAGCCCGCTTATAATAATGTAAATGTATCATATATAATATGCATATGATATGCAATTCCCAAACCAAATCCTAATTTTCCATCCGCTACACACCACCCGTACCAACCAACACACCTGTGGGTGATCTTTAGTCAACCCACCCGGCCAACACACCAAACGTAGGCATTAAGCCATTTATATCAAATTTGTGGACAAGCCACCAGATTAAGAGAATTTACACGGCATTGCAATTTTTAGATTTGTGGCAGAGCCACCAGATTTATAGAGCATAGCTACCAGAACTTCTCTTCATCATTATCCCATCCCATGCAAATCATGTATATAATGCATAATAAATCACAATAATTTATTCGGATATTTATTACAAAAGTACGGCTCATTATAACAAATTATCAATTAGACCCATATAGCAAAATATCAGATTAGCACATTTAGCAAAATATTAGATTGGCCAATTTAGCAAAATATCAGATTGACCCATTTAGTAAAATATCAGATTGGCCCATTTATCAAAATAACATATTGGCCCATTTATCAAAATAACAAATTGGCCCATTTATCAAAATACCAGATTGGCCCATTAACACTTTTGCAAATCGGCCCATTAGGGGCATTTCCATATTTTGGCCCTTTAGAGGCAATTTTGTAATCCGGCAATTTACCCACTAAGGGTAATTTGGTAATTTTGCAATCCAGACTTAACTACTAATTTGGGCATAACAATTTAAACTGTCCATCTGCGTCATAATAACTAAATTGACTATAACCTGGGTTAGGAATCTCGAAATCTAAATCCGTAAATTTTCCTTGAAACTAAACTCACATATCTTACTAAAATTTTCCAGAATTTTTGTCTTAACCATTTAGTACAGTTTATTCCTTAAAGTTTCCATTGTTTCACTGTCCAACGATTCTGACCTCTCTTACCCAAAATTCAAATATCTCACTGTACAGTTTTCATATGTTGTTCCCAAATGTTTCTATTGAAAATAGACTCACTAATAAATCTTTAAATATAAACTATAACTCTTAATTCACTTTGTACAATTTTATATGATTTTTCCAAGATTGATCAAGGAACCACGAAATCATTCAGAACTAGTCTCACTAAATTTAACATATCTCAAAATATAAAATTCCTTTTCCTTCTCCGTTTCCTCCTTATCAAAATAGACACAGTAAGATTTTATTTGATATCTTATTCACTTTATAATTCCCTTTATTTTATATTTCATGATTTTTCAAAAACACGTCACAGCTTTTAATCGAAACTGTTTAATTACAAAATACGTTTACCACTACGATCATACGCATGCCCGAGTGATCACGGATGCCGGTTTCTAGTTTTCATCGGTATTTCGATCGATTCACAGGATATTTCATACAAAATTTCTGAGAAGTGTGAGATTACACACCATTTCAAATATGTATACGAAAGGTACGGGATTACACACCTGATTTCAATTTCCTAACGAACCACTCGTCGTTGACCTAGAACAATACCAACCAAAAGTTAGCCTCGGATATCCAAAAGATTTCGTATCACTTACACTTGATTCACTTACCACTATGTCCGAAGGTAGAATATATCGAGTGATTTGTCCCTAAAACATGTAGTCGATTATTTCACATTATTGCTCCGTTAGCAACCAATCGAATATTGAATAAAATCAAGAATCCATAAGAACACCTTACCTTATTAATATTGGATCCGATTTCTAGCGATTATACGATGGCTTCGAAAAACTCCAAGTTTCAGCCTTCCACTATATCTCTACGAGGAAGAAAAATGATTTCGAATGATGGAAAGTAAGGCGATGGTTTAGGTCAAAATGACCATCCAAAGCCAAATAAAATAAAATATTGAGAAGAATACTTACCGATTGATCAAGAAACAGATGTTAATATGGATGAGAAGAAGAAATAGAGAAAAGATGAAAGTTCGGTTATGGAGGAAATTATATGTTGATATTCGGCTATCAAGGAAGATGGATAAAAGGTGAATATGAAACCAATCCAAAGAGAAGAAAAATGCACTATTGTGCTAGAAGATTTCGGCAAAGAGAATAGCAAATTGGGAGAAGATGACACTAAAATTGCAAATGTGATTTTTGGCCAAAACAATACCAAGACCCTACCAAATGCCAACGTAAAATTTCAGCTACCTATCTACCCCCAAAACCGTCCACATGCATAGTCATAAGGGTCAAAATTTTGCCAACGATACTTTCCATAGCATTCTCCATTAAATAAGCCACTTATTCCCCTTACTTGCCTTTACCTTTTGATTCATTTTCCCAACCTCAACCTTTCCTTAATTCTTTAGCCACCATACCAAAAATAAAGAAGTCAAACTTGCCGTAAATACCTCTTGGCCTACACTTAAGGAAAGAGTGCAAAAATATTAGTCAAAAATTGCACACAAAGGGATTTGAACCTCTTCCCTCAAGGTACTTCACTTGATTCTATAACCTCTTTACCAATAGCTCATTTATGCAAGCACATTACTTATTATTTCTATAAGCTTTGAAGCTACTTACCATCTCCCCTTAAAGTTCTAAAATACCCAATTTTAAGGCCCAAATAAACCCGAGACTTCATACAAACCTTGTAACCTTCCAAATTCACTTAACTAATAAGTCTAATTTACAATAATGCCATTCTCTTGTTCTCAAAATTTTAAACATTCTTACGCCCAAGGCCTATTGGGCCCAATCCTACTAGGCCCAATTTTGGGATGTTACAATTCTAACCCGCTTAAAGAAATTTCATCCTTGAAATTTCCAACCATCTACTAAACGCATCGCTCAAATCACACCACTAAGCTTTCGCTGCGCACTCTGGTCTTAAAAAATACACAATGTACTTTTAACAAAATCTTGAATCCTCTTTCACACAACTAAACATCTATCCACAAAAGCAAATAGTTGTCTACCATTTATACTTAGAATTTTCTACATTCAATCATCACGTCCAACCAAAACATACCTGACTTGATGGTGATGTAACAATCCAGAGCCTTATACTCCTTAGCCCCGCATCTCAAGCATGATCTGACCTTCTACAGCATTCCCCCGGATGACGCCTTCTGCAATGATCGCAAGCCGAAAAGTTTGGACGTGCCTTAACACGCTTTATGGAATGAGACTGCAATCCAAAAGAACCACAATCTCCTTTCTTCTTACAGTCCATAGACCCAACTCAAAGTGCTTCACTGATTTCCTTAACCTCTTTCAATACCTTCTTAACTATCTGAGTCAGCTCATCAACCCCAACTCGATCATGAGATCCTGTCTCAGCCACAATGATGTCTTGGCCTCCCTTTTGGGCGCATGCCTTGGTGCCGAAGATCTAGCCCTAGCACATCAGCCTCTACCACGTCCACGTCTACCGCGTCTGCGTCTTCTACCGCTCATGTTCAATAAGTCGATATAATCTGATTAAGAGTTTTATCAATCATTATGATATTCGATGTTTATTAAATGATGTTTTGTGGAGTATGAGTAGAAAAGTTGTTTTCGAGAGTCAAATCTGCATCCTAGAGTCTCAGGCTCTATAGTTTCAACTCATAAAGCTAACAGTTCTAGAGTATTCTACTTTGTAGAATTTTCGTAACACAATAATCATAAAATGAAAACAAATACTTACTTGACTTGGTGCCGGATACTCGTGGTGCCATACTTCCTTTAAAACATATATTTATAAATCAAAATTCTTAACATCTTTGGAAAACGCTTTTGAACCCAAACCACGGCCGAGTTTTGGAACTTGGCTCCGAAACCATAAAATGTAACACCCCAAACCCGGCCTAGAAGTTAGGCCCGAATCTGGCGTGTCACATGGAAGTGTTGTTTTTTCTTTTCAAAACCATCTTTGCGATTGTTAAAAAAACTTGTTTGAGAATTACAGCCTCTTTGTTAAAACCCAAAACACTTAAGCAATTATTATCTACTTGAAAACGTAAATATCTTTAAAAAAACTTTTTGGTTGCCAAAACATATTTGAAATAACAATTTACAAAAATATGATATTTGGAAATAGAGTTGCAGAAGCATTTTGAAAACATTGCAGAAACGTAGATAAAATAGAAGTATTTTTTAGAGGTTGGTTGATGAGTCGAAAATCGAAGTAATGGACTTTAAAATCAGGACTTTTGAAAATGACGTTGAAATTCTGAAAGAGAATCCGAGTTAAATTATTTGTAAAAGTTTTCTATAAAATCCATTTATTAATCAATTTTGAAAACCATTATATATATTTTTAGAAAATTCTTTTTTAAACAATTTAAGAAGAATAATAAAAACATCCCAAACATAAAGGAAAATAAAAATAGTCCAGAGGCCTTATTACAACTTTAAAACCCGTAATAATAAAAGTAATCAAATAAAATGGAAAGATAGTTTACTAATATTCGAAAATGTTATTTCCGAAGCATGGCCTCCACTGAGTCATCCATGGCTCCAAGTCCTCGTCACCGAGCATTACTTACAAGGGTTAAGAGAAGGGGGTGAGTTACAAGAACTCAGTGTATAATCCACTTACCATTGTTCACTTGGCCAAAATCCCATTAAGCAATTAATTGGGCCAAAGCCCGGTTACAATAATATAAATGTATCATATATAATATGCATATGATGTGCAATTCCCAAACCAAATCCTAGTTTTCCATCCGCTACACACCACCCGTACCAACCAACACACATGTGGGTAATCTTTAGTCAACCCACACTGCCAACACACCAAACGTAGGCATTAAGCCATTTATATCAAATTTGTGGACAAGCCACCAGATTAACGGAATTTACATGGCATTGCTATTTTTCAGATTTGTGGCAGAGCCACCAGATTTATGTAGCATAGCTACCAGAACTTCTCTTCTTCATTATCCCATCCCATGCAAATCATGTATATAATGCATAATAAATCACAATAATTTATTCGGATATTTATTACAAAAGTACGGCTCATTATAACAAATTATCAATTAGGCCCATATAGCAAAATATCAAATTAGCCAATTTAGCAAAAAATCAGATTGGCCCATTTAGCAAAATATCAGATTGGCCTATTCATCAAAATATCAGATTGGCCCATTTATCAAAATAACAGATTGGCCCATTTATCAAAATATCATATTGGCCCATTAACACTTTTGCAAATCGGCCCATTAGGGGCATTTCAGACTTAACTACTAATTTGGGCATAACAATTTAAACTGTCCATCTGCGTCGTACTAACTAAATTGACTATAACCTGGGTTAGGAATCTCAAAATCTAAATCCATCAATTTTCCTTGAAATTAAACTCATATATCTTCTTAATAAAATTTTTCCAGAATTTTTGTTTTAACCATTTAGTACAGTTTATTCCTTAAAGTTTCCCTTGTTTCATTGTCCGACGATTCTGACCTCTCCTACCCAAAATTCAAATAACTCACTGTACAGTTTTCATATGTTGTTCCCACTTGCTTCTATTGAAAATATACTCACTAAGAATCTTTACATCTAAACTATAACTCTTAATTCACTTTTGTACAATTTTATACGATTTTTCCAAGACAGATCAGGGAGCCACGAAATCATTCAGAACCAGTCTCACTAAATTTAACATATCTCAGAATATAAAATTCCTTCTCCTTCTCCGTTTCCTCCTTATCAAAATAAACACAGTAAGATTTTATTCAATATCTCATTCACTTTCTAATTCCCTTTCTTCTATTTTTTCGTGATTTTTCAAAAACACGTCACTGCTTCTAACCGAAACTGTTTAATTACAAAATACGTTTACCACTACGATCATACGCATGCCCGAGTGATCACGGATGTCGGTTTTTGATTTTCTTTGACATTTTGACCGATTCACAGAATATTTCATACAAAATTTCTGAGAAGTGTGAGATTACACACCATTTTAGATATGTATACGAAAGGTACGGGATTACACACCTAATTTTGATTTCCTAATGAACCACTCGTCATTGACCTAGAACAATGCCAACCAAAAGTTAGCCTCGGATTTCCAAAAGATTTCGTATCACTTGCACTTGAATCACTTACCACTATGTCCGAAGGTAGAATATATCGAGTGATTTGTCCCTAAAATATGTAGTTGATTACTTCACATTATTACTCCATTAGCAACCAATCAAATATTGAATAATATCAATAATCCATACGAACTCCTTACCTTATTAATATTGGATCCAATTTCTAGCGATTATACGATGACTTCGAAAAAATCCAAATTTCGGCCTTCCACTATATCTCTACGAGGAAGAAAAATGATTTCGAATGAGGGAAAGTAAGGTGATGGTCTAGGTCAAAATGACCATCCAAAACCAAAGAAAATAAAATATTGAGAAGAATACTTACCGATTGATCAAGAAACAGATGTTAATATGGATGAGAAAAAGAAATAGAGAAAAGATGAAAGTTCGGTTATGGAGGAAATTGTATGTTGATATTCGGCTATCAATGAAGATGGACAAAAGGTGATTATGAAACCAATCCAAAGAGAAGAAAAATGCACTATTGTGCTAGAAGATTTCAACAAGAGAATAGCAAATTGGGAGAAGATGACACTAAAGTTGCAAATGTGATTTTTGGCCAAAACAATACCAAGGCCCTACCAAATGCCAAAGTAAAATTTCAGCTACCTATCTACACCCAAAATCATCCACATGCATAGTCATAAGGGTCAAAATTTTGCCAACCATACTTTCCATAGCATTCTCCATGAAATAAGCCACTTGTTCCCCTTACTTGCCTTTTCCTTTTAATTCCTCTTCCCAACCTCAACATTTCCTTAATTCTTTAGCCACCATACCAAAAATAAAGAAGTTAAATTTTCCATAAATACCTCTTGGCCGACACTTAAGGAAAGAGTGCAAAAATATTAGTCAAAAATTACACACAAAGGGATTTTAACCTCTTCCCTCAAGGTACTTCAATTGTTGCCATAACCCTTTACCAATAGCTCATTTATGCAAGCACATTACTTATTTATTTCTACAAGCTTTCAAGCAACTTACCATCTCTCCTTAAAGTGCTAAAATACCCAATTTTTCCTAAGGCCCAATTAAACCCGAGACTTCATAGAAACCTTATAACATTCCAAATTCACTTAACTAATAAGTCTAATTTGCAATAATGCCATTCTCTTGTTCTCAAAATTTTAAACATTCCTACGCCCAAGGCCCATTGGGCCCAATCCTACTAGGCCCAAATTTGGGATGTTACATTGGTATATTTGATATGTGGGCCAAATTGATATATTTGTTATATGGGCCAAATTGGTATATTTGATATGTAGGCCAAATTGATATATTTGCTAAATGGCCCGATTTGAAAATATGCGAAATGGGCCAAGATAATATTTTGCTTAGTGGGCCAAGCTAATAAATTGTTATAATGGGCCATAAAAATTGTAAGAAATATCTGAATACATTGTTGTGAATTGTTATGCATTATATACATGTTTTGCATGGGATGGGATGATGATGAAGAGAAGTTCCGGTAGCTCTACTACATAAATCTGGTGGCTCTGCCATAAATCTGAAAAATGGCAATGCCATGTAAATTCTGTTAATCTGGTGGCTTGTCCATAAATTTGATATAAATGGCTTAATGCCTACTTTTGGTGTGTTGGCGGGGTGGATGACTAAAGCTCCCCACAGGTGTGTTGGTTAGTACGGGTGGTGTGTAGCGGATGGAAAATTAGGTTTGGTTTGGGAATTGAATATCATACGCATATTATATATATAATACACATTTATTATTATTGTATGTGGGCTTAGGCCCAAACATGTGCTTAATGAATTTTGATCCAGTGGACAACGGTAAGTGGGTTACACACTGAGTTCTAGTAACTCACCCTATTTTCCTTATCTCTTTCAGGTAATGATCACTGATGGAGACTTGGGCTGTAGATGTCTCGGTGGAGGCCATACTTCAAAACGGTTAAATTTGAAATTTTGGATTTCTTTTAATATTTTTAATTATTTGGATATTTGAATTAAGGTTGTTATAAGGCTTCTGGATTAATTTTTGGTTTTGTTTATTGTTTGATGAATTTATAAACCGCTTAAAGTATTTTAATTGAAATTTTAATTTCTAAAGACTTAAATAAACATTTTGTTTTAAAAATAAAAAATATATATATATACAAAAGGTTTTCATAAAATTTTCATAAATTAACACTTTAAATTTTCATCAATTCTTTTCAAAATACTTTAATTTCTTTTAAAATTTTCTTTAATTGTTAACAATATTTTCAAAGTTACAAATTATAAGATCTTACATGTCAAGCTGTTGATTTATCAATCAAATCTTTTACTTAATAAATATTTCGTCAAAAATTTATGAAATCTATTCTACTTTAAATAGGACTCAAAGTATATTTATTTTGTGTGATATGCCAAATCTGGCCTTAACGCATAGGCCGGGTTTGGGGTGTTACATTTTATGGTATCAGAGTCCAGTTCAAAACTCGGCCGTGGTTTGGGTTCAAAAATGGTTTCCAAAGTTGTTCTGAATTATAAAGTTAAAATGCATGTTTCAAAAAGGAAGTATGGCACCACGGGTATCCGGCACCAAGTCAAGTAAGTGTATGTTATTGTATTGTAATATGACTATAGTAACACTCTAGAACTTTTAGTTTTAGGTGTTAAAAACTATAGAGATTGAGACTATAGGATGCGATTATGAAAATGACTCTGCTTCTTATGTTTCATAAAACATTGTTTAATACATATCGAAATAGTATACTGATTCATAAGACTTTTAATTAGATTAAATCGAATTAGCCACTATGAGAACTAGAGGATGTGGATGTGGTAGACGTGGCCGTGGTAGAGCTCGAGGTGCGGGGGTTGCGTTTAAAACGTCGAGACATATGCCAAAAATGGACGCACTTACGTCACCCGAGACTAAGACTGGATCACATGACCGTATGAGGGAGGACATTGCTTCATCTCAAGCAATGTTGTGATCTTAGAAAGGTTTCCTGGGGCTAGAACTAGACCAGCAACTCGTGGATATATTTCAGAACGACTTAGATCAAGTGGTGCTGAGGTTTTTAAAGGTGTCTTGGGTGTAGCCCCAAATGTAGCGGAGTATTGGCTCGAGGCAGTGGAACAGATCATGGATGATTTAGAGTGCACCACGGAGCAGAAACTGAGAGGAGCTGTGTCCTTATTGAGAGACGAGGTGTATTAATGGTGGCTTACTGTTCGGGAGGGCACTCAGGCTGATCACGTTACTTGGGATTATTCAAAACTTCATTTCAAGGAAAGTATGTTGGGGCTAGCTGTGTAGATGCCCGATGGAAGGAATTCCTAAATTTAGTCCAAGGAAGTAAGACTGTGGTAGCTTACAAAGCAGAATTTTTGCGTCTGAGTCGTTATGCCCGAGGTATAGTGCCAATTGACTATGAACGCTACGTGGTGTTTTGAGGACGGGTTGAGTGATGAGTTGTAGGTACTGATAGCCCCACAGCAAGAAAGGAATTTTTCCACACTGGTGGATAGAGCGAAGATAGCTGAAGAGGCTAAGAACTCGGAATGGTAAAATCGAGAAAGAGATAGAGGCAAGAGCATGATGGACTTTAAGTACTCAGGTTCTGCTAGAAGGTTTCAGAAGAGGCTCAGAAATGATAAGCCCGCTCGAGCTAGAGCACCTGCTGCCACCAATCAAATACAACCATGTGTTGACTGTGGAAGACGGCACCCTGGTGAATGCTGGAAGAGAACCGGTGGTTGTTTCAAATATGGTTCTAAGGACCACCAGCTTAAAGATTATCCTCGACAGAATGCTCCAAATCAGGAAACTTGTAACTATGATGCACAGCCAGCTAGAGGCGCTCAGTAGCCACCGAGAGGCACTTCAGGGGTAACGCGGAGGCGAGGCAGCCAGGACTGGTTTATGCGGTCAGACGCCGAGAGGATGGCGATGCACTTGATGTGATAACCTATACGTTCTTTATCTTTGATGTACCTGTTACTGCTTTGATAGATATCGGATCCAACCATTCGTATGTTGCTAGTGCTGTATCTTGAAATATGAACATTAGGTTTGAGATTACTACTAGAGAGATGTTGGTAATTAGTCCTTTAGGGTTGTCTATGATACTGAATAAATTATTTAGAGATGTACCCTTAGAAGTTCAGGGAGAAACATTTTTGGCGGATTTGATGGAACTGGCTTTCAGCGAGTTCGACCTCATTTTAGGCATGGATTGGTTGGTGAAACATCATGCTAACTTGGATTATGCTGCAAAGCAAATGACGATAAGAACTTCGAAAGATAAACAAGTGGTGATGATAGGTGAAAGGAGAAATTATCTATCGAATTTAGTATCTGCTTTAAAGACAGAGAAGTTGATGCGAAAAGGTTGTGGAGCATTCCTAGCCTTTATTAGTACATTGAATGTCAATGAGTTGTCGGTGGAAGGGGTTAGAACGGTGAAGAAATTTTTGGATGTCTTTCCCGAGGAACTTCCAAGTTTGCCTCCGGACCGGGAGGCAGAGTTTGGCATTGAATTATTGCCAGGAACAACTCCAGTGTCTATCGCTCCTTATAGTCGAAGGAGTTAGCAGAGCTTAAAGCTTAAATTCAGGAGTTGTTGGATCAGGCATTTATTTGACTGAGTGTGTTATCGTGGGGAGCACCGGTCTTGTTCGTCAAGAAAAAGGATGGGTCGATGCGTATGTGCATCAATTATAGGCAGTTAAATAAGTTGACGATCAAGAATAGGTATCCGTTGCCAAGAATCGATGACTTGTTCGACCAACTGCGGGGAGCTTCAGTTTTCTTGAAAATAGATTTGAGATCGGGTTACCACCAACTTAAGGTCAAGGAGGTGGATATTTATAAGACGGCATTCTAAACTCGTTATGGACACTATGAGTTCTTGGTGATGCCGTTTGGGTTGACCAATGCACCAGCCGTATTCATGGACATGATGAATCGGGTCTTCCAACCCTTTTTAAATCGGTTTGTAGTGTTCTTCAAGGATTACATCATGGTATACTCGAAGAATGAAGAAGAGGATTATTCACATCTGCAGATAGTATTGCAAATATTGTGGCAAAAGTAACTTTATGCCAAATTAAGTAAGTGTGAATTTTGGCTAAAGGAAGTGACCTTCTTGGGACATGTTGTATCAACCAAAGAAATTAGAGTTGATCTCCGAAAGGTAGAGGCCGTGTTTGATTGGAAACCATCGAAGTTAGTGGCCAAAATTTAGAGTTTCTTAGGTTTGGCTAGATATTATCGGCATTTTGTTGAGGGGTTTTCGTTGATTGTCGCAACCCTAACTAAATTGTTGCGCAAGGGAGTACCTTTTGTGTGGTCAAATTAGCAGCAAGAAAGTTTCGAGAAATTAAAGAAGATTCTGACGGAGGCCCCAATACTGATTCAACCTGAGGCTGAAAAAGAGTTTGTTATTTACTGCGATGCATCACACATAGGCTTGGGATGTGTGTTAATGCAAGGTGGAAAAGTAGTGGCTTATGCATCTCGTTAGTTAAGGTTTCACGAGGTGAATTATCCTACTCATGATTTGGAGTTGGCTGCAGTGGTGTTTGCTTTGACGATTTGGAGGCACTACCTATACGGTGAGAAGTCGATCATTTATATGGATCATAAGAGTTTAAAGTATCTCCTTACCCAAAAGGAGTTGAACTTAAGACAGCGGAGGTGGATAGAACTGTTAAAGGATTATGACTTCTTAATCGAGTATCATCCCAGAAAGGCTAACGTGGTGGCAAACGCATTGAGTTGTAAGGTAATATCAGATTTGAGAGCGATGTTCGTTCATCTCAGATTGCATAAAGATGGTAGTCTGTTAGCTGAACTTCAGGTGAAGCCTGCGTGGGTAGGTCAGATCATGGAAAAGCAGTTATCAGATGAAATGTTGGCTTCATTACTTTAGCAAGTGGAAGGTGGTATGATAGAGGAATTTGGATTGAATAATGATGGAGTACTGTGTTTTCGCGGAAGAATTTGTATGCCCAAAGATTTGGAATTGAGACTAATGATTCTGGGAGAGGCGCATAATAGCCCATATGCTATGCACCCTGGGGGAAATAAATTGTATCAAGACCTCCGTGATCAGTATTGGTGGCCAGGGTTAAAACGGGAGGTTACTGAATTTGTGAGTAGGTGCTTGACATGTCAGCAAGTGAAGGCGGAACATCAATTACCGTCGAGATTGCTACAACTGGTGAAGATTCCATTATGGAAATGGGAACGGATAACGATGGACTTTGTTAGTGGGTTACCCTTAACGCCTACTAAGAAAGATTCTGTTTGGGTAATAGTGGATCGGTTAATGAAGACTGGCCATTTTCTACCTGTTCGTACGGATTACTCATTGCAGAAGTTGGCCAAATTGTATGTAGCAAAGATCGTGAGGTTACATGGGGTACTAGTGTCTATTATTTCAGACAGAGGCCCTAGGTTTACATCACAATTTTGGAAAGCCTTACATGAAGCTTTGGGAACAAAGTTAAATTTCAGTACAGCTTTTCATCCTCAGTCAGATGGTCAGTTGGAAAGAGTAATTCAAATTTTGGAAGACATGTTAAGGGCTTGTGTGATTAACTTCAGGGGTAGTTGGAAAGATTTCCTACCATTGGTAGAGTTTTCTTATAACAACAGCTATCAATCCAGCATCCAGATGGCACCCTATGAGGCGTTGTACGGTCGTAGGTGTCACACTCCTACTTGTTGGACAGAATTGGGGGAGCGACATTTATTATGTCCTGAACTAATATCAGAAACGGAGGAAAAGGTAAAGGTAATTTGGTCACGGTTAAAGGAGCCTTCGGATAGACAAAAATCTTATGCGGATTGCAACAGACCGAATTTGACCCTAATCAGAATGGTGGTTTCGAGACCACGAATCCGAGCTCGAGAAATATTTAAATATTATATTTAGTGTTTATTATATGTGAATTTATGTGTGTGAAAGTTTCGTAGAAAAATTTTATCGTTTAAGTATTGAATTTGATAAAAAAGGACTAAATCGCGTAAAGCGTAAAAGTTGCATTCTTTAGTGTAAAGTGCTAGAATGATGATGGCTTCTTAATTTGAGGTATTAAGTGGGTAAATATTCCATTTTATAAGTTAGTGGATGGCTTTTGACTAATATTGTAACATCCTGAATAGGGCCTATGCATTTCCAGTTTAATTGTATGAAATGACAAGTTACAAGTACTATGAATAAATTTTTGATACTTTTGGAAACCTAGAAATGCATGGAAATGGAAATGAAAATGAAAATGGAAATGGAAATGGACATCTTTGGAAACTTAGACATTTTGGAAACTTAGATAGTTTTGGAAACTTAGACATTTTGGAAACTTAGACATTTTAGAAACACGAACATTTTGGAAACTTGAACATTTTGGAAACTTGAACATTTTGGAAACTTCAACATTTTGGAAACCTAAACATTTTGGAAACCTGAACATTTGGAAACCTAAACATTTTGGAAACTGAACATTTTGGAAACCTAAAGATGTAAGGACAATGGCAAGATTCTGAGACCATGCGAAAATTTTAGGAAACTTAGAAATAAGGTAGGAATGACAAATTTTAAAGCCCAAAATAGGAGATAAGGGCAAGAGGGCCTTAAAAGAAAAAGTTGGTAAATTTTGACACACAATCGGGCTTGGAAAGGTGGCTGAAGGTGTCACTTAAGGTTTATGGAAATGGCACGAGTTGAGTCACTTGGAAAG
Source organism: Gossypium rotundifolium (assembly GCA_025506655.1). Taxonomy (NCBI): domain Eukaryota; kingdom Viridiplantae; phylum Streptophyta; class Magnoliopsida; order Malvales; family Malvaceae; genus Gossypium; species Gossypium rotundifolium. The sequence goes on from CP106723.1 coordinate 79,206,188, forward strand.
CAAATATTGAAGGTTTAATTTTGCTTCCCAAGGCTAGGGTGGACGACACTTGTTTGCTTAAAAGGAAGAGTTTTATTTTTATTAAAACTTGTCAAAATAAAGTGATAAATAAAAGATTTTCTCTACTAAGATAAATGAGGAATTAAAGGATGGATTAAAGACTTTCAATTTAATTAAGTGATAATTAATGGAGAGTAAATTATCACTTGGGAGAAATAGTGGCCAAGTTTTGGACTCTTGGTCTAGCAATTTCAGTTAAAAGAGGAAAATTGAGACTTTTCTCTCATTCACTCTAGTTCGAAATTTTGCTCTCTCTTTCCCTCTCTTTCGAAATTTCCCTAAGCAAGGACTCCATCTTTTGTTTTCCTTCCCTTTGCCATTGCCTAGTCAAAACCTTTCTCTTCCAATCTCGGTTAAATCTCCATAGCCGGATCTCAGTAACTCAAAGGAAACAAGTGATTAAAGGCATCAAGGTAAGGATTAGCCATTCAATTTTCTTTCTTTCTAGTTGCCGAAAGTAAAAGAGTCTAATCCTATTCTTGATCATGGTAGAATATACAAGGGATCTCAAGTTTCCACAACTACAGAATACAAAGATCAAGGATTTAAGGTAAGAACAATTAATTCTTGTTCTTGATTCGTTTAAACAAGGCTTAAGAAAATAACCTCTCTTATGTCTATGGTCGAATGTCAAAGGAGGAGGTTTGGGATTTGATTCGAGGAAATTAAGGTAAGACATATTGGCCAAAGGCCGCTTATAACTTATTAAAGTTAGATCGGATCTAACCTATGATTTTAGGGATTTGACGGACATTCAAGACAAAAGAGAACTTTCGGGATTTGGAATTTATAAGGTAAGCCTCAAAATATTGGCCAATAGTTGTGAGAGTATCTAAATCAATTTCTTAATTTTTGAAAAGCCGAAAAACTAACCATATTGAACTACAAGGTTGGCCGAATATCAGGTAGAGGAAAAACCAAACTTTCGGGATTTGTATAAACACCAAATCGGCAAAGGTGAGTTTTTCCTTACAAATCCTACTAGGATTTGGTTTTGTTTTAAGCCAAAAGGGGTTTATTAATGTATTTTATTTGGTGGGCCGAATATAGGAATTAATAGATCTAAAAAAAATTAGATCGGGATTCTCGAGGTCTCAAGAAATCTATTAAGCGAAACAGGTGTGTACCCTTACTATCCTTCGGTATTTTATGGCTAAATATTTTAATATATGATATGAATAATAATGTGAATGTGGCTATGTACCACAAATGTGGCAAAAAGTACCAGTGCACGTTTCCTACTCGATAGGATTGTGAAAATGTTATTTTATAACATGCGAATATATGTATATGAACATGAAATTATTTATGCACAATATATATATTTTTGGGGCATTAGGATTTATGTGAAAGGGGAGAAGCAGTGTTGACTTGGTCTCACCAACGAAGGTGTTGACTTGGTCACCTGTGAAATATGTTGACTACGGTCACATTGCAAAATTTTGGTAACCGGTTACAATAGTGTCTAATGACACCACGTATAAATTTGATTATAGTGTCTAATGACACAACGTATATGGGCGAATGCCTTTGATGGAGAGTAGCGGATGGAGGGTTGACTTAGTAGTCCCCACGATGTACAGGTTGGTACGGGGGAGTGTAGTGGATGGCTAATTAGGATTGGGTTTGGGTTGCATCATAATTTCATTATTATATGGACTTGATGATTTGAACATGAATGCGATTTATTGAATGATAGTATTGTGTGCACATTGAGTGCATTGACTCACCCCATTGTGGGAATTATTTTTCGGTGAAGAGCGTTGTGGACCGGGCCGGTGGACCATGAGGTGGCCATGCTACATGCGAAAATTTCATTTATTTTGGACTTAATTTTATTTTTAGAAAGTTTATTCTATTTTGGGTTTTACTTGATGTAATAAGGCCTTAAGGCCCAGTGGATTATTCTTTATGTTTGCTTACTGTTAGGTTTCATGCTAAGAACTATATTGGATGTATTTAATTAAATGGGCTTACAAGATTAAATAAATGGGTTTCCAATCTAAGCCTAGCTCAAAATAATAGTTTTTCTAAAAGTTTACGAATTTTCTCTAAGTAATGAATGATTTTGAAATCGGTTCACTTTAGGAACATACCAGATCCGGTTCAGGCTCGTGGGCCGGGTGTGGGGTGTTTCAGTTTGGTATCAGAGCCCAGTTTTAAACTCTCGGCCTGTGGGCTAAGGCCCAAAACGTTTTGAATTCGAGCCAAATGATTTTCTTTGAAAATAAGCAGGCTTTTGGCATGACCCCTAAGTCTCAGGCCATGATCCACCGGTAAGTACCCCTAACTATATGTGTGATTTTGTGATTTAAATAAGGGTAGAAAAGGCATGGAGCGTAGAATAGAATAATAGGAACTTGAACCCTAGGAATAGACTACTCAAACGTAAACACATAAGACTTAATGCCTTTGAACCAACCTATGGCTAAGTCAATTGAGCTAGTGGTGTGGTAACCCTTATGCGCATGTCTAGGATTGGATTCGGAAGAGCTTGGTATTTAGCAGTCCTAGTGACTCACCTCCTCTTGCAGAATCCTACAGTGCGTAGCCGGTTCACCATAACTCGGAGGGCTCGATGGTGTGGCAACCTCTCTGACGCATGTCTAGGAATGGTTTGATGGGAGCTTGGTATTTAAGCGATCAGTGTGACTCACCTCCTCTCCACGAATCTGCACGGTGCGTAGCTTTGGTTCACCACGACCAAGAGGGCTCGGTCATAGGCTAAACATAATGACTAAAACCCAGAAAGGAACTAGCCATGTTAAAAAAAAAAAGAGAGAACAAAACAACAAACCCTAGCTTTTCAAACCTTTAAAACTTTCTTTTAAATCTGAGAAAATTAATGTTTACAACATTCTCTGAAAAACTCCTGATTTGCGAAAATTATAAAAATGCCCTTAGCAGTAAAATTACCAAAATGACCCTGATTTCCAAAATTTTTGCAACATCCCCATTTTTGAAGGAATAATTTTCGAAAAGAACCCTCAAAGTTTTACAACTTTTGCAATACCCTAAATCTATAAAATTTTACAAATTTACCCTGATTTGAGAAAAATTACCAAAATACCCCTAAGGTCAAAAATTTATCGAAATATCCCCAGATTTTAAAATTTTTCCAAATTACCCCGAGATTTTGAAATTTTCAAAATAACTTTTGACAAAAACCCCCAAGAAATGATTTTTTCTAAAAAATTACGAAAATACCTCAGAGGACAAAATTACGAAAATACCCCCGGGTAGTGGAAAACAACAACAAACAACAAAAACTACAACGTTTCTCCGAATGAGCGGAAGTTCATACTTGTTTGATGGATGGATGAATGAATGGAAAAGACTGTGTGTTTGTATGATCTGAAAGAACCACTCTAAAATCCTTCTCATAAAACTTCTTGACGATAAAAAGTGGAACATTGACTAATCCATAAAATTTCTTAATCGGATCTCGACGTTAGAAAATGAGCTCTAGAGGACGTGGTCGTCGTGGTCAAGGAAGAGGAAGGATGACCGTGTCGGAACCCGTTAGGTCGGGTCAAGGGTCCGACAATGAAATGCCACCGCCACTACCACCCCCAGCTGTAAATGTTGAGCGGCGAAGCTCGGGACGGGAAGAGGTATGTCGCAGTCGATCGTGAGTTTTGGAATTGGTGGCGGTCGGGAGGAAATGGTGGAAATCGAAAGTCGGTACTGAACGGCTCGAGCTAATGGAGCGAAAATGTTTGAGGAGTATCAATGTGGCACCCAAGTCTGGTGAGTATTGGTTAGAAGCAATGGAGCGTATCATGGATGAGCTTGATCGACTCGGAGGAAAAGTTAAAGGGATGGTGGCGTTGTTCTGCGATAAAGCGTGTCGATGGTGGTTAGCTGCTCGTGATGGTACCACAATTGAAAATTTGACACAGGAGTATGTTAAAGAGGCCTTTCGGAAGAAGTATGTGGGAACGGTATCTGAGATGAGCGAGAGGAAGGCTTTTCTAGGGTTAGTACAAGGGAGTAAGTCAAATCGCGAGAATATGAGGTGAAATTTACGAGGTTGAGCCGTTATGCTCGAGGTAGTGGCAATCGAGCATGAACAGCGTGTCCGTTTGAGGACGAAATTTGAGAGATGATTTAAGATCATTAATAGCACCGCATCGGAGCGGGAATTCTCGCTTTGGTGGATAAGGCTAAAGTGGCCGAGGGAATTAAGGATTCTATCAAGCGAACAACGATCGAAATAGGCCGGAAAGAGGTTTTGGATCGTCTGGATCATCGGGAATAAGAGGCCTAGAATCGATGGGCCAAAGGATCGCAGGTGAGTGCATGTTGGTAGATTCGTCCTTGTGAGCATTGTGGAAAGAGGTATTTAGCGAGTGTTGGAAAAGATAGGAGCATGTCTTAAGTGTGGGTCCAAGGACCATATGTTTAGGGATTGTCCCAAACAATCGATGAGAGCCACCCAGAGTTAGTTGAATGCTAGCTGAGGCCGGTAGAGACGGATGACCTCAACGGGTCGTGGTTCGAGTAATGAGGTAATGGTTCCGCCAAGGTCGTGGAGCACCAAGCGGAGATGTTGAAGGTTGAAGCAAAGGCAGCCAAGGTTAGTTTATGCGATCGGTAGTCGCGAGGATAGTGACGCTAGACGAGACAACGAGTAAGTTTCTTATTTATGGATTATACTTCATTACTTTTCTCGCTACAAGATTAGTTCGATCTTATGTTGCTAATGAAGTATATGGAACCTTGATTGTGAACTTAGAGAATGTGCCTAGAAAGTAAGATAGTTCTTTAAGATCGAGTCTTGACGATAGCATAGTGTGGTGAGTTAGAATATCTGGATGAGCGATAGTAATTAATTTCGAGGACGAAATTATTTTAAGGGGTAGAAGCTGTAACATCTGAATAGGGCCTATGCATTTCGGTTTAATTGTATGAAATGACAAGTTACAAGTACTATGAATAAATTTTGATACTTTTGAAACCTAGAAATGCATGGAAATGGAAATGAAAATGGAAATGGAAATGGAAATGGACATCTTTGGAAACTTAGACATTTTTGGAAACTTAGACATTTTTGGAAACTTAGACATTTTTGGAAACTTAGACATTTTTAGAAACCTGAACATTTTGGAAACTTGAACATTTTGGAAACCTAAACATTTTGGAAACTTGAACATTTTGGAAACTTGAACATTTTGGAAACTTCAACATTTTGGAAACCTAAACATTTTGGAAACCTAAACATTTTGGAAACCTAAACATTTTGGAAACCTGAACATTTTGGAAACCTAAAGATGTAAGGAAAATGGCAAATTCTGAGACATGTGAAAATTTTAGGAAACTTAGAAATAAGGCGGAATGACAAATTTTAAAGCCCAAAATAGGAGATAAGGGCAAGAGGGCCTTAAAAGAAAAAGTTAGTAAATTTTGACACACAATCGGGCTTGGAAAAGTGGCTGAAGGTGTCACTTAAGGTTTATGGAAATGGCCGAGTTCGAGTCACTTGGAAAGCAAATATTGAAGGTTTAATTTTGCTTCCCAAGGCTGGGGTGGACGGCACTTGTTTGCTTAAAAGGGAAGAGTTTTATTTTATTAAAACTTGTCAAAATAAAGTGATAAATAAAAGATTTTCTCTACTAAGATAAATGAGGAATTAAAGGATGGATTAAAGACTTTCAATTTAATTAAGTGATAATTAATGGAGAGTAAATTATCACTTGGGAGAGTAGTGGCCAAGTTTTGGACTCTTGGTCTAGCAATTTCGATTAAAGAGGATAATTGAGACTTTTCTCTCATTCACTCTAGTTGCCAAAATTTTGCTCTCTCTTCCCTCTCTTTGCGAAATTTCCCTAAACAAGGACTCCATTTTTGTTTTCCTTCCCTTTGCCATTGCCTAGTCAAAACCTTTCTCTTCCAATCTCGGTTAAATCTCCATAGCGGATCTCAAGAACTCAAGATAAGGAAACAAGTGATTAAAGGCATCAAGGTAAGGATTAGCCATTCAATTTTCTTTCTTTCTAGTTGCGAAAGTAAAGAGTCTAATCCTATTCTTGATCATGGCCGAATATACAAGGGATCTCAAGTTTCCACAACTAGAATACAAAGATCAAGGATTTAAGGTAAGAACAATTAATTCTTGTTCTTCCGATTAGTTTAAACAAGGCTTAAGAAAATAACCTCTCTTATGCCTATGGCCGAATGTCAAAGGAGAAGGTTCGGGATTTCAGATTCGAGGAAATTAAGGTAAGACATATTCGGCCAAAGGCCAGTTATAACTTATTAAAGTTAGATCAGATCTAACCTATGATTTTTAGGGATTTCGACAGACATTCAAGACAAAAGAGAACTTTCGGGATTTGGAATTTATAAGGTAAGCCTCTAAAATATTCGGCCAATAGTTGTGAGAGTATCTAAATCAATTTCTTAATTTTTGAAAAGCCGAAAAACTAACCATATTGAACTACAAAGTTGGTAGAATATCGGTAGAGGAAAAACCAAACTTTTGGATTTGTATAAACACCAAATCGGCAAGGTGAGTTTTCCTTACAAATCCTACTAGGATTTGGATTTGTTTTAAGCCAAAGGGTTTATTAATGTATTTTATTTGGTGGGCGAATATAGGAATTAATAGATCTAAAAAATTAGATCGGGATTCTCGAGGTCTCAAGAAATCTATTAAGCGAAAGCAGTGTGTACCTTTACTATCCTTCGATATTTTATGGCTAAATATTTTAATATATGATATGAATAATAATGTGAATGTGGCTATGTACCACAAATGTGGCAAAAAGTACCAGTGCACGTTTCCTACTTCGATAGGATTGTGAAAATGTTATTTTATAACATGCGAATATATGTATATGAACATGAAATTATTTATGCACAATATATATATTTTGGGGCATTCGGGATTTATGTGAAAGGGGAGAAGCAGTGTTGACTTGGTCTCACCTTGAAGGTGTTGACGGTCTCACCAACGAAATATGTTGACTACGGTCACATTGCGAAATTTTGGTAACCGGTTACAATAGTGTCTAATGACACCACGTATAAATTTGATTATAGTGTCTAATGACACAACGATATGGGCGAATGCCTTTGATGGAGAGTAGCGGATGGAGGGTTGACTTAGTAGTCCCCACTTTATGATTAGTGCGGGGAGTGTAGTGGATGGCTAATTAGGATTGGGTTTGGGTTGCATCATAATTTCATTATTATATGGACTTGATGATTTGAACATGAATGCGATTTATTGAATGATAGTATTGTGTGCACAATGAGTGCATTGACTCACCCCATTGTGGGAATTATTTTTCGGTGAAGAGCGTTGACGGACCGGGGCGGTGGACCATGAGGTGGCCATGCTACATGCGAAAATTTCATTTATTTTGGACTTAATTTTATTTTAGAAAGTTTATTCTATTTTGGGTTTTACTTGATGTAATAAGGCCTTAAGACCCAAGTGGATTATTCTTTATGTTTGCTTCTTGTTAGGTTTCATGCTAAGAACTATATTGGATGTATTTAATTAAATGGGCTTACAAGATTAAATAAATGGGTTTCCAATCTAAGCCCGACTCAAAATAATAGTTTTTCTAAAAGTTTCTGAATTTTCTCTAAGTAACGAATGATTTTGAAATCGGTTCACTTTAGGAACATACCGGATCCTGTTCGGGCTCGTGGGCCAGGTGTGGGGTGTTTCAAATATGCCCTTATTATATGTAATAGTTTATTTTATATTAAAGGTTATATTAGTAAATTAATTAAATAACCATTATATACATAATAAAATAAAATGAAAAAGCCATTATCATCTCATTTTGTTCTTTGGCCGAATATGGGAGAAAGAAAAAGGGTTTTTGTTCCTTTGAATTTCGACAATTAGAAGCACCAAATCAAGGTTAGTTTGAGCTCGATTTTTAATAATTTTTATATTTTTGAGATCGTTGCTTCGTATATTACCCGACCCATGCTTAAATTTTTGAGAATCATGTGTTTATGAGGTTCGGCCATTGATGAATTTTTGAGGTTTTTGATGTTTGATGATTTTAAATTAAAGATATGTTAAGGATTGATAAGTTTTGTATTAGAAATTTTAGTGAATTTTAGTATTTAGGGTTAATTTGTAAAAGTAAACTTTTAGAGGGGCTTATTTGCAAAATAAATGAAAGAAATGGACTTATAATGCCCTTGTGAACATTCGCCCTTGCATAGTCTTGGCAAATTTTGTGTATTTTATGTTTTGTACAATTAGGACTAAATAGTAAAATGTGAAATCTTAGGGGCAAAATGGTAATTTGCATGTTTATGTATTTTGGGATTAAATTGAATTGAAATGTACTTGAATGAGTTGAATTTAATGTGTTCTAGATCAAGAACAAAGAAAAAGCGAGCTTGGATCGGGGAAAAGCGAAAGTTGTCGACTAGCCGATTAACGTTGTCCATCGAAAGTCGAGGTAAGTCCTTAAGCTAGATTATATTAAAGAATGAATTGTGAATGTGTTTAATGACAATGTTTGATAAATTTAGGCTTATTTTTATGTGATAGCCGAACGTAAAGGTATTGCATTGAATTGGATATGTTTTGTTAATACCATGCAAAGGTGTATAATCGATATGATATGCGGAGTATACAATGATGTAACGATTTTATTTAGGAAATGTGAATAAGCTTAGTTGAGTTTGAAATGTGATAGAATTATGAAATTTAAGTGATTTAATTGGTTATGGTATTATTGAAATGTGCATTGAAATGTTGAAAATGTTGATATCTCGGGCTATTAGCCTAGCGTGCCTTGTCGGTGTTACTTATCGAGCATTGATGCCTAGCGAGGCCTTGTGCTTAGGGTGTTATATCGAGCTTTGATGCCTAAAGTGCCTTGTGCGGTGTTACTTATCGGGCTTAGTGCCTAGCGGGCTTAGTCTTAGGTGACATATTCGGGCTTAGTGCCTAGCAGGCTTAGTCTTGGGTGACATATTCGAGCTTAGTGCCTAGCAGGGCTTAGTCTTAGGTGACATATTCAGACTTCCTCGCCTAGCGGTGCTTAATCTTAGGTGAATTGATATAAATGGAAAATTTGAGAATCAAACAAGGTAAGTTATATATAATGTTTTGTGTCAAAAGCTCGGGTAAGAGTTGGCATATTATGTTTGTAAGGGATGAAGTGAGCAAATTTCTTATCGTTAAATCAAATACGATGTACTGAAATTGTCAATTCCACAAGTACTTTATTTTATAATGTTGAACCTATCATTAATGTGTATGTACATTGCTTATATGTGAAGTTGATAAAGTATGTGTTCATGATAACATAGTGATAGTAATTGATACAAATGTGACACTAGTATTTGGCTAAGTGTATTATATATATAGAAATATTTATGTACAATATGATAGGCTTGAAGATTAAAATGTTTACATGTACGTTCATTAAAATTATATGTGCTTAACACTTACTAAGCTAGTGAGCTTACTTTGTGTGTTTTCGCTGTTCGTTTTATAGATTTTGGTCAAGCTACAGGCTCAAAGGATCGTTCGTGAAGTCAACCACACTATCACTCTCTTTGGTATATATATATATATATATGTTTTGAATACTTTTTAAGTCAAAGGCATGTATAGACTAAATCTCTTATGTTGTGATCGAATGATATGTATATGTATGTATGCCATGCGAAAATGGCTATGCTTTTATAAATGTATGATTTGTAATGTGGTCATGGTATTAGTGATGTGAATAATCGGTTTTGCTTTATGTTAACTTCAAAGGTTTATTTTATGGTTTAAGCATATGTAAGTAAGGTATTAGATTAAGTGATCTTTTACTTACTTTAAAGTAAAGGGATAATGATCATGATGATTTGCGAAAATGGCTTGTCCCTTATGGTTTAAATTTGATTGTATAGGTTTCTTTATTTGAGTTGGTTTGAGTTGGTTAAATTATGAATTTACTATTGGAGATTTTAGTAATGGATTAAATATGGTTCAAATATCTATGTGACATTGGAATGATGATGATTTCTTTTGTCATGTTTAGTTGAATGTATCAATGCGATTAGGTATGATTGACATAAATTATATTTTGTGCATGTGTTAACCAGAAGTGAAATAGTAATGAGTAATTTGATGTGTAATCCTGTATACATTCGGTTATGTGAAATTAATGGCATGAAGTAGTGTATGTGGCATAAGGTTATTATGTTGATAAGTTTAAAATAATAGGTATATGTCGAATAGGTAATTGGGTGGTTTGATAATGTGATTTGGTAGAGGTGATAAAACATGCCAAAGATTATATGATCTATATAAGTTATATTAACCGTTTGTATAGGAAGTTTTATGCTATGTTTTTTTTTTTTTTAAATTGAGATATTCGAATATGGTTTGAACAAGCGCATATACATTTAGTTTAAGTTTATATATTTTGAGAGAAAACATAAATATATGCAAGTATCTGAAATTGGCTTAAATGGATTATGATAAGATATCAATGTTTAAGTTTGCTATGGTAGTATAATCTCGAAATGCATTTTTTTTCATGCTTTTAATGAATGTAAATGAATGATATGATTTGTGTTAAGCATAGTAATGCCTGGAACTTTAATCAAACAGCGGACACGGTTTAAGGGTGTTACATTTTATTAGTATCGAGCTACGGTTTAGTCGATTCTAGGACTACCGTAGTATGTAAGAATCTAGCTATACATGCCTTTGAATTGTATATATGATAGTGTGGTGACTTGACAATTTCAATTATATTATATATAGTAAATGGATTAGATCCCGATAGAGTAGTGGTGATGATGTGGAGGCGTTGCGCTGGTCTCACACGTGGATCGGTGCCATTATACTCTCGACCGATCACGGAAACCACGAGGGAGGCTAAACAAGCCTTCTACCAAATGATGAATGAATGGTTTACCGGTTTGTTCGAATAACCCTACTGTACAACAACCTCCACGTCCAAATAATCCAACTCGATACCTTGACACCCTAGATGATAGATCAGAGTGAGATCTAGTAGGCCTCCGATTGATAAAATCGGAAATATAGGGCCGAGGAATTCAAGGCCAATGATAATGACGATGCGAACGCAGTGAGATGTGGCTTGATAACACTATTGGTACTCAATGAGTTATCTTGTACTCGGATGAATGCTTAAAGTGTGCTATATCTCTACTTGGGACCTTTGCCTATTCTTGGTGGAACACCTTTGGTAACAAGTAGTTACGAAAGAAAAAGTAACTTGGGACTTCTTCCAAATTGAGTTCAGTATGAAATATATCGATCGAGATTCATCGATCAAAAATGAAAAGAATTTCTTGAACTAAAACATGGGCGAATGACTGCGACAGAATATGAATGGAAATTTGTCAGACTTAGCAGATATGCTAGAGAGTGTGTTTCTACTGAAGCCATTATGTGCAAAAGATTTGAAGACGGTTTGAATGAAGATATAAAGTTACTGGTCGGCATTCTTGAAATCAAAGAGTTTGTGATACTAGTTGAGTAGGCTTGTAAGGCCGAAGAGCTCGAAAAAGAGAAAAGAAAAGCTGTAATAGAAGCTAGAGATACTCATAAGAGATCAACGAGTAAGACTTACCATTCGGTGCCTAAGAAATTGAGAGATGACTCCAACCGACATAAAGCTACTTGGACTTACCTAGGCGTGATCGACCTCCGGTGGTTATCGAGCCACTTCGATGGCGGCGTTAGTAACGTTCCTTTGGACCGGTCGAGTGTAAACATTACGAAATGGCATTACGGAAGTTGTAGGGTTCGTGATCGGTCACGCTTTAAATGTGGATCGTCGGACCATTTTATTCGAGAGTGCCGATGTTAGCCGATCGAGAATACGGTTGAATACTAGACGAAGCGACATGCCCGCAGGGTCGACCACCCAAACCTTTCGATAAAGTAGGTGGTAGTCGAGAGGGACGAAGGACAACGTAGTTTGATCGAGGCGAGCACCTATCGAGAGCTTCTGCTACGAGCGCGAGAGGATGCTTCTTCCCGATGTCATTCTGATACTTTCACCCTTTATGATATTCTGTGATTGCATTGATTGATCTGGTTCGACTCATTCATATGTGTGTGAAACTCTAGTGTTCGGTAAGACTCTACCAGTTGAGTCTATTGAGTTTATGATTCGTGTGTCCAATCCTTTGGGTAGGTGCGTACTTGTAAATGAAGTGTGTAAAGGTTGCCCGTTGATAATTCAGGATTATTGTTTCCCAGCTGATTTAATGTTGTTGCCCTTCAATGAGTTCGATATAATTTTGGGAATGGATTGGCTAACTTCACATGATGCAGTGGTGAATTGCAAAAGAAAACTTATTGATTTGAGATGTCAGAACGGCGAGATCATCAGAATTAAATCTAGTGATTTAAGTGAGTTTCCTGCAATAATATCCTCGATGTTGGCCCAAAAGTATGTGAGAACAGGTGCGAAGCTTATTTGGCCTATGTATTGGATAATAAAGTATCTGAAAAGCATATTGAATCTGTACCAGTTGTGTGTAAATACCCAGATGTGTTTCCTGAAGAATTACTGGGTTTACCCCCAGTACGAGAGATTGAGTTTGGCATTGAATTAGCACCGAGAATGACTCCGATCTCGATAGCTCCGTGTCGGATGGCACCTCTTGAGTTAAAAGAGTTAAAAGCAGTTGCAAGAGTTAACGGATAGGGTTTTGCATGACCGAGTTTCTCTCCTTGGGTGCACAGTTCTTTTTGTGAAAAGAAAGATGGAGCGATGCGAATGTGTATTGATTATCGACAATGAATAAGGTAACTATAAAGAATAAGTACCGTTACCTCGGATTGATGATTTGTTTGATCAATTAAAGGGCTTCAATATTTTGAAGATAGATTTGAGATCGGGTTATTATCGATTCTGAGTCGAGAGATCTGAGATGTGCCAAAGAATGTATTACGAGCGAGTACGGACATTTTGAGTTTTTGGTTATGCCTTTTGGGCTTACTAATGCACTGCTTTGTTTTATGGATTTGATGAATCGGGTCTTCAGGTAATTTTTAGATCGGTTTGTAGTAGTGTTTATTAATGATATACTAATCTACTCTAAAGATGAAACCGAGCATGCCGAGCATTTGAGATTAGTGTTACAAACTTTGCGAGATCAACAGTTGTATGCAAAGTTTAGTAAGTGTGAGTTTTGGATGAATGAAGTCAGTTTCTTAGGTCATGTTGTTTCAGCATTGGGTATTCGTGTTGACCCGAACAAAATCTCGGCTATACTTGATTGGAAGCCATCGAAAAATGTTTCCAAGATTCAAAGTTTTCTGGGACTTGTGGGCTACTACAGACGGTTTGTGAAAGGTTTTTCTGTAATAGCTACACCTTTGACAAAGCTACTACAGAAAGATGTCAAGTTCGAGTGGTCGGAAAATTGTCAGAAAAGTTTTGATCAGTTGAAAGCCCTTTTGCGAAGCACCGTGTTAGTTCAAATTTGAATCGGGTAAAGAATTTGTTGTTTATTCTGATGATTCTTTGAATGGTTTGGGCTGCGTTTTGATGCAGGAAGGCAAAGTTGTAGCCTACACTTCAAGACAATTGAAGCCGCATGAAGGAAACTACCTGACGCATGATTTAGAACTTGCAGCTATTGTGTTCGCATTAAAAATTTGGCGTCATTATTTATACGGTGAGAAATGTCATGTTTACTTGGATCATAAAAGTCTTAAATATTTGATGACTCAGAAAGAGTTAAACTTGATACAATGCAGATGGTTAGAACTGTTGAAAGACTATGAGTTAGTGATTGACTGCCATCCGGGGAAAGCTAACGTTGTTGCAGATGCATTAAGTCAAAAATCATTGCTTGCTCTTCATGCATTGAACACACAGATGGTTATGTCAGGTGATAGTTCGATCATAGCCGAGTTAAAAGCAAGACCGATGTTTATTCAGCAAATTTGTGATGTACAAAAAGCTGACAAAGATATGATATTAAGCAGGTTGATGTGAAAATAATGCAGAGTCAGAATTTCAAATTGATGAAAATATTTGCTTGAAATACAAAGGCGAACGTGTGTGCCGAGGGGCATGGATTTGATTCAGATGTTATTGAAAAAAGATCATAATAGTCAGATGTCGATACATCTGGGTAGCACGAAAATGTATAATGACTTGAAGCAGTCCTACTGGTGGCCTGGTATGAAACGAGATGTATCTGGATTTGTTTCAAAATGCTTAATTTGTCAACAAGTAAAAGCTGAGCATCAAGTGCCTTCCGGACTACTTCAGCCAATCGTGATACCTGAATGGAAATGGGATAGAATTACAATGGATTTTGTATCCGGTCTCCCTATGACACCGAGTAAGAAAGATGCTATCTGGGTTATAGTTGATAGACTGACTAAATCAGCTCACTTTGTGCCAGTTCGTACAGACTATACACTTGATAAACTTGCTGAATTGTATGTATCACAGATTGTGAGATTGCATGGTGTACCGAGTTCCATTGTTTCAGACAGAGACCCGAGATTTACATTGCGATTTTGGAAGAAGTTGCAAGATGCTTTAGGTACTAAACTCCATTTTAGTCTGACCTTTCATCCATGAAGACAGACGGTCAATCCGAGAGAACTATTCAGATACTTGAGGACATGTTGAGATGTTGCATTCTCGAGTTTGAAGGTACGTGGGAATGATACCTACCTCTGATTGAATTTGCTTATAATAATAGCTTTCAATCTAGTATCAAAATGGCGCCCTACGAAACTTTGTACGATGCAAATGTAAATACACCGTTGTATTGGGTGAGCTCGGTGAAAACAAAATACATGGGGTTGATTTGATTAAATAAACCAAACAGAAAGTAGCTATTATCAGAGACAATTTGAAAACTACTTGGATCGTCAAAAGTCCTATCTTTGATTTGAAGCGTAAAGACATTGAATTTCGGTCGAGATCGAGTATTTTAAAGGTTTCTCCGTGGAAGAAAGTACTACTGTTTTGGTAGGAAAGGCAAGTTGAGTCCAAGATTCATCGGACCGTATGAAATCATTGAGCGTGTTGGGCATGTTGCTTATAGGTTGAAGCTACCCTCTAAATTAGAAAAGATACACGATGTGTTTCACGTTTCTATGCTCGTGAATCTGAATCGGATCCGTCACATGTGATTGCTCCATCGAGATTGAAATCCAACTTTGATATGACGTATGAGGAAAAACCGATCTGTATCTTAGCTCGAGATATGAAAGAGTTAAGAAACAAAAGGATTTCCTTAGTGAAAGTACTATGGAATCGACACGAGTTGAAGAGGCTACGTGGGAGCCTGAGGACTCAATGAGGCAACAATATCCGAGCGTTATTTAAGCGGTAAGATTTTCGGGACGAAAATCCTTAATGGGGAGAGTTATAATGACGAATTTGACCCTAATTAGAATGGTCATTTTGAGACCACGAATCGAGCTAGAAATATTTAAATATTATATTTAGTGTTTATTATATGTGAATTTATGTGTGTGAAAGTTTAAGTAGAAAAATTTTATCGTTTAAGTATTGAATTTGATAAAAGGACTAAATCGCGTAAAAGCGTAAAAGTTGCATTCTTTAGTGTAAAGTGCTAGAATGATGATGGCTTCTTAATTTGAGGTATTAGGTGGGTAAATATTCCATTTTATAAGTTAGTGGATGGCTTTTGACAAATATGCCATTATTATATGTAATAGTTTATTTTATATTAAAGGTTATATTAGTAAATTAATTAAATAACCATTATATACATAATAAAATAAAATGAAAAAGCCATTATCATCTCATTTTGTTCTTTGGTGAATATGGGAGAAAGAAAAAGGGTTTTGTTCCTTTGAATTTGGCAATTAGAAGCACTAAATCAAGGTTAGTTTGAGCTCGATTTTTAATAATTTTTACGTTTTTGAGGTCGTTGCTTCGTATATTACCTGACCCATGCTTGAATTTTTGAGAATCATGTGTTTATGAGGTTCGGCCATTGATGAAATTTTTAGGTTTTTGATGCTTGATGATTTTAAATTAAAGATATGTTAAGGATTGATATGTTTTGTATTAGAAATTTTAGTGAATTTTAGTATTTAGGGCTAATTTGTAAAAGCAAATTTTTAGAGGGCTTATTTGCAAAATAAATGAAAGAAATGGACTTATAATGCCCTTGTGAACATTCAGCCCTTGCATAGTCTTGGCAAATTTTGTGTATTTTATGTTTTGTACAATTAGGACTAAATAGTAAAAATGTGAAATCTTAGGGGCAAAATGGTAGTTTGCATGTTTATGTATTTTGGGATTAAATTGAATTAAAATGTACTTGAACGAGTTGAATTTAATGTGTTCTAGATTAAGAACAAAGAAAAACGAGCTTGGATCGGGGGAAAACGAAAGTTGTCGACTAGCTTGTTAACGTTGTCCGTCGAAAGTCGAGGTAAATCCTTAAGCTAGATTATATTCAAGAATGAATTGTGAATGTGTTTAAAGACAATGTTTGATAAATTTGGGCATATTTTTATGTGATAGCGAATGTAAAGGAATTGCATTGAATTGGATATGTTTTGTTAATACCATGTAAAGGTGTATAATCGATATGATATCTGAAGTATACAATGATGTAACGATTTTATTTAGGAAATGTGAATAAGCTTAGTTGAGTTTGAAATGTGATAGAATTATGAAATTTAAGTGATTTAATTGGTTATGGTATTATTGAAATGTGCATTGAAATGTTGAAAATGTTGATATCTCGGGCTATTAGCCTAGCGAGGCCTTGTCTTGGTGTTATATCGAGCTTTGATGCCTAGCAGGGCCTTGTGCGGTGTTACTTATCGAGACTTAGTGCCTAGCAGGCTTAGTCTTGGGTGACATATTCAGAGCTTAGTGCCTAGCGGGCTTAGTCTTAGGTGACATATTCAGCTTCGTGCCTAACGGGCTTAGTGCCGTGACATATTCGGACTTCGCCTAGCGAGCTTAATGCGGTGTGTAACACCCCAAACCCGGTCTATCGTTGAGACTAGATTTGGTTTGTTACATGATTCGAACTATTCTTAAATCTTTTATGAGTTGAAAACTACAATATTGATTCTGAGTTTAAAATTTGTAGAGTATTAGATTTTGATAAATATTTAAAAACATTAGTTGAAAATCATTGTATTATCTAAAACCGTTAGGAGATTTGTTAAAGAGTTAACAATAAAAAGAATTATTTATAAAAGAATTTCATATACTTTGAAAACCCAAATTCATTTTAGTAAAGCATCATAAATCACACCCATGATTTAAAACCCAAATAAAGTTTAAATTCCAACACATAAAATCCATAAGTTATTTATAGAGGCCATTTATTACAACATCCCAAAATAGTAAAAATAATAATTAAAAGTTCGAATTTAAATAACCCTTATTTAGCGGTATGGCCTCCACGAAGTCATCCTCATTAAGTCCACATCGGTTTCCATTACGAGATGGAAAGAAATTAAAGGGTGAGTTACTTAGAACTCGATGTGTAACTCACTTACCACCATTATTGGGCAGTTGTCAAGATATTATCTTTGGGCTTGAGCCCAATTGAAATTCAATAATATATCATGAATTTAAAATAATTAATAATGCATAACAAAAAATGTAATTCCCAACCCAAACCTAATATCCATCCGCTAACACCCCGTACCAACCATCACACTGTGGGATCAAGTCAACCCACCCAGCCATCACACCAATCGTAGGCATTAAGCCTTTTTATAATCGTGGCATAGCCACTAGAACTAGAGCAATAAGCGATATTGTGCGAAACCACCGAACTAGAGGCAATAAGCCGATATTGTGGCGAAACCACCGAACTAGAGCAATAAGCGATATTGTGGCGAAACCACCGAACTAGAGCAATAAGCCGATATTGTAACAATGGCCATTCTTCTCTTCATAAATCCCACCCATGCAATTATACATGTACTTTAAAAATATAAAATTTATTATCAATACATAACATGGTGGGTTTTATCAATGACATTCATTTGGCCCATAATTATAGCAATTTATCCATTTAGCAATTTAGTGGGCTTTGGCCCATTTACCAAACTAAGCGTTTTGGCTAAATTTTAACGAACTAGAGTGTTTTGGCCCAATTTATCGAACTAGAGTATTCTGGCCCATTTTCACGAACTAGAGTATTTTAGGCCCATTTTCACGAACTAGAGTATTTACGGCCCATTTTCACGAACTAGAGTATTTCGGCCCATTTTCACGAACTAGAGTATTTACGGCCCATTTTCACGAACTAGAGTATTTACGGCCCATTTTCACGAAATATCCAATTTTCATAATAACAATTAATAACTCGAGGGCATTTTCGTAATTTTCACGATTTTGTCGTTTTTACGAATTTTCGTCATAATATCAATTTTTACGTTTTTACCGATCTAATCGTTTTTACGATTTTCTACCATCCGAAATTTGACATACAACCCAAAAATAATGAGGGTGAAATTACACACCTCGATCGTGAGTATTATCCCTTCTCGCTCCTCGGCACCTAAAATATATTTCGATTAGTTAGACAACTAATTACATAAAAATAATCTTATTTGTTAATGGATCCAAAATCTTACCCTCTTGATTTTGAATCACTTGATTTTCGGTTTTCCTTCGTTTATCGATTCACTAGCACGAGAATCCACCAACGATATACTTGACTCAGAGGTTCGTACTACTTGAATAATGGACTCCTTTGGAAGATGGCCCACAACCGGTGGAAAATCCCGATTGCGAAACCGCTCTTCGTTTGAATGGGGATTCTGAGATCCACCCTCTTACGATAACTAAACACCGCCCTTTTCTTCCCTATCTTGGCGGTCTTCAAGATCCAAAAGAATTTAGTTAGATCTAAAATAATATCAATAATACTAGAGATTTAAAGAGTAGGATTTCCTTACCAAAATGAAACGTTTCCAACGTTTCTCCCGATCTCTTGAGTTAGATCTCCGTTATTGCACTAAATAATAATAACGAAAAAACGTTATTAGAATGAGCGTTATTTCAATCCAAAAGACCTTCAATAATCTAATGACATTCGGCCATAATATCACTTATTAAAGCGAAAAATGGAAAGAAAAACCCTTACCTATGATCCACAATCGAAAAGAAAAGGATGGAGAATGGTGTCTAAATATTGAAGGATTGACTAAGTATATTCAAAGAAAAGAAAAATATTTGGTTTATAGGCACAATAGCATTCGGCCAAGAGAGTGAATATGGAGAAAATTTTGATTGAAAAGAAATAGTATAAAACGAAAGGATGATGGTGATGATGTTTTGATTTCAAGGAGAATAGAAGAAAAGAAAAGAAAAATATGAACTTAGGTCTTTGGTATATTCGGCCATGGCAAAGAAAAAGAAAGAGATTGATTTTGGTATAGATGATTTCGCACAAGGAGAATACAAAAGAAAGTTAACAAAATGAATAAAAGTGACCAAATGGTCAAGAGATATTGGCAACCAAATGCAAAATTCGACCAAAAGGGATATTGAAAGGAGATGAATAAAATTCTGCACAAAGTGCAAAGGTTAACCAAAGAGAAAAGAATGAGATTTTTGCCAAACTAACAAAATTTTGGCTCTCCTCCCCTACCAATATTGCCGTCCAGCCTATGGTCAATTGGCCATTATTTCTTTCAAATTTTCCCTTGATAAGTGCCTTATGTCCCCTATCTTTCCTTAAACTTTTGATTTCATACCATATGTTAGTTGTTACCTTAATCCTTGATACACTAACCAAAAATACATGGTCAACACCTTCCTTATATGTCCCCTTGCCGACACTTCATAGCCATGAGCGAAAATTAAAACAAAAATTTTATCTAGGTGCTATACAAGGATTGAACCTCTTCCCTCTTACTTGAACCCATCGCCAATCTCCACCATGCCATATGCTCATTTTATGACACTTTTTAGCATAATTTAGCTTAAGTCTTAATCACCTTTGTTTCACTTCCATAAATCTCACTTTAAAAATTTTATTTCTTCTCCAAATTATGCTTTACCCTCTCAAGATTTCAATAAACACCAAATTAAAATAAAAGATTTTTTTTCCTTTAAAATCTAAACACCAAAATCATGCCAATTTAAATACTCAAATTTTTAGGGTGTTACAACTCTACCCTCCTTAAAGAAAATTTAGTCCTCGAAATTTACAGTTGAAAAAGGTGAGGTATTCTTCTTGAATTGCATCCTCTGGCTCCCACGTAGCTTCTTCCACTCCGTGGTTCGCCATAGAACTTTGACCAGCAGTGCAGTTTTCTTCCTTAATACCTTGACATCTCGGTCTAGGATTTCCTTGGTTCTTCTTCAAAGGACAAATCTGGATTCACTCTAATTCTTCTCTAGGTATAATGTGCAAAGGATCCGATCTATAACGCCTCAACATGGAAACATGAAAGACATTATGAATTTGATCTAACTCGGAGGTAACTCAATCGATATGCCCTTTGGACCAACACGCTTGAAGACACGATAAGGTCCAATATATCTAGGACTTAGCTTGCCCTTCCTTAGAATCGAAGATCTTTTTCCAAGGAGATACCTTCAAGAAAACCCGATCTCCACACTATACTCGATGTCCCTCCGCTTGGATCTGCGTCGACTTACATCTATCGAGGCTTCTTTCAACCGTGCTCGAATAACTTTTAACTTATCCTCGGTCTCGGATATCATCTCGGGACCTAACATCATCTTTTCGCAACTCGGTCCAACAAATAGGAAGCGACACTTACGACCATACAATGCCTCGTAAGGTGCCATCGAATGCTAGGCGATAGGCTGTTGTTATCATAAATTACGCGGTGGTAGATAATCCTCCCAACTACCCACGAAGTCGATTACATCCTCTTAACATATCTTCCAATATCGTATTACTCTCTCCGTGACCATCGGTGAGGATGAAAAGCCGTCTTGAAATTCAACTTTGTCCCCAAGGCTTCATGCGAGCTTTCGAGAATCGTGATGTGAACCTAGGGTCCCTATCGATATAATAGATCTGGTACCCCATGTAACCTCACAATTTCGGATCGTAAAGTTTCGCCAATTTACGCAATGAATAATCCGTCAATGAGCGGCAAGAAATGGCGGTCTTCGTCAACCGATCAACAATTACCCAAAGCGGAATTTTTCTTAGCAGGTGTTAACGGTAACCCACCAACAAAATCCATAGTTATCCTCTCCCATTTCCAAAGAGGAATCTTTATCGGTTGTAACAATCCAGGACGGTAATTGATGTTACGCCTTCACTTGCGACAAGTCAAACATTTTCCCACGAACTCGGTAATCTCACGCTTCAACCACAGCCTGTCATCATTCACGAAGATCTCGATACATCTTATTTCCTCGGGATGCATAGCATAAGGACTACTATCGCCTCCGTAGAATCGATTGCCTCAAATCTAGATCCTTAGGCATGCATACTCTCCTCGAAAGCACAACACACCCTCCGTGTTTATTCCAAAATCCTCAATTTCGCCATTTTCAACTTGTGCGAGTAAAGGTCCCAACTTCTCATCGATGTACATTTTTCCTTGATTTGTTCCGATACACGAGGCTTCACATAGATTACGCTAACAAGCGCCATCCTCGTCTGAGACTCAAATGGGCAAATAGAGCTCTTAATTGAGATCTGCCTTACGACTTAACGCGTCGGCTACCACGTTAGCCTTTCGGGATGGTATTCGATGGAGAAATCATAATCTTTTAACAATTCTACCCATCTTCTTTGTCTTAAATTTAACTCCTTACGGGTAAGGAGGTATTTAAGACTCTTGTGATCCGTGTAGATTATGGACTTCTCACCATAGAGATAGTGCCTCCAAATCTTTAGAGCAAAGACAACGGCGGCTAACTCCGGATCATGAGTAGGGTAGTTTACTTCGTGTGGTCTCAATTGACGAGAAGCATAGGCCACCACCTTTCCATTTTGCATCAACACACAACCCGGACCGTGTGAGGCGCATCACAATAAGCGATAAATTCTTTTCCGACCTCGGGTTGAATTAAAGCTGGAGCTTCATCGGGATCTTCTTCAATTTTCAAAACTTTCTTCTTTTTTTCGGTCCGGATATCGGAGCTCCCTTTCGCATAGCATTTAGTTAGGGTGCGACAATCAATGAAAACCCTCTACAAAGCGTCTATAGTATCCGGTAAGCCTAAGAAACTCGAATTTCACTCTCGATGTTGGTGGCTTCCAATCGAATAGCCTCAATTTTCGAGGATCCACCCTTATTCCTTGGTGATACTACATGACCAAGGAAAGTCACCTCCTTTAGCCAAAATTCGCATTTACCAAATTTGGCATACAATTGCTTATCACGAGTAATTGTAATACTATCCGTAAATCTTGGTCATGTTCCTCCTCATTTCTCGAATAAACCAATATATCATCTATGAACACTACCACAAACCGGTCTAAATATGGTTGAAAGACTCGGTTCATCATGTCCATAAATGCACGGTGGTGCATTGGTTAATCAAGCGGCATCACTACAAACTCATAGTGTAAAGTAGCGTGTCCGAAATGCCGTCTTATAAATGTCGCTTCTTTTACCTTAAGTTGGTGATAACCCGACCTTAAATCAATTTTGGAGAAAAGCTGAAGCTCCCTTCAATTGATCAAGCAGTCGTCAATTCTCGGCGAGAGGATCCGATTCTTGATCGTCAATTTATTCAAGCTGCATGTAGTCAATGCACATACGCATCGATCCATCCTTCTTCTTGACGAACAAAGCTGGTGCTCCCACGGAGACACACTTGGTCGAATGAATCCCGATCCGGCAATTCTTGAATTTGAGCTTTGAGCTCGACCAACTCCTTGATTGCCATTCTATAGGGAGCAATGGACCTTTGGAGCCGTCGAGCAAAAGCTCAATGCCAAATTCTACTTCTCGATCGGAGGTATACGGGAAGTTCTTGAAATACATCGGAAATTCCTTCACCGTCCTCACATCATTCACGGATAATTCTTTGGCATCAAAGCACGAGATAAAGGCTAGGAATGCCCGTGCCCTTTCGCACCAACTTCCCGCTTTTAATGCAGATACCACATTTGCGGATAGTTCTTTCGTTCACCAATCATTATGATTTCCTTATCATCAAGGTCCTTCTTGACATTCGTTTTCAGCACAATCCAATTGCGCCGATGGTTAACCAACGGTCCATGCCGAATGAGATCGAACTCGTGAAAGGTAGTTCCATCAAATTTGCTAAGAATACTTCCTCTTGGATTTTTAAGGCACGTCCTTAAATATTTTATTAACGATTCTTGGTTGTCTAAAGGGTGATTCTTGTCATCTCATTTCGATAATTTGATTCTAAATTGATTTCGGATATGGCACTAGATACATATGAATGAGTAGAGCCAATATCTATTAAGGCAATAACGGTACATCAAAAATGAAGAACGTCTGGTTATCACATCAGTGCATTGCCATCCTCATGGCGTCTAGCGCATAGACCAGTCCGGTATCTTGCATCGCATTTCCTCTATTACCATTTCCTCGACCGGTGCACCTTGACCACGACCAGCCCCATTACCACCACGACACGGTCCACGACCTCTCGGTGGCTCTTGATTACCTGGCGGTTGTGCATCATTATTACGGACTTCTTGAGTCGTATCCATTCGTCGAGGACAACTTTTGTCTTGATGTTCCATTGAACGCATTTGTAGCATGCACCGTTTTCTCAACATTCCCAAAATGCCTCTTCCCACTCGGTGCAATCTCGACTTGATTATTTGCTCTGGGGTTACGCCTTGGCGATTCATCATTTGGGGTTTCTTACGGAATCTCTTGGAAGAACCGAGGCTGCTGTGTCTCTCTCTTGTTTGGGATCTTTCTCGGTTACGCGTTACGAGTTCTTAGCCTCTTGGCTATTTTAGCCTTCTCCACGAGTGGAAAAATTTCTAACTTCTGCGGAGCAATCAAAACCCTCGACTCATCATTAAGTCCATCCTCGAAGCGTACTAGCGTTCATGATCATTGCTACAATTGTCCGGGCATAACGGCTCGGGCGTAAAACTTCGACTTCATATCTTGCCACGGTCTTACTTCCTTGGACAAGATTGAAATTCCTTCCTTGAGCATCTACATAGCTCGTTAGGCGTATTTTCCTTGGGGCGGCTTTAAAGAATTCCCGATTAATCGATGCGGCTTGATTGCCTTCTCGAGCAGTGAGCCACCAGCGTCGCCTCATCTCTCAATAAGGATCTGCCCTCTCGGTTTTTGCTCGGCCGTGCATTCCATATCATCCATAATCCGTTCCACGACTTGAGCGATATTCGGCCACATTGAGCTACACGAGACTCCTCGAAAACTACGCATTATTCGCCTTAAGTCGCTCTGAAATTGACCCACGAGTTGTTGGCCCAATTCTAGTTCAGTGACCCTTTCCAAGACTTCGTAGCATTGCTTGAGTCAATGCATGATCTTCTTCCATGTGATCGCGTGATCCGGTCTCACTTTCTATTGGCCGAGTCGTCCACTTACAGCATATGATTTGGTGCTTGGTAGTAGCACCTCGGCCTCTACTACGGCCACGTCTACGCGTCCACGACCACGTCCTCTTGTACTCATGATTGCTTGTTCGTTTATCGATTACAAGTTTTATGAATCGAAATTTTGTTTGGTGTTTATTAACGATATTTTATGAGATTTGAGATATAAAGTTGTTTTTATAGCGTGTCCTATAGTCTCAATCTCTGAGTTTTCACATCTAAAACTAGAAGTTCTAGAGTGTTCCTATGATCATATCATAGTAATCATTAAACAATAATACTTACTTGACTTGTTGCTTGGGATGCTTGTGGTGCCATCTTGATCTTTAAAATATCATTGAGCGTTTTCATACGAAATTATTTTTGAACCCAAACCACAGTAGAGTTTTTGAAGCGGGCTCGATACCACTAAATGTAACACCCCAAACCGGTCTATGCGTTGAGACTAGATTTGGTTTGTTACATGATTCGAACTATTCTTAAATCTTTTATGAGTTGAAAACTACAATATTGATTCTGAGTTTAAAATTTGTAGAGTATTAGATTTTGATAAATATTTAAAAACATTAGTTGAAAATCATTGTATTATCTAAAACCGTTAGGAGATTTGTTAAAGAGTTAACAATAAAAGAATTATTTATAAAAGAATTTCATATACTTTGAAAACCCAAATTCATTTTAGTAAAGCATCATAAATCACACCCATGATTTAAAACCCAAATAAAGTTTAAATTCAACACACATAAAATCCATAAGTTATTTATAGAGGCCATTTATTACAACATCCCAAAATAGTAAAAATAATAATTAAAAGTTCGAATTTAAATAACCCTTATTTAGCGGTATGGCCTCCATGAAGTCATCCTCATTAAGTCCACATCGGTTTCCATTACGAGATGGAAAGAAATTAAAGGGTGAGTTACTTAGAACTCGATGTGTAACTCACTTACCACCATTATTGGGCGAGTTGTCAAGATATTATCTTTGAGCTTGAGCCCAATTCGAATTCAATAATATATCATGAATTTAAAATAATTAATAATGCATAACAAAAAATGTAATTCCCAACCCAAACCTAATATCCATCCGCTAACACCCGTACCAACCATCACACTGTGGGGATCAAGTCAACCCACCCGCCATCACACCAATCGTAGGCATTAAGCCTTTTTATAATCGTGGCATAGCCACCGAACTAGAAGGCAATAAGCGATATTGTGGCGAAACCACCGAACTAGAGGCAATAAGCCGATATTGTGGCGAAACCACCGAACTAGAGGCAATAAGCGATGTTGTTGCGAAACCACCGAACTAGAGGCAATAAGCGATATTGTGGCAACTGGCCATTCTTCTCTTCATAAATCCCACCCATGCAATTATACATGTACTTTAAAAATATAAAATTTATTATCAATACATAACATGGTGGGTTTTATCAATGACATTTCATTTGGCCCATAATTATAGCAATTTATCCATTTAGCAATTTAGTGGGCTTTGGCCCATTTACCAAACTAGAGCGTTTTGGCTAAATTTTAACGAACTAGAGTGTTTTGGCCCAATTTATCGAACTAGAGTATTTACGGCCCATTTTCACGAACTAGAGTATTTTCGGCCCATTTTCACGAACTAGAGTATTTTCGGCCCATTTTCACGAACTAGAGTATTTCCGGCCCATTTTCACGAACTAGAGTATTTACGGCCCATTTTCACGAAATATCCAATTTTCATAATAACAATTAATAACTCGAGGGCATTTTCGTAATTTTCACGATTTTGTCGTTTTCACAATTTTCGTCATAATATCAATTTTACGTTTTACCGATCTAATCGTTTTTCGATTTTCTACCATCTGAAATTTGACATACAACCCAAAAATAATGAGGTGAAATTACACACCTCGATCTAGTGAGTATTATCCTTCTCGCTCCTCGGCACCTAAAATATATTTCGATTCGTTAGACAACTAATTACAAAAATAATCTTATTTGTTAATGGATCCAAAATCTTACCCTCTTGATTTTGAATCACTTGATTTTCGGTTTTCCTTCGTTTATCGATTCACTAGCGTAGAGAATCCACCAGCATATAATGACTCAGAGGTTCGTACTACTTGAATAATGGACTCCTTTGGAAGATGGCCCACAACACGGTGGAAAATCCGATTTGCGAAACCGCTCTTCGTTTGAATGGGGATTCTGAGATCCACCCTCTTACGATAACTAAACACGCCCTTTTCTTCCCTATCTTGCGATCTTCAAGATCCAAAAGAATTTAGTTAGATCTAAAATAATATCAATAATACTAGAGATTTAAAGAGTAGGATTTCCTTACCAAAATGAAACGTTTCCAACGTTTCTCCCGATCTCTTGAGTTAGATCTCGTTATTGCACTAAATAATAATAACGAAAAGAACGTTATTAGAATGAGCGTTATTTCAATCCAAAAGACCTTCAATAATCTAATGACATTCGGCCATAATATCACTTATTAAAGCGAAAATGGAAAAGAAAAACCCTTACCTATGATCCACAATCGAAAAGAAAAGGATGGAGAATGGTGTCTAAATATTGAAGGATTATTAAGTATATTCAAAGAAAAGAAAAATATTTGGTTTATAGGCACAATAGCATTCGACCAAGAGAGTGAATATGGAGAAAATTTTGATTGAAAAGAAATAGTATAAAACGAAAGGATGATGGTGATGATGTTTTGATTTCAAGGAGAATAGAAGAAAAGAAAAGAAAAATATGAACTTAGGTCTTTGGTATATTCGGCCATGGCAAAGAAAAAGAAAGAGATTGATTTTGGTATAGATGATTTCGGCACAAGGAGAATACAAAAGAAAGTTAACAAAATGAATAAAAGTGACCAAATGGTCAAGAGATATTGGCTTAACCAAGTGCAAAATTCGGCCAAAAAGGGATATTGAAAGGAGAGGAATAAAATTCTGCACAAAGTGCAAAGGTTAACCAAAGAGAAAAGAATGAGATTTTTGCCAAACTAACAAAATTTTGGCTCTCCTCCCCCTACCAATATTGCCGTCCAGCCTATGGTCAATTGGCCATTATTTCTTTCAAATTTTCCCTTGATAAGTGCCTTATGTCCCCCCTATCTTTCCTTAAACTTTTGATTTCATACCATATGTTAGTTGTTACCTTAATCCCTTGATACACTAACCAAAAATACATGGTCAACACCTTCCTTATATGTCCCCTTGCCGACACTTCATAGCCATGAGCAGAAAATTAAAACAAAAATTTTATCTAGGTGCTATACAAGGGATTCGAACCTCTTCCCTCTTACTTGAACCCATGCGCCAATCTCCACCATGCCATATGCTCATTTTATGACACTTTTTAGCACTTAATTTAGCTTAAGTCTTAATCACCTTTGTTTCACTTCCATAAATCTCACTTTAAAAAATTTTATTTCTTCTCCAAATTATGCTTTACCCTCTCAAGATTTCAATAAACACCAAATTAAAATAAAAGATTTTTTTTTTTCCTTTAAAATCTAAACACCAAAATCATGCCAATTTAAATACTCAAATTTTTAGGGTGTTACACGGTGAATTGATATAAATGGAAAATTTGAGAATCAAACAAGGTAAGTTATATATAATGTTTTGTGTCAAAAGCTCGGGTAAGAGTTGGCATATTATGTTTGCAAAGGATGAAGTGAGCAAATTTCTTATCGTTAAATCAAATACGATGTACTGAAATGGTCAATTCCACAAGTACTTTATTTTATAATGTTGAACCTATCATTAATGTGTATGTACATTGCGTATATGTGAAGTTGATAAAGTATGTGTTCATGACAACATAGTGATAGTAATTTATACAAATGTGACACTAGTATTCGGCTAAGTGTATTATATATATATAGAAATATTTATGTACAATATGATAGGATTGAAGATTAAAATGTTTACATGTACGTTCATTAAAATTATATGTGCTTAACACTTACTAAGCTAGTGAGCTTACTTTGTGTGTTTTCGCTGTTCGTTTTATAGATTTTGGTCAAGCTATAGGCTCGAAGGATCGTTGGTGAAGTCAACCACACTATCACTCTCTTTGGTATATATATATATATATATGTTTTGAATACTTTTTGAGCCAAAGGCATGTATAGACTAAATCTCTTATGTTGTGATCGAATGATATGTATATGTATGTATGCCATGCGAAAATGGCTATGCTTTTATGAATGTGTGATTTGTAATATGGTCATGGTATTAGTGATGTGAATAATTGGTTTTGCTTTATGTTAACTTCAAAGGTTTATTTTATGGTTTAAGCATATGCAAGTAAGGTATTATATTAAGTGACCTTTTACTTACTTTAAAGTAAAGGGATAATGATCATGATGATTTGCGAAAATGGCTTGTCCCTTAAGGTTTAAATTTGATTGTATAGGTTTCTTTATTTGAGTTGGTTTGAGTTGGTTAAGTTATGAATTTACTATTGGAGATTTTAGTAATGGATTAAATATGGTTCAAATATCTATTAAATATGGTTCAAATATCTATGTGACATTGGAATGATGATGATTTATTTGGCATGTTTAGTTGAATGTATCAATGTGATTTGGTATGATTGACATAAATTGAATTTTGTGCATGTGTTAACCAGAAGTGAAATAGTAATGAGTAATTTGATGTGAAATCATGTATACATTCGGTTATGTGAAATAAATGGCATGTAGTAGTGTATGTGGCATAAGGTTATTATGTTGATAAGTTTAAAATAATAGGTATATGTCGAATAGGTAATTGGGTGGTTTGATAATGTGATTTGGTAGAAGTGATAAAACATGCCAAAGATTATATGATCTATATAAGTTATATTAACCGTTTGTATAGGAAGTTTTATGCTATGTTTTTTTTTTTTAAAATTGACATATTCGAATATGGTTTGAACAAGCGCATATACATTTAGTTTAAGATTATATAGTTTGAGCAAAAAACATAAATATATGCAAGTATGCGAAATTGGCTTAAATGGATTATGATAAGATATCAATGTTTAAGTTTGCTATGGTAGTATAATCTCGAAATGCATTTTTTTTCTTGCTTTTAATGAATGAAAATGAATGATATGATTTGTGTTAAGCATAGTAATGCCCTGGAACTTTAACCCGACAACGGACACGGTTTAAGGGTGTTACACGGATCTGAAGCGTATTTTTTTTTGTTCATTGGTAAAGAGGATTCAAGATTGGTAATTGGTAAAATTTTCGTTGTTTTGGCCAATTTTTTATTGACAATTTGGTATCATTTTTCTTTTCACCCCAAACTCGTTTTTCATCTTTTTGACGAATCCATGCAACCATGAAGAGGCATATTCCATTTATTTTCTTTCTCCTTGCCGAATGCATACAAACTTTGAGACCATTTCATTGTTCATTCATCATCCTTGG
Source organism: Gossypium rotundifolium (assembly GCA_025506655.1). Classification (NCBI taxonomy): domain Eukaryota; kingdom Viridiplantae; phylum Streptophyta; class Magnoliopsida; order Malvales; family Malvaceae; genus Gossypium; species Gossypium rotundifolium. The sequence goes on from CP106723.1 coordinate 79,236,179, forward strand.
AAACCGAAACAAATCCATCATTCCTCTTCTTCTTTTCTTTTCGCAAAATCATTCAAGCATCACTTCCACTCTAATATTTTTCACCATAGCCGAATCTTGAGTCCACTATTTCTCTATAGCCGAATCTTCCATCCTTTCATTTATCTTCCTTTTTCATTCAGGTTGTCATTCACCTTTTGAACAATCGGTAAGAACTCTTTCAATTCTTTTTATTTTCTTCTCTCTATTTTCGAATCTATATGATGTTTTGGGAGGGTCTTTTTGACTGAAATCATTATCTATTTCTCTTTTAAACAAATCCCTTTCTTCTTCGTAGTGATATAGTGGAAGGCCGAACTATCATTCTTCTGAAATCATCTCGTAATCACTATGATTCGGATTTAAAATCTTTAAGGTAAGAGTTCTTCACGGATTCTATAATCACTCTTTATTCGTTAAGATGTTTATAATATGGTGATAGTTAATCGATTGTAATTTTAGGGACTAAATCGTTTGATCCATCCAATCATTGATCACTCGGGATTAGTGGTAAGCCGATCTTCACCCTTTTTATTCAAATCCGTACTTTATCGTAATACTAATCGATGGAGGCTTGTGGTAACAATTTGAAAGGGAAATCTAGTGGAGATCTCAAAAGGAGTGGATTGACAATCCCAACTCCTAAATTCAAACGAAGGGTTGTTTCGGCTATTCGAGACTTTCCACCAGGTTGTGGACCCTCGTCCGGTGAGAATCAACTATTTGAAGTTGTTCGTAATTGTGAGGCATCAGCGATTCAGGATTTTCCACCAGGTTGTGGACCGTTAATTGGGGAAAACTGACAAATCATAGTTGTTCGCGATCCTGAGGGTAAAATATTAGATCGTTTGTTTTAGAGTAGATTTATTAGATCGCGTTCATCTTCTAATCGAGCATTATAATATTTTAGGTGTCAACGATCAAAAAAGCGTAGTGCTTACCATAATCAGGTGTGTAATCTCACACCGTATTCCGTGGGTTAGAGATTAATGTCTTAATGATAGTAAATCGTTTGATTAAAATCGTATAAATGTGAAACCAAGAAAATGGTTTAAAGCACATTAATTGATAAAATTGATATATTTGTTATTTGGGCCAAACTGGTATATTTGATATGTAGGCCAAATTGATATATTTGTTATATGGGCCAAATTGGTATATTTGATATGTGGGCCAAATTGATATATTTGTTATATGGGCCAAATTGGTATATTTGATATGTGGGCCAAATTGATATATTTGCTAAATGGGCCGATCTGAAAATATGCGAAATGGGCCAAGTAATATTCTGCTTAGTGGGCCAAGCTCATAAATTGTTATAATGGGTCATAAAAATTGTAAGAAATATCTGAATACATTGTTGTGAATTGTTATGCATTATATACATGTTTTGCATAGGATAGGATGATGATGAAGAGAAATTCTGGTAGCTCTGCTACATAAATCTGGTGGCTCTGCCACAAATCTGAAAAACAGCAATGTCATGTAAATTATGTTAATCTGGTGTCTTGTCCACAAATTTGATATAAATGGCTTAATGCCTACTTTTGGTGTGTTGGCGGGGTGGGTGACTAAAGCTCCCCACAGGTGTGTTGGTTGGTACGGGTGATGTGTAGCGGATTGAAAATTAGGTTTGGTTTGGGAATTTCATATCATATGCATATTATATATATAAGACACATTTATTATTATTGTATGTGGGCTTAGGCCCAAACATGTGCTTAATGAATGTTGGTCCAGTGGACAACGGTAAGTGGGTTACACACTGAGTTCTAGTAACTCACTGTCGTTTTCCTTATCTCTTTCAGGTAATGATCAGTGATGGAGACTTGGGCTGTAGATGTCTCGGTGGAGGTCATACTTCAAAACGGTTAAATTTGAAATTTTGGATTTCTTTTAATATTTTTAATTATTTGGCTATTTGAGTTAAGGTTGTAATAAGGCCTCCGGATTAATTTTTGGTTTTGTTTATTGTTTGATGAATTTATAAACTACTTAAAGTATTTTAATTTAGATTTTAATTTCTAAATACTTAAATAAACATTTTATTTAAAAAATAAGAAATAATATATATACACAAAAGGTTTTCATAAAATTTTCATAAATTAATACTTTAAATTTTCATCATTTCTTTTCAAAATACTTTAATTTCTTTTAAAATTTTCTTTAATTGTTAACGATATTTTCAAAGTTACAATTATAAGATCTTACATCTCAAGCTGTCGATTTATCAATCAAATATTTTACTCAATAAATATTTCGTCAAAAATTTTTGAAATCAGTTTTACTTTAAATAGGACTCAAAGTATATTTATTTTGTGTGATATGCCAAATCTGGCCTTGAACGCATAGGCCGGGTTTAGGGTGTTACATGTATAGGGTGCTTTGTAATTGTATTATGGTGTATGCATTGTTGGTGTTTTGGCGTGTATAAGCCATGGAATGCTACGTTGTTCGATACACATTGATGCCTCACCAAGTTATGTGAGTTTGGTTACTTTAAAGTGCTTGTTTATAAGGATATCGTGGCATGATGATGATGGCTTGAAAACGGTTACTGTAACTGTAACACCCCAAACCCGGTCAATACGCCACAACCGAATCTGGTATGTCACTAAGGAAAATATTTTTGAAAGAATCGAATCAATTATAAAATTTCAAAGAGTTTTTCACAAAATTTGTAACACCCCAAACCCGGCCCATTCGCTATGACCGAATTTGAAATGCCACTGCAATAAATGTTTGAAAAACTTTTGACTTAGAATTAAAAACATAAAATTTTGTTGTCTTTACTAAAACATTGTGTAATTAAAATTTCAAGTAAAACTAAGTTGTTTAAAATAAAACATTTTCAAATAATAATATAATCGACAAACCAACATAAAACATAATAAAAGTCCTTAAATACTTAAAATGGCCCTTATTTCAAAAATTAAATACTTAAAATAATGAAACATAAATTGTATAAAGAGAATCCATTTCTGCATGGGCCACCTCGTATCGACTCCAACCCGGTCCAAGCTTTATGCATCACCTGAAAGGTTTGAGAAAAATTGGGTGAGTCAAACAGACTCAGTGCATAGTTATTACACATGCCTCCATGTATGGGCTTGGCCCATATCCACACATCACGCACATATCAAATGATAAGGCATTATATCCACATAATTCCACCTGTTGGGCTTGGCCCATATCCACATTGATCCACATAAATAGTCATGCAAAATGCATGAATATGTAACATGAAGCCCAACCCAACCTAAAGTCCATCCGTTACTCCTACCTTAGCAGACTCCCTGCCCAAGGCCGTGGCTAATCCACCGATCACATAGTGATCCACATATCTTACCTTGGCAGACTTGCTACCCAAGGCCGTGGCTAAGCCACCGATCACATAGCGATCCACATATCTTACCTTGGCAGACTTGCTGCCTAAGGCCCAATCGGCCCAATCCTACTAGGCCCAATTTCGGGATGTTACAAGATAACCCCAAACTCGCCCATGCGTTATGACCGGATCGACATGTCACATGAGAAAACATGTTAAATCCTTTTGATTAGTACTAAAATAGGTATTGATTTTTAAAATCAAGAAAACAAGTTTGATTTGAAATATTTGTTAAAATACTACTAACCTCGAAGATTGATTGATAAATCGATAATTTTGAATTAGAAATTTTATAAATCGTGACTTTTGAAAATATTGTTGATATTTCGAGAGAAAATTTTGAGTTAAAATATTCATAGAAGTTTGTTATGAAATCCATTTGTTAATCTATTTTGGAAAATCCTTATTTAAGTTTTTGAAAATTCCCATTTCAAAATAATTTAAGCAACGTAATAAGTTAAGTCAAACATAAAGCAAAAATTAAAATATTTTAGAGGCTTTATTACAACATAAAAACCGAAAATAGTAAAGTAAATGGAAATAAAAATCCAAAGCTCAAAATAAACACCATTTCTGAAGTATGGCCTCCACTGAGTCATCCATGGCCCAAATCCACGTTACTAAGCATTACCTGCAAGGGTTAAGGAAAAGGGTTGAGTTACTAGAACTCAGTGCATAATCCCCTTACCGTTGTCCACTAGGCTTGGACCCGTTTACCAATAACTTGGGCTGGAGCCCATTTAGCATAATCTTGAGCCTAAGCCCATTTATAAAACAGAATATATACATATATAATTATGTGCAAAGTATGTAACCCAACCCATCCTAATAATCCATCCGCCACACACCACTCATACCCTCCCATCACACCTGTGGGGATCAAGTCAACCTACCCATCCAAACACACCAATTGCAGGCAAGTTGCCATTTATAACAAATTTTGATTGTATCCAAGCCACCGGAATCATAGTGAATCATGTTAAAAACATTTTTGTGGCAATACCACCGAAATCACTTCGCTTCAACATTTCCCATCCCATGCAAAATTATGTAAATGCAACATACATAATAAATCATGATATTTACAGATACAAACGACAATGATTAATTCAGAGATTCATTACAAAAATTTGGTCCATTATAACACTTTTCAAATCGACCCATTAGGGCAATCTATCAAATCGGCCCATTAGGGGCATCTTCGTAATTTGGCCCATTAGAGGCATTTTCGTAATTATCACAGTTAGGGGCATTTTCGTAATTCTAATAGTGTTAATACCGTTTTTGACAAATTTATCAAAATAGTGTAATTTAGACCAATTTCCGATTTACGCCTTATTAAGATTTTAACCATAACGATTTATTTCCAATATGATATCGAATCTTAAAACCCACGAAAAAATGTGTGAGATTAAACACCTGATTACGGTAAGTACTAGACCTTCTTGATCATCGACACCTATGATATCATAGCACTTGATTAAATGACATACGTGATTTTATTAATCTAACTCTAAAATAAACGATCTGAAATGTTTACCCTTAGAATCGTGATCGACCACGATTTGACTACTTTCACCGGATGATGGTCCACAACCCAGTGGAAAATCTCAGACTGTCGATACCGCCCTTCGTTTGAATTTAGGAGTAGGAATCACAAATCCACTCCTTTTTAATTCTCTGATCGCATTTCCTTTCGAATCGGTACCACTTGCTTCTATAGGAAAAAGTCTTAATCAAGATGATATTACGATGATATATATATATCGATTGTCTAAGGAAAAAGGGTTTGGCTTGCCACTATTTTCGAAGGATCAACGATTGAATAAGAATGAATGATAAATCACTATAATAAATGTGTATACATAGTCATCAATCTGTTTTAGCGGAATAACCAAGTATTGAGATATTGAACCTTGAAGAAATCCCTTACCTTGACAATAAGAGATCCACTTCTTTTGATTGGGCGCAAGACTAGAAATGATTCGGCTAAGATATGGTATTCGTCCAATCCACTAGAATAATACAAATATTATCAAAATAAGAGGTAGTGAAGAAAAACACCATTTCGGTTTAGAAACAATATGAAACAACCAAATAATGATGGACACTCATTTGGCTAAGGAGAAATAGAACGAAAAGATTTGAATAAAAACACTTACCCGGTTTAACCAAAAAAGAAAAGTCCAACTTGTAAGATGAAGAAGAGGATGATCAAAATTCGGTTATGAAAATGTGGAATAAAGAAGAAGGAAGAAAGGTTGAAGAATTTTGTGAAAAGAAATGAAAAGATGGAGAAAGGGAGCTTAATAGTTTCGGCTAAACAAGAGAAAAAGATGGACAATTGTGCTAGAGTGATTCAGCCATCAAAAGAAACATGAGCAAAAGTGGTTTGAAGGTCATGACAAAACAAAAGAGAAAAATGACCAAATGGATTAGAAGGTTTAGGCCAAAGCAAGGGGAAAAGAAATTGGAAAAGAAAGTACCAAAATGACTTTACTGATTCGGTATAACAAAGAAAAAAATGAACTATTTTGGCCTAGAGTGTTTCAGCAAGAAAGTAAAAAGGTTTAGAAAAGAAACACAAAATGTTTAGACAAAGAAATTATACTTCTCATTCACTAAACTAGCAAAAGCTATAGGAAAATTCGGCTCTCCCTTCCCCCTTTACAAAACCGTATGACACAATTGCCTAAAGGGTAAATGTTCACCAAAACAAAATCTTTCCAAAACATCACCCACATAAAAGGCGAACATGTTCCTTTCTCTTGCCTTTTTCTTTTGATTCTTTCCTTCATTATCCCTTATCTTTCTCCTTACCATAAACCTTAGCCACCATTCCATAATTAAAAAGTCTTCCTTACCATAAATAGGACCATGGCTGACACTTAAGATAGGAGTACAAAAAAAAAATTAATCAAAATTTTGCACAAGATGGGATTTGAACCATTTTCCTCCATGTTATCCACTTGATGCCACACCATTCCACCATGTGCTCCACTTATGCTAGCAAAATACGCATTTACTTACTTAAGTCTTGATGCCACTTGCCTTCTCTCCTTAAAGTGCTTAAACACAAAAATTTACCTATATACCTTGAACCCAGAACTTCCTAGAAACCCCATAACTTTCCAAAATCATATTCCTAATAAATCCAACTAGAAATAATGCCGTTCTCTTGTTCTCAAAAATTTTAAACACTCCTACGCCCAAGGCCCAATGGGCCCAATTCTATTAGGCCCAATTTTGGGGCGTTATAATTTTACCCCCTTAAAGAAATTTCGTCCTCGAAATTTCCAACCAACTACTAAACGCACCGCTCAAGTCACACCAGTATGCTTTCGCTGCGCACTCTATTCTTAATAACACTAAGGTACTTTTAACTAAATCTTGAATCCTCTTTCACACAACCAAAATATACCTGACTTGATGGTGAAGAAACAATCCTGAGCCTTATGCTCCTTAGACCCGCATCTCAAACATGCTCCTAACCTCCTCCAGCACTTACCCGGATGACGCCTTCTACAATAATTGCAAGCCAAAAAGTTTGGACATGCCTTAACACGCTTTACGGAATAAGACTATGACCTTCAAGAACCGCGATCTCCTTTCTTCTCAAACTCCACACACCCAACTCAAAGTGTTTAACATCCTCAAAAATTTCCTTAACTAATTGAGTTAGCTCATCAACCCCGGATTGATCATGAGATCCCGTCTCAGCCATTTTCGAAGCTAGTACGTCCATTTCGAGCACATGCCTCGATGCTGAAGATCCAGTCCTAGCACCTCAACCTCTACCACAGCTACGTGTATCTCGTCCTCGTCCTCTAGCGCTCATGTTTGCTAAGTCGATTTAATCTTATTAAGAGTCTTATGGATTAGTATACTATTCAGTGTTTATTAAATAATGTTTTATGGAGTATAGGAAGTAAGGTCGTTTTCGAAAACGTATCCTAAATTCTCAATCTCTATAGTTTTAACTTCGAAGCTAAAAGTTCTAGAGTATTTCTATAGTCATACGACAATAATCATAAAAAGAAAACATAAACTTACTTGACTTGGTGCCGGATACCCGTGGTGCTATACTTCCTTTAGAACATGCATTTATAAATCAAAGTTTCAACAGCTTTGGAAATTGTTTTTGAATCCAAACTATAGCTAAGTTTTGCATCTGGGCTCTGATACAATAAAATGTAACACCCCAAACCCAGCCCATGCATTATGACCAGAAATGACATGTCATATGAGAAAACATGTTAAATCCTTTTGATTCGTACTAAAATAGGTATTGATTTGTTAAAATCAAGAAAACAAGTTTGATTTGAAATATTTATTAAAATACTACTAACCTCGAAGATTGATTGATAAATCAATAATTTTGAACTAGAAATTTTATAAACCGTGACTTTTGAAAATATCATTGATATTTCGAGGGAAAAATTTCGAGTTAAAAATATTTGTAGAAGTTTGTTATGAAATCCATTTGTTAATTTATTTTGGAAAATCCTTATTTAAGTTTTTGAAAAATTTCCATTTTAAAATAATTTAAGCAGCGTAATAAGTTAAGTCAAACATAAATAAAAATTAAAATATTTTCGAGGCCTTATTACAACATAAAAACCCAAAATAGTAAAGTAAACAAAAATAGAAATCTAAAGTTCAAAATAAACACCATTTCTGAAGTATGGCCTCCACCGAGTCATCCATGGCCCAAATCCATGATACTGAGCATTACCTGCAAGGGTTAAGGAAAAGGGGTGAGTTACTAGAACTCAGTGCATAATCCCCTTACCGTTGTCCACTAGGCTTGAACCCGTTTACCAACAACTTCGGCCGGAGCCCATTTAGCATAATCTTGAGCCTAAACCCATTTATAAAACAAAATATATACATATATAATTATGTGCAAAGTATGCAACCCAACCCATCCTAATAATCCATCCGCTATACACCACCCATAACATCCCATCACACTTGTGGGGATCAAGTCAACCCATCCCGCCAAACAAACTAATCGCAGGCAAGTTACCATTTATAACAAATTTTGATTGTGGCCAAGCCAGTGGAATCATAGTGAATCATGTTAACAAACATTTTTGTGGCAATACCACCGAAATCACTTCTCTTCAACGTTTTCCCATCCGATGCAAAATTATGTAAATGCAACGTACATAATAAATCATGATATTTACAGATACAAACAACAATCATTAATTCAGAGATTCATTACAAATATTCGACCCACTATAACACTTTGCAAATCAACCCATTGGAGCAATCTATAAATTCGGCCCATTAGGGGCATCTTCGTAATTCAGCATATTAAGGGCATTTTCGTAATTATCACAGTTAGGGGCATTTTCGTAATTCACCGGTTTTGACAAATTTATCAAAATAGTGTAATTTAGACCAATTTCCCGATTTACGCCATATTACGATTTTAACCATAACGATTTATTTCCAATATGATATCGAATCTTAAGACCCACGAAAAAACGGTGTGAGATTACACACTTGATTACGGTAAGTACTAGGCCTTCTTGATCGTCGACACCTATGATATCATAACACTCGATTAATCGACATACGTGATTTTATTAATCTAACTCTAAAATAAACGATCTAAAATGTTTACCCTTAGAATCGTGAACAACCACTATTTGACTACTTTCACCGAATGATGGTCCACAACCCAGTAGAAAATCCTGGACCGCCGATACCACGCTTCGTTTGAATTTAGGAGTAGGAATCACAATTCCACTCCTTTTTAGTTCTCCGATCGCATTTCCTTTTGAATTAGTACCACTTGCCTCCATAGGAAAAAGTCTTAATCAAAACGATATTACGATGATATATATATCGATTTTCTAAGGAAAAATGGTTTGCTTACCACTATTTTCAAGGATCAACAATTGAATAAGAACGAATTATAAATCCCTATAATAAATATGTATACATAGTCATCAATCGTTTTAGCGGAATAACCAAGTATTGAGATATTGAGCCTTGAAGAAATCCCTTACCTTGACAATAATAGATCCACTTCTTTCGATTTGGCGCAAGACTAGAAATGATTCGGCTAAGATGTGGTATTCATCCAATCCACTAGAACACTACAAATAGAGAATTATCAAAATATGAGGGAGTTTAGAGAAACACCATTTCGGTTTAGAAACAATATGAAATAACCAAATAATGAGGGACACTCGTTCGGCTAAGGAGAAATAAAATGAAAAGATTTGAATAAAAACACTTACCCAGTTTAATCAAGAAAGAAAAGTCCAACTTGTAAGATGAAGAAGAGGATGATCAAAATTCGGTTATGAAAATGTGGATTAAAGAAGAAGGAAGAAAGGTTGAAGATTTTTTTGAAAAGAAATGAAAAGATGGAGAAAGGGAGCTTAATAGTTTTGGCTAAACAAGAAAAAAAATGGACAATTGTGCTAGAGTGATTCAGCCATCAAAAGAAAAATGAGCAAAAGTGGTTTGAAGGTCATGGCAAAACAAAAGAGAAAAATGACCAAATAGATTAGGAGGTTTCGGCCAAAGCAAGGGGAAAAGAAATTGGAAAAGAAAGTACCAAAATGACTTTAGTGATTCGGCATAACAAAGAAAAAAAAATGAACTATTTTGGCCTAGAGTGTTTCAGTAAGAAAGTAATAAGGTTTAGAAAAGAAACACAAAATGTTCAAACAAAGAAAATATACTTCTCATGCACTAAACTAGCAAAAGCTATAGGAAAATTTGGCTCTCCCTTCCCCATTCACAAAACCGTATGACACAATTGCCTAAAGGGTAAATGTTAACCAAAACAAAATCTTTCCGAAACATCACCCACATAAAAGGCCAACGTGTTCTTTTCTCTTGCCTTTTTCTTTTGATTCTTTCCTTCATTATCCCTTATCTTCTTCCTTACCGTAAACCTTAGCCACCATTCCATAATTAAAAAGTCTTTCCTACCATAAATAGGACCATGGCCGACACTTAGGATAGGTGTACAAAAAAAAATAATCAAAATTTTGCACAAGATGGGATTTGAACCCCTTCCCTCCATGTTATCCACTTGATGCCACACCATTCCACCATGTGCTCCACTTATGCTAGCAAAATACGCATTTATTTACTTAAGTCTTGATGCCACTTGCCTTCTCTCCTTAAAGTGCTTAAACACAAAAATTTACCCATAGCCTACATTGAACCCGGAACTTCCTAGAAACCCCATAACATTCCAAAATCACATTCCTAATAAATCCAACTTGAAATAATGTCGTTATCTTGTTCTCAAAAATTTTAAACACTCCTACGCCCAAGGCCCAATGGGCCCAATTCTACTAGGCCCAATTTCAGGGCGTTACAATTCTACCCCCTTAAAGAAATTTCGTCCTTGAAATTTCCAACCAACTACTAAACGCACCGCTCAAGTCACATCACTGTGCTTTCGCTGCGCACTCTAATCTTAATATCACTAAGGTACTTTTAACTAAATCTTGAATCCTCTTTAACACAATCAAAACATACCTGACTTGATGGTGAAGAAACAATCTCGAGCTTTATGCTCCTTAGACCTGCATCTCAAACATGCTCCTGACCTCCTCCAACACTCACCCAGATGACACCTTCTACAATAATCGCAAGCCGAACAGTTTGGGCGTGTCGTAACACACTTTACGGAATGAGACTATGACCTTAAAAAACTGCGATCTCCTTTATTCTTAAAGTCCACACACCCAATTCGAAGTGTCTCACCGATTCCTTTAACCTCCTCCAACATTTCCTTAACTTGTAACACCCCAAACCCATTTTAAACACTACAACTGGATCTGGTATGTCACTAAGAAAATTTTTAAAAAAACCAATCGTGTCGACAGAAAGCCCAAATGAGAATTATATAAAATGTGCCTTAATAATCAAAAGCCCAAAACTGAATTACATGTCTTTGAAAGAAATTAAAATGAGAATAAATAATAAAGGCCCATAATAAAACTAAAATGTAAACTAATGGCTCATGGCCTTATTGCAACGTAGTTTGAATCCATAGCATAAAATACTTTGAAAGAAAAAAAAAACTATTAAGTGGAACTTTTCACCGGATCCACATATTCTTTTGCATGGCCACCTTGCGCTCCACTCCGGCCCGGTCTGATGCACTAATTGTCACCTGAAAGGTTAGTTTAATTGGGTGAGTCGCGAGACTCAGTGTGCAATCCTCATGCACCACTAGATTTGGGCTTCATAAAACATAATAATAATTTCATTTTCATGGATAACAAGTAATATGCAATGCCCAACCCATTTGCCTAGGTTTCCATCCGCTACACGCCCCCGTACCAACCAAACAACCAAACCAATGATCGAAAGCCATTTAACACCTTATGTCATTCGGTCGAAAACAAAAGAACAGGAAAGTGGCCATTCGGCCAAACCTACCCTTGACCACCCACCTTCGGGTTTTCACAAATCGGCACTTCAGATCTCGGCAAGAAAAGATTCAGCTTCTAAAATTAGAGAGTGAAATCGACAAGGCCTTAGAAAACCGATTCAGATTAGAAACTCGATAAAAAGAATGAAGAATTTGAAAAAAAGCAAAATCTGAAACTTACCAAATTAGAGGGGTGTATTTGGCTATGGTGCACCTTCGGGAAAACAGAACTACCCTTGTAGATTCGGCTATGGGAGATGAGGGTATGAACAAAGAGATTTGGCTAAAGTGTTTTGAAAAGAATAAGAAAAGTGTTGTCAGAGTATTCAGCCAACTAGAAAAAGAAAAGAATGAAAACTTAGAGGGAGAATGGAGTGGAGATTTCGGCAGAGAAAAGAAAAGATGGAGAGAATTGTTAGAAGAATTTCGTCTAGCCTATACTAAACCGATTTCCCCCTCCTGTAGTTGAGTTCTGGCCAACTCTCTCCTCTTTTGATAGTCTTTAAATCTCATGATAACTCAATCCTCATCTTACCTTTAGGAGAGCCCACATTAAAGCCAACTCCTCCCTCTTTAATTATCAACTTTTATCACATAAATTAAAAGAAAAAGACTCCTAAAAAGAAGCCTAATTGCAGTCCAACCCCCTTCCCTTCTTAGTGGCAAAATTTTACCCCAACACTTGGGCCTCAAGTGGCTACACATGGCCTAATAACCTTCCTCCTTGTGACGCCACCATTAATTCCCACTTAGAGCACCTTTTGTCTTCGGGCCACAAGCCCAGCTTGCTACTAATCTAATTATCTAACTTAAATTATGAACTAACACCATCTATCAACCACCTAACCCAAATTTTAAAGCCCAACCTATCACTTAAACTACCCAGAACATTAATGTAAACCCTAATCCATATATTTAATCAAGGCCTCTGCCCGAGCATATTAAACCAACAATTCATATAAATGCACAAGCCCATATTTAGGATGCTACAGTTCTACCCCCTTAAAATAAATTTCGGCCCCGAAATTTACCTGGTCAAGAAAGATGGGGATACTGTTGGCGTATAACATCCTCTGGCTCCCACATCGCTTCTTCTGCGCCATAATTTTGCCACAAGACTTTGACCAAAGGAACAGACTTCCTTCTTAACACTTTTACATCTCGATCTAGAATTTGCACTAGCTCCTCTTCAAAAGACAAATCTGGCCTTACTTCTATCTCTTCTACCGGCACTATGTGCGATGGATCAGATCAATAATGTCTCAGCATCGAGACATGGAACACGTCATGTATTTACTCCAACTCCGAACGCAAGTCCAACCGATAAGCCACTGGGCCCACACGTTCTAGTACCCAATAAGGTCCAATAAATCATGGACTTAAATTCCTCTTTCGAGCAAACTTCATTATCTTCTTCCACGGGGATACCTTCAAGAAGACTTGATCACCTACCGCGAATTCCACCTCTTTTCGCTTTAGATCCGCGTAAGACTTCTATCGATCAGATGCTTCCTTTAGCCGAGCCTGTATTAACTTCACTTTCTCCTCAGTTTTTGAAACTAATTCTGGACCTAACACCTTACGTTTACCTAACTCCATCCAACATGTTGGAGTACGACATCTCCTTCCATATAACGCTTTATAAGGCACCATTTGAATGCTAGCTTGATAACTATTATTGTATGCAAATTATGCCAAGGGCAAATACTCTTCCCAACTGCCCCTAAAGTGGATGATGCAACCCCTTAGCATATCTTCCAAGATTTGAATTACCTTCTCGGACTGACCATCAGTCTGTGGGTGAAAGGCAGTACTAAAGTCTAACCTTGTTCCTATTGCTTGATGAAAAGCCTTCCAAAATCATGATGTGCACCTAGGGTCCCTATCTGATATGATCGACACCGGTACACCATGAAATCTTACAACCTCAGCCATATAAAATTTAGCCAGCTTTTGTAAAGAAAAGTCCACTCGAACCGGTATGAAGTGAGCAGACTTTGTTAATCGATCTACAATCACCCAAATCGAATCCTTCTTAGTGGGTGTAAGGGGTAACCCACTAACAAAATCCATTGTGATTCTCTCCCATTTCCATTGGGGAATCTTCACCGGTTGCAACAATCTCAAGGGCACTTGGTGTTCAGCTTTGACCTGCTGACACATCAAACATTTTCCTACGATTTTTGTTACCTCCTTCTTTAGACCTGGCCACCAAAAATGCTCTTGCAAATCAAGGTACATCTTGACTCCTCCAAGATGCATAGCATAAGGGCTACTATGTGATTTTCGAAGAATCCTCTGTCTTAACTCATCATTCTTAGGTATGTAAATCTTCTCATGATAACACAGAACTCTATCATTGTTTAAACTATAGTCCTCCATTCCACCATCCCTCACTCGCAACAGTCGAGCACTCAGGTCTTTATCCCCTAACTGTTTTTCCTTAACCTGACTTACCCATGTTAGCTTTACTTGCAACTTAGCTAGCAAACTCTCGTCGTCGAATAGACTCAGATGAGTGAACATGGCTCTTAATTCTGATACTACCTTACGGCTTAACGCATCTGCCATCACATTCACCTTACCAGGGTGGTATTCGATCGAACAATCATAATCTTTCAAGAGCTCGATCCACTTACGTTGTCTCAAATTTATCTCCTTCTTGGTAAGGAGGTACTTCAGACTTTTATGGTCAGTATAAATTACTAACTTCTCCCCATATAAGTAGTGCATTCAAATCTTTAAGGCAAACACTACCCCCGCCAACTCTAAATCATGCGTAGAGTAGTTCAACTCATGCGATCTCAACTGTCGAGACGCATACGCCACCACCTTTCCTTCTTGCATCAGCACACACCCTAAACCCATGTGCGGTGCATCACAGTACACTTTAAATTCCTTTCCTGCCTCTGGCTGAATTAATACCGGTGCTTCCATCAGGATTTTATTCAACTTCTCAAAGCTCTCTTACTGTTTGTCGGTCCATACAAACAATACTCCCTTCCTCAACAACTTAGCTAGAGGAGCCGCTATTAGAGAAAACCCTTCAATGAACCTTCAGTAATACCCTGCCAAACCTAAGAAACTCCGACCCTCCGCCACAGACTTTGGTGGTTTCCAATCCAACACAGCCTCTATCTTTTGAGGGTCCACCCTGATTCCCTCGACCGAAACTACATGTCCTAAGAAAGTCACTTCCTTCAGCCAGAACTCACACTTACCGAACTTTACAAACAACTGCTTCTCCCTCAGAGTTTGCAACACCACGCGAAGATGTTCATCATGCTCATCGTCCGACATAGAGTTGACCAAGATATCATCGATGAATGCCACAAAGAACCGATCAAGATATGGCTAAAACACCCGATTCATCATATCCATAAAGGCCGTTGGTGCGTTCGTCAACCCGAACGGCATTACCAAGAACTCATAATGCCCGTACTGAGTTTGAAACACCGTCTTATGAATGTCTCCTTCTTTAACTCTTAATTGATGATACCCAGACCATAAGTCAATCTTAGAAAAGACCGAAGCTCCTTTGGGCTGATCGAACAGGTTGTCGATTCTCGGTAACTGATACTTTTTTTTAATCATCAACTTGTTCAATTGACGATAGTCTATGCACATACGCATGTATCCGTCCTTCTTCTTCACGAACAGGACCGGCGCTCCCCATGTAGACACACTCGGTCGAATGAACCCATGATCCAATAGTTCCTGAATCTGAGCCTTGAGCTCCACCAACTCCTTCGATGCCATCCTATAAGGAGCAATAGATACTGGAGCTGTACCCGAAAGTAGGTCTATTCCAAATTCCACCTCGCGATCCTGGGGTAATCTTGGCAATTCCTCCGAAAAGAAATCCACGAAATTCTTCACTGTTCGGACCTCATTAACAGTCACCTCCTTAGCATCCAACGCACTAATAAAAGCTAGATATGCACTACATCCCTTCCAAATCATCTTAATAGCTTTTAAGGATGATACCACGTTGGACTAGTAATTCCTCCTTTCTCCTAACACAACCACCTCCCCGCCTTCCGGGTTCCCAACACCATACGTTTATTCCTACAGTCCAACTTGGCACGATGCTTAGTTAACCAATCCATTCCCAAAATAAGGTCAAACTCTCCAAACGGTAATTCCATTAAATCAGCTGGGAATACTACCCATTGAGTCTCTAAAGGTACATCCCTAAATAGTTTGTCCACTGCCTTAGATTGTCCTAGGGGACTAACCACGGTCATCTTCCTAGTGGTTATCTCATAATCTATACTTAGAGTCTCAGATACTGAACATGCAACATAGGAGTGGGTTAACCCAATATCAATTAAGGCAAATAAAGGATTATCAGTAACGATAAATGTACCGGTTATAACATTCGGTGCGTCACTGTCTTCCCTTCGACGAGCCGCATAAACTAAACTCGACTGCCTTGTATCCGTATTACCTGTACCACTGCCAGATGCTCCACGACCATGATCGGATCTATTTCTTCCTCTAGCTGCACCTCTACCCCTTGGTCCAGGCTGATCACCTCTCCTAGCCTGATCAGAACCTCGGCCCGTTGGCTGCCCATGATCCATCTAAGGATAGTCCCTCATCAAATATTCTGTGGATCCATCCCTAAAACATCCAATGATTTTCACTCTGCACTCTCCAAAATGGGTTCTCCCACATATAGAACATGCTTGACTCTGGCTCGATGGGGCACAAGCTGGCCCATCAATTCTAGGCCTCTTCTAAAAATTTCTAGTTACTCTGGAGGGTCTAAAACTTCTCTTACTCCTTCCTCGATCCTTATCCTTCTTTTGTCTCTCCACCCACTTCACTTCCTCAGCTATTTCGACCTTATCCACCAAAACTGTGAAAATTCTCTCTTGTTGTGGTGCAATCAAAACCATTACCTCATTCCATAGCCCATCGTCGAACCAAACGCATCGTTCATACTCTGTTGCTACCATTCCCCGAGCGTAACGACTCAGGCATAGAAACTCAGCCTTATACTCAGCCACAGACTTACTCCCCTGCACCAAATTCAGGAATGCTTTCCTTTGAGCATCCATATAACTAGCCCCAACGTTCTTTCCCCAGAATGTCTCCTTAAAGAAATCCTAGTCAATCAGGTCCACGGTCCGTACCCTCTTTCACCGTGAGCCACCATTGGTAGGCCTCGTCTTGAAGATGAGACACAATCCCCTGACTTCTTCTCCACCGTGAAGTCTAGGTCATCCATTTACGTTCCACTGCCTCCATCTAATATTCAGCGGAACTCGGGGATACGCCATAGACTCCCCTAAATACTTCAGCCCCATTGTTCCTCAGCCTCTCTAGCACAGATTTTCGGGCTCCTATGCCCATACCAGCCTCAGCCACTCTTTCCAAAACCCTCAGTACAGCCTGAGACACCATGTCCTCTCGACCTGTCTACTCCTGAAATTCCACCTCAGCAGTTGGTGGAACCAGTATCTCACTTTCGGACCCATGACCCGATCCTTTGGGTTCTGACATAGTATCCTACCTCTACCGTGTCCACGTGGTGGACGTCCTCGACCTCTTGTACTCATTCTTCTAGTTCGCAATTATCTGATTTAAAAATTTTATGAGTCCTTAGTTGTTTCCACTAATTATCCCCGAACAATCTTATTAAACATAGTTTTAAAAGTGATTCTTTCAAATTCGAACCTATCTATAATTTTTAGTCTTCTTATTCTAGGAATTATGGACACACAACGTTCATACAAGTAACATTCATCACCTAAGGGTATTTTCGTCATTTCGCTACCTAGGGGTACTTTCATAATTTTATCCTATAGGGTATTTTCGTAAAGTTTTTTCAAAATATGGTTTCCGGTGATTTTGTGAAATAAAAGGTATTTTGGTAATTTTAAATTTTCTTCAACTCGGGGGGTATTTCGATAATTTTACCAATCAGGGGTATTTTGGTCATTTGTAAATTAAGGGTATTTTGGTAATCTCATAAACTAGGGATATATTGATGTTGTTGTTGTTGTTGTTGTTTTATTTTCTATGGAAAGATTCTGTTGACTTTGTAAATCGGGGTATATTTGCGAATCATGGGTACCTTTTTCAAAATAAGGATATTTTAACAATTTTGTGAGAAAAATAGGTGGCTGGTCCCTTTCGGGTTTTAATTATAAGTTTTGGCCTGTCACTAGGGTGAATAGTCACTATGCACCAGGTAGGATTCTAGTGGAAATGAGGTGAGTCACTAGGACTGCTTAAGTACCAAGCTCTCCCTAAATCCACTCCTTGACATGCATATGCCTATTGCCACACCTTGTCATGGCTAAAGTGAACAATCACTATGCACCAGGTAAGATTCCAGCGAAGAGGAGGTGAGTCACTCGGACTGCTTAAATACCAAGCTCTTCTGGATCTATTCCTAGACATGCATATGCTTGTTATCACACTTTAGTCTTATGACTTGTTTACAGGTTTTGATTAATGAAGTTAAGTCTTATAGATTTTAAGAGTTGTTTGTCTAAGCCTAGAGTCCATCAAGTTCTAACCTAAATAGTCTACGTCCCATAAGATCCGTTAAGCCCACATTTATATCACACAATGGTTTAGAGTACTTACCTGGCGAACTTCGCCGGAGACGCAGGTGCCATGCTGAACTAATAAGTCTTTGCTAAGAGAAATCCATGCTTTAAAAACCCATTTTTAGAAAATCTTTTGGGCCCAAAACCCCAAAGCTGAGTTTTCAACCTAGCTTTGATACCAATTTGTAACATCCCAAACCTAGCCTAAACACTACAACCGGATCTGGTATATCACTAAGAAAATTTTTAATCAAACCAATCGTGTTGACAGAAAGCCCAAATGAGAATTATATAAAATGTGTCTTAATAATTAAAAGCCCAAAACTGAATTACATGTCTTTGAAAGAAATTAAAATGAGAATAAATAATAAAGGCCCATAATAAAACTAAAATGTAAACTAATAGCCCATGGCCTTATTACAATATAGTTTGAATCCATAGCATAAAATACTTTGAAAGAAAAAAACTATTAAGTGGAACTTTTCGTCGGATCCACATATTCTTTTGCATGGCCACCTTGCGCTCCAGTCCGGCCTAGTCTGATGCACTAATTGTCACCTGAAAGGTTAGTTTAATTGGGTGAGTTGTGAGACTCAGTGTGCAATCTTCATGCACCACTAGATTTGGGCCTCATAAAACATAATAATAATTTCATTTACATGGATAACAAATAATATGCAAAGCCCAACCCATTTGCCTAGGTTTCCATCCGCTACACGCCCTCGTACCAACCAAACTCACCATTGGGGATTTCTACAATCAACCCACACCGCTAAATGCCAAGATGGCAGTTATGCTACTCATCAACATATTATGGCCGAAGCCCTTATAACAGATCACGGCATTAGCAGCTACAGCAAATTACGGTATAAACTGCTACGCATATACATATACATATAACTTCCTCCTTTCATCACCCGACCCATACAAACATGTACAACAATTTACTTGTAACATATAATCAGATTATTTACTAACCTGGTGGTCCGCTGTTTAAATCTGAGATTTCGGCTTTTAACGTAACATATAAAACTTATGAACATATATATATTAATAATCAGATCTAGGTGGTGGGGAAGTATTACACACCTGATTCTCGTATTAATGCTTCTTCTACGTCTATGCTACTATCACTCGAGACTACCACTATCGGCCCACGATTTGAATTTAATGTTGGCCTACACCTCGATGGCCAATCTCGCACTATCGAAACAGATCGCTTCTTGTATTTGGGCGTTGGTTGTATAGATCCAACCTTTTCTGCGTGACTATTATTCGAGTCCATCCCTAATCACTAAATCATTTAAACGATGAGATCTACTTACTTAACAACTATAACACTTAAATCGAATTCTTACTAGTTAATTGAATCCCAAATGTCGTTGAGAACTCGTCACCTCCTTTCCTTCATTCGGCCATCACAAAAAAAATAGTTAACCAAATCGATGATCGAAAGCTATCTAACACTTTATGTCATTCGGAGTAAAACAAAAGAATAGGAAAGTGGCCATTCGGCCGAACCTACCCTTGACCACCCACCTTCGGCTTTTCACAAATCGGCACTTCAGATCTCGGTAAGAAAAGATTCGGCTTCTAAAATTAGAGAGTAAAATCGGTAAGGCCTTAGAAAACTGATTCGGATTAGAAACTCGATAAAAAGAATGAAGAATTTGAAAAGAAGCAAAATCCCGAAACTTACCAAATTAGAGGGGTGTATTCGGCTATGGTACACCTTCGGGAAAACAAAACCACCCTTGTAGATTTGGCTATGGGAGATGAGGGTATGAACAAAGAGATTCGGCTAAAATGTTTTGAAAAGAATAAGAAAAGTGTTGTCAGAGTATTCGGCCAACTAGAAAAAGAAAAGAATGAAAACTTAGAGGGAGAATGGAGTGGAGATTTCGGAAGAGAAAAGAAAAGATGGAGAGAATTGTTAGCAAAATTTCAGCTAGCCTATACTAAACCGATTCCCCCCTCCTATAGTTGAGTTTCGACCAACTCTTTCCTCTTTTGATAGTCTTTAAATCTCATGATAACTCAATCCTTATCTTACCTTTAGGAGAACCCACATTAAAGCCAACTCTTCCCTCTTTAATTATCAACTTTTATCACATAAATTAAAAGAAAAAGACTCCTAAAAAGAAGCCTAATTGCCGTCCAACCCCCTTCCCTTCTTAGTGCCGAAATTTTGCCCCAACACTTGGGCCTCAAGTGGCCACACATGGCCTAATAACCTTTCTCCTTGTGACACCACCATTAATGCCCACTTAGAGCACCTTTTATCTTTGGGCCACAAGCCCAGCTTGCTACTAATCTAATTATCTAACTTAAATTATGAATTAACACCATCTATCAACCACCTAACCCAAATTTTAAAGCCCAACCTATCACTTAAACTGCCCAGAACTTTAATTTAAACCCTAATCCATATATTTAATCAAGGCCTCTGCCCAGCATATTAAACCAACATCTCATATAAATGCACAAACCCATATTTAGGATGATACATAACTAATTGAGTCAGCTCATCAACCCCAGCATGATCATGAGATCCCGTCTCAGCCATTTCTGAAGCTAGTGCGCCTAATTTGGGCACATGTCTCGATGCTGAAGATCCAGTCCTAGCACCTTGACCTTTACCACAGCTACATGTATCTCGTCCTCGTCCTCTAGCGCTCATGTTTGCTAAGTTAATTTAATCTTATTAAGAGTCTTATGGATCAGTATACTATTCAATGTGTATTAAACAATGTTTTATGGAGTATATGAAGTAAAGTTGTTTTCGCAAAACGTATCCTAAAGTTTCAATCTCTATAGTTTTAGCTCCTAAAGCTAAAAGTTCTAGAGTATTTCTACAGTCATACCACAATAATCATAAAATGAAAACATAAACTTACTTGACTTGGTGCCGGATACCCGTGGTGCCATACTTCCTTTAGAACATGCATTTATAAATCAAAGTTTCAACAGCTTTGGAAATCATTTTTGAACCCAAACCACAGCTGAGTTTTGCAACCGGGCTCTGATACCATAAAATGTAATACCCCAAACTTGGCCCATGCATTATGACCGGATCTGACATGTCACATGAGAAAACATGTTAAATCCTTTTGATTCGTACTAAAATAGGTATTGATTTGTTCAAATCAAGAAAACAAGTTTGATTTGAAATATTTGTTAAAATACTACTAACCTCGAAGATTGATTGATAAATCGATAATTTTGAGCTAGAAATTTTATAAATCATAACTTTTGAAAATATCGTTGATATTTCGAGAGAAATTCCGAGTTAAAAATATTCGTAGAAGTTTGTTATGAAATCCATTTGTTAATCTATTTTAGAAAATCCTTATTTATGTTTTTGAAAATTTTCCATTTTAAAATAATTTAATCAACGTAATAAGTTCGTCAAACATGAAGCAAAAATTAAAATATTTTCGATGCCTTATTACAACATAAAAACCCAAAATAGTAAAGTAAACAAAAATATGAATCTAAAGTTCAAAATAAGCACCATTTCTGAAATATAGCCTCCACCAAGTCATCCATGGTCCAAATCTACGTTACTGAGCATTACCTACAAGGGTTAAGGAAAAGGGGTGAGTTACTAGAACTCAGTGCATAATCCCCTTACCGTTGTCCACAAGGCTTGAACCCGTTTACCAATAACTTGGGTCGGAGCCCATTTTGCATAATCTTGAGCCTAAAGCCATTTATAAAACAGAATATATACATATATAATTATGTGCAAAGTATGCAACCCAACCCATCCTAATAATCCATCTGCTACACAACACCCGTACCATCCCATCACACTTGTGGGGATCAAGTCAACCCACCCCGCCAAACACACTAATCGCAGGCAAGTTGCTATTTATAACAAATTTTGATTGTGGCCAAGCCACTGGAATCATAGTGAATCATGTTAACAAACATTTTTGTGGTAATACCACCGAAATCACTTCTCATCAACATTTTCCATCCCATGCAAAATTATGTAAATGCAACATACATAATAAATCAAGATATTTACAGACACAAACAACAATAATTAATTCAGAGATTCATTACAAAAATTAGGCCCATTATAACACTTTGCAAATTGACCCATTAGGGAAATCTATCAATTCGGCCCATTAGGGGCACATTCGTAATTGGCCCATTAAGGGCATTTTCGTAATTATCAGAGTTAGAGGCATTTTCATAATTCTTATAGTGTTAATACCAGTTTTGACAAATTTATCAAAATAGTGTAATTTAGACCAATTTATTGATTTATGCCATATTACGATTTTAACCATAACGATTTATTTCAAATATGATATCGAATCTTAAAACCCATGGAAAAATGGTGTGAGATTACACACCTGATTATGGTAAGTACTAGGCCTTCTTGATCGTGAAACCTATTATATCATAATAATTGATTAATCGACATACGTGATTTTATTATTCTAACTCTAAAATAAACGATCTAAAATGTTTAACCTTGGAATCATGAACGACCACGATTTGACTACTTTCACCGAATGATGGTCCACAACCCGGTGGAAAATCTCGGACCGTCGATACCGCCCTTCGTTTGAATTTAGGAGTAGGAATCACAAATCCACTCCTTTTTAGTTCTTCGATCGCTTTTCCTTTCGAATCGGTACCACTTGCCTCCATAGGAAAAAGTCTTAATCAAAACGATATTACGATGATATATATATCGATTGTCTAAGGAAAAAGGGTTCGTCTTACCACTATTTTCGAAGGATCAACGATTGAATAAGAACGAATGATAAATCCATATAATAAACATGTATACATAGTCATCAAATCCTTTTAGCAAAATAACCATGTATTGAGATATTGAACCTTGAAGAAATCCCTTACCTTGACAATAATAGATCCACTTCTTTTAATTGGGCACAAGACTAGAAATGATTCGTCTAAGATGTGGTATTCATCCAATCCACTAGAACACTACAAATAGAAAATTTTCAAGATATGAGGGAGTGTATAAAAACACCATTTCAGTTTAGAAACAATATGAAACAACCAAATAATGAGGGGCACTCATTCTGCTAAGGAGAAATAGAATGAAAAGATTTGAATAAAAACATTTACCTGGTTTAATTGAGAAAGAAAAATCTAACTTGTAAGATGAAGAAGAGGATGATAAAAATTTAGTTATGAAAATGTGGATTAAAGAAGAAGGAAGAAAGGTTGAAGAATTTTGTGAAAAGAAATGAAAAGATGGACAAAGGGAGCTTAATAGTTTCAGCTAAATAAGAGAAAAGGATGGACAATTGTGCTAGAGTGATTCGGCCATGAAAAGAAAAATGAGCAAAAGTGGTTTGAAGGTCACGGTAAAACAAAAGATAAAAATAACCAAATGGATTAGGAGGTTTCGGCCAATGCAAGGGGAAAAGAAATTGGAAAAGATAGTACCAAAATCACTTTAGTGATTCGGCATAACAAAGGAAAAAATAAACTATTTTGGCATAGAGTGTTTCGGAAAGAAACACAAAATGTTCAAACAAAGAAAATATACTTCTCATGCACTAAACTAGCAAAAGCTATAGGAAAATTTGGCTCTCCCTTCCTCCTTCACAAAACTGTATGACACAATTGCCTAAAGCATAAATGTTGACCAAAACAAAATCATTCCAAAACATCACCCACATAAAAAGCCAACATGTTCCCTTCTCTTGCCTTTTTCTTTTGGATTCTTTCCTTCATTATCCCTTATCTTCCTCCTTACCATAAACCTTAGCCACCATTCCATAATTAAAAAGTCTTACCTACTATAAATAGGACCATGGCTGACACTTAGGATAGGAGTACAAAAAAATTAATCAAAATTTTGCACAAGATGGGATTTGAACCCCTTCCCTTCATGCTCTCCACTTGACGCCACACCATTCCACCATGTGCTCCACTTATGCTAGCAAAATACGCATTTATTTACTTAAGTCTTGATGCCACTTGCCTTCTCTCCATACAGTACTTAAACACAAAAATTTACCTATAGCCTAACTTTAACCCGAAACTTCCTAGAAACCCCGTAACTTTCCAAAATCACCTTCCTAATAAATCCAACTTGAAATAATGTTGTTCGCTTATTCTCAAAATTTTAAACACTCCTATGCCCAAGGCCCAATGGGCCCAATTCCATTAGGCTCAATTTTGGGGCGTTACAGTTACTTGTGACATGTTTTAGTTCATACTTGAATTACGTTATCATGTATGGAAATGGCAATGTTAACATGTATAAGTATTTTGTGTTGATGGTTTATGGATATATAAAATGG
The DNA here is from genome assembly GCA_025506655.1 of Gossypium rotundifolium. Classification (NCBI taxonomy): domain Eukaryota; kingdom Viridiplantae; phylum Streptophyta; class Magnoliopsida; order Malvales; family Malvaceae; genus Gossypium; species Gossypium rotundifolium. Next base: position 79,260,869 of record CP106723.1, read on the forward strand.
TTGATTTAGTATGCGTAGGTATTTGAAGATGATGTTTAGTTGATGAACCTATAAAGCTTGTTAACTAAAGTCTTGTTGGCCATTTTAAGGTAATTGAAATGTATGGTGTCATGGTATGCTTGTAATGGCTTGAAAGTGATAAATGTGGTATGATTTGGTAGTTGTTTGAAGTAGGTATTTATGTTGTGGTTAAGCACATAATGGAATTAGTCTTTATGCATGGAATTAGGAAATGTTAGCATGTTTTGGTAAATGATGTTTGGATGTAAATGTGGTGCCTTTGAATGACATTGGTTAGGTGATTTATGTTGTTTGAATTTGCAAGACTATGTATTTTTGAACGATGTTTAAATTCCTTGAAAGTGTGCACAAATGGTATGGGGACTTATGCATAAAATGGTTGTGAAGTGGTTGTGAAATGACTTGTTTATAGGTAAATTTTTGGTTCACACAACTTGGAATACGGGCATGTGACACAGCCATGTGTCATCTGTGTATTTCTTAGGGTACAAGTCAATGAGTTACATGGCATGACACAGGGGCCTGTGACACAACCGTGTGACCCTACTCAGAGAGTTACACGAGTGAAGATACGGGTTGAGACACAACCGTGTTTCCCTAGTTCGAAGGTGACACGGCCTGAGACACGGGCACGTGACCCCTATTTTCCAAAATTTACAATTTTGTCTAAAAACTTCTATTTTGTTATAAATTAGTCCCGAATGTTTTCGAAGCTATTTTTAGGGCTTCAAAGGCTCAATTTAGGGACAAAGTGCATGTGTATGAATGGTTTATTATATGTTTGATTTATTTAAATATTATGATGAAAAATATTTTCAATTGTACGGTAATACTCCCTAACCCAAATTCGGAGACGAAAATGGGTATGCCTTTTTAAATTAATTCCTATTGTGTTATGCCCCAAATTTAGGCCTAGTAGAATTTGGCCCACTAGGCCTTGAGCGTAGGAGCATTTTAAATTTTTTGAGAATATGAGAACGACAGTATTACAAGTTGGACCTATTAGGTAAGTGATTTTGGAAGGTTAGGAGGCTTCTATGAAGTCTTGGGATCAAACTTGGGCATTAGAAAAATTTTGGTTTTAGGTGAACAAAACCCTAGGAGTTAGTAGGTAGGCATTAAGAATAAAATATGGAGAGGAATGAGACAAAATGAGTTGTGGTTTAATGGCAAATGGCACCACATGAGAGACAAAGAAGTCACGCCATAGAGGAAGCAAAGGGTCCAAGGTTCAAGTCTTGGCACTTGTATTTCATTTTGATTTATTTTTAAATGAACTTAGACTTTAGCCCATGGACTTATATTTAGTTGCGCTTGATTTTAGACACAAGTGAGCATGTGGGAAGGTGGTGTGGCATCTAGGGGAGTGCAAGGAGGTTGGAGGTTCGAACCTCACAAGTGGTATTTTGGAGGCTATTATTTTGTGCTTAGGAAAGTAGGAAGCAGAGTTGTGACCAAACTTTGCCTTGGTGGTTGAATACTTGGTCAATTGGTGCAAATGGATGATGGAGAGCAAAGTTAGGAGGAGAAAATCATGGAGATAGAGGAGAGGGGAGATGTTGGCTGAATGTAGGGGTCTTGCTAAGGGAAAGTTCAGTTGAAGAGGAGTCTTAGAATGCATTTTCAGTCATTTGGTGCAAGGGGAGAAACCGAAACTCTTTTTTCCTTCTAAGCGTTTTCTTTCGGGTTCTTTTCATTGAGGGTGACATTTTGGGTACTTTCACTTGTTCTTTTCTTTCTTTTTGTTACTCGTTATTTACCTCTCGTATATCTTGAGAAATTCTTCTTTCTTTTGGTGGTTAGCAGAACCTTTGGAGTTGGCCGAATCTATAGTCTTCCTCTCGTTTCTTATCACGCTTTTCTCATCCCTTATTTTTCTAGCCGAATCTATCCTCTATTATTTTGTTCTTAAACTAACCCCTTGTCTCCTTGATGCTTCTCTCTTAATAATACAAAGTTAGCCGATTTGGGGGTAAGCCGAATCCTTTCTCTTCTCTCTAGTCTTTGATTGGTTCTTCTTCTTTTTCCTTCTACATCATTCGATTTTCTTTGTAGTTTTTTTTCTCCTAGATGAACACCCTCTATTGCTTTTTGTGTTGGTCATACTCATTGCCTCGGGTGAGTTAGTTCTTGTCCGAATCATAGTCTTGTTCTTTCCTAAAGTGGCGCTGTAAGGAATTGGAAAATCGGTAAGGGTAATCTTTTCTTTGGCTATAACTCTATTGTCATTTGGTTTTTTTTATTAATCGCGTGTTCTTCTTTCTCTCGTTGGATCTAAGATATGTTATTATCGTGGTATGACCATCACTGGGTATAGGGTTTCATCAAGGTGAAGGAGCACGAGTGATTTGTTTAAATCAAATCTTTATCTGTAACTCATCAAGCAAGTAAGGTAAGAATGTTTTCATAATTCCGGTGGGTTGGTGAAGTGGATTGATCATAACTCTTTTCCTCATCAATATTTGTTAGGGACTTGATAACTAAAAGAATAAGTCTAATTATCTTGGTGTTGGGGAATATCATATCACGTGGTGCCTTGGAAGGTGTCAAATCAAACTTGTAAATAGGTGTGTAATCTCACACCCCGTTGAATGATTGCATGAAATGTTCTGTGAAGCGGCTAAAAGCCGGAAAGTCGAAAAGCCAAAAAGTAGGTAAAGGTGACTACACGAGTGTGCAAGCACTCGTAGTAGCAAATGGAGATGCAAATGTTAGTTGTAAGTCGTTGTGAGTGTCACGAGCACTCTCGCGATACTGAAGCTGAAACGGGCCAAATGGGCCCAACGGGCTATTCGGCCCACTTGGGAAAAATTGATGGAAAATTAGCAAATGATAGGCCGAGTACAAAAATCTACAAATATGAAAGTAAAACCAGGTGTAATAGGCCACACGAGCGTGTGGGCCCGTTTGGGCTGAAATGGATTCTAGGCCCTAGTACCGTAGAGACCCAAAAAGGGTCCCAAGTCACTTGATGCGACTATAGGCCTTTGGAAAGGCCATTAAATACAAAATTACCAAAATACCCCTAGGTTATGAAACTACCGAAATACCCTTGTAGGGTAAAATTACCAAAATACCCTTGGGTTGTGAAATTACTGAAATACCCTCGAGGGGGTAAAAATAACTGTTATACCCTTATTGTGATTGAATATCTGTGTATGTTTTAATTACACTTTTATACGTTGATACATGACATTTTATCATATTGCATGGGGCGGGTTAATGACTAAAGAGAAGTGTAGCCTGGTGGCTCTACCACATATATTTATACTATGATTCTGGTGGCTCAGCCACAAATATTGTGATTAGCAGCTTGTTTGCATTATTGGTGTGATTGGCGGGGTGGGTTACCTTGATCCCCACAGGTGACAATTGGTTGGTACGGGGGTGTGATTGGTTGGTTTGGCTTGGGTTACATTACATTACATTATCTGCATTTTCATGATTAAAGGGCTTAGACCCAGTTTGATGTCTTATGGGATCGGGGCCAGTTAGTGACCATTTAGGGGATTACACACTGAGTTTACGTAACTCAGCCCCTTTTCCCTCAACGTCCCAGGTAATTCCCAGCGATAGAGAATTTGGAGCCATGGAGGACTCATGGGTGGCCATATAATGGAGATACTTCTCATGAACTTTAGTAAATCCAGTTTTTACTTTATTTCTAAGACTATTTATTTTGGGTTACATTTTGTAATAAGGCCTTTGGTTCATTTTTTTCTTTTAAGTTTACATTAATAACTATTAAACTTGTTAATATGATGTTTTCTTAAAACGTTAAAAAAGAAAAGGTTATTTTCCAAAATATCACATTTTCGCATCTACTCAAGTTCGGCTTTCACAACAAAAACAACTTTTTCAAAATAATAACAACTTTATAAAAATGGACATTAAGTGATTGGGTTTTTACAAACCAACAACAAAACTCAAAGTTTTCAAAATAGATGCAACATCTGTTTTAACGAACGAACAACTTTTAAACAACCCTTCTATGTGACATGCTTGATCCAGTCATAACGTCTAGGCCAGGTTTGGGGTGTTACATATTCTTTCCTTCCATTTGTTAACTTGTAGCACTTGTGGGGAATTATCAATATTCAACTTACCTTTTTCCTGCAAATAAAATTATCTATCGATGGTAGAGTAATATAACTGAAAGTTCGTCAATGGATCCTTAAAGTCTTGTAATGAAGAAACACCACTAAATAAATTTGAGTTAGGGTTAGGTAAAACATAATCACTCCTCACTTTTGTATGGGTATTTTCTTGCTTTTCATTTTCTTTTTCTACTTGAGAACTCTCCAATTTTACCTCATATGGATTTGCATTCACCAAATTTGGACCATCAAGTAGTCTTTTATCACTCAATGTCTCTTTTCTCTCTGTCTTTTCACATGATTCTTTCTCATTTCCCATAATCTCCTTACAGAACTTCATCATCTTAATTCGATCATTGTGAACATATTTTAGATTCAAAGGGGTTAAAATGTAAATCTTCTCATGGAAAACAAGGGCATATCGATTTAATTTACCATGATGAATAACATTACGATCATACTACCATGGTCTATCAAGTAACAAGTGTGCGGCATGCATAGGAACAACATCACACCAAACATCATCAATATAAGTCCCAAGTTTAAAAGTGATCCATTACTGTTTTGCCACATAGACCACTGAACCTTCGTTAAGCCATTAAAGATGGTATGGTGTAGGGTGTTTGCCACATGGTAAAACAAGAGAGACCACAAGGTAGTTGCTTATAATGTTAGAAGAACTTCCACTAACAATGATAAGTGAGAAAAGTTTACTTTAATCACACATATTGAATGGAATAAATTAGTCCTTTGAAGATCATGATCATCCATCAATTAGATGTTGAGGGTGCGCCTCACAACTAGACAATGAACATCATTTAGTGGTTCCACTAACTCTTCTTCACCATAAAACTCACCTCCATTGTCAACATCATCAATTAATTTGGTTATATTCGAATCTGTTTTGTTTGAATCAGAGGTATACTCACAATCTTCTTTGATCAACAAAAGTCTTGTGTTGGTACAATCACGACTATAGTGCCCACGCCCTTTGCACTTAAAATAGTCAAATTCACAAGCTCTTTGTTGTTTTGATGAAGAATTAGTAAAAGTGAGTTGCTTAGAAGATGTAGAAAAAGGTTTTGTGGGAGCCCCACTTTTCCACTCAAAAGGTTTAGTCTTATCATATTTTGGTAGCAACTTATTAGTAGCATAATGAGGTTCTGAATTTTTGAAAATGGAAGTAGAACTTGTACCTTTATAATAGTGTGGCGCGCAAAATAGACAAGATTGAAGTTGTTGAAACTATTGCTCAGTCTCAATTGCCTTGCATATCATGTCCTTAAGATCAATATAGGTTTGAAGATTTAGAGCATTGGCTATCGAAAATTTCAAGCCATCCACAAACTGCACTATTATAGTCCGTTCATCTTCTCAGACATTTGTTCTATTCATAAGCATCTCCATCTCCTTAGAGTACTCATCAATAGATCGATTATCTTGAACAAGGCGTTGAAGTCTTCGTTTAATATCCCTATGATAGTGAGGTGGATAAAACATTTTCTCATGATTTGTGCCAATTATTCTCACAAATCAACATCTCGTTCACGATTTCTTTGGTGGTTCAACACAAGTTTAGTCTACCAAATCAATGCATAATCCAAAAATGCCAATGTAGCCAATGGAACATTCTCCTCATTCGGAAATCTATAACAGCAGAACATGTTATCAATTTTAGCCTCCAAATCACAATATGCATCTGGATCATACTTCCCTCAAAATGGTTGAATGATAAACTTTGGTTTAGTTACAGAAGGCTGGCCTCGATTAGGAACACCCAAACTTTCATCAATGTGATGATATCCATGTCTACCAATATTAGAATGAATCTGAAGTTGTTCATTGTCCCTATCATCATCACTATCACGAGCACGAGACCATCAGTTCAAATAAGTCTCCAAACAAGTAACAGCCTGAGTTAGCATCTGAATTTGATTGGTAAGCTGATTAATGTTCTCTTGTTGTTTCGTTTGACACTAGTTAAATTGGTCTCAAATGTATCACGTACTTCGTTCAATTGTTGATGTTGAAAATTTACCATCCCCAAAAAATTCTCAAATGTAACATCTTGTTCTTTGTCATCGAATGGTATCTCATCATGGTTTTTACGGTTATGAGTGTCACGAGTCATTGTGAACGCTTGGAAAAACACAACACTCAAAAGAAAAATTAAGCAAACCTCACCTTATGCACTCAGAAATAAAATAAAAATCTCAATGAGATAGTGAGCAAAATTTGATTCGATTCGAAAACTAAAAAAAAATTCAAATTTCGAATTATTCGAATCGAGTTAATCGAATCAACTTGAATTTTTTTGAATTTTAAGTTTGAGTCGAGTTGAATTTTTAATTCGAATAACTTGAATAATTTGAATAAACCGGATATAAACTATATATTTTTAAAAAAATAAAATTTAGGCTTTTATTTAATTACTTTAACCCAATTTCCCCCAAGCCCAAACATTTTATTTTATCCCATTTCCCCAAGCCCGTTTGCCCAAAGGTTTATTTTCCCAAATCCCAATTCCTCCCCCAAATCAAACCATGGCAAATTCCATCATCCAAACCCCAAATTATTTTTCTTCTTCTTTCAATTTCTATTCATTTCAAACCCTAAAATCTATTTTCTCAAAAAACCCTAAATTAAACCCTAACTCCATTCTTCTCCTTCTTATTCAAAAATCTCTAAAATAAACCCTTCTTCCTTCTTATTCTTCTTAATTATTAGTTCATTCAAACCTTTAAATTAAAATCCTTACCTCCAAATCGAGTTATTGTTCCTTCTGATTGAGGCACTCTGTTCTCTTCCATTTTAAGCTCAAATTTTTTGCATCTTTAAGGTTTGTCTTGAAACATTTTTGAGTTATGGAATGATTTTTGCTCTATTTTCATCTATGTTTAAATGCATGATGGTTGTGTTTTTGAAATATTTTTCATCTTTAAACACTCTGTTTTTTCCTTCTCCACTTACATGTTTGCTGTTGTAGAATGGGGCACAATAAGCTTCTGGTCATTTTAAAAAAATGAAATAATTTAACTTATTTTAATGCAGATGCTGGAATCTCCTGCTAAAGTCATTTTTGGCTTTAAAATAATTAAAAATGATACCCTACTTCCCAATCAAATGAAACCTTTAATTACATTGTTAAAATAATAAAAAATAACCACTTTGTTCAAAGTCTTTTTGTTTTTGTTTTGGAAGATATAAAATTCTTTTATTATTATTAATAAATAAGCGATAAGCACGACCTAATATAATATTAGTAATAATGTAATATAAATAGAGAAAAAATGTTAGCCAATTAATTTCCCAAAGTATGAATGCATAAAATGTACTTCTTTTAAAGGATTTTGCTAATACAATTTGATAAAATAACATTAAATGATGCATAAAATATTGGATTACCATATTTAAATTATAAATAAAATATTAATTAACCTTATAAATAAAATAACACTCAAACAGACTTTTTTAAATACCATGTTAACTAACTTTAAAGTTTAAACTGTAGTTTAATAGACACCCAAATCTTTTAATAGTAAAACTTTTTGGTAGTTAGATATCAAGAAAACTAGGCTTCAATTTTCCTTTCATGTAGCATCAATTCATTTAGGTTTAATTACAAGTCACGAGTTAAATTTTGATCCAATTCTTAAATTTTAAAATATTTCAATTAAATCCTTAAATTAAATTATTGATTCAATCAAGTCATTTCATCGTATAGCTATTAGTTTTGGCATTAAATTTTAGCTTTGATCTAACATGGGTCATTCTATTCACATATATTTTAGTGAATATTTTTTAAATGCTCATATTTAAGTTGGCAGTTTATGCCAAAGTTGATAGCGAAACTGACAAACATTATATTTTATATTTTCAGAAAATGAATTAAATCATAATCAAAAAGCCTAGTATTTTTATTCAAAGTTTTCTAAAAGTAACAAGACCCATTTTTAACTGAAATTTTCATCTTATTCTTTTCTTGTTTCATTTATGCTATTTTACTATTATATTAATTAAGTTTTAATTTAACCGATTTATTAAGTTTGATTTTAAATCAATTATTGGTCATGGTTAGTGATTGCAACAAATATTTACTTGTAGATGAGTGATCCAAAGTGAGATGGTTCAACTCAAAGTTCACAAAATTCTTCCTTAAGTAGAGATGATCAAACAACAACCAAGAAAGATGTTCGAAAGGAGATTACTCCAAGGGCAGCTTGTGTAACGACCCGAATTTGGGCCTAGTAGAATTGGGCTTATTGGGCATTGACCATGGGAGCGTTTAATTTTTTGAGAACAAGAGAACAGCCCTAATGCAAGTTGGACCTATTAGGTGAGTGATTTTGGAATGTTAGAGGGCTTCTATGAAGTCCTGGGTTCAAACTTGAGCTTTAGGAAAATTTTGGTTTTAGGTGAATAAAACACTGGGAGTTAGTAAGTAGGCTTTATGAATAAAATGTAGAGAAAAATGGCACAAAAGGAATGAAGTGGTCTAGTGGCAAATGGCGCCACATGGCAGACAAGGGAATGACGCCACACAAGGAAGCAAGGGGTCCAAGGTTCAAGTTTTGGCGCTTGCATTTCAGTGTGATTTATTTTTTTTTAAGTGAACTTAGACTTTGGCCCATAGACTTATATTTAGTTGTGCATGATTTTAGACACAAGTGAGCTAGTGGCAAGGTGGTTGTGGCATAAAGTGGAGAGCATGGAGGGAAGGGGTTTGTAACAACCCGATTTTGTGGCTAGTCAAAAAAGTGGTTACGAGGCCACTAAATCAAGGTCGAGGAAAATTATTTTGATGTTATTTTATGTGTTGTAGCATAATTATATGGATGCATGAAAATTTTGGTGTTCTAATTTGAGTGATAGCATGCTTAATTTCGAAAAAAGACTATATCGTATAAAGTGCGAAAGTTTTATTTGTAAGGTAGAGCTACTTAATAGCTATAGAATGTAATTTGGAGTACTTTAAAGTGAAATTAGGCCATTTATCTAGTGATGGCCAGCCATATAGGAGCTAGGGAGAAAAAATTTTAAAGTTGGTCAAATTTGATGGGAATTAGGTGATAGAATGAATAAAAAAAGATGACTAAAGGAAGCTATCATCTTTCACTATTCATCTCACCATCTACTACTGAAAATTTTAGCAAGTTTAAGGGTTTGAAAGCTTGAAAATTTCAGCCACATCTCATCCTTGCAAGTAAGTACTTTTTGAGGTTTTTTCTTAATGATTTTTATACTTTAGGAGTCCCCAAAACTTAAGCTAGCTATTGAGGGGACTAATTTGTGATATGGTTGAAAGTATAGGGACTTACCATGAGAGAAATTATGTTGATAGCTGAGTTTTTATGGAAGAAAATGAATGTTAGGAAGATGAGAAACAACTTTTGTGAAAGGTATTAGCATGAAAACACCTAAATATGACTTAAATGCAAAGAATGAATTTGTGTCATAAATGCATGAAATAGTGAGTAGTTGTAAGAGAATTAATGTTCAACTAGGCTTGTTTGTTAAGAAAATGTGATGAAAAATAAATTACGAGCCTAGGGGTAAAATCGTAAATTTGCCAAACTATAAGGGCAAAATGGTTATTTTTTTGAAGTATAGATTTTAATGCATTATGATCATAGAATGATATAAACGATTTGAATTTCCTTGTTATGGACCAAGAAGAGCGTGGAATCAACCTTGACCGTGGAAAAGGCAAGGTGACGGATTAAGTTGCTGGTTAACACTTTTTACACCGAGGTAAGTTTATGTGTAAACAATGTATATTTTTGTAAACATTATGTTGCTAATTAGAGTATGGCCTGATTGAGAACATATGTGGTACTAGTAGATTGAATGTGGTAGTCATTGAATAATTATCATATGAATGATGAAATAATCGTGTGAATGTGTAATGACGACACTTAATGGTAGGCTAGGTGCGATACCACCTTATTATTTAATTACAATGGGCTATGTGCAATACCATCTCTATTAATCTTTTGGTGGGCTGTGTGTGATACCACCTTAACTAATCTTTTGGTGGGCTATGTGCGATACCACCTAACTAATGTTTTGGTGTGCTATGTGCGATACCACCCTAGTAAAGAATGATGGTGGGCTAAGTGCAAACCCACCGAGTAATTCAACTATGAGTAATGGATTTAGTTATAGTGATGTGTTGTATTGTGTGACCTTGTGATGCTAAGTGCAGAGGAATCGTTAATGAATGTATGCATTGTGCTTGTGATGTGGTTGGAATGTGTGAATGGAGGAAATGAGTAAGCATGATCATTAATGTAGATTGTTTCTTGCTTAGTATATAATGTTATGAAAGTGTTTAATGCATGTTAAAATGCTTATATTCTTTACACGTAAACTTACTAAGATTAAAACTTACTCCCCTTTCTTTCCCTTATTTTATAGAGCTTAAGAGTCGAACTGGGATACGTTGATAACTAGGAGACCGTCTACACTATCAGCCCATCTTGGTATGCCTAGGCTTAATGATTTTGTAAATGGCATGTATAGGGGCTAGACAAGTTAGATTATTTTGTTAATTTGGCCAAAGGTGTATTGGCTCTTATTAAGACATTAATTTTGTAAACTTCCATGAATGATGGCTCACTTTACCATTTATGAAATTATAAAGTTATCTATGGGAGTTCATATTGAAGTTATCAAATGTTTACTAGTATGTTGAATGGGTTCATGTAGTGTAAGCTATAGGGGTGCAAAGAGCTTGGAAAACAGCCTCGTTCTTGTCCACATGGGTAGGCACATGGGCCTCTATCTAGGTCATGTGTGACACATGATCAAGCCACGGACGTGTGCTCGGACTGTGAGAAGTCTGCATCTTGAAATTGAAATTTAAATTGTCATACGATTGAAGCACACGGGTGTGCCCAGGCCGTAAGGAAATAGTTAGAGGCGACCACGGACCAGCCATATGGGCGTGTGTCCAGGTCGTGTGACCCAAGTCAGTGTCGCCCACGGGTGTCAAACACGGGCGTGTGACTAGGCTTTGAGACCGTGTGTGTGAAGTTAGTATTTACCACGGTTGTGGGCCATGGGCTGTATATCTACACACGGGCGTGTCTCATTTTACACGAGTGTGTGATCCCTATATAAAAGAGAAAATTTGTAAAGGTTGAAAAAGTTCTGGTATAGTCTCAATAATCTCCATTTGTATAAGTGAGGTATCGTAAGTCGAGTATGAGGTTGTTAAGGCGACCAGATAGAGTAGTCATGATGGGTCTAAGTGGCGAGTATGAGGACTTTATTAAGGTAACGCCTTGATCCTTGGTTCGGCGTAAAACACAGGTAAGGGGTGTTACATTTAGTGGTATCAGAGCTATGGTTTAGTCGGTTCTAGGACTATCGTAGCGTGTGTAGGAGTCTAGCTATACATGCCATAAGCGTATAATGATAGTGTATTGGCTTCTGATTATTTTAAATTTATTTTATGTAGTATATGGATCTCGATCAATCAATTTCTCGATGACGCTTGACTAGTAATGCACGTCGGCTCTGCATGAAGGGACTACTCTGTGCAGAGTGAACCCGAGACTAGGGGTCTAGGAGAAGAGGCTCAGGAAGCCTTTCTCCAAATGATGAGTAACTGGTACACTGAGTATGTATGAGCAAACCCCAATGCTCAACTTCCTCCACCTCCTCCTATACCTCAACTAGTGCTTATGGCTCCCCAAGGTATAGAAATGGTGGGGACAACTAAGCCCCCGGTAGATAAAATTTGTAAGCAAAGGGCTGAGGATTTTCAAGCTATTATAGATGATGACCTTGAGCAAGCGAAGTTCTGGCTGGAAAACCCAATGAGGGTTTTTGATGAACTCTCCTATACATCGAGGAGAGCTTGAAATGCACTGTATCTTTGCTGAGGGACTCGACATACCATTGGTGGAAAACGTTGACATCAGTGGTCCCTAAAGAGGTAATGTGGGACTTTTTCTTGGAAGAGTTCTGAAAGAAGTATATAAGTCAACGATTTGTAGACCTGAAATGGAAAGAATTCCTTGAGTTAAAGCAAGGAAAAATGACTGTGGCAGAATATGAGCGCGAATTTGTTAAGCTCAGCAAGTATGCGTAATAATGTGTATCCACGGAAGCTATCTTATACAAGAGATTTGAAGATGGGTTAAATGAAGATGTCAGACTCTTAGTCAGGATTTTAAAGCTAAAAGAGTTTGTGGTATTGGTGGATAGGGCTAGTAAGGACGAAGAATTGAATAAGGAAAAGAAGAAAGCACTAAGTGAGGCTCGGGATGCAAGAAAGACACCGATGAGTAAATCATACCAAACTGAATCAAAGAGGTCCAAGGAAGTGAACCCTCAGATGACTACATCAGTCGGGTATTCGCAAAGAGAGCGAGCTAACACGTATTCGGCTTCAAGAGTTCAGACCACCTCAATGGCAAGTGTGGGCAACCCAAAGTCCAAACTAGAGTGCCCAAGTTTTGGCAGACATCACATTGGGGAGTGTTGGGGAAGCAATCAAAATTGCTATAAGTGTGAATCCCCCGACCATCGTATCCGAAGCTCTCTTGAAAGGGATGACAAGGAGAGGAAGCAAGAGATAAGATCAAGCAGTGCATCCTTTAGAGGTAGGCCACAAAAGAACCTAGGAGGTGTGACTAGTGGTAGAGGTGTATCACGAGACACTACTGTGAGGTTAGAAGGTCGGGCTTATGCTATTCGCGCTTGAGAAGAGGCGTCATCGTCGAATGTAATAGCGGGTACATTTTCTCTCTATGACACCTCTGTTATTCTTTAATTGACCCGAAATCAACTCATTCTTATATTTGTATGAGATTGGCATCTAGTTTGAATATGACTGTTGAGTCTACTAAATTTTTGGTAAAAGTGTCAAACCTACTAGGTAAATAGGTGTTAGTTGACAAGGTGTGTAGGAACTATCCTCTTATAATAAGGGGTCATTGTTTCCCGGTAAACCTCATTTTGTTGACGTTTGATGAATTTGATTTGATTCTTGGTATGGATTGGTTGACTACCCATAGTGTTTTAGTGAATTGTGGTAGTAAATTTATTGAATTGAAATGTGAAAATAGGGATGTTATTTGGGTTGAATCAGGTGAGTCAGATAGTTTGCTAGTGATGATTTCTTCCATGATAGCTGAGAAATATCTGTGAAAAGGGTACAAATCTTATCTCACTTTCGTATTAAACACTCAAGAGTCTGAAATAAAGATTGAGATAGTACCGATTGTATGTGAGTATCCGGATGTATTTTCAGAAGAGTTGCGGATTACCCCCAATTAGAGAGGTCAATTTTGGAATTGAGTTAATTCCAAGAACAACACCCATTTCGGTTGCTCCGTATAGGATGGCCCCACTAGAGTTGAAAGAACTAAAAGTTCAGTTGCAAGAGTTAACGGATAAGGGTTTTGCAAGACCTAGCTATTCATTGTGGGGTGCCCCAGTACTCTTTGTAAAGAAGAAAGATGGGTCAATGAGATTATGCATAGACTATAGATAGCTCAACAAAGTAACTGTGAAGAACAAGTATCCTTTACCGAGGATAGATGATCTATTTGATCAACTGAAGAGAGTTACGGTGTTCTCCAAGATTGACCTGAGGTCCGGTTATTACCAGTTGAGGGTTAAAGAACAAGACGAGGTATGGCCATTATGAGTTTCTGGTCATACTGATCGATTTAACGAATGCTCCTTTGGATTTTATGGACTTAATGAACCGTGTCTTCTTATCGTATTTGGACAAGTTCTTGGTTGTCTTTATTGATGGCATATTGGTTTTCTATCGAGATGAGAGTAATCATAAGGAGCATCTGAGGATTATCTTATAGATTTTGAGGGACAAGCAGTTATATGCTAAATTTAGTAAGAGCGAGTTTTGGCTTCGAGAGGTTGGATTCTTAGGACACATTGTGTCGGGTGAGGGTATTAGAGTTGATCTGGGAAAAGTCTCAGCTATTGTGTGTGGAAACCGTTGAGGAACGTGTCAGAAATCAGAAGCTTTTTGGGTTTAGCGGGGTACTATAGGCGATTCGTGAAGGGATTCTCTATGATTGCTACTCCATTGATGAAACTATTGCACAAGGATGTTAAGTTTGAATGGACTGAAAAATGCCAACAATGTTTTGAGAGATTGAAAACGTTGTTGACAGAGGCACCGGTTTTGGTACAACCTGAGTCGGGAAAAGAGTTTGTGGTCTACAGTGAGGCATCGTTAAATGGTCTCGGTTGTGTGTTGATGCAAGAGGGTAAGGTAGTCGCTTATGGCTCGAGACAACTAAAACCACGTGAGAAGAATTATCTGACTCATGACCTGGAGTTGGCCACAATTGTTTTCGTGTTAAAGATCTGGTGACATTACTTATATGGTGAGAAGTGTCGAGTCTTCACGGATTATAAGAGTTTGAATTTGAAGTGCTTGATGGATCAAAAGGAATTAAATTTACGGCAACGTCGGTGGCTCGAATTATTGAAGGACTATGAACTAGTGATTGATTACCACCCAGGGAAAGTGAATGTAGTTGTGGATGCTTTAAGTAGAAAATCCTTGTATACTTTGAGAACTATGAGCACGAGTTTGTCATTGTCTGATGATGGTTCTATATTGGCTGAGTTGAGAGCTAGACCACTATTTGTTCAACGAATATGTGAGGCTCAAAGGAATGATAGTGAAATACTAGCTAAAAGAGCTAAGTGTGAATCAGAAGATAATTTTGAACTCGGGTGAGTTCGGATGGTTTCTTAATGCTCTATGATAGAATTTGTGTACCCAAAGATGACGAGTTGATCCAAGAAATTTTACAAGAAGCATATAGTAGTTATTTGTCGAGTACACTCAGGCAGTACGAAAATGTACAATGATCTGAAGAAATTCTATTGGTGGCCGGGAATGAGAATAGACATCTCGGAGTATGTAACAAAATGTCTGATTTGTCAACAGGAGAAAGCTGAGCATCAAGTGCCTTTAGGATTACTTCAGCCAGTGATGGTTCCCAAGTGGAAGTGGGATCGGATTACCATGAATTTTGTTATGGGCTTGCTTATGACTCCAAAGAAGAAAGATGTTGTGTGGGTTATTGTTGATAGATTAATGAAATAGGTTCACTTTATACCTGTGCGTATTGATTATTCACTAGAGAAGTTAGCCGAGTTGTATATTGCAGAGGTAGTAAGATTACATGGAGTGCCAGTATCTATTATCTCGGACAGAGACCCGAGATTTACTTTGAGGTTTTAGAAGAAGTTAAAAGAGGCTTTGGGTACGAGGTTGGATGTTAGTACTACATTTCATCCTCAAACTGATGGTCAGTTTGAGAGAGTAATCCAAGTTCTTGAGGATTTGCTCCGATGTTGTGTGTTAGAGTTTGAAGGTAGTTGGGAAAGATACCTACCCTTGGTCGAATTTGCTTACAACAATAGTTGTCAATAGAGCATATGAATGGCACCGTATGAAGCCTTATACGGTCGTAAATGTCGAACTCCCTTGTATTGGACCGAGCTGAGTGAGAAGAAAATTCATGGGATTGATTTAGTTAAAGAGATTGAGGAGAAGGTGAAAGTGATCCGGGATAGTTTGAAGGCTGCATTGGACCAAAAAAAGTCATACATGGATTTCAAAAGAAAAGAAATTGAGTTCCAAGTGGGCGACAAGGTATTTATGAAAGTGTTACCGTGGAAGAAAATATTGATATTTGGTCGAAAGGGTAAATTGAGTCCGAGATTCATAGGGCTGTATGAGATTACCGAAAGGATTGGGCCTGTGGCATATCTAATGGCTTTGTCGATAGAGTTAGAAAAATTCACAATGTGTTCCATGTGTCAATGTTAAGGCGTTATCATTTTGATCCTTCGCATGTGATTCCCCCAACATAAATTGAAATACGACCGGATATGACATATGAGGAAGAACCGATTAAAATCTTGGCTCGAGAAGTGAAACAGTTGAGGAATAAGGACATAGCCTTAGTAAAAGCGTTGTGGAAAAAACACAATGTAGAAGAGGCTCTGTAGGAACCGGAAGATGCCATGAGAGAGCAATATCTGAACCTCTTTACTGGTAAGATTTTTGAGGGCGAAAATCCTTAAAGGGGGGAGAGTTATAACAGTCCGATTTTGGGGCTAGTTGAAATAGTGGTTACGAGACCACTAAACCGAGGTCGAGGAAAATTATTTTGATTTTATTTTATGTGTTGTAGCATAAATATATGGATGCATGAAAATTTTGGTGTTCAAATTTGAGTGATAGCATGCTTAATTTCGAAAAAGGACTAAATCGCATAAAGTGCAAAAGTTCTATTTTATAAGGTAGAGGTACCTAATAGATATAGAATGTAATTTGGAGGACCTTAAACTACAATTAGGCCATTTATCTAGTGATCACTAGCCATACAGGTGCTAGGGAGACAAAATTTTAATGTTGGTCAAATTTGGTGGGAATTAGGTGATAGAATGAATAAAATAAGATGAGAAAAGGAAGCTATCATCTTTCACTATTAATCTCCCCCTCTACTATCGAAAATTTTAGCAAGTTTAAGGGTTTGAAAGCTTGAAAATTTCAGCCACATCTCATCCTTGCAAGTAAGTACTTTTTGAGGTTTTTCTTGATGATTTTTTGTACTTTAGGAGTCCCCAAAGCTTAAGCTAGCTATTGAGGGGACTAATTTGTGATATGGTTGAAAGTCTAGGGACTTACCATGAGTGAAATTATTTTGATAGCTGAGTTTTTATGGAAGAAAATGAATGTTAGGAAGATGAGAAATAACTTTTGTGGGTGTTAGCATGAAAACACCTAAATAGGACTTACATGCAAAGAATGAATTTGTGTCATAAATGCATGAAATGGTGAGTAGTTGTAAGAGAAATTAATTTTCAGCTAGGCTTGTTTGTTAAGAAAATGTGATGAAAAATGAATTACGAGCCTAGGGGCAAAATCGTTTGCCTAAGTGTAGATTTTAATGCAAAATGGTCATTTTTTCCATAAAAACTCAGCTATCAACATAAAAACACTAACACACGATCAAGCCACGGGTGTGTGCCCAGACTGTGTGAAGTTTGCATCTTGAAATTGAAATTTGAATAGTCACACGGTTAAAGCTGTAACACCCCAAACCTGGTCAGAATGTTACGACCAAATCTGGATTGTTACAGAGGTAGTAAATTTGAAAACTTTGGAAAAACATCGTGACTCGAGAAGTTATCTTGTTTGGGGAATCCATGTTAAGGGCTTTCATTTCCTTTTAAAAACTATTTTGTTGATTCAGACCCTATTTTTTTCCACTAATTAGATTATGTGTTAAAAATAGGCTTATCTCATCAAAACCGACTTATAAAAATGTTTGAAAGGTGTCAATTGTGTTAAACCTTGAGGTGTGTGGTTTCTTTTGAAAATATATATTTTTGTTGTTATGTTAAGGAAAATCCCAAGTATTAATTATTACGGCCTATTGTCCATTTGTTGAAAATTTGGAAAACTTCTTTCCATGCTTTTAAGAAAACCCCATTTTCCAATAGTTCATAGCATATATAAAATCAGCTTATAAACAAATCACAAAATAATGTTAAAGCGGCCTTATTACAAATTAAAATCCCAAAATAGAAATAAATTTAAAATAAAGTTCGAGTTTACTGAATAAATTGCAACGTATGGCCACCTCAAGTCCATCTCGGCCCAAAACCTACCATCTATTGATTACCTGCAAAATTAGCAAAGGGGTAAGTCAACGAGACTCAGTGTGTAAATCCCCGTGTAATGCAAACTGGACCTTAGCCCATTCAATACAGCACATGTCATATGTATGCAATGCAACCCATCCCAGTTTAGCTCTCCATCGATAACAACCGTGGCATTTTGCCACTGTGGCTCAAAACCACCGTGGTCCCAGAACACTCGTGACAATAGTCACTCCTGACAGTAGTCACTATAATATGTACTCGTGGGGCCAACCCACTGTGGTCTTAGACCACCGTGACGATCTCTGATAAATAACGTATACGTAGGGCCAACCTGCTGTGGTACTTGACCACCGAGACAAGTCAGTAATTAGAATAATCGTGGTTTCAACCCCTGTGGTACTTAGACCATTCGTGACCATAGCCACTCGTGACAGTAGTCACTGATTCTCCCTCCTTCTTTCATTCAGTCCCGAGCCCATGCTCTTTACATCATGCAGAATATGTATGCAACCAATATAATAGTGTATATCATATCATATTTCATACATGCAAAATATCAAAATGTACATACGTGCATATTAACAACAATATCAATATCGAGAACTTACCCGGCATCTCCAGCCTTACCCATAAGGCATTTTGCTTATCACCTTAGCCATTTTGGCTTTCAGCCTTTACAGTTAATAACAAGCAATAAAAAGGGCATGTGAGTAATACACACCTGATAACGCGTAATACCGAGCTATCCACGTCGACACTCCCGTTAGCAGGGACGATGGCTATTTGCCTATCCCAAGCAGACGTCGGCTCTCTACCACAGCCCGACAAAAAATCTCAAATTGCCAACACCGTACGCCTCTTAAACTTTGGAATAGGGGTTACGAACACACTCCCCTCCCTGGCTTGATCGCTTCTTGCATCCATGAATAGATTTGATCAGAGATCAAATTGAACCTTTGATAGGCTATCACAAAAGATTCGATTAACACAAATGACAATGGAAGAGAGAGATCAAATCATGAAATACTAAAGAACCCCTTACCTTTGTTACTAATGCAATGAGTAGGATCTCTTGAAACTTAACTTTCAGCAACTAGAGAAGCCTCAGCACTTCTCCTCCTGATATTCGGCTCAAGCCAAGAAGAATGGAAGAAGGAGTTATAGAAGAATGGAGAATCAGTTATTGAATAAAACCAAAGGAGATGAAAGAAACTAACAAGAGAGTCCCCTACCTTGATCAATCAAAATCGATTGCTAGCAAACTTTGTCCAAGAAATCAATTTCCCCTAAATAATTACCATGTTAGAACTGCCTTCCGAAATAGAACAGCAAGAAGTGGCCCTTCAACTAACAAATCGATAAGAACACCCTTAATACCCATTCAATCAACCACTTACCAAGATCATCCCAACAGATAATGAAAGTGCATTCCTCCACAATTGGCCCATACCCAAAGAAGTGAGTTAGAACCTTAGATTAACAAAACCAAAGAGAGAAAAGAATGGAAAGAATAAAAACACAAGGGAAAGAAGGCTCCTTACCAAAAGTAAGAGTATGTCGAATGGAGGGTCTAAGTTTGGCTATCAGCAAAACCGATAGAATGGGTGCCTACACTTGATGTAAAAAGGGGTTTCAACTTCTACAGAAATATGAAATGAAGATGAGAAGAAAGAAGATAGAAGAAAGGAATAAGTTTTGGCTAAGACTCTTACAAATTCAGCTATGAAGGAATAAGAGCAAATGGCTAGGGAGATTCGGCTATGAAGAAACGAGAAGATGAAAGATGAAACCAGAGGGTGCTTCAGCTTTTGGTTGCAAGAGAAATGAAAGCCAAAAGTGAGAGCAAAAAATGGTGGTTTTGATTTTGGTAAATAAGAAAAGAAACAAAAGTTCCAAAAGTGCAAAAGAAAATATAAGAGTGTTCCAAGATAAATTTGGCTACACAAAACTCAAGAATGCCCACTTGAGGGATACGACACACCCTTATGATCACAATGCTAAACCAAAAAGCCTAAGAGCTACCAAAGAAGTTTCAGCCCCAACCTAGCCAAGCAAACCGTGCACCCACACACACTCCTTCCCCAAATTCGGCCAACCAACACCTCCTCTCTCTAAATCCCACAACTCCTTCCTTCTTTCACTTTCCACTCCACATTCAAACTTGTTGACCCATTTTTGCTCCAGCAATTCCTCTCCTTCCCACAATTCAAAAGTGTTGACTCATTCAATTCCCACATACCAAAGTCCCAGCCGACTCCACCCCTCATCCATCCTAGCGTCAAAAGAAATTCCAAAAAATATGCAGCATATGTGACTCGAACCTCTTCCCCATGCTGCTCCCTTGTGACACCACTTCCCTACAACCCAAGTGGCGCCTCATTGCCACTCTGCCACCCCTTTTCTTATGTCAACAAACACAAATATCCATACTTAAGACTTACCCCTGCTAACTCCCCCTAAAGTGCCTAAAAATAGAATTTTCACCAAGGCTCAAGCTTAACCTCGAGCCTTCTTGGGACCCCCATACACATCAAAATAAAAAAAAAATATCCCAACACACAGCAACATAAAATAATGAGAAGCCCCTAATTCCAGGATGTTACAATTCTATCCCCTTAAAGAAATTTTGGCATCGAAATTTACTTGGACAAAAGAGATGAGGGTATTGCTGCCGCATCACATCCTCTGGCTCCCACGTGGCTTCTTCTGAACCATGATTTCACCACAACACTTTAACCAATGGAACTGTCTTTCTTCGCAACACCTTAACATCTTGATCTAGGATTTGCACTGGTTTCTCCGCAAAAGATAAGTCAGGCTCTACTTCGATTTCTTCCACCGGCACTATGTGAGATTAATCCGAACGGTAGCGCCTTAGCATCGAGACATGGAATACAACATGGATTTGTCTCCCATACGCTTCAACACACGATAAGGCCCGATGAACCTGGGGCTCAGCTTACCCTTCCGTCGAAACCTTAAGACTTTCTTCCTCATTGAAACCTTTAAGAAAACCTGTTCACCCATGGAGAACTCTATATCCCTACGCTTCAGATCTGCATAAGATTTCTACCTATCAGAAGCCTCCTTCAACCGAGTCTGAATTAACTTAACCTTTTCCTCTATTTCAGAAACTAATTCTGGACCCAACAACTGTCGCTCACCCAACTCTGTCCAGCAAGTGGGAGGCGGCATTTCTGACCATATAATGCTATATAGGGTGCCATCTGAATACTAGATTGATAGCTATTGTTGTATGCAAATTTTGCCAATGGTAAGAAATCCTCCCAACCACCCACGAAGTCAATGACACGACCTCTCAACATGCCTTCCAATATTTGAATTACCCTCTCAGAGTGACCATCGGTCTGTGGATGAAATGCTGTGCTGAAATCCAATCTCGTACCCAATGCTTGATGTAATGCCTTCCAAAATCTCGATGTAAACCTGGAATCTCTATCTGATATGATAGACACATGTACCCCATGCAATCTCACAACCTCCGCCACATAAAGTTTGGCTAACTTCTGTAATGAGTAATCAACCAGAACCGGTATGAAATGAGCAGACTTCATCAACCGATCCACTATTACCCACACCGAATCTTTCCTCGTAGGCGTAAGGGGTAGCCCACTCACAAAGTCCATTGTTATCCTTTCCCACTTCGAAAGTGGAATCTTTACTGGCTGTAGCAACCCCAAAGGCAATTGGTGTTCTGCCTTCACCTGCTGACACTTCAAGCATTTACTCACAAATTCAGTCACTTCTTACTTCAGACCTGGCCACCAAAATTGTTCTCACAGATCCCTATACATCTTACTTCCACTAGGATGCATAGCGTATGGGCTATTATCCACTTCCTGTAAAATCTCCCGTTTCAATTTGGAATCCTTTGGCATACAAGCCTTTCCCCGAAAGCACAATACCCCATCATTGTTCCCACTAAAATCTCCCATCTCACCACCTGCCACTAACTAAAGTTTTGGACTTAACGACTCACCAGACAATTGCTTCTCTTTAATCTGGCTGACCCAGGAAGGCTTCACTTGAAGTTCAGCTAGCACACTTCCATCATCAAACAAGCTAAAATGGGTGAACGTTGCCCTCAAGTTCGATATTACCTTACGGCTCAATGCATCTGCCACCACATTAGCTTTACCCGTGGTATTCAATCGAACAATCATAATCCTTTAGAAATTCAATCCACCTCTTCTGCCTTAAATTCAACTCCTTCTAAGTAAGGAGATATTTTAGGCTCTTGTGGTCTGTATAGATAATGGACTTCTCCCCACACTGATAGTGTCTCCAGATCTTCAGTGCAAACACTACCGTAGCCAACTCCAGATCATGCGTGGAATAATTCACCTCATGTGGTCCCAACTGTCAAGATGCATATGCCACTACTTTTCCTTCTTGTATCAACACACATCCCAACCTCGTGTGCGACGCATCATAATAGACAACAAACTCCTTACCAGCCTTAGGCTGAATTAGCACTAGAGCCTCTGTTAAGATCCTCTTCAGCTTCTCAAACCATTCCTATTGCTTATCTAACCAGACAAATGGTACCCCTTTCCGTAATAACTTGGTTAACGGTGTCGCGATTAATGAGAAGCCCTCAACAAACCTTCTGTAATACCCAGCTAAACCAAGAAAGCTCCAATTTTTGCAACAGACCTAGGCAGTTTCTAGCCCAACATGGCTTCAATTTTTAGGGATCTACTCTAATTCCCTCAGCAGACACAACATGTCCCAGAAAGGTAACTTCCCTTAGCCAGAATTCACACTTACTAAATTTGGCATACAGCTGTTTCTCTCTTAAAATTTGCTGAACCACCCAAAGATACGAATCATGCTCCTCTTCTAAACTTGAATAGACCAAAATATCATCTATGAACACCACTACAAACCGGTCCAAATAAGGTTAGAATACCCGATTCATTATGTCCATAAACGCAGCTAGTGCATTGTCAACCCAAATGGCATCACCAAGAACTCGCAGTGACCATAACGAGTTCAAAAAGCTGTCTTATGGATATCTGTCTCCTTGACCTTAACGTAGGTGATAACCTGACCTCAAATCTATCTTTGAAAAGATCGAAGTACCTCGCAACTGATCGAGCATATTATCTATCTTAGGCAGCGGGTACTTATTCTTAATCGTCAACTTATTCAGTTGGCTATAGTCAATGCACATCCGCATTGACCCGTCCTCTTCTTAACAAATAACACTGGCATTCCCCTCAGTGATACATTGGGTCGAATGAAACCCTGATCCAACAGTTCCTGAATTTGGGCTTTCAGTTCCACCAACTCCTTTGGTGCCATTCTATATGGGGTAATAAACACTAGGCGCTGTCCCCAGAAAAAGATCAATACCGAATTCCACCTCACGATCCGGAGGTAACCCTGGAAGCTCTTCTGAAAAAATATCAGAGAACTCCTTCACCGTTCTGACATCCCCTACAGTCAACTCCTTGGCCTCCAGAGCTCGAACAAAAGTTAAGAATGCCTCACATCCTTTTCTTACCATCCTTTTAGCCTTTAATGCGGATAACATATTAGATTAAGTAGTTCCTCCTTTCACCTATCACCACTACCTCATCATCCTCTGGAGTCCTTAACACCATGCGCTTAGCGGCATAATCCAAGTTTGCTCGATATCTCACTAACCAGTCCATACCTAAGATTAAATTGAACTCCCCAAACGATAGTTCTATCAGATCAGCTAGGAAAACCATCCCTTATACTTCTAGAGGCACATCCCTAAAGAGTTTGTTCACCACTATAGATTGTCCTAAAGGGCTAAGTACAGTCATCTCCCTAGAAGCAATCTAGAGTCTATGTTTAGAATTCCAGACACAGTGTTAGCAACATAGGAATGTGTTGACCCAATATCAATCAGTGCAGTAAAAGGTAATCCATAAATAAGGAACGTACCAGTTATGACATCCGGTGCATCACCCTCCTCTTGGCATCTAGCTGCATAGACTAACCTCGACTGTCTTACATCTGTGTTCCCAACACCTCTGCCCGGTGCTTCACGTCCACGACCAAAACCATTCCTCCTTTGGCCGGACCACGGCCTCTCTGTGGCTGCTGACCAACTCTTCCAGGTTGAACATAATTTTGTCCTGCGGGTCACGTTTTGTTAGGCTCTTGCTGGCAATCTCTTACCCGATGATCCACTGATCCACATTTGAATCATCCATTACTTCTTGCCCAACATTCCCCAAAATGGAACTTCCCACACGTAGGACATTGTTGTGGCTGACCAGTAACAACGGGCCTCATAGCTTGACCCGACCCATCCAACGTAGGCCTCTTCTGAAAGTTCCATGTAGACCTTGACGATCCAAAACTTCTCTTATTTCTACCCTTGTCCCTATCCTAATTCTATCTTTCAGAACGCTTTGCCTCCTCTGCTATCTTAGCCTTCTCAACCAACACAGTAGAATTCCCTTTCCTATTGCGGAGCTATCAGTACTCGTAACTCATCCCTTAGACCATCCTCAAATCAAATGCAGCACTCATGATCTGTTGACACAATGCCTCAAGAATACCGACTAAGATGTAGAAATTCTGCCTCATACTCGCCCATAGACTTACTCCCCTGAACCAAGTTAAGGAATGCCTTATGCTGTGCATCCACATAGCTCGACCCAACGTATTTCCTCTGGAACGCAGACTTAAAGAAGTCCCAGGTAATGCGGTCAGTTGCTGTGCCATCTCTAATCGTGAGCCACCATTGGTATGCCTCGTCTTAGAGAAGAGACACAACTCCTTTCAGTTTCTCTTATACGGTGCAGTCAAGATCATCCATAATCCATTCCACTACTTCTAACAAGTACTCGGCTACATTAGGAGTTACACCAGAAATGCCTCTAAACATTTCAGCCCCGTTCACTCAAAGTTGCTCCGACACAAATTTTTGAGCCCCTAATTCTGTGCTCGCTCAAGCAATTCTTTTCAGAACGCATAACATAGCCTGAGACATAGCATCGTCTCCACCAGTTTGGTCTTAAAATTTTGCTTTTGAAACTGGCGATGTGGGCACTTCACCTTCTGGCCTCTTCCACGGCCTCGCATGCCGCATCCACGTCCTCTAGTACTCATTACTACTAACGCGATTTAATCTGATTAAGAGTTTTATGAGTTAGTATTTTCTTCCACTATTTGTTATATAGCAGCTTTATGAAAATACCATCATGAGTAATTCCTGCGAATTCACACATACCTAAGGTTTCAGTCTCTAAGTTTGCAATTCTCAGTACAAGTAATCATAGCATATCATGCTTACTTTATGTAAAACAACTAAAACTCAAAAGACTTACCGTGCGAATTTGGTGCAGGAGACTCTGGTGCCAAGATTCTAGAAAGCATATATGTTTCTAAAATATTTTCCAAACCATCTTTTGAAACATTTATAAACCCCATACCCACAGTTGAGTTTTTGAAACCTAGCTTTGATACCACAATTATAACACCCTAAACTAGTCAAAACGTTACGACCGAATCTAGATTGTTACAGAGGTAGTAGATTTGAAAACTTTGGAAAAATATCGTGACTCGAGAAGTTATATTGTTTGAGGAATCCATGTCAAGGGCTTTCATTTCATTTTAAAACCTGTTTTGTTGATTCAGACCCTATTTTTTTCCACTAATTAGATTAGGTGTTAAAAACAGGCTTATCTAATCAAAATCGACTTTGAAAAATGTTTGAAAGGTGTCAATTGGGTTGAACCTTGAGGTGTGTGATTTCTTTTGAAAATATTTTTTTTATGTAAAGGAAAATCCCAAGTTTTAATTATTATGGCCTATTATCCATTTGTTAAACTTCTTTCCATGCTTTTAAGAAAACACCATTTTTCAATAGTTCATAGCATGTATAAAATCAGCTTATAAACAAATCCCAAAATAAAGTTAAAGCGGCCTTATTACAAATTAAAATCCAAAAATAGAAATAAATTTAAAATAAAGTTCGAGTTTACTAAATAAATTGCAACGCATGGCCACCTCGAGTCCGTCTTGGCCCAAAACCCGCCATATACTGATTACCTACAAAATTAGCAAAGGGGTGAGTCATCGAGACTCAGTGTGTAAATCCCCGTAACGCAAACTGGACATTAGCCCATTCAATACATCACGTCATATGTATGCAATGCAACCCATCCCAGTTTACCTCTCCATCCAAAACACCCGTGGCATTATGCCACTGTGGCTCAAATCCACTGTGGTCCCAAACCACTCGTGACAATAGTCACTCCTGACAATAGTCACTATAATATGTAATCGTGGGGCCAACCCACTGTGGTCTTAGACCACCGTGATGATCTCTGATAAATAATGTATACGTGGGGCCAACCCACTGTGGCACTTGACCACCGAGACAAGTCAGTGATTAGAATACTCGTGGTTTCAACCACCGCGGTACTTAGACCACTCATGACCGTAGTCACTGATTCTCCTTCCTTCTTTCATTCAGTCCCAGTCCATGCTCTTTACATCGTGCATAATATGTATACAACGAATATCACAGTGTATATCAGATCATATTTCATACATGCAAAATATCAAAATGTTCATACACGCATATTAACAACAATATCAATATCGAGAACTTACCCGGCCCCTCCAACCTTACCCATTAGGGCATTTTGCTTATCACCTTGGCCATTTAGGCTTTCAGCCTTTAAAGTTAATAACAAGACATAAAGAGGGCGTGTGAGTAATACACACCTGATAACGCGTAATACCAACTATCTACGTCGACACTATCGTTAGCAGGGATGATAGCTATTTGCATATCTCAAGCAGACGTTGGCTCTCTACCACAGCCCGATGGAAAATTCTAAACCACCGACATCACACACCTCTTAAACTTTGAAATAGGGGTTACGGACATACTCCCCTCCCTAGCTTGACTACTTCTTGCATCCATGAATAGATTTGATCAGAGACCAAAACGAACCTTTAATAGCCTATCCCAAACAATTCGATTAACAAAGATTATAACAGAAGAGAGAGATCAAATTGTGAAATACTAAAGAACCCGTTACCTTTGTTACTAACGCAACGAGTAAGATCACTTGAAACTAATCTTTCGACAACTAGAGAAGCCTCAGTACTTCTCCTCCTGATATTTGGCTCAAGCCAAGAAGAATGGAAGAACGCTTTATAGTAGAATGGATAATCGATTATGGAATAAAAACAAATGAGATAAAAGAAACTAACAAGAGAGTCCCCTACCTTGATCAACCAAAACCGATTGCTAGAAAACTTGGTCTAAAAAACTGATTGCCCCTAAATAATTACCATGTTAGAACCGGCTTCCAAAATAGAATAGCAAGAAGTGGCCTTTCGACCAACAAATCAATAAGAACATCTTTAATACCCATTCGGTCAACCACTTACCAAGATCTTCCCAATAGATGATGAAAGTACATCCATCCACAATCGACCCATGCCCAAAGAAGTGAGTAAGAAGCTTAGATTAACCAAACCAAAAATAGAAAAGAATGGAATGAATAGAAAAACAAGGGAAAGAAGGCTCCTTACCAAAAGCAAGAGTATGTCGAATAGAGGGTCTAAGTTTGGCTATCAGTAAAACCGATAGAATGGGTGCCTACACTTGACGCAAAAAGGAGTTTCAGCTTCTATAGAAATATGAAATGAAGAGGAGAAGAAAGAAGATAGAAGAAAGGAATAAGTTTTAGTTAAGACTGTTACAAATTCGGCCAAGACTCTTACAAATTCGACTATGAAGGAACAAGAAGCAAATGGATAAGGAGATTCAACTATGAAGAAACGAGAAGATGAAAGATGAAACCAGTGGGTGTTTCAGCCTTTGATTGCAAGAGAAATTAATGCCAAAAGTGAGAGCAAAAAATGGTGGTTTTGATTTTGGTAAATGAGAAAAGAAACAAAAGTTCCAAAGTGCAAAAGAAAATATGAGAGTGTTCCAAGATAAATTTGGCTACACAAAACTCAAGAATGCCCACATGAGGGATACAATACCGCTATGATCACAATGCTCAACCACAAAGCCTAAGAGCTACCAAAGAAGGTTTGGCCCCACCTAGCCAAGCTAAATCGTGCACCCACACACTCCTTTCCAAAATTTGGCCAACCAACACCTCCTCTCTCTAAATCCGACAACTTCATCTTCCTTTCACTCTCCACTGCACTTTTAAACTTGTTGACCCATTCTTGCTCCACCAATTCCTCTCCTCCCCACAATTCAAAATTGTTGACTCATTCAACTCCCACACTCTAAAGTCTCAGCCAAATCCACCTCTCTTCTATCCTGGCATCAAAAGAAATTCCAAAAAAAATACAGCATATACGACTCGAACCTCTTCCCCCTGTTGCTCCCTTATAACGCCACTTCCCTACAACCCAAGTGGCGTCTTCTTGCCACTCTACCACCCCTTTTCTTGTGTCAACAAACACAAATATCCATACTTAAGACCTGCCCCTGCTAGCTCCCCCATGCTAGAATTTTCACCAAGGCTCAAGCTTAACTCTGAGCCTTCCCGGGACTCCCAAACACATTAAAATAACAAACAAAACATGCCAACACACAGCAACATAAAATAATGCCAAGCCCCTAATTCTAGGATGTTACAGAAGCACACGGGCGTGCCCAGGCCGTGGGGAAATAGTCAGAGGTGACAACGGACCAGCCATATAGGCATGTGTCCAGGTCGTGTGACCCAAGTTAGTGTCGCCCACGGGTGTCAAACACGGGAATGTGACTAAGCTTTGAGACCATGTATGTGAAGTCAATATTCACCACGATTGTGCAGCATAGGCGTGTGTGTCTACACATGGGTGTGTCTTATTTTACACGGACGTGTGAGCCCTATATAAAAGAGAAAATTTATAAAGGTTGAAAAAGTTTCGGTATAGTCTCGATAATCTTTGTGTGTATGAGTGAGGTCTCGTAAGTCAAGTATGAGGTTGTTAAGGCGACCAGAGAGAGTAGTCATGATCGATCTAAGTGGTGAGTATGAGGACTTTATTAAGGTAATGGCTTGAGCCTAGTTCTAGCGTAGAACACGGATAAGGGGTGTTACAAGGTTCGAATCCCACAGATGGCAAATTGGAGGCTTTTATTTTGCTAAGTTGGGATGGCCAGAGTTTGTGTTGGATTTAAACTCTGCTGAAGGAGGGATCCCACATCGAAAATCTAGCATGAGGGAAGGTGAGAAGCTGGCTTTAAATAGAGCAATCTATGAGGAAAGGAAGCATACCTTGGTTGGCATTTAGGCATAGGAGCATTCAGAGTGCAGGAAAGCTATAGACTCCTATCAGGTGTGTATTTCGCACTACTCTAGCTGTAGAGCGGCAAATGCTGAAATGCTGGTCACATGTCAATGGTAGACACACGAGCTTACGAGCGCACGTGTGGGAGCTTCGACGCGATAGTTGAGGCCACCATGAGTATTCTTGTGGGTTGATGTTGTTTGGGCCATGATGGATCGAATGGGGCCAAGTGGGCCCAATGGGCCCGTGGGCCCATATGAATAAATTGTATGATTGTGTAGTAGATATTGAACTAGTCTATGTAAATCTCATATCTGTAGCTAGATTTGGGCTAAATGGGCCTCACGAGTGGGTGGGACCATTTGGGCCTAGAGTGGGCCCTAGGCCCATTCGCATCGTTATCTTTGTTTAGAATGCTTTGGAATGTAATATTATCGATATATACTGATTTACGAAATTATCGAAAGACCTCTGATTTGTGAAATTACCAAAATACCCCCGATTTGTAAAATTATCGAAATACCCCTAGTTTATGAAATTACTAAAATACGCTTGGTTTACAAAATTACTAAAATAACCCTATTTTGCAAAATTACTAAAATACCCCTAGAGGGTAAATTATCGAAATACCCTTGAGGGTAACTTATTGAAATACCCTGAGAGGGTAAATTATCAAAATACCCTTAGAGGGTAAATTTCAAATACCCTTGAGGGTAAATTACTGTTGTACCCTTATATGAGGAAATGATCGTTATACCCCCAATTATGGTTGAATACCGTGTATGTGATCTTATTTATATTATTTATACATTTGATGCATTGCATTTATATCATGTTGCATGGGTTGGGTTTGATGTTTAGAGGAAGTGTAGCTCGGTGGCATCACTACATACCGTTATTGTGGCATCGCCATATATTCGTAATTTAGTGGCTTAGCCACATATACCGTTATTAGCAGCTTGGTTGCATTATTGGAGAGCTTGGCTCTGTGCCATCTTGATTATGGCTTTGTGCCAATCATATTTACCCGTGGCTATGTTCCTAGCAGATATCTATCTCGATCATATTTACCCAAGGCTGTGTGCCGATTATATTATCGTCACTGATGGCTATGTGCCAAGCGTAATACAGTTATCGATGGCTCTGTGCCAATTATAATACTGTTATTGAAGGCTTAAGAGTCGTATATATATACTAGCAGCTTTTCTGGAATATTGGTGTGTTTGGCGGGGTGGGTTGGCTTGATCCTCAGAGGTGACAATTGGTTGGTTCGGGGGTGTGATTGGCTAGATTGGGCTGGGTTGCATTTATTTGGTTGCATTATCATGATTATTGGGCTTAGGCCCAGATTGATACTGTAAGGGCTCAGGCCCAATTAATGACCGTTTAGGGGATTACACACTGAGTTCTCGTAACTCAACCCCTTTCTCTTAAGCTTGTAGGTAATCCTCAGCATTAATGGATTCGAAGTTTCGGAGGACTCGGTGGTGGCCATACGTCAGAGATATTTCTTATAAAACATAGTAAATCCAATTTTTTATTTTATTTTAATATTAATTATTCTGGGGTTAATATTTTGTAATAAGGCCATTGGATTTATTTTTCCTTTTAAACTTTCATTTCAGCTATTATTAAATTACAAAATGTTTAAATACTGGGTTTTCTTAAAATGTTAAAAATTATTTTTCAAAATATCACGTTTTCGTAACTATTCAAGTTCGATTTTCACAACAAAAAAGTTTTTTTTAAATAATGGAAACTTTACAAAAACAGACATTAAGCAAATCGTGTTTTGAAAACAAACAATGAAACTCGAAGTTTCAAAAATAGATGCAACATTTTTAACGAACGTGTGACATCATAAATTTGGGCCCGTGCATTTATATGTTGGTTTAACATGTTAGTTCAAGTATTAAAGGCTCGGGCTGAGACCTTGATTAAATATAGGGATTAGAGTCTAAATTAATGTTCTGAGAAGTTTAAGTGATATTTTAGGCTTTAAAACTTGGGTTAGAATGATTAAAAATTTTGTTAGTAGTAAATAAATTTAAATAGTTATGTTTGGTAGCAAGCTGAGCTTGTGGCCCAAAAATTTGGAGTGCTTTGAGTGGGCACTAAGGTGGCACAACTTAGGGAGGTTATTGGGCCATGTGTGGCCACTTAGGGCCCAAGAATTGGGGGAAAATTTTGGCATATCAAGGAGGGGGAGTGAACGGCACACTTGTTAGCATTTAGAAGTGTTTATTTCTTTTATTTTAGGTGATAAAAAGATGATAATTAGGAGGAAAGAGATGGTTCTCAAATGGGCTCTTCTAAAGGTAAGATAAGGATCTGGTTACAAGGTGAGATGAGGGCTATCAGGGGGGAGAGAGTTGGCAGAAACTCCAAATCTATGTGTGTGTACCGAATTTAGTAGGAGGAAATCATCTTTTTCTTCCATTTGCTTCTCTTTACTTCACACCTTTTCCTCTCTATCCAAAACTCTTCTCACCCGCTTGCCATAATTTTTCTCTTCTAGCTGAAAATCCTTAGTGTTTCTCCTCTCCCCAAAAACCTTTCTGAAGGCCAAATACTCTTGGTGTACATTTTCTTCCTCTATAGACGAACCACTAGGTGAGATCTCCGTTTCCCGAAGGTGCACCGTAAGCCGAATACTCCTCTAGTAAGCTAATGAGTTTCAGGATTTTGTTCTATTCAATTTCACTCTTTCTTTTCCTAAGATCTAACCTGGATCATGTGTACTAATGCCTATCGATTTCCCTTTTTGATGATACAAGCCGAATCCTCTTTAATGGAGTCTACTTGTGCCGAAATCTAAAAGAAACAATAGGTAAGTTTTGATTTCGGGATTTCAATGTTCTTTCAGCTTTTCAAAGTCCTTAGCCGAATGGCTATTAGAAACTAATATTTTATTTCACACTTCGTTTTGCCATTCCGGGATTTGAAGAAGGAGGTCAATCGCATAGATCTCTAAGTTATAGAATCGTGTTACTTTCGGGATTTCAAGGTAAGAGGATTTATTATTTATATATATATATTCGGGTAGAATACTAACCATGGCCGAATATGGGAGAGGGCATATTTTCATAGTTTTTCGACTTTTAAGGAAAGTTATAGATTGAGGATAATAGATCCGGGTAGCAAGGACATCGACTAAGAAAATTGGATTTCGCGATATCAGGTGTGTAATACGTCCCCACCATCTAGATCTGATTATTAATTTATATATATATGTGTGTGTTCATAAGTTTTATATGTTACGTAAAAGTCAAAATCTCAAATTTTAACCAGCGGACCCTCGGGTTAGTAAATAATCTAATTATATGTTACAAGTGAATTGTTGTACATGTTTTTAAATTGTTGTACATACTTGTGTAGGTTGGGTGATGAAAGGCGGAAGTTATATGTATATGTATATGCGTAGCGGTTTATACCGTGATTTACTGTAGCGGCTAGTGCCGTGATCTGTTATAAGGGCTTCGGCCAATATATGTTGATGAGTAGCATGTCTGCCATCTTGGCGTGTAGCAGTGTGGGTTGATTGTAAAAATCCCCAATGGTCTGATCGGTTGGTACGGGGGCGTGTAGCGGATGGAAACCTAGGCATATGGGTTGGGTTTTGTATATTATTTGTTATTCATGTAAATGAAATTACTATAATGTTTTATGAGGCCCAAATCTAGTGGTGCATGAGGGTTGCACACTAAGTCTCGCGACTCACCCTAAACTAACCTTTTAGGTGACAATTAGTGCATCGGACCGGGCCGGAGTGGAGCGCAAGGTGGCCATGCAAGAGAATATGTGAATCCGGCAAAAAGTTCCACTTAATAGTTTCTTCTTAATTTATTTTATGTTAAAGATTCAAACTTCGTTGTAATAAGGCCTCGGGCCACTAGTTTACATTTTAATTTTATTATGGGTTTTATTATTTATTTTTAAACCAAGACATGTAATTAAGTTTTTGGGCTTTCGATTATTTGGGCATATTTTTTATAAATTACATTTAGGCTTTCTGTCAACACGACTGGTTTTACAAAAAATTTTCTTAGTGACATACCAGATCCGGTTGTAGTGTTTGGGTCGAGTCTGGGGTGTTACAAATTGGTATCAGAGCTCGGTTCAAAACTCGACTTTGGGGTTTTAGGCCCAAAAATTTTCTAAAAATGGGTTTTTAAAACATGGATTTCTCTTAGCAAAGGCTTATTAGTTCAACATGGCACCTGCGTCTCCGGCCAAATTCGCTAGGTAAGTATACTGAACTCTTGATTGTGATATAAATGTGGGCCTAACGGGTTTATGGGACATAGACTATTTAGGTTAGAACTTGATGGACTCTAGGCTTAGACAAACAACTCTTCAAATCCATAAGACTTAACTTCATTAAACAAAACCTGTAAACAAGTCACAAGACTAAAGTGTGGTAACAAGCATATGCATGTCTAGGAATAGATCCGAAAGAGCTTGGTATTTAAGCAGTCCGAGTGGGTCACCTCCTCTTCGCTGGAATCTTACTTGGTGCATAGTGATTGTTCACTTTAGCCATGACAGGGTGTGGCAATAGGCATATGCATGTCTAGGAGTGGATTCAGGGAAAGCTTGGTACTTAAGCAGTCCTAGTGACTCACCTCCTTTCCACTAGAATCCTACTTGGTGCATAGTGACTATTCACCCTAGTTACGAGTACGTGTTGACAGGCCAAAACTTATAATTAAAACCCGAAAAGGACCAGCCACCTATTTTTTTCACAAAATTGTTAAAATATCCTTATTTTGAAAAAGGTACCCATGATTTGCAAATATACCCCGATTTACAAAGTCAATAGAATCTTTCCATAGAAAAAAAAAACAACAACAACATTAAAATATCCTTGATTTGTAAAATTACCAAATTACCCTTGTTTTGCAAATGATCGAAATACCCCGAATTTCAAAATTATCAAAATACCCCCGAGTTGGAAAAAAATTACCAAAATACTCTTATTTTGCAAAATCACCCGAAAACCATATTTTGAAAAATTATGACAATACCCCTTGAGGTTAAAATTACGAAAATACCTCTGGATAGCGAAATGACAGAAATACCCTTAGGTGATGAATGTTACTTGTATGAACGTTGTGTATGCATAATTCTTAGAATAGGAAGACTAAAAACTATAGATAGGTCCGAATTCGAAAGAATCACTTTTAAAAATATGTTTCATAAGATTGTTCGGGGATAATTAGTGGAAACAACTAATGACTCATAAAATTTTTAAATCAGATAAACGCGAATTAGAAGAATGAGTACAAGAGGTCGAGGACGTCCACCACCTGGTCGCGATAGAGGTAGGATAACCGTGGTAGAACCCGTAGGATCAGGTCATGGGTCCGGAGGTGAGATACCGGTTCCACCAGCTGCTGAGATGGAATTTCAAGACTAGATAGGTGGAAAGGATGTGGTGTGTCAGGTTGTATTGAGGGTTTTGGAAAGAGTGGTTGAGGCTGGTATAGGCATAGGAGCCCAAAAATTCGTGCCAGAGAGGCTGAGGAACAACGGGACAGAAGTATTTAGGGGAGTCTCTGGCGTATCCCCAAGTTCCACTGAATATTGGTTGGAGGTACTGGAACGTATAATGGATGACTTAGACTTCACGATAGAGGAAAAGCTGAAGAGGGTCGTGTCTCTTCTTCGAGACAAAGCCTAACAATGGTGGCTCACGGTGAAAGAGGGTACGGCCGTGGATCTGATTGACTGGGATTTGTTTAAGGAGTCATTCCAGGGGAAGTACGTTGGGGCTAGCTATATGGATGCTCAAAGGAAAGCATTCCGAAATTTGGTGCAGGAGAGTAAGTTTGTGGCTGAGTATCACGCTGAGTTTCTACGCTTGAGCCGTTATGCTCAGGGAATGGTAGCAACAGAGTATGAACGATGCATTTGATTCGAGGATGGGCTATGAAATGAGCTAAGGGTTCTGATCGCTCCACAACGAGAGAGAATTTTCATGATTTTGGTGGATAAGGTCAAAATAGCTGAGGAAGTGAAGCGGGTGGAGAGACAGGAGAAGGATAAGGATCGAGGAAGGAGTAAGAGAAATTTTGGACCCTCTAGAGTAACTGGAAATTTTTAGAAGAGGACTAGAACTGATGGGCCAGCTCGTGCTCCATCGGGCCAGAGTCAAGCATGTTCTATATGTGGGACAACCCATTACGGGGAGTGCAGAGTGAAAATTGGTGGATGTTTCAGGTGTGGATCTACAGAATATTTGATGAGGGACTATCCACAGATGGATCGTGGGCAGCCAACGGGCTGAGGTTTTAATCAGGCTAGGAGAGATGATCAGCCCGGACCAAGGGGTAGAGGTACAACTAGAGGAAGAAATAGATCCGATCAGGGTCGTGGAGCATCTGGCAGAGTACAGGTAATACGGATGCAAGGCAGCCGGGTTTAGTTTTTGTGGCTCGTCGAAGGGAAGACAATGACGCACCGGATGTTATAACAGTACGTTTCTTATTGCTGATAATCCTTTATTTGCCTTAATTGACATTGGGTCAAACCACTCCTATGTTGCATGTTTAGTATCTGAAACTCTAAGTATAGATTATGAGATAACCAATAGGAAGATGACCGTGGCTAGTCCTCTTGGATAATTTAAAGTAGTGGACAAACTATTTAGGGATGTGCCTTTAGAGACTCAAGGGGTAGTATTCCCAGCAGATGTAATGGAATTACCATTTGGAGAGTTCGACCTTATTTTGGGAATGGATTGGTTAACTAAGCATCGTGCCAAGTTGGGCTGTGGGAATAAACGTATAGTGTTGGGAACCCTGAAAGGCAGAGAGATGGTTGTGTTAGGAGAAAGGAGGAATTACTTGTCCAACGTGGTATCATCCTTAAAAGCTATTAAGATGATTTGGAAGGGATGTAGTGCATATCTAGCTTTTATTAATGTGTTGGATGTTAAGGAGGTGACTATTAATGAGGTCCGAAGAGACAAGGATTTTACGGATGTCTTTCAAGAGAAATTACCAGGATTACCCCCTAATCGCGAGGTGGAATTTGGAATAGACCTACTTCCGGGTACAGCTCCAGTATATATTGCTCCTTATAGGATGGCGCCGAAGGAGTTGGTGGAGCTTAAGGCTCAGATTCAGGAACTATTGGATCGTGGGTTCATTCGACCAAGTGTGTCTCCGTGGGGAGCACCGGTCCTGTTCGTGAAGAAGAAAGATAGATCCATGCATATGTGCGTGGACTATCGTGAATTGAACAAGTCGACAATTAAAAACAAGTATACGTTATCGAGAATCAACGACCTATTCGATCAGCTCAAGGGAGCTTCAGTCTATTCTAAGATTGACTTAAGGTCTGGATACCATCAATTAAAAGTTAGAGAAGAGGACATACATAAGACGGCGTTCCGAACTCGGTACGGGCATTATGAGTTCTTGGTAATTCCGTTCGGGTTGACGAACGCACCAGCAGCCTTTATGGATATGATGAATTGGGTGTTTCAGCCATATCTGGATCAGCTCGTCGTGGTGTTCATCGATGATATCCTAGTTTACTCTAAGTCGGAGGAGGAGCATGACGAACATCTTCGCGTGGTGTTACAAACTTTGAGGGAGAAGCAGTTGTTTGCAAAGTTCAGTAAGTGTAAGTTCTGGCTGAGGGAAGTGACTTTCTTAGGACATGTGGTTTCGGCCGAGGGAATCGTGGTGGACCTCAAAGATAAAGGTCAGATAGATTGGAAACCACTAAAGTCCTGTGGTAGAGGTTCGATTTTCTTAGGTTTGGTAGGGTATTACCGAAGGTTTGTTGAAGGGTTTTCTCTAATAGCGGCTCCTCTAACTAAGTTGTTGAGGAAGGGAGTATTGTTTGTATTGACCGACAAGCAGCAAGAGAGCTTTGAGAAGTTGAAGAGAATCCTGATGAAAGCTCGAGTATTAATTTAGGGAGGCGTGAAAGGAATTTACTGCTCATCGTGATCGTCACACACGGGCTTAGAGTGTGTGCTGATGCAAGAAGGAAAGGTGGTGGCTTATGGTCTCGACAGTTTAGACCGCATGAGTTGAACTACCCTACGCATGACTTGGAGTTGGCGGTGGTAGTGTTTGCCTTAAAGATTTGGAGGCACTACTTAGATGGGGAGAAGTCAGTAATTTATACTGACCTTAAAAGTCTGAAGTACCTCCTTACCCAGAAGGAGCTAAATTTGAGACAACGTAGGTAGATTGAGCTTCTGAAGGATTATGATTGTTCGATCGAATATCACCCTGGAAAGGCTAATGTGGTAGCAGATGTGCTAAGCCATGAAGTAGTATCAGAGTTAAGAGCCATGTTTGCTCATTTAAGTTTATTCAATGATGGGAGTTTGCTGGCTGGGTTGCAAGTAAAGCCAACATGGGTAAGTCAGGTTGAGGACAAACAGTTAGGAGATAACGACATGAGTGCTTGACTGTTGCTAGTGAGGGATGGTGCAATGGAGGACTATAGTCTGAACAAGGATGGAATTCTGTGTTATCGTGGGAAGGTTTGCATGCCTAAAGATAAAGAGTTACAGCAGATGATCCTTCGAGAATCGCATAGTAGCCCTTATGCTATGCATCCTGGGGGAGTCAAGATGTACCGTGATTTGCGAGAGCAATTTTGGTGGCCAGGTATGAAGAAAGAGGTAACAAAGATCATAGGAAAATGTTTGACGTGTCAGCAGGTCAAAGCTGAACACCAAGTGCCTTCAGGATTGTTGCAGCCGGTGAAGATTCCGCAGTGGAAATGGGAAAGAAGCACAATGGATTTTGTTAGTGGGTTACCCCTTACACCCACTAGGAAGGATTCATTTTGGGTGATTGTAGATCGGCTGACGAAGTCTGCTCACTTCATACTGGTTCGAGTGGACTTTTCTCTACAAAAGCTGGCTAAATTGTATGTGGCTGAGGTCGTAAGATTGCATGGTATGCCAGTGTCAATCATATCAGATAGGGACCCTAGGTTCACGTCACGATTTTGGAAGGCTCTTCATCAAGCAATGGGAACAAGGCTAGACTTTAGTACCACTTTTCACCCACAGACTGATGGTAAGTCTGAGAGGGTAATTCAAATCTTGGAAGATATGCTAAGGGGTTGCATAATCGACTTTAGGGGCAGTTGGGAAGAGTATTTGCCCTTGGCAGAATTTGCATACAATAGTAGTTATCAAGCTAGCATTCAGATGACACCTTCTGAAGCGTTATATGGAAGGAGATGTCGTACTCCAACTTGCTGGACGGAGTTGGGTGAACGTAAGGTGTTAGGTCCAGAATTAGTTTCAAAAACCGAGGAGAAAGTGAAGTTAATGCAGGCTCGACTAAAGGAAGCGTCTGATCGACAGCAGTCTTACACGGATCTAAAGTGAAAAGAGGTAAAATTCACGATAGGTGATCAAGTCTTCTTGAAGGTATCCCCGTGGAGGAAAATAATGAGGTTTGGTCGAAAAGGGAAGTTAAGTCCACGGTTTATTGGGCCTTATCGGGTACTAGAATGTATGGGCCCAGTGGTTTATCGGTTGGAGTTACCTTTGGAGCTGGAGCAGATACATGATGTGTTCCATGTCTCGATGCTGAGACATTATCGATCTGATCCATCGCATGTAGTGCCAATAGAAGAGATAAAAGTAAGGCCAGATTTGTCTTTTGAGAAGGAGCCAGTGCAAATTCTAGATCGAGATGTAAAAGTGTTAAGAAGGAAATCTGTTCCTTTGGTCAAAGTCTTGTGGAAAAATCATGGCGCAGAAGAAGTGACGTGGGAGCCAGA
Source organism: Gossypium rotundifolium (assembly GCA_025506655.1). Lineage (NCBI taxonomy): Eukaryota > Viridiplantae > Streptophyta > Magnoliopsida > Malvales > Malvaceae > Gossypium > Gossypium rotundifolium. Next base: position 79,299,697 of record CP106723.1, read on the forward strand.
GGATGTTATATGCCAACAATATCCCCATCTTTTCTGACCAGGTAAATTTCGGGGCGAAATTTTTTAAGCGGGTACAACTGTAACATCCTAAATTTGGGCCTGTGCATTTATATGTTGGTTTAACATGTTAGTTCAAGTATTAAAGTCTCGGGCTGAGACCTTCATTAACTATATGGATTAGAGTTTAAATTAATGTTCTGAGAAGTTTAAGTGATATTTTGGGCTTTAAAACTTGGGTTAGAATGATTAAAAATGGTGTTAGTAGTAATTAAATTTAAATAGTTATGTTTGGTAGCAAGCTGGGCTTGTGGCCCAAGAATTTGGAGTGCTTTGAGTGGGCACTAAGGTGGCACCATGTAAGGAGGTTATTGGGCCATGTGTGGCCACTTGAGGCCCAAGAGTTGGGGGAAAAATTTTGGCATATCAAGGAGGGGGAGTGGACAGCACACTTGTTAGCATTTAGGAGTGTTTATTTCTTTTATTTTAGGTGATAAAAAGATGATAATTAGGAGGAAAGAGGTGGTTCTCAAATGGGCTCTTCTAAAGGTAAGGTAAGGATTGGGTTACAAGGTGAGATGAGGGCTATTAGGTGGGAGAGAGTTGGCAGAAACTCCAACTCTATGTGTGTGTGCCGAATTTAGTAGGAAGAAATCATCTTTTTCTTCCATTTGCTTATCTTTCCTTCACACTTTTTCCTCTCTAGCTGAAACTCTTCTCACCCACTTGCCTTAATTTTTCTCTTCTAGCTGAAAATCCTTAGTGTTTCTTCTCTCCTCAAAAACCCTTCTAAAGGCTGAATACTCTTGGTGTACATCTTCTTCCTCCATAGCTGAACCATTAGGTGAGATCTCTGTTTCCCGAAGGAGCACCGTAAGCCGAATACTCCTCTGTAATTTTGTGAGTTTCCTGAACCATTAGGTACCCATGATTTGCAAATATACCCCGATTTACAAAGCCAATAGAATCTTTCCATAGAAAATAAAAACAACAACATTAAAATATCCTTGCTTTGTAAAATTACCAAATTACCATTGATTTGCAAATGATCGAAATACCCCAAATTTTAAAATTACCGAAATACCCTAAGGTTGGAAAAATTACCAAAATACCCTTATTTCGCAAAATCACCCGGAACCATATTTTGAAAAATTACAAAAATACCCCTAGGTAGCGAAATGATAAAAATACCCTTAGGTGATGAATGTTACTTGTATGAACGTTGTGTGTGCATAATTCCTAGAATAGTAAGACTTAAAACTGTAGATAGGTCCGAATTTGAAAGAATCACTTTTAAAACTATGTTTCATAAGATTGTTCGGGGATAATTAGTGGAAACAACTAATGACTCATAAAATTTTTAAATCAGATAAACGCGAACTAGAAGAATGAGTACAAGAGGTCGAGGACGTCCGTCACGTGGTCACGATAGAGGTAGGATAACCGTGTCAGAACCCGTAGGATCGGGTCATAAGTCCGGAGGTGAGATACCTGCCCACCATTCTTGAGGTGGAATTTTAGGACCGCATGTGGAGAGGACGTGGTGTCTCAGTCAGATCTTGAGGTTTTGGAAAGAGTGGTCGAGGTCGGTATGGGCATCGGAGTCTAAAATCCATACTGAGAGAGGCTGAGGAATAATGGAGAAGAAGTATTTAGAGGAGTCTCTAGCGTATCCCCATGTTTCGCTGAATATTGGTTGGAGGCAGTGGGACATCTAATGGATGACTTAGACTTCACGGTGGAAGAGAAGTTGAAAGGGGTCGTGTCTCTTCTTCGAGACGAGGCCTACCAATGGTGGCTCACGGGGAAAGATGGTACGGCCGCAGATCTGATTGACTGGGATTTCTTTAAGGAGTCATTCCGGGAAAAGTACGTTGGGGCTAGCTATATGGATGCTCAAAGGAAGGCATTCCTAAATTTGGTGCAGGGGAGTAAGTTTATGGTTGAGTATGAGGCTGATTTTGTATGCCTGAGCCATTACGCTTGGGGAATGGTAGCAACGGAGTATGAACGATGTGTTCGGTTCGAGGATGGGATACGAAATGAGCTAAGGGTTCTGATTGCTTCACAACGAGAGAGAATTTTTTCGGTTTTGGTGGATAAGGTCAAAATAGTTGAGGAAGTGAAGCGGGTGGAGAGACAAGAGAAGGATAAGGATCGATGAAGGAGTAAGAGAAGTTTTGAACCCTCTAGAGCAACTGAAAATTTTTAGAAGAGGGCTAGAACTGATGGGATAGCTCGTGCTCCATTGGGCTAGAGTCAAGCATGTTTTATATGTAGGAGAACCCATTACGGGGAGTGCAAAGTGAAAACTGGTGGATGTTTCAGGTGTGGATCTATAGAACATTTGATGAGAGACTGTCCATAGATGGATCGTGGGCAGCCAACGGGCCGAGGTTCTAATCAGGCTAGGAGAGGTGATCAGCCCGGACCAAGGGGTAGAGGCACAGCTAGAGGAAGAAATAGATCTGGTCAGGGTCATGGAGCATCTGGCAGAGGTACAGGTAATACGAGTGCAAGGTAGCTGGGTTTAGTTTTTGTGGCTCGTCGAAGGGAGGACAGTGACGCACCGGATGTTATAACCGGTATGTTTCTTGTTGTTATAATCCTTTATTTGCCTTAATTGACATTGGGTCAACCCACTCCTATGTTGCATGTTCAGTATTTGAGACTCTAAGTATAGATTATGAGATAACCAATAGGAAGATGACCGTGGCTAGTCCTCTAGGACAATCAAAGGTAGTAGACAAACTATTTAGGGATGTACCTTTGGAGACTCAAGGGGTAGTATTCCTAGCAGTTTAATGGAATTACCATTTGGAGAGTTTGACCTTATTTTGGGAATGGATTGGTTAACTAAGCATCGTGCCAAGTTGGACTGTGGGAATAAACGTATGGTGTTGGGAACCCCGGAAGGCGGAGAGGTGGTTGTGTTAGGAGAAAGGAGGAATTACTTGTCCAACGTGGTATCATCCTTAAAAGCTATTAAGATGATTTTGAAGGGATGTAGTGCATATCTAGCTTTTATTAGTGTGTTGGATGCTAAAGAGGTCACTGTTAATAAGGTCCGAACAGTCAAGGATTTTGCAGATGTCTTTCCGGAAGAATTACTGTGATTACCCCGAATCGCGAGGTGGAATTTGAATAGACCTACTTTCGAGCACACTCCAGATTCATTGCTCATTATAGGATGGCAAGAAAGAGTTGGTGGAGCTTAAGGCTCAGATTCAGGAACTATTGGATCGTGGGTTCATTCGACCGAGTATGTCTCTGTGGGGAGCACTGGTCTTGTTCGTGAAGAAGAATGATGGATCCATGCGTATGTGCTTGGACGATCGTCAATTGTACAAGTTGATGATTAAAAATAAGTATCCATTACCGAGAATCGATGACCTGTTCGATCAACTCAAGGGAGCTTCGGTCTTTTCTAAGATTGACTTAAGGTCTGGATACCATCAATTAAAAGTTAAAGAAGGGGACATACATAAGACGGCGTTTCAAAATCGGTACAGGCATTATGAGTTCTTGGTAATTCCGTTCGGATTGATGAACACACCTGCGGCCTTTATGGATATGATGAACTTTGTGTTTCAGCCATATCTGGATCGGTTCATCGTGGTGTTCATCGACAATATCCTAGTTTACTCTAAGTTAGAGGAGGAGCATGACGAACATCTTCGCATGGTGTTACAAACTCTGAGGGAGAAGCAATTGTTTGCAAAGTTTAGTAAGTGTGAGTTCTGGCTGAGGGGAGTGACTTTCTTAGGACATGTGGTTTCGGCCGAGGGAATCGGTGGACCCTTAAAAGATAGAGGTCAGATGGATTGGAAACCACCAAAGTCTGTGGCGGAGGTTCAAGTTTCTTAGGTTTCAAGGTGGTATTACCAAGGTTGTTGAAGGGTTTTCTCTAATAGCGGCTCCTCTAACTAAGTTGTTGAGGAAGGGATTATTGTTTGTATGGACCGACAAACAGCAAGAGTGCTTTAATAAGTTGAAGAGAATCCTGACGGAAGTGCCAGTATTAATTCAGTCGGAGGCAGGAAAGGAATTTACTGTCTACTGTGATACGTCACACATGAGCTTAGGGTGTGTGCTGATGCAAGAAGGGAAGGTGGTGGCGTATGCCTCTCGACAATTGAGACTGCATGAGTTGAACTACCCTACTCATGACTTGGAGTTGGCGGCGGTAGTGTTTGCCTTAAAGATTTGAGGGTACTACTTATATGGGGAGAAGTCAGCAATTTATATTAACCGTAAAAGTCTGAAGTACCTCCTTACCCAGAAGGAGCTAAATTTGAGACAATGTAGGTGGATCGAGCTCCTGAAGGATTCTAATTGTTCGATCGAATATACCACCGAAAGGATAATGTGGTAGCAGATGCGCTAAGACGTAAAGTAGTATCAAAGTTAAGAGCCATGTTTGCTCATTTGAGTTTATTCAATGATGGGAGTTTGCTGGCTGAGTTGCAAGTAAAGCCAACATGGGTAAGTCAGGTTAAGGACAAACAGTTAGGAGATAAAAACCTGAGTGCTCGACTGTTGCGAGTGAGGGATGGTGGAATGAAGGACTATAGTCTGAACAAGGTTGGAATTCTGTGTTATCGTGGGAAGGTTTGCATGCCTAAAGACAAAGAGTTACATCAGATGATTCTTCAGGAATCGCATAGTAGCCCTTATGCTATGCATCCTGGGGGAGTCAAGATGTATCGTGATTTGCGAGAGCAATTTTGGTGGCCAGGTTTGAAGAAAGATGTAACGGAGATCGTAGGAAAATGTTTGACGTGTCAACAGGTCAAAGTCGAACACCAAGTGCCTTCGTGATTGTTGCTTGCCGGTAAAAGATTCCCCAATGGAAATGGGATGTAATCACAATGGATTTTGTTAGTGGGTTACCCTTACACCCACTAGGAAGGATTTTATTTGGGTGATCAGAGATCTACCGATGAAGTCTGCTCACTTCATACTGGGTTCGAGTGGACTTTTTCTACAAACGTGGCTAAATTATATGTGGCTGAGGTCGTAAGATTGCATGGTGTGCCGGAATCGATCATATCAGATAGGGACCCTAGGTTCACATCATGATTTTGGAAGGCTCTTCATCAAGCAATGGGAACAAGGCTAGACTTTAGTACCGCTTTTCACCCACAAACTGATGGTCAGTCTGAGAGGGTAATTCAAATCTTGGAAGATATGCTAAGTGGTTGCATAATTGACTTTAGGGCGATTGGGAAGAGTATTTGCCCTTGGCGTAATTTGCATACAATAATAGTTATCAAGCTAGCATTCAAATGGCGCCTTATGAAGTGTTATATGGAAGGAGATGTCGTACTCCAACTTGTTGGATGAAGTTGGGTGAACGTAAGGTGTTAGGTCCAGAATTAGTTTCGAAAATCGATGAGAAAGTGAAGTTAATACGGGCTCGGCTAAAGGAAGTGTCTGATCGACAGAAGTCTTACGTGGATCTAAAGTAGAAAGAGGTGAAATTCGCGGTAGGTGATCAGGTCTTCTTAAAGGTATCCCCATAGAAGAAGATAATGAGGTTTGGTCGAAAAGGGAAGTTAAGTCCACGGTTTATTGGGCCTTATCGGGTACCAGAACGTGTGGGCTCAGTGGCTTATTGGCAGGAGTTGCCTTTGGAGCTGGAGTAGATACATGATGTGTTCCATGTCTCGATGTCGAGACGTTATCGACCGATCCATCGCACGTAGTGCCGATAGAAGAGATAGAAGTAAGGCCATATTTGTCTTTTGAGGAGGAGCCAGTGCAAATTCTGGATCCATATGTAAAAGTGTTAAGAAGGAAGTCTGTTCCTTTGGTCAAAGTCTTGTGGCAAAATCATGGTGTAGAAGAAGCGACGTGGGAGCAAGAGGATGTTATACGCCAACAGTATCCCCATCTTTTCGACCAGGTAAATTTCAAGCCAAAATTTATTTAAGCGGGCTAAAACTGTAACATCCTAAATTTGGGCTTGTGCATTTATATGTTGGTTTGACATGTTAGTTCAAGTATTAAAGGCTCAGCCTAAAACCTTGATTAAATATATGGATTAGAGTTTAAATTAATGTTCTGAGAAGTTTAAGTGATATTTTGAGCTTTAAAACTTGGGTTAGAATGATTAAAAATGGTGTTAGTAGTAATTAAATTTAAATAGTTATGTTTGGTAGCAAGCTGGGCTTGTGGCCCAAAAATTTGGAGTGCTTTGAGTGGGCACTAAGGTGGCGCCACTTAGGGAGGTTATTGAGCTATGTGTGGCCACTTGAGGCCCAAGAGTTGGGGGCAAAATTTTGGCATATCAAGGAGGGGGAGTGGACGGCACACTTGTTAGCATTTAGGAGTGTTTATTTCTTTTATTTTAGGTGATAAAAAGATGATAATTAGGAGGAAAGAGGTGGTTCTCAAATGGGCTCTTCTAAAGGTAAGATAAGGATCGGGTTACAAGGTGAGATAAGGGCTATCGGAGGGAAAGAGTTGGCAGAAACTCCAACTCTATGTGTGTGTGCCGAATTTAGTAGGAGGAAATCATATTTTTCTTCCATTTGCTTCTCTTTCCTTCACACTTTTTCCTCTCTAGCCGATACTCTTCTCACCCACTTGCCTTATTTTTTCTCTTCTAGCCGAAAACCCTTAGTGTTTCTCCTCTCCTCAAAAACCCTCCTGAAGGCCGAATACTCTTGGTGTACATCTTCTTCCTCCATAGCCGAACCATTAAGTGAGATCTCTTTTTGAATGAGCACCGTAAGCCAAATACTCCTCTGTAATCCGATGAGTTTCAGGATTTTGTTCTATTCGATTTCACTCTATCTTTTCCTAAGATCTAACCCGAATCATGTGTACTTGTAATATCCTATTAAGGGCTATTTCGATTTGGCATTGTTTGCATGTTTGATTGCTTGCTATGATGTTGTCTACGTGTTTTGGGATTTATCTAAAAGGTAGGTGGTGAAAGATAAGTTTTGATTTGAGATTTAGCAAAGTGGCAAGCATGCCCACAAGGAAGGTGTGTGTGGCGTCATCAATGTTCTAGAAGGCAAGTGGAAGTCGGCTTTTCAAAGTCCTAAGTCAAACCATTCAAAGGTAAGGTGGAGAGTGATTGTAGGAGTAATCTTTGGTAAACACATTTGAAATGTTGGAGTGTATGGGGCATTTGGTGAGAGTTTGGGGGAAGAAGGGTGTGGCTTGTTAGTAATTGAGTGTGCGAATGTGCCTTCTGGGTTTATCACAAACTCTCTTTGGTTACCGATTTTCCTTTTGGTCAAAAGCTTTTCTCATTTTCTTTCAACCGATTGCTTAAGTCTCTTCTTGGTCGATTTTTTTGGTAAGTATATCAAAAAACTCTCATTCTATTCTCAAAACAAAACCATTTTGTTCTTTTCAACTCAATACTAGCTCCTTTGACTCTCCATTTTTCTCATAATTTCTTTTCTTGGAACCGAAACCCAAAGCTTGGTGTCATTGAATTTGCTTGTTGCTTCCACCTTGTTTCTTTTGTTCTTGTTGAAGCCGAATGCCCTCCCATTCCCTTTCTTTTCTTAATGCTTCTAAACCAAACTAGCCTCCTCTCTTTACGGACCGTAACACATTTCACCAAAACTCAGATCCTCCATCTTCTTCATCTAAACCGAAAGTTACCACAAGCAAGCTCTTTCTCTCCTATTTCCCTTTTCTTGTGTTCATTTGGTATAGGTCAAACTTCATCATCCAAATACTTCCCTTTTCTTGTTCCTTTTCATTCAAAATCGAGAGCACTTACTCTTGTTATTTCTTCTCTTTCTCCAAGCAAAGGGTCAATCATTCTCCTACCGTGTTGGGTGGTAATATTTGGTGGTGTTGGGTGTGTGGTTTCCAATCGTTGGTAGTAGGTAAGTGTTGGCCGAATGGCCATTTCTTTTCTTTTCTCACCTTGTCGATTCTTATTATGCGTTGATGGCCGATTGTGATTGTGGGAAGGTGCTAATCTTTTATAAACCAATTCTTATTATAGGACATCAAAGGTTTCAAAGCAAGCAAGAGGAGCCGCTTTTCTTCGTCTGCTTGATTAGTAAGTGGAGGTTAAGTGATTGATTGTTAGTTCATTCTCTTAATTCTTGGTTAGTCAAAGCTTCAAGAGATTAATGTTTCATTCTTGATAGGAGGGCCGATTGTCTAAGGAACCACTCTTTGGTTCTGGATTTGGTAGGAAACCAAATCGTGAAAGGGTGGCTTTCGACAAACCCTTTTGGTCTAAATGGTGTTGGCGAATGTGTAGATGTCTAACCCTATGTTTTGGTCGATTGTAGAAGCTAGTACTCGAGGGACTTAGATTGCTTTTGTCGATTTCTAGACTCAGATTTACTGTGTGTAAACTAACACACCGATACCTAGTAATGTTATTAATAAACCTGCTTTGTTCGTTAAAAACGATACCAGTATGATGGATAATTGGATACCCAAATGGGGTATGTGTACGGATCCGGGTAAGTCTATTTTATTACAAGTCCTATTATGGATACTTTGAATATGATGATCTATACTGTATATATATGCTATGAGATGCAATGTTGGACATGGTTGCATGAGTTACATGATTGCATATGGTACATGAGTCAGTATGACATGTATGGGTGATATGAGTGGAGGGAGCAGTGATATTTTGTGCTGACGAGCACCAGTGCTTTGGTAGCACACTTTGTGACTTTGGGTCACCAGAGGTTTGGCACCTCATTGCGACTTGTCCCTGTGGTTTAACCACCGTGGGTTGGCCCCACTTGAGATATGGGATCGTCTGCTAGTGATTTGGTATCACACGATGGGTTGGCCCCATCATCGGATTTGTGACTTCGGTCACCAGTGCTTTGGTAGCACAATTGTGTCTTTGGGACACCAGTGGTTTGGCACCACATTGACGGATATTGTGTCTTTGGGACACCAGTGTTTTGGTAACACATTGTGACTATATGTCACGGTGGTTTGGCACCACCAGTGGTTTGGGTACCACACGGGTAGAAAAGGCGATATGGATGGTTAGGATCGGGTTGCATTAATTATGTTGCTTTGTATGATGTGTGTTAGCATGTTGTTCTTCGGGAGCGGGATTTACACACTGAGTCATTCGACTCACCCTCTCCTTTGACATTTCGTGTGACTCAGAGACGCGACATGGAGCCGGATGGACTCTGGGTGCACATGCCATGCTTTAATAAAGGACTATTGAATTTGGGTACTTTAGCTTATTTACTTTATTTGGGTTTTTATTGGATTTGTAAAAGGCCTTTAACTTATGTTTTGATGATGTTTATGTTTTAATTAGATTTTTAATCTGCCTTAACAAAACAAGTTGGTATGAATTTTACTAAAACTTGGAAAGATAATGATTTCAAAATGATAACGCAATATGTTTTTAAAACCATACCATCGGGTATCACACTACGTCTTTACAGTAAGCAAATTCAATTGATTTTCAAATCAAACTTGTATTACTCCTAAGTCTAAAAAGAAAGGGTTTTAAGTAACACAAAAAAAAAAAAAACTACTAAGGTTTAAATGGTTTTAAACTCGTTTAACCACACGTACTGGTTAGGATGTCAAAATCTTCGGGTTTCAAATACTTCATCTGATTTCCACGAGTCTACTCAAATTGTCTCCTAAAATACACTGTGTTTCCACTCGGCTTCTAACGAAAAATTTAACCTCTCACAAACATGTTTTCCCGTAACATACCAGATTCGGACGTGGTGTCTTGTCCGGGTTTGGGGTGTTACAGTACTAATGCCTATCAATTTCCCACTTTGACCATATAAGCCGATTCTTCTTTAATGGAGTCTACGTGTGCCGGAATCTAAAAGAAACAATAAGTAAGTTTTGATTTCGAGATTTCAATGTTCTTTCGGCTTTTCAAAGTCCTTAGCCGAATGGCTATTAGAAAGTAATCTTTTATTTCACACTTCTTTTTGGCATTCCAGGATTTGAAGAAGGAGGCCAATCGCATAGATCTCTAAGTTATAAAATCGTGTTACTTTCGAGATTTCAAGGTAAGAGGATTTGTTCTTTATATATATAAAATCGGGTAGAATACTAACCATGGTCGAATATAGGAGAGGGCATATTTTCACAGTTTTTGGCTTTTAATCAAAGTTATAGATTGAGGATAATAGATCCAGATAGCAAGGACATCAACTAAGAATATTGGATTTCGCGATATCAGGTGTGTAATACTTCCCCACCATCTAGATCTGATTATTAATATATATATGTGTTCATAAGTCTTAAATGTTACGTAAAAGCTGAAATCTCATATTTTAACTAGCGGACCCTCAGGCTAGTAAATAATCTGATTATATGTTACAAGTAAATTGTTGTACATGTTTTTAAATTGTTGTACATACTTGCATTGGTTTGGTGATGAAAGGACTAAGTTATATGTATATGTATATGCGTAGCGGTTTATACCGTGATTTATTGTAGCGGCTAATGTCATGATCTGTTATAAGGGCTTCGGCCAATATATGTTGATGAGCAGCATGTCTGCCATCTTGGCATATAGTGGTGTGGGTTGATTGTAGAAATCCCCAATGGTGTGATCGGTTGGTACGGGGGCATGTAGCGGATTGAAAACTAGGCATATGGGTTGGGTTTTTCATATTATTTGTTATTTATGTAAATGAAATTACTATTATGTTTTATGAGGCCCAAATCTAGTGGTGCATGAGGGTTGCACACTGAGTCTCACGACACACCCAATTAAACTAACCTTTCAGGTGACAATTAGTGCATCGGACCGGGCCAGAGTGGAGCGCAAGGTGGCCATGCAAGTGAATATGTGAATCCGACAAAAAGTTCCACTTAATAGTTTATGCTTAATTTATTTTATATTATGGATTCAAACTTCGTTGTAATAAGGCATCGGGCCACTAGCTTACATTTTGGTTTTATTGTGGGTTTTATTATTTATTTTTAAACTAAGACATGTTTGGGCTTTCGATTATTTGGGCATATTTTATATAAATTACATTTGGGCTTTCTGTCAACACGATTGGTTTTACAAAAAATTTTCTTAGTGACATACCAGATCCGGTTGTAGTGTTTGGGCCGGGTCTGGGGTGTTACAAATTGGTATCAGAGCCCGATTCAAAACTTGACTTTTGGATTTTAGGCCGAAGAGATTTTCTAAAAATGGATTTTTAAAACATGGATTTCTCTTAGCAAAGGCTTATTAGTTCAACATGGCACCTGCGTCTCCGGCCAATTTTGCCAGGTAAGTATACTGAACTCTTGATTGTGATATAAATGTGGGCCTAATGGGTTTATGGGACGTAGACTATTTAGGTTAGAACTTGATGGACTCTAGGCTTAGACAAACAACTCTTCAAATCTATAAGACTTAACTTTATTAAACAAAATTGTAAACAAGTCACAAGACTAAAGTGTGGTAACAAGCATATGCATGTCTAGGAATAGATCCGGAAGAGCTTGGTATTTAAGCAGTCCGAGTGACTCACCACCTCTTCACCGGAATCTTACCTGGTGCATAGTGATTGTTTACTTTAGCCACGACAGGGTGTGGTAATAGGCATATGCATGTCTAGGAGTGGATTCAGGGAAAGCTTGGTACTTAAGCAGTCCTAGTGACTCACCTCCTTTCCACTAAAATCCTACCTGGTGCATAGTGACTATTCACTCTAGTTACGAGTACGTGTTGATAGGCCAAAACTTATAATTAAAACCCAAAAGGGACCAGCCACCTGGTTTTCTCACAAAATTGTTAAAATATCCTTATTTTGAAAAAGGTACCAATGATTTGCAAATATACCCCGATTTACAAAGTCAATAGAATCTTTCCATAGAAAACAAAAATAATAACAACATTAAAATATCCTTGATTTGTAAAATTACCAAATTACCCTTAATTTGTAAATGACCAAAATACCCCAGATTTCAAAATTACCGAAATACCCCCGAGTTGGAAAAAAATTGCCAAAATACCCTTATTTCGCAAAATCACCCGGAACCATATTTTGAAAAATTACGAAAATAACCCTGTAGGTTAAAATTACAAAAATACCCCTATGTAGCGAAATAACAAAAATACCCTTAGGTGATGAATGTTACTTGTATGAACGTTGTGTGTGCATAATTCCTAGAATAGGAAGATTGAAAACTGTAGATAGGTCCGAATTCGAAAGAATCACTTTTAAAACTATGTTTCATAAGATTGTTCGGGGATAATTAGTGGAAACAACTAGTGACTCATAAAATTTTTAAATCAGATAAACACGAACTAGAAGAATGAGTATAAGAGGTCGAGGATTTCCGCCATGTGGTCGCGGTAGAGGTAGGATAATCGTGTCAGAACTCGTAGGATCGGGTCATGGGTTCAGAGGTAAGATACCGGTTCCACCGGCTGCTGAGGTGGAATTTCAGGACCAGACAGGTGGAGAGGACGTGGTGTCTCAAGCTATACTGAGGGTTTTGGAAAGAGTGGCTGAGGCTAGTATGGGCATTGGAGCCCGAAAATCCGTGCCAGAGAGGCTGAGGAACAACGGGGCAAAATTATTTAGGGGAGTCTCTGGCGTATCCCCAAGTTCCACTGAATATTGGTTGGAGGTAATGGAACGTATAATGGATGACTTAGACTTCACGGTGGAGGAGAAGCTGAAAGGGGTCGTGTCTCTTATTCGAGATGAGGCCTACCAATGGTGGCTCATGGTGAAAGAGGGTACGGCCACGGATCTGATTGACTGCGATTTCTTTAAGGAGCCATTCCAGGGAATGTTCGTTGGGGCTAGCTATATGGATGCTCAAAGGAAAGCATTCCTAAATTTGGTGCAGGGGAGTAAGTCTGTGGCTGAGTATGAGGCTGAGTTTCTACGCTTGAGCCATTACGCTCGTGGAATGGTAGCAACGGAGTATGAACGATGCGTTCGGTTCGAGGATGGGCTTCGAAATAAGCTAAGGGTTCTGATCGCTCCACAATGGGAGAGATTTTTCACGATTTTGGTGGATAAGGTCAAAATAGCTGAGGAAGTGAAGCAGGTGGAGAGACAGGAGAAGGATGAGGATCGAGGAAGGAGTAAGAGAAGTTTTGGACCCTCTAGAGCAACTTGAAATTTTTAGAAGAGGACTAGAACTGATGGGCCAGCTCACGCTCCATCGGCCTAGAGTCAAGCCTGTTTTATATGTGGGAGAACCCATTACGGGGAGTGCAGAGTGAAAACCGGTGGATGTTTCAGTGTGGATCTATAGAACATTTGATGAGGGACTGTCCACAGATGGATCGTGGGCAGCCAACAGGCCAAGGTTCTGATCAGGCTAGGAGAGGTGATCAGCCCGGACCAAGGGGTAGAGGTACAGCTAGAGGAAGAAATGGATTCGGTCGGGGTCGTGGAGCATCTGGCAAAGGTACAGGTAATACGGATGCAAGGTAGCCGGGTTTAGTTTTTGTGGCTCATCGAAGGGCGGATAGTGATACGCCAGATGTTATAACTAGTAAGTTTCTTATTACTGATAATCCTTTATTTGCCTTAATTGGCATTGGGTCAACCCACTCCTATGTTGCATGTTCAGTATCTGAGACTCTAAGTATAGATTTTGAGATAACCAATAGGAAGATGACCGTGGCTAATCCTCTTGGACAATCTAAGGTAGTGGACAAACTATTTAGGGATGTACCTTTGGAGACTCAAGGGGTAGTATTCCAGCAGATTTAATGGAATTACCATTTGGAGAGTTTGACCTTATTTAGGGAATGGATTGGTTAACTAAGCATCATGCCAAGTTGGACTATGGGAATAAATGTATGGTGTTGGGAACCCTGGAAGGCGGAGATGTGGTTGTTTAGGAGAAAGGAGGAATTACTTGTCCAACGTGGTATCATCCTTAAAAGCTATTAAGATGATTAGGAAGGGATGTAGTGCATATCTAGCTTTTATTAGTGCGTTGGATGCTAAGGAGGTGACTGTTAATGAGGTCCGAACAGTCAAGGATTTCGCAGATGTCTTTCCAGAGGAATTACCAGATTACCTCTGAATCGCGAGGTGGAATTTGGAATAGACCTACTTCTGGGTATAGCTCCAGTATCTATTGCTCCTTATAGGATGGCGCCAAGGAGTTGGTGGAGCTTAAGGCTCAAATTCATGAACTATTGGATCGTGGGTTCATTCGACCGAGTGTGTCTCCGTGGGGAGCATCGGTATTGTTCATAAAGAAGAAGGATGAATCCATGCGTATGTACGTGGACTATCGTCAATTGAACAAGTTGTCGATTAAAAAAGTATCCATTACTGAGAATCGATGACCTATTCGAGCAGCTCAAGGGAGCTTCGGTCTTTTCTAAGATTGACTTAAGGTCTAGATACCATCAATTAAAAGATAAAGAAGGGGACATACATAAGACGGCGTTTCGAACTTGGTACGGGCATTATGAGTTCTTGGTAATGCCATTTGGGTTGACGAACACCAGTGGCCTTTATGGATATGATGAATCGGGTGTTTCAGCCATATTTAGATCGGTTCGTCGTGGTGTTCATCGACGATATCTTGGTTTACTCTAAGTCGAAGGAGGAGCATGACGAACATTTTCGCGTGGTGTTGCAAACTCTGGGGGAGAAGCAGTTGTTTGCAAAGTTCAGTAAGTGTGCGTTCTGGCTAAGGGAAGTGACTTTCTTAGGACATGTGGTTTCGACCGAGGGAATCAGGGTGGACCCTCGAAAGATAGAGGCTATATTGGATTGGAAACCACCAAAGTCTGTGGCAGAGGTTTGAAGTTTCTTAGGTTTGGTAGGGTATTACCGAAGGTTCGTTGAAGGGCTTTCTCTAATAGCGGCTCCTCTAACTAAGTTGTTGAGGAAGGGAGTATTGTTTGTATAGACCGACAAATAGCAAGAGAGCTTTGAGAAGTTGAAGAGAATCCTAACGGAAGCGCTAGTATTAATTCAGCCAGAGGCAGGAAAGGAATTTACCGTCTACTGTGATGCATCACACACGGGCTTAGGGTGTGTGCTGATGCAAGAAGGAAAGGTGGTGGCGTATGCGTCTCGACAGTTGAGACCGCATGAGTTCAAGTACCCTACGCATGACTTGGAGTTGGCAAGCAAGCATAGTGGGGTAACCTATGTTGTACATCTATTATATAGTTGGAAATTTCAAGGACAAAATTTCTTTAAGGGGTAGATTTGTAACGACCCGAATTTGGGCCTAGTAGAATTGGGCTTATTAGGCCTTGCCATGGGAGCATTTAAAATTTTTGAGAACAAGAGAATGGCCCTAATGTAAGTTAGACCTATTAGGTGAGTGATTTTGAAGGTTAAGGGGCCTCTATGAAGTCCCGAGTTTAAACTTGAGCTTTAGGAAAATTTTGGTTTTAGGTGAACAAAACCTTGAGAGTTAGTAAATAGGCTTTATGAATAAAATGTGGAGAAAAATGGCACAAAAGGAATGCAGTGGTCTAGTGGCAAATGGCACCACATGGTAGACAAGGGAATGACGCCACACAAGGAAGCAAGGGGTCCAAGGTTCAAGTCTTGGCGCTTGCATTTCATTTTGTTTTTTTTTTAGTGAACTTAGACTTTGGCCCATAGACTTATATTTAGTTGCGCATGATTTTAGACACAAGTGAGCTAGTGGCAAGGTGGTTGTGGCATCAAATGGAGAGCATGGAGGGAGGGGGTTCAAATCCCACAAATGGCAAATTTGAGGCTTTTATTTTGCTAAGTTGGGATGGCCAGAGTTTGTGTTGGATTTAAACTCTGCTGAAGAAGGATCCCACATCGGAAAGCTAGCATGAGAGAAGGTGAGAAACTGGCTTTAAATAGAGCAATCTGTGAGGAGTGGAAGCATAGCTTGGTTGGCGTTTGGGCATTGGCACATTTGGAGCCGAAAAGCTTCAGACTCCTATTAGGTGTGTATTTCGCACTACTCTAGCTGTAGAGTGGCAAATGCCGAAATGCTGGTCACACGGCGTTGGTAGCCACACGAGCGTGCGAGCACACGTGTGGGAGCTTCGACGCGATAGTTGAGGCCACCATGAGTAATCGTGTGGGTTGATGATGTTTAGGCCACGATAGACCGAACGGGGTCAAGTGGGCCCAATGGGGCCGTGGGCCCACATGAATGAATTGTATGTTTGTGTAGTAGATGTTCGACTAGTCTATGTGAATCTCACATCTATGGCTAGATTTGGGCTAAATGGGCCATACGAGTGGGTGGGCCTTAGGCCCATTCACATCGTTATCTTTGTTTAGAATGCTTTGGATTGCAAAATTACTGATATACCCAAATTTACGAAATTATCGAAATACCCCCGATTTGTAAACTTACCGAAATACCCCGATTTGCAAAATTATCGAAATACCCCTAATTTATGAAATTACTAAAATACCCTTGGTTTACAAAAGTACTAAAATACCCTTGGTTTATAAAATTACTAAAATACCCCTAGAGGGTAAATTATCGAAATACCCTTGGAGGGTAAATTACCGAAATACCCCTAGAGGGTAAATTATCGAAATACCCTTAGAGAGTAAATTACCGAAATACCCCTGGAGGGTAAATTACCGTTGTACCTTTATATGAGGAAATGATCGTTATACTCCCAATTATGGTTGAATACCGTGTTTGTGATTTTATTTATATTGTTTATACGTTTGATACATTGCATTTATATCATGTTGCATGGGTTGGGTTTGATGTGTGGAGGAAATGTAGCCCGGTGGCATCGCCACATATTCTTAATTTAGTGGTTCAGCCACATATACCATTATTATCAGCTTGGCAGCATTATTGGAGAGCTTGGCTCTGTGCCATCTTGATTATGGCTTTGTGCCAATCGTATTTACCCATGCCTATATGCCTAGCAGATATCGATGACTCTGTGTCGATCATATTTACCCAAGGCTGTGTGCCGATTATATTATCGTCGCTAATGGCTATGTGCCAAGCGTAATACAGTTATCGATGGCTCTGTGCCAATTATAATACTGCTATTGGAGGCTTAAGAGTCGTATATAAATACTAGCAGCTTTTCTGTAATATTGGTGTGTTTGGCGGGGTGGGTTGACTTGATCCTCACAGGTGACGATTGGTTGGTTCGGGGGTGTGATTGGCTGGATTGGATTGGGTTGTGTTTATTTGGTTGCATTATCATGATTATTGGGCTTAGGCCCATATTGATGCTGTAAGGGCTCAGGCCCAATTAGTGACCGTTTAGGGGATTACACATTGAGTTCTCGTAACTCACCCCCTTTTCCCTTAACCTTATAGGTAATCCCCAGCGTTAGAGGATTTAGAGCTGCAGAGGACTCGGTGGTGGCCATACGTCGGAGTTATTTCTCACGAAACTTAGTAAATCAAGTTTTTTATTTTATTTTAAGATTAGATATTTTGGGGTTAATATTTTGTAATAAGGCAATTGGATTTATTTTTCCTTTTAAACTTTCATTTCGACTATTATTAAATTACTAAATGTTTAAATACTGGGTTTTTTTAAAATGTTAAAAATTGTTTTTCAAAATATCACGCTTTTGCAACTATTCAAGTTCAATTTTCACAACAAAAATAGTTTTTTATTAAATAATGCCAACTTTACAAAAAAAGACATTAAGCAAATCGTGTTTGAAAACAAACAACGAAACTCGGAGTTTCAAAAAAAAAATGCAACATTTTTAACAAACGCTTAGCTTTTCAACTTCCTTTTGATGTGACATGTTAGATCTAGCCATAGCGTCTGGGCCGAGTTTGAGGTGTTCCAGCTTGTTGGAACCATTTCACCAAATTTGTAACTGAAGAGGGGGAGAAGAGAGTAAGATGCAACGCATGTGATGTTACTTACACCATGGAATCAACTTCGAGTTCTACAACGAATTTGAATAGCCATTTAAAAACATGCCTAAAAAGACCTCGAGGTAATACTTCTGATCCGTAGCAATCAGAATTAGCATTTGTGAAAGTTAGCCAAGAAACAACGGATTTATCAACTTGGGTGTTTGATAAAGATGAAGTTGGAAAAAGCTGGATGAACTGCCTTTTAAAATTGTATAGGGAGAAGGTACTTTCTTTCTATAGCATGTCCACGATTTAGTCTTCCATCTTGTTGGACAATTAGAAGGGATTATCTTGATTTATTTAACTCCATGAAGAGTTTGATGAAAAATTGTTTTGAAAAAGATATAAGTAGAGTTTGTTTGACGACAGACACTCGGACATTATTGTAAAGGATATCTTACATGGTTTTAACAGCACATTGGATGGATGATGAGTGGAGGTTGCAAAAAAGGATTATAAATTTTTGCCCAATATTTGCTCATATAGGTGAAAGCATAGGTCAAGCCATTGAAAATGTCTTCGAGATTGGGGGATTGAGAGGGTCTTCACTATTATGGTTGATAATGCATCCGCCAATAGTGTTGCAATTGGATATTTGAGAAAGAAATTGAATCATCAAAATGCTTCTATTGTGAATGGAACATTTATTCATATGAGATGTGTTGCCCACATTCTTAATCTCATTGTTCAATATGGTATTAAGGATGCTTATGTGTCTGTGAATTGAGTTAGAGGTGCTGTGAGGTATATAAGAGCATCACCATTGAGGGTTACAAAATTCAACCAATGAGTAAAAGAAGAAATTGTAACACCCCAAAACCCGGCCCATGCGTTATGACCGAATTTGACATGTCACATGAGAAAAACATGTTGAGTCATTTTTATTCATAGTAAAAAGGGTTATTTGTTATAATAAAGAAAGCAAGTTTGATTTGAAATATTTGATAAAGTATTACAAACCTCGAAGGTTGATTTGATAAATCGATAATTTGAACTAGAGATCTTATAAACCATGACTTTTGAAAATATTGTTGATAATTCGAGAGAAAATTTTCGAGTAAAAATGTTTGTAAAAGTTGGTTATGAAATCCTTTTGTTAATTTAATTTAGAAAATCTTTATTTAAGTTTAGAAAAATTCGCATTTAAAACAATTCAAGCAAAATAAAATTACGTCAAACATATAGCAAAAATAAAATAGTCCAGAGGCCTTATTACATCATAAAAACCCAAAATAGTAAAGAGAACGAAAATAGAAATTTAAAGTTCAAAATAAAACACCATTTCTGAAGTATGGCCTCCACCGAGTCATCCATGGCCCAAGTCCACATCAATGAGCATTACCTGCAAAGGTTAAGGAAACGGGGTGAGTTACTAGAACTTAGTGTATAATCTCATTACTTTTGTCCACTGGGCCTGAATCCGTATTTCAATATCTTGGGCCTAAGCCCATTGACATAATAGAATATATATAAGCAATGTATGCAACCGAACCCATCCATCCAACACACCCCCATACCAACCATCACACCTGTGGGGATCAAGTCAACCCACCCCGCCAATCACACCAAAATGCAGGTAAATTGCCATTTATAATATTTTATTATGGCCAAGCCACAGATATCATGTGTAAACATTATAATAAACAATCTATTATGGCAATTCCACCAGGCTACACTTCTCTTCAACATTTTTCCCAACCCATGAAATATATGAAAATGCAACATACATAGTAAGATGTTCGCATAACACTCTTGATCGTCGACACCTATGACAACATAACACTCGATTAATCTAATGGACGAGATTTTTATTAATCCAAAACTAAACCAAGTGATCTAGAATACTTACTCTTAAAATCGTAAAGACCACAATTTTTCGATTCTCACCGGACAATGGTGCACAACCCAGTGGAAAATCTTGAACCGCCGATACTGCCCTTCGCTTAAACTTATGATCTCCAATCGCTTTTCCTTTCGATTTGGCACCGCTTGCCTCCATTGGAAAAAGTCTTAATCAAAATGATATTACAATATATATTGATTGTCTAAGGGAAAAGAGTTCAGCTTACCACTACCTCTGTAGAATCAACGAGTGAATAATAACGGGGGATTTAGTTCCTATAACAACCAATTAGACAAATCTATCATTTTGTTTTAACAGAATAATCAAATATTGAGAGATGTCGAGATGAACTTTAAAGAGATCCATTACCTTGACAATAGTAGCTCCAACTTTCACCGATTGGACTTATGGCTAGAATTGAATCGTCAATGATATGGTATTCGGCCACCCACTATAACACTATGAAAAAGTATTGATCACAACATGAGAGTGATGGAGATAGTGATGTTTTGATAAGAAGAAAAGTAAACTAACCGAATAACGATGAACACACATATTCGGCTAGGAATAGAAAATGAAGTTAAAAGAGGGATATAAGATCACTTACCGATTCAATTAAGAAGAGATTGTCCAACACGAAAGGAAAAGAAATGGTGAAGAAGTAGAGTGGTAGTAGGTTCACTATGGATAGAAAATGGGCAAGAAAGTTTGATCACAAGAAAATGTCAATTTAAGAAAAGAGAAGATGGTGATGAAAGGAACAAAAGAAAAGAGTGGATGGAGGAAGAGTGCCTTGGTAGTTTCGACTATCAAAAGAAAATGGGCAAGAGTAGGTTGAGGGTTACGACAAAGCAAGGGAGAAAAATGAACAAATTTTTTTGGACTAGGAAGTTTCGGCTAAAGCAAAGGAAGTGTTTCGACAAGACAAAGAAAAATGAACGATTTTTTTGGTCTTGAGTGATTCGGCAAGAAAAGAAAAAGGTTTGGAAAGGAATTCAAAGTGTTCAAACAAAAGAAGATACCTCTCAAGCACCAAAACTAACAAAATGGCTTGTAAAATTTGGCTCTACCTCCCCCTAACAAAACCGTGTGTACCATACCAAAAAGGATAAAAAAATTGACCAACAAAACCTTCCAAAACATCTTTCACACCTTAAGCCAACATGTTTCCTATTCTTTCCTATTCTTTTTCCTTCTTTCCTTCCACTCATCCTTTCCTTTTTTTCTTAGCCACCTTTCCAAAATTAAAAAGTCTTCCCTTGCCTAAAATACCACCATGGCCGACACTATGTATGAATAGCACAAAAAAATTTCCAAATTTGCACCAAGAGGGATTTTAACCTCTTCCCCTAAAACTCATCATGTGACGCAACATCCTCTTTACCAAATGCTCATTTATGCAAGCAAATTACTCACCTATTTCCTTAAACCTTGATGTCACTTACCTTCTCTCCTTAATTTACTTAAGCACAAAAATTTTGCTAAGGCCCATTTCATCCCCTAGCCTCCTTAAGGCCCCTAAACATACACAATTAATATTTTTAACTAACCTATCGCAAGACATAATGCAACACATAAAATTTTAAATTTTAGGATGTTACGATTCTACCCCATTAATGAAAATTTTGACCTCGAAATTTACCTGATTAGAAGAGATGAGGATATTGTTTTAATCGCGTCCTCTGGCTCCCATGTATCTTCCTCTGATCTGTGATTACACCAAAGTACTTTGACTAATGGTATCGACTTCCTTCTCAGCACCTTAATGTCCCGTTCTAAAATCTTTACTGGCTCCTCTTCAAAGGACAAGTCAGGTCTTACCTCAACTTCCTCTACTGGTACAACATGAGATGGATCCGAACGATAGTGCCTTAACATAGAAATATGGAATACATTATGTATCTGAATTAACTCCAAAGGTAACTCAAGCTGATAAGCCATTGGCCCAACACATTTCAACACTCGGTACGGTCCGATGAACCTAGGGCTCAACTTGCCCTTCTGTCAAAATCTAAAGATCTTCTTCCAAGGTGAGACCTTCAGAAAGACCAGATCTCCTACCGAAAACTCTATATCCTTACTCTTCAGGTCCGCGTATGATTTCTGTTTGTCTGAAGCTTCTTTTAATCGAGCCCAAATTACCTTAACTTTCTCCTCCGTCTCCGTGATCAACTCAGACCCAACAACTACCGCTTCCCATAGTTCAGTCCAACAAGTAGGAGTACGACACCTACGACCATACAACGCCTCGTAGGGTGCCATCTGGATGCTGGATTGATAGCTATTATTGTACACAAACTCTGCCAATGGTAGAAAATCTTCCCAACTACCCCTAAAATTGATTACACAGCCTCTTAACATATCCTCTAGAATCTGGATCACTCTCTCCGACTGACCATCTGATTGCGGATGAAACGCCGTGCTAAAATTTAGTCTTGTACCTAAAGCTTCATGTAAAACCTTCCAGAACCATGATGTAAATCTAGGATCCCTATCCAATATGATAAACATTGGTACCCCATGCAACCTCATGACTTCCGCCATATACAACTTGGCCAACTTCTGTAACGAATAATCTGTACGAACAGGTAGGAATTGAGCAGTCTTCATTACCCAATCTACTATAACACATACTGAATCTTTCTTAGTAGGCGATAAGGGTAACCTACTAACAAAGTCCATCGTTATCCTCTCCCATTTCCGTAATGGAATTTTCACAGGTTGTAGCAACCCTGACGGCGATTGATATTCCGCCTTCACCTGCTGACATGTCAAGCACTTACTCACGAAATAAGTAAACTCCCATTTCAACCCTGGCCACCAATACTACTCACGGAGGTCTCGGTACATCTTATTTCCCCCAGGATGCATAGCATATGGGCTACTATGCACCTCACGTAGAATCATTTGTCTCAATTTTGAATCCCAGGGCATACACATTCTTCTGCGGAAACATAATACTCCATCACTATTCAATCCAAAATTCCTTATCACACCACCTTCACTTGCTGAAGTAAAGAACCCAACCTTTCATCTAATAACTACTTTTCCTTAATTTGGCTCACCCGCGCAGGCTTCACCTGAAGTTCGGCTAACAGACTACCATTTTTATATAGGCTGAGAAGAGTGAACATCACTCTCAAGTCTGATATCACCTTACGACTCAGCGCATCTGCCACTACATTAGCCTTTCCGGGATGATACTCGATTGAGAAGTCATAATCTTCCAATAGTTCTATCCATCTCCACTGTCTTAAGTTCAACTCCTTCTGGGTAAGGAGGTACTTCAGACTCTTATGATTTGTATAGATAATCGACTTCTCACCATACAGATAGTGTCTCCAAATATTTAGAGCAAACACCATTGCCAAACCCGTGTCACCATACGAGATGCATAAGCCACCACCTTTCCACCTTGCATCAACACACATCCCAAACCCGTGTGTGACGCATCACAATAAATAATAAACTCCTTACTAGCCTCAGGTTGAATCAATACTGGTGCTTCTGTCAGAATCTTCTTCAATTTCTCAGAGCTCTCTTCCTACTTGTCTGACCATACAAACGGTACTCCCTTACACAATAGCTTAGTTTGGGGTGCAGCTATCAATGAAAACCCCTCAACAAATTGCTTGTAATAACTAGCCAACCCTAGAAAACTCAGAATTTCAGCCACTGTCTTCAGTGGTTTCCAGTCCAACACAGCCTCGACCTTATAGTGATCAACTCTAATTCCTTTGGAAGACACAACATGCCTCAAAAGGTCACTTCCCTAAGCCAAAATTCACACTTACTGAATTTGGCATAAAGTTACTTCTCCCTTAAAATATGTAATACAACTCGTAGATGCGAATTATGCTCTTCTTCAATCTTTGAATACACCAATATGTCGTCTATAAACACCACCACAAATCGATCTAGATAGGGTTGGAAAAACCAGTTCATCATGTCCATAAATGCAGCTATTCCATTAGTCAACCCAAACGGCATCACCAAGAACTCGTAGTGCCCATAACGAGTTTGAAACGTAGTCTTATGAAAATCCACCTCCTTAACCTTAAGCTGATGATATCCCAATCTTAAGTCTATCTTCAAGAACACCGAAGCTCCTCGTAGCTGATCGAATAGGTCATCGATCCTCGGTAACGGATACTTGTTCTTGATCGTTAACTTACTCAATTTCCTATAATCGATACACATACGCATCGACCCATCTTTCTTGTTAACGAATAAAACTGGTGCTCCCCACGGTGACACGCTTGGTCAAATAAATTCACGATCCAAAAACTCCTGAATTTGAGCTTTAAGCTCTGCTAACTCCTTCGACGCCATCCTATAAGGAGCGATGGACACCGGAGCCGTTCCTAGCAACAGTTTAATGCCAAATTCTACCTCCCGATCCGGAGGCAATCTTGAAGCTCCTCGAGAAAAGACGTCTAAAAACTCTTTCACCATTTTAACACTTTCAACCGATAACTCTTTGGTATCCAACGCACTGATAAAGGCTAAGAATGCTCCACACCCCTTTTGCACTATCTTTTCTGCCTTTAAAGCCGATACCATATTGGATAAATAATTTCTTCTCTCACCTATCATCATCACTTCCTTATCCTCTGAAGTTTTTAGTACCATCTATTGTGCAGCACAATCTATGTTAGTACACTATTTCACCAACCAGTCGATGCCCAAAATAAGGTTGATCTCGCCGAATGGCAGTTCCATCAAATCCGCCAGAAATATTTCCCCCTGAATTTCTAAGGGCACATCCCTAAACAACTTATTTACTATCACCGATTGTCCCAAAGGGCTAATTATAGTTGTTTCTCTAGCAGCAATCTCAGATCTAATGTTTAGATTTCCAGATACAGCACAAGCAACATACGAATGGGTGGATCCAATATCTATTAAAGTAGTAATAGGTATAGCACATATGAAGAACGTATCGGTTATTACATCAGGTGCATCGCCATCTTCTCGACGTCTGATCGCATAAACCAACCCTAGATGTCTCGCCTCCACGTTACCCCTATTACCAGTACCTCTACTCGGTGCACCTTGACCTCGTCCTACGCCATTACCACCTCGACCTGGCCCACGGCTTCTCGGTGGCTGCTGAGCGCCTCTAGCTTGCTGTACAACATCATTACGAACACCTTGAGTCTAAGCAAGCTGTGAAGGGCAATTCTAAACTGATGATCTTTAGAACCACATCTGTAACAACAACCGGTTCTCCTCCAGCATTCACCAGGTGAAATTTTCCACAATCCACACATGGTTGTAACTGATTAGTAGCAACTGGTACTCTCAGTCGAGCTGGCTCCTCATTCATGGACCTCTTCTTAAACCCTCTAGCAGAACCTGAGTACCCAGAGTCTCTCTTGTTCCTGCCCCAATCCTTGTCTCAATTTTGCCTCTCCAAGCGCTTAACCTCTTCAGCTATCTTGGCTTTCTCCACAAGTGTGGCAAAATTCCTCTCCTTTTGTGGGCTATCAATACCCGCAACTCATCACGCAACCCGTCCTCAAAACACACACAACATTTGTAGTCAGTTCGCACTATTCCCTGGGCATGCCGACTCAGACGCAGAAATTTTGCCTCGTATGCTACCACAGATTTACCTCCTTGGACCAAATTTAGGAACTCCTTCCTTCGGGCATCCACATAACTAGCCCTAACATATTTTCCTTAAAATGTAGTTTAAAGAATTCCCAGGTAATGCGATCAGCCTGAGTGCCTTCCCGACAGTGAGCCAACACTGATATGCCTTGTCTCTCAGCAATGACATAACTCTTTTCAGTTTCTGCTCATCTGTGCAATCCTAGTTGTCCATAATCTGTTCCACTGCCTCAAGCCAGTATTTTGCTACACCTGGGGCTACACCTAAAATACCCCTAAATACTTCAGCCCCATTCGATCTAAGTCACTCGGATACCGACCCAGGAGTTGCCGACACAGTTCTTGCCCAATGACCTTTTTCAAAACTCGCAACATCACTTGGGACAGTGCGTCGCCCTCTCTCATTCAATCGTGTGACCCAGTTTCAATTACAGGTGACGTAGGTGCGTCTATCCCAAGCATATGTCCCGATACCTCAGACACAACTCTAGTACCTCGGCCTCTACCACGACCACCTTTACCATGTCCACGTCCTCTAGCGCTCATATTTGCTAATTTAATTTATCTGATTAAAAGCCTTATGAATCAGTATGCTATTTCAGTTTATTAAGCGATATTTTATGAAGTATAAGAAGTAAAGTCATTTTCGCAAAAATGCATCCTATCGTCTGAATCTCTATAGTTTCAGCTCCTAAAGCTAAAAGTTCTAGAGTATTTCAACAGTTATACCACAATAATCATAATCATAAAATAATAACATTTATTTACTTGACTCGATGCCGGATACCCGTGGTGCCATACTTCCTTTAAAACACGCATTTATAATTTAAAATTCTATCAGCTTTGGAAAATATTTTTGAACCCAAACCACAGTCGACTTTTGAAATCGGGCTCTGATACCATAAAATGTAACATCCCAAAACCTGACCCATGTGTTATAACCGGATCTGACATGTCACATGAGAAAAACATGTTAAGTCATTTTTATTCATACTAAAAAGAGTTATTTGTTATAATCAAGAAAGCAAGTTTGATTTGAAATATTTGACAAAGTATTACAAACCTCGAAGTTTGATTTGATAAATCGATAATTTGAACTAGAGATCTTATAAACCATGACTTTTGAAAATATTGTTGATAATTCGAGAGAAAATTTCTGAGTCAAAATGTTTGTAAAAGTTGGTTATGAAATCCTTTTGTTAATCTACTTTAGAAAATATTTATTTAAGTTTTTACAATAATTCCAATATAAAACAATTCAAGTAAAATAAAATTACGTCAAATATATAGCAAAAATAAAATAGTCCAGAGGCCTTATTACATCATCAAAACCCAAAATAGTAAAGAGAACGAAAATAGAAATTTAAAGTTCAAAATAAAACACCTTTTTGAAGTATGGCCTCCACCGAGTCATCCATGGCCCAAGTCCACATCACTAAGCATTACCTGCAAGGGTTAAGGAAACGGGTGAGTTACTAGAACTTAGTGTATAATCTCATTACTTTTGTCCACTGGGCCTGAATCCGTATTTCAATATATTGGGCCTAAGCCCATTAACATAGCAGAATATATATAAGCAATGTATGCAACCGAACCCATCCATCCAATACACCCCCGTACCAACCATCACACTTGTGGGGATCAAGTCAACCCACCCCGCCAGTCACACCAAAATGCATGCAAATTTCTATTTATAATATTTTATTGTGGCCAATCCACCGATATCATGTGTAAACATTAAAATAAACATTTTATTGTGGCAATGCCACTAGGCTACACTTCTCTTCAACATTTTTCCCAACCCATGCAATATATAAAAATGCAACATACATAATAAGATGTAAGCATATAAATAGCAACCCTTTATCAAGTAATTTATTACAATGACTAGGCCTATTTAACCATTAATAATTGGCCCATTAAGGCATTCTAGCATATTGGCCCATTTGGGGCATTTCCATAATTCGGCCTATAAGGGCATTTTTGTAATTCGGCCCATAAGGGCATTTTTTTAATTTGGCCTGTAAGGGCATTTTTGTAATTTAGCCCATAAGGGCATTTTCGTAATTTTAACAATCTTAATGCCAATTTGGTCAAATCTTTCAAAATAATATACTTTAAGCATATTCCTCGTTTTATGCCAATGTTACGATTTTTAGCTGTATAATAATAACAATCTACTTATCCGACATGTTACCAAATCATAATTTTACGGGATTACGGTGTAAGATTACACACCTGATTACAATAAGTATTAAACTCTCTTGATCGTCGACACCTATGACAACATAACACTTGATTAATCTAACGGACGATATTTTTATTAATCCAAAACTAAACCAAGCGATCTAGAATACTTGCTCTCAGAATCGTGAACAACCACGATTTGTCGATTCTCACCGGATAATGATCCACAACCCGGTGGAAAATCCCAAACCGTCGATGTTGCTCTTCGCTTAAACTTAGAAGTAGGAATCGCAAATTCGCTCCTTTTGTGATCTCCAATCGCTTTTCCTTTTGATTTGGTACCGCTTGCCTCCATTGGAAAAAAGTCTTCATCAAAACGATATTACAATATATATTGATTTTCTAAGGGAAAAGAGTTCGGCTTACCACTATCTCCGTAGAATCAACGACTGAATAATAACAGGTGATTTAGTTCCTATAACAACCAATTAGATAAATCTATCATTCCATTTTAACAGAATAATCAAATATTGAGAGATGTTGAGATGAACTTTAAAGAGATCCATTACCTTGACAATAGTAGATCCAACATTCATCGATTAGACTTATGGATAGAATTGGATCGTCAATGATATGGTATTCGGTCACCCACTATAGCACTACGAAAAAGTATTGATCACAACATGAGAGTGATGGAGAGAGTGATGTTTCGATAAGGAACAAAGTAAACTAACCGAATAACGATAAACACACATATTTAGCTAGGAAGAGAAAAATGAAGTGAAAAGAGGGATATAAGATCACTTCCCGATTTGATTAAGAAGAGATTGTCCAACACGAAAGGAAAAGAAATGGTGAAGAAGTAGAGTGGTAGTAGGTTCGGCTATGAAGAGAAAATGGGCAAGAAAGTTTGATCACAAGAAAATGTCAATTTAAGAAAAGAGAAAAGGTTGATGAAAGGATCAAAAGAAAAAAATGGATGTAGTAAGAGTGCCTTGGTAGTTTTGGCTAT
The DNA here is from genome assembly GCA_025506655.1 of Gossypium rotundifolium. Classification (NCBI taxonomy): domain Eukaryota; kingdom Viridiplantae; phylum Streptophyta; class Magnoliopsida; order Malvales; family Malvaceae; genus Gossypium; species Gossypium rotundifolium. The sequence goes on from CP106723.1 coordinate 79,328,145, forward strand.
CAAAAGAAAGTGGGCAAGAGTAGGTTGAGGGTTACGGCAAAGCAAGGGAGAAAAATGAAACATTTTTTTTGGACTAGGAAGTTTCGGCCAAAGCAAAGGGAATGTTTCAGTAAGACAAAAAATTTGGCAAGACAAAGAAAAATGAACAATTTTTTTGGTCTTGAGTGATTCGGAAAGAAAAGAAAATGGTTTGGAAAAGGAACTCAAAGTGTTCAAACAAAAGAAGATACCTCTCAAGCACCAAAACAAACAAAATGGCTTGCAAAATTTGGCTCTACCTCCCCCTAACAAAACTGTGTGTACCATACCAAAAAGGATAAAAAATTTGACCAACAAAACCTTCCAAAACATCTTCCACATGTAACATCCCCGAACCCGGCCCACGAGCCCTGACCGGATTTGGTATGTCACTGCGAAAAAACGGTTGGAAAATCTTTGCCTTTAGTATAAACTTAAAATTTTGTTAACTTTGGGAAAATGTGTCCATTAAAATTATTTACTAATATAAGCTCATTATAAAATATGTGAATTAAAACTTTATTATATTTTATTAAAAGATAAATCATTTGTAAGGAAAATATATCTAAGCATAATATAAGCTTCAATAATAAATAAAGTACTTTAAATCAAAAGTGGCCCTTATTACAACCAATATTAAACAAAACACTTAGTATTAAAATTACTTAGAAATAATTAAATTAATCTCCTTCGCATGGGCCACCTTGCATCCTCTCCTACCCGGTCCCGGTCAACTACCCTGCGATGTTGGATAAATAATTGGGTGAGTCATAATGACTCAAAGGTGTAATTAAACCACCGATATCCACCCACATGTTAGCCACAAATTAACCCAATTATCAAATGCAACATATAATATAATCATTTAAACACTACCACAACTGGCTTGGCCCATAATCAAATCTTATTCAAGCATCGGGCTAGGCCCTTTCTCATCACCACTGACATCGGGCTTGGCCCATTTCCACGTATGTTCCCAAAACATACCTATCCACATGTCATATTGGGCTTGGCCCATTTCCATATCATTTCATAACAAAACAATGCAACATGAAACCCAACCCAATCCTAAGGTCCATCCGCTACACACCCCTTAACCAAATTTACCACACACCGGGGACTATCGAGTCACCCTCTCCTTTTATCTCCAAAAGGCAACCAATGCCAACCACGATGTAGCGATAGCTAACACCAAACCACGATGGAGCACACAAGAATCCATCAAGCCACGATATGGCATAAAGCCGATATCAATCAAGGTAACCACGCGAACTAAATCAAGAAGATCCACAACGCGACCTCGCCAACGCCAATCCACGATGTAGCACAAAGTCGACATCAACCACGCATCAAGTACACCGCATCTTCTTTCAAAACCCACCCATGCACATGTAACATAATATAATGACATAATGAATAAAGCATGTACATGATATTCGTGCATACATTCATATTCATAGTCATACTCACATACACGATTAATAACCACATCTTAACAGATTTGATACTAACTGTTTATCGACATACCCTTTAAGGGTATCCGGCTCACATAGTCACCGCACTTATTAACACATATTTAACACATACACCTATCGTGATACATATCATATACCCGAAATCGATGGGTTAATCACACACCTTATAACTCAAGCTCTAAACCTCGATCTCGACGCTTATCGCTTAGCGAGACTACCGTTATTTGCTTATCGTTCTCTCAGACGACCACACCCCGGCCAATCCCGAATCGCCGAGACGGCTCTTTTCTTAAACTTTGGACAGGACCTTCCTCCTTCCCTCTTGATCGGCACTCGCATCCATCGACACTTAATCGTAATCACACGATTAATCAATCAAAGCCACAATCTACTATTAACAAATCTAAGTTACTTACTAATTTCACCGAAATAAATCGAGATCCCGAAGGCCTTCCTTCGCTTATGCCGATCCGCCCTATAAACCAAAGTCACTATTCGGTCAACACCTAAACATACACAATGGCCTAAGGTCAATACCAATGGATCACTTACCCTCTTACTCGGATCCCAAACACCACCGATCTCCGAAGTTGCCAAAATCCTGTTACACAATATTAGAACCATTAATACCAAAACTAAGGCCAACCTTCGTTTAGCCACTAAAATAGGGAACCAAAACCGATCGCTAAAGATGTAACATGCTTACCACACTTGCTTAAGAATCGCCAACCACGCTAGAATACAAGGGAGAATTCGCTTCAAACTTAGTAAAATCGTAGAGGAATGGAGGGCTAGAGGTTTTGCTATCAAGGAATTTAAAAGAAAACAAAAGAAATATTTATAAAAAAATAAGAAACTCCACTTGAACCTTCTGGCTAGGTACACAAGACTATGGTGACCAAAATGCACCAAATATGGACTAAAAGAATTTGTCAAATGGTCAAAAGAAAATCAAGAGGAAGGCTGCCCATTAAATAGCAATTAAGCATTTGTTTCCCTTGGAGACTCCCACTTTCTTGCTACTTCAAAAGCTCCGTGCCACTAATTCAATTTGATTTGAATTTAGCCAACCAATTTATCCATATCACCCAATAAATAATATCCTTTAATAAAAAAAGAATTAAACCACCAAAGAACCATTATCTCTATTTACCAATTTCAAACTAAATAAAATCATCTTATGTCTATCCAAAATAAATAGATAACAAAGGCCCCCACCAAATTAATTTAAACCAATCATTTGCCCACCTTCACGCCACCAACTCTCTAGTAAAAGACCAAAAACATAAAATTCCAATTGCACCACCCCGGTTCGAACACAGGACACTGGGGTAGCCAAGATCCAAGAACTTGTGCCATTCGCCACCTTGATTTTTATGCTATAAGGCCCCAACATTTATTCTTAAACCCTTCCTACTCCACCCATAACCGCATATAAAAGAAAATACGCCTAAAATGTGCCCAGCCCTCAAACCGCGACTCACTCCCTCCAACACCTATGTGCAAGACCATAACCACTTGGCCAAGTTGTGCTTGTGCAAGTACACGCCTAAATTATTTTAAGGCCTTCTACCCGCAACGCCATAATCCCAAAAATAAACGCCACTTTTGTTGCCACCTCAACTCGAACCAGCCCTCGATGGACCTTCTTCCAAATTTCTTAAACAACAAGATAACCATTTTGCTAATGCCTTTCATGCACCAAAATCATCCAAAATTTTCTTAAGCCTCTAAAGCCCAGCTCCATTTCTTAAACCCAAAATTAAAATTTTCCTAAGCCATCCCTTGCCTTCTAGGGTTCTCCAAAACCCTAAAATTCCTCCAACAGGACCTTAAGCCTACTAAATGCTCGGGTTATGCTCCAAACGCATAACCCCTAAACCAGGGTGTTACACCACACCTCAAGCCAACATGTTCCCTATTGTTTCCTTTTCTTTTTCCTTCTTTCCTTCCACTCATCCTTTCCTTATTTTCTTAGCCACCTTTCCAAGATTAAAAAGTGTTCCCTTGCCTAAAATACCACCATGGTCGACACTATGGATGAATAGCATAAAAAAATATCAAAGTTTGCACCAAGAGGTATTCGAACCTCTTCCCCTAAAACCCTTTATGTGACACCACATCCTCTTTACCAAATGCTCATTTATGCAAGCAAATTACTCACTTATTTCCTTAAACCTTGATGTCACTTACCTTCTCTCCTTAATTTACTTAAATACAAAAATTTTGCTAATGCCCAATTCATCCTCGAGCCTCCTTAAGACCCCTAAACATACATAATTAATATTTTTAACTAGCCTATCGCAAGATATAATGCAACACATAAAATTCTAAATTTTAGGATGTTACAGAAATAATAAATAGTAAGTCTCAATTGTGTTTAGATATGACTACTAGATCGAACTCAACATATATGATGTTAAAGGTGGCCGAAAAATATGAGCGCGCATTTGAATCATATGTACGTGATGACCATAATTTTTTCTTGACCTTACCGCTGGAGATGGAGTTCTTACATTTGATGATTGAGAAATTGTTTGAACAATTATAAAAGTATTAGAGACTTTTATCATTTTACACTGAAGGTGTTCGGATCTTTGCATGTTACCTCTCAGTCACTTTTTGAAGTATTGATGGATGTGCATTGTCTATTTTATGGGTGGCAAGATTATGGAGATCTAGACATAATTTTTATGGCTTCCAAAATGAGAGATAAGTATAATAAGCATTGGGGTGAAGGAAACAAGATCAACATGCTAGTTTACTTGGCGGTCATCTTTTATCCGCGATGCAAAATAAGTTTTTTAGACTTTGGGGTCAACTTTCATTTTTCTAATGTTGCTAATGACATTATGAAAATGATCGATAAGTAATTGCATTGCTTGTTCAATGAGTATTCTTCTAACATTAGGAGAATTCAATTGTTTGAAGGTAGATCTAGTTCTTCAATCTTTGCAGTTCGATGGAAATAGATCAGTCAAAGATGAAAACAGGCTTGGCCAAACAAAAATACCTTTAGAAGAAGAAACAAGTTGGATTAGAAAGCAAATCTGAGTTGGATAGATATTTGGGTGAAGATGAAGAAGTAAACAATTCAAGTTCATTTGATTTACTATTGTGGTAGAAAATGAGCAGTTTTAGATTCTCTATTCTTGCACAAATGGCTTGAGATATTCTTGCTATTCCTATCTCAACAGTTGCCTTGAAAAGTGCGTTTAGCATTGATGGACGTGTTTTCGATAGTTTTAGAAGTTCTCTAACTCCTCTCATGGACGAGGCTTTGGTTTGCACACAAGATTGGCTTTGGAAATCTAATGCCCATGAATCTTGAAGATCATGTTGATGAAATTCAAACCATGGAAGATGGTAATATATAAATTTTAATTTACAAAATAAGCTTTTGTGTTATTTGTATTAGTAAGATTTCCCATAATTTAACTAACACTTTTGTTTTTAAATTTGCTAGACTTAACCAAAATACCCAAAGATAAAGAAGGTAATATACTTAGCATTAGTTTATAACGTTAAATGTTTATTTAATTTATTTTTGCAAACATTTTTTATCATTTAGCTAACTCATTCAACACTTTCACTAGATGTTTCAAGATTATCAAACGGTCTTTGAAGCACAAGAAGAAACATAAACTATTCTATAATGGTTTTTGAACTGATGTGTTTTTGTTATTAGTTTGGTTTGGTTTGTTATTGTTGTTGGTTAATTAGACTTTTATTCTGTTCTTTTTTTTTTTGGACTGGTGTAGGTTTATATTGTATTTTTGACTTTTGCTTATGTTTTTTTTTTTATTATAATGTTGTTGTTTACTTCGACTCATGCTGTTTACTTGGACTTCTACTTATGTTTTTTATTATAATCTTGTTGTATTGTTTTTGTTGTTTATTTGGACTCATGCTATTAATTTGGGTTGATGTTGTGTTGCTTTTATTTATTCACTTATTTACTTCAATTTTTGTTGTATGATCATGTTTAAAAACTTTAAAGAAAATTAATTTTTTGAAAAATTACATAAAAATAAAAAACACTAAAGTCATTTTTTTTAAATTGAACTCAAACAAATATATTCGATTTGATTTGATTCGATTCCGATTCAATCACACTCTACTCGATTCGAGAAAATTTTAAATTAAGTTAGGATGATAAAATAATATTCAAAAATCGATTAACTCCAAAATTTGTGATTCTATTGAATTCACCCCAAGTAAGAATTAATCTTGTGAATCTTTTAAAAGTGTCTATATCAATCAATTAGAATGTATTAGAATTAAACTAACAAAGCAAAGCTAGTAGCACTAGGAGTCAAAAAATTTTCTAGGCACCAAAGAATTATGTTGCACGGAGGAAGAAATAAGCAACGTGCTTTAACCTACTAACACAAGAAACAATAAAGTGTTAGAATGCATAAAGAAACTATAAAAAGAAAAAATAAAGGAAAACCTAAGGTTAAGAGTTAATAAAAATTGTTGAAACCCCAAAACCCAAAAAATTACGAAGTAACTTGACAAACTTCGTTCGAGGTGTTCCTGATTTCCAAAAATCATGAAATTTAAATTGGAGCCTCCTCAAATAATGTGGATTTGATCTAGAAAGTTTCAGCACAAAATACAACCCAAAAAAATATTTTTTTATTTTATTTTTAAATTTTCTATTTTTCACTTTTTCTATCACTTTTTTTTTTTGTGAGAAATATTTTTATATCTTAAAATATTTCCAGCAAATAATATATAAATTTTAGGTCATTTAAAAATGTTTACCAACTAAAAAATATTTTTCTCTAAAACTATTCGGGTAAAAAATTGTTTTGAGGATGTTTCGGAAATTAGTTTATTAGAACAAAAATAACACTTAAAACGCCCAAATATGATACCAAATGATACGAATGAGAATGTATAAAGTTTGTCTAAGTCACGGATTTGACTTATGGCTCTAGACGTTCAAAAATAAACTTTGATTTTAACATAACTTGAAAAGCAATCGAATCCAAGTTAGATAAAACAATTGAAATAAATAACTAACATAAATAATAAATCAATGATTAGAATAATAAAGAAGAAGATGAGAAGACAGATTGAAAAGATAGAATATGTCATGTAGAAGTCCTAAGAAGTCTTGGAAACACGAAGAATCCACAACCCACTTCAAGCGACTCTAATTTCCCCTCCAAGAAAGAAAACTTTGCAAGAAAAAGTTTGACTATGATCCCTACAATCTAAAAAGACTGATAAAAACTCTTCTAAAATAAACTCAAGAACAATTCTTGAAAAGAAAAACTCAAAGAGAATTTGAATAATAATCAATTCTCTGATTTCTATAAAATGTAAAAGCCTATATATAGGCTAGCTAAATAAATCTAAATAAAACTCTTATGTATACTAGAACTATAATTTAATCTAAACAAGTAGTAGTTTTAAACTAAAATTTCTTATTGACATAAAACTACTACAGAACTTAAATTCCTTAATAATTATTAAAAATTCAGAATAATAAAATAATAAGAGCTGATAAATACAATATTAGGCTCATATATCATAAAAGTAAAGTCTCAAAGCCAAACCCAATATGATTTAAACTCGACTTAAAATCCCGAAGCTTGTAATTCCATCACAATCCTGTCTAAAAATTTTGCTTGCGTAATCTTTACTAAAATGATCATAACTTGAGCTCTCGAACTCAAAATTGAGTAATTAAAAGTGCGTTTGGAAGCTAAATGATAGATCTTCAAACTCAGTGCAAACATTCAACCTAGAAATGCTAGGATCCCACCAAAAAAGTTGTCACAAGTCTATTGATTTCCCTACCTTGAAAATTTGACAGCTCCGATTAATTGAATTTAATAAATTTCACCCATCCATGCATGTATCATTCCCCCTTTCCTTGAAAAGATTTGTCCTTGAAGCTTGTCTTTGATCAAATCTTGGTTTGATTTGCTTGACCTGTAATATCCCTAAATTGGGTCTAGTAGTTTTGGGTATATTTTTTGGGTTCTGAGCGTGAATTTAGGAATTTATCACGTTAATAGTAATTTTAATTTAATTTAAGAGGTCAAATTCATCTAAAATCGATTAAAAATAATCCAAAAATAAAAATATTTTTGGAAAATTAATTTTAAAGTAATTAAATAATTATTTGTGAAAATAATTAATTTGGGTCTAAAAAGGAATTTTAATATAATTTTATTGGGTGTTAAATTAAGTTAAATTTAAATATTAATTTAATTGGATTTAATTGTAAAAAAGGAGAAATTTTGGAGTATTTATTTGGTGAATAAACATTTAAATTTGGAATTTTTGGAGGGAAATGATCAATTGTTAAAGTAAGGGAAATGGGGGAATGGCTACTGGCCAAATTTCTCAATTTTTAAATTTCTAGTGGGTTGTTTCAGTTTTAAACACAATGCACTTGTAACAGCCCGGTTTAGACCATAGTCGAAATAGTGGTTTCGTAACCACATATTTGAGGTCAGAGAAATAATTTAATATTATTTTTATGTTTATGTCATGTGATAAAGTATGTATGAAAGTTCTGTGTGAAAATTTTATCGTTTGTGTGCCGATTTATGACAAAGGACCTAATTGGGTAAAATGAAAAAGTTGTTTGCTAGAAGTTAAAAGTATTTTAATGCTATGTCTTCTTAAGTGTGAGGTCCTTATTAAGTAAATGGACCATTAACAAGGTTAATGGACATTCATGGACATGTGATAGTGGTTTTAAATGTTTTTAGTAAGGGTAAATTGGTAAATGATGCATTAAGTTAATAAGTTAAAACAAAACATCAATTTTTTTCATCTTTCTTCACCATTGCCGAAAATTGGTTGATAAAAAGGAAGGTTTTAGGGCTTTAAACATTTGGAACTTACAAGGCTTGATTGAGGTATGTTTTGAGCTCGGTTTTTGATTATTTTTATGTTTTTGTGATCGTTGCTTTGAGTAATAGCTAGCACGCACCTTGATTTTCTGAATTTATGATGATTTCATGAAATACCATTGCTGATTATTTGAGCTTTGTGATGTTTGAGGATGAAAACTAAGTGTTTGATGATTTAAATACATGTTTTGGTAAAGTGATTTTGAGCAAAAACGTATATTAGGGATTAAATTGTGAAATTTGTAATTGAGGGATTGAAATGTGAAATAAATGTTAAATATGTGCTGCTAGGGGTACTATGGTAATTCGGTTAATCATGGATTAAATTGTAGTGAATTTGATGTATTTGTGAAATAGGGACTAAAATGCTAAAGTGTGAAATTATAAGGGCTTAAGTGCAAAATGCCCTAATTATGTGTTTGTGAATTGAGTTAAATGAATGTGTGATTAAATGAGTTGAGTTTTATATCAAATAGATCAAGAAAAGAGAAATTCAGACCTAGATCAAAGAAAGAACAAAGTGCTCGATTGATTGGCTAGTGTCGTTGTGTCTACGTCCGAGGTAAGTTCATGTATAATACGAATTGTTTAAACAATGTTCACCTATTATGAAATGAATGGAAATGTGATTGTTGAGTTAGTAATGCAATATGTGAGTTCGAAGATACGTACTAAGTGTGTGTGAATAGAATAGTTACTGCGATGAATTGAACTAGGTGTGTGAGATAAAGAAATGTATGGACTATGTTAGTTGGCACTGTGTGTGAGGTACTGAGACATATTCAGTTTAATTTGATGGCACTAAGTGTACGATACTATTGTAGCTTCTGCTAATTAAATGGCACTGAGTGTGCGAATTCATCGAACGTTTTAAGAGGATTGAATGAATTATGGCATTTTGCATTGAGTGGTAAATGTGATAGATATATATGTGATGGTACAGGTATGTACAGAACCTATGTGGTTGATGATATTGTGTATGAGATACATGGTTGATTATGTGAATGAATGATGAAAAGAATTGTATTGAATATTATTATAAATGCTTGTACACGAATCTATAAATGTGGTATGAATGTGAGCATTAGCTAGGGGTGAGATTGAGTATTGATATGAATTGAGCCATGTGATAGTTAACTTTGTATATTGAATTTGAATTGTTGAGTTAATTGTGTTATATTACGAACATGCTAAGCTTTAAAGCTTACTATGTGAAGTCTTTCTCTATTTTACAGTGTCATTAAAGCTAGCTCAGATTCGGGGATGATTTTGGTACATGTTTTGCTATGTGAAAATGGTGTAAGTAATGTGTAAATATGGTCTTGTGTGAATGGCCATCCGGGTATGTTTTAGTGATATTGAAATTGTATGTTTCATACTTGATTTGGTAGTTGAGAATGGTGAGTGAAATGTATGTTAAATGATTTTTGAATTAAGCATGTAAGGATGACTCAAATTGGGTGGAAATTTTGGCATGTAAATGGCCTATAATTGTCAACACGGGTGAGCACACAGACGTGTCTCGCCTGTGTCCATCCCTGTCCTTATTCGATGTAGGTAAGACTTGCATACGAGCCAGACACATGGGCGTGTGACAGGCCGTGTAACTTAAGTTAGAGTTGCACACGAACCAAACACATAGGTGTGTGACAGGATGTGTGACATAAGTCAGAGTTGCACATAGGCTAGACACACGGGTGTGTGACAAGCCGTGTGATCCTATTCAAAATTATGCATGGGGTAAGACATGGTCTGAGGCATGGCCTTATGAAGCACACGGTCTACCCACACGGGTGTGTGCCCTATTTTAGAAGAAAAATTTTCTAAGTTTGTAAACTTTTCGCATGAGATCGATTTAGTCCCAAACATTCTTGAAAGCATGTTTATGGTCTTGTAGACATTCCAAAGGGACTTTGTGTTATTGATTAATTATGATATGTTGGTGTGTGTGTCATAGTGGTGTAAATCTTATGATTCGACTAGTAATGCCTTGTAACGCTAGTACGAGGGGAGGCTAAGCAAGCCTTCTTCCAAATGATAAGTGAGTGGTTTACGGAGTTTGCTCGAATGAACTGGATCGCTCAACAACCTCCACCTCACAAATTCCTACAAATACCACAAGTTATACACGATTCTATTGAGTAAACCTCCAGTTGATAAAATTCATAAGTATGGGCGAAAAGTTTAGGGCCACGAGTTGATTATGATGCCAAGCGAGTCAATTTCGCTTGAGAATACCATTGGAGTGTTTGATGAACTATCATGTACTCATGGTGAATGTCTTAAATGTGTTGTTTCACTCTTGAGAGATACAACATATCATTGGTGGAAAACATTGATATCTGTGGTTTCGAGAGAACGAATCACCTGGGATTTCTTCCAAACTGAATTCCAGAAGAAATATATCATTCAACTATTTATATATTAGGAACGTAAAGAGTTCTTTGAGATGAAGCAGGGCCAAATATCTATTATCGAATACGAGCGAGAATTTGTGAGATTGAGCCGGTATGCACGAGACCGTGTTTCGACAGAAACTATTATGTTTAAACAATTCATTGAAGGGTTGAATGAAGATATTAAACTTCTGGTTGAAATTCTTGACTTGAATGAATCTGTGGTATTGGTTGAAAGAGAATGTAAAGCCGAGGAGCTTAGTAAAGAAAAGAAGAAAGCATACTAGGAAGCTAGAGACAAGAGAAAAAGGTTGATGAGTAAGTCGTGTCACTATTCGTTAGAGAGATTCAGAGATGTAACCAATCGCTCAAATGCTTCGATTGGACATTCAAGTAGAGATCGTCTGAAATAAAAATGAGTTCTAAAGCTCAAAATCTAATGGAATCAAGTGTTGGCGAAGGTGGAAGCATTAAGCCCGAGTGTAGATAGTGTGGGAGACGTCATATTGGTGAATCTTGGGGCTAGTATAATATGATTTTTTTATAAGTGTGGATCACAAGATCACTTCATTCAGGATTGCCCAGAGTTGGCTGAGAAAGATAATGGTCAGAGTGGAAGGCCATGTAACACGACAGCTAAGGGTAGATAATGCAGGAAATGTGAGTGGTAGTTAGAAAGGAACAGCAAATACAATTGTGAGATCTTAGGCGATAGCACTTGCCAGAGCCTACGCTATTCGCGCTCGCGAAGAAGCATCATCTCTAGATGTCAAAATCGGTACCTTTACTCTATTTGATACTGATATGATTGCATTGATAGACCCAGGATCAATCCATTCATATGTGTGTGAACTTAGTATTTAGTAAGGCTCTGCCTGTTGAGTCTACTAAGTTTGTAATTAGAGTATCAAACCCCTTAGGCAAATGTGTTATGGTTGATAAGGTGTGCAAGATTTGTCCGTTGATGTTTTGAGATAATTATTTTCTAGCTAATCTGATGCTATTACCCTTTAATGAATTTGATATAATTCCAGGTATGGATTGGTTAACTTTGCATAATGCTATTGTAAATTGCAAAGGGAAGAGTATTGATTTGAGAAGTCAGAATGGCGAGATAGTTCGAATTGATTCCAGTGAATTAAATGGGATACAGGCTGTAATATCTTCGATGAAAGCTTTGAATTATATAAAAAAGAGGTGTGAAGCTTTTCTTGCATATGTGATAGATACAAAAGTGAAAGAAAATAAAGTTGAATCTTTGCTTTTGGTTTGTGAGTTCTGATGTGTTTCAAGAATTACCAGGATTATCTCCGACACGAAAAGTTGAGTTTGGCATTGAGTTAGTCTGGGGACAACAAATGATGAAGAGAAGAAAGGCCTGTTGCCAAAATCTAGTTCAGTGGCTCGCCACAAAATTTATAAATGGCTATTTACCTCTAGTTCGGTGGCTCGCCACAAAATAATAATTGGCTCAATGCCTCTAGTTCGATGACTTTGTCACAATCTAGTTCGTGGCTCTACCACAATTATAAAATGGCTTAATGTCTACGATTGGTGTGATGGCGGGGTGGGTTGACTTGATCCCCAGTGTGATGGTTGTGCGGGGTGTGTAGCGGATGGAATTAGGTTTGGGAGGAAAAATTCATTTTACATGCATGATATTAATTATGTTATTCATTATGCTATTAATTATGTTGCTAATTCGCTTATGGGCTCAAGGCCCAAATCCATAATTTGAAAATCGCCCGATGGACAAAGTAAGTGAGTTATACCTTGAGTTCTAAGTAACTCACTCCTCAAATTTTCCATTTCGGTAATGGAAAATGCGTGGACTTGGCGAGGATGACTTCGTGGAGGCCATCTTGCAAAACATGGGTTTATTAAACTCGAACTTTTTAATAAGTATTTTACTATTTTGGGTTAATGTAATAAGGGCCTCTATTAATAATTCATGGATTTTATGTGTGTTTGGTTTTAAACTATATTTTGGACATTTAAATATGGGCTTATGATTATATGATGTTTTATCAAAATAAATTGGGTTTTCAAATATATGAAATTCCTTTATAAATATTTTATTATTTTAACTCTTAAAAAATTACCTAAGGGTTTTTGATAATACAATGTTAATGATGTTTTTCAACTAATGTTTTCTAATATACATCAAATTAAAATACTCTTCGATTTTTATTAAACCTTGTAATAAAAAATAATATTGTAGATTTCAACTTATTGAATATTTTAAGATAGCTCGATTTATGTAACAAACCAAATCTAGTCTTAATGCATAGACCGGTTTGGGGTGTTACATTTAATGGTATCGAGCCGCTTCAAAAACTCTACCGTGGTTTGGGTTCGCAATAATTTCGATGAAATCGCTCAATTATATTTTAAAGATCAAGATCGCACCACAAGCATCCGACAACAAGTCAAGTAAGTATTTATTGCTTAATGATTACTATGATGATCATAGGAACACTTAGAACTTCTAGTTTTAGATGTTAAAAATCTAGAGATTGAGAATATAGGATATTGCAAAAACAACTTTTTATCTCTCAAATCTCATAAAACATCGTTAATAAAACAAATAAATTTTCTCGATTCATAAAACTTGTAATCATATTTAAACGAATAACCAGTCATGACCACTTATTTTAAGTAGTTTGGTGAGCCAAAAGTTGATGAATAGAGCCGAGGTGCAATTATAGTCCAAATCATATTCGAATTGGATGTTTAAACATCAATTGAGTTTGAGATCCAGATCAGCGATTCATGGAGGAAGACAATGTTGACTCAAGATTTTGAATGCAAGTCCTAAATTTGTTTATCGGAACTAGAATTGGGCCAACAACCGTGGGTCAATTTCAACGACTTAAGTCCAATAATGAAAAAGATTTTAGAGAGTTCCTTTGTAGTTCAATGTGGTGATTAGCAAGCTCAAAGCGTGAAACGGATTATGGATGATATACAATGCCGATCATGGTTCAAAACCGAAAGGAGGAGTCTTTGTTGATGTGTCGTCGACCCTGGTGGCTCAAAGAAAGAGAAGGCACCAAAGCATTGAAAATTGGAAATCTTATTTTATTCCAGAAAAATATTGGAACAAGTTATGTAGACAGGAAGGAATTTTGAATCTTGTACAAGGGACAACATGTTAGCGAATGAGTCGAGGTTTACGTTGAGCCGCTATGAAATTGAAATTTATCACAAATCATGAACGCTAAGATCTGCTTTCGAGGATAGGACTTAATGATGAGCCGAGGGTTCGATTGCCCTCAGGATAGTTAGAACTTTTTACGCTTGTTTGAAGGCCAAGATAGCCGAGGAGGCTAAGAACCGTACGTGACTAGAAAGATTTAGAAACAAGTAACAAGCACAAATGGCGACCTTCAAAGAAATTTCAAGACCTAATGATGAACCGTCAAGGTAGAACCTAATAAATAGTGAATCAAGCCGCTTAATGTGGAAAAGACACTATGGAAGTGTGAAGGAAAACGATGTTTGTTACAAATGCTAATCGATGGAAATCAGATAGAAATTTGTCCTAAAATATGGACACGACTCAATAAGGTTCGTAATAATGATTGCAAAGTTCCTAGAAGTACTCAGCATAATAGAAAAGGTCGTGACCGGTCGTGATGGTAATGGGTATGGATTGTCAAGGTGCCCGGTTGAGGCAATGGTCCTAGTTGAAATACGAGCAGAGAAGATTCATAGTGTTTATCGACAGCTCGCGAGCTGAATGTACCGACTGATAACTGTACCCTCTTCATCTTCGATGTATGTTATTGATATAATAGATATCATCTACCCACTCATATGTTGATAAAGCCATATAAGAAAACGCAATTTAGAATGAAATTTACTCGATAGTGAGACGAGTTGAATGACTACTAGGAGGACCAGAGGATGCTATAAATGAAAACATTGGAAATTCAGAAAGGTATTTTGAGAACCCCAAGAGGCGAGTTGTAACAGTTGACCTTGGAAACAATGGTTTGAGGCCACAAATTCAAGGTCAAAGAAATAATTTAATATTAATTTTGTTATAGAACTGATGATAAGTAGTGAAATGTGTGAAATTTATCTAGTTGGCAATTTGTAAATAAGGACCTAATTGAAATGCAAAAGCTATGTGCTAGAAGTTAAAAGTATTTTAATGCTATGTCTTTTAAATGTGTGGTCCTTATTAAGAAAATAGACCATTAACAAGGTTAATGGACATTCATGGACATGTCATAGTGGTTTTAAATGTTTTTAGTAAAGGTAAATTGGTAAATGATGCATTAGTTAACAAATTAAAATAGAACATCATTTTTTCATCTTTCTTCACCATTGCCAAAAATTAGTTTATAAAAGGAAGGTTTTAGGGCTTTAAACGTTCACACTTACAACACTTGATTGAGGTATGTTTTGAACTCATTTTTGATGATTTTTATGTTTTTGTGATCGTTGCTTTGAGTATTAGCTAGCACATACCTTGATTTTCCTAATTCATGATGATTTCATGAAATACCATTGTTGATGATTTGAGCTTTGTGATGTTTGAGGATGAAAACTAAGTGTTTGATGATTTATATACATGTTTTGGTAAAGTGATTTTGAGTAAAAATGTATATTAGGGATTAAATTGTGAAATTTGTAAATTGAGGGATTGAAATGTGAAATAAATGTGAAATATGGGCTGCTAGGGTACTATGGTAATTCAGTCACATTGATTAAATTGGATTTTGTGAATTTGATGTATTTGTGAAATAGGGACTAAAATGCTAAAGTGTGAAATTATAAGGGCTAAAGTGTAAAATTTCTAATTATGTGTTTGTAAATTGAGTTAGTTGAATGTGTGATTAAATGAGTTGAGTTTGATATCATATAGATCAAGAAAAGCGAAATTCGGATCTAGATCGAGGCAAGAACAAAGTGCTCGATTGATGGCTAGTAGTCGTTGTTTCTATGTCCGAGGTATGTTTGTGTATAATATGAATTATTTAAACAATGTTCACCTATTATGAAATGAATGGAAATGAGATTGTTGAGTTATGAATGTGATATGAGTACTAAGATATGTACTAAGTGTGTGTGAATAAAATAGTTACTACGATGAATTGCACTATATTCGTAGATAAAGAAATGTATTGGCTATATTAGTTGAACTCGCGTATGATATTGAGACATCTTTGGTTTAATGTGATGGCACTAAGCGCGATACTATTGTAGCTTCAGCTAATTAAATGGCATTGATGTGTAATTCATCGAACGCTTTAAGAGGATTTAACAAATTATGGCCTCGAGCATTGAGTGGTAAAGTGATAGATAAATACATGATGGTACGGTATGTACGTAACATATGTGGTTGATGATATTGTATGAGATAGATGGATGACTATGTGAATGAATGATGAAAAGGATTGGATTGAATTGTATTATAAATGCTTGTACCTAATCTATAGATGTGGTATCAATGTGAGTATTAGCTAGGTGAGATTGAGTATTGATATGAATTGAACCATGTGATAGTTAACTTTGTATATTGAATTTGAATTCGAGTTAATTGTGTTATATTACTTAACTTACTAAGCTTTAAAAGCATTATGTGAAGTCTCAGAACACCCAAACCCTACCAAACATTACGATTCGAATTTGGTTTGGTACAGAAAACATTTTGAAAACCATTTTAAAACCGATTTAAAATTTTGTTGAAATGCCTTTCAATTTCAATTTCTTTGTTAAAACCATACTTAATTTGTTTAAAAATATTTATTAAGTCGAATTGTTTAATGATCAAATGTAAAATTATGGCACTTTAAAACATTTTACGCTTAATTTGAGAAAACGTGCATCCGCTTTTAACATCATCAAATAGTTTAAACAAAACATTCAAAACATGCAAAGAATAACGAAAATAATTCTAGGAGGCCTTATTACATCTTAATTAAAACAAACCAATGTAAAAATAATTAAAATTCAAAGTTCATTTATATCAAATGTCCACAAAGATGGCCACTCGAGTCCATCCGTCCTCATCCGCAATCTACGAAGTCACCGAAAAATTAAAGGAGAAGGTGAGTCACCAAGACTCAATGTAACCCTTCCCGATTTAGTGCAACAACATACACAAATCATAACCAATTAATATGCATAAGTTTAAGATGCACCCATCCTAACCATCCAAACGCCTTTCTACCCCGTGGTACCAAACCACGGTGGTGCCAAACCACCGTGACGATAGTCACAAATGTGATGCCAAATCACCGGAGATACTAAATCTCGGTGTCCGGACACAAATCGAATGATGGGGCCAACCCATCGTAGATACCAAATCACTAGCGCCAATCCCATATCTCAAAGTAGAGCCAACCCACGGTGGTGTTAACCATAGGACAGACGCTATGAGGTGCCAAACCTCTGAGGTACTAAACCCTGACCGTAGTCACAATGTGTTACTAAAACACCGTGTCCTGCAACAATATCAGTCCTCTCCACTCATTTAACCCACATCAATCAATTACATACTTTTACGTAATCATGCTAAAAGGTTTATTTAACAACATTCATAGATTTATCATTGCCATATATCAAATATTGCACATACCAAATGTGTCATGCTTCCCAAAAGCATCAAATAGAAATCTCATAGCAATAAAGACTTACAATCCTTGTTAATACCATAATGGTATTACATCCATATCTACACAAACCGATTAGGCATAATATAACACTTAGCATATTAAAGTTATAAGTGTGTATGTACACACGATATTAACAAGAGTCCTAAATCCTAATAGACAAATCGGCCACACAAGTTTTCCTTGCCCCTATATTCGCCAAACACTAGGTGAGTGCCATGGCCTATTTCGGCCAAACCAAAATAATTGAGAAGGGCTCATTGTGAACCTAAACCTTACCTAAATGCCTTCAACACTAACCAACACACTCCTAAATGTGAATCGCCTCATTTCCTACAATCAACCATCCATTATAGGTTATTAGCCTTCTTTCGACATTAAAAGAATAATTAAAATAAACCCTTACCACCTTACCAAAATCGATTGATCAAAGATGATGGATTCAATTGCTCGCCCAAATCGAAGGTCCTAAAACAAATCGATTAGCATCCTTGCTACAAGTGCAAAATTGGCCTTTTACTCCTTTAAAGTTGACAAGAACAAGAGAAACAAAGAAAAATATTCGGCCTTGGACACTCACCTTAAAAACCGATTGGAGAAGAAATAGAAGAGGCACCTTTGTTGAGATTCGGCCAACACTAGCCAAGAAGGAGAAAAGAATTAAGACACCCAAAGAAGTATATTGTTGTAGTGGAAGAAAGAAAATAATAGGAAATGGAATAGAGTTTTGGCAAAGAAGAGAGTATAGGAGATTTTTGGTGTTTAAGCAAAACAAATAGGAGAGCAAGATGTTGATAAAGGTTTTGGTTTTGAGAGAATGAGAAGGAGAAAATAGAAGATGAGCAAAATGACAAATGGTCAAAAGAGTTAGGCTTATCAAAAGGTAAAAGTCGGCCAAAAGAAAAGAGGTTGAGAGAGGATTGCAAACTTTGTACCAAATGCTAGGAATGACCAAAACAACTCCTAAACCTTACCAATTACTAGCATATTGCAACCTCCCCTTAGCCACATATGTCAGTCCACATTCAAACATTAAGGCCTAGGAAAACATTCTCCACCTTTCATGCCCTTGTCCCTCATAATACCATAAACTCAAGATTCTTATCCCTATCTTCAAGCTTTCCTTAAAGCAAATTCAACTTACTAAAGATGAAGTCCAACCTATCATAAACATAGGTTGACCGCCATCAATGTTAAAATATAAAAAAAATGAAGTTTCAAAAGCTAAACACACTACTCAACCTCTAACCTCAAGCCACCTTTCAAACTCCTTAACCAACTTGCCACTTACTCTCTGGCTTTAAATAAATACTTAATTTAACTTAAGTGTTCAAATTTCACTTAATCCACTTCATTAAATAAACCATACTAAAGATTAATCTACTAAACCGAGTATACTCAAGACCCCAAATTTAGTCTTATAACTCTTAATAATATCACAACAATTCATACACAAGAAAAATAATTCAATCACAATTAACCCCATTTTAGGATGTTACGTTCTACCTCTCTTAAAATAATTTCGACTCAAATTACCGATCATAAAAGGTGGGGTATTACGCATCACACTCTCGTTCCCATGTAGCTTTAAACCATGGTTTCCATAGTACTTTCACCAAAGGTATCGATTCCTACGAAAACCTTGATATCTCGATCTAAGATTTGGATTGGTTCCTCCTTGAAAGATAAATTGAGTTTATCCTCAATCTTCCGTGACAAGTGTGATGGATCCGACCGATATCGCTAAGCAATACACATGAAAGACGTTATGAATCGGATTCAACTCGCGATATCGAAATGATAAGCTATGGTCCCACTCGCTTTAACATCAGATATGGCGAACTGGGCTTAGCTTCTTTTTCCCAAATCGTAACACCTTCTTCCAAGGCGACACCTTCGTAAAACTTTATCCAAAGATATTCCATTTCCTTGCGCTTGAGATCGGATAGACTTCGCTATCCGACGCTTCTGAGACGAGCCGAATTACCTTAACTTTGTCCTCGCTAACCAACTCCGGACCCAAAACTTGTCGCTCACCCAACTCCGCCCAACAAGTAGGAGTTCGGCATTTCGCCATACAATTATTAATGGAGCCATCTCAATGCTCGCTGATAACTATTGTTATTAGTGAATTCCGCCAACGGTAGATACTCTTCCACTACCACTAAAATCCGAACACAACCTCTCAAAGATATCTTCTAAGATCTCAATCATCTCTTCGATTGTCCGCTTTGGGTGAAAGGTCGTAAGTCCAATCTCGTCCCAAGGCTTGATACAAAGCTCTCCAAAATCTTGACGTAAACCTCGGATCCCTATCCGAGATAATCGACGCCGCACACCATGCAATCTTACTATCTCGCCTACATATAACTTTGCTAACTTCGGTAATAATCTACCTCGCTAGATGAAATGCACGACTTAGTCGACGATCCACAATCACCCAAATCAATCCTTCTTACTAGGCGTAAGAGGTAATCCACCGACAAAGTCATGGTGATCCTCCCACTTCCACGAGGAATCTTCTACGAAGTAACCAGATGGCAACCGATGTTCGACTTTAACTATGTCGACGCCGACACTTACCCAAATTCCATTTCGCTGCACTCGCCACCAAAATTGCTCTCTCAAATCCGATACATCTTGTTACCTCGATGCATAACATATGGGTTATAGCATGTCTCAAGAATCCTTTGCCTCAACTCCACATCCTTAACATACAAGCTCTCCCTTTAAAGCACAAAACTCCATCACCGGAATGTATAAAATCTTCCAATCCACCATTCGAACTTGCAACCTCCGATCATTCAAACCATCATCCTCTAACTGCTTCTTCTAATCAGTCTAACCAAGTTGGTTTGACTTGCAATTATGCCAAAAGACTCCCATCGTAATGACTAAGTCGAGCAAACATCGATCTTAACCGAATAACCTTATCCAACGCCTTCGCCAACGTTAGCCTTACCAGATGATACTCAATCGAATAGTCCTAGTCCTTCAACAGTCAATCCACCGACGCCGCCTCAAATTCAAATCCTTCGAGTCAAAAGATACTTAAGACTCTCGTGATCCGTGACCACTATCGACTTCTCCGCATAAATAATGCCTCTATATCTTCAAAGCGAAGACTAGTAACGCTAACTCTAAGTCGTTGGCTTGATAGTTAACCTCATGCGGTCTTAGCCGACGGACGATAGGCCACTACTTTCCTTCTTGCATCAATACACATCCCAAACCAAGTATGGGACGATCACATGAAATCCAAACAACTTTCACCGTCCGTTCGTAGCCGGAGCTCCGTCAAAATCTTCCTTAGCTTGTCAAACTTTGTTGCTTCTCCGTCACACAAATGGAATTCTTTTCTTAATAACTTAGTCATCTGCAACTATTAAAGAGAATCCTTCCACAAACCTTCGATAGTACCTCGACAAAAACTTTGAATTTCGCCACCGACCTAGGCGTTTCCATCCAACACCGCTCGATCTTGCGAGGATCTACTCTAATCCTTCTCAAACTACGGACCTAAGAAAGCCACCTCTAAGCCAAAATTGCACTAATAATTTGGCATAATCGCTTCTCCTCAAGATTGTAGAACTATACGTAGATATGCATGTTCCTTCTCCGTTTGAGTAAACCAATATGTCATCTATGAACACCACGACAAATTGATCCAAGTATCTAAACACCATATTCATTAAGTCCATGAATTGCCGTGCATTGGTCAACCCAAATGGCATCACCAAAACTCGTAATGCCCATACCTTTAGAATATGTCGCCTTGTGCACATCAACCTCCTTCACCTTGAGTTGATGATATCCCGACCTAAGATCTATCTTCGAGAATACCGATGCACCCTTTAGTTGGTCAAACAAATCATCAATCCGAGGCAACGGATACCTATTCTTAATCGTTAACTTGTTCAATTGGCGTAGTCAATACACATCCGCATTGAACCATCCTTCTTTTGACAAACAAGCCTGTCCACTGGAGATATACTTGGTCGATAAACTTGGTCCAAGAGCCAGAATTTGAGCCTTCAATTCCACCAATTCCTTTGGTGCCATGTCTAGGGCATATGACACATGAGTTCCTGTAGCAAGTCTATACCAAATTCAACTTTCCGATCGGAGGCAAACCCTAAGTTTTTCAGAAATACGCAAGTATTTCTTACAGCTTAACATTCCCCAGTAAAACTCTTTAGCTTCCAAAGCATACACATGAACAACGAATGCCTCCGACCTTCCCGACCATCTTTATAGCTTTCAACATAGATACCACATTGGATAGATAATCTCTCCTATTACCTATCATGACCACTTCTTCACCTTCAACCGCTTCAAACCATACGCTTAGAAAGAATCCAAACTTGCTTGGTATTTGACCAACCAATCCATCAAGAATCGATCGAACACCTCAAACCGCTCCATCGATCGACTAAAAACACTATCCCTGAGTTCTAGGGGTACATCTCTATAAAATTATCTACTTCAGAGTAACCTAAAGGACTAAATAGGCCATCCTCCTAAGCGCTTTAAACTAAACTCATGTTCTTTACTATGCCACTAGCAACGTAAGAATACGCCGAACCCACATCTATCAAAGCGATATGGAACACCAAAGATTAAAACATACCGCTTATGACGTCGTGTGTCTCCTCCTCACACGCTCGCAAAATACACCAAACCAGGCTTAGCCTCGTTGCTTTCACCTCGCTTCGATGATCCGCCCACCGTAACCATTACCTCTTCTACCATTACCACGACCTCTCGCAGTTGCTTTCCTCCTTTCGATCGAGCACCTTGACCTTCATCGATCTCCGCTTTACGTGGACAATCCTCACCGGTGATCCAGTGAACCACACTCAAAATAGCCTTTCCTGGTCCAACATTCGCCCTAATGAAATTTCCCACATCGATTACATCGGTGGTCCCTAATTAAGCGTATGCATACGATCGATTAGGCTCATTTTCTAGCCTCTTCCTAACATTGCCACCGACCCGATGATCCATATCCTCTCTTATGTTTATTACGGTCATAGTTCCTTCGAGTTTTTTATTCTTTCGCTATCTTAGCCTTTTCAACTAAAGTAGCAAACTCGCTCGATGTGGAGCAATCAACATCGTCATTCTTCAAACCATCTTCGAATCGAACACATCTGCAGTTCAAGCCACAATACCTCTAGCATATTGGCTCAATCTTAAGAACTCAATTCATACTCGATATGGATTTACTACCTTGGACCAAACTTCAGAATGCCTTACTATGCATCAATGTAACTAGACCCAATATATTTCTTTTGATATGCTACCTTAAAGAAGTCCCAAGTGAGATCTTCCTAAAATTCCGAACCATGAGCCACCATCAATATGACTCATCCTTGAAGTTTCACCCTCTTTCTCCTCATTTGTCAAATCTATCTCATCCATGATTCTTTCAAGATTCTAGCCAATACTCACAGATTTGGTGCTACACCGATACACCTTAAAAAACAAATCTAGTTAACTCAAGTCTCCTGTATCGATTTTGAGCTCCTCCACCTCCACCCATTCCAAGCTACCCTTTTGAATCCCAGAAATCGCTGACACCGTCATCACCCGTCTGAATCTGTCTCCCCCAAAAGTGGGTGGTGTTTATCGCTCTGATCTCTCGATCAAGATCTCTAGAACTCTTTACCTTAACCACTATGAGCCGCTCTAAAGCTAATTCTAACTATCGTAATTTATGAAAATTTTGGTGAATCTTGGCTCGAAGGCGTGGAGCGGATTATGGATGATATAGAATGCCTTTGTTGAGCAAAAACCGAAAGGAGCGTGTCTTTGTTAAGAGGCGAAGCGTATCGATGGTGGCTCATCGCTCGAGAAGGCACCAAAGGCGCATCGATTACTTGGGAATTCTTTAAAGCGCTTCCAAGGAAAATACGTTGGAACAAGTTATGTAGACGCTTGAAGGAAGGAATTTCGAATCTTGTACAAGGGAGTAAAAGCGATCAAGACATATGAAGTCGAGTTTTACGTTTGAGCCGCTATGCTCGGACAATTGTATCAACGGATCATGAGCGTTGTGTGCGTTTGAGGATGGACTTAATGATGAGTGAGGGTTCGATTGCCCCGACAAGTTAGAACTTTCTCACGCTTGTGGAGAAGGCCAAGATAGCCGAGGAGGCTAAGAACTCGAGCGTCGTAACCGAAAGATTTAGAAACAAGAGAGACACACAGATGCGGTTCTTCAAAGAAATTTCGGAAGAGACCCGGAATGATGAACCGGTTCAAGGTAGAACACGGTAATAAATAATCGAAGTCAAGATCTTTGAATGTGGAAAAGACACTATGGAGAGTGTTGGAGGAAAGCGAGCGCTTGTTACAAATGCGGTTCGATGGATCATCAAGATAGAAATTGTCCTCGACATATGGATACGACTCAATAAGTTCGTAATAATGATGCACAGTCGCCTAGAGGTACTCAGCAGCCACCGGGAGGTCGTGGACCAGGTCGTGGTGGTAATGGGGCTGGTCGTGGTCAAGGTGCACCGGGTTGAGGCAATGGTCCTAGAGGAAATATAGATGCAAGACGACTGGATGGTTTATGCGGTTAGGCGCCGCGAGGGCGGCAATGTACGGATGTGATAATGATACGTTCTTCATCTTCGATGTACTGTTATTGCTTTAATAGATATTGGCTCTACCCACTCATATGTTGCTAGTGCCATATCCGGAAACACAATTTAGAATCGAATTTCTTGATAGTGAGATGACGATGAATTAGTCCTTTAGGATACCGAGAATTGTTAATAAAATGTTTAAAGACGTGCCTTGGAAATTCAAGAAGAGGTATTCTTGCGAACTTGATGGAGCGCCTTTCGCGAGTTCGATCTCATTCTGGCATGGATTGGTTGGTTAAACATCGGAGCGAATTGGATTGTGCTGAAAAATGAATGTCGAGAAGAACCTCGGATGATAAGGAAGTCATAATGATTGGTGAGTGAAGGAACTACTTGGCAAATGTGGTATCTGCATTAAAGGCGAGAAGTTGGTTCGAAAGGATATGGAGCATTCCTAGCCTTTATCTGTGCTTTGGATGCCAAAGAGTTATCTATGAATGATGTGAGGACGGTGAAGGAATTTCTCGATGTATTTCCCGAAGAACTTCCTGGTATACCTCCAGATCGGAAAGTAGAATTTGGCATCGAGCTTTTGCCTCGGACAGCTCCAGTGTCCATTGCTCCTTATAGAATGGCACCAAAGGAGTTGGCTGAGCTTAAAGCTCAAATTCAAGAATTCTTTGGATCGGGATTTATTCGACCAAGTGTGTCTCGTGGGGAGCACCAACTTTGTTCGTCAAGAAGAAGGATGGATCAATGCGTATGTGCATTGATTACAGACAATTGAATTAATTAACGATCAAGAATCGGTATCCTCTGCCGAGAATTGAGGACCTGTTTGATCAATTAAAAGGAGCTTCAGTTTTCTCCAAAATTGATTTGAGGTCGGGTTATCACCAACTCAAGGTGAAAGAAGCGGACATTTATAAGACGGCATTTCGGACTCGTTACGGACATTATGAGTTTGTAGTGATGCGTTTGGATTAACCAATGCACCACCGCATTTATGGACATGATGAACCAAGTCTTTCAACCATATTTAGGTGGTTTGTGGTAGTGTTTATAGATGACATATTGGTTTATTCGAGAAATGAGGAGGAGCATGACAAGCATTTGCGGATAGTATTACGACTACTTCGTGATAAGCAAATGTATGCCAAATTTAGTAAATGCGAATTTTGGCTAAAGGAAGTGACTTTCCTTGGTCATGTGGTATCGGTAGAAGGAATAAGGGTGGATCCTCGAAAAATTGAGGCTATTCGATTGGAAACCACCAACATCAGAATGGAATTCGGAGTTTCTTGGGTTTGGCTGGATACTATAGATGTTTTATAGAGGGGTTTTTGTTGATTGCTGCACCCCTAACTAAACTGTTGTGGAATGGAGTTCTATATAATTGGTCTAAAAAGCAGCAAGAGAGTTTCAAGAAATTAAAGAAAATCTTGACGGAAGCTCCAGTTTTGATTCAGCCGGAGGCTGGAAAAGAATTCACTGTTTATTGTGATGTGTCTCACACGGGTCTGGGTTGTGTGTTGATGTAAAATAGAAAGGTGGTGGCCTATGCTTCTTGTCAATTGAGACTGCACGAAGTAAACTACCCTACTCATGATTTGGAGTTAGCTGCTGTGGTCTTTGCTTTAAAGATTTGGAGGCACTATCTCTACGGTGAGAAATATATCATCTACACGGATCACAAGAGTCTTAAATACCTCCTTACCCAAAAGGAGTTGAATTTAAGACAAAGAAGATAGGTAGAAATATTAAAGGATTATGATTTCTCAATCGAATATCATCCTGGAAAGGCTAACGTGGTAGCTGACGCGTTAAGTCGTAAGACAGTATCTGATTTGAGAGCATTGTTTGCTCATTTGAGTTTGTATGAGGATAGAAGTTTGTTAGCAGAACTTCAGGTGAAGCCACTGTGGCTGGAACAAATCAAGGAAAAACAGACATAAGATGAAAAGTTGGGACCTTTACTTCAGCAAGTTGAAAATGGTAAAATCGAGAATTTTAGAATAAACACGGAAGGTGTGTTGTACTTTTGAGGAAGAGTATGTATGCCTAAGGACTCAGATCTGAGGCAAATGATTCTACGGGAGGCGCATAGTAGCCCTTATGCTATGCATCCCGGAGGAAATAAGATGTATCGAGATCTCCGTGAACAGTATTGGTGGCCAGGGTTAAAGCGGGAGATTTCAGAGTTTGTGGGAAAATGTTTGACTTGTCAGCAAGTGAAGGCAGAACATCAATTACCGTCTGGATTGTTACAACCGGTAAAAATTCCTCTTTGGAAATGGGAACGGATAACCATGGATTTTGTTAGTGGGTTACCTTTAACACCTACTAAGAAAAATTCTGTTTGGGTAATTGTTGATCGTTTGACGAAGACTGCTCATTTCCTACCAGTTCGTACGGATTATTCATTGCAAAAGTTGGCAAAGCTATACGTATCTGAAATTGTGAGGTTGCATGGGGTACCTGTATCTATTATATCAGACAGAGATCCCAGATTTACATCACGATTTTGGAAAGCTCTGCATGAAGCCTTGGGGACAAAGTTGAATTTCAGTACGGCTTTTCATCCTCGGTCGATGGTCACGGAGAGTAATTCGGATATTGGAAGATATGTTAAGGGATGTGTAATCGACTTGAGGAGTAGTTGGGAGGATTATCTACCACCGCGTAATTTGCATATAACAACACTATCGGTCTAGCATTCGGATGGCACCTTATGAGGCATTGTATGGTCGTAAGTGTCATTCTCCTATTTGTTGGACTGAGTTGGGCGAACGACAGATGTTAGGTCCTGAGATGATATCTGAAATAGAGGAAAAGGTAAAAGTTATTCGAGCACGGTTAAAAGAAGCCTCGAGATGAGCGTAAGTCGTATGCTGGACACTGGCGAAAGGATATCGAGTATGATGTGGGGGATCAGGTTTTCTTGAAGGTCTCACCTTGGAAAAATATTTTCAGGTTTGGAAAGAAGGGCAAGTTGAGCCCTAGATATATTGGACCATACCGTGTAGTGAAGCGTGTTGGTCTAGTGGCCTATCAGATTGAGTTACCTCCGGAGTTGGGTCAAATTCATAATGTTTTTCATGTTTCCATGCTGAGGCGTTATAGATCGGATCCTTCGCACATAGATCTTAGGTAGAAGAAGTGGAATTGAATTCAGATTTGTCTTTTGAGGAGGAACCAGTGGAAATCTTAGATCGAGATGATAAGGTGCTAAGAAAGAAAACCGTGCCGTTGGTCAAAGTTCTATGGCGTAACCACGAAGTTGAGGAAGCTACGTGGGAGCCTGAGGATGCAATTCGGTAACAATACCCTTACCTCTTTCAACCAGGTAAATTTCGAGGACGAAATTTTCTTTAAGGAGGGTAGAGTTGTAACACCCTAAAAATCCAAGTATTGATATATTGCATGATTTGGTGTTTAGATTATGAAGGAAAATTTTCTTACTTTTATTTTTGTGTTTATTATAGTCCTGAAGAAGAGTATAGCATAATTTGGGTAAAGAATAAATTTTATATTTGAGAATTTATTGAAAAGAAGCAAGTGTCATTAATACTTAAGTTAATTTAAGTGTTAATAAGTGACACAAGATGAGTACATGGCATGGTGGCGTTGGCGCATGAATTAGTGCATGAGGGAAGAGGTTCGAATCCCTTAAATAGCATTTAGACAACTTTTATTTTGCTCTTCTATGGTAAATGTCGGCCAAGCTTATTTATGGTAAGTGTTGACCTTGTTATTTTTGGTTAGTATATCAAAGGAATAAGGTAAGAGTGAATTTAAGGTAGGGAATCAAGGAAATATGGAAAGATATGGAGACATAGGGCAAGTATCAAGGAAAGTGTTTTGGAAACAAATTCATGGTCATTTGACCAATGAATTTGGACTGGCAATATGGCTAGGGGGGAGGTTGGCCGAATTTTGCTAGTAGCTTGGTAAGGGTTAGGAGTTTACTTTTGGTCATTTTTAGTTTTTGTGCAAAGTTTTGCAACTTTTCTTTCAACCTCTTTTCCTTTAGCCGAATTTGATCCTTGGTAAGCCTTGATTATATTGACCAATTGGTCATTTTTGCTTTTCACTTTAGTGTTCAATTTTGTGCCTTTCTCATAGTGCCGATTCTACCAACAAAAAAAGGCCATTCTTTTTCTTTTCTTCTCCCATTGCGAATATACACCTCTCCCAAAACTCATCTCTATCTTCTTTCTCTTTTATTCTCTTTGAAAATTTAAACAACATCATCATCATTCTTCTTTCATCTTTTATTCTTGACACTTATAATTTCTCCATTATTTTCTCTCATGGCCGAATGTTGATGTACCCATAGCCCGAATCATTTTTCTATTTCCTTTGGTCATATAGCCGAATCCTCTATCTTTCACAAACATCATTTTCAATCCTTTCTTTTCAACCGTGGACAAAAGGGTAAGAATTTTTTTAGTTTCAGTTAGTTAGAAGTAGTCATGGCGAATATTGATGGTGGTATGAAGGCTTTCTTAGATCGAAATAAACGTTCATTCTATTAACGTTTATTTATGTTATACTTTAGTACGATAACGGAAGATCGTAAATCAAGTGGTCGTGAGTGACATAGAACGCTTGGATCGATTCTCCTTGTGGAACAAGAATATTTGTGGTAAGGAAATCTCGCCTTTAAGATCTTTAGAATTTTATTTCGATATATTATTAGGATTAACGATCTTTTGATATTGAAGATCTTCAAAATAGGGAAGAAAAGGGCGGTGTTTAGTTATTGTAAGAGGGGCGGATCCACTATTCCCCCTAAGTATAAACGAAGGGCGATTTCGGTAGTCTGGGAATTTCCACCGGGTTGCGGACCATCTACCGAAGGAAATCAATTATTCGAAGTAGTAAGAACTCCCGAGCCTTTGTACGTTAGTGGATTCTCAGCGAATAACGAATCGATAAACGAGGAGAAACCGAAAATTGAAGTGATCCAAAATCAATAGGGTAAGGTTTTGGATCAAATGTCTATAACATATTTTTGTTCATGATAATATCCTAATAAGATCGTATTATGTTTAGGTGTTGAAGAGCGGGAAGGGTTAGTAGTCACGATATCGAGGTGTGTAACTTCACACTTTTCTCGGGTTTGGATGTTATTCGTGGTATGGACTTAAATCGTAAAAACGACTAGATCGGAATAAAACGTAATAATTGGTATTTGGTGAAATTACATAAAAATGGATAATATGGTGAAAATTACGAAAAAGCCCTCGATGAGTTAGATGGAAAAATATAAATTTTCATGTCTTCGTAAAATGGACCGATAAATTTGATAATTAGTAATTGGGCCGAAATCTCTGTTAGATCGATAATTTGGGCCAAAATCTCTGTTAGATCGATAATTGGGCCAAAATCTCTGCTAGATCGATAAATGGGCCGAAAACTCTGCTAGATCGTAAATGGGCCGTAATCTCTGTTAAGTTGTTAAACGGGCTGAAATCCCTGCTAGATCGTTAAATGGGCCAAATTCCTACTAGATCGTAATTTCGGGCCTAAGATATTAAATTGCTAGAATGGGCCAAATGTTTGGGCCTTAATAAAAATCTGAAATATTGACTCTTGTTAATGGGCCTTTTTAATAAAATCATTATATGATCATAGACTACTTTGCATACATATTGCATGGGTTGGGAAAATGATGAAGAGAAGAAAGGCTGTTGCCAAAATCTAGTTAAATTGGCTCTCACAAAATTTATAAATGGCTATTTGCCTCTAGTTGATGGCTCTGCCACAAAATTTATAAATGGCTATTTGCCTCTAGTTCGGTGGCTCGCCACAAAATAATAATTGGCTCAATGCCTCTAGTTCGGTGACTTTGTCACAATCTAGTTCGGTGGCTCGCCACAATTATAAAATGGCTTAATGCCTACGATTGGTGTGATGGCGGGGTGGGTTGACTTGATCTCCACAGTGTGATGGTTGGTGCAGGGGTGTGTAGCGGATGGAATTAGGTTTGGGAGGAAAAATTCATTTTACATGCATGATATTAATTATGTTATTCATTATGCTATTAATTATGTTGTTAATTCGCTTATGGGCTCAAGGCCCAAATCCATAATTTGAAAATCGGCCCAATGGACAAAGTAAGTGAGTTATACATCGAGTTCTAAGTAACCCACTCCTCAAATTTTCCATTTCGTGTAATGGAAATTGACGTGGACTTGGGCCGAGGATGACTTCGTGGAGGCCATCTTGTAAAACATGGGTTTATTAAACTCGAACTTTTTAATAAGTATTTTACTATTTTGGGTTAATGTAATAAGGGCCTCTATTAATAATTCATGGATTTTTATGTGTGTTTGGTTTTAAACTATATTTTGGACATTTAAATATGGGCTTATGATTATATGATGTTTTTATCAAAATAAATTGGGTTTTCAAATATATGAAATTCCTTTATAAATATTTTATTATTTTTAACTCTTAAAAAAATTACCTAAGGGTTTTTATAATACAATGTTAATGATGTTTTCAACTAATGTTTTCTAATATACATCAAATTAAAATACTCTTCCGATTTTTATTAAACCTTGTAATAAAAAAATAATATTGTAGATTTCAACTTATTAAAGATTTTAAGATAGCTCGATTCATGTAACAAACCAAATCTAGTCTTAATGCATAGACCGGGTTTGGGGTGTTACACCTAGTCCCGCGATGGATACGTGTTAGGGGTGTTACATTTTATTGGTATCAGAGCTACAGTTTAGTCGATTCTAGGACTAACTATACATGCCACATATATCCCTGTGTTAGTGTGATGATTCCTGACAGTTAAAAATGTGTTTTTGTATAGTAAATGGATCCTGATCGAGCAGTTTCCAATGATGTTGAGAGTAATGCGCCTGCTCCCTCTCAATGGACAGTGCCGACTGAATCTAGGCCAATTGCTAGTAGTCACGAGGGGGAGGCTAAGCAAGCCTTCTTCCAAATAATAAGTGAGTGGTTTATGGAGTTTGCTCGAACGAATCCG
The DNA here is from genome assembly GCA_025506655.1 of Gossypium rotundifolium. Taxonomy (NCBI): domain Eukaryota; kingdom Viridiplantae; phylum Streptophyta; class Magnoliopsida; order Malvales; family Malvaceae; genus Gossypium; species Gossypium rotundifolium. Next base: position 79,359,149 of record CP106723.1, read on the forward strand.
ACTGCTCAACAACCTCCACCCTCACAAATTCCTATAGCGCCACAAGTTATACACCCGATTCTATTGAGTAAACCTCCAGTTGATAAAATTCATAAGTATGGGCCGAAAAGTTCAGGGCCACAGTTGATTATGATGCCAAGCGAGCTGAATTCTGGCTTGAGAATACCATTGGAGTGTTTGATGAACTATGATGTACTACTGATGAATGTTTTAAATGTGTTGTTTCACTATTGCGAGATACAGCGTATCATTGGTGCAAAACATTGATATCTGTGGTTTCGAGAGAACGAATCACCTGGGATTTCTTCCAAACTGAATTCCAGAAGAAATATATCATTCAACTATTTATATATTAGGAACGTAAAGAGTTCTTTGAGATGAAGCAGGGCCAAATATCTATTATCGAATACGACGAGAATTTGTGAGATTGAAATGGAATGCACGAGACCGTGTTTCGGCGAAACTATTATGTTTAAACAATTCATTGAAGGGTTGAATGAAGATATTAAACTTCTGGTTGAAATTCTTGACTTGAATGAATTTGTGGTATTGGTTGAAAGAGAATGTAAACCCAAGGAGCTTAGTAAAGAAAAGAAGAAAGCATACTAGGAAGCTAGAGACAAGAGAAAAAGGTTGATGAGTAAGTCGTGTCACTCTTCGTTAGAGAGATTCAGAGATGTAACCAATCGCTCAAATGCTTCGATTGGACATTCAAGTAGAGATCATCTGAAATAAAAAACGAGTTCTAAAGCTCAAAATCTAATGGAATCAAGTGTTGGCAGTGTCAGAAGCATTAAGCCTGAGTGTAGATAGTGTGGGAGACGTCATATTGGTGAATGCTGGGGCTAGTATAATAATAGATTTTTTTATAAGTGTGGATCACAAGATCACTTCATTCAGGATTGCCCAGAGTTGGCTGAGAAAGATAATGGTCAGAGTGGAAGGCCATGTAACACGACAGCTAAGGGTAGATAACCCAGAAATGCAGGAAATGTGAGTGGTAGTCAGAAAGGAACAACGAATACAATTGTGAGATCTTAGGCGATAGCACTTGCCAGAGCCTACGCTATTCGCGCTCGCGAAGAAGCATCATCTCTAGATGTCAAAATCGGTACCTTTACTCTATTTGATACTGATATGATTGCATTGATAGACCCAGGATAAATCCATTCATATGTGTGTGAACTTAGTATTTAGTAAGGCTCTGCCTGTTGAGTCTACTGAGCTTGTAATTAGAGTATCGAACCCCTTAGGCAAATGTGTTATGGTTGATAAGGTGTGCAAGATTTGTCCGTTGATGTTTTGAGATAATTATTTTCTAGCTAATCTGATGCTATTAACCTTTAATGAATTTGATATAATTCCAGGTATGGATTGGTTAACTTTGCATAATGCTATTGTGAATTGCAAAGGGAAGAGTATTGATTTGAGAAGTTAGAATGGCGAGATAGTTCGAATTGATTCCAGTGAATTAAATGGGATACAGGTTGTAATATCTTCGATGAAAGCTTTGAATTATATAAAAAAGGGGTGTGAAGCTTTTCTTGCATATGTGATAGATACAAAAGTGAAAGAAAATAAAGTTGAATCTTTGCTTTTGGTTTGTGAGTTCCCTGATGTGTTTCCTGAAGAATTACCAGGATTATCTCTGACACGAGAAGTTGAGTTTGGCATTGAGTTAGTGCCGGGGACAACCCCTATCTCAATTGCTCCGTATAGAATGGCTCCAATAGAATTGAAAGAGATGAAGTCTAAGTTGTAAGAGTTGACAGATAGAGGATTTGCTCGACCAAGTTTCTCGCCTGGGTGCTCCTGTGTTGTTTGTGAAAAAGAAAGATGGTGCTATGAGGATGTGCATTGACCACTGACATCTAAATAATTTAACGATAAAGAATAAGTATCCTTTACCACGAATTGATGATTTATTTGATCAGTTGAAAGGGGATACAGTGTTTTTGAAAATAGATTTGAGATCGGGTTATTATCAGCTAAGAGTTAAAGATTCAAATGTGCCAAAAACTGCTTTCAGAACGAGGTACGAGCATTATGAATTTTTAGTTATGTCTTTCAGACTAAAAAATGCTCCTGTAGTATTTATGGACTTGATGAACCAAATATTCAGATCATATTTGGATTGATTTGTCGTTGTGTTTATTGACAATATTTTGATTTATTATTGCAATGAGACGCAATAGGCGAACATTTGAGAATCGTGTTGCAAACTCTGTGTGAGAAGAAATTGTATGCATAGTTTAGTAAATGTGAGTTTTGGTTATGAGAGGTTGGTTTTCTGGGACATATAGTGTCAACTACGGGGATACGAGTTGATCAGAATAAGATTTTAGCAATTTGAGAATGGAAACCTCAAGAAATGTGACTGAAGTCCGTAGTTTTCTGGGGCTATTAAGATATTATAGACGGTTTGTGAAAGGACTCTCAATGATTGTAACTCCATTAATGAAATTGCTATAGAAAGATGTTAAATTTGAGTGGTCGGAGAAGTGTCAGCAGAGTTTTGAATAGTTAAAGGCATTAGTGACAGAGGCACCCATTCTAGTTCAACCTGAATCGGGTAAAGAATTCATAGTTTACAGTGATACATTGTTGAATGGTTTAGGCTGTGTGTTGATGCAAGAAGGCAAAGTCATAGCCTATGCTTCAAGACAATTAAAACCATATGAAAAGAACTACTCACACATGATCTTGAATTAGCAGCTATTGTATTTGCATTGAAGATTTGGCGTCACTATTTATTTGGTGAGAAATGTCACATATATATTGATCATAAGAGCTTCAAATATCTGATGACTCAGAAAGAATTGAATTTGTAATAGCGGAGATGGTTAGAATTTCTAAAAGATTATGAATTAGCAATTGACTATCATCCGAGAAAAGCTAATGTTGTTTCTGATGCTTTGAGCCAAAAGTCTTTATTCACAACAAGCAATGAGTACTCAGATAGATTTGTGTGATGATGGTTCAGTTTTAGCTGAATTGAAAGCAAGACCATAATTTTTATAGTAGATTTGTGATGTTCAAAAAGTTGACAATGAAATGCTAGCGAAATGAGTTCATTGTGGTTTGAATTCTGATTCAGAATTTTGAGTTTATAACGATGGTTGTTTGTGATTCCAAGATAGAATTTGTATTCTGAGAAATCTAGAGTTAATTCAGATGATTTTGAATGAAGCGCATAATATTTGTTTATCGGTTAATCCGGGAAGTACGAAAATGTACAATGATCTGAAATAGTTTTTTTAGTGGCCTGGAATGAAACAAGATATCTTAGAGTTTGTTTCGAGATGTTTATTTTGTTAGCAAGTTAAAGCTAAACATTAGGTGCCATCCGGTTTGTTACAACCGATCATGGTTCCTGAGTGGAAATTGAGAGAATCACAATGGACTTTGTGTCGGGATTACCCCTATCTTCGAGAAAGAAAGATGCAATCCGGATGATAGTTGAAAGATTAACAAAATCAGCTCATTTTATTCCGGTGATAACAAATTATTCGCTTGATAAGTTAGCTAAATTGTATGTTTTCGAGGTTATGTGATTGCACGGGGTACCATTACCTATTGTTTCTGACAGAGATCCGAGGTTTACTTCGCGATTCTAGAAGAAATTGCAAGAGGCTTTAGGTACAAAGTTGCACTTCAGTACTGCTTTTCATCCGCAAATAGACGGTCAATCTGAGTGGACCATTCAGATTCTCGAGGATATGTTGAGATGTTGTATTCTTGAGTTTGAAGGTATGTGGGAAAAGTACCTGCTGTTGATTGAATTTGCATATAATAATAGTTTTCAATCAAGCATTAAAATAGCACCATATGAGGCTCTTTACGGTCGTAAATGCAGAACTCCATTGTATTAGACTAAGCTTAGTGAGATTAAGATTCACGGGCTTGACTTGGTAAAAAGACTGAGCTGAAAGTGAAAGTGATCACTGATAGTTTGAAAGCAGCATCTAATCGACAGAAATCATACGTAGATTTGAAACGAAAAGACATTGAATTTGAGATAGGTGGTAAAGTGTTTTTGAAAGTATCTCCGTGAAAGAAAGTACTCCGATAATGTAGAAAAGGCAAGTTGAGTCTGAGATTCATCGGGCCGTATGAGATTATTGAACGTATTGGGCCAGTTGCTTATAGATTGTTGTTGCTACCTGAGCTAGAGAAGATTCATAATGTGTTTCACGTACCGATGCTTTGACGATATAGATCCAACCTATCACACGTGATTACCCTTTCTAAAGTTGAGATTTAATCTGATTTATCATATATAGAAGAACCAATTCAAATTCTAGCTCGTGAGATCAAAGAATTAAGAAATAAGAAAATTGCTTTAGTGAAAGTGTTATGGCACAGACACGAGGTTGAAGAGGCTACGTGGGAGCCTGAGGATGCTATGAAGGAACAATATCTGAATCTATTCACTGGTAAGATTTTCAGGGACGAGAACCCCTAAGGGGAGAGTTGTAACAGATTTAGACCCTAGTGGAAACAATGGTTTCGAGGCCACAAATTCAAGGTCAAAGAAATAATTTAATATTATTTTTATGTTTATGGCATGTGATAAAGTATGTATGAAAGTTCTGTGTGAAAATTTTATCGTGTGTGTGCCGATTTATGAAAAAGGACCTAATTGCATAAAATGCAAAAGCTATGTGCTAGAAGTTAAAAGTATTTTAATGCTATGTCTTTTTAAATGTGAGGTCCTTATTAAGAAAATAGACCATTAACAAGGTTAATGGACATTCATGGACATGTCATAGTGGTTTTTAAATGTTTTTAGTAAAGGTAAATTGGTAAATGATGCATTAAGTTAACAAATTAAAATAGAACATCATTTTTTTCATCTTTCTTCACCATTGCCAAAAATTAGTTTATAAAAAGGAAGGTTTTAGGGCTTTAAACGTTCGACACTTACAACACTTGATTGAGGTATGTTTTGAACTCATTTTTTGATGATTTTTATGTTTTTGTGATCGTTGCTTTGAGTATTAGCTAGCACATACCTTGATTTTCTAAATTCATGATGATTTCATGAAATACCATTGTTGATGATTTGAGCTTTGTGATGTTTGAGGATGAAAACTAAGTGTTTGATGATTTATATACATGTTTTGGTAAAGTGATTTTGAGTAAAAATGTATATTAGGGATTAAATTGTGAAATTTGTAAATTGAGGGATTGAAATGTGAAATAAATGTGAAATATGGGCTACTAGGGGTACTATGGTAATTCGGTTAAGCATTGATTAAATTGGATTTTGTGAATTTGATGTATTTGTGAAATAGGGACTAAAATGCTAAAGTGTGAAATTATAAGGGCTAAAGTGTAAAATTTAGTAATTATGTGTTTGTAAATTGAGTTAGTTGAATGTGTGATTAAATGAGTTGAGTTTGATATCATATAGATCAAGAAAAGCGAAATTCAGATCTAGATCGAGGCAAGAACAAAGTGCTCGATTGATCGGCTAGTGTCGTTGTTTCTATGTCCGAGGTATGTTTGTGTATAATATGAATTATTTAAACAATGTTCACCTATTATGAAATGAATGGAAATGAGATTGTTGAGTTATGAATGTGATATGTGAGTACGAAGATATGTACTAAGTGTGTGTGAATAAAATAGTTACTACGATGAATTGCACTAAGTGTGCAAGATAAAGAAATGTATTGGCTATATTAGTTGGAACTGTGCGTGCGATATTGAGACATCTTTGGTTTAATGTGATGGCACTAAGTGCGCGATACTATTGTAGCTTCAGCTAATTAAATGGCATTGAGTGTACGAATTCATCGAACGTTTTAAGAGGATTTAACAAATTATGGCCTCGAGCATTGAGTGGTAAATGTGATAGATAAATACATGATGGTACAGGTATGTACAGAACATATGTGGTTGATGATATTGTGTATGAGATAGATGGATGACTATGTGAATGAATGATGAAAAGGATTGGATTGAATTGTATTATAAATGCTTGTACACGAATCTATAGATGTGGTATCAATGTGAGTATTAGCTAGGGGTGAGATTGAGTATTGATATGAATTGAACCATGTGATAGTTAACTTTGTATATTGAATTTGAATTGCTGAGTTAATTGTGTTATATTACGAACTTACTAAGCTTTAAAGCTTATCGTGTGAAGTCAGAACACCCCAAACCCTACCCAAACATTACGATCGAATTTGGTTTGGTACAGAAAACATTTTGAAAACCATTTTAAAACCGATTTAAAATTTTGTTGAAATGCCTTTCAATTTCAATTCTCTTTGTTAAAACCATACTTAATTTGTTTAAAAATATTTATTAAGTCGAATTGTTTACGACTTCAAATGTAAATTCGATGGCACTTTAAAACATTTTACGTTTAATTTGAGAAAACGTGTGCATCCGCTTTTAACATCATCAAATAGTTTAAACAAAACATTCAAAACATGCAAAGAATAACGAAAATAATTCTAGGAGGCCTTATTACATCTTAATTAAAACAAACCAATGTAAAAATAATTAAAATTCAAAGTTCATTTATATCAAATGTCCACAAAGATGGCCACCTCGAGTCCATCCGGTGCCTCATCCGCAATCTACGAAGTCACCGAAAAATTAAAGGAGAAGGTGAGTCACCAAGACTCAATGTAACCCTTCCCGATTTAGTGCAACAACATACACAAATCATAACCAATTAATATGCATAAGTTTAAGATGCACCCATCCTAACCATCCAAACGCCTTTTCTACCCGTGTGGTACCAAACCACCGGTGGTGCCAAACCACCGTGACGATAGTCACAAATGTGATGCCAAATCACCGGAGATACTAAATCTCCGTGTCCGAGGACACAAATCGAATGATGGGGCCAACCCATCGTGGTGATACCAAATCACTAGCGCCAATCCCATATCTCAAAGTAGGCCAACCCACGGTGGTGTTAACCATAGGGACGAGACGCTATGAGGTGCCAAACCTCCTGAGGTACCAAACCTCCGTGACCGTAGTCACAATGTGTTACTAAAACACCGTGTCCGCCGACACCTAATATCACCGCCTCCACTCATTTAACCCACATCAATCAATTACATACTTTACGTAATCATGCTAAAAGGTTTATTTAACAACATTCATAGATTTATCATTGCCATATATCAAATATTGCACATACCAAATGTGTCATGCTTCCCAAAAGCATCAAATAGAAATCTCATAGCAATAAAGACTTACTCGAATCCTTGTTAATACCATAATGGTATTACATCCATATCTACACAAACCGATTAGGCATAATATAACACTTAGCATATTAAAGTTATAAGGTGTGTATGTACACACCGATATTAACAAGAGTCCTAAATCCCGAATAGACAAATCGGCCACACAAGTTTTCCTTGCCCTATATTCGCCAAACACTAGGTGAGTGCCATGGCCTATTCGGCCAAACCAAAATAATTGAGAAGGGCTCATTGTGAACCCTGAAACCTTACCTAAATGCCTTCGAACACTAACCAACACACTCCTAAATGTGAATCGCCTCATTTCCCTACAATCAACCATCGTCATTAGGTTATTAGCCTTCTTTTGATTACTTAAAAGAATAATCCTTTAAAATAAACCCTTACCACCTTACCAAAATCGATTGATCAAAGATGATGGATTCAATTGCTCGCCCAAATCCGAAGGCCCTAAAACAAATCGGATTAGCATCCTTGCTACAAGTGCCGAAATTGGCCTTTTACTCCTTTAGAAGTTGACAAGAACAAGAGAAACAAAGAAAATATTCGCCTTGGACACTCACCTTAAAAACCGATTGAGAAGAAAAATAGAAGAGGCACCTTTGCTTGAGATTCGCCAACACTAGCCAAGAAGGAGAGAAAGAATTCGCACACCCAAAGAAGTATATTCTTGTTGTAGTGGAAGAAAGAAAATAATAGGAAATGGAATAGAGTTTTGGCAAAGAAGAGAGTATAGGAGATTTTTGGTGTTTAAGCAAAACAAATAGGAGAGCAAGATGTTGATAAAGGTTTTGGTTTTGAGAGAATGAGAAGGAGAAAATAGAAGATGAGCAAAAATGACAAATGGTCAAAAGAGTTAGGCTTATCAAAAGGTAAAAGTCGGCCAAAAGAAAAGAGGTTGAGAGAGGATTGCAAACTTTTGTACCAAATGCTAGGAATGACCAAAACAACTCCTAAACCTTACCAATTACTAGCATATTCGGCCAACCTCCCCCCCTTAGCCACATATGCCGTCCACATTCAGCCATTAAGGCCTAGGAAAACATTCTCCACCTTTCATGCCCTTGTCCCCTCATAATACCATAAACTCAAGATTCTTATCCCTATCTTCAAGCTTTCCTTAAGCAAAAATTCAACTTACCAAAAGATGAAGTCCAACCTATCATAAACATAGGTTGACCGGCCATCAATGTTAAAATATAAAAAAAATGAAGTTTCAAAAGCTAAACACACTACTCAACCTCTAACCTCAAGCCACCTTTCAAACTCCTTAACCAACTTGCCACTTACTCCTCTTGTGCTTTAAATAAATACTTAATTTAACTTAAGTGTTCAAATTTCACTTAATCCACTTCATTAAATAAACCATACTAAAGATTAATCTACTAAACCGAGTATACTCAAGACCCCAAATTTAGTCTTATAACTCTCTAATAATATCACAACAATTCATACACAAGAAAAATAATTCAATCACAATTAACCCCATTTTAGGATGTTACGCTTCTACCCTCTTAAAATAATTTCGACCTCAAATTACCGATCATAAAAGGTGGGGGTATTATCGCCAGATCACACTTCTCGGTTTCCCATGTAGCTTCCTCAAGACCATGGTTTCGCCATAGTACTTTCACCAAAGGTATCGACTTTCCACATAAAACCTTGATATCTCGATCTAAGATTTGGATTGGTTCCTCCTTGAAAGATAAATCTGAAGTTTACCTCAATCTTCGCCATGTGCACAATGTGATGGATCCGACCGATATCGCTAAGCATCGACACATGAAAGACGTTATGAATCGGATTCAACTCGCAGCATAGCTCGAAATGATAAGCTCATCGTCCCACTCGCTTAACATCAGATATGGCCCGATGAACCTAGGGCTTAGCTTCTTTTTTCCCAAATCGTAACACCTTCTTCCAAGGCGACACCTTCGTAAAAACTTTATCTCCACAAAGATATTCCATTTCCTTGCGCTTGAGATCGCATAGGACTTCGCTTATCCGACGCTTCCTTGAGACGAGCCCAATTACCTTAACTTTGTCCTCGCCACCACCAACTCCGGACCCAAAACTTGTCGCTCACCCAACTCCGCCCAACAAGTAGGAGTTCGCATTTCGCCCATACAAGGTTTCATATGGAGCCATCTCAATGCTCGCTGATAACTATTGTTATTAGTGAATTCGCCAACCAGAGATACTCTTCCCACTACCACTAAAATCCGTAACACAACCTCTCAAAGATATCTTCTAAGATCCGAATCACTCTCTTCATTGTCCGTCGGTTATGGGTGAAAGGTCAGGTCAAGTCCAATCTCGCTCCCAAGGCTTGATACAAAGCTCTCCAAAATCTTGACGTAAACCTCGGATCCCTATCCGAGATAATCGATGCCGCACACCATGCAATCTTACTATCTCGCTACATATAACTTTGCTAACTTCGGTTAATAATCTACCCTTCAGATGAAATGCTACCGACTTAGTCAGACGATCCACAATCACCCAAACTGAATCCTTCTTACTAGGCGTAAGAGGTAATCCACTGACAAAGTCTATGGTGATCCTCTCCCACTTCCACTGAGGAATCTTCACCGGCTGAAGTAACCCTGATGGCAACTGATGTTCACTTTTAACTTATCGACACGCCGACACTTACCCACTAATTCGCCATTTCGCTTGCACACGCCACCAAAATTGCTCTCTCAAATCCCGATACATCTTGCTACCTCCGAGATGCATAACATATGGGCTGTTATGCGCGTCCCGAAGAATCCTTTGCCTCAACTCCACATCCTTCGGCATACAAGCTCTCCCTTTAAAGCACAAAACTCCATCACTGGACAGACTAAAATCTTCCAATCCACCATTCTGAACTTGCAACCTCCGATCATTCAAACCATCATCCTCTAATCGCTTCCTTAACTGATCTAACCAAGTTGGTTTGACTTGCAATTATGCCAAAAGACTCCCATCGTCGAATGGACTAAGTCGAGCAAACATCGATCTTAACCGATATAACCTTACGGCCAACGCGTTCGCCACAACGTTAGCCTTACCAGGATGATACTCAATCGAATAGTCCTAGTCCTTCAACAGTTCAATCCACCGACGCCTCAAATTCAAATCCTTCGAGTCAAAAGATACTTAAGACTCTCGTGATCCGTGTAGACTATCGACTTCTCCCCGCATAAATAATGCCTCTATATCTTCAAAGCGAAGACTACGCCGCTAACTCTAAGTCGTATGTTGGATAGTTAACCTCATGCGGTCTTAGCCGACGGACGATAGGCCACTACCTTCCCTTCTTGCATCAATACACATCCCAAACCAAGATGGGACGATCACAAGAAACCGTGAACAACTTTCCCGCCAGTCAGTACTGTAACCGAGCTTCCACAAAATCTTCCTTAGCTTGTCAAAACTTTCTTGTTGCTTCTCCGTCCACACAAATGGAATTCCTTTTCTTAATAACTTAGTCAACGGTGCAACATTAAAGAGAATCCTTCCACAAACCTCCGATAGTACCTCGTCGCACTCCAAAAACTTTGAATTTCGCCACCGACCTAGGCGGTTTCATCCAACACCGCTTCGATCTTGCGAGGATCTACTCTAATCCCTTCTGCTGAAACTACGTGACCTAAGAAAGCCACCTCTCTAAGCCAAAATTCGTGACTCATCAATTTGGCATATAACCGCTTCTCCTCAAGATTTGTAGAACTATACGCAGATACATGTCATGTTCCTTCTCCGTCTTTGAGTAAACCAATATGTCATCTATGAACACCACGACAAATTGATCCAAGTACTGCTGAAACACCATATTCATTAAGTCCATGAATGCTGCCGGTGCATTGGTCAACCCAAATGGCATCACCAAAAACTCGTAATGCCCATACCTTGTACGAAATGTCGTCTTGTGCACATCAACCTCCTTCACCTTGAGTTGATGATATCCCGACCTAAGATCTATCTTCGAGAATACCGATGCACCCTTTAGTTGGTCAAACAAATCATCAATCCGAGGCAACGGATACCTATTCTTAATCGTTAACTTGTTCAATTGGCGGTAGTCAATACACATCCGCATTGAACCATCCTTCTTTTTGACAAACAGCACAGGTGCTCCCCACGGAGATATACTTGGTCGATAAATCCTTGGTCCAAGAGCTCTCGAATTTGAGCCTTCAATTCCACCAATTCCTTTGGTGCCATTGAAGACGTGCTATAGACACAGTGCCGCTCTGTAGCAAGTCTATACCAAATTCAACTTTCCGATCCGGAGGCAAACCCTAAGTTTTTCAGAAATACGCCAAGATGTTCCTTTACGCTCGAACATTCCCCACGTAAAACTCTTTAGCTTCCAAAGCATACACATGAACAACGAATGCCTCACAAACCCTTCCGACCATCTTTATAGCTTTCAACATAGATACCACATTGGATAGATAATCTCCTATTACCTATCATGACCACTTCTTCACCTTCAACCGCCTTCAAAACCATACGCTTAGCAACAAGAATCCAAACTTGCTTGGTATTTGACCAACCAATCCATCCTAAGAATCGATCGAACACCTCAAACGGCAGCCCATCGATCGACTAAAAACACTATCCCTTGGAGTTCTAGGGTACATCTCTATACAGCTTATCTACTTCTACAGAGTAACCTAAAGGACTAAGTACGGTCATCCTCCTAGAAGCGGCCTTTAAACTAAACTCATGTTCTTTACTATGCCACTAGCAACGTAAGAATACGTCGAACCCACATCTATCAAAGCAGTATATGGAACACCAAAGATTAAAACATACCGCTTATGACGTCCGGTGTGTCTCTCCTCACGACGCCGCAAAGATACACCAAACCAGTCGCCTAGCCTCCGTGTTGCTTTCACCTCCGCCTCGATGATCCGCGCCCCACCGTAATCCATTACCTCTTCTACCATTACCACGACTCTCTGCAGTTGCTTGTCCCTCCTTTCGAATCGAGCCCGACCTTGACCTTCGACCGATTCTCGCTTGCTTACGTGGACAATCCTCACACGGTGATCCAAAGTTGAACCACACTCAAAATAGCCTTTTCCTCCGGTCCAACATTCGCCTAATGAAATTTCCCACATCGATTACATCGTTTGGTCCCTAATTAGCAGAATGCACCTCCTGCATCGATTAGGCTCATTTTCCCTAGCCCTCTTCTCAACATTGCCGGTGACCCGGATGATCCATATCCTCTTATGTTTATTCCGTCATAGTTCGCCCGATTCTTTTATTCTTTCGCTATCTTAGCCTTTTCAACTAAAGTAGCAAACTCGCTCGATGTGGAGCAATCAACAATCTCAGTTCATTCTTCAAACCATCTTCGAATCGAACACATCGCTCAGGTTCAAGCCACAATACCTCTAGCATATTGGCTCAATCTTAAGAACTCAAATTTCATACTCGATATGGATTTACTCCTTGGACCAAACTCAGAATGCCTTACGCACAGCATCAATGTAACTAGACCCAATATATTTCTTTTGATATGCTACCTTAAAGAAGTCCCAAGTGAGATCTTCACTACAAGACCATTCAACCATGAGCCACCATCAATATGACTCATCCTTGAGAAGTTTACACCGCCCCTTTCGGTTTCTCCTCATTTGTCAAATCTATCTCATCCATGATTCTTTCAATGATTCTAGCCAATACTCAACAGATTTGGTGCTACACCAGATACACCTCGGAAAAATTCAGCCGTTAACTCAAGTCTCCTGTATCGATTTTGAGCTCCTCCACCTCCACCCATTCCAGCTACCCTTTCTGTAACCCGCAAGATCGCCAGACACTGCGCCATCACCCGTCTGATCCTCGCTTTGGCTCCAAAAGTTGGGGGTGGTGGTGGTGGTATATCGTTCTCGATCCTCGACCGACTCGACGTGTTCTCGACATCATTATTCTACCCTTCCAAGGCCCACGCACGGCCACGCCCTCTAAAGCTCATTCTAACTATCGTACTTTAACTGATTAGGAAATTTTATGAATTAATACATGTTTCACTTGATTATCCAAAAAAAAAAAAATTTATGAAAAGAATTTAATAGATATTCTTTCGATCAAATATAGTTTTAAGTCTTCTATCTAGTTTACATGTAAAAATACATCCATTCCTAATACCTTTCATACCTATGCACTCTTGGGCATTTGTCTGCTTTTAACCTGTGGGTATTTTCGTCATTTTCTTACAAGGGTATTTTCTTAATAGACCGAAGAAATTTGAAAACTTTAATAAATCTAATCATTTTGTAATTTTAAAAATTGAGGAGTATTTTCTAAAAATTCTTCAATTTAAAGGTATGGCAAAATTTTGAAACCCAGGGGTATTTTAGTAATTTTGTCAATCAGGGGTAATTTTGTAAATTCCAAAAGTCACAGTATATATTTTGAAATACAAGATTTTCGGCTATTTTTGCAAAGTAAGAAGATTTTATTAAAATCGGGTAATCTTTAATTCTAAAACCAAGTGGCATTTTCGTAATTTTGCCACTAGGGGCATTTTGGTAATTTTGGTAAACCGAATATTTTGAAGATTTTTCCAAAATAAAATTTTTTCTGCTATTGATAGGAGTATCATAACGATTTTAAAACTTAGAGTTTTCATAAAATAGGGTTAGTCCCTTTCGGGTTTTATTTAGTGCGCTTAGCCTTTAATCGAGTCCTCTTGGTTAGGGTGAACCGAAGCTACGCACTGTAGGATTCCTACGAAGAGGAGGTGAGTCACGAGGACGCTTAAATACCAAGCTCTTCCGATCCAATCCTAGACATGCGCACTAAGGTTACCACACCCTAACTCTCATGACTTGGTCACAAGTTGGTTTTAATTAGGCCATTAAAGTCTTATGAGTTTTGTCAGTGAACTAGTCCTAGGGTTCAACACCTATCACACTAACTACATTCCCTACCTACCCTTCGACAATAATAATCCATACAAAAGTTAGAGGTACTTACTCGGGCGGATTGGTGCCGAGACTGAGCCATGCTTTATTCAAAACCAAAATATTTCAAATAGGCCTACTAAAAACATTTTTGGGCCTGGGCCCCACAAACGAGCTTTGAACCTGGCTCGATACTAATTTGTAACACCCCAAACTCGCCCAAACATTTAATCAATTTGGTTTGCTACAGAGAAAACATTTTTGAAAACCATTTTAAAACCGATTTAAAATTTTGTTGAAATGCCTTTCAATTTCAATTCTCTTTGTTAAAAACCATACTTAATTTGTTTAAAAATATTTATTAAGTCGAATTGTTTACAGACTTCAAATGTACCCGATGGCACTTTAAAACATTTTACGTTTAATTTGAGAAAACATGTGCATCCGTTTTAACATCATCAAATAGTTTAAATAAAACATTCAAAACATGCAGCAATAACAAAAATAATTCTAGGAGGCCTTATTACATCTTAATTAAAACAAACCAACAGAAAAATAATTAAAATTCAAAGTTCATTTATATCAAATGTCCACTACATGGCCACCTCGAGTCCATCTGATTCCTCATCCGCAATCGACGAGTCACCTGAAAAATTAAAGGAGAAGGTGAGTCACCAAGACTCAATGTGTAACCCTTCCCCGATTTAGTGCAACAACATACACAAATCATAACCAATTAATATGCATAAGTTTAAGATGCACCCATCCTAACCATCCAAACACCTTTTCTACCCTGTGGTACCAAACCACCAAACCACTCGGTGACGATAGCCACAAATGTGATGCCAAATCACCGGAGATACTAAATCTCCGTGTCCGAGGACACAAATCGAATGAGGGGGCCAACCCATCGTGTGATACCAAATCACGGCGCCAATCCCATATCTCAAAGTGGGGCCAACCCACGGTGGTGTTAACCATGAGGGACGAGACGCTATGAGGTGCCAAACCTCTGAGGTACTAAACCTCCGTGACCGTAGTCACAATGTGTTACTAAACACCGTGTCCGTCGACACTAATATCACCGCCTCCACTCATTTAACCCACATCAATCAATTACATACTTTTACGTAATCATGCTAAAAGGTTTATTTAACAACATTCATAGATTTATCATTGCCATATATCAAATATTGCACATACTAAATGTGTCATGCTTCCCAAAAGCATCAAATAGAAATCTCATAGCAATAAAGACTTACCCAATCCTTGTTAATGCCATGATGGTATTACATCCATATCTACACAAACCGATTAGGCATAATATAACATTTAGCATATTAAAGTTATAAGGTGTGTATGTACACACCGATATTAACAAGAGTCCTAAATCCCGAATAGACAAATCGCCACACAAGTTTTCCTTGCCCCTATATTCGCCAAACACTAGGTGAGTGCCATGGCCTATTCGCCAAACCAAAATAATTGAGAAGGGTTCCTGTGAACCCGAAACCTTACCCAAATGCCTTCAACACTAACCAACACACTCCTAAATGTGAATCGGCCTCACTTCCCTACAATCAACCATCATCATTATGTTATTAGCCTTCGCTTTCAATTACTTAAAAGAATAATCCTTTAAAATAAACCCTTACCACCTTACCAAAATCGATTGATCAAAGATGATGGATTCAATTGCTCGCTTCCAAATCTAGAAGGCCCTAAAACAAATCGGATTAGCATCCTTGCTACAAGTGCCGAAATTGGCCTTTTTACTCCTTTAGAAGTTGACAAGAACAAGAGAAACAAAGAAAAATATTCGCCTTGGACACTCACCTTAAAACCGATTGAGAAGAAAAATAGAAGAGGCACCTTTGCTTGAGATTCGCCAACACTAGCCAAGAAGGAGAAAAGAATTACGGCACACCCAAAGAAGTATATTCATTGTACCGAAGAAAGAAAATAATAGGAAAGGGAATAGAGTTTTGGCAAAGAAGAGAGTATAGGAGATTTTTGGTGTTTAAGCAAAACAAATAGGAGAGCAAGATGTTGATGAAGGTTTCGGTTTTGAGAGAATGAGAAGGAGAAAATAGAAGATGAGCAAAAATGACAAATGGTCAAAAGAGTTAGGCTTATCAAAAGGTAAAATTCGGCCAAAAGAAAAGAGGTTGAGAGAGGATTGCAAACTTTTGTACCAAATGCTAGGAATGACCAAAACAACTCCTAAACCTTACCAATTACTAGCATATTCGGCCAACCTCCCCCCCTTAGCCACATATGCCGTCCACATTCAACCATTAAGGCCTAGGAAAACATTCTCCACCTTTCATGCCCTTGTCCCCTCATAATACCATAAACTCAAGATTCTTATCCCTATCTTCAAGCTTTCCTTAAGCAAAAATTCAACTTACCAAAAGATGAAGTCCAACCTATCATAAACATAGGTTGACCGGCCATCAATGTTAAAATATAAAAAAAAAATAAAGTTTCAAAATGCTAAACACACAACTCAACATCTAACCTCAAGCCACCTTTCAAACTCAAGTAACCAACTTGCCACTTACTCCTCTTGTGCTTTAAATAAATACTTAATTTAACTTAAGTGTTCAAATTTCACTTAATCCACTTCATTAAATAAACCATACTAAAGATTATTCTACTAAACCGAGCATACTCAAGACCCCAAATTTAGTCTTATAACTCTATTAAAAAATATCACAACAATTCATACACAAGAAAATAATTCAATCACAATTAACCCCATTTTTAGGATGTTACAGTCTCTCTGTTTTATAGTGTCATTAAAGCTAGCTCGGATCCATGGATCACCAGCGACTCAATCACACTATCGGCCATCTATTTTGGCACCTTTTTGGGAGTTGTATATATGGTATATGGCATGTAAAAGGCTAGTAAGGTTGTGGGATGATTCTGGTACATGTTTTGCTATGTGAAAATGGTGTAAGTAATGTGTCAATATGGTCTTGGGTGAATGGCCATTAGGGTATGTTTTGGTGATATTGAAATGGTATTTTTCATACTTGATTTGGTAGTTTAGAATGGTGATTGAAATGTATGTTAAATGATGTTGGGATTAAGCATGTAGGGATGACTCAAATTGGGTGGAAATTTGGGCTTGTAAATGGCCTATAATTGTCCACACGGGTGAGCACACGGACGTGTGTCTCGCCCGTGTCCATCCCTTTCCTTATTCGATGTAGGTAAGACTTGCACACGGGCTAGACACATGGGCGTGTGACAGGCCATGTAACTTAAGTCAGAGTTGCACACGGGCCAGACATATGGGTGTGTGACAGGCCGTGTGACTTAAGTCAGAGTTGCACTTGGGCTAGACACATGGGCGTGTTACAGGCCGTGTGATCCGATTCAGAATTGTGCACGAGGTAAGACATGGTCTGAGGCATGGCCGTGAAGCACACGGTCTATTCATAGGGCAAGTGCCCTATTTTAGAAGAAAAATTTTCTAAGTTTGTAAAGTTGTCGTATGAGATCGGTTTAGTCCCAAACCTTTTTGAAAGCATGTTTATGGTCTCGTAAACCTTCTAAAGGGACTTCATGTTATTGATTAATTATGATATGTTGACGTGTGCGTCATAGTGGTGTAAATGTTATGATTCGACCGGTAATGCCTTGTAAACCTGGGGCTAGTTTGGTAATGCTTTTGAAAAGTCCTTTTGAAAAGTGCTGTGGAAAAGTGCTTTTGAAAAGTTTAGTTTAAAATTTGAGTATTTAGCATTGCCGTCAAAAAGTGCTTTTGGGAAATAAAATGTCCATTTTAGACATGTTATTATCAAGTAACAAATATGCATTTAAATAAAATTTAAATTAGTTAATATTATTTTATTTTAGTAAGAATATAAAAATTTACTATAAATTGTTAATATTTTAATATATGAAATATAAAATTTAAATATTTTAAGTAATAAATATTAATTACTTATAAAATTTATTTAGAATATATAAACTACATTTTAAATATTTAAATATAACCATTAAATATTTGTAATTTGTATTTTAAAAAATTTATTTTTAATTAATGATTTTAACACATTCGTAATTAAGCACCAAGAAAAAAAAAAGGAAAGAACTATGTTATTGGAGGGAAAAAATAATTAAGCACTAAAAGTGTGTTTGGGATAGGAAAAGCTAAAAAATTTAGCTTCTCCTTTTCAGAAGTGCTTTTCAAAAACACTTCTGAAAAGGCAAAAATTCCAGTCAAAAGTAACTTGTTCTGCACAGCTTTTTCTTCCAAAAGTGCTTTTGGAGCCAAAAGTACTTTTTTTAAGCACAGAAGAACAGGCACCTAGTCTGGCGATGGATACGGGTTAGGGGTGTTACAACATTCACACCATTTACATCAGATTAAAGAGCTATAATATTTGTTTTCTTTGAATGATTTTTGTAACACCCCTAACCCAAATCTATCACCAGAACAAGGTTACAGAGTATTACTAGAACTTTCTAGAATATTTTAGATAAATAAAGTAAATCACTATTATTAACCGAGATTGTTAAGAACATCCCTTAAATGCACCCTCAAGGCCCAATACGAGCATTAGAATCAAGTTGGGACTTATTTGGAACCTCTAGGAATTTTTTGTAAAATTTTAGAATTTTTTCTAAAGTACAGGGCTCACACACCCATGTGACCCTTAGACACGCTCGTGTAACCCTTAGACATGCCCGTGCCTCAGGCCCTATCAAATTTAAGTTGCTCTCTGACTTGTGCCACACGGCCGTGCCACACGCCCATGTGCTAGGCCGTATGGTTAATTAATTTAATTCGAATTAGGTGTAGGTTTCACATGGCCATGACACACGCCCGTGTTCAAGGCCGTGTCAGCCACATGGCTAAGACACACTCCGTGTCCCTGCCTGTGTGCTCAATTCTGAGCATTCTATTTTTAAAAAATTAAAATGCAAGGGACACATGGCCAGACAACATGCCCATATACCAGACCGTGTGTCACGCACGGCCTAGACACACGCTCATGTGTCTACCGTGTGGACAAAATAAGGCCATTTCCTAGCCTCATTTCTCACCCAAATTTTCCATCTTCCTACATTAACACTTACAAGTATAATCCAACCAATTGCAAGTATAATTCAAGTCAATTTCTATCATCCAAACTAATAAATTTCATCATATATTTGTATTTAATGACTTACCTTTATGTAATTTACATAATTTGCAACATTAGATGTTCATACTTATCATTTTAGTTAATATATTGATTCAATCATAACATATATCAAAACATAAGTATATTAGCCATTCTGATGGCTAAGTTTCATTCATTACTTACACAACATCATTTGATTTAGTTAGCCTATACATGCCATTAACAAAATAAGATTTTCATTTATACCAAAACGATAGGTTGATAGTGTGATGATTTGCTCCGACCAATCTCCAACCTTTCTGAGCTTTGAGCACTATAAAACAGGGAAAATAAAACCTAGTACGCATATTATGCTTAGTAAGCTCGTATAACATAAATTAAGTTTACCATTTCATTCAATATATTAACCATACAAAACATGCTTTCCAACCATTTGGTAATTTACCTATTCACACATACTCAATGAACATGTTAGTCATAGTACACCAATATATATAGATGAGCTCATCATGCAATATGCGTATTTTGTCCGTTGAGTCATTGAATTTTCGATGGATATTTCAAGTTGTACACTCGAGGTGTACAATTCCATTATTGGTCAATTCATATCAAGTAGTACCTTATAGGTATACTTTTGAGCCACATATCACACAGCAGAATTACCAGTCCAGTCTAAATTCTAGCTGTAACATATACTCTAAGGGCTTTGTCGGATTACCAGTCCAGACTAAATCTTTTATATGACAAATAATTCCCTATAAAGTTTATTTTGGATTACCAGTCCAAGCTAAATCAAGTCAATTAGGATTACTAGTCTAGGCTAAATCCTAGTTGAAACATATACTCAAGAGGCTCATTTCAGATTACCCATCCGGGCTAAATCCATTCTGCAACACATGCAGTTTCATTAAGGAAATAACCTTTTTATCCATCGAAATTCAATATTCAAGGAATTCAACCCTTTATCAATAAACTTCCAAACATGTATTATTTTGTTCATTGCCATATCCATGTAATTCACATACATGATTTTATATAACATAATCAATGTAATATAACATTCAAATAAATACATTTCCATACTCATTTAAGTTATACGAACTTACCTTGATGTTTGTTCGTATCTAAATTCTACTAATCCAAAATCTTTTCCTTTCCTCGACTTAGCTCTTTGTTTGGTACTTCTAGATCAATTTATGCTTGGAAAGCTTGTTATCT
Organism: Gossypium rotundifolium; assembly: GCA_025506655.1. Classification (NCBI taxonomy): domain Eukaryota; kingdom Viridiplantae; phylum Streptophyta; class Magnoliopsida; order Malvales; family Malvaceae; genus Gossypium; species Gossypium rotundifolium. The sequence continues at coordinate 79,379,660 of CP106723.1, forward strand.
CTCTCCTAGGGTTTTCATGGATTTTAAGTTGAAGAAGATGATATAAAATGATGATATTTCATTTTAATTTAATTATCATCTTTATAATTTTTCTATTTCCAATTTAGTCCTTAACCTTTTCTAATTTTTCCATGGATGATTCACCAAAAATATCTACATATTTTTCATCAATGGTCTAATTACCATCTAAGGACCTCAAGTTTTGAATTCCATAGCTATTTAATCCTTATAGCTACTAGAATTCAAATTTGACATTTTATGCAATTTAGTGCTTTCTACAATTAAGCACGTAATTGATAAAATTTTCTTACCAAAATTCTCATGCAATCATTCTATCACATTACTAATCATTTCATAATATTAAAATATTTTATCTTTTCAGCTCAAATTTGTGGTTCCTAAACAACTATTCCGACTTCACTGAAATTGGGCTGTTACAGTTTTAAAGATCTATCATTAGAGAATAGATTCAACAAATTTCCTTCTTAAAATACTCTCTCTTTTCACCCAAAATTATTTACAAAAGTAGCAAAAAATATTCTAAAATTTCTCAAGATTCTTGAATCAATATTTTTAATCAAAGGATTTAGAATGAAATAAAGGTAATTATTGTTTCTAAACTTATTTTTATGATGATTAGAAGCATATTTACATGATTTGAGTGATAATTACATGATTTTTTTTATCAATGTCATCTTCTTCAAAACCTTATGGTGCATCTTGAATAGTGAGAGGAAATCCACAAATCAATGGATGTTCCATCTCAAAATGGATCTGTTAGAAGGTTTTTGAACTTATTTATCAAGATTAAACATGTTTTGTAAGGTAATTTAATGAAATTCAAACTTCATCATCTTCATGAACAAATTTTTTGGATTTTTGTTAAATTGATTTAAATGTGAAATTGATGCTTAGTGTAACAGCCCATTTTTAGTCAAATTGAAACAGTGGTTTTGGAACCACAAATCTGAGGTCAAAATAATTATTTTATTATTTTAATGTATATGGCATGTAGTATGTTTGTGTGAAATTTTGGTTAAGAAATTTTATCGTTTGAATGCTTAATTTGATAAAAAGAACTAAATCCCGTAATGTGCAAAAGTGATGTTTTAATAGCTAAAGGTATTAAGTGGCTATGAAATTGAATAGTGAAGGTCCTTACATGGTAAATATGCCATTGTTAATATGAATGGACATTTTTGGACTTATATTATGTAATAGCCTGTTTTTGAGTCAATCAAAATAGTGGTTTTGGGACCACAAATTTGAGGTTAAAATATTTATTTTATTATTTTATTATTGTTTACAGCATGATAGAATTATTATGTGAAATTTTCGTAAATAAATTTTACTGTTTAAATGCTTAATTTGGTAGAAAAGACAAAATCATGTAACGCGTAAAAGTTTCATTCTATTTGTTAAAAGTGGTTAATTGCTATGATTTAGTAAGTCAAAGGTCATTATAATGTTATTATACCATTATTAAAGTTAGTGGACATTAATATCCATGATTTATGTGTTATATTAAGTTTTTATTAAAGGTTAGTTTAGTAATTATATGGTATTTTATGTTAAAAAATAAAACAAAACAAATTAAAGCTTGATTCTCATCTTCATGCATCGAATATTGAAGGAAGAAGAAGCTAACCTAGTGTTTTAAATTTGGCAACCTTGAATTCTTCAATTAGTTACGTTTTTTACTCGATTTTTATTGATTTCTACATTTTTGAGATCGTTGCTTTGTATTCTAGCTAGCCTATGCCTTAATTTTTGAATTTTTTCATGATTTTTTAAAGTTCCATTGTTGAATATTTGAGTTCTTTGATGTTTAATGATAGATTATGGAAGTTTGATGATAGTTAAACTAGTTTTGTAAAGTGATTTTTGACAAAAATGAAAAATAGGGATTAAATTTGTGAAATTGTAAAATGTGGTGGTTAAAATTATGAAATAAAGAAATATATGGGTTGCTAGTAGTATATAGTAAATTCGTCTAGCATGGGTTGGTACTAAATTGCATGAATTTCTAATTTTATGTGATAAGGACTAAATTGTAAATAATGTGAAAGTATAGGGGAAATGTGTAAACTTTCCAAAATATGAATTATGGACTAAATTGAATAGATTGAATGCTGAATATATTGAATTTGATAATAAATAGATCAAGATAAGCTGAGATCGAGTTTAGATATGGGAAAGGAAATATTGACGAATAGCTGATAGTTTTTATCCTATCAATACGAGGTAAGTTCTTATGATTAGAATCGAACTTTTATATATTTATGAATATTAGAAATGAATGTTTGTGATTAAGTAATTGATATACTTGAAATACAAATGCCTTATTGATATAGTTTAATGGTTATCGAGCCCCGTTTGAATTTATGAATTCATAGGATACGCGTGACATGTCACTTCTAACGCCCCAAACTCGGCCAGAAGTTAGGCCCAAATCTGGGGTGTCACATTAAAGTGTTTTTTTGAAAACCATGTTTTCATTGAAAAACCACCTTAATATTTAAAAACTAGGGTCTCCATTTGTGTTCTTTAAATTTCAAAATGTGGATCATTGAAAAGTTAATCGCTTTTAAAAACGTTATTAACTTCGTTAAAAATCTCTTTTAGTTGCGGAAGCTAATTTAAGGTAAAAAAGTTTAAAACATATGTTTTTTAAAATAGTAATTGGGTTGAAAACTCATTTACGTCTAATAGATATAAAACGTAACAAAATCCCAAATTCAGAATTAAATCTGGAGAGGCCTTATTATAGAAATTAAAAACCCAAAACGAAATTTAGAACATGTATAAAGTCCAAAGCATAACAGCCGCAGTCGTGTGGTCACCTCCGAGTCTCTCGCAGCACCGATCCTCCTAAAGCTGGGGATTACCTACACAGTTAAAAATGGTGTGAGTTTACGAAAACTCGGTGTGTAATCCCCTTACAAGAGTAATAGTCAGTATACAGAAACAAAAACTAAAATAGTCTGGGCCAAAGCCCTTTAACAGTAACAGTACAGTCCAGTTCAGAGCATACGTGGGCCAAAACCCACTACAATATCATTTGGGTGACAGCTCATAGTAGAATAAATTTTGGGCCCAACCCAAACCAATAATAGAACAAGTGGCCTAGGCCTAGTACAGTGACAGATCTCATAAACATATATGCAACAATATGAGGATGCATCCCACCCTGATCCAGCCAACACACCACTCGTACCAACCCTACACTCCTGTGGGGATTAAATCGACCCACCCAACCAACACACCAAGCTTAGAACCGATTGCGGCACTAAGTCAACAGAACAAGCTCGGTGACGTAGACAGAATGGTCAAAAGCAATAAACAGAATGGTTATAAACCATAATCAGGATGGCATACAACTATTGGTAACTGTAATAAGTTTGGTACATAGCTATCAGCGACGGTAATATAATCGGTACACAGCCACGGGTAATTATGATCGACACAGAGTCATCAATATATATGTTAGGCACATAGCCACGGGTAAATACGATTGCCACAAAGCCATAACCAAGATGGCACAGAGCCATATTTAGGTTGGCATAGAGCCATAATCAGATTACGCGACTTTAAGCCGTCCATCGATCCATAGTCGTCTCATGTGACCTGTGCGACCTAAACAGATCAATATTGGATCCACATTCGTCTCATGTGACCCGTGCGACCCTATCAAAACTTCCTCCGTATCAATGTCCCAGCCCCATGCAATATGTCGTGTATGTCATGCTCAATCATTACACATGTATGCAAAATGGCCATGCTTAGTAACAGTTATTTAGACATATATTAAAAGCATATCAATCACATGACCATATTCAAGTCAATTTAAACACAATCATACAATCACAATCAAATCAGTCAAATTCATAGTCTAAGTTAGTCATTTACCCACAAGGGTAAAATAGTCATTTTACCCTATAAGGGTATTTTAGTAATCTTACCTTTCAAGGGTATTTTGATAATCCTACCTTTCAAGGGTATTTTAGTAATTCTACCATACAGGGGTATTTCGATAATTCTCCCTATAGTGGTATTTTAGTAATTCTACCCTATAGGGGTATTTAGGTAATTTTACAAATTAGAGGTATTTCGGTAATTTCCCAAATTGGGGGTATTTCAGTAATTTCACAAATCGAGGGTATTTCGATAATTTTACAAATAAAAGGTCTTTTGGTAATTTTAAAATTGGGATATTTTTGTAATTTCCCAAATCGGGGGTATTTCGATAATTTCCCAAATTAGGGTATTTCAATAATTTCACAAATTGAGGGTATTTTGATAATTTTACAAATCGAGGGTATTTTATTATTTTCCCAAATTAGGGTCTTAGTGACCCAACAGAAGTTCCACCATCGCCTCGAGCGACTTAAGTAACATAAACAGTCACAACGGTGTAAATGGGCTTGAGGCCCATTACTCGGCCTAAGTGAGCCCACACGCTCGTTTGGCCCAATTAGCCCAGAAATAGCCTCGGCTATACGAATAGCACAGTTCAAACCAATAAAAACCATATAACGTGCATTTTATCCATGTGGGGCCTACTAGCCCAGTGGGCCCACACGGTCTATTGCCTATAAATGACCCTAGCCATGTGGATTACACGACTCGATCTAACAATTACCATAATATGAAAATTTAATCTGTGTGGAACCCACACGGACCATTTAGGCCCCAACGCGGCCCAAAATGACCTAAGCCCATGAGAATGCTCATGGTGGCCTCAACCATCTTATGCCCATGTTCGTGGGCTCGGTCCACCACACGTGCGATCAAATGCTCGTTTGGCATCATTTGTTGGTAGTTCATCTTTTGGCATTTTGTCGATCTACGATCAGAAGGAGTGTGGTTACAATCATTCTATCGGCTTTCTCGTCGACTATCAAATACAGGGAACTGTTACACACCTCTTCGTGAAACGAACCGCACCCCAAATATCCTTGCACCTAGATTAAAACATCATAACAATTATTTATCCAAAACAAAACAAAAAGAAACGAGAGAAAAATAAATCAACTATTGTGACCTTACCAACAATAAAACACTTGTTTCCCCAACTTTCAAGCAATTTTTTGACCCCCTCTCATGCACAACTAACCCGTAGAACCGGTTCCAAACTAAAAGAGTAACACACAAGTGTTGGGCACTGCGTTGAGTTAGAGAGAAACGATCAAAGAAGAGTATTTGGCTTAACTAACTGTGAGTGTGTCAAAAGAAAATAGAAAAGGGATGGGCAACGAGATGAAGAGGGGGTTCGGTTAGGAAGTGACCAAAAGAAACTCCACAAAGAATCGGTCAAGATAGAATCAGAGAACAAGAGGGAGGTTAAATTCGACCAACAATGGGAAGGTTATTAAGGGTAGAAGAAAAGTAGTTGAAGAGGGAGAGAAGGGCTAATGTAGTCGACTCTGGTTGTGAGAGACGAAGAACACAGGCCTGGCCAAATACCACAAGAGTAACACTGAAACAATAAGAGAAGACAAATGCACTCCAAAGAAATAGAGAAGTAAAAGGACTGCCCAAATAGTCACCTCAAAATTGGCTATACTTGCAAAAAGAAAGAGTAGAAAAAAATACCATTTTGGCCCACTTGATCTAAGACGAAACTACACAAAGAAAAAAACTCCCCCGCTCTTAAAATGATAAAACACACACCCCCAAAAGCCTAATAAAAATTTCAGCACCTATTCAAAAACCAAATGCCGTACCTTAGTCGAATTTTGCACCAACCAGTTCCCCAATTTGGTTACAACTTCTTCCAATCTCAAACTCCTTGAAAATCTCCATGATCCTCTTCCCTTATCCCTCATTGATATCCCCCACAACCAACTCGCAAGACCAATTCAAACTCTCCAAAAAATTCATCCAAGACCAAGTCAACAACCTCCTCAAGAGAGTTTTAATCCAACTCTACCTCTCTCAACTCATGGAAATAAAATAAAATCCCCTTTGCATCCCATGCGATTCGAACTCAAGATCCCTTGCCACACCATGACACCTCAACCACTAGACCACATGCTTCCTTGTGTTAAATTTCCACCCCAACTATTCTTAATGCCTACTAACAAGTACCAAGGTTTTAATTCACATTTACCACAAAATTTGCTAGAGTCTAGGTTTGAACCCAAGATTTGTCCAATACCTTTTTAGGACCCTTAACACCAAAGCGAACATATTTTTATGTTATTCACATGCACAACTAAATTCCAATACCCTTAACACCAAAGCAGACATATTTTTATGTTATTCACATGCACAACTAAATTCCAATTCCTCCGGCATGTGAATCCCATTTCTTCTAGGCCCAAAATTTGAGGCATTACAACTCTACCACCTTAAAGAAATTTCATCCTCAAAATTTCTGACTATCGAATAGTCACACACCCTAGCCTACCACACTATGGTCTCGCTGTGCACTTTGATCCTAATAATACAAGCACACACCACACCATCTATCCATCGGGGTGGATGGATATTACACACATATCATTTCCGAATACACACAAAATAGATACAAACTCCAACTTTAAGTGTAGTAATACAGTTTAATATCTAAGGAATCATAGTATCTCTATCTACTTCTTTTCAACGAAATAAAAAATAGTTTCAAAACTTATGGATTCGGTGTCGGAGACTCAGTGTGCCACACTTTCCAGAAAAATACCTCAAAACACTTCACATATTTGAAACCAACCTCTTTTAATACAAAATTTTGAAAACCCATTCCACAGTCGAGTTTTACAACTTGGATCTGATACCACTAAATGTAACATCCCAAACTCAGCCCAAAAGTTAGGCCCGAATCTGGCATGTCACATTAAGCTATTTTTGAAAACCATGTTTTCATTGAAAACCCTCCTTAATATTTAAAAATTAGGGTCTCCGTTTGTGTTAGTTCAATTTCAAAATGTGGTTCATTGAAAAGTTAATCACTTTTAAAAATGTTCTTAACTTCGTTAAAAATCTCTTTTAGTTGCGAAAGCTAATTTAAGGTAAAGCAGTTTAAAACGTATGTTTTTAAAAATAGTAATTGGCTTGAAGTCAGTATACTCCACACGGCCTTACACATGGGCGTGTGACTGGCCATGTGGTACAAGTCTGTATACCCCCTAAATGGCACACAACTTAGCACACTGGCATGTGGCTTGGCTGTGTTGATAAGTTAGTATACCCTATAGTTTTGGCACGACCTGATATACAGGCGTGTGTGGCCATTTCGAAGGGCACACGGGCTAGACACATGGGCGTGTGGTTGGCCCTATGACCCAAGTCAGTAAACTCTAGCACACGGGCATGTCCTCGATCGTGTGACACAAGTTAGTATGCATGCCCTATTTTCACACGGTCTAAGACACGGGTGTGTCTACTAGCCGTGTGAAGCAAACGGTCTGTTCACACGGGCGTGTGATACTTGAAATGTTGAAATTTTTCTAAGTTTCCAAAATTTTTATATGTTACCGATTTAGTCCCGAATGCATGATTGAAGCTTTGTATGCTCGATTTAAGTACATATTGAATGTGAATAAATGATATTTATTGAAATGAGATGATATTTAATAAATGATTATTTTGAATTGAGTTACAAGTCCGATAATGCCTCTTAACCTATTCTTGCGACTGTTACGGGTTAGGGGTGTTACATATTAAGTGATTTTAATGAATTATATTAAAGGTTAAAAAGGTATTTTAGTAAATTAAATAAGTAAAATAATAAAACAACAAAGTTATCATCTTTTTTTAGTTTCTTCCACCGATATTAAGAAGATAGAAACTCCATAGATACATGTTATGTTCGACCAAGCTTCCTAGCTCAATAGGTGAGTGAATTTTGTCTCGTTTTTAATGATTTCTATGTTTTTGAGATATTTGTAGCTTAATCTAGCTAGCCTAACGACTATTTTGCAAAATTTTTAAAGGTTTAAGGTTTTTCCATTTATGAATGTTGGTGTGTTTTGAGGTTTAATGATAGAAAATGCATGCTTGTTGTTAGATAAAGAATATTTGTTAAGTGATTTTTAGTAAAATCTTCAAATAGGGATTAAAATGTAAAATGTGTAAAATTCATGGTTAAATTGTGAAATAAATGAAAAATATTGTCCCAAAAATATAGGTCTCTAATTTTTTTCATGTTTTGACAAAATTGCTTGTTTGCTTCAATGGCTACGTGATTTGGGTGTGTTTGGGGGTATTTAGGAAGCTTGGGTTCAAGTATGGCCTATGGAAAAATTTTGATTTTTGCTCTTTTGGGAACCTGGAGGTTAGCTTGAAGGGCATATATTAAGTTGGGTTTGATTTATGACACAAAAGATCTTCTGTTGTGGTGGCAAGTGGCATGTTGGGCATTTAAGAGGGAGTGGGTTCGAATCCCATGGCATGCAAATATAGGGTTTTATTTTATATCTTTGTGGCGTGAGAGGTAGAGTTTGATTCAAACTCTGCAGAGGAGGTTGGAGACTTGGTCATCAAATTTGAATGGATTTGAATGGGAGGTTGGGAGTGAATCAAGGAGAAATCTGTGGAGATTTCTAAGGAATTGGGATGTGAGGGGAGTCTTGGCTGAATGGGGGAGCTTGAGTAAGGGAAATTCGGCTAAGGGTATGTCATTTGGTCCATTTTTAGATTTGGGGAGAGTGTAGGAGCCGTTTTTCTCTCTGTTATTTTGAGATCTTCTTTCCTTACGTTTTGGTCTTTACTCTCTTTGTGGCATCTCGTGCAGCATTTTTGACCATTTGGGTCTTTTTATTTTCATTCTTATTCCTCAATTATTGTCCACATTTACCGAAACATAAACATCAATGTGAAATTCTTCCTTGGAGCCCTTCTTTCTTCTTTATTTTTTTCTCTTTATCGATTCGGTATTCTTCTCTTCTTCTTCTCTCTGGGATAAATTAAATCAAGTGCTGTTGTTCCTCTCTTCTTGAGTGTAGCCAAATACTCTGCCTCCTCCTCTCATCTTATAACTCTGACAAGCCAAATATTGGGGTATGTGACTGGGTTGTTCTTGTACTTTGTGATTTCCCTTTTAGGATTATCATTGTTGCTATTCAATAATCTTCTTGTGGTTTACTCTCTTTTAGATCGGACACAATACTCCACCCATGTGTGCCATTCTTTTGAGTCAGCTTTCGGTTCTGAGGGATTCAATAAGTGTTTGGCCGAATGCTACTTTTCCTTTTTAGGGGAAAAGTTGTGTGTACTTTCTTTGGATTGATGTGTGCTAAACCATGGTTTTAGACCGACGTGATTGATAGGTTGTATTTGTAATGCACCTAATCGTCAAAGAGGAGTGTGATCAATGCTAGCCTGTGATCTAAGGGAAATAAACCGATTAGCAATCAGTCAAGGTAAGTGGGGATTGTCGTTTTGGCCTTGGACAGTTATTAACTTTATTGGTTGTAAATCTGATACGATATGTTGGTTGATTATAGGATTTGAAGAGCGTGGATCTTAGCTAGTTTCGTGAACAGCTATGTAATCATATGATTCGATGATCGGCTAAAAAGTCAAACTATGTAATGTTTACATTGCTATGACTGTAGATCGGCAAAATGCTGAAAAGCCAAAAATAAGGCATATGATGCCACACAAGCGTGCGATCGTGCGTGTGGTAAATCGAGCCCATGAACATGGGTGCTAGACTGTAGAAGCCACCACGAGCGTTCTCGTGGGATTAGGTCGTAATGGGCCGAGATGGACCATGTGGGCTCAAAAGGGCTCATGGGCCTCACATGGATAAAATCCACGGTAAACGAATAATAATGGGTTGGGCTACGAAGTTCGCATAGCCATGACTGAAATTGAGACGGAATGGGCCACACGAGCATGTGGGCCCACTTGGGCTGAATAGTAGGCTGGGCCTATTACACTATTTTTACCATATAGGTTATTTGAGTCATTCGAGACGACTGTAGACCTTCTGAAGGGTTGTCATCTATGCCGATACCTCTTAATGAGTAAAATGACTGAAATACCCTTAATGAGTAAAATAACTAAAATATATTTAACGAGTAAAACTACCAAAATACCCTTGTAAGGTAGAATTACTCCATAAGGGGTGAAATTACCGTTTTACCCCTAATCGATGGAATGACCATTATACCCATAGTGGTAGTTTAGTTTATGTGTATGATATCTATATGACTGTTTATGAATATGACATACTGCAGACATGTAATATTTATGACACGACATTCTGCATTGGGGTTGGGATTCTGATTTGGAGAAAATACTGTACTAGTGGTTCTGCCACGTTTTTACTGTTCTAGTGGCTTCACCACGTATTCTTACTCTAGTGGCTTGGCCATGTTTACTGTTATTAATAGCTATGCTGCGATATTGGTGTGTTGGCTAAGTGGGTCGACTGAGTCCCCACATGGTGTGTTGGTTGGTACAGGTGGTGTGTTTTTTGGATTGGGTTGGGTTGCATTTTTGCTCTGTACCGATATTATTTGGGCTTAGGCCCACACTGTTATTGTATAGGGCTAAGGCCTAGACTGTACTACTGCTAAATAGGGTTCAGGACCAGTCTGCACTGTATATATTGTTTACTGTTTATCTGTTAGGTGATTACACACTGAGTTTTTCCAAACTCACCCCTTTCTTTTAACTGTATAGGTAATCCCTAGTCTTACTTGATTTGGAGCCGTGAGGGACTCGAAGGTGGTCACATGACTGCTGTTATTTGGTTCTGACTTTATTTAGATAAAAATTATGATTTGGTTTTTGTTTGTGTAATAAGGCCATTTAAGTTTCTTTTTTAAATTTTTAATTGGGCTTTTGTTTAATTATTCAATCTGTTAGGATATGAGAATGAGTTTTCAGATAATAATTGTTTTCAAAGAAAAGATCGTAATTTTAAGCTTCAAGGTATCAATTAGAAAAGCTTCCGCAATTTTAATTTAGATTAATAGTCTTATACCAATTGATATGACCCACAATTGGACAACATGTTTTAATTTTTCAACCCTAATGTTTTCGACGACAATATTTTAAATGGGATTTAAAATTCTAGTAACTAAATTTTATCGACAAGCTCGATGTCCAAACGACACTTTGATGTGACACGTTAGATTTGGTAGTAACGACTAGGCCGAGCTTGGGGTGTTAGATAGGGACCTAATTGAAATTCGGTTAGCATGGGTTTAGGTTGAATTGCATGAAAGTGTGTTTTTATGATATAAGGACTAGATTGTAAAAATGTGAATTATTTGGGGCAAAATTTTAAAGTTGCCATAATGTGTATTTTGGACTAAATTGAATAGAATGATAATTAAATAAGTTAATTTTGATTATATTTAGATCAAGAAAAGTGAAATACGGATTTAGATCGGGGAAAGAATAGGGTTTCAGACTAATTGACTTGTTTCATTATTTTTGCAATCGAGGTAAGTTCGTATGTGTTAAACATTATTATGTTTGTGTTTTAAATACTTTGATATTGCATAAATTATGAATATGACACTGTGTGTAACATTCTGAATTAATGGGCCGATGTGTTTAATGTGTGGTTATGTGTAATGTGTTAATTAAAGTGTTAAAGGTCCAGATTGGGCTCAGGATAGGGCCAAGGCCTTGGTTAAATTTTATGTTTGGACACTATAATGTTTAAAAGATGGTATATGTGGTTTAAATTACAAAATGGGCTTGTGGCCCAGTAGCAAGGGGTGCTAAAAAGGAACTATAAGGTGGCGTCATTAGCAGGTGAAGAGGCCCAAGTTATGGCCGCTTGGAGCCCATGTATTTGGGCCATTTTTGGCACTTAAAGGAGGAGCAAGTGGGACGGCAATAAGGCTTAAAATTAGGAGGGATTAAATAACTTGGATAATGTGGATAATGTGCTAATAAAGGAAGGAAGAGGTGGTGTTATTTAGGCCTCTTTTGGAGGTGTGAATGTATAAAGATAAGGGAGAAAGAATAGGAGTTATCTGCTGCACAACCAGTGGTGGCTGAATTTCCATCTCTTGGAGGGGGAAGAAATCGGTTTCAATATGCCAGAGGGGTGCCAAAATTTCACTCATTAATTGATTAGTTTTTAGTTCGAGGAAGGGGCATTTTTGGGTTTTAGGTAGTAGGTGCCAAATTCTCATTATTTTCTAAGCATAGCTTTTTGATTTTCTTTCACTTCTTCTTTTCTCCTCCTAATTTCGACAACTAAGGGTTCTTCTTCTCCTTTTTTTCCTAAACTGCAAACTCTTAACTCTACTTTCCTCTCCACTTTCATACCATATCCGATTCATATTGAGTAGCCGAAACGTCTGAGCCTCTATTTTTCTTTTCGACTTTCTCATCCAATTTTTCCTTACCATTGTCGAATCCTGTCCACTATTAGGCTAATACCAAAATCTCTTAAGTATCATTCAGATCTGCTGTGATAAGGTAAGAGTGTTATCTTATTCCTTTATTATTTTTTCAGTTTTTGGAGACCATAGCCGAATGGCTAGTTGGTTGTTAGGCCATCTTTAGCTTGACGTATTCATTGATCTCGTGTTCTTTTTGGATGGCATTTCAGGATTTGAAGGAGATCTAATCACCTAGGTTTCTAAGCTAGAAATCGTTAGCCTTCGAACCACATTACTTTTTCAGGATTTCAATGTAAGGGGTTCTCTTTAGATTTCCATTAGATTCGCTATCATAATTGTGATCTTAACCATATGTTATGATGGTAGCAACTGATAAGGTCTTTTGATGGAACCAAATATCGATCAGACGAAGGAGGGGATTGGATCTATTAAACCAATCCCTATGTTTAATAAGCGAGCAGTGCCAATAGTTCGAGATTGGCCGCCGGGTTGTGGATCGGCTTCAAACAAAACCTTCGACTGTTAGCAGTCCTAGTGGCTACTGATTCTATCGACTTAGACAGTATTGTCTTGTCAGTAATCAGGTGTGTAGATCTCTATCACACTAGTTAATCTATATTATATGTATGTTATGGGCTAAAAGTCAGAAAATGAGGTCAGTATGAGCGATCAGATTACCCGTAAAGGGTAGGCAAGAGATGCTAGGTACGTAATCATAGAAACTTCTCTATGGGTATCGAAGTAAGTGAAAGTCTGTGATCTATTTAGATAGTATAATGTTCTGATTCTTGCATGTATGTATGCATGGGATGGGATTGATATGATGAAGGGGAAGAAGGTCCCATAGCGATCGGTGGCTTTGCCACATAGGTCACACAATGATTGGTCTTTAGGACAGGCAACACAATTGTCAAAATACTACAATGTATTATTAAGGTTGCATGGCGATTGGTGGCTTTGCCACATAGGTCACATAGTGATCGGTCTTTATGATAAGCAGCACGGCTGTCGATATGGCGTGTAGCGGATGGAGGGTTGATTGTAGAAATCCCCACAGTGTGATGGTTGGTATGGGGGTGTGTAAAGGATGGACTCTTAGAATTAGGATGGGACATGTTGCATGTAAATATTCTGTTGCCATTGTGTATGGGCCAAGGACCATAAGGTGTTTGTGGGCCTCAAGGCTTTTATGTATTTTCGGGATTTGCGCACTGAGTCTCGGTGACTCATCCTTTTATTTTTCACAACTTTTCAGATGAGCAGTAGATCGTGGACATGGGAGCCGAGGCGAACATAAGGGGCCATCAAACCTTTTATCTTTATAAGAGTATTTTTTATTTTTCTTTACATTTCAATTTTGGGATTATTTTTGTAATAAGGCCTCTATAACATAGGTTATCGAGCTATATTTTTTTTTATGTTACATCTTATAAACTTATGTTTTCAAAGTCTTAATTATAAAGTGAAAGGAAAATAGGTTTTTCCAGACATGTTCAACACAAATGTTAAAGTTTCTTCAAAAATGTCACAATTAATGATTAATCGGTTAAAATAAACTGAGATTTTCAAAACCCTTCAAAGTAAAGTTTTCAACATTCAACTTGTAGCATACCAGATCCGGTCATGATGTATGGGCCGGGTTTGGAGTGTTACATTTTTAGTATCAGAGCGCAATTCAAAACTCAGGCTGTGAAATGGGTCTAGTGGTGATTTGTAAAAATGATGTAAGTTTGAGAAAAATTCGGTTGAGATATGGCCTTCGAGTCTACTGGCACCCGATCCACGCAGGTAAGTATTCTAAACTCATTATGTGATATGCATGTTGGGCTTGATGGGCTTTATGGGACATAGACAAGTATGCTAAAGCTTATGGATTTTAGGTTTAGTATAAACAATTCTTCAAATCTCATAAGACTTAATTTCTAATTAAACATGTCTGTGAATAAGTCACAGGGTTAGGGTGTGGTAACAGGCATACGCATGTCTAGGATTGGATCTAGGGAGAGCTTGGTATTTAAGCGGCCCTAGCGGCTCACCTCCTCTTTTCTGGAATCCTACCTGGTGCGTAGTGTTTGTTCACTCTAATCGAGAGGGCTTGTTGACGGGCCAAAATTTATAACTAAAACCCGAAAGGGACCAGCCACCCTATTTTTGTAAAATTTCTTATATCCCTAGTTTGTAAAATTTTGAAATACCCTGGATTTGTAAAAATTACCAAAATTTGTAAAATCATTGAAATACCCCTATTGGCAAAATTATCGAAATACCCCCGATTGCAAAATTACCAAAATACTCCTATTTTGTAAAATCACCAATATACCCTATTTTGGAAAATTATGAAAATACCCCTGTAGGATAAAATTATGAAAATACCACTAGGTAGTGAAATGACAAAAATACCCCTATGTGACAAATGTGAGTTCATGGATGCTACTTATATGTTGATGTGTGATGGTTGAATGTATGTGGATTCTAGAGCTAGGAAATATAGACATGGGAACTGAACATTGTAGATAGAGTTCGAATTCGAAATAACAACTGTTAAAAACTACTTTCCATAAGATTGTTCGTATTAATCAGTGGAAGAAATTAATAATTCATAAAATTCCTAATCAGATAAATGTGAATCGGTAGAATGAGCACTAGAGGACGTGGTGTGCGTGGCCGAGGTAGAGGCAAGATTAGTGTGCCGGAACTGGTAGGGTCTGGTCACGAGTCGGGGAATGAGGTACCAGTGCAAGAAATTGTGGAGGCGTAATTTTAGGATCGACTGCCGAGATGATGCAAGATCTCCGTAATATTTGGGATTTAGGGTTATGCATTTTACTTAAATGTGTGGTAGCATGCTTGTGTGTGAATTGAATGTGTTTGGGGGCTTCAGGAACCTTGGGATGTAGGTAGAAGCCTTAGAAAATATTTGATTTTAAGCCTAAAAAGGGGAACTACGGGAGCTAGGCCTTAAGGAGTTTATTGTGTGGCTTAGGACACAAGAAAAGCCTTGGTAAAGTGGCAAGGAGGTGCCACTTAGGGCCTTAGTTAGTGACGCCACAGGAAGTGTAAGGGAACCTAGGTTTGAGTAGCAAGGGAAACATTTTGGAGTTTTTATTTTTCAGCAAGGAGATGCAGTAATGGACGGCACAAGGACACTTCATGGATGAAGTGTAGATTGGGTCAAATAGCTTAAAGATTCGGCTAAGTAGGAGCGAAAAGGGGGATTTGGATGAGGGAAGGAGAGTTGGCCAGCCAAGGGACTTTCATGATGAAAAATTCGGTCACCTAGTAGCCAAAACTCTCTAAGTCGAATTTTAACTGAGCCTCACCATCATTCCTCTTCTCTTCTTCTTCTCACCACTCTTTCTTCCTCTTTCTCACCAAAGCCGAACCACACCAACTTTCAATCTCTTTTCTTTTTCTTCTCATGAATTCTTCTGTCATTAAAATGTCGAAAACACATTAGACCCTATCCGATTGCGTCTTTAACCTTTGAAGCCGATTTGTCCACTAGATCAAAAGCTGAATCTCACCTCTTTTGCCATCACTCTCCATAGCCGATTTCATCTTTACTTCTTTTTAAACCGATTCCTTTTCTATTTCTTTCTCAAAGCCAATCAACCTTCTGTTGTGGCTGAATCTCTCTGTGTTCCAAGCAAAGGTGTTCAATTGATTTTGGTAAGGGTTAACAGTGAGTTGAGTTTTTTTCTTTTTCCTTTGTTTAGCCGAAAGTTAAAGACTCTAATTCCTTTTTATTCTTTTGGGCTAAACTATGAAGGCAGATTTTGGGATCTTTGTAGCCAACAACTAGAAGGAGATCTTTAGGGATTTGGATATCCAATGTAAGAAAGTTGTGATATTCGGCCAAAGGCCATATTACCTATTAAAGGTTGCCGATGCTAACTATGGATTTTATGGAGGAGTACAACCTGATTTGGTAGATCTTCGGGACTCGGTGGTCGATCTAGGTAAGGGTTCTAGTGTTTTGGATCTGTTTCTTATTCATTCAAAAGCCGAAGGCTAATTGATTGTGTGTATTAGTGCTTGGCTGATTGCAAGGAGGGATCATCAAATAGTTCAAGATTTGGTTGGAAACCAAATCGGCATTAAGGTAAGGTGATATCTTCATGTGACATATCCTTCGGGATTTCTAAGTTGAGCCGAATAGGCTTTTGGTCACTAACTAGTGTTGACCGATTATAGGAAGGGGAAAGCAAATGTTTGAGATTTCGCTAGATCACGTAATAGTCGGTGCGTAGCCCTACACTAATTCCCGATAGATTAATAGTGTTAGTATTAAATATGTGTTAATGGAAATATGAAGAACATGGCTAAGGGTACCATTCAATGGTACAAAGGTATTCAGTATCGTTATTCCCTAACTCACAGTTAATAAAGTTTATAAACTATGATAAGAAAATATGAGAAATATCGATATGGCCATGGGGTGAGGTATATTGCATGATATTTGTATGTTACGATGTTGCATGGGCATATTGGTGATAATGATAAAGGGAAGTGTTCGGTGGTTTTACCACATTATCTTGTGACTTGTGTCACATATTATGAATCTGGTGACTCTGTCACATTATCTGGTGGCTATGCCAGAATTATAAGGGCGATGTGCAGTTGACTGCAGCGACTATCTTCGATGGTGTGCAGTGGATGGAGGGTCGATTTAGTAACCCCCACGGTGTGATTGACAGGTACGGGTGATGTGTAGAGGTTGGATATCTAGGTGGGTTTGGGTTGCATCATTGCTTATATTTGTTCGTATGTGGTATAATATGCTATGATCGATTGGGAATCTGTGATGGTTGTTACACAATGAGTCTGTTGACTCACCCTTCGTGGGCTAACATTTTGCAGGTGATACTCAGTAAATGGACTGGGTCGGCAGAGACTTAGTGGTGGCCATGCTCAGCTCAGATTTTTGATTTCTTATTATTTTTTTTTTGAATTTATTTTGGGTTTTATTTTGTTGTAATAAGGCCATTGTTGGTTAACTGTTTTATTTTGCGGTTTAATTTTTATATGATATGAACAACATCAAACAAATGATTAACCATATTTCAGTAAAACAACTTCAATTATTTTGACACCTAAACATCTAAAATTGACATTTCTTTTAACTTGAAATTTTTGAACACATGATAATAATGTTTCAATACAAACTTCAAAAACAACACGGTTTTCAACTTGATCACAACTCAAATCCAATTTCTCTAAAACCACCAATTTTTCTAAAGTGACAGAATGAGGTTTAGCTACATTTTACTCAATGAGCATGCCAGATCTGGTCAGGGCTTGTGGGCTGGGTTTGGGGTGTTTCAATTTGGTATCAGAGCCCGATTCAAAACTCGGCCTTGAGGGCTTTTGGGCCCAAAAACGTTTTTATTTTGAAATTGAGCTTTACTAAAGGTTGAGCAGGTTTTCTAGCATGGCACCTGAGTCTCCTGCCCGAAGTCCACCAGGTAAGTACCTTTAACTGTTGTGTGATTTGTATGTGGGTATTACGAGGATGTAGATTAGTAGATTAGGAGCTGATGACCCTAGGATTAGCTTACTCCAACATAGAATTGCATAAAATTTAAAGTCTAATCAAACAAACCTGTGAGTGAGTTGCTGAGCTAAGGGTGTGGCAACCGTTGTGCGCATGTCTAGGATTGAATTCAGGGGGAGCTTGGTATTTAAGTAGTCCTAGTGACTCACCTTCTCTCCGCTCGAATCCTACCTAGTGCACAGTGATGGTTCACCCTAACCAAGAGGACTTATTCACAGGCTAAATTCAATAATTAAAACGCGAAAGGGACTAGCTACACTGTTTTATAAAAACCTTAGTTTTAAAATCACCGAATTACCCCTTTTGATTTGTAAAAACTATTTTGAAAATATCTTTTTCGAAATACCCCCAGATTTTCACAATTACCAAAATACCCCTAGATTTTTCAAAATTACTAAAATACCCCCAGATTTCCAAAATCACCGAAATACCCCCAGATTTCTAAAATTACCGAAGTACCCTCAGGATTACAAAATTACTAGAACACCCCTATTTCAAAAAATCAATAAGGACCCTATTTTAAAAAATTACAAAAATACCCCTGTAGGATAAAATTACGAAAATACCCCTAGGTAGTGGAAAACAACAACAAAGACAACCACAACACTTTTCTATAATAAACACGAGTTCATGAATGTTGATGATTGAATTAATGTACTTGAGACTGTAGTGTGTGTATGAATTCGAAAGAACTACCTTTTAGAACTATTAATCATAAGACTGTTCGCGATAAACCAGTGGAAAGAAATAATGGTTCATAAAATTCTTAATCAGTTAAACGCAACTCGGAAGAATGAGTTCTAAGGGACATGGTCGTAATGTACGAGGGCGTGGTAGAGGCAGAATGACCATATCGGAACCCATTAGGTCTGGTCAAGGGTCCGAGAATGAGATGCCACCACCACCAGCTGCTGGTGTTGAATATCAGGATCAGACGAGGGATGATGTAGTATCGCAGGCGATGCTACGAGTTCTTGAGAGGGTGGCTAGAGCAGGTGGGGGTATGGGAGCTCAGAAATCTGTACCCAAGCGACTTCGAGCCAATGGAGCTGAGGTATTCCGAGGTGTATCTGGTGTGGCGCCCAATACGGCTGAGTATTGGTTGGAGGCGACGGAGCGAATTATGGACGATTTAGACCTGACTACTGAGAAGAAACTGAAAGGGGTGGTGTCGCTTCTCCGCGATGAGTCATACCAGTGGTGGCTCATGGTTTGGGATGGTGCCGTAGCGGATGATCTTACTTGGGAGTATTTTAAGGCGACGTATCAGAAGAAGTATTTTGGGACTAGCTATATCGATGCGCAGAGGAAGGTGTTTCTGAGGCTAGTTTAGGCGAATAAGTATGTAGCGGAGTACGAGGCAGAATTTTTAAGGCTGAGCTGGTATGCTCGAGGCATCGTGGCTACAGAGCATGAACGATATGTCAGGTTTGAGGACGGACTGAGGGATGACCTCAGATTGCTAATAACTCCACAGTAGGAGCGGGAGTTTGCCGTGTTGGTAGAGAATGCTGAGGTAGCCGAAGGGGTTAAGGAATTTGTGAGACAGAATTTCAATAGAATAGACAAAAGAGAGGTTTTGGATCATCAGGGTTATCCATGAACGTTCAAAAGAGACCTAAAGTTGATGGGCCGCGAGGTCTGCAGGTTGTTACGGGAGGACAATACCGTACTTGTGCTTAGTGTGGAAAGATGCACTTGGGAGAGTGCTGGAAGAAGACAGGGGGATGTTTTAAGTGTAGGTCCAAGGATCACATGATTAGGGACTGTCCTATGAAAATAGACGGGAGCCGACCAACAAGTCAGGGTCTTAATCAGGCTGGAAGAGGTGGATAGTAGCCACCGCGGGGTCGTGGTCCGGTTGGCAGAGGTAATGGTTTTGAAAGAGGTCGGGGAACACCGGGCAGAAGTGTTCGTAACACAAAGGTGAGATAGTTGGGTCTGGTGTACGCAGTTCGTCGGAGGGAGGATGGTGACGCACCAGACGCCATAACCGGTACGTTCCTTATAGCTGACAAGCCTTACTTTGCTTTAATTGATGTTGGCTCGACCCACTCATATGTTGCATGTAGAGTAGCTGAAACACTAGGTGTAGTATCTGAACTGTTTGTTACGGAGATGACTGTAGTGACCCCGTTAGGTCAAACGGCAATGGTGAATAGGATATTCCAGAGTGTGCCCCTAGAGATTTAGGGAGTGGTATTTCCTACTGACTTGATGGAACTACCCTTCAAAGAATTTGATCTCATTCTAGGTATGGATTGGCTAGTGGAACATCGTGCTAAATTGGATTGTACAGCTAAGCAAATGGAGTTGAGGACTCCGGAAGATGAGGAGATAATTATGATAGGAGAAAGAATAAATTATTTGGCTAACGTAGTCTCCAAGGCTGATAAGATGGTTCGAAAAAGGTGCAAGGCATTTTTGGCCTTCGTTAGTGCTTTGAATGCAAATGAAGAATGAGTTAGTGGAGTGAGAACAGTAAGGGAATTCGTGGATGTCTTTCCAAAGGAGCTGCCTGGGTTACCCCCGAACAGGGAGGTGGAGTTTGGAATTGATTTACTATCGGGTACAGCTCCTGTGTCAATTACTCCATATCAAATGGCACCAAAGGAGTTAGTAGAGCTTAAAGCCAAGATCCAAGAGTTACTCGATCATGGGTTTATTCGGCCTAGTGTATCTCCCTAGGGAGCACCAGTCCTATTCGTGAAGAAGAATGACTGGACTATGCGTATGTGCATAGATTACCGGTAGTTAAATAAGCTGACCATCAATAACAAGTGCCCATTACCGACGATAGATGACTTGTTCGATCTACTTAAAGGGGCCGCAGTATTTTCAAAGATAGATCTACGGTCTGGATATCACCAGCTTAAGGTGAAGGAAGCAGATATCCATAAGACAGCTTTTCGAATAAGGTACGGGCATTTTGAGTTCTTAGTAATGTCGTTCAGATTGACAAATGCCCCAGCCGTATTCATGGATATGATGAACTGGGTTTTTCAGCCCTACTTGGATCGGTTCATTGTTGTGTTTATAGACGACATCCTAGTGTATTCCAAGTCTGAGGAAGAACATGATGAGCATCTCTGGGTTATATTGCAAGTGTTAAGGGAAAATAAGCTATATGCCAAGTTCAGCAAGTGCAAATTTTGGCTGAAGGAAGTTGCATTCCTAGGGCTTGTGGTGTCTGTGAAAGGAATAAGGGTGGATCCTCAGAATATTGAGGCAGTATTAGATTGGAAACCACCTAATGCTGTGGCTGAGGTTCGTAGTTTCTTGGGGTTAGCAGGCTACTACAGGAGATTTGTTGAAGGGTTCTCGACAATAGCAGCACCTCTGACGAAGTTGTTGAGAAAGGAGGTACCTTTCGTATGGGTGGATAAGCAGCAGGAGAGTTTTGAGGAGCTTAAGAGAGTATTGACTGAGGCTCCGGTTTTGATTCAGCCGGAAGCAAGGGAAGACTTCGTGGTGTATTGTGATGCTTCCCATGCAGGATTGGGATATGTCCTTATGCAAGACGGAAAAGTGGTCGCTTATGCGTCTCGATAGTTGAGGCCACGTGAAGTTAACTATCTGACACATGATCTGGAGTTGGCGGCAGTAGTATTCACTCTAAAAGTGTGGAGGCACTACTTGTATAGAGAAAGGTCAGTGATTTACACGGACCACAAGAGTTTGAAGTATCTGCTGACTTAGAAGGAGCTAAGTTTGAGACAGCGAAGGTGGGTGGAGTTGTTGAAAGACTATGATTGCTCAATAGAGTATCACCCGGGCAAGGCAGATGTGGTGGCAGATGCCCTAAGTCAAAAAGTGGTGTCGGATCTAAGGGCGATGTTTGCACATCTTAGCCTTTATCATGATGGAAGTTTGTTAGCAGAGTTGCAAGTGAAGCCGATGTGGCTATGTCAGGTGAAGGAGAAACAGTTGGTAGATGGGTAACTCAGTGCTAAGCTGCTACAAGTACAAAATAGGAATTGGAAGACTATGGTGTAAACGGTGATGGAGTGCTATGTTTTTAGGGCAAGGTCTGTATGCCAAATGATGAGGAATGAAGGCAGAAAATTCTTTAGGAATCGCATAGTATCCCTTATGCTATGCATCCTAGAGGAAATAAGTTATACAAGAATCTACGGGATCAGTTTTGGTGGCCTGGTCTTAAGCAAGAAGTTACCAAATTTGTAAGGAAGTGCTTAACGTGTCAGCAGGTCAAGGATGAACACCAAGTACCGTCAGGTTTGCTTCAACTGATAAAGATTCCGCAATGGAAGTGGGAGAGAATTACCATGGACTTCGTTAGTGGGTTTCCTCTTATGCCTACTAAGAAGGACTCAGTATGGGTGATAGTAGATCAGTTGACGAAGTCTGCACATTTCAAACTAGTGTGGGTTGACTATTCCCTGCAGAGATTGAAAAAATTATATGTAGCAAAAATCGTGAGGCTGCACGAAGTGCCGATGTCGATTATCTCGGATAGGGGTCTGAGGTTTACGTCTCGATTTTGTAAAGCACTACATCAAGCATTGGGCACCAGGTTGGACATTAGTAAGGCATTCCATTCGTAGTCGGACGGCCAATCTGAGTAGGTAATTCAAGTGCTGGAGGATATGTTGAGAGGTTGCGTGATAGATTTCAGAGGAAGTTGGGAGCAGTTCTTGCCTTTAGCGGAATTTACGTACAATAACAGCTATCAAGCAAGTATTCAGATGGCACCGTACGAAGCGTTGTATGGACGGAAGTGTCGCACTCCTACATGTTGGACAGAATTAAGGGAACGTCATGTTTTGGGGCTAGAGATTGTGGTAGAATCGGAAGAAAAGGTTAATGTAATTCGGGCACGGTTGAAGGAGGCATCTGACAGGCAGAAGTCATATGCAGATCTTAAGCGGAAAGAGATAGAGTTTGCTGAAGGAGATCAATTGTTTCTAAAAGTTTCACCGTGGAAGAAGGTGATGAGATTTGGTCGCAAGGGAAAGTTAAGTCCTAGGTTTATAGGACCTTATAGGATTTTGAAGCGGGTTGGACCAGTGGCATATCAATTAGAGTTGCCTTCAAAATTGAAGTAGATGCACGATGTATTCCACGTTTCGATGCTACATCATTACAGATCAGATCCATCTCATGTAATACCGATTGAGGAGGTGGAGCTAAGACCAGATTTGTCTTATGAGGAAGAGCCGATTCAGATTCTAGAACGGGATGTGAAGGTGCTACAGAGGAAATCAATTCCTCTAGTCAAAGTGTTATGGCGTAACCATGGATCAGAAGAAGCTTCATGGGAGCCAGAGGAAGCAATGCGACAGCAATACCCTCACTTATTTTAGCTAGTTAATTTCGTGGTCAAAATTATTTTAAGGGGGTAGAACTGTAATATCTGAGATTTAGGGGTTATGCATTTTTACTTAAATGTGTGTCGTAGCATGCTTGTGTGTGAATTGAATGTGTTTTGGAGGCTTCAGGAACCTTGGGATGTAGGTAGAAGCCTTAGAAAATATTCGATTTTAAGCCTAAAAAGGGGAACTAAGGGAGCTAGGCCTTAAGGAGTTTATTGTGTGGCTTAGGACACAAGAAAAGCCTTGGTAAAGTGGCAAAGAGGCGCCACCTAAGGCCTTAGTCAGTGATGCCACAGGGAGTGTAAGGGGACCTAGGTTCGAGTAGCAAGGGAAGTATTTTGGAGTTTTTAATTTTCAGCAAGGAGATGCAAAGGATGGATTCAAGACAAGGACACTTCATGGATGAAGTATAGATTGGGTCAAATAGCTTAAAGATTCAGCTAAGTAGGAGTGAAAAGGGGGATTTGGATGAGGGAAAGAGAGTTGGCCGACCAAGGGACTTTCATGATGACAAATTCGGTCACCTAGTAGCCAAAACTCCCTAAGCCGAATTTTAGCTGAGCCTCACTATCATTCCTCTTCTCTTCTTCTTCTCACCACTGTTTCTTCATCTTTCACACCAAAGCCGAACGACACCAACTTTTAATCTCTTTTCTTTTTCTTCTCATGAATTCTTCTGTTATTAAAATGCTGAAAACACATTAGACCCTAGCCGATTGCATCTTTAACCTTTGAAGTCGATTTGTCCACTAGATGAAAAGCTGAATCTCACCTCTTTTGCCATCACTCTCCATAGCCGATTTCATCTTTACTTCTTTTTGAACCGATTCCTTTTCTAATTCTTTCTCAAAGCCAATCAACCTTCTGTTGTGGCTGAATCTCTCTATGTTCCAAGCAAAGGTGTTCAATCAATTTCGGTAAGGGTTAACAGTTAGTTGAGTTCTCTTTTTTTTCCTTTGTTTAGCCGAAAGTTAAAGACTCTAATTCCTTTTTATTCTTTTGGCCGAAACTATGAAGGGAGATTTCAGGATCTTTGTACCCAACGACTAGAAGGAGATCTTTCGTGATTTGGATATCCAAGGTAAGAAAGTTGTGATATTCGGCCAAAGGCCTTATTACTTATTAAAGGTTGTCAATTCTAACTATGGATTTTAGGGAGGAGTACAACCTGATTTGGTAGATCTTCGGGACTTGGTGGTTGATCTAGGTAAGGGTTCTAGTGTTTCAGATCTGTTTCTTATTCATTCAAAAGTCGAAGGCTAATTGATTATGTGTATTAGTGCTTGGCCGATTGCAAGGAGGGATCATCACATAGTTTGGGATTTGGTTGGAAACCAAATCAGCATTATGGTAAGGTGGTATCTTCATGTGACATATCCTTCGGGATTTCTAAGTTGAGCCGAATAGGCTTTTAGTCACTAACTAGTGTTGACCGATAATAGGAAGGGGGAAAGCAAACGTTTCGGGATTTCACTTAGATCTACGAATAGTCAGGTGTGTAGCCCTACACTAATTCCTTATAGATTAATAGTGTTAGTACTAAATATGTGTTAATGGAAATATGAAGAACATGGCTAAGGGTACCATTCAATGGTACAATTGCATTCAGTCGTTACCCCTAACTCACAGATTAATAAAGTTTATAAACTATGATAAGAAAATATGAGAAATATCGATATGGCCATGGGGTGAGGTATATTGCATGATATTTGTATGTTACGTATGTTGCATGGGCATATTTGTGATAATGATAAAGGGAAGTGTTCGTGGTTTTACCACATTACACAGTGACTTGTGTCACATATTATGAATCTGGTGACTCGTCACATTATCCGTGGCTATTCCACAATTATAAGGCGATGTGCGATTGATCGCAAAGGATCGCCTTCGATGGTGCGTAGCGGATGGAGGGTCAATTTAGTAATCCCAGCGGTGTGATTGATGGCACGGTGATGTGTAGAGGTTGGATATCTAGGTGGGTTTGGGTTGCATCATTACTTATATTTGTTCGTATGTGATATAATATGCTATGATCAATTGGGAATCTGTAATGGTTGTTACACACTGAGTCTGTTGACCCACCTTTCGTGGGCTAACATTTTGCAGGTGCTACTCAGTAAGTGGGCCGGGTCGGCAGAGACTTAGTGGTGGCCATGCTCAGCTCAGCACTTTTAGATTTCTTATTATGTTTTTTTTTTTAATTTATTTTGGGTTTTATTTTGTTGTAAGAAGGCCATTGTTATTTAACTATTTTATTTTGCAGTTTAATTTTTATTATGATATGAACAACATCAAACAAATGATTAACCATTTTTCGTAAAACAAGTTCCATAGTTTTGACACCTAAACATCTAAAATTTGACATTTCTTTTAACTTGAAATTTTTGAACACATGATAATAATGTTTCAATACAAACTTCAAAAATAACACGATTTTCAACCTGATCACAACTCAAATCCAATTTCTTTAAAACCATCAATTTTTCTAAAGTGACAGAATAAGGTTTAGCTACATTTTACTCAAGAAGCATGCCAGATCCGGTCAGGGCTTGTGGGTCAGGTTTGGGGTGTTTCAATCTCAGGCGATGTTGAGGGTTTTAGAGAGGGTTGCTGGGGCAGGCATGGGCACAGGAGCCCTAAATTTGTGTCGGAGCGACTTAGAGCAATGGAGCAGAAAGGATGGTGAGAAAAGGATGCAAGGCAGTTTTAATGTTTGTTCAGGCTTTGGAGGCCAAGGACCTAACTGTTAGGGACATTAGGACGTTGAATGAATTTCCTAATGTTTTCCCAGAAGAGCTTCCAGGATTACCTCTGCATCGTGAAGTGGAGTTTGGTATCGATATTCTTCCGGGAACAACACTAGTGTCTATCACTCCATATAGGATGGCGCCAAAGGAGTTGGTAGAGTTGAAAGCACAAATACAAGAGTTGTTAGATGAAGGATTTATTCGACCAAGTGTGTCGCCTTGGAGAGCGCCGGTGTTATTTGTTAAAAAGAAGGATGGATCAATGCGTATGTGCATTAACTACTGTCAGCTGAACAAGTTGACTATCAAGAACAAGTATCCGTTGCCAAGGATTGAGATCAGGATACCATCATGTTAAGGACAAAGAATCAAAAATTCATAAGACAGCTTTCATGACCCGTTATGGCCATTACGAATTTTTGGCAATGCCATTTGGGTTGACTAACGCACTAGCAGCATTTATAGATTTGATGAACCGAGTGTTCCAACCCTACTTGGGTCAGTTTGTCATGGTATTTATAGATGATATCTTGGTTTACTCAAGATCGAAAGAGGAGCATGATTCACAACTGCGAGTGGTTTTGTAGATTCTGAGGGAGAAGCGGTTGTATGCCAAATTCAGTAATTGTGAATTTTGGCTAAGGGAAGTTACATTTTTAGGCCATGTTGTATCGGTAGAGGGGATTAGGGTTGACCCTCGAAAAATTGAAGCGGTGTTGGATTGGAAGCCGCCTAGGTCTGTGGCAGAAATTCAGAGTTTTCTTGGTCTGGCTGGGTATTATCAAAGTTTTGTTGAAGGATTTTCTTCAATTGCGGCACCATTGACTAAGTTATTACGGAAAAGAGTTTCATTTATTTGGTCTAGTAAGCAACAAGAGAGTTTTGAAAAGTTGAAAAGGATTTTGATGGAGGCTCCGGTATTGATTCAACCAGAGGCTGGGAAGAAATTCGTAATTTACTGTAATGTGTCACACATGGGACTAGGATGCGTGTTGATGCAAGATGGAAAGGTTGTTGCGTATGCATCTTGACAGTTAAGACCGCACGAAGCAAATTATCCCACCCATGATTTGGAGCTGGCGGCGGTGGTTTTTACTTTA
Source organism: Gossypium rotundifolium (assembly GCA_025506655.1). Lineage (NCBI taxonomy): Eukaryota > Viridiplantae > Streptophyta > Magnoliopsida > Malvales > Malvaceae > Gossypium > Gossypium rotundifolium. The sequence goes on from CP106723.1 coordinate 79,406,711, forward strand.
AAGATTTGGAGACATTATCTGTACGAGGAGAAATCTATTATTTATACAGATCATAAAAGCCTGAAATACCTTTTGACCCATAAGGAGTTGAATTTAAGGCAGAGGGGGTGGATCGAGTTGTTAAAGGATTATGGTTGCTCGATCGAGTACCATCCGGGTAAAGCTAATGTGGTGGCTGATGCCTTAAGTCGTAAAGTAATCTCTAACTTGAGGGCAATGTTTGCTCACCTTAGTCAGTACGATGATGGGAGATTATTGGTTGAACTTCAAGTGAAACCCTCTTAGGTCAGTCAGGTTAAGGAGAAGCAGCAGATCGATGAGTTGCTAAAGGAGAAGTTTCATATAGGGTCAATTGATGGATCGACGGACTTCAGTATGAATGAGGAAGGACTGTTATGTTTTTAAGGGAGAGTTTGCATGCTAAAAGATCCAGAATTGAGGCATAGGATTTTGCAAGAAGCACATGGAAGTTCATACGCTATGCACCCCGGAGGGAGTAAGATGTATCGAGATTTGTGGGATCAATTCTAGTGGTCGGGCTTGAAGCGTGAGGTAACTGAATTGGTGAGTAAGTGTTTGACACGTCAAGAGGTACACAGCAGAGCATCGCCATCGTCGTGGTTGTTGCACCAAGAAAGATTCCACAATGGAAGTGGAAAAGGATCACAATGGACTTTGTTAGTGGGCTACCCCTCACGCCTACTAAGAAAGATTCAGTCTGGGTGATTGTTGATCGCTTGACAAAATCTACTCATTTCATACCAGTACGGGTCGATTACTCTCTGCAAAAGCTGGCTAGGTTATATATAGCGGAGGTAATGAGGTTGCATAGGGTACTAGTATCAATCATATCGGATAGGGACCCAAGGTTCACGTCACGATTCTGGAAGGCTTTGCATCGAGCGTTGGGTACGAAGTTGGATTTCTGTATAGCATTTCATCCTCAAACAGATGGACAGGTTGAGCAGGTAATTTAGATCTTGGAGGACATGTTAAGGGGATGTGTCATTGATTTCGGAGGTAGTTGGGAAGAGTTTTTATCGTTGGCGAGTTTGCTTACAACAATGACTACCGCCTAGTATTCGAGATGGCGCCTATGAAGCATTGTACGGGTGGAAGTGTCGTACTCCTACATGTTGGATGGACTTAGGGGAACGTCAGATTTTGGGTCCAGAGTTGGTTGTCGAGACAGAAGAGAAGGTTGAGTTAATTCGAGCTTGACTAAAGGAAACGTCGGACCGACATAAGCCCTATACAGACTTGAAGCGTAAGGACATAGAGTTTGCAGTGGGTGACAAGGTGTTCTTGAAGGTGTCGCCATGGAAGAAAGTACTGATGCTTGGACGGAAGGGTAAATTAAGTCCCAGATTTATCGAACCCTATTGGGTGTTGAAACGAGTGGGGCTGGTAGCCTATCAGCTCGAGCTACCTTATGAGCTAAGCCAGATTCACAATGTGTTCCACGTTTCTATGTTGAGACTATATCGTTTAGATCTGTCTCATGTGGTGCCTATGGAGGAAATCGAGGTAAGACCTGACCTATCTTCTGAAGAGGAACCAGTGGAAATCTTGAATCGTGATGTCAAAGTGTTGCGAAGGAAGACGATTTCGTTGGTTAAGGTTCTATGGAGGAATCACAGTTTTGAGGAGGCTACATGGGAACCAGAGGAGACGATGCAGCAGTAGTACTCGTATCTATTCTGATCAGGTAATTTCGAGGCTAAAATTTTTTTAAGGGGGTAGAACTGTAACATCTTAAATTAATGGGCCTATGCGTTTAATGTGTGGTTATGTGTAATGTGTTAATTAGAGTGTTAGGGGTCCAGATTGGGCTCAGGATAGGGCCGAGGCCTTGGTTAAATTTTCTATTCAGACACTATAGGGTTTAAAAGAAGGTATCTATGGTTTAAATTACAAAATGGGCTTGTGGCCCAGTAGCAAGGGGAGCTGCAAAGGAACTATAAGGTGGCGTCATTAGCAGGTGAAGAGGCCCAAGTTATGGCCGCTTGGAGCCCATGTATTTGGGCCATTTTTGGCACTTAAAGGATGAGCATGTGGAATGACAATAAGGCTTAAAATTAGGAGGGATTAAATAACTATGATAATATGGATAATGTGCTGATAAAGGAAGGAAGAGGTGGTGTTATTTAGGCCTCTTTTGGAGGTGTGAATGGATAAAGATAAGGGAGAAAGAGTAAGAGTTATCTGTTGAATAGCTAGTGGTGGCCGAATTTCCATCTCTTGGAGGGGGAAGAAATCGGTTTCAATATGCCAGAGGGGTGCCAAAATTTCCCTCATTAATTGATTAGTTTTTAGTTCGAGGAAGGGGCATTTTCGGGTTTTAGGTAGTAGGTGCTGAATTCTCATTATTTTCCTGAAGCATAGCTTTTTGATTTTCTTTCACTTTATTTTTTCTCTTCCTAATTTCGACAACTAAGGGTTCTTCTTCCCCTTTTCAGCCTAAACCAAAAACTCCTAACTTTACTTTCCTCTCCACTTTCATACCATAGCTGATTCATATTGAAAAGCCGAAACGTCTGAGCCTCTCTATTTTTCTTTTCAGCTTTCTCATCCAGTTTTTCCTAATCATTGTCGAATCCTGTCCACTATTAGGCTAATACCGAAATCTCTTAAGTATCATTCGGATCAGCGGTGATAAGGTAAGAGTGTTCTCTTATTCCTTTGTTATTTTTGGGTATTTGAGACCATAGCCGAATGACTAGTTGGTTGTTAGGCCATCTTTAGTTTGACGTATTCACTGATCTCGTGTTCTTTTTAGGCGGCATTTTGGGATTTGAAGGAGATGTAATTGCCTAGGTTTCTAAGCCAGAAATCGTTATCTTTCGAACCACATTACTTTTCGAGATTTCAAGGTAAGGGTTGTCTTTAGATTTCTATTAGATTCGCTATCGTAATTGTGATCTTAACCATATGTTATGATGGTAGCAATCGGTAAGGTATTTTGATGGAATTAAATATCGATCGTAAAGGAGGGATTGGATCATTAAACCAATCCCTAAGTTTAAGCGGCGGTGTCAGCAGTTGGGATTGGCCGCCGGGTTGTGAATCGGCTTGACAAAACCTTAGGCGTTAGCGATCGTAGTAGCTCTTGATTATGTCGACTTAGACAATATCGTCTTGTCAGTAATCAGGTGTGTAGATCTCTATCACACTAGTTAATCTGTATTATATGTATGTTATGGGCTAAAAGTCAGAAAATGAGGCTATATGAATAGTCGATACCCGTAAAGGGTAGGCAAGGGATGCCAGGTACGTAATCCTAGAAACCTCTCTATGTGTATCGAAGTATGTGAAAGTCTGTGATCTGTTTAGATAGTATAATGTTCTGATTATTGCACGTATGTATGCATAGGATGGGATTGATATGATAAAGTGGAAGAAGGTCGCATAGCGATCGGTGGCTTTACCATATAGGTCACATAATGATCGAGCTTTATGACAGTGTAAATTGTCGAAATACTACAATGTATTATTAAGGTCGCATGGTGATCGGTGGCTTTGCCACATAGGTCACATAGTGATCGATCTTTATGACAAAGACAAATTGCCGATATTGTGTGTAGAGATGGAGGGTGATTGTAGAAATCCCCACGGTGTGATGGTTGGTGCGGGCGTTTGTAGATGATGGACTCTTAGGATTGGGATGGGATATGTTGCATGTAAATATTCTATTGCCATTGTGTATGGGCCAAGGACCATAATGTGTTTGTGGGCCTCAAGGCTTTTATGTGTTTTCGGGATTTGCACACTGAGTCTTGGTGACTCACCCTTTTATTTTTCCCAACTTTTGAGATGAACAGTAGATCGTGGACATAGGACCCGAGGCGGACACGAGAGGCCATCAAGTCTTTTCTCTTCATAAGACTATTTTCAGTTTTTCTTTACGTTTCAATTTTGAGATTATTTTTGTAATAAGGCCTCCATAACTTAGGTTATCGAACTATTTTTTTTTTTTGTATGTTACATCTTATAAACTTATGTTTTCAAAGTCTTAATTATAAAGTGAAAGGCAAATGAGTTTTTCCAGCATGTTCAATGCAAATGTTAAAGTTTCTTCAAAAATGTCACAATTAATGATTAATCGGTTAAAATAAACTGAGATTTTCAAAACCCTTCAAAGCAAAGTTTTCAACATTCAACCCGTAGCATACCATATTCGGTCATGACGTATGGGCTGGGTTTGGGGTGTTACACTGCGTACATATTCAACGACAATTCGACAAGTGAGAAAATCCTGGCTGAACCTTAGCAATAGATAGGATACGAATGACATGTCATTAAGGGTTATGTGATTTGGGTGCTGGTTCGTACGTCCTACCAGTGGCTGAGTTATCCGAAATGTGTTGTGGATTCTCATCAGCTTATGTGAGCAGCACCGTGTAGCTTCGTCATAACCTTCAGCTTGTGTGAGCAAACTCGTTGATAGCTCTAGTGTGAGCATTATATGTGATAGGAAATTGAGATAGCTTCGGCTACATATGTGGCCCTTAAGGTGCAAGATTCTCGAGTATCCGATATTATTCTAAATGGTTCAACAGGTAAATCAATGATGTGGATGAGCATGTATTTGATACGAGATGGAACAGGTATGTACATAAACCGTACAAGCATTGAATCGAGGAAACTTGTGAAATGTATACTAACCTTGTGAATGAAAATTGTCGTAGGTTGATGTTTTAAAATGAGATATGTTATGATATGTTTAAATTGCTTAAATTGTACGTAATTGATAAGTTAAGCTTATTGATATACAAACTAACTAAGATTTATAGCTTAATTTATTTATTTTTCATGTTTCACAGTGAAATCAAAGCTTGTTCGGATTTAGGAATCATCGAAGACTTCATCACACTATCCAACTATCACTTTGGTACTTTTAAACATAAGTATTTTGAGTATATGGCATGTATAAGGACTTTGGTCATGTTGGTATATGTGTTGTTAATGAATTTAGTCATTTGAAATGTGTAACAACCCGATTTTGGGTCTAGTCGAAACAATGGTTTCGGGACCACAAATCTGACGCAATAAATTTATTTTAACTATATTTTTATGGACTACAATTTTATGGAATGATTTCGTGAAAAATTTTGTTCGAAAATTTTGATGCTTAGGCATTCAATTTAGCTAAAAGGACTATATTGTAAAAGGTACAAAATGTGTGTTCTAGAAGTTAGAGGTGTTTAATTGCTATGAAATTTTAAATTGGAGGTCCTTAAATGGTAATTAGACCATTATATTTTAGTATGGACAAAAAATAGAAATGGTTAGGTGAATTTTTGAACTTAGGCATTAAGGGCATTTTGGCCATTTGGTAAATAAATACAAAATAAAACAAATAAAAGTGTCCATTTTCTTCAATTTAGTCCCTTGTGCCGAAAATTGAAGAGAAGCCATAGCTAGGGTTTTTGCCAAGCTTTCAAGCTCGATTGTAGGTCCATTCTAGCCCCATTTTTAATGATTTTTATATTTTTGAGATCTTTGCAACCTAATCTAGCTATTTCAAGGACTATTTTGAAAAGTTGTCAAAGTCTAAAATTTTATCCATGTTAGATATTTTTATATTTTGATGTTTAATGGTAGAAAATGTATGTTTCATGTTAGATAAACAACTTTTACTAAGTGATTTTTGATTAAAATGCCTAAAATGACCTATTTGTAAATGTTGTAAAATGAGTAGTAAAAGTATGATTTAATGAAAAATGTGGGCTCTAATGAGTTTGAAAATGGTTCGGCTAGGCTTGGGTTTTGAAGAAACTGACTATATTTCGTTTTACAAGCATAGAGACTAAAGTGTAAAATGTTGAAAAGTTAAGGGCAAAAATGTAGTTTTTCCATAATTTTTTTTGGATTGGATTGAATAATATGAGTATTAAATGAGTTAAATTTACTGTTATAGATCAATAAAAATGAAGTCCGGACCTATATTGAGGAAAAAACAAAGTGTTTGACAATTAGGTCTATTTTCACTATTTTGTACCGAGGTAGGTTCGTATGTTAATAATGCAACGTTATAATTGTATTTATAATGTTTTGATGATGCATAAATTGTATGATTGACTATATGGGTATAATTAACGAAGTTTTGACAAGCGAGAAAATCTCGGTTGAACCTTAGGAATAGATTAGTATACAAGTGACATGTCACTTGTAACCCATGTGATTATGTGATTATGTGACTCGGGCACTGGTCCTGTACGTTCTACCGGTGGCTGAGTATACTGACATATGTTGTGGATACTTGATAGCTTGTGTGAGCAGCACGTGTAGCTACGTCTTGATTGAAAGATTGTGTGAGCAGGCCCGTTGATAGCTCGAGACGAGCCTATATGTGATGAGATTTGTGGTAGCATTGGCTACATATGTGGAACTTATGTGCAAATCCTTTCTTGTATCCGATAGTATTCCAAGTGGTTCAACGGGTATGTCAAAGACAAGAAAGTATGTGATTATGTTACGAGTTAGTACAAGTATGTACGAAAAACTCAAAGGAAATAGATTCAATATATGATGAACTATTGGTAAGAATATGATTGAGTATGTTATGTTCATGAATTTTTAATGAAATTTGTGTTGATTCAATATTATGTTATGCATATGATAAATTGATAATTAATGTTGTTTATTATTTGCATATGAACTTACTAAGCTATATAGTTTACCCTTTTTCTTTCCCTTATCTTATAGTGTCACCAAGCTAGCTCGGGATCGGAGATCGTCGGAGATCCATTCACACTATCAATCATTATTTTGGGTACCATTAAAATGTCAATATTTTGAGTTATGGCATGTATAGAGACCTGGTCATTTTGTTATATGTGTCATTGTTAATGTGGCCAAATGTATTGACATATTATGGGTAATGATTTCATTTTGTATATGGCCATGAATGTTGGCTAATGATGGTTATGAGTAGCATTATATGTTGATACCATTCATGAATGTGGAAACTTGCATGATTTGTGTTGATAAATTATGATGCTAAAGCATGTTAGATGTTATCATGTGGATGTGATGTTAATACCTTGGTTGTGGATGTTTTGGTTGGCCAAGTATGCTTGAATTGGTATTATATGATGTTGTGTAGGTATGTGCATGGAAAGGTGGAAAAAGGCTTGGTAAATAGCCTTCTTTTTTCCACACGAGTAGATACATGAGTGTGTGTCTAGGCCATGTGTGACACATGGCTTGCCACACGGGTGTGTGTCCCCTGCATCTTAATTTTGAGAAACAGAGTGCTCATAATTGAGCACATGGGCAAAGACATGGGCGTGTGTCTCGGCCGTGTGAGGGACACGGCCTCAGGCACGGGAATGTGTCCCGGGCGTGTGAAATCTGCACCTATTTTATGAAAAGAATCATGGAAATTAAATGGACCACACGCCTAGCACACGGGCATGTGACTTGGCTGTGTGACTTCAATTTGTTCATGAGTTACAAACAGAGAGTTACACGGCTTAGGGACACGAGCATGTGTGACCACACGGCTTAACCACACGGGCATGTCCCAAAACCACAGAGCATGTGACCCCTGTTTCTAGCAAAACATTTTCTAAGTTTTGTAAAAATTTCCTAAGTGCTCGGTTTAGTTCCAAACCACTACTAAAGCATGTTTTTGGCCTCGTACGCTCGTATTAGGTACTTTATGATTGATTATGAATGGTTTTAATGTGGACACAAATTTATAACTTTATTTGTATTTTTGCTTGCGATGTAAGTCCGGTAATACCTCGTACCTTATTCCGGCATTGAATATGGGTAAAGGGTGTTACAAAATGGCTTGTAAATATTAAGAGTTTTGTTTTGTATATAGCCATGAGAGTTGGCTTAATTTGGTTGGTTTGTACAAATAGGTGCGTATGGCTTGTGTTGTGAGTTTGTTTATTGATGTATGATGCTTGTTGATTATATGTATTGTGGATGTCAAATGGTTGATATTTGAGAATTAGTCTGCTTATTTGTTTAGGCAAAATGATGCATAATTGTAATATGCCATTTAGGTGATTTGTGATTATGAGTTAGCATGAATGAAATAGTCAAATTTGATACTTATGTATATTGTGGTTAATGGTATGAGAATATCATGAATTAACCTTGATTGGAGTTCATTTGGAATGCCTGTTATATGACATGTTTTGGGTGCCAATTGGGTTGATGTAGGTGTAAGCAAGTTTGGGTGGCAAAATGGCTTGGTAAATAGCCTATTTTTGTCCATACGGGTAGAGACACAGGCGTGTGTCTCAGCCGTATGTGACACACGGTCAGGTTACAAGCCCGTGTGTCCTCGGGCGTGTGACTTGGTTGCCTGGCATAAGTCAGTATACCCTACAGGATTGGCACGGCTTAGCACATGGCCTGGCATACGGGCGTGTGTGGCCATTTCTTAGGGCACACATGCTAGCCACATGAGTGTGTGTGTTGGCCATCTGACCCAAGTTAGAGAGTTACACTGGGTCAGACACGGGCTGGAAACAGCCATGTGACCCAATTTTGAATGTCCACACGGCCTATGACACGACCATGTGATCCCATTTTGAATGTCCATACGGCCTATGACACGGGCGTGTCTTTTGCCGTGTGAGACACACGGCCGGGCCACACAGGCATGTATCCCCTGTAGTTTGAAAAACTTTCTAAGTTTTGTAAAAATTTCTTGAGTTATTGGTTTTGTCCCTAACCGCCATGAATGCATGTTTTGGGCCTCGTAGGCTCGTATTAGGGACAATATGATTGATATTGAATGATGATTACATGAAATTGAAAAATATATGTGAAATATATGTTTATTTGTGTTATAAGTTCAGTCATGCTCCGTAACCCTATTTTGGCGTTGAATACGGGTAAGGGGTGTTACACTTAGTATATGTTTATTTGGTCTACTATTGATGTTTGGAAGTGATTAGGAGGGCTAGAGTGATCGATTTTGTGAGAAATCAAGTTTTTGACTTGATGATACAAACCCGATAAGGTGACTTTAAGTGAGAATTTCATGTATCCTAATTGATGAAAATTTATGCTTATTATATCGTTTGAAAGGTGGTAATATCTATTTTATCTTTATTGAAGCTCCAAATCTTGAAGAGGATCGTGCTAATCGAAATCGAAGCTTGGATTTACTTTGTTGATCACTTGATTGTGGTTGAGTTAGTTGTGTGGTGAGTGTTATTAAAGAGAGATTTGGTAAATTGACCTTTACTTATGCTTAATTAGATGATTAATTATTGATTGCAAATATTTAATTGAGTTTTGGTTGGTTAATTTTGCAAGATTATTGATATATGTTTAAGTGATGAAATTTTTGTTAAGTGTTGGTATGTGAGCATCTAGTGGTTTTATCTGTTTGGTTTGATTTATTATAATGGTGAACTAAACAAGCATGCTGGAGTTTTTGGTTCATGGTATGTTGATATTTCAATTGGTAAATGAACATTGATAATAGGTAATTGGTATGATAGATTTAATTTGATGTTAAAATGGCTTTGTTGATTCACATATGCATTTTGGAACTTTAAATTGAGCACATTATTGAATAAAATTATGTTATGATTGATTAGTTTTATTGGCATTATAGCATGGTGGATCCATTGGATATAGTTGGCATGCTATAGGATTTGTGAGTACTCACCATATTGATATGTTATTTGTGAGCAATAAGGCTATAGGTTGACTGATTTGGAGTAGATAAGAGAGTGTTGAGCTTGTGTCTCCACTCAACGGGACTGATTTGGGGCAATATAAAGAAGCGCGTGGCCTCGGCCCGCTCAATCCGGGATTGATTCTGATTCTAATTGGGAGTTAGGAGATCTATTTATTTGATGTATGATTACCCGATTAAGCCATGATTGTATATGCCAATGTAAATGTACGAAATTTTATATACTAAATTGATGATTATATGCCATGATTAATTATGAATTTTGATACTTGGTTGAGCATATGACATTAAACTATTATGGATTGATATTGTGATTGAAAATTTGTATTTGATTGGTTTCAATTTAAGTATGATTTGGGTGCCAATTTACTCATCATTTTATTAACATTCACTAAGCTTTTAAGCTCACACCTCTCATTCATGCAGTTAACCGAGGAGATTGAGGAGTTGAGGAGCCGAGCAATAGGGTTCCAAGAGATTAAGGCTCGGTAGAGATTTAGTTAGACGTTTTACAGATGTTAATCAGGCATTGTGGAACTTCAGGGACTTAGTTTAATTTTGGTTATTATTAGAATTAGACATTGGACATTTTTAATTTTGGATGGTTTTATAATATCATATATGCATGTTTGAGTTTGATTATTGAATAATTTACGGTGTATTGTTAATTGATAACACGGTGATTGATAACACGTGTGTGAGGCATGATGTTTACACAAACCATTATTTAAATGAAGCATTCATGGAGTAGTTTACTAGCGACTAAGGTACGCCACTTGTTTGAATTAATCAGAGGATGATGCGCATGAAATTGAATGTTTAATTCTATTAATTGAGGCTTAATTGGCATTGATAAATTCAACTGAAGGTGTATGAATATGTATGATATTTAATTGTAGCTAAATCGGGTTTAAAATCAAACTTTTTGCACAAAAAAACTGCAGTGCACTGTTGGGGGTTTGATTTCTAGTCATTTTAAATTGGTTCTCAAGTTCATTTAAAATTCAAATTAATCCTATAACTTGATAAGTCTAATTAGAGCATTAAAAGATAAGAAAACTTGATAAAATTTTAGGAGTAGACTTTTAATTGAAAAAATTTGTTAGAAATGCACTTAATTTAATATTCGGTGTATTACCGATAGTTTGAAATTGTTATGATTTAGTCCTTAATGATAAAACTTGAATTAGACATAGAAAATAAACTTAGAATAAGCTAAAAATTTTAGGGCTTACAGAAATTGACTAAAAGAGGGTTGGTAAATGTATTGATCCAAATTCAAGTTACTTTAACTGTAGGTGGTAAAATGACAAAAATGCCCTTAAGTTAAATTATTTATAAAAAGTTTAAAATTGGTTCACAAATTGCTTCTGCATTAATAAATAAATAATAAATGGATAAGATTGAGGTGTTATAAGATTGGGGTGTGTCGTGGGAGGTCGTTAGCTAGAGAGTCACTCAGGTGGCTAATGTAACGCTTAAAATTCGGGCTGGTCCATCCCTGTAACACCCCATACCCGGCCTAGACGTTATGGCCGAATCTGGCGGTGTCACATTGAAGTGTTTAGCATAAAACTTGTTGTCATTGAAATCCTCAAAATCAATTAATCATTTTGTTATTAAGCGGTGATTCCAAAATGGGTTGTTCATTTCCAAAGCGTGCATCATTAAAAGCTAATCACTTTTAAAACATTACTAATTCAAAATCTCATTTATTGCGAAAGTTTTTTAGGAAATGTTGCGAAAACGTGGTGTCTTTGAAAACAGTTACCTTTTGAAAACCCGTCTTTTTCTACAACTAGTAGTTTATATCAAACTAAATAAATAAAAACCCCAATTTAAAGTTTATAACTTTAAAGAGGCCTTATTACATAAAAATACCCAAATTTAGTTACTTATAAATTGAAAGCTAAAAATGAAAGATGATGCGGTTGTGTGGCCATCATCGAGTCCCTCGCAGCACTGACCCGCCTACGATTGGGGATTTTCTGTACAGTTAAACATAGGGGTGAGTTTATGAAAACTCATTGTCTAATACCCTAACAAGTAAACAGTCAATTAAACAGTAGATAAATACAGTTTGGGCCTGAGCATGTTACAATAATAGTCCAGTTTAGTCTGGGACTAAGCCCTTTCCTGTAATAGTAAATGATTGGGCTTGAGTCCATCACAAAGCCAGTAATCAGTAGGGCCTTTGCCCAATTTCAGTAATAGTATTAGTGGGGCCTTGGGCCATAATAGTGACAGATATCACCATGCAAAGGAATAAAGACGTAATATCATTAATCGGTGCAGTAATAGTACAATATCATTAATCAGTGCAGATATACAGTCAGAAATCCTACCCAATCCAACCTCTACACACCACTCCGTCCCATCAAACATACCATGTGGGGATAAAATCGATCCACCCAGCCAGACATACCAAGATCAAGATCGATTCAAAAGACTAAACAAGATTGCAAAGAAAGTTGCCAGTAAAATAAATAGCATATAGCCATTAGTAGGTCCACAGTCGTCTTGGGCGACCCGTGTGACCTTATCAGTACAGTACACTTCCTCTAAATACAACAACCCATCCCCATGCAATATGTCGTGACGTAATATCATACATGTATGCACAATATCATGCTCAATCATAATCATACATATCATAGAGCAAATCAGTCATACATAACATAAGGCCATAACAGTCATTTCATCTCCTATGGGTATAACAGTCATTTTACCCTATGGGTATAACAGTCATTTTACCCTATGGGGTATTTTGGTCATTTTATCCTATGGGGGTATTTCGATCATTTTACCCTATGGGGGTATTTCGGTCAATTTACCCTATGAGGATATTTCGGTCATTTTACCCTATAGGGGTATTTCAGTCATTTTACCTTATGGGGGTATTTCGGTTATTTTACCCTATAGGGGTATTCTTGACATTTTACCTTATGAGGGTATTTTGGTTATTTTACCCTATGGGGGTATTTCGGTCATTTTACCCTCTGAGGCTCTTTCGGTCCTTTTATATCAGTTTGGGATATTGGGAAACAAATGAGAAGCATTTCTCTCTTAGTCGAATTCCTGAGTGCCAGAGTTCAATTTCGGTACAGCACTCCCTCCACTCTCTCTTCCCTTGATTTTTTCCTATTATCTTTCCACAACAACAACCTCCTCAAATCCCAATATTCTCTCCTCAAATCTCTCCAAATATCCCTCCTTAAATTTCTCTATAACTAGTTCAAACTCCACTCAGTAGTATTTCAATCCAACTTTACCACCCACACGAATTAGGTAGCAAAATAAATACTCCCTTTGTGATGAGCCACCACTCAAACCTTAGACCCCATGTACACTCCACACGCCTCTTACCACTAAACCAACAACTCCTTTGTATCATATTTTAACCACAATAATTTAAGAACCTTGTAACATTTTAAATTGGGGGCTCTACATTTGTAATGTGTTATGTGTGTATGCTGTGCTATGTGTGTTATTCTGGTGTGTTTAGAGGTCTCGAGAAGGCTCGAGGTTAAGCCTAAGCCTTGGTAAAATTTTGTTTTTAGGTACTGCAAGGGAGAGCCAGTTGAAGTGGGCCTTAAGGGTACTTAAGTAGGGTAGTTGACACAAGAATCTAATTGTAACACCCCAAACCCGGTCAATACGCATACGTAATAGAATCGGTATGTCACTAAGGAAAATAATTTTTGAAAGAATCGAATTAACAATTAAATTTTTGTGAAAAACTCTTTGTAATTCTTTATTTGTCGAAAATAAGTTAAAATTGAAATTTACTTCGAAATTACATAAAACTTTAAAACTTAGTTGATAAATCATAGGATAGAAAACATTTATATCTTTTAAGAAAATTCAAGTATCATTTTGGAAAATCCGTTTGCAATTGAGTATAGAAACTTGAATTTTGGAAATCACTTAATCTTGAAAACATTTAACTTGTAATTTTACTATTGAACTATTCATGTTACCCGATGGTAAGATTTTTAAAACCATTGCGAGTTTTTAGTTTAGAAAACTTTGGGCTCAATTATTAAATTAACCAAGTAATTTAAAAGCCATATTTTAAACATATTCAAAACATAAAAATAATCCAAAACATAATTAAACAGGCCTTATTACAAATCCATAAAAATATGAAAACCAAATTAAAATAAAGTACCCAATTGGAAATTCATGTAAAACCAAATTTTATTGCATGGCCTTCTCGAGTTCATCCGGCTCCTCATCCACAAACTCACGAATCACCTAAAAAGATAAGGGAGAAGGTGTGTCACCAAGACTCAGTGCATATTTCCTCTCCCGGGTAAATACCACATACTTACAAAAATTATAACAAAGCAACATATATGTATAATGCACCCAACCTAGCCATCCATAACTCCTTTTCTACCCCTGTGGTACCAAACCATTGGTGGCGCTAAACCACGGTGACCAAGTCACGATATAAATCCATCGTGGGGCCAACCCACGTGTGATACCAAATCATGGCGACGATCCCATATCTCAAAAGTGGGGCCAACCCACGGTGGTGTTAACCAGGGACGAGTCGCTATGAGGTGCCAAACCTCCGTGTCCGAAGACACGAATGTGATACCAAATCACCGGTGGTGCCAAACCACCGGTGACCAAGTCACGAATCATCAAGTTGTGGGGCCAACCCGTGTGATACCAAATCATGGCGACGATCCCATATCTCAAAAGTGGGGCCAACCCACGGTAGTATTAACCACGAGGGACGAGTCGCTATGAGGTGCCAAACCTCCGTGTCCAAGACACGAATGTGATACCAAATCTTTGGTGACCAAGTCACGATATCAATCTTCCCTCCTCTCATCATACAGTGCAATATGACATAATAATTCGTGTATGCGATGTCATGTATGCTAGACATATATTAAATATAAGTATAACATGAATTACCATCATAATCGATAGACATAAAACAACATAATCATGCTAATCAACCTCTAAGGGTATAACCGTAATTTTACCTACCAAAGGTATTTTAAGTAATTTATCCACTAAGGGTATTTTCGTAATTTACCCACAAAGGGTATTTTAAGTAATTTACCCACCAAGTGTATTTTCAGTAACTAACCCACCAAGGGTATTTTAAGTAATTTACCCACCAAGGGTATTTTCATAATTTACCCACCAAGGGTATTTTCAGAACTTACCCACCAAGGGTATTTTAAGTAATTTACCCACCAAGGGTATTTTCAGTAATTTACCCACCAAGGGTATTTTAGTAATCTACCCACCAAGGGTATTTTCATAATCTACCCACCAAGGGTATTTTCAGTAATCTACCCACCAAGGGTATTTTAATTTACCCACCAAAGGTATTTTCAGTAATTTACCCACCAAGGGTATTTTAGTAATTTACCCACCAAGGGTATTTTCATAATTTTGTACCTGGAATGGCCTTTCCGATGTATCTTTCCGATGTGGGATCCCTTCACAAGAGAGTTTAAATTCAACTGAAACTCTTATCGTCCACTCTGCAAAATAAATACTCCTTACTTCTCATGAGATTGAACCTAGGCTCCCTTATAACATAATCCTTTGCTAGCCACTTTACCAACTAGCTCCTTGTGCCTCAAACCATGCACAATTAAATATAACCCTATGGCCAAGGTCTAAATTCATTTAATAAAATAATCAAAAGGAATGCAAACGCTACAACTAGAACCTTGGACCTCCTTCCTTCCTTGTGGCGTCACTTTGCCACTACACCACACACACCACTTGTGTCATTTTCCTCCACATTTTATTCTTAAGGCCTACCCGCCAACCTCCAAGGTTTTTCACCTAAAACCAAAATTTTCCCAAAGCTAATATTTGATCCGGGACTTCATAGAAGCCCCTAACCTTCCAAAATCACTTATCTAAAAGGTCCAACTTGCACTTAAGCCGATCTCCTATTCTCCAAAAAATTTTAAACGCTACTACGCCTAAGGCCCATTGGGCTCAATCCTACTAGGCCTAATTTCAGGATGTTACACTAATTGGTAAAGTGGCAGGGAGTCACCACTCAAGGTGTAGGTGGGTGACGCCATAGGGAGGTTGTGAGGGAGCAGGTTCGAATTGCGCTGACAGAAAATAGGAGTGTTATTTTTGTGCCTAAGGAGCCTGAGTGATGGATTCCGCAGGGACTCTACATGGGTGAGTGTGGATTAAGTCCAAAGATATGAAGATGAGGATAAGAGGAAAATGTGGGATAAGATATGAGTGTAGGTGTCGCCTAATGTTGGACACTAGGAGCAAGGGGGAATTGGTTTTGGTGCGGCTAGGGTGTGCCGAATTTTTACTTGGGAGCATAGGCTTTTTGTTCTGAAAAATAATGCATTTTCAGCTTTTGGGTTAGTATGTACTAAAATTGTGTTCAGTAAAGTGAGAGTTCTCTTCTTATTTTTGGCATTTGAGGTTTTCTTTCTCCTCTTCTTTTTCTACCAAAATCGAATTCACTTAGGTCCTACCGAAAGTTTTTCTTCTTCTTTACCATTCCTATCACTTCTCCCAATTGTTTCTTCTCCCAATTGTTTCTTTCTCTGAGGCCAAAACCCATAACTCCATTCTCATCTCCACTTCTATCCTATAGCCGGATGTCCCTTGCCCATAGTTCTCTCCTCTGTATTCTTCCACAAGTTGAATCTTCATAGTCTTTCTCTTGTTCATCTTTTCTTCTAATCTCTTCTAAAACTGAAAACCCTAGGTCTCATCTGTGGCTTTATTTTATTTCTTTCAGCTTTTCAATCTTCTTCCTGTCATTGTCATTGCCTTTAAAAGTTCAAGGAGTAGTATTTCCGACAGACTTGATGGAACTATCGTTCGGCGAGTTTGATCTGATCTTAGGCATGGACTGGCTAGTTAAGCATCGTGCAAACTTTGATTATGCTGCTAAGCACATTATATTGAAGACTTCTAAGGATAAGGAGGTGATGGTGATAGGAGAAAGAAGGAATTACCTGTCCAATGTGGTTTCTACACTAAAGGCTGAAAAGATGGTGCGAAAAGAGTGCGAGGTTCCTAGCTTTCATCAACGCTTTGGATGCCAAGGAATTGTCTGTAGGGGATGCAATAAACCGTAAAAGTAACATATTTTAATCCCACATTTGGCATGTTTTCGGATGATTTAGCCCTTGATTTATGTAAAAAAGTTCTCTTAATCCTTTCTTTTTATGTTTTATACTTAGGAAAGCACCCGAGGATGAAAAGAACAAGAAACGGGCTTAAAACGGGCCAATTTGGGCCAAAGTGGAAATCGAAACGGCCTGGACTTCAAGCCACACTACCGTGCCTCGACAATTAACTAGAACACGGCCTAACCATGATTCACACGGCCATGCCTCCATCAACAGACCCGAACACGGCCTGAAGTCGATTCACACGAGCGTGTGCCATGGCCGTGCCCCTGTCATGGAAAAGAGGAATTTCACTCGAAAAAGGATACTTAGGGAGAAATAAACACATTCCAATGCCTATTCAAACACCCTATTAGGAATTCTACTTGAATTAGGATATGTAAGGGCCAAGTAAAGCATCTCAAAGTCTATATAAACACCCTAGCAGGCAACTTAAGCAGGGAGTTTGATGAAGCCTTCTGCAAGGGCTTTTGTCGGTCAGTGAGGTAGTCAACTGGGCCTAGAAGTTGAGCCAAAAGATCAAATTTGTGGGAATCACTCGAAGATAGCCAGTTTATCCATCTCAAAAAGTCAAAATTCTACTCAAGACGGCGGATTTCTCCTTCAATTCCTTCAGGGTGTTTTAGGGATTTCTTATGTTTTGTTTTATCTTTTCTCTTGAGATGTTTTATTTTATCATTATGAACTAAACCCTTCAGATACCTAAAGGGGATGAAACCTAACTGAATCTTGTAATTGTTTTCTAAGCTGTATGATAAATACTTAGTTTGTTCTTAATTATGTGTGCTTAATTCTTGTGTTGATATTTTCGGGATATTAATTCAAGTGTGATGTGCTTTGGTGGTGGAGCAAAAGTCCCTGCCTAAGAGTAGATCTATCATAATTAAGCGGAGTTGATCTCGCGCCTAGAGATAGGGTGATGAGATTTTTCCGGATTAGGGTGAAACCTAATATGGGAGTCCGTAGCTCAAGTTAATGCGATTCTAGGGGTTTTAATTAGAAAGAGATTTTGGTTAATCAGCCTAGGGTTAGACATTATTCACCTCAAGAGAGGGTTTAACATAAATTAGGGGGTCCTACGGATCAAGCTAAGTGAATAAATCGTCTGGTTTAGTGTTAGATAACAAGTGAAATTTAGGTGGATTCCTTCTAGGGTATCGTCAAAATCAACAGAGTTTTTCTAAAAGTTAATTCTTCAATTTGTTCTTTTTGTCTTTGTATCTTAGTTTATTACTAGTTAGTTTTTAATCAACCAATCACTTCATATTTAGGCTAAATAATAGAAAGAAAGTGAGTATTAGTACTTTTAGTTCCTTTGGGTTCGACAATCCAGTCTTGCCTAAACTATACTACTGTTCGATAGGTGCACTTGCCTTAAGTCTTTGTCAGAGTTAGTTTCCAGGTTTGATCATTCTCTTTATAAATTTTAAAACTCGCCAATTAGACGATCAAGTTTTTGGCGTCGTTCTGGGGAGATAAAATATTAAGAAAGCCCTATTTTAATTACTTTGGCCTTTTTTATTTTTTTTTATTTTTACAATTTAATTTTTATTAGTTTGCTATTTTTCTTTTATTCGATTTTGGAAGATAATTTTAGTCTATAGAAGCTGGCACTGAATAATTATCAATGTCTCTCACAGGTACACCCAGAAATACAATATGATTTGAATTTATGAGGCATGGCGAATCTTGAGTACCTACCCTAAGGATATGGCATGTAAAACAAGCAAGCTCACTATAAGGGTAACTATTCTAAACAACAAAATAATTTTTATAATGAAACTTATAATGCAGGTTGGAGGTATTATCCCAATTTCTCGTGGGGTGATCAAAATAGCCAAAGACTGAAACTCCCTCGAGATTTTTAGCAACCACCTCACCAACAGGAAGAGGAGTCGAACATTGAAGAGATGCTGACAAAATTCATGGCAGCCACAGATACCCGTCTCCAAGACAATGAGACCACCCTTACGAATCAACAAACATCGACTGAAGGGATCAAGAACCAAGTTGGCGAACTTACGAAGTCAGTTGGGGAAATTACTAAGTTAGTTGGGGAACTTGCTAAGCTGATCTCAGAACTACAACAAGGAAGCTTGCCAAGCAATACTAAAACTAACCCGAGAGAGCAAAATCAAGCCATTTACGATAGTGAAGGGTTAGATGTACCAAACCCCAGGGAAGAACCTGTGGTATGTAAAGGTAAGGTTGAGGTGTGCCATGATTTACCAAACCGGATAATTACAAAGTACCAAGCTCGATGCGCCATACCCCAAGACGACAAAGAAAGACCACACAGAGGAAGAATACATTAAGTCTCTCAAACTTCCAAAGAAATTTCATATTAACTTGCCATTTCTTGAAGCTCTTCGCAGATACCAGATCCTAGACCTCGTGTTAATAAAGAAGAAATTCATGAGGAATGAAGGCTTTGGAGCGATGAACTAGACGAGTGGAAGGCACACTTCAAAGAGAGACTAAAAACACACGAAGAAAAAATAATAAACTCCATGACGAACTTAATAGTGTGACAACCTAGCTTAAGATAGGAGATCAGGTACTCAAAATCTCCCCAAATGGAACAGTCGAGGTAACTAGTCCTAAAATCAGCACCTTTAAGGTAAACACTACTCGACTTAAACTTTATATCCATAACTGAGTTGATCGCACGAAAAATGATTTTCACCTCCTCAAACCACTATGACCATACAAATAACAGGTAAGTCTCGCTCAAGACTTTAAACGAGCGCTTCTCGGGAGACAACCCGAGCACTAACCTCATTTTTATTTTTATCTTTATTTTTATTTTTATTTTCCCTTCTTAGCATCCAAATAAACCAAAAGTGCAGATTTTCAGACCACACGACCTTGCACACGGCCGTGGCCGTGGCCGTGTGGGCACCACAGGTAGGTAAAAGGGCGTGGCCGTAAACGTGTGGCAACAAGCCCAAATTTTTCCCAAAACACGGGTTGCATCTCTATTTCAAGCCCCTTTTCCTTTTTCTTTTCTAGTTGTCTTTCTTCTTTCATTTTCCATTTTTTTATTTTTATTGTCTTTATTATTTTCTTATTATTCTTTATGCAATTTAGATTTAGCTTAGGATACAATAAAATCAGAATGGCTGCTTCGAGGATTCAATTTCAAATGGTTCGAGACGCTTTCCCACGTTCACCTCCAATCTTATCCGATTTCTTTTCATTGACTTCATCCAAAATGCAGGAAGTGTTACTTCTCCCCTTATCTTTTGATTTCAATATTACATGATTATTTGTCTATCTTTGTACATTAAGGGCAATGTATATCATAAGTGTCGGGGGTAAAAGTGCCAAACTTTGTGCATTATTCTTAAATCCCTGAATTATATCTAGTTCTTAGGTAATTTCCTCATATTACTAATTAGGATGAAATTTCTGATGATTTATGATTCTTATTTATATGTTTCAGAGTAAGTCATAGTTAATTGTGCATTGATAATTTTAATTTTAAGATACTAGAGAATCAAGCATGATAAGTCTATTTTTCAAAAAAAAAAAAAATCTCTAGGTTGTTGAACTAAATTTGAATATTACCTTGAAGTTTGAAATTTACCGGGATTGATATCAAAAACCCATACTTTTTGTGAGATTTTGAGCCTTATAGATCATATACTCTTTTTCATGCTCACTTTATTGATTATGAGTGTGTCAACTCTGAATTGTTATTCTAAAACATGCCTCGATTATACATGTTGAGACCATATTTTTATTTGATATACTGAGATGATAAAGGCACCTAGGTTTTAACCCATTCACTCCACTAAAAAGTCTACCTCCATAATTAACCCTTAGTGAACCCCATTGATCCTAACAACCCTTTTTATTGATTCACCCATTAATATTAACCCAAAACCCCGCTCGTATTTGTTATCACCATTGCTTTGACTACCCTTCTATCGAGAATTGATTTGATTAGTTGCCTAATTACTCTATTTCAGTTGATAAAGTTCTTTCTTATATTATATATTTATTAATTTGTCCTTAAAAAATGAATTATATTAGTTCTATGTTCTAAGAGCTTATACGTTTAAATTCAACATCTTGAAGAAGAAGTTCGTATTATTAGTATTTTAAAATTTCATGTGATATAATTATTCAAATTATTAGTTCAATTCTTTTTCTAAAGTTAGGTAATTTGTCAATTAAATCTCGATTTTAACCTTCAAAATTCAGCCTTTATCCACACCTTTAACCTAAGCCCCGTTACAACCCTGTTAAAGACCTTTTGATTTATGTATCATTTCATATTACAGTAGTGGATATTTGATTTTCAGGCAAGCCTATGGGATTAACTTTTCAGGTTCAACTTATGAGTGCTTTTCCCTGTACCTTAAACACTTTGAGTGCTTTGAGTGAATCTTTAGAGATGATGTTAATCCTTACCGGTTTTGAATTAAAAGTAATTATTTAGATAAAGGGAGACACCTATGTTTTCGTGCTACAAATATATGACTTAGAATTGTTTGAATCTTTAGGAGTCTTTGAGTTAAAATATCCATGTATAAATTATCGAAGAATTATGATGAGACATTCTTGATAGGAGTTATGAATTGTGGAAAGTTTGTTTTAATTGTAAGTTGAGAATTTTGCTTGAGGAAAAGCAAAAGCTTAAGTGTGGGGGTATTTGATAAACCGTAAAAGTAACATATTTTAATCCCACATTTGGCATGTTTTCGGATGATTTAGCCCTTGATTTATGTAAAAAGGTGCTCTTAATCCTTTCTTTTCATGTTTTATACTCAGGAAAGCACCCGAGGGCAAAAAGAATAAGAAACAAGCTTAAAATGGGCCAATTTGGGCCAAAGTGGAAATCGGCACGGCCCGAACTTCAAGCCACATAGCCGTGCCTCAACAATTAACTAGAACATGGCATAACCATGATTCACACAGCCGTGCCTCCACCAACAGACCCGAACATCGCTTGAAGTTGATTCACACGGGCATGTGCCATGGCCGTGCCCCTGTCATGGAAAAGAGGAATTTCACTTAGAAAAGGGTACTCAGGGAGAAAGAAACACATTCCAAAGCCTATTCAAACACCCTAGTAGGAATTCTACTTGAATTAGGATATGTAGGGGCCAAGTAAAGCATCTCAAACTCTATATAGACACCCTAGGAGGCAACTTAAGCGGGGAGTTCGGCAGAAGCCTTCTGCGAGGGTTTTGGCAGTCAATGAGGCAGTCAGCTAGGCCTAGAAGCCGAGCTAGAAGGTCAGATTTGTGGGAATCACTCGAAGATAGCAGTGGATCCATCTCAAGAAGCCAGAATTGTACTCAAAACGGTAGATTTCTCCTTCAATTCCTTCAGGGGGTTTTAATGATTTCTTATGTTTTGTTTTATCTTTTCTCTTGATATGTTTTATTTTATCATTACGAACTAAACCCTTTAGATACCTAAAGGGGATGAAATCTAAATGAATCTTGTTATTATTTTTTGAGCTGTAATTTGTTCTTAATTATGTGTGCTTAATTCTTTTGTTTATATTTCCAGGATATTAATTCAAGTGTGATGTGCTTTGGTGGTGGAGCAAAAGTCCCTGCTTGAAAGTTGATCTATCATAATTAAGCGGAGTTGATCGCGCACCTAGAGATAGGGTGACAAGATTTTGCCGGGTTAGGGTGAAACCTAATATGGGAGTCCATAGATCAAGTTAATGCGATTCTAGGGGTTTTAATTAGAAAGAGATTTCAGTTAATCAACCTAGGATTAGATGTTATTCACCTCGAGAGAGGGTTTAATATAAATTAAGGGGTCCTACGGATCAAGCTAAGTGAATAAATCGTATGGTTTAGTGTTAGATAACAAGTGAAGTTTAGGTGGATTCCTTCTAAGGTATCGTCGTAATCAATTGAGTTTTTCTAAAAGTTATTTCCTCAATTTGTTCTTTTTGTCTTTGCATCTTAGTTTAGTAATTAGTTAGTGTTTAATCAATCAATCACCTCATATTTAGGCTAAATAATAGAAAGAATGTGAGTATTAGTACTTTTATTTCCTTTGGGTTTGACAATACAGCCTTGCCTAAACTATACTACTGTTCGATAGGTGCACTTGCTTTAAGTCATTGTCAAAGTTAATTTTGAGGTTTGATCATTCTCTTTATAAATTTTAAAACTCGACAATTAGACGATCAGGATTTTAGAGCGGTGATAGAGTTCTCGGACTTCTTTCCTGAAGAGCTTCCTGAGTTAGTTTCGGATCGCGAGGTGGAATTTGGCATTGAGCTTCTTTCAGGAACGACTCCAGTGGCACCGAAAGAGCTAGCAGAACTAAAAGCTCAGATCCAAAAGCTGTTGGACCGGGGGTTTATCCGACCAAGTGTATCTCCATGGAGAGTGCCGGTTTTGTTCGTGAATAAAAAGGGTGGGTCGATTCATATGTGCATTGATTATTTCTAGTTGAATAAGTTAACTATTAAGAAAAAATATCCGCTACCAAGGATTGATGACTTGTTCGATCAGCTGCGAGGAGCTTCAATTTTCTCGAAGATAGATTTGGGATCGGTACCATCAATTAAGGGTCAAGGAGGCGAATATTCACAAGAATGCTTTCCGAACTCATTTTAGACATTACAAGTTTCTAGTGATGTCGTTTGGATTGACTAATGCACCAGCCAATTTTATGGACATGATGAACCAAGTCTTTCAACCCTATTTAGACCAGTTTGTGGTGATGTTGTTTCTGTCGAGGGGATTAGGGTTGATCCTCGAAAGATCCAAGCTGTATTAGATTGGAAACCTTCGAAGCCTGTGTTAGAAATTCAAAGTTTTTTGGGTTTGGCTGGGTACTACAGAAGGTTCGTTGAGGGGTTTTCATTGATTGCTACACCTTTAACCAAGTTGTTACGAAAATGAGTACCATTTGTTAGGGCCGATAAGCAACAGGAAAGTTTTGAGAAGTTAAAGAAGATTCTGACTAAGGCACCAGTATTGATTCAGCCTGAGGCTGGGATGAAATTTATTGTCTACTGTGATGCATCGTACATAGATTTGGGTTGTGTGTTAATGCAAGAAGGGAAAGTGGTAGGTATGCATCTCGTCACCTAAGGCCGCTTGAGATGAATTATCCCACTCATGATTTGGAATTATCTGCAGTGGTGTTTGCCCTAAATATATGAAGATGATATCTGTACGGGGAGAAGTCGGTTATCTATACGGATCATAAGAGTCTGAAATATTTCCTTTCCCAGAAGGAGCTGAATTTAAGACAGCGGATGTGGGTTGAGTTGCTGAAAGACTATGATTACTCGATTGAGTATCACCTGGGTAAGGCCAACGTGGTGGCGGACGCATTGATTCGTAAGGTGATATCGAATTTGAGAGCAATGTTTGCTCACCTCACCTTTATGAAGATAGTAGTTTATTAGCAGAACTTCAAGTAAAACTGACATCGGTAAGTTAGATTAAAGAAAAGCAATCGTTGTATGAATTGTTGAGTTCTCGACTTCAGCAAGTGGAAAGTGGGGAGACAGGGGATTTTGGGCTGAACAGTGAAGGGTATTATGTTTCTGTGTAAGAATTTGCATGCCGAAGGACTCAGAGCTGAGACAGATGATTCTACGGGAGGCGCATAGTAGCGATACGCTATGCGTCCCGGTGGAAGTAAGGTGTATCGGGGCCTATGTGAATTGTATCGGTGGCCTGGTCTAAAATGGTAAGTTACCGACTTTGTGAGTGAGTGTTTGACATGCCAGCAGGTGAAGGCAGAACATCAGTTGCCTTCGGGGTTGTTGCAACCAGTGAAGATTCCACTTTGGAAGTGGGAGAGGATAACGATGGATTTTGTTAGCGGGCTACCCCTAAGGCCTACTAAGAAAGATTTAGTGTGGGTAATTGTTGACCGGTTGACTAAGCCCGCACACTTCATACTGGTTCGTACTGGCTATTTGTTGCAGAAGTTTGCTAAACTGTATGTCGCAGAGATCATGAGGCTGCATGGGGTACTAGTGTCTATCATATCAGATAGGGACCCTAGGTTTACATCGCGATTTTGGAAGGCGTTGCATGAAGCTTTGGGTACAAGGCTAGATTTTCGCACAACGTTTCACCTACAGACTGATGGTTAGCTGGAAAGGGTAATTCAGATTCTGGAAGACATGTTAAAGGGCTGTGTGATTGGCTTCAGAGGTAGTTGGGAAGATTATCTATCGTTGGCTGAATTTACGTACAATAACAACTACCAGTCCAGCATTCAAATGGCACCCTACGAGGCATTGTATGGTCGTAGGTGTCGTACCCCTACTGTTGGACTGAATTAGGTGAGTGGCAATTGTTGGGTCCAAAATTGTTTTCAGAAACAAAAGAAAAGGTTAAGCTGATTTGGGACTGATTAAAAGAAGCATCCGATAGACAAAAATCCTATGCAGATCTGAAGCGTAGGGAGATAGAATTTTCAATGGGGAATCACGTCTTCATGAAAGTCTCACCTTGAAAGAAGGTTTGAAGATTTGGATGGAAGGGCAAGTTGAGCCCTAGATTCATCGGGCCTTATCGAGTGTTGAAACATGTGGGACCGTGGCTTATCAGCTTGAGTTACCCCCGGAGCTGAGTCAGATACATAATATATTCCATGTTTCGATGCTAAGGCACTATCGTTTAGATCCATCTCACGTAGTGCTAGTGGAAGAAATTGAGGTTAGACTTGATCTATCTTTTGAAGAAAAACCAATGCAGATTTTGACCGGGATGTGAAGGTGTTGAGAAGAAAGTCCGTTCCGTTAGTTAAAGTGTTGTTGCGTAATCACGATTCAGAGGAAGCCATGTGGGAGCCGGAAGATGCAATGCGACAGTAATACCCTCACCTCTTTTAATCAGGTCAATTTCGATGCCGAAATTTCTTTAAGGGGGTAGAACTGTAACATCCTTAAAATAGGGTCTAGCATTTTATGTTGTTGCATGTGTTTAGCTCGTTTAGCTTGTTGTTTGGTGTGTTTGGGGGCCCTGGAGAGGCTCGGGTTCGAGCCAAAGGTTTGGAAAAATTTTTCTTTTTGGGCACTTAAGGGGTGAGATAGTGGAGGCTAGACTTAAGTATAATTGCTTATGTTTTGATAACACAAGCTCTGCAGGTGTAAAGGTGGTGTGGTGTCACTTGTAGAAGCAAGAAGGGATGGGGTTCGAATCCCACATGTTGCATGTTGGGTTTTATTTTTTTGAGCTATGGAGGAGAGAGGGGAGACTAGGTCAAACTGTTTGAATGGATGGTGTACAGGAGATTGAGGAGTGGGACTTGGTCAACCATTTCAAATGGTGGATGGAGAGTGAGTGGGGGAGGAAATCAATGAGAGAATCAAGGGAGGGTGGAGTGTGGTGTCGGTTGGGAAAAAGTGAGAGCTTGGAAGGGGGTGAAATTCGGCTAGGGGAGTTTTAAGAGGCACATTCAGTCATATGTGTGGGGAGTGCCGAATTTTGAGAAGTTCTTTTGATTTTCATTCGGGTTTCCGTTCTTTGCTTGTGCAGTTTTTTTCTTTTCAAGTGGCTAGTGTGCATTTTCGGTCTTGGTATTTTGGAAACATTGTTTTCTTTTTCTTTATCGAAATCAAGTAACTATTCTCACTTTCTTCATCTTTTCTCCTCTCTTGTGCATTAGCCAAAACTCACTTCCTATCAATCTCTCTTTTTGCATCTTCTTCTATACCATCAACACTATAGCTGAAACTCCCTCTTTTTCTTTAGTATTTCTTCTACTCTTTTCTTCATCAACCGAGTTTTCTTTTCTTGCCAGTAGCCTAACATCTCCTTTCCATTTCTTACTATTTGGTTTCTCATATAGTCGAACCTCCTCTTGAGCTAAACTTAATATGTTTCTTCATCTATTGCTATTAGCCAAACATCAAGAAGCAAAGTGCTAGGATCTTTTTTGTCTGCCGAAAGTTCATCTTCATTCGGTTCTTGCTAATTCCAAGGTAATGGGTTCCTCTCTTCGTATGGTTTTCTTCTCTTCTCTCTTCTAAAGAATCGAAACAATTATCTTCTAACCCCTTTCTTTTTAAGCTAAATCTGAATACCCCTCTCCACCTTGAATCGTGTTGGTTCCTTCATGGAATACGAAGCTCTTGTTAAGAAGTGACTGAATCTTGGGCATCTTGGTAGAGGCCATGGCCGAATAGGGGTGGATGGATGCCCTCATTCATGATTCATTTAGGCCGATCGGCCATTTCTTTACTACTTTATTTTGCAACATCGGTCCTAACTCATGTTTTACTTATGGACTCAAACTAGTATCTAAAGGGAGTAACCAACAGTCGGGCATAGCAAAGAAGTGCCGTATTCTTGGTAAGTAGTGTGGTGTGTTGTCGCTTTCGATCTTAAAGTTTGACATATTCTAATCGAGACTTTCTTCATGGAGGCGAGTGGTAGTCGTTCTAAGGGGGTATTGATTGAGGAGTCCAAGGGGAGTGGACTCGTAGCCTCTGTTCCTAAGTTCAAATGACATAGAGTGTCAGCGGTTTTAGATTTTTCGTTGAGATGTGGAAGGGAGCCGACATCTATCTGGGATAGGCAAATTGTTGTTGTTCATGCTAGTGAGGGCGACGACGAGCAGAAGTGTAAAGTTCTTTGCGTAGTCAAGTGTTTAATCTCACACCTTTATTTGGTTTTGTTTGTGTTATACTATGTGTCGGCTAAAAGCCAAAATACCCTTAACGGGAATGCAGTTGACATACCCTAGTGGGTAAGATTGGAGATTTACCAGGTAAGTAAAATTCATGACTATACAATTTGGATAAATTAGTATGATTGTACGTATGTTCTGATTATCTGATGTACATTGATATATGCATGCATTCACCACATTATGATGATATAACATGATGCTTGGGAAAGGGATAACGTTTGATCGGGGAAGTGTACTATGGTGTCCTTCCCACATATTTCGTATTTCGGTGGCTTTGCCACATTTTGTATTTCAGAGATGAGTAGTGTGATTACCATCGAGTTGATTGTAGAAATCCCCATACGTGTGTTAGGTTTGATACTGGTGGTGTGTAGCGGATGGAATACTAGGTTAGGCTGGGTTGCATTACATTCATTATCTGTTATACCCTGTCGATAGGGCTTTGACCCAATTCGTTTCCGTATGGGCTTCGGCCAATGTGCTTCTGTGGGCTTAGGCCCAATTCTATTCGAAAGGGGAGTTACGCACTAAGTTCTCGTAACTCACCCCACTGCTTTAATTTTGCAGGTAATACCCAACATTGAGGATTTGGAGCCAGGGTGGACTCAGAGGGGCCATACATTGCTACTTTAGTAAATTTCGTTTGACTTTATTTTAAATTTTATTTTAAAATTGGGTTTATGATTTGTAATAAGGCCTTTGAGATTTATTTTTGGTTTTTATTTTTTTATTCAGTTATTGTTCACTATTAATTATGAAATACAGGATTATTCTAAAGATATCAATAACTGTTTCCAAAATGCTAACGAACAATTTACAACCTAAAAACTTTGGTTTCACTTAAACTTCAGAAATAGTTTTCAAAGTATCACCTTTCCAAAAACTCGATGAATCCAAAATCTATTTTAAACATGTTTTTGGAAATCACAATAGCAATAATAAAATGACTAAAACAATAAGCAACATGTTCTTCCTTTTGATAGTCATAAAAGCAAATGCTAACCGTTACAAGCAACAAAACTCGAAGTTTTTAACAAACGTGGAAATTCTTTAGCAACCATTCCATGTGACATGTCGGATCTGGTCGTAACGTATAGGTCGGGTTTAGGGTCTTACAGTATAATCCCAGCTTGAATAGGAATTTATTGAAAAACAGGCTTTGGCAGAGCCTTAGTGAGAATGTCTACAATCATCTTACGAAAGAATGCTCAAGCAAATGGTCATCCTTTTGTTGACTTGGTCAAGAATAAAATGCCTATCAATTTTCACATGCTTTGTTCGGCCATGTTGGACTGGGTTCTTGGGAATCTAAATAGCAGATTGATTATCATACAAGACTTCAAAGTGATCCTCCGATTAGTGCCAAGTTATTTTAGCAATTTAAGTAGCCAAATTCCTATGCATATTCCCAAAGCTAGTGCTCTAAATTCAGCATCAACACTACTTCTTGAAACAACAGATTGTTTTTTACTTCTCCAAGTTGTAAGGTTACCCCAAACAAAAATGCAGTAGCCACTAGTGGATCTTCTCTCAGTGAGATCTCCCGCCCAACTAGAGTCTGTAAAAACTTTAACAGTTTTGTCTTGTGTCTTCCTAAACGTTAGGCTGTGTCTTAGAGTTTTCTTCAAGTACTTGAGACTTCTATTTGATGCTGCCATATGTTCTTCAGTAGGATTAGTCATGTGTTGCTATATCTGGCCTCGTCAAAGATAAGTAAATAAGTTTCCCAATTAATCTTTGAAATTTCTCTCTGTCTACTAAAGACACCTCCTCTTTTTGAATCTCAAATTTGGCTCCATTGGTGTATCAACTGGCTTACAACCAATAAAACCAGTTTCTTCGAGTAAATCAAGTACATAGTTTCTTTGATTTATCACAAATCATTCTTTGGATCTTGCCACCTCCATTCTTAGGAAATATCTTAGCTTTCCCAAGTCCTTGGTTTTGAATTCCCTGTTTAACAGCTTCTTCAAATTACTCTCATCATCTCCAGTAAGAATTATGTCATCAACATGCACAATTTGGATAGCTTTATTATTTGTAAAAGTTACCTTGACGAAAAGTGTATGATCGACAAGAGACTGCTTGTAGCCGTTTTTAGGAATGACTTTAGTAAACCTCTCAAACTAAGCTCTGGGTGATTGTTTTAGCCCGTATAGAGACTTGTTAAGCTTGCAAACCTTGTTGCTACCTTCAACGAACTTTAAGCTAACTGGAAATATCATGTACACTTCTCCTCTAGCATGCCATTAAGAAATGCGTTTTTTACATCAAGTTGGTGTAATTGCCAATCATAATTTATAGCCAAACTTAGGAGTACTCGAACAGTACTAAGCTTTGCCATGGGTGCAAACATTTCTATGAAATCTATGCCATAAGTTTGTGTAAAGCCTCTAGCCACCAGTCTAGCTTTGTATCGTTGGATGTTTCCATTTGAGTTGTATTTACAAAGAAAGATCCATCTACGACCAACAACCCTTTTTCCTTGAGGAAGGTCTATAAGCATCCAAGTAGCATTTTCTCTAGTGCACCGATTTCCTCTTCAATGACCCTTCTCCATTTAGGATCATTTAGAGCTTCATCTATGCTTGTGGGAATCATTCTTTATCCAAGGTTGTTGTAAATGCTTGAAAATAAGGCATTAAAGAATTATAGCCAAAGAAATTTTTCAATAGGATACTTGGTGTATTGTCTAACCCTTTTCTAATAGGAATAGAAAAGTCATCTAGAGTCTTGGACATACTTGATTTCTTCTTCCATTTCGACACTAGACCCAAATCCAATTCTCGGCAAGAATCGATTGCAAAAGCAGGTCTGGGGATATTTTTCCTTTTTCATATGTAGACACGAAGCTGTTTGGGTGGTGATGTTTGTTGAAGATTTTCAATAGGAGTAGGTGTATTTTCAGGAGGGGTGTTTAAAGTAGGTGTGGATGAGGTAGTGATAGGTATGACAGGATAATTAATCGAAGTAGTCATGGGTGACAAATCTATAGGTAAAGGTAAAAATGGTGGCAATTTTGAAGGTTAAGAATAGAAATTAGGAGAAGATACCGATTTGGTTGAAAATCACTCCATGTCTCTCCCTGAATTATAGCTTGAGTGAAATTGGGATCCTGTTCATAAAAAGTGATATCCATAGTGGTAAAAAATCGTTTTGAAGGAGGATGAAAGCATTTGTATCCCTTCTTAAGTGAAGAATAGCCAACCAGTACACATTTTAAGGACTTAGGGCCTAACTTGGACTTATTAGGAGCAATATTTTGGATAAAGACTGTGCAGCCAAAGATTTTAAGTGGCAGAATAGAAGAGATAGGCTTAAAATGAGGAAAGTGCTGCAAAAATATAGATTGAGGTGTTTGAAGTTTTAAAACCTTACTAGGCATTCGGTTGATTAAATAGGTAGCCGTTAATAAGGCTTCCCCACAAATATTTAGGAACATTGGTAGTAAATAGAAAGGAACGAGTAACATCTAGGAGATTCCTATTTTTCCTTTTGACAATACCGTTCTATTGTAGGGTTCCCACATAACAACTAAGCTGAACTATGCCCTTTTCCCTGAAAAAATTACCCAAAGACCTAGCATAAAATTCACTACCATTATCAGATTTAAAGAGCTGGATTTTAGCCCTAAATTGAGCGAAAACCATGTTATAAAATTGTGCAAAAATATCAGCAGTTTTTGATTTGTCTTTTAACATATAAGTCCAAGTTATCCTACTGTGATCATCAATAAAAGTGATAAGCCACTTACAATGACCAGCATTCTTCACCGGAGAAGGGCACCAAATATCACTATGGATCAAAGAAAATGGGTGAGAAGGCTTGTATGGAGAAGGAAAATAAGAAGATTTAGTATGTTTAGCAAGAGAGCAAACTTTGAAAGAAAAAGAGTTTGGTCATTTATTACGAAATAGATCAGGAAACAATTTAGCAAGGTATTGGAAACTAGGATGGCCTAAAAGAAAGTGCCATAACATAACAGTATCAACTATATTTAAACCTGTAAAAGATTTGGAGATCTCGATTTTAGGAGAGGAAGGGAGGATGTAGAGACCATTCTGTAAGCTGGCCTTACCAATCATTTTCTTCAAGTTCAGTGCCTACAAAGTACAATCAAGACCTTTAAAGATTGTGGAGCAGTTCAAGTCCGAGGAAATTTTACTTACTGAAATGAGATTGCAAGCCAGATTTGGTACAAAGAGAACATTATTAAGTGTAATTTGATCATTGAGAACAACACTTCCATGGCCTTCTATTTTGCATAAGGAACCATCAGCTATTTTTACAGATTTACCAAAAGTTTGGAAAAAAATTGTGAAATGAGGCCTTATTACCAGTCATATGACCATAGCACCGGAATCGAGGATCCAATTAGGAGTGAATTGAGAGGAAAAAAATGTTGTAGAAGAAGGGTTACCTTCTAGTTCTTTCATGACCAGATTACCCGCACTAGACCCTTGAAACTTTCTAAACAGTTTTTGAAGTTCAGCAATCTGCTCTTTGGTGAAGTTGGTGATAGATGTGGCAGCTACAAGACTGGATTTATTATCTTTAGAGTTCTTTGATTTCCAGTCATGAGTCTTACCATGAAGCTTCCAACACTTTTCCTTGGAGTGGCGAGACTTTTTGAAATGACCACACCATGGTCTCCTCCGCTTGGAAGAGGGAGATGATTGATGTGTCACTAAGGCAGATCCTTCAGGAGTTGAATCCGTTTCATCAAGGAGCATCACACTCCTTCGAATTTCTTCCTCCTTGACCATAGAGAAGGCCTCTCAGAGGGAGGGAAATGGAGAAATAGCCAAGACCCTGCCACGAACCTCATCCAGCTCCTTGTTTAAGCCTTGTAGAAATTGAAATAGCCTTCTCTAAGTGACAATTTGCAGATAAAGGGCAGTATCTCTTGTAACTACCCAATCATGCTGTGCATACAAATCTAATTTCTACCAAAGAGCGGTAAGGGTATTATTGTAGAGAGTGACGGGCATGGTGCCTTGCTTAAGAGTGGCTGCTTGATTTTCAACATGATACAATTTGTCAATGTTATCATTGCTAGAGTAGGTTTCACGGACAGCACTCCAGATTTCAGCAGTTGTGTTCTAAAGAAGAAAGTTTTTGCTTATACTTGTGGTCATGGAATTAACTAGCCATGTTATAACTTGACCATTGTCACGCATCCACTTAGCAAAACCAGGTCGCACAAGAGTCGCTTGATTTCACAAAGAATATAGCCCAATCTCATCTCTTCCCAAGAGAAAAATCTTAACCGATTGGGACCACTCTAGAAAATTGTTGCCATTTAATCTATGGCGGTGATATTCGAGACTGAGACGAGTCGATTGAGCATCGAACCGAAAAATTTTCTTGATTTGAGGTAATCTCGAGGTAGGAGAAGGATATGTTGAAGAAGAAGTTTCTGACATGGTCTAGGATCGAAAAAAAAACTGGAACCTAATCTGATACCATGTAAAATTCAGATTAATTCTCTATATTTTCTCATATTGATACAATAGAACATATTTACATCTTTGTACAAACTATATCTCTAATTTAGGAAACTCCAATATAGGAATGAAAATTAATAGAGATATGATCCCTTAGGATAAGAGATTGTAAATATCTACAGAATCCCTTGACTAAGGAGTAATGATTCCTACAGAATCCCATTAATAAAAGGATGATAATTCCTACAATAATTCCTATAATTAATTTTTGAGGATCAATTCTAAATCCAGAATCCACCTAGTCTAGGGCTAATGCTTATTATATCTATTTACAAAAACAAAATTTATTTCCAAATTTAATTTATTTCAAATTTATTTAATTGTTTATTTACGTTGTTTCAATTATTTAATTTCTAAACATTTCAAAACTCCCTTAATTTATTTATTTATTTTTCAACAGTCCGTTTGGAGTTGTGGGCACGATTGTTGCAACAATTATTGACACGATAGAAATTCTGATGATAAGTTAAACACGAATGTTGATTATAATACTAATCCTTGTGGACTCGACCCTACTACCACTCTGTACTACTACTTAGAGTTATTTTAATTGTAGGAAATATTTTTGGTGGTTCTGATGCCTATCAAAATTTGGCACCGTTGCCAAAGATTGGAGATATTTTTCTAATTTTTTTGTTTACCATATGACAAGATTAGAACTGGGAACTCTAGAGTTTGAACCAAAAATTGAGAAGATGGTCTGACAACTGCAAAGAGAAGGCATTTGACGTAGTAAACGACCAAATCTCAGATTCGAAATCTTATCTTACGCCAAGGAAATTTTCTCGTTTGACAAACCAAACGAGATGGCTAAGCAAATTATACACCAACTCGCAGTGGCACTGGATTGAACAACAACCCTTATGTATAACCTATCCGGTAGGAGGAACGTGGTTCGAGTTGAAGTCGAGTTTGATTCATTTCCTACCCACCTTCCATGGAGTACAAAACGAATATTCGTACACCATCTCAAAGAATTCCATATGGTGTGCACAAGCACGAAGCCTCAGGGAGTAACCGAAGACCAAATCAAACTTCGTGCTTTTCCTTTCTCATTAGCCGACTTGACTAGAAAGTGGCTATTTTATTTACCCCGGGATCTGTCAACACAAGGTCTGACATGTCTCGTTTGTTTCTTGACAGGTTCTTCCCTACAGCTTGAGCGGTCAAACTAAGGAGGGACATCATAGGATTCCATTAGAAGGAGATTGAATCGCTCTACGATTATTAGGAGCGGTATAAAAAGTTGTGTGTAAGTTGCCTACAACATTGGTTGACTGAACAATTACTCTTGTAGTATTTCTATGAGGGGTTGCTCCTGACGAAAATGAAAATGATAGGTGCTGCAAGTGTAGGGGCAACTGTTAACATGACACCTTAGAGAGCACGAGAGTTGTTATCGACAATGGCTGCTTTCTCTCAGCAATTTCGACCGATTGCAGAAACCACTAGACAGGTTCATGGGTTAAGTTCTCTATCTTTAGAAGATGAAGTTGATAAGTTCACTAATGTTGTACAAAATTTTTTTATAGATAAAACGAGCCCAGTACACTTGTGCGGAATTTACGATAGCATGACCACCCGACATGTAACACCCCTAACCCGTATCTGTTGCCAGATTAGGGTTACGAGGCATTACTGATCAAATCACAACATATAACATACATTTATGCATCTATTCTCAAACACCATTCAATCATAATCACATTGTCCCTTATAAGGGCCTACGAGGACTTAAACATACTTTAAGAATGGTTCTGGACTAAACTGATAACTTACAAAAATTCTCAAAAACTTAGGAATTTTTCAAACATACAAGGTTCACATGCCCGTGTGAACAGGCCGTGTGCCTCACATGGCTCCAGACACGCCCGTGTGAAAACAGGACATACATACTGACTTGGGCCACACGGATGACCACATGCCCGTGTGTCTAGCCAGTGTGCCTTTTGAAATGGTCACACACGCCTGTGTGCCAGGCCGTGTGTTAGGCTGTGCCAATCCTGTTGGGTATACTGACTTATGAAACACAGCCAAGTCACACGCTCGTGTGCTAGGCCGTGTGCCATTTAGGGGTATACTGACTTGTGCCACATGGCTGGTCACATGCTCGTGTGTGAGGCCGTGTGGAGCATACTGACTTCAATTCAATTTTAACACCAGGGGACACACGGCTGAGACGCACGCCCAGTCTTTGCCCGTGTGGACAAGAATAGGCCATTTGTAAGGCCAATTTGCCACCATTTCTCATGCTCACCTAAACAACCAAAATAATACCATTTCAACACAATTATAGGCAACCAAAACATGCTATTTCATATACAAATCATTCCATTTAAAATCCATCCATTTCACTACTCAAATCCTAATCCCAAAACATACTAAAATAATACGCCATTACCAGCAATTTCACCTATATTATCTATGCATTTTTCTAATCATCTTATCAACTAATTCATGTCATAAAACATATCAAATCATCACTTTAAAATCAAGCCACCACGTGCCATTTCATCTTCAACCATACCAAACATGCCAAAACACAAGGCTATATATACATGACATATCACTTACCAAATTCATAAATTAAGCCAACTCAAATAGCCAAATACACACCCATATTTACATCATTTATGAGCCAAATCTCATGGCTAAATCATAACTCAAAACATAACATCTTAACACTAGCCTATACATGCCATATACCATATTTACAAAGCATCAAAAGTACCAAAAAGTTGTTCGATAGTGTGACGATGTTCCTGATGATTCCCGAGTTCAAGCTAGCTTCGATTATCTATAAATAGGGAAAGAACACACAAAGTAAGCTTTAAAAACTTAGTAAGCCATATACAAATAAAATTAATACATGAATCAATATCATTTTCATTAATAGGCAAATCATGAATAAGCATATAAAAGCTCACAAACCTTTCCCATTGAACAGATATTCAAAATCATAAGTGAATTCATCAAATTCTTCCCTTTTTAATACTCGTATGAATCTCGTACGTACCTGAGTCACTTAATTCTTTCACACATTCATTTTTGACTTGACTTTGCCCATTAAACCATTCAGAATCGTTAAGGATACTCGAAAATCACATATAACTCGTACAATGCCATATCCCGGATATGGTCTTACATGTTATCGCATATCGATGCCACTGTCCCATGCAGGGTCTTATATGAAATCATATAACGATGCCAATGTCCCAAACATGGTCTTACACGTAATCACATCTCACATCTCGATAATCCTAATGTCATGACATTCGTATCCTATAATATTCCTAAGGTTCGTACGGGACTTTCAGATATTGTAACCCTATCAATTCTTGCTCATATTTAATCATTCAACATTCATAGTAGTTCAATGACAATTAAACATATATAATTAAATTTAAAGACATTTATTTGCATATGAACTTACCTTGTATTCGAGATAAACAGACTGGATCGACTATTCAATAACCTTTGATTTTTCCCAATCTAAATCCGATTTCTTTCGTTCTTGATCAATATGCATTCAAAATTAACTCATTTATTCATCAAATCACTCAATTCAATCCACAAGCACATCTTTGGGCATTTTTAAACTTTAGCCCCTAAAGTTCCACATTTAATACCTTCCAAAGCTAGCCGAATTTTCCTTTTGCACATATCATCCCATATTTATCATTTATTCACACATTTTCACATTTTACAAATAAATCCCTATTTGACATTTTTACCAAAAATCATTTAACAAAATATGATAATCTATCAAAAAAATATCCATTTTTCATCATCAAACATTTAAAGGCTTAAACATTCATCAATGGCACTTCACAAAATCATCAACAAACTCAAAAATTAGGGCACGGCCTAGCTAGTACTCGATGCAACGATCACAGAAACATAAATATCATCAAAAACCGAACAAAATTCATACCTTAAACAAGAATACTACGGGCCGAACACTAAAATGCTTCAAATTATTTTCTTCTTTTGATTTTCAGTTGAAAATGGAAAAGATGAACATCATTTTAACTTTAGTTTTGTTAAAATATAATTTATTTAGCTAATTACCAAAATGGCCTTTTTAATAACATTTAAAAACACATAATGGATGGCTATTCATGTCAATTTCCACTATTCATGGTCTATTCACAACATAAGGACTTCATATTTAATTATTCATAGCAATTAAACACCTTTATCAAATGGAATGCAACTTTTTCATTTTACGCGATTTAGTCCTTTTATTAAATTAAACATCCAATCGATAAAATTAAACCACGAAACTTCCACACATACATGCTATCATGCTGTAAACACATAAAATAATATTAAAAATAATTTTCCAACCTATAATTTGTGGTTCCAAAACCACTATTCTGATTTAACTAAAACCGGGATGTTACACGACAAGCTCATGTCCAATTTTACATAAGGATTCTACAGAACAAGCAAATGTTGTTGGGAACTTTCCAAGACTGCCCCAAGGTGATATGACACATACTCAAACTCATATAATGTGGGGTGGAAAGATCACCCAAATCTAAGTCATTGGTCAAATCCTCGATTCAATCAACCTTACCAACATAGTCCACCTCCGAATCAACAATTACCACCCCCAAAGTCATCTTTGGAAGCCATAGTGGAAAGTTTAGCCAATAGTACGGAGAAGTTCCAGCAAAAAAATGACATGCATTTACAGGAGTTAAATAAGCAGGTGAGCAAGCTTGCTCTAACGGTTAGCTGTTTGGAGTCCCAAGGTAAGTTGTTGTCCCAAATTGAGCCTAATCCTCGACAAAATGTAAGTGCTATGATGTTGAGGAGTGGGAAGGTTTTAGAGCCCATAGCTAGCACTATTCGTGCCCACGACGTTGGTCAAGATGAGAAGAAACTTGACATAGAGGCTCAAATAGAGTCAACACCACAAAATTCATTTGCAGTACCACATCCGTTTCTTGGAAGACTTGCCCAATGCAAGAAAGAGCGAGAAGAGGAGATACTTGACACCTTTCAAAAGGTAGAAATCATCATACCTCTTCTTGATGCGATTAAACAAATTCCACGGTATGTAAAATTCTTAAAAGAATTATGCACGAGTAAGAGGAAGCTCCTGAGCAATGAAAAGGCGAGTGTCAAAGAAAATGTCTCTGCCATTTTACAAAGAAAAATACCACCTAAATGTAAGGACCAAGGTATGTTTTCCATATCTTGCAAAATAGGTAGTGTCAGTATTAAAAAATCCATGTGTGACTTAGGCACATGAATTAGAGTGACGCTTTTGTCAATTTATAAACTGTCCTTTGAAGGAAATAGGTGTAATTATTCAGCTTGCAGATAGGTCTGCAATGCATCCGAAAGGAGTGCTAGAGGACTTTCTTGTTAAGATAAATGAACTAATATCTCCTGCATGCTTCTACATTATCAACATGGAGGATGACAACTCGCCAATTCGTCTGACATACTTCTTGGTAGACTATTCTTGAGTACCACGCAAACAAAAATTGATGTTTGGAGTGGAACACTCACCATGGAAAAAATGCAGAATAAATGGAGAAGCTCAAAGACGCCTCAATACACTAATATAGGGGAATCCATGAAGAGCTTCAAGGATAGTGGGAAAAGGTTGAAACCTTTATACAAGAACATCTAAGTGCATGAGTTGGAAAAATTAATTCTCAATGAGCCAAACGGATAACACTTAAGGTCGTCGAGCTAACGACGTTAAACAAAAGCGCTTTTTGGGAGGCAACCCAAATTTATTATTAATTTATTAAATTTATTGAATTTCAGTTTAATTTGTATTGAAAATAAAATGAATAGTAACTAGATTATTATTTAATTAGATTAATGTGTTATTTTTAGGTACGTAATGGAGATTGCCAACTTTCCCAAAATCAGATACTGATGGTGGTGTGGGCACACCATGCTTAATGCTAACAAATATTTCCTAAAGCCAACGACATCGTTAGAAACACATGGGCAGTATTCTTAACCTTTCTTTTTGCTTGCTGTTTGAGTTACTAAAATTTATTGCATATAAAACATGCTTAAGGACAAGTATAAATTAAGTAGGGGAAGCATGAAATGGTAAGTATGCAATTGATTGATTTTTGCTACATGTTTCTCTTTTGCATATGTTCAATCTTATGCTAGATTTATTCGATAGTTTATTCGACATTGAGCATGTAATCTCATTACTTAGTCAATTTGGACAATTGGGTAATTTTTGAATTAAAGTGTTCATGTATCTAGATTAATCGACATGTGTATTTTAAAGTTGATATATGTAACTAGATTTTTCATAAAAAATTGATTGTTTGGAAAAAATATTTACTTGTACATAAATAAATAAAATGAAAAAAAAAAAGGTCAAGTTATGAGTGAAGGTATCAAAAAAGTGACCGAATTTAGTAACCGGGATGTGGTGCTTGGGTTGTCAACTCATCTCGCGTAAAGATGTTCGAGTAGAAAATCAAAAACTTACAAATATTCCGCTAACCGAGCTTTCCAAAAAAAAAAAAAAGGACTATTTGGACTAAGTAATCGGGTTAGGGTGTTTGGTTGTCATCTTAGTTCGCCTAAAATGGTTTGACCATGTCTATATATACAAAAATAAAAATAAATTATTACTGCATGATTAATTGAGGATAATACGTTGCAAATTTTTTGTTTAAACTCAATTTAGTGAAATGATTTAGTTCACGTGTTTCAGTTTTATGAAACTTGTTGATCAAACTAGGTACTTTGAGCATTTATTTATTTATTGGCTATATTGTTTACATTGATTATGGATGCGGAAAAGAGGTTTGATTTTGAATAAGTTATTGAATAATTTCTAATATATGAAAGTATAATATGCTTGAGGGCAAGCACGAGCTTAGTAGGGGGATTTGATAACATGTTAAATTTGCATGATTTTTTTGTGTCTAATCGGTTAATTCTTGAATTGATCCCTGCTAAATTAGTAATTTTATGTTTTAATCTTGTCAGGGATGCAATTGGGATGCTATGAGTTAAAAACGAGCAGAAAAATGACCAATTTACAACACAATCAATAAAGTCAAGCCAAATAAAAAAAGGTGGAAATATCCAAGGACTCATTAGATTTCTTTTGACTTTGTAAAAGCCAAAATCAGAAAAAATTTGATTTTATTTTTTATTAAATATTAATTATGTGTTGGGTGGTTAAACAAAATTTAGTAAGTGATATTTATATTAATAGGGCTTTAAGGGAGCTTGGAAGACACTTGACACTTGATTTCATTTGGATTAAATAAGAATTATTTTATTTTCTTTCCAAATTCATGCATGAATAGCTATAGCAATTCCATTTTTATTTCCTTGTTTTTACAAAATTTGTTTAATTGCTTTCTAAGTCCCTTCCTTTCCCAATTTCCACCATTTTCATTCAAATCCAATCCATAGCCAACCAAAGCATGATTAAATCCATGCTTCACTAAATTCCAACATAGCTTTAGGTTGGTTATTATTTTCGGTTAAGAATTGTGAGATACGTATCCGTAGTAAATAAAGGTTCCAATCGGTATTCACATTTTTCCAAAGTATCGGGATTGACAACTCATACCTTAAAGTGAACTCGATTTTAAGTCAAAAAGCGTTGGGTTGGAGTCGTGTTTGTGGACAGTTGGGGAAACGAGTCGATTATGCTGTATTTGGATCTCCGAGAACAAATCAAGGGAGAAGTGATTGGGTTTAAACAATCTACGTGGTTGAGGTTGTTAATCCAAGTTCGTTTCTTCAGAATGCAAGGCTACCGGGATCTTGAATCGGGAACACATGTATCTCGATTAGATAATCAGTAATGGTTGGTTTGCAGGTCGTATCGAGACCAGCTACGAGAGGAAGAATTAGCGATTAAAACATTCTTTACTGCAATAACCAACTTATTGTTTGGATGAGAAAATTAATTTTTGAGGATCGATTCTAAATCCGTAATCCATCGAGTCTAGGGCTAAGGCTTACTACCTCTGTTTACAAAATCTGAATTTATTTCCCAATTTAATTTATTTCCAAATTATTTATCTATTTATTTATGTTGTTTCCATTGTTTAATTTCTAAATATTTCAAAATTCCCTTGATTTATTTCTTTATTTTCAACAGTCCATTTTGTGGTGGGCGGCACTTGGGGAGCTAAGGTTGTTTAATCCTTTTAGAATTCAATTTGGAAGATAAGTGATAAGGGTTGGGTTATTTTTTTAAATTATTTTAGATTGTGGTAGGATGATTGTAAGATTATTTTATTTCTTTTAAACTAGTAAATAGGAGATGTTATTGGTTTATTTTGATTGTGATAAGGAGATAACGTATAGGATAAATAAGAATTTTAATAGGGATTAAATGGTGGCAAATTGAAGGACTCTTGGGGGTGTGTCATTTGGCCTTGAAGCTTTAAGGAGAGAGTGCAGAAAATTTGGGTTTTCTTTCTTCCATGAGTCTTAAATTTTTATAGTAGGAAGTTCATATTTTGTTATTTCCTTGATCCTTCCATTGAAATTTTAAAGCCAAGGAAGTTCTTTTGTTCTCCTTTTCTAAGTAAAGTAGAACCTCTCCCTTTATTATCAAAATCTTCCTTTTCTTTTTGTCTTCATCTTGGCCGAATATTGGGTGTTGATCTCTTGGGGCTATTTCTCAATTGGTTAAATAGGTAAGTGTTCATCTTAAGCAATCGATTTGGATTTTCTCTTTAATAGCCAAACCGAATGGTTGGCCTTAGTGTGGGTTGGTAGAATGCTCTATAGACTATAAGTGATGTGTTTTGCTTGTTTGTAGCCGCCAAGGAGTCTAAAGGAAAGTCTCAATTGTTTGAACTCATCAAGGTAAGGGTGGCAAGGTATTCGACCAAAGGGCCTTTCCATGGATTTTGTATGGCCGATTCTAATGGTCTTGTGTCTGAGGATTTTCGGCAATTCCATTGGTGTTTGGATTTAATTAAAAGGGTAAGTGGTTTGATATTGACCTTAGGCCATTGGTTGTGTTTTGGTGTTGACCGAATGGTGACTATGGTTTATAGGGCAATTGATGAAGCAAAGGAAGCCTTCGTGATTTCAATTTATTTCGGTAAGGATGATTAGTAAGTGACTTAGATTCGTTAATAATAGATTATGACTTTGTTGATTAATCGTGTGGTTCTGATTAAGTATCGCCGATGGATACGAGTGCCAGTCAAGAGGAGAAATGGAAAACTCCCATCCCAAAGTTCAAGAAAAGATCGATTTCTGCTGTACGAGATTGGCCACCGGGGTGTGGGCGTGCAACAGAAAACGATAGGCAGATAACGGTAGTCTCGCTAAACGATAGCGTCGGGATCGAGGGTTTAGAACTTGATTATAAGGTGTGCGATTAGCCATTGTTTCCGGATTTGCATGATATTTGCCTGTTTAATATGTTTGCTAACAAGTGCAGTAAATGTGAAATTGATACCCTTGAAGGGGGTAT
Source organism: Gossypium rotundifolium (assembly GCA_025506655.1). NCBI lineage: Eukaryota > Viridiplantae > Streptophyta > Magnoliopsida > Malvales > Malvaceae > Gossypium > Gossypium rotundifolium. Next base: position 79,449,152 of record CP106723.1, read on the forward strand.
GGTGATGACCAGGTTAGTAGTAAATTGGTTCAAAAGTGATAATTGATTTTTAATATGTGAGTATGCCTATATTTGTGGATATCATGTACATGCATCATCTCAAGATCATATTATGTTACATGTGCATGGGTGGGTTTTGAAAGAAGGTGCGTGTGCTTCAAATGCGTGGTTGATGTCGACTTTGTGCTACATCATGGATTGGCGCCGACCGAGGTCGCGTTGTGGATCTTTTGATTTAGTTCACGTGGTTACCTTGATTGATATCGGCTTTATGCCATATCGTGGCTTGATGGATTGTTGTGTGCTCCATCGTGGATTGATGTTAGCTATCGCTACATCGTGGATGGCATTGGTTGCCTTTTGGAGGGAAAAGGAGAGGGTGACTCGATAGTCCCCGGTGTGTGGTAGGTGGTTAAGGGGGTGTAGCGGATGGACCTTAGGATTGGGTTGGGTTTCATGTTGCATCGTTCGTTATGAAATGATATGGAAATGGGCCAAGCCCAATATGACATGTGGATAGGTATGTTTGAGAACATACGTGGAAATGGGCCAAGCCAGTGATCGATGGATGATGAGAAAAGGGCCTAGCCGGTGCTTGAATATGATTTGATTGTGGGCCAAGCCAGTTATGGTAATGTCTAGATGGTTATATTTACATGTTGCATTTGATAATTGGGATGTTATGTGGCTAGCATGTGGGTGGATTTCGATGGTTTTAATTACACCTTGAGTCATGTGACTCACCCAATTATTTATCCAACATCGCGGTGACATGTTGATCGGATAAGGTCGGAGAGGATGCAAGGTGGCCCATGCGAAGGAGATTAATTTAATTATTTTAAGCAATTTTAATACTAAGTGTTTTGTTTAATATTGGTTGTAATAAGGGCCACTTTTGTTTAAAGTACTCTTTTATGGATGATAGAATTTATATCGTACATAGAAATATTTTACAAATGATTTATCTTTTAATAAAATATAATAAAGTTTTAATTCAAACCAAGCTTATTATTTAATAATTTTTAATGGAATTACTTCCGAAAATAAACAAAATTTTCATGTTTTATTCTAAAGACAAAGATTTTCAACATTTTTCCATGATGACATAACCAGATCCGGTCAAGACTCGTGGGTAGGGTTCGGGATGTTACATTTGGAGTCTTAAGCAAGCTATTGCCATGATTATCGATTTGGTGTGAAGGGAAGACTTTGGAAAATTTTGGATTTTTAGTGGAAAGGGAAGCAGGCCAAGGAGGCCTTAAGTATATTTTTTTTGTAATTTATGGCACAAGAAGCGGTTGGGTGAAGTGGCTTCATGCTGCTGCTAAGAAATTGGAAGTAGCGCCATTGAGGGCTTGGGTTCGAGTCAGCGACAACAAAGGTGGTTTTGATATTTTGGGTTATGGCACTACAGGATGGAAGCCTTAAAAGGAGTTGGGCGTGTTTTGACACAAAGAGCTCGTTGGTCAAGTGGCTAGCGTCGTCACTTAAACCTTGGAGGGAAGAGAGAGCGCGGGTTCGAAATTTGGAGCAGCAGTTTGGGCGTTTTATATTTTGCTTGTGATGGGCTGAGGTAGGAAGGGTTTAAAAATAAATGTGGGGCTTTATGGCATGAAATTCAATGTGGAAAGTGGCACAGGCGTTGGAGGAGAAGAATGCAATGCACAAGGTCCCGTGTTCGAGCAGGAGTGGTGCAGTTGGAATTTTATTTTGTTTTGGTCTTTTAAAGAGGTTGGTAAGGTGAAGGTGGGCGGCACTTGGGGAGCTAAGGTTGTTTAATCCTTTTAGAATTCAATTTGGAAGATAAGTGATAAGGGTTGGGTTATTTTTTTAAATTATTTTAGATTGTGGTAGGATGATTGTAAGATTATTTTATTTCTTTTAAACTAGTAAATAGGAGATGTTATTGGTTTATTTTGATTGTGATAAGGAGATAGCATTATAGGATAAATAAGAATTTTAATAGGGATTAAATGGTGGCAAATTGAAGGACTCTTGGGGTGTGTCATTTGGCCTTGAAGCTTTAAGGAGAGCTGAGAAAATTTGGGTTTTCTTTCTTCCATGAGTGCTTAGAATTTTTATAGTAGGAAGTTCATATTTTGTTATTTCCTTGATCCTTCCATTCTTAGAAATTTTAAAGCCAAGGAAGTTCTTTTGTTCTCCTTTTCTAAGTAAATAGAACCTCTCCCTTTATTATCAAAATCTTCCTTTTCTTTTTGTCTTCATCTTGGCGAATATTGGGTGTTGATCTCTTGGGGCTATTTCTCAATTGGTTAAATAGGTAAGTGTTACATCTTAAGCAATCGATTTGGATTTTCTCTTTAATAGCCAAAACCGAATGGTTGGCCTTAGTGTGGGTTGGTAGAATGCTCTATAGACTATAAGTGATGTGTTTTGCTTGTTTGTAGCCGCCAAGGAGTCTAAAGGAAAGTCTCAATTGTTTGAACTCATCAAGGTAAGGGGTGGCAAGGTATTGACCAAAGGGCCTTTCCATGGATTTTTGTATGGCCGATTCTAATGGTCTTGTGTCTGTGGATTTTCGGCAATTCCATTGGTGTTTGGGATTTAATTAAAAGGGTAAGTGGTTTGATATTCGGCCTTAGGCCATTGGTTGTGTTTTGGTGTTGACCGAATGGTGACTATGGTTTATAGGGCAATTGATGTAAGCAAAGGAAGCCTCTGGATTTCAATTTATTTGAGTAAGGATGATTAGTAAGTGACTTAGATTCGTTAATAATAGATTATGACTTTGTTGATTAATCGTGTGGTTACGATTAAGTATCGCCGATGGATACGAGTGCCCAAGAGGAGAAATGGAAACTCCATCCCAAAGTTCAAGAAAAGATCGATTTACTGCAGACGAGATTGGCCACCGGTGTGGGCGGCAATGTAAAACGATAGGCGATAATTGTAGTCTCGCTAAGCGATAGCGTCGGGATCGAGGGTTTAGAACTTGATTATAAGGTGTGCGATTAGCCATTGTTTCCGGATTTGCATGATATTTGCCTGCTTAATATGTTTGCTAACAAGTGCGATAAATGTGAAATTGATACCCTTGAAGGGGTATGGTGATGACCGAGTTAGTAGTAAATTGGTTCAAAAGTGATAATTGATTTTAATATGTGAGTATGCCTATATTTGTGGATATCATGTACATGCATCATCTCAGCATCATATTATGTTACATGTGCATGGGTGGGTTTTTGAAAGAAGGTACGGGTGTGCTTCAAGTACGTGGTTGATGTCAGCTTTGTGCTACATCATGGATTGGCGCTGACTGAGGTCGCGTTGTGGATCTTTGCGATTTAGTTCACGTGGTTACCTTGATTGATATCGGCTTTATGCCATATCGTGGCTTGATGGATTGTTGTGTGCTCCATCGTGGATTGATGTTAGCTATACGCTACATCGTGGATGGCATTGGTTGCCTTTTTGGAGGGAAAAGGAGAGGGTGACTCGATAGTCCCCTGGTGTGTGGTAGGCTGGTTAAGGGGGTGTGTAGCGGATGGACCTTAGGATTGGGTTGGGTTTCATGTTGCATCGTTCCGTTATGAAATGATATGGAAATGGGCCAAGCCCAATATGACATGTGGATAGGTATGTTTGAGAACATACGTGGAAATGGGCCAAGCCCAGTGATCAGTGGACTGATGAGAAAAGGGCCTAGCCCAGTGCTTGAATATGATTTGATTGTGGGCCAAGCCAGTTATGGTAATGTCTAGATGGTTATATTTACATGTTGCATTTGATAATTGGGATGTTATGTGGCTAGCATGTGGGTGGATTTCGATGGTTTTAATTACACTCGAGTCGTGTGACTCACCCAATTATTTATCCAACATCGCAGTGACATGTTGATCGGACCGGGTTCGGAGAGGATGCAAGGTGGCCCATGCGAAGGAGATTAATTTAATTATTTTAAGCAATTTTAATACTAAGTGTTTTGTTTAATATTGGTTGTAATAAGGGCCACTTTTGTTTAAAGTACTCTTTTATGGATGATAGAATTTATATCGTACATAGAAATATTTTTACAAATGATTTATCTTTTAATAAAATATAATAAAGTTTTAATTCAAACCAAGCTTATTATTTAATAATTTTTAATGGAATTACTTCCAAAATAAACAAAATTTTCATGTTTTATTCTAAAGACAAAGATTTTCAACATTTTTCCTGATGACATAACCAGATCCGGTCAAGATGATTCGGGATGTTACATTTGGAGTCTTAAGCACATGATTAGAAATTCTGATCACAAGTTAAACGCGAAAGTTGATTATAACATCAATCCCTGTGGACTCGACCCTACTATCATTCTTTACTATTATTTTGAGTTATTTTAATTGTAGGAATTATTTTTGGTGGTTTCGACGCCCGTCAATTGTAGACCGTGTGCTAGACCTTGTGACTCACTTACTTGTTACACACGGTTGTGTCGTAGATTGTGCACTAGATCGTGTATCACACACAACCTTGTGGTAGCCCGTGTCCCAGGCTGTATGCACCTAAATGAACCTTAAACATCAAGTTTACCATTTCAAGCTTTCTTGGACACCAAGCAATCCAATTACCAGCCATTAGACCTATCCAAATTGCCATTAAACATACTCAAATCATGCTAAATCAACCATCTTAAGTGCCTAACAAATGTACCCTCAATGGTACCACAAGTATACACACTTATACAACAATATAAATCATCACCCATTCAGCCATTCAAACATACACACTTATCCTATTAGAGCCAATTATCCAACCTCCTAATTTACCAAATTAAAATCTAACTTATACTGTAACACCCCTTACTCGTGTCCGACGCCGGGACCGGATATGAGGCATAACCTTGCTTAACCTTGCTTGAACATGTAATCTCGGGCTATAAAATTTCATTTCAACTTAAAACTTTTCATTCTTAATCATAACATACATATCATGGGCCTACGAGGCCCTAAACGTACATCCAGAAGGTTTTAGAGTTCAATCTGAAACTTTTACACTCTGAAAATTTTTGCCTAAACAGGGGTCACACGCCCATGTGACTTTGGACATGCCGGTGTAGACAGGCCGTCTGGTCACACACGCCCATGTCCTTAACCCGTGTAAAATTTATTTTTATTTTGAATCGATAGGGGTTTCCACACGGGTGGACACACACCCGTGTCAATATGCCGTGTCCTTCACACAGTCTAGACACGCTTGTGTCCTCACCCGTGTGTGAAAACTAGGGGTATTCTGTTTATGAGATCAACAACCCCTAAGAAGCACACGGCGTGTGCTGGCCCATGTGACGATTTGAATTCTTGCAATTAAAATGTAGGGGTTGACCATGTGTCACACACGGCCTAGACACACGCCCGTGCGTCTACCCGTGTGGACACTTAAAGGCTATTTTCCAAGCCTTTCTGCCACCCTGAAACATAAACTCATTCATTTCATCACAAGTAGCACATATCATAACAATATTTAACTACTAAGAATTCTTAAATTATTATTCATTCCACAATTACTTGCATAAACATTCATTTCATTGAACTCATCAACTTTATAACATAAACTTGACAATATTGGCCAATTTACCACGATCATTTACAAAATGAGTGTAGAACATTAATAGCCAACCCTTTGGCCTTCAAACATGACATGACACAAAATGACGATTGTTTACATCTAAGGAGCCAAATTACTACATTAATGATGATTGTTTTTGTTTATTTGTGCTTAGATTTTTTTGAGATCATGTTTACAAGTGTGGAGATTCAATGATAAAGAATGAGGTGGATGAATGCGGAAGCGGATCATACAATTTGTTGAAGTTGTGGGTTTGACTTAGGGCTCTAGACGTTCGGAAAGAAACTTGGATTCTGACACCTCCTGAAATGCGATCGAATCCAAGTTAGATTAAACAATTAAAATAAATAACTAATATATAAAATAAAATAATAAATAAAATACTAGAATAATTGTAACACCCCTAACCCGTATCCGTCCCCAGACAAGGGTTAAGAGGCATTAACGAACATATCAGAACATTTTATGCTCATTTCACAAAATCAATCATAAAACATCATTTCATAAAAATTCATACTCATATAGTCCCTTTAGAAGGTCTACGAGACCTTAAACATGCTTTAAAGAAGGTCCGGGACTAAACCGATCTCATATGGAAACTTTACGGAACTTAGAAAATTTTTGTTTAAAAATTGGGCACAAGCCCATATGGCTAGGCCGTGTGCCTCACACGACCGTGCCTTTGACCACGTTTCAGCCCGTGTGCAACACTGACTTGGGTCACACGGTCTGGCACACACCCGTGCTTCTTGCCCGTGGGCATCTTGACTTGTTTTGAATTGCAGCCTTGAGAGACATGGTCGAGACACAAGCCCATGTACTCAACTGTATGGGAAAATATAGGCCATTCACAAGCCCAATTTGCCACCCAAAATTTTGTCATACCTACAACCATAAAAAAACCATCAATTCATGTTCGAAAGGCAGCCAAAAACATACCAAATCATGCACAGTTTGACCCGTAACAACATCATTCATTTTCATATACAAATCCAACTCAAACATACCAACTCAAAGTACCAACTTCACATCAAAAAATATGATTCATACATCATATTAATCCATTTCAAATCATAGCATTTCTCACCATATCAATTTCCCAAATCAACCTTAAAACTTACCAAAATTGCCCATTTCTTCCGGCCATTCATGAGAACATTAAAACATACCAAATTTTGCATCACATAACATACACCAAATTCACTCCATAATCACATTCATTATCAAGTCATATCACGTGGCTATAAAATACATATCTCAAAACATATCACACAAGTCCTAGCCTATACATGCCATACTTTTAACATTTACACTTCCAAAAGGTACCAAAATAGAGTTTGATAGTGTGGTGATGATCCTCAATGATCCCCGGGCTCCAATACATTCGATAATCTATAAAAAAATGCAAACACACACAAAGTAAGCTTTCAAAAGCTTAGTAAGCAATATACAAATAAACTTATCACATAGAACTATGATAAACCATTTCATTCATATGAACTATGGCATAACACAATATAAAATTCATATCACTCATCTAGCTCAATTGCTCATAACCGCTTGCTTATAAACATATCACATTTTCATGTAGCTCACATATCAAATGATCATATTCATACTTATCTTCCATTGCCAGATTTCATATACATTTCATACGTACTTGAAACGAATACATATTCACATATTCAATCATATCTCGAAATGCCCGTTGAACCGTTCGGAATCAATATGGATACTCAAATAGCTCGAAAAGCTTGTACAATGCCAATGTCCCAGACGTGGTCTTACATGTAATCAATATCGATGCCACTGTCTCGAGACAGGGTCTTACACGAAATCAAATATGATGTCGATGTTGTAGACATGGTTTTACACGTAAATCACTAATCGATGCCAACGTCCCAGACGTGGTCTTACACGATAACTCATATCGAAATCCGATGTCATGACATATGTATCCTAACTATTCCTATGGTTCGTATGGGGCTTTTTGGACTTCATCACATTATCGAAATTTTCTCAATTTTCACATTTTCAGCTCCAATAGCCATATATCACAACTCATTCACATATAACCAATAATAATCTAATTTCAACACATTTATTTGTATATAGACTTACCTTGTACGGAAACAATGGAAACGAATGGCTATTCAACTATTTTCGATTTCCCCAATCTAATTATGTTTTCATTGGTTCTTGATCTATACATATTCAAATTTAACTCTTTTATTCACCAAATCGTTCAATTCCATCCATTTACACATATTTAGGGCATTTTACAAATTAGCCCTCACATTTTCACATTTTGACATTCAATTCTCTAATTCACAAAATCACAAAATATACAAAATTTCATTACACCATAGCTTGGTCGAATATTCACTTGGCTCAAATAAGCCCATATATTTCATTTATTTCACATTTTAGCTCTTCAATTTTCTCATTTCACAAATAGTCCTTAATAATCAATTTCATCAAAAATCCAAATACAAAACATATTTATCTAACATCAAGCTTTCATATTTCACCATTCAACATCACAAAGCTCACAAAATCAACAATGGCACATCTCAAAATCATCATCAAAATCAGAAATTGTGGCATGGGCTTGATAGATTGCTAAGCAACAATCACAAAAATGTTGAAATTATCGAAAACAGATCAAAAATCATACCTCAATTAGCCAAGATTAGTGTCGAACCCTAAAGACCCTTTTTCTTTTCTTTTTCCTTTGTATTTTTGGCAAGGATGAACACAAATGACTAATTTCATGCATTTGTTTTATTAATTATAACCTTATTAATCAATTTCCTTTTTTAACCTTATTATTACCATTAATAATCCACTAACTAATGTCCAACCATGTCATTTCATGAATTCAATGCTCCATTTACAACATAAGGACCTCACATTTAAAGAGACACATCAATTCGGCACTTAATCAAATAAAAGGCCACTTTTACATTTTTTGTGATTTAGACATTTTTCACAAATCGGTACACAAACGATAAAATTTAATCATGGAAATTTCACAAATATCAATTCACAAATTATAAGCATGGAAAATAATATTAAAATATTTTTTGACAATCCCAAAACCACTATTCCAACTAGGATCTAAATCGGGCTATTACAACTCTCTCCCCATAGGGATTTTCGTCCCCAAAAATCTTACCATTGAACAGATTCGGATATTGCTATCTCATAGCATCTTTGGGTTCCCACGTAGCTTCTTCAACCTCGTGTCAATGCCATAATACTTTTATTAACTGAATTTTCCTATTTCTCAATTCTTTACCTCGCGAGTTAAGATACAGATCGGTTATTCTTCATAAGTCATATCAGACTGAATTTTTATCTCAGATGGAGGAATCACATGAGAGGAATCGGATCTGTATCGTCGAAGCATTAATACATGAATCACTATGGATCTTTTCTAACTCAGATGGTAGCAACAATTTATAAGTAACTGGCCCAATACGCTCGATAATATCATACAACCCGATGAATCTCAGACTCAATTTGCCTTTTCTGCCGAATTGGAGTATTTTCTTCCACATAGACACTTTCAAAAATACTTTATCATCGATCCCAAATTTAATATCTTTTCATTTCAGATCTACGTATGATTTCTATCGATCAGACGCCTTTCAGACTATTTCGTATCACTTTTACTCACTATTCAGTCTCTTTAATCAAATCAACCCCGTGAATTTTATTTTCACTAAGTTCAGACTAGTACAGAGGTGTTCCATATTTCCTACCATACAAGGCTTCGTACGGTGCCATTTTAATGCTCGATTGAAAACTATTATTATACGTGAATTCAATCAATGAAAAATATTGTTCCCATGCACCTTCAAACTCAAGAATGCAACATCTCAACATATCCTCGAGTATCTAAATAATTCACTTAGATTGACCATCTGTAACGCCTCAAAAATTTAGGGTCTTTAATTTTGCATGTTTTGACACAAATTGCTTATTTTCATTAATGGCTAAGTGATTTGGGTTTGTATGGGAGTGTTTGAAAAGCCTAGGTTCAAGTCTTGGCTTTTGCAAAAAATTTAATTCTTCTTTTAAATGAATCTAGACATTGGAAAATAGACCTTATAAATACTAATGCATGTTTTATGACACAAGACGAGTTTGTGGCCTAGTGGCAAGGTGGCGTGTGTGCAACTATGAGGTTTTAGGTTCAAGTCCTGGGTTGCACAATGGGTATTTATTTTGCTGCTTGAGGTGTGTAGGAAGTAAAGTTGGACTGGAACACAGCTAAGGGGAGTTTGAATAGATTTGAATGGTGTTTGAACTGGTTATAGAGAGATTCAAGGAGGGATAAAGGGAGAGAATCAAGGAATTTGAGTGAGAAGAGACCTGTGCTGAATTGGGTGTCTAGCTACTCAGATATTCGGCTTAGACTAGTAGGGAGGGGTTGTCAAATTCTCTTGCTGCCATTTTGGGGGAAACTAACCATTCGTGACATTTTCTACTTACCATTCATGACATTTTCTTATGACCATTCGTGTCGTTTCTTTTGATTACCCAAATTCTCTACTGTTGTTGACTGCTTCCTTCTCTCCTTGGCTGAATCTAGCACATACTCTCCCTTACCATTTCTTCTTCAATTGGCTCCTCTCATATCCGAACCTTCTTGTTCTTCTCTCAACATTTCTTTTTCTTCTTTAACTCAGTGGCCGACTCTTTTTTCTCTTTCTCTACTGTCCCAGTTGATTTGGTAGTGGGCAACGGTCTCTTCCTCTGTTCATAGTCTGTGGTAAGTCGAATCCTACATCTTCTTTTTCCCCTCTCTTTTGTTTCTCCACTTTTCCAATATAGACTAAATGGCACAAATCTTGTCTTGTTATTTCAAAACCCTGTGGATGCTAGTCTCTGACAATCGGTGGAGCGTCGACTGCCTTATTTCTCTGCACATCCTTGCTTTCTCCTCTTTGGCCGAACATTGTAGGGTAAGTAGGCTTGTTTTGTAGTGTTGACCGAATACCTAATCTATTTTAACTCTAATTCTTTGGACGTTGAGCATCAACTCAAGCCTTGTATTAAATGATTATTGCTAATCAAATACATCTTATGTGCAGAAAATCGAGAAGAAGGGGGTGATCGTTTACAACCAGCGATCTAAGAATAATAATTGCATAACTTTCGGCCAAGGTAAGTGGTGATATCGGTATGGGATTTTAGTATTGATATTCCAAAGGAGGAGAGATTGGTTGTGTTGGGAGGATTGTAGGTTGACCACGCGTAGGATAATCCGTTCATTACGCAAACAGGTGTGTAATCACACCCCTCTCTTTTGTGAATTGGCAAAAGTTGAAAAGCCAAAACTTTGGCAATTGAGGCTTCTCGAGCATGCAATCTCTCGTGTGGTAAACTAAACCCACGAATTGTGGACAATAGACTATAGAGGACACACAAAGTTCCCGTGCTCTTGGGCCGATGTGGGCTTCGTTTAGGTGAAATGAGCCATGTGAGCCCAATAAGTGCTAGGTCCCACACGAAATAAATACATGGTAAGTGGAAAATACTAGACTGGGCTATATCGTTCGCAAAATTATAACTGAATTTGGGCTGAAATGGGCCTCACGAGTGACTGGGCCCATTTGGGCTGAATAATGTCCTTGGGCCCATTTACACCGTTATGACCATTTAAATTATCTGTGACGCTCGAAGTGACTATAGACCTTCAGAGAGGTCATTATTTGCACCAAGACCCCAAAACAAGTAAAGTGACTAAAATACTCCTAAAAGGTAAAATTACTATTATACCCCTACTTGATGGAAATGACCATTTTACCCTTAGAGGTAGGTTGACTGATGAGTGTATGATTATTTGCATGACTGTATTGAGTAGGAAATGCACACGAACTATTTATGACATGACATACTGCATGGGGTTGGGATTTCGATATGGAGGAAGTACTGTACTAGTGGCTCTGCCACATTCACTGTTACTAGTGGCGTTGCCACTATACTGTTACTGGCAGCTCTGCTATATTATTATTACTGGCAGCTATGGTGTGATATTGGTATGCTAGCTAAGTGGGTCAATTTTATCCCCCATGGTGTGTTGGTTGGTACGGGTGGTGTGTTGGTTAGATTGGGGTTGGTTGCATATTTGCACCGTATTGATACTATATTGGGCTTAGGCCCAAAATGTTACTATAATGGGCTAAGGCCCACAATGCACTGTTACTGAATATGGCCAGGCCTAGACTGTTACTGCATATATTGTTACTGATTGACTATTAGGGGATTACACACTGATTTTTCGTAAACTCACCCTTTTTTTTAACTGTACATGTAATCTCTATCCTTAGACGATTTGGAGCCGTGAGGGACTTAGAGGTGGCCATATGATTGTGAATGTTCTACTTTAGACTTAGTTATTTAATTTTAATTTTTATATTGGGCTATTGATTATGTAATAAGGACATTAGTATTTGGATTTAATTTTTAATTGGGCTTTGATTTCTTGGTTTAAATTACCAAACAAACACAGAAAGGGTTTTCAAAATCACAACTGTTTTCAAGAAAAACATGCATTTAAACTTCATGGTTTTTAGTTAGAGAAGCTTCCGCGATTTTATTCAGTATAAGAAATCAATGGTAACAAATATGGCAATCATCTTGATAAGCTATTTTCAAATTGTAATAACTTAATTTGCTGAATTTTCGCAATTAATAAAAACTAAATGGGTTTAACTTAAATACGAATTTTATCAACAAGTCTAAATTTCAGAAATCACTTTGATGTGGTACATCAGATTCGATCGTAACATCTAGACCGGGTTTGGGGTGTTACCATTAGTGGTATCAGAGCGAGGCTATAAAACTCAGCTATGGAATGGGTTTTTGAAAAGTTTTTCTTAAAATAAATTTTAAAGACTGGAAATATTTTGAAAGATTCACAAGTGTGGCACACCGAGTCTCTGGCACCAAATCTGTAAGTCCTCTAATACTTTTTACTGTTATAGACTGAAACATTATACTGAGAAATTACTATGGATAGTAGGACTATATTGAAAACTCTAGATAGAGAAAACTGAGACCGTAGAAGACTGAAAACTATAGGGAGACCTCGATCTGCGATAATAAACCCCTAATGACTGTCTTTCATAACACATTTGTTACTAATTACTAAAATTATAATCTAATGCATAAGACTTTTAAAATAGATAAAGCGTATATCGAAATGAGCACAAGAGATACTTGTGGAAGGGGTGCACGGGGCCGTGATAGAGACCGAAGGACTGCTCGGGCTAGGTCTTCTGCATCGGGCCATATGCCTATTAAAGAAACACCATCTTCATCAGTGATCGAGATGGGGTCTTACGATCGAGTGGCTAGGGATGATGCCTTGTCCCAAGCTATGCTTTGCATTCTAGAGAGGGTTGCTGGATCTAATACTGGTGGGTGGGCCAAGGGTCAATTTCTGAGTGACTACGATTTAATGGATCAAAAATTGTAAGGGTATTTCTAGAGTAGCCCCAGATGTGGCAGAATCTGGCTGGAGGCCACTGAATGAATAATGGAGGACCTTGACTGTACCGAGGAACAAAAGTTAAAAGGAGCAGTGTCCTTACTGCGAGACGAGGCCTACCAGTGATGGCTCACCGTGAAAGAGGGTATGCAGGCCGATCGATTAATATGGGATTTCTTTAAGCTTTCAAGGTAAGCATGTAGGCGCAAGTTATGTTGATGCCCAAAGAAGGGAATTTCTGAGCCTAATCCAGGAAATAAGACAATGGCGGAATATGAGGCAAAGTTCTTGCGGTTGAGTCGATATGCTCGTGGGATATTAGCAACTTAGTATGAACGTTGTGTGCATTTTGAGGACGGCCTTCGAGATGAGTTACGAGTATTAATAGATCAATAGAGGGAGAGAGACTTTGCTGCCCTTGTGGAAAGGGCAAAAATTATTGAGGAGGTAAAGCGCTCTGAGCGCCAGAACTGTGAGAAAGATAGGGCGGACATAGGAGGGATTCTAGGCCCTTAAGTTCTTTTGTAAGGCCTATAAAGAAGACCAAGTTTGATGTGTCGGTTCGGGTTAGAGTTCCTATTACTGTTGCTAGAACGTAGCCTTACGTTGATTGTGGGAGATCTCACTAGGATGAGTTCTGAAAGAGGATTAGGGTGTGCTTTAGATGCGAGTTCAGGGACCATCAGGTTATGAATTGTCCTCAGAGGCCTATTCAAATGCAAGCTATAGGACAGGGTCATGTTCAACCAGTGAGAGGTGGTCAGCGGCCCCTGAGAGGCCGTGGGCAGGCCAGAGGTGGAAACAGTTTGGGACGAGGTTGTAGAGCGCCAGACAGAGGTGCTGATAACACTGAGTCAAGGTAGCCAGCACTGGTTTATGTTGCTTGTCGCCGAGAGGACAGTGATGCTCTAGATGTTATAACCGGTACATTCCTAATACATAATGTATATTACACTGCTCTAATTGATATAGGGTCTACGCATTCATACATTGTATGCACTGTGGTTGGCACCTTGGGTATTGTTAATCGATGACTATGTTAAGTCCACTGGGATGGTCAGTAAGAGTAGACCAATTGTTCAGAGATGTGCCCCTAGAGGTTTAAGGAGTTATATTTCCAACAAATTTGATGGAGCTACCGTTTGGTGAGTTCGACTTGATCTTGGGGATTGATTGGTTGGTAAAACATAGTGCAAGGTTGGATTGTGCTGCTAAGCACGTGGTGTTGAAGACTTCGAAGGATGAGAAGGTGGCTGTGATTGGGGAGCGAAGAGACTTTTTGTCTAATGATCTCTGCATTAAGGTCTAAAAAATTGGTTCGCAAAGGTTGTGAGGCATTTCTAGCCAATATTGGTGTATCTGATTCTGAGGGTCCTTCTGTTGGAGGCATCAGAACAGTTAAGGATTTTTCTGATGTATTTCTTGATAAGCTCCCTGGATTGCCTCCGAACCGCAAAGTGGAATTCAGTATTGAGCTCCTGCCTGGAATAGCCCTAGTGTCCATCGCCCCTTATAGGATGGCACCAAGGAACTGGTTGAGTTAAAAGCTCAAATTCAAAAACTATTAGACCGAGGATTCATTCGATCGAGTGTTGTTTGTGAAGAAGAAGGATGGATCCATGCACATGTGCATCAATTATCGATAGTTGAATAAACTGACTATCAAAAATAAGTATCCCTTGTCGAGGATTGATGATATGTTTGATCAGCTACAAGGAGCATCGATTTTCTCTAAAATAGATCTCCATTCTGGGCACCATCAGCTGAGAGTTCAACAAGCTGATGTATATAAGACTGCGTTTAGGACTCAATATAGTCATTATGAGTTCCTAGTGATGCCGTTTGGGCTGACGAATGCACCAGTTGCTTTCATGGACTTGATGAACCGAGTATTCCAGCCCTATCTAGATCGATTCATGGTGGTATTTATAAATTACATCTTAGTGTATTCGAGAACCGATGATGAACTTGATGCACATCTTTGAACTGTTCTGCAGATTTTAAGGGAGGAACAACTGCACACTAGGTTCAGCAAGTGTGGGTTTTGGCTGCGAGAAGTGACATTTTTGGGTTACGTGGTATCTACCGAGGGGATTAGGGTTGATCCTAGAAAAATTAAAGCCGTACTGGATTGGAAACCACCTAAGACCATATCTGAGATTCGAAGCTTTCTAGGTCTGGCAGTGTATTACAGATGTTTTGTAGAAAGGTTTTCTATGATTACTGCATCTATGACTAAGTTGTTGTGAAAAGGGGTACCATTTAGTTGGACTAGTAAGCAGCAAGAGAGTTTGGATAAACTAAAGAAAGTTCTGACTGAGGCCCCTATTTTAATACAGCCAGAGTCTGACTGAGGAATTTATGGTCTACGGTGATGCATCACACGTTGGTTTGGGTTGTGTGCTGATATAGAAGGGTAAGGTGGTAGCTTATGCATCTCATCAAGTTAAGACTCACGAGGCAAATTACCCTACACATGACTTGGAGTTAGCCGCAGTGGTATTCGCACTAAAAATTTGGAGGCACTATTTATACGGTGAGAAGTGCATTATCTACATAGATTACAAGAGCCTCAAGTACCTCCTTACTTAGAAGGAATTGAATCTTAGGCAGTGAAGATGGATAGAGCTGCTTAAGGATTATGACTGTTCAATTGAGTATCAGCCTGGTAAGGCTAATGTGGTAGCTGACGCACTGAGCCGTAGTGTTGTATCTGATTTGAGAGCAATGTTTGCTCGTCTCAGTTTGTATGATGATGGTACCTTGTTAGCTGAGCTTCAAGTGAAACCGACATGGATTGAGCAAATTAAAGGGAAATAGTTGTTGGATGAGTTACTGGTTCCTCATTCCTAACAAGTTGAGAATTAAGAGACTGCAGATTTTGGGTTGAATGATGAGGGAGTACTGTGTTTCCGTGGAAGAGTTTATGTACCGAGGGATTCTAAACTGAGGAAGTCTATACTGCGAGAGGTGTATAGTAGTCCATATACTATGCATCCTTGCGAAACAAGTTATACCAAGATCTTCGAGAGATGTACTGATGGTCAGGACTGAAACGCGAAGTTACTGAATTGGAGAGTAAGTGCTTGACATGCTAGCAAGTTAAGACTAAGCATCAGCTGCCTTCTAGGTTACTGCAGCCAGTTAAGATTCCACTTTGGAAGTGGGAGAGGGTGGCCATAGATTTTATGAGTAGGCTACCCTTAACGCCTACTAAGATGGATTCGATATGGGTTATTGTAGATCAATTGACTAAATCTACCCATTTTATACCACTTCGTACTAATTACTTATTGTAGAAGCTAGGCAAAGTTATATTTGGTTGAGATTGTGAGACTGCATGGGTTATCGATTTCTATCATATCTGACAGAGATCCTAGATTCACATCTCAATTCTGGAAGAAGTTACATGAGGCTTTGGGTAAAAGGTTGGACTTCAGTACTGCATTTCATCCTCAAACGGATGGTCAGTCAGAAAGGGTGATTCAGATACTGGAGGACATGTTAAGAAGTTGTGTAATAGATTTTCGAGGCAGCTAGGAAGACCACTTGCTGCTAGCAGAGTTCGCGTATAATAATATCTATCATTCCAGTATTCAAATGGCACCATACGAGGCATTGTATGGTCATAGGTGTCGCACTTTTACTTGTTGGATTGAGCTGGGCAAGTGGTGAATTTTGGGGCCAGAGCTAGTTTTTGATACCGAAGAAAAGGTAAAACTGATTCGAGATCGGTTGAAGGAAGCATTTGATAGGCGAAGTCTTTCGCAGATCTTAAACATCTAGAGATTGAGTACTCTGTGGGGGATTATGTCTTCCTTAAGGTCTTATCGTGGAAGAAAATTCTAAGATTTAGACTGAAGGGTAAGCATAGCCCAAGGTTCACTGAGGCCTTACCGTGTACTGAAGCGTGTAGGACCGGTCACCTATCAACTTGAATTGCCTTCAAAATTAGACCGGATTCACAATGTGTTCCATGTCTCCATGCTGATGAGCTATCTCTTTGATCCCACACATATACTACCAGTCAAGGAGATCGACGTTAGGCCAGATCAGACCTTCGAGGAGGAGCCAGTGCAAATATTGGACCGTGAGGTTAAAGTACTAAGGAGGAAATTTATTCCACTAGTCAAAGTGTTTTTCCGTAATCACAGTTTAGATGAAGCCACGTGGGAACCTGAGGAGGCGATGCATCAGCAATACCCTCACCTATTCTGACCAGGTAAATTTCGAGGATGACATTTCTTTTAGGGGGCAGAGTTGTAACACCCCAATAATTTAGGGTCTTGAATTTTACATGTTCTGACACAAATTGCTTGTTTTCTTTAATGGATAAGTTTTTTGAGTGTGTATGGGAGTGTTTGAGAAGGCTGGGTTCAAGTCTTGGCTATTGTAAAATTTTTAGTTTTTCTCTTAAATGAATCTGGACATTGGCATATAGGCCTTATAAATATTAATGCATGTTTTATGAAACAAGAAGAGTTTGTAGCCTAGTGGCAAGGTGGCGTGTGTGTAACTGTGAGGTCTGAGGTTCAAGTCCTGGGTTGCACAAGGGGTATTTATTTTGCTGCTTGAGCTATATAGGAAATAGAGTTGGACTGAAACACATCTAAGGGGAGTTTGAATAGATTTGAATGGTCTTTGAACTGATCATAGAGAGATTCAAGGCGGGATAAGGGGAGAGAATCAAGGAATTTGAGAGAGAAGTGAGTTGTGCCAAATAGGGTGTCTACCTACTCAGATATTCAACTTAGGCTAGTAAGGAGGGGATGTCGAATTCTCTTGCTACCATTTTAGGGGAAATTGACCATTTGTGACATTTTCTTCTGACCATTCATGTCGTTTCTTTTGATTACCCGAATTCTCTACTACTGTCGACTGCTTCTTTCTCTCATTGGTGAATCTAGCACCTACTCTTCCTTACCATTTCTTCTTTAATCGGTTCCTCTCATAGCTGAACCTTCTTGTTCTTCTTCTCAACATTTCTTTTTCCTCTTTGACTTAGTGGCCGATTCCTTTTATCTTTCTCTGTTGTGCCTGTCAATTTGGTAGTGGGCAACGATCTCTT
Organism: Gossypium rotundifolium; assembly: GCA_025506655.1. Lineage (NCBI taxonomy): Eukaryota > Viridiplantae > Streptophyta > Magnoliopsida > Malvales > Malvaceae > Gossypium > Gossypium rotundifolium. Next base: position 79,467,295 of record CP106723.1, read on the forward strand.
CCTCTGTTCATAACATTATGGTAAGCCGAATCCTACATCTCATTTTTCCCCTCTCTTGATCGAATATTGATTTGATTTGCTTGGCCTTTTATATTGTTGTTAGACCTTGAGGTAGTGTGAGTCCATCGCATCCATGGGTCTAAAATTTGGCCTTGAGACTTGCATCATTCAAGGAACCATAAGAGAATTTGTAGGAAAAATATTTAATTAATTGAAGAGAGAAATTATTTTACTAACCGAATTGAATTATATGTGTTTAATGTTTTATTTTAATAGATTCATTAGTTTGAAGTTTTAAAAGCTTACAAGGAATTTTTAGCAAAGAGGAAGAAGGAAAATGACATGTCCAGTTTTTGTATGTTGTTTCATTTGTCCACAATCTACAAAGAAAAGCTTATTTGGAAGCATTTGCATTTGGATACATTGAAGATGGATAAACAACTTGTTCTAATGGATTACAGAACTTGTTTTATCGCTGAAATTTTAAGTGATCTTCGAAAGTTTTATTTTGTTTTTAATCAATTTATATTTTATGCAGGTCCGGATTTGAGGAAAAATCCTTTTAGAGGGAGAGGTAATGATTTGATTCTGTACATCAAGGTTGAATCGATTCTTGTCAAGGTGAAACAAGTTGATGTTGGGTTGAATCTCCAAAAGCCACATCTTCTCATGATGGTCAAAATAGAGATTGATCATTTTGTTTACCAATTGGATCAACAATGGGAGGCCGAACAAAGTAGGTCAAAGAGGAGTTTAAAAGGCCTATGTGGGGATGTGGGGAATAAGTCCAAATTAATCAAATTTTGATTGGGAAAAAAGTAAGTCAAGTTCTGATCCAAGATTTGGATGAAACCTATTGATGGGTTTTAATTAACCAATGACATTAATTAAGTTTATTTTAGTTTATGTTAACATTATTAATCAGCATCTTTTAATTATGACATGCATTATGTGTTTTCCATTTAATAAAGTTGTGCATTATGAAACTCTCATGTTAGTTAAAATTTTGTCATAAATTATGACTTGCATTATGTAACTCCCATGATAGTTAAATTATGCATTTTAAATGAAGTCATGCAATAAGTAGCTCACATGTTTGTTTAGTTTACATCGTAACTAAACCAAACATTTAAGTGCCTTACTTGTTAAATATGTTTTAGTTAGTTTATATGTGTTTTATTTATTTTTCTTGTTATTTTAATGCATTAGTTAAAGTGTGTTTATTTTAGTTTTTATTAAGGTGTTTTAAGTTGAATAAGAATGTGAATAGGTTTCAAATGTTTAATGATTATTCAATCTTGATCAGGTGACTATTCAAAAGACCAAGGGAGGCTTTCCAAATTCTGTTCGGTTTCGATGCACTTAGGAAAATTCATGGCTCCAATTAAAAATAGGAAATACAAGCAATGAAGGCATTTAGTTATGGAAGAAGAAAGGACTTCAAAACAACAAATTTAAGGAGCATTAAGCTTCATGAAGATGATGACCTTTAAGCTATCCATGGACTAATGAAAAGACATGACCTCTCAACTACACAAAGTCAAGTGAATAGACATGGCTTTTGGGCTAGCCGTCAAGAGTTTAAATCAAATTTAATTGTTTATTTTTAAGCTAGCTAGATTGTAACATCCCAAAAATGGGGTTATTTGGAATTTAATCATTTATCTTATGTAAGAGCTGCCGAGATATAATTTATGGAATGATAATGATCAATTTAAGGCATTGTGTTGACTCGATTTGGTAGGAAATTTTAGTTTTTAACTGTTAAGGTAGGGAGCCTTAGCAAGAGGGTGTTATAAGAATAAATGGGGATAATTTGGACATAAAATAAGCCTAGATTAAGTGGCAAAGCAAGCCCACTTAAGAGCTACATGTGACGCCACCAAGGAGCAAGGGAGAGCTTGTGTTCGAGTCGCGGAAATCCCCCTTTTGTTTTTTTTATTTTGACGGCACATGGGGGGGAGTTTCTCCTCTCTTTAAACTCTTATTATTATTTATTTATTGATGATAAATAATAAGTTAAATGAAGGATAATATAAGCATATTATTTTAAGGATAATCAAGTAGATCATGGAGATTTAAAAGAATTATCATTGGATTATTATTAGAAAATTCAAATGGTTTTAAATTAAGTGGTCTAGAGTGAATTAAGGAAGTTAGAGGAATCTTGGACTCCTTGTTGAGGAGGAGTGGACGGCAAGGACTTTTGGAAGGGGGGGAGTTGCCGAATGCTTATAAATAGCATCAGCTTAGCATTGGTTTTGCTCTTTTCTCCATCTTTGCAAACTGCCGAAACTCTCAACCCTCCTATCTTTTATTCTTTCTCTTTGAAGACTAAAAGCCATCAATTTCTTTTCTTTTCAACCTTGGCCGAATCCTCCACATCTCCATAGCCCATCTATTTCTTTTCTTCATAGATCAAAACCCCTATTGCCCTACCTCCAAATAGCCGAATCTAATACTCTCTTGTAGTGCCGAAACCCCTTTTTCTTTATAGTTTACTTTGGCCGAATAGTGCAGTGGCATTGATACTCCGGGACTTCTTTGTAGATTGTCAAGGTAAGGGATGGCCGAACCCTCCTTCTGTATTTTCTTTTTCTTGTCGACTTATGGGATTGAATGGAAGCCGAAATTTTGGCAACTAGTAGCAAGAGTTCTAACCAGTGTTGAAATCGATGATAGGCACTTCGGGATCTCAAAACAGAGAGATCGGATCTGGCATTCTCTGACATTCGGTTTTGGGTAAGTGGTGGTAAGTGGTTACTTATAAAAGATTACTCCTCTAATGATTAAGGAAAGCCGAAAGCCATGGTTGCTAATATTGACCAACTGTAGTTTATGAACCAGATTTTGCGATTCGGGTGCCGAAGCTAGGATTCAAGCAATTAGGTAAGGATGCGGGTTACAAAATATGACCCCTTTAAATAAATTGGTTTGGCCGAATGGACATATTACTAACCTTGATAGTTGGCCGAATATAGGGGCAAGGACTTAGAGTGTGGCCGATTGATTATCTTCGGGATTTAAGACTATCGTGGTAACAGGTGTGTACATACACACTATATAATATGTTAACTATGCTTAACTTTGTGAATGCTCATTTTTTTGTTAATGTAGCATTGGAATTAATACCAAATCGGTATAAGTGGTGATTCAGGTAAGTACCTGTTAATGTGATTTATTATTATTAATGCTTTTGGTAAGCATGATGTGTTGACACATGAAATTCAAGAAAGTGATGGCATGAAACATATGTATGTTTATCTGTTGTGGGATTGATGAGTGGAGGGGGCAGTATTATTGTGCCGACGGGCACCAGTGTTTTGGTAACACACCGTGACTATATGTCACGGAGGTTTGGTACCTCCAGAGGTTTGGTACCTCAATAGCGACTTGTCCCTCGTGGTTAACACCACCGTGGGTTGGCCCCACTTGAGATATGGGATCGCCCGCCGGTGATTTGGTATCACACGATGGGTTGGCCCCATCACCCGATTTGTGTCTACGGACACGGTGTTTTGGTAACACATTGTGACTATATGTCACCAGTGGTTTGGCACCACCGGTGGTTTGGTACCACAACGGGTAGACATGTGGCGTATGGTTGGCTAGGTTGGGTACACATTATTTTGCATATTAAATGTTATATGTTGTGTATGAAAATATTTTAAAACGGGGGAAGGGTTACATACTGAGTCTTGGTGACTCACCTTCTCCATTATTTCTTTCAGGTGATGCTTAGATTGCGGACATGGAGCCGGAGGGACTTGAGGAGGCCATGCGGTGGACTTAAAATTTAATGGACTTTAATTCTTGTTATTTTAAATTTGGTTATTGGGTTGTTTTATTTTGGATGTAATAAGGCCTCATTAAACTTTACTTTAATTATTTTCTTTTATGTTGGATATTTTTATTTGTACTATAAAATTTGAATTACACGTTTTTCTAAATTAACACGAAAAATGTTTTATCGTGCCATCGGGCACATCTGAAAATTTGTGTAACAACTTGACTTAATTAAATGTTCAAATTGGACTAAGTATAATTTCAAAGAAGATAACTTAAAATGAGCGATTTTCAACAAAACTTAAGTGGATTTAGAAAATGGGTTTCAAAAACTTCTTCTTAGTAACGACCCATATTCGGTCCTAACGATTGGGCCGGGTTTGAAATTTGTTACAAATTGGTATCGAGCCAGTTCAAAACTTCATTTGTGGGGCCCAAGGCCCCAAAATGTTTTAGTAGGCCTTATTAATTGTTTTTGGGTTTTTAAGCGGCATGGCGAGTCTCCCAGACCGATCCGCCTGTAAGTACATCTAAACCTCTGTGTGAATTATATTCTGTAGAAGGGTAGGAAGCATGGAACGTAGATAGACTTATAGGAATTTGAACCCTAGGATTAGATTACTCAAACACACAAGCTAAACATAAGACTTAAAGAACTAAACCAATCTATGACTTAGTCACTGAGCTAGGGTGTGGTAACCCCTGTACGCATGTCTAGGATTGGAACCGGAAGAGCCTGGTATTTAAGCAGTCCGAGTGACTCACCACCTCTTCGCAGGTATCCTACCTGGTGCGTAGCTTGGGTTCACCCTAACTCAGAGGGCTCAGTGGTGTGGTAACCTCTGTGCGCATGTCTAGAAAGGTTCGGTGGGAGCTTGGTATTTAAGCAATCCGCGTGACTCACCTCCTCTCCACGCTGAAACCCACTGGTGCGTAGCTTGGGTTCACCACGACCAAGAAGGCTCGGTCATAGGCTAAACCTAATGACTAAAACCCAAAGGAATTAGCCATGTTTTGGAAGGAACGAAACAACAAGAACCCGAATGTTTTCAAAATTTCGTAATAACTCTTTCAAATCGAAAACATCATTTTTACAACGCTTTCCTTGAAAAACTTGATTTGTGGAAAAATTACAAAAATGCCCTTGGGGTAAAATTACTAAAATACCCGGTTCATAAAATATCAAATCAATAATTTTGTCCAAAATTTTAACTATTCTATAAATATTCAACAACTTAGCCTTGAAAATCATCAGCAAAATATTTGGTTTTAGAAAAATTACGAAAACGCCCTCAACTTATAAAATTACCAAAATGACCTTGACTTTTGAACTTTTGCAAACAACAATGTTTTAAGAAGGAAAATTCTCAAAAGGGACCCTCGAGTTTTATAATGGTTAAAACACCTTGTTTTACAAAATTACCAAATTACCCTCGAGGACCAAATTACCAAAATACCCCGGTTTTCAAACAATGCCATAACTTCAAATCTTATCAATTTTTAATAATACCCTCCAAAGGTTGAGAATTGCAAAACAACCTACTCTACTAAAGTTTTAAAATCTCTTTTACGAGAATACCTCAGAGGAAAATGACGAAAATACCTCAGGTTAGAAATGGATGAAACGTCCAAGAGCGAATAGGTATGGAAAGTATTAAGGAATGGATGCAAGAACTTCTTTGTGTGAACTAGGATAGAAGATCTGAAACCTTGTTTGCACGAAAGAATCCCTAATTAAAATTTCTTCATAAAATTTCTTCATGAGTAATGAAGTGGAACAAACGCTAATACATAAAATTTCTCTTAATCGATTAAAAGCGCAGAGATAGAATGAGTTCTAGAGGACGTGGACGCCGTGGACGCAGTAGGGGTAGGATGACGATTTCCGAACCCGTCAGTCGGGACAAGGTTAAAACGATGTACCACCGCCACCACCACCTCCGCTTTTGGAGCAGAGGAGCAGATCGACGGGAGGAGAGGCGACGCAAGCGGTATTGTGAGTCCTCGAATTGGTGGTGGGGTGGTGGAAATTTAGGAGCTCGAAAACTCATTCCGAGTGGATTCGGTCCAACGGAGCTGAGGTGTTTGGGCGTGTCTCGAGTGGCACCCAGTGTAGCAGAGTATTGGCTGGAATCTACAGAAAGGATAATGGATGATCTTGACCTAATCGAGGAGGAAAAGCTGAAAGGGGCGGTGTCGCTTCTAAAGGATGAAGCGTACCAGTGGTGGCTGACAGTTCGGGATGGAGCCACAGGAGCTGATGATCTCATGGGACTACTTTAAAACCGCTTTCGGAAGAAATGCGTGGGCACCAACTACACCGACGCTACAGAGGAAGGCTTTTCGGGTTTAGTACAAGGAACTAAGTCCGTGGCGAGTATGAGGCGAGTTTTAAGACCGAGTAGGTATGCAAGAGGCATCGTGGCTATCGAACCAGGCCGTGTCCGCTTTGAGGACGGACTCAAGATGACTTGAGGCTACCGATTGCCCATGACAAGTTCGTGAGTTTTCATCTCGGTGGAAAAGGCTAAAGTTGCCGAGGGATTAAGGAGGTCGTGAGGCGTAATTATAGTAGAAATAATCGAAGAGAGGATTTGGGTCACCGGATCCAAGTGGTAATGATCGAGGAAGAAGGCTAGGCGAGTGGGCCGTCAAAGAACAAGGCCGTAGCTAATAATCGAGGTAGGCTCGGTAATCGTTGTGGGAAGTCCCATTGGGAGGTTGCTCGACCCGTGATAGAGGATGTTTTGAGTGTGGGTCTTTAGAACATCGGTCGAGATTGTCCCTAAGCGAGCTCGAAATCGCCCGAGGGCGTAACTGCACTCGGGACCGAAATGTGGGACCGCAGAGGGTCGTGGCAATGGCAGAGGAAGCAATGGTCCTAACCGAGGTCGAGGAACTCAGGGCAGAGGTTTAGGCAAGACAGAGGCTAGGCAGCCTGGCTTAGTCTATGCGGCAAGGCGTCGCGAGGAGGGTGACGCACCGGATGTCATAACCGGTACGTTTCTAATTTTTGGTCTTCCTTATTATGCATTGATTGATGTGGGGTCTACACATTCGTACGTAGCCAGTAGTGTGGTAGAGACTTTGAACCTAGACTCTGAGACTGCTGCTAGGGAGATGACCGTAGTGAGTCCTTTAGGTCACCTCGGTAGTGGTAGACAAACTTTTAGGACGTACCCTAGAACTCGAAGGGGTCGATTCGGTCGATCCGATGGAACTACCATTCGGGAGTTCGATTTGATCCTTGGAATGGATTGGTGGCTAAGTATCGGTAATTTGGATTTGTGCTAAGCGCATGGTTCTTAAGACGGTGAGAATGGTGAAGTGGTTATGATAGGTGATAGAAGGAATTACCTATCCAATGTGGTGTCTGCCTTGAAGGCGGAAAAGATGGTCAAGAAGGGTTGTAAGGCGATTTGGTTCGAATCGTGCTTTGGAAGCTAAGGAGTCGATGGTTGGAAAGGTCCGAACGGTTGGGGAATTTGCTGATGTGTTCCCAGAAGAACTTCCGGTTCCGCCTCCGGATCGGAAGTCAAATTCGATATAGACTGCTACCGAACGGCACCGTGTCTATAGCACCTCACCGAATGGCACCAAAGGAATTGGTGGGTGAAGGCTCAAATTCAGGAGCTCTTGGATAAGGGATTTATTCGACCTAGTATATCTCCGTGGGGAGCGCCTGTGTTGTTTGTCAAGAAGAAGGACGGTTCTATGCGAATGTGCATCGATTACCGTCAGTTAAACAAGTTAACGATCAAAAACAAGTACCCATTACCGCAGATCGATGACTTGTTTGACCGATTGAAGAAGCGTCGGTGTTTTCGAAGATAGACCTTAGGTCGAGTTACCATCAACTTAAGGTGAAGGGCCGATGCTCACAAGACGGCGTTTGAACTCGGTATGGGCATTACGAATTTCTAGTGATGCCATTGGGTTGACCAATGCCCGCGGTGTTCATGGATCTAATGAACAGAGTTTTTCAACAGTACTTGGACCAATTTGTTGTAGTGTTCATAGGCGACATATTGGTTTACTCAAAGACGGAGGAGGAGCACGACAAGCATTTACGGATAGTCCTACAAGTGTTGAGGAAAATAGCTTGTATGCCAAATTGAGAAGTGCGAATTTTGGCTAAGTGAGGTGGCTTTCTTAGGTCACGTGGTGTCGTGGAAGGATTAGAGTGGATCCCGCAAGATTGAAGCGGTATTGGAGTGGAAACCGCCTAAGTCGATTGGCGAGATCTGAAGTTTTACGGGTTTAGCGGTGGTATTATCGGAGGTTTGTGGAAGGGTTCTCTCGATCGCAGTGTGCCGTTGACTAAGTTGCTAAGGAAAGGTGTTCCATTTGTATGGTTGAGAAGAAGAAAGCTTTGATAAGTCGAGGAAGATTGACGGAAGCTTTGGTTCTAGTACAACCCGAGGCGGGAAATTATTCACGTCTATTGTGACGCATCTCACTTTGGTTTGGGGTGTGTGTTGATGCGAGATGGGAAGGTAGTAGCCTATGCGTCCGGCACCGAGACCGCATGAGGTTAACTATCCAACTCACGACCGGAGTTAGCCGCAATCGCCGCCCTAAAAGTATGGAGACATTATCTTTATGGGGAGAAGTCGGTAATTTACGGATCACAAAAGTTTGAGGTATCTTGACACGAAGGATCGAATCGAGATGCACCGATGGATTGAACTGCTGAAGGACTACGATCGTTCCATCGAATATCATCCGGGTAAGGCTAACGTGGTGGCCGACGCGTTGAGCAGGAAGGTCGTGGCGGATTTAAGAGCAATGTTTGCTCGATTGAGCCTATATGACGATGGAAGTCTTTGGCGTAACTTCATGTTAAGCCAACGTGGATCGAGGAGGTTAAGGACAAACAGTTAGCGGATGAAGGGTTAAATGCTAAGAGAATGCAAGTTCAGGATGGTGGTTTAGAAGGGTATAGTGTGACTGGTGATGGTATGTTATGTTTTCAAGGACGGCCTTGTATGCCAAAGGATATGGAGTTGAGGCGGAAGATTCTCCAGGATGCTCATAGCAGCCCATACGCTATGCATCCGGGAGGAAGCAAGATGTATGGAGATCTACTAAGCAGATTACGGTGGCGGATTGAGCGTGAGATAACGAATTGTAGGGAAGTGTTTGACGTGTCGGCGAGTTAAGGTGAACACCGTTACCATCGAGGCTACTTCAACCGGTAAAGATTCACGAATGGAAATGGGAGAGGATCACTATGGATTTCGTCGGTGGTCTACCCCTTACGCCCCAAAGAAGAAAGATGCGGTTTGGGTAATCGTGACAAATCGACTAAATCACTCACTTTATACCGGTGAGAATGGACTACTCATTCGAAGCTAGCAAAGTTGTATGTGGCGAGATAGTCGATTGCATGGTGTACCGTGTCGATTATCGCGGATAGGGACCCAAGGTTCACTTCGAGGTTTTGAAAGCGTTACATCAAGCGTTGGAGTGCGCGGTTGGATTTCAAAGACTTTCCATCCTCGACGGACGAAGCGATCCGAAAGGTCATTCAAATCTTAGAAGATATCTTTGAGGGTTGTGTCTTGGAATTAGAGGTAGTTGGGAGGAATTCTTACCTCTAGCCGAGTTCGCCTACAACAATAGCTACCAGCGAGTATTGAGATGGCACCATCTATCAGACGGACGGAATGCCGAACTCCGACGTGTTGGACGGAGTTGGGTGAACGACAAGTGTTGGGCCCGAATTGGTAGCGAGACCGAAGACAAAGTCAAAGTGATTCGGTCTCGTCTCAAGGAAGCATCCGATAAGGCGTAAGTCTTATGCCGATCTCAAACGCAAGGAAATGGAGTATCTTTGTGGGAGACAAGGTCTTCTGAAGGTGTCACCTTGGAAGAAGGTACTAAGATTTGGGCGAAAAGGGAAGTCGAGCCCAAGATTCATTGGCCCATATACTGATCTTGAAGTTTAGTAGGACGGTAGCTTACCGACTTGAACCGCCGCAGAGTTAAGTCGGATACATGACGCCTTTCACGTATCAATGTTAAGACAGTGCGGTCCGATCCATCACATGTGGTGCACTGTGGCAGACATCGAGGTTAACGCGGACTTATCTTTTGAGGAAGAACCGGTTCAGATCTTGGATAGAGATATAAAGGTTCTACATAGGAAGTCAGTGCCCTTGGTGAAAGTACTATGGCGGAACCATGGTCTTTGAGGAAGCTACGTGGGAACTCGAGGATGTGATACTGCTGACAATACCTCATCTGTTTTAGTTATGTAATTTCGGGACGAAATTTATTTTAAGGGGGGTAGAACTGTAACATCCCAAAAATGGGGTTATTTGGAATTTAATCATTTATCTTATGTAAGAGCTGCCGAGATATAATTTATGGAATGATAATGATCAATTTAAGGCATTGTGTTGACTCGATTTGGTAGGAAATTTTAGTTTTTAACTGTTAAGGTAGGGAGCCTTAGCAAGAGGGTGTTATAAGAATAAATGGGGATAATTTGGACATAAAATAAGCCTAAATTAAGTGGCAAAGCAAGCCCACTTAAGAGCTACATGTGACGCCACCAAGGAGCAAGGAGAGCTTGTGTTCGAGTCATGGAAATCCCCTTTTGTTTTTTATTTTGACGGCACATGGGGGAGTTTCTCCTCTCTTTAAACTCTTATTATTATTTATTTATTGATGATAAATAATAAGTTAAATGAAGGATAATATAAGCATATTATTTTAAGGATAATCAAGTAGATCATGGAGATTTAAAAGAATTATCATTGGATTATTATTAGAAAATTCAAATGGTTTTAAATTAAGTGGTCTAGAGTGAATTAAGGAAGTTAGAGGAATCTTGGACTCCTTGTTGAGGAGGAGTGAATGGCAAGGACTTTTGGAAGGGGGAGTTGTCGAATGCTTATAAATAGCATCAGCTTAGCATTGGTTTTGCTCTTTTCTCCATCTTTGCAAACTGCTGAAACTCTCAACCCTCCTATCTTTTATTCTTTCTCTTTGAAGACTAAAAGCCATCAATTTCTTTTCTTTTCAACCTTGGCCGAATCCTCCACATCTCCATAGCCCATCTATTTCTTTTCTTCATAGATCAAAACCCCTATTGCCCTACCTCCAAATAGCCGAATCTAATACTCTCTTGTAGTGCTGAAACCCCTTTTTCTTTATAGTTTACTTTGGCTGAATAGTGCAGTGGCATTGATACTCCGGGACTTCTTTGTAGATTGTCAAGGTAAGGGATGGCGAACCCTCATACTCAGTATTTTCTTTTTCTTGTCGACTTATGGGATTGAATGGAAGCGAAATTTGACAACTAGTAGCAAGAGTTCTAACCGGTGTTGAAATCGATGATAGGCACTTGGGATCTCAAAACGAGAGATCGGATCCGCATTCTCGACATTCGGTTTTGGGTAAGTGGTGGTAAGTGGTTACTTATAAAAGATTACTCCTCTAATGATTAAGGAAAGCCGAAAGCCATGGTTGCTAATATTGACCAACTGTAGTTTATGAACCAGATTTTGCGATTCGGGTGCCGAAGCTAGGATTCAAGCGATTAGGTAAGGATGCGGGTTACAAAATATGACCCCTTTAAATAAATTGGTTTGGCCGAATGGCCATATTACTAACCTTGATAGTTGGCCGAATATAGGGGCAAGGACTTAGAGTGTGGCCGATTGATTATCTTCGGGATTTAAGACTATCGTGGTAACAGGTGTGTACATACACACTATATAATATGTTAACTATGCTTAACTTTGTGAATGCTCATTTTTTTGTTAATGTAGCATTGGAATTAATACCAAATCGGTATAAGTGGTGATTCGTAAGTACACGTTAATGTGATTTATTATTATTAATGCTTTTGGTAAGCATGATGTGTTGACACATGAAATTCAAGAAAGTGATGGCATGAAACATATGTATGTTTATCTGTGGGATTGATGAGTGGAGGGCAGTATTATTGTGCCGACGGGCACCGATGTTTTGGTAACACACCGTGACTATATGTCACCAGAGGTTTGGTACCTCCAGAGGTTTGGTACCTCAATAGCGACTTGTCCTCGTGGTTAACACCACCGTGGGTTGGCCCCACTTGAGATATGGGATCGTCCCCGCGGTGATTTGGTATCACACGATGGGTTGGCCCCATCACCCGATTTGTGTCTCACGGACACCGGTGTTTTGGTAACACATTGTGACTATATGTCACCAGTGGTTTGGCACCACCGGTGGTTTGGTACCACAACAGGGGTAGACGATGGCGTATGGTTGGCTAGGTTGGGTACACATTATTTTGCATATTAAATGTTATATGTTGTGTATGAAAATATTTTAAAACGGGGAAGGGTTACATCTTGAGTCTTGGTGACTCACCTTCTCCATTATTTCTTTCGGTGATGCTTAGATTGCGGACATGGGCCGGAGGGACTTGAGGAGGCCATGCGGTGGACTTAAAATTTAATGGACTTTAATTCTTGTTATTTTAAATTTGGTTATTGGGTTGTTTTATTTTGGATGTAATAAGGCCTCATTAAACTTTACTTTAATTATTTTCTTTTATGTTGGATATTTTTATTTGTACTATAAAATTTGAATTACACGCTTTTCTAAATTAACACGAAAATGTTTTATCGTGCCATCTAGCACATCCGAAAATTTGTGTAACAACTTGACTTAATTAAATGTTCAAATTGGACTAAGTATAATTTCAGCAAGATAACTTAAAATGAGCGATTTTCAACAAAACTTAAGTGGATTTAGAAAATGGGTTTCAAAACTTCTTCTTAGTAACGACCCATATTCGGTCCTAATGATTGGTAGGGTTTAATACATTACATAGATCTTGAATATGAAAGGTCTTTTTAGGAGCTTGAAATGTCATTTTGAAGGCTTGTAAATTTTGGCATAAGATATCTATGTAAAAATAAAACTTTCACCTGAAATTAAATCATACTTTTGTGAGAAATTTTCTCTAAGGTTTTTCATTCATCTATTTCGAACTTATCAAACTTTCTAATTTTGTGGCGTTCAAAAATTATCTTATCACTCCGTTTTCCATCCCGGGGTGTGGCGAGTTCGATACACGAAGGTTAGAGTATTAAGTCAAGTTTAAGTGGGTTGTAGTTTTAATATAGCTACGGTTCCTTATAGAATTCAAGTGCTTCGGATTAAGGTTTCCACCTTTTGAACCATTTCAAGATGATTCTTCACATTGAGCTATTTTTCGATCATTTAAGCTCAAGAAATCGCATGACCTACGATACCTTCTGTATGAATAATGACATAACTTGAACTGCTACCTTGGCACAGTCCTGGGTTGGTCCCTCCTGGCGTACCCACTCTAAAAGTAGAGCCTAAAAAAAACAAACACTTGTAAGTTCAAATAAACTTAGTGAGTTTTAACCCAAATTACTTTAAAGCATTTGTTGTTTAAATCCTCACATTGAAGATTATGGATTTCCTTTTTATATGTGGCAAATACTTTCTTAATATTAGGCATATACATATTTTTCGAAATCTATACTTTACCATCTTACATATAGTTCACTCATTTAGCATATTCCAAACTTCACCACTCAATACGAATCCCATTCCTATTTGGGAAATGAATACTATAACAACCCGTTTTTAGTGAAATCTAAATAATGGTATCAAGACCACAAATCTGAAGTTAAAATATTTATTTTATTATTGTTTTAGTGTTTATGGCATGTTATCAAGGTAATATAAAAATTTTGTTAAGAAATTTAATCGTTTGCATGCTCAATTTGATAAAAAAGTACTAAATGGCATAAAGTACAAAACTAGAGTTCTATAAACTAGACGGGTTTAATAGCTTTGAAATTAAATGATTGGAGGGTTTATGATGGAATTAAGCCATTTCAATTGTGAGTGGACATTTATGTGCATAATTAAGTGGATTTTAATGATAAATAACAAAGGTTAAAAGTGTAATTTATTAAATAAAGTAAATTAAAATAAATAAAAGCAAATTATCATCTTCTTATTCTCCTTCCCACCGATTTTGTAACCTAAAGCACCATTGTAACACCCCAAACCCGACTTAGATGTTATGGTCGGATCTAGCATGTCACATCAAAAGGCTGCAAAAGCTATGCATTCGTTATAAACTTTGTATCCTTTTTGAAACTCCGAATTTCGTTGTTTTTAAAAAAAGGATTTTGCTTAAAGAGTATTCTTGTAAAGATGTTATTATTTTGAAAACTTTGTTCATTGCAGAAGTTTGACTTAAAGAATTGCGAAAACATGATATTTTGAAAATGGTTATTAACGTTTTAAAAACCAGTGTTTAATCGTTTAACACTTTATAACTAGCTAAAATGAATGTTCAAAAGAAAAATAAAATCCAATGGCCTTATTACACAAAATATTAACCCAAAAAAATAATATAAAATAAATTAAAATCAAATTTCTAAGTTCCGTTAAGAAGCAAATCGACATATAGCCACCTCCAAGTCCTTTACAACTCCAAACCCTCTAACGCTAGGGATTACATGCACAGTTAAAAGAAAGGGGTGAGTTATGAGAACTCAGGTGTAATCCCCTAAAACGGTCACTATCGGGGCCTGAGCCCGTATGGTATCAGTTTGGGCCTAGGCCCTATAATCATCTCAATGTATATGGATATGTGGATATGTGCATATGTGCCCATCCCAATCCTACCAACCATCTAACTCTCCACCTGTACCAACCAATCGCACCTTGTGGGGACCATGTCAACCCACCCATCCAATCCATACCAATATTGCAGTCAAGCTACTAATCATAGTATATTTGGCTCAGCCACAAAATGGTAGGTGGTGATGCCACTCGAACGGTATGTGGTAGAGCCACTAAAAACGGTATGTGGCAGAGACACTTAAAACGGTACTTCCTCCAATCATCAAACCCAACCCATGCAACATGATATGAATGCAGTATATTACGAGTATAAACAGTATAAATAAATTCACATACACCATATTTAACCACAATCATGGGTATACGGTCATTTGTCACCTGAGGGTATAACGATAATTTTCACCCCTTTGGGGGTATTTTGGTAATTCACCCACTAAGGGTATTTCGGTAATTTTAGTCATCTAATGGCCTTTTCGGAGGCCTACTATCACCTTGAGCAACACGGGACCCCTTTTGGGTATCTACAGTGTAATTAGGCCTAAAATCTATTTCTGACCCAAACGGGCCCACATGTTTGTATTACCCATTTAGCACGGTTTTGATCTCGATTTTGTAGACTTTGCAGTCGCATCAGCCATTCAGCAATTTTCCATCGGTTTTGCTCTTGTAGGCCCATTAGCCTATTGGGCTCACTTAGCCCGTTTTGGCTCGATAAGGCCCATTATAGCCTCAGATTCACGAGAGTGCTCTTGACACTCTCAACGATCTACCGCCATCACTAGTGGCTCAATTTATCACTACGAGTGCTCGCACTATCGAGTGCTCACGGTTGTCGATTTTTCGGATGTTCAGTATTTCACTTTTGGCCGATTCATAGAGTAGTACATGCCATGACAAGCAATGGTGTGAGGTTACACACTTGTTTACAAGTTGTGACTTCCACTGCTTCCAAAAACCTATGATAACGATTGGCCATTAGTTAGACTTCTCCTTTGACAACCCAAAATATAAAAAAAACCAACTATTGCCTTAACTTACCAATAAACGGCAAATCCCCCTTTATGGAGAGTATTCGGCCTACCCCTCCTAGATAAAGTATCAAGTTCCTAGAAATTTTGATGCACAAAACAATGATGTTAGTAACACCCAACATTCGGCCTCCCACAGAGAAAAGAGAGAAATCAAATCTCCTACCCAAGTAGTTACAAAAATCTTCACTAGAACGAAATAAAAAGTGTTTGAGTTTCTTTACCCTTACCAAATTACCACAAGATCAACAGTTGTCCACTAAAGAGCTTCGGACCTCACCACAAGAAAACCAAAAGGGATTTGTTTTGGAGAAGGTATGTAGATTCAACCTAGGAATAAGAAGTTGAAGTTAGGAGTTTCGGATGATTTGACCAAGTCCCCAACTCCCTTTGCAGAGTTCTAACAAAACTCTACTTTTTCTACTAACTTGACACAAAATAAAAGCATTTAATTTGCCAACTGTGGGATTCTAACCCCTTCTCCCCATGCTCTCCCACTGACGCCACAGCCACGTTACCACATGGCCAACTTGTGCTTTCTAATACACACAAAATTGCTTAAGCCCTGCTTCCGACATCCCTCTCCACTAAAGAGCCAAAAACCAAAAATTTTCTAGAGCTCAGACTTGAACCCAGGCATCCTTAGAACCCTCAAACACCCTCAAATAACCCGCTGAACATGCACAACATGCAATTATGCAAAAATTACAACCCCCTAAATTTTGGAATGTTACAACTCTACCCCCTTAAAGAAATTTTGGCCTCGAAATTTACCTGATCAGAGGAGATGAGGGTATTGATGTCGCATAGCTTCCTCAGGCTCCCATGGGGCTTCCTCTGAACCGTGATTATGCCACAGCACCTTGACTAATGGAACATACTTCCTTCTCAGCAGCTTTACATCTTAATCCAAAATTTACACTGTTTCTTCCTCAAATGTTAGATCAATTCTTACCTCAATCTCCTCTACCAACACTATATGAGAAGGATCCAAACGGTAGCATCTTAGCATAGAAACGTGGAATACGTTATGTATCCAATTTATTTTAGGAGGCAGTTCAAGCTGATAGGCGACCAGTCCAACACGCTTTATTACCCGGTAAGGTCCGATGAACCTAGGCTCAACTTGCCCTTCCGACCAAATCTCAGGATTTTTTTCCAAGGTGAAACCTTCAAGAAAACATAATCCCCCGCAGAGTACTCTATCTCTTTACGTTTTAAGTCAGCATACGACTTATGTCTATCAAATGCTTTCTTTAACCGACCCCAAATTAATTTCACTTTCTCCTCAGTTTCAGAAATTAACTTTGGACCCAACAATCGCCGCTCACCCAATTCTGTCCAGCAAGTAGGGTACGACACCTAGGACCATATAATGCCTCGTAAGGTGCCATTTGAATACTGGATTGGTAGCTATTGTTATAAGAAAATTCCACTAACGGTAAATAGTCCTCCAAACTACCTTTCAAATCAATCACACGTCTTCTTAACATGTCCTCTAGAATCAATTACCCTTTCTGACTGACCATCAGTTTGTGGATGGAATGTTGTGCTGAAATCCAACCTTGTACCCAGACCTTTATGTAACACTCTCCAGAACCGAGATGTCAATCTAGGGTCCTTGTCTGAAATAATAGACATTTGCACCCTATGTAACCTTACAATCTCTTCCACATACAACTTTGCCAACTTCTGCAACGAGTAATCGGTGCAAACCGGTATGAAGTGAGCGGACTTCATCAACCGATCAACAATTACCATACCGAATCTTTCTTAATAGGCGTCAGGGGTAGCCCACTAACAAAGTCCATGGTTACCCTCTCCTACTTCCAAAGTGGAATTTTCACCGGTTGTAGTATTTTAGAAGGTAGTTGATGCTCAGCCTTCACTTCCTGGCATGTCAAACACTTGCTTACAAAATTAGTCACCTCACGCTTAAGTCCTGGCCACCAATACAGTTCACGAAGATCTCGGTATAACTTGTTTCCACCAGGATGCATAGCGTATGGGCTACTATGCGCCTCCACGGAATTGACTGCCTCAACTCAGAGTCCCTCGGTACACAAACTCTTCCACAGAAACATAATACCCCTTCACTATTCAACCCAAAATCCATAGTCTCTCCCCTCTTCACCTGTTGGAAACAAGAAGCCAATGACTTATCCAACATCTGCTTCTATTTAATCTGACTAATCCAAGTCGATTTTACCTGCAGTTTTTCCAACAAACTACTATCCTCAAATAGGTTAAGACGAGCAAACATTGCCCTCAGATCAGATACCACCTTATGACTCAGTGCATCTGCCACCACATTAGCTTTTCCAAAATGATACTCAATCGAACGATCATAACCCTTCAACAACTCTATCCATCTCTGTTGCCTAAGATTCAACTCCTTTTGGGTAAGAAGATACTTAAGACTCTTATGGTTAGTGTAGCTGATCGACTTTTCCCCGTACAAACAATGTCTCCATATCTTTAGTGCGAACACTACTGCAGCTAATTCCAAATCATGAGTGGGTAGTTCACCTCATGCGGCCTAAGCTGACGAGACGCATAAGCCACCTGTACCAGCCCGGTTTGGACCTTAGTCAGAACAGTGGTTCAAGATAACAAATTTAAGGTCGTAAAAATATTTTAATATTATTATCTGTGTGAATAATATGTGACATGGTCTATGTGAAAATTTTGTATGATAATTTGGTCGTTTGTGTGTTGAATTGTGTGAAAGGACTTAATTGCATAGATAGTAAAATGTTGTATGCTGATTTGTGAGTACTTAGATGTTGTTGGCTTTTAAAAGAGGAGGCCTTATTTGGCAATTCAACCATTAATACGATAGTGGATGACAATGGTCAAGAATAACCTTACATTACATGATAGTTATATATTTAGTAATAAGGCTAATTTGGTAAATAGACTAATATTATGAGAGTAAAAGAAAACAAATGAAAAGATGATGGTTATCATCTTCTTAGTGCTGAATTTGGAGAAAAAGAAAGAGAAGAAAACCTAAGCAAGGTTTCGGCTAAGTTTGAACTAAATTAAGGTATGGTTTGGTTTTGGTTTTTGATAGTTTCTACGTTTTTATAATCATTGCTTCTTCTACTATCAAGCCCATGTCTCAATCTTGTAAATTGATTATGTTGTTGAGTTATGCCATTGTTGATATATTGAGCTTTGTGATTTTAATTGGTGAAATATGAAGACTTAGTGTTGGATTAACATATTTTATCTTTGGATTTTTGATGAAATTGAGCATTTTGGGCTAAATTGTGAAAAGTGTATATTGAGGGACTAAAATATGAAATAAATGAAATGTGTGGGTTGTATGGACATTATTAAAATTTGGCTAAGCTTTTGCTAGGTGGAATTTGGTGAATTTGATGATTTTGGGAAACAGGGATTAAAGTGTCGAAATGTGAAAATGTGAGGGCTAATTTGTAAAATGCCCTAAATATGTGTGTTTGGACTAAAATGATTAAATTAATGATTGATTTGATTGAATTTAAATTTGTATAGACCAAGAACGGAGAGGTTTGGATCGAGATCGAGGGAAAGACAAAGTGCTCGATTAAATCAACCGTTTCGATATTTCGACGTTCGAGGTAAGTTCGGATATAATACATGTATTTGAGATATGTTTTATCAATAAGAAATGAATATGTTTATATATATGAAAGTGAGTTGCTATGTGCACGATTTTAATGTGATGGCACTAAGTGTGCGAAAGTGAAATCGAGATAGAAATGAATGGCACTGTGTGTGCAATGTGATGAAAGCTTCGGTTTATTGCTATGGCACTGTGTGTGCGATGTTATGAAAGCTTTGGATTATTGCTGTGGCACTGTGTGTACGATACCGAGGTGAGTTGGTTAAAAGAATAGGCACTGAGTGTGCGATAACAATTATGCATCGGATATGTATGTGGCACTGAGTGTGCGATTAAATTAAAGAATTATCAGTAAATAATATCGAGCATTGAATAGCTTAGAGATTTAATAGCTTTGTGCGGTTAAGGTACGTATTGAACCCTTGTGGTTGATGAGTAAGATTAAGCTTTGATTGAGGAAATGAGCATTGTAGCTATGGATGAGAAGGAATAAATAAGAGATAATAGATCTAAGTGATTGTTTATTTATGCATTGATTTAATTTGATATGATAATTGTATTGTATAAAAAACTTACTAAGCTTTGGAAAGCTTACTGTGTGATTTGCTTCTCTACCTTGCAGTGTCAGTAAAGCTAGCTCGGATCTGGGATCGTCAGCTTCTCAATCACACTATCGGCATTCTATTTTGGTACTTTTAAAAAGATGTATATAGCTGGCATATGGCATGTATATGCTAGTTAATTGAATCAAGTTTGAGATTTGTAATTAGCCATGAGATGTGGCTAGATATGTGATAGGTTTGGCATGAATGAATGTGGTATATATATGATGCATCCTTTGGCATGATTTGTAGATTGATGAATTTGCTATTGAGTGGTAACTTTGTGTTGATAAATGCTAGTAGGGGTAGTGAGATTTGGAATGAATTATGCTTGTGATAGAAAAAGTATTAGTATTGAATTGAATATAAATAGAGTTGTTTTAAATTGCTAAATTGGTATAATTTTAGATGGCAATATGTGCATGAGATGATTTGTTGATTGGCTTTTAGGTTTGACCCTAAGTGGGTGGCATATTGGCCTTACAAAAATGGCCTATAATGTCACACGGTTGGGGCACAGGCGTGCCTCAAACCGTGGGTAAATTTGTAGAATGTGCCTTAAACTACCCACGGCCTAGACACGGAGGTGTCATCTAATCGTCGTGCACAAGTCAGTAGCTAGCCTTAATAGTACACAGCCATGGCACGGGTGTGCCTGCAGGTCGTGCGAGAAATGGTAGTATATGACCTTAAAGGACACGGCCTTAGCACGCGGGCACGCTTGTTAGCCGTGTTGATGTTGGTAGTCCATAACCACGAGAAGGTCACACGGGTGTGTCATGTAGCCGTGGGAGAGGCACAGCCTACCCCACGAGCGTGTCTGCCCTATATTCTAGAAAAGTTTCAAATTTTCATGAAATTTTATATGTGTTTCGATGTAGTCCTGACTCAATTTATAAGCGTGCTTAAGGTCTTGATGATTCGTTTATGGGACACTATGGTTGTATATGAATGTGTTCGGTGATCATTAACTTTGTGTCGACATTTAGAGGTTAAATGTTCTGATTGATCGGTAAAACCCCTTAATCCTATTTCGACGATAGTTTTGGGTTAGGGGTGTTACCATTTTATTGGAATCAGAGCTATGGTTTAGTTGATTCCCGGACTAACGTAATGCGTGTGAGTCTAGCTAAGCATGCTATATTGTGAAATTGCGATAGTGTGATGAAATCTGACAGTTGAAATGTGTTTTAATTTAGTAATGGATCTCGATGGAGCAGTTGCTGACGATGTAGAGAGTAAAGTGCCTGCTCCCGCTCAAGGGACAGCGCGGGCCACATCAAGGCGAAATGATAGTGGTAAGGAAGGTGAGGCTAAGCAAGCCTTCTTCTGTATGATGAGTGAATGGTTTTTAGAATTTGTTAGAACAAATCCAACTGTTCCACAACCTCCACCCCTGCAAGTACCTGTTGGGCCACAAGTTGTATATTCGATTAGATTGAATAAACCACCTGTAGACAAGATTCGCAAGTATGGGGCCAAAGATTTTAGGGCCACAGCTAATGATGATGCTGAGCAAGCTGAGTTTTGGCTCAAGAATACCCTTCGAGTATTTGATGAGATGTCGCTGAACCCTGATGAGTGCATTAAGTGTGTGTTGTTTCGTTGTTGATAGACACGACTTACAATTGGTGGAAAATATTGATATTTGTGGTTCTGAGAGAGAGAATAACCTAGGATTTCTTTCAAGTCGAGTTTAGAAAGAAGTATATCAGCCAATGCTTCATTGATAAAAAATATAAGGAGGTTTTAGAGCTGAAACAAGGCCGTTTGTCTGTTGTTGAGTATGAACGAGAATTCGTGCGATTGGGTTAATATGCAAGAGAGAGTGTTTCTACTGAAGCTACTATGTGCAAACATTTCGTAGAGGGATTGGATGAAGACATAAAGTTGTTGGTTGGGATACTTGATATAAGTGAATTTGTTGTACTTATGGAGAGAGCATGCAAAGTTGAAGAACTCATTAAAGAAAAGAAGAAAGTCGATTTTGAGGCTCGAGATGAAAGAAAGAGATCGATGAATAAATTTTCTCAGCCTTTTTCAAAGAGATATAGAGATACCAGCAATCGTTCAAATGCTTCGTTTAGTCATCCTAATAGAGATCATTCGAGTGCCCATCCGAGGATTCAAAATCTTGTGAACATCGGCCTTCACCTTAAGTTGATGGTAACCCGACCTAAGGTCTATCTTTGAAAACAAGCGCCCCTTCAATGGTCAAACAAGTCATCGAGCAGTAGTAATGGGTACTTGATAGATTAACTTGTTTAGCCCGTGATGTCGATGCACATTCGCATAGAACCGTCCTTCTTCTTGACAAACAATCTGAGCGCTCCAGGAGATATACTAGGTCGAATAAATCCCTTATCCAAAAGCTCACGATTTGAGCCTTGACTCCACCAATTCCTTTGGTGCCATTCGGTGAGTGCTATGAACCTTTGAGTCTGTTAAGGTAGCAAGTCATCTAGAATTCAACTTCGATGCGAGGTAGAACCGAAGTTCTTACGAGGAACACATCGACAAATTCCCCAATCGTTGGACCTTTCCAGCTGCGACTCCTTAGCTTCCAAAGCACAAATTGAACCAAATGCCTTACAACCCTTCTTAACCATCTTTTCCGCCTTCAAGGCGACACCACATTGGATAGGTAATTCCTTCTATCACCTATCATAACCACTTCACCATTCTCACCGTCTTTAAGAACCATGCGCTAGCCACATAATCCAAATTCGCCGATACTTAGCCACCAATCCATTCCAAGGATCAAATCGAACTCCCGAATGGTAGTTCCATCGATCACCTTTAACACGCACCCTTGGAGTTCTAGGGTACGCCCCTAAAAGTTTGTCTACCACTACAGAGTGACCTAAAGGACTCACTACGCCATCTCCCTAGCGTTAGCCTCGAGTCTAGGTTCAAAGTCTCTACCACACTATCAAGCTACGTATGAGTGTGTAGACCCCACATCAATTAATGCATAATAAGGAAGACCAAAATCAAACGACAGGTTATGACATCCCAAGGCCACCTCCTCATGACGCCTGTCAGATAGACTAAGCCAGCCGCTTAGCCTCGTGTTGCCCGAACCTCGCCTCGAAGTTCCTCGACCTCGGTTAGGGCCAGTGCTTCCTCGCCATTGCCACGACCCTGCGGTCCCACATTTGCGGTCTGATGCGGTTACGCCTCTGGTACGATTAGAGCTAGCTTTGAGGACAATGCGACTCCGATGTTCAGGAACCCACCTCGAAACATCTCTATGGCGGTCAGCAACACTCTGATGGGACTTCCCGCAATGATTACCTTTGGCCCGGCCTCCAGTTATTAGGCTGAGGCCTTCTTTTGATTTGGCCCATTACACTTCAACCTTCTTACGATCATTTACCACTTTGTGGATAAGGTGGCCCAAATCCTCTCTTGCAGTTATTTCTACTATAATTACGCCTCGCGGCCTCGCCCGGTCCTGGCTGCTTTGGCCTTTTTCCACGAGATGAAAACTCACGAACCTCTTTGCAGGGCAATTAGTAACCTCAAGTCATCTCGAGTCCGTCCTCAAAGCGGACATGCACTCGTGTTCAATGGCTACAATTCCTCCGCATACCTACTCACCTCAAAACTCCGCCTCATACTCGGCCACGGACTTAGTTCCTTGCACTAAACCTGTGAAAGCCTTCCTCTGTGCGTCGTAGCCGGTGCCCACATACTTTTTCTCGAAGGCGGTTTTAAAGTAGTCCCATCGAAGATCATCACCGTGGCTCCATCCCGAATCGTCACCACCACCGGTACGCTTCATCCTTTAGAAGCGTTTACACCGCCTTTCATTTTTCCTCCTCTACGTCGAGATCATCCATTATTCTTTCCAGAGATTCCACCAAGATTTCTGACTGGCGCCACTCGACACGCCTCGAATACCTCGGCTCATGGACCGAATTCGGCCAGAATGATTTCGAGCTCCTAAATTTCCGCCACCTCACCACCAATTCAAGGACTCGCATACCGCTTGCGACATCGCCTCCTCCCCGCTCTCGATCTCGCTCCTCCGCTCCAAAAGTCGGAGGTGGTAGTGGCGAGGTACATCGTTCGTAACCTTGTCCCGACTGACGGGTTCGTACACCATCATCCTACCCCTACAAGGCCCACGGCGCCCACGCCCTCTAGAACTCATTCTATCTATCGCGCTTTTAATCTGATTAAGAGAAATTTTATGTATTAGCGTTTGTTCCACTTTATTACTCATGAAGAAATTTTATGAAGAAATTTTAATTAGGGATTCTTTCGCAAACAAGGTTTCAGCCTTCTATCCTAGTTCACACAAAGAAGTTCTTGCATCCATTCCTTAATACTTTCCATACCTATTCGCTTCTGGACGCTTCATCCATTTCTAACCTGCGGGTATTTTCGCCATTTTCCCTGTGGGTATTTTCGTAATAAAAGAAATTTTAAAACTTTAGTAGAGTAGGTTGTTTTTGAAACTCCCAAAACTGGAGGGTTTTTCTGAAAAAGTTGTAAAATTTTAAAGATACATCATCACTTTGAAGCCAGGGGTATTTTGGTAATTTTGTCCGTCAGGGGTAATTTTGTAATTTTTGTAAAACAAGGGTGTTTTAACCATTATAAAACTCGAGGGTCCTTTTGAGAATTTTCCTTCTTAAACGGTGATGTTGCAAAAATTTTTTTGTACTCGGGGCATTTTGGTAATTTTGTAAGTTGAGGCGTATGCGTAATTTTTCCAAAACCAAATATTTTGCTGATGATTTTCAAGGCTAAGTTGTTGAATATTTATAGAATAGCTAAAATTTTTGGACAAAATCATTGATTTGATATTTTATGAACCGAGGGTATTTTAGTAATTTTACCCCTAAGGGCATTTTTGTAATTTTTCCAGAAATCAAGTTTTTCAAGGAAAACGTTGTAAAAATGATGTTTTCCGATTTGAAAGAGTTATTACAGAAATTTTGAAAACATTAGGGTTCTTGTTGTTTCGCTCCTTTCAAAACATGGCTAATTCCCTTTGGGTTTTAGTCATTGGGTTTAGCCTATGACCGAGCCTTCTTGGTCGTGGTGAACCCAAGCTACGCACTGTGCAGTTTCGTGTGGAGAGGAGGTGAGTCACGCTGGATCGCTTAAATACCAAGCTCCCACCGAACCTTTCTAGACATGCGCACAGAGGTTACCACACCACCGAGCCCTCGAGTTAGGGTGAACCTGAGCTACGCACTGTAGGATACTGCAAGAGGTGGTGAGTCACTGACCGCTTAAATACTGTGCTCTTCCTGCCCAATCCTAGACATGCATGGGTTACCACACCCTAGCTCGATGACTAAGTCATAGGTTGGTTTAGTTCTTAAGCCTTATGTTTAGCTTGTGTGTTTGAGTATCTAATCCTAGGGTTCAAATTCCTATAAGTCTATCTACGCTCCATGCTTCCTACCCTTCTACGTAATATAATTCACAAAGAGGTTTAGAGGTACTTACCAGGCGGATCGGCGTTTGAGACTTGGGCCATGCCGCTTAAAACCAAAAACAATTAATAAGGCCTACTAAAACATTTTTGGGCCTTGGGCCCCACAAATGAAGTTTTGAATCTGGCTCGATATCAATTTGTAACAAATTTCAAACCCTACCAAACGTTAGGACCTAATATGGGTCGTTACGATAAAGAACTTTTTGAAACCCATTTTCTAAATCCACTTAAGTTTGTTGAAATCGCTTATTTTAAGTTATCTTGCCGAAATTATACCGAGTCCAAATTGAAAATTTAATTAGGTCAAGTTATTACACAAATTTTCCGATGTGCTCGATGGCACGATAAAACATTTTTCGTGTCCATTTTGAAAAAAACGTAATTCAAATTTTAATAAAATATCCAACATAAAAGAAAATAACTAAAGTAAAGTTTAATGAGGCCTTATTACATCCAAAATAAAACAACCCAAAACCAAATGTAAAATAACAAGAATTAAAGTCTATTTAAACTTAAATCCACCGCATGGCCTCCTCAAGTCCCTCCGGCCCATGTCCGCTTCTAAGCATCATGAAAAATTAATGGAGAAGGTGAGTCACCAAGACTCAAGATGTAACCCTTCCCCGCTTTTAAAAACATTTTCATACACAACATATAATAATTAATATGCAAAATAATGTGTACCCAACCTAGCCAACCATACGCCCTTTATCTACCCGTTGTGGTACCAAACCCTTGGTGGTGCCAAACCCTTGGTGACATATAGTCACAATGTGTTACCAAAACACTGGTGTCGTAGACAGTAATCGGGTGATGGGGCCAACCCATCGTGTGATACCAAATCAACTGGCGGGCGATCCCATATCTCAAGTGGGGCCAACCCACGGTGGTGTTAACCACGAGGACAAGTCGCTATTGAGGTACCAAACCTGCAGGTACCAAACCTCTGGTGACATATAGTCACGATGTGCTACCAAAGCTTTGGTGCCCGTCGGCACAATTTCACTTCTACTCATCAACTGAGATAAACATACATATATTTCATGCCATCACATTCTTAAATTTCATGTGTCAACATCATGCTTACCAAAAGCATTAATAATAATAAATCACATTACAGTGCCCACGAATCACCACTATACCGTTAAGGGCTTACTTTGCCACTTAGTTCAGGCTTATTTTATGTCCAAATTATCCCCATTTATTCTTATAACACCCACTTGCTAGGGCTCCCTACCTTAGAAGTTAAAACTAAAATTTCCTACCAACATAGGAAAAATAATTAAATTCCGTGTAACCCCATTTTGGGATTGGTTTATGAATTCAAGCTCTAAATGAGTCAAGTATGGGCAATGTTAAGAACAACAAGCCCGAATGTAAACAATGTGGGAGATGACATGTGGGAGAATGCTGGGGCAGGTATAACAATAGAATATGCTATAAGTGTGGATCTTGAGATCATTTTATTTGAGATTGCCCAAAGATAGTTGAAGAATAAAATGTTTTTAATGAAAGACTAAGCAATGTGATGGCCAGAAGTAGACCCCCTAGAGCATCAGAAATGTGAATGAAAGCCAAAGAGGAGCGACTGATACAACTATAAGGTCAGAAGCAAGAGCACTTGCCCGAGCCTATGCTATACGTGAACGAGAGGAAGCATCATCTCCAGATGTCATCACCGGTACTTTCACTTTATTTGATACTAATATCATTACATTGATAGATCTAGGATCGACTCAATCTTATATGTGTATGAATTTAGTATCGAATAAGACTCTACCTGTTGAGTCTATTGAACTTGGGATTAGAGTATCAAACCCCTTAGGCAAGTGTGTTTTGGTGGATAAGGTGTGCAAGAATTTCCCGTTGATGTTTCGTGATTTATGTTTCCCGGTCAATTTAATGTTGCTACCATTTGATGAATTCGACATAATTCTGGGAATGGACAGGCTTACTTTGCATAATGCCATTGTGAATTGTAAGAGAAAGAATGTTGAATTGAAGAGTCAGAATGGTGAGATAGTTCGAATTGAGTCTAGTGATTTGAAAGGATTACCAGCTGTTGTATTTGTGATGAAAGCTATGAACTATGTGAGAAAGGGCTGTGAAGCTTATTTGGCGCACGTGATTGATACAAAAGTGTCGGAAAGGAAAGTTGAATCTGTGCCTGTGATATGTGAGTTTCTAGATGTGTTTTCAGAAGAGTTACAGGGGTTAACTCCGATTAGAGAAGTTGAATTTGGTATTGAGTTAGTGATGGGAACTGCTCCTATTTCGATAGCTCCATACAGAATGGCACCAATAGAATTGATAGAGTTGAAATCTCAATTGCAAGAATAGACCGACAGAAGATTTGCACGATCGAGTTTTTCACCCTAGGGAGCTCCTGTATTATTTATGAAAAAGAAAGGTGGAACTATGAGAATGTGTTTTGATTATCGACAATTGAACAAAGTGACGATAAAGAACAAATATTCATTACCTCGGATCGATGATTTGTTTGATTAGTTGAGAGGAGCTATAGTATTTTCTAAGATAGACTTGAGATCGGGCTGCTATCAGTTGAGAGTTAGAGAATCAGATGTGCCAAAAACTGCCTTTAGAATGAGATATGGACATTACGAATTCTAAGTGATGCCTTTTGGACTAACAAATGCCCCTATAATATTTATGGACTTGATGAATCGGATATTCAAACCATATTTGGATCACTTCGTGGTGGTGTTCACTGATGATATTTTGATCTATTCGTGTGATGAGACGCAACATGCCAAGCATTTGAGAATCATGCTACAAACTCTGCGTGAGAAATAGTTGTATGTAAAGTTTAGCAAGTGTGAATTTTGGTTGCATGAGGTTAGTTTTCTGGGGCATATTGTATCCACTGCTGGAATACGAGCCGATCCGTATAAAATCTCTGCTATTTTTGAATGGAAACCTTTGAGAAATGTGTTTGAAGTCCGTAGTTTTCTAGGACTAGCAGGATATTATAGACGATTTGTGAAGGGCTTCTCGATGATTTCAACTCTATTGGCAAAGTTGTTGCAAAAGGATGTTAGATTCGAGTGGTTAGAAAAGTGTCAACAGAGTTTTGAACAGTTGAAATTGTTGTTAACAGAAGCACCAGTGTTGATTCAACCTGAATAAGGTAAAGAGTTTATAGTTTATAGTGATGCATCATTGAATGGTTTGGCATGTATGCTGATACAAGAAGGAAAAGTCATCGCTTATGCTTCGAGACAGTTAAAACCGCATAAAAGATTATCCAACACATGATCTTGAATTGGCTGCGATTGTATTTTGCATTGAAGATTTGGCGTCATTATTTATTCGGTGAAAAATGTCATATTTTTACTGATCATAAGAGTTTAAAGTATTTGATGACTCAAAAGATTTGAACTTGCGACAGAGAAGATGGTTTGACTCAGAAAGTAAAATCGTTATTTATACAGCGGATATATGAGACTCAAAAGATTGATAATGAGTAGTTAACAAAAAGAGTTCAATGTAATTTGAATGCGGAATCAGAATTTTGAGTTGATAGTAATGATTATTTGAGATTCAGGATCGGATTTGTGTTCCAAGAAATTTAGAGTTGATTCAAATGATTTTGACTGAAGCTCACAATAGTCATTTGACTGTACATCTGGGGAGTACGAATATGTATAATGATTTGAAACAGTTCTATTGGTGGCATGGTATGAAGAGAGATATTTCTGACTTTGTGTCGAAATGTTTAGTTTGTCAGCAAGTTAAGGCTGAACATCAAGTTCTGTCTGGCTTATTGCAATCGATTATGATTCCTGAGTGGAAATGGGAGAGGATCACGATGGACTTTGTGTCAGATTTGCCCTTATCTCTGAGCAAGAAAAATGCGATCTAGGTGATAGTTGATAGATTGACGAAATCAGCTCATTTCTTTCTGGTGAGGACCGATTATTCTTTAGATAAGTTGGCTGAATTGTAAATCGATGAGATTGTGAGATTGCACGGAGTACCATTATCTATAGTGTCTGAAAAAGATCTGAGATTTACCTCACAATTTTGGAAGAAATTACAAGATGCTTTAGACATAAAATTGCATTTTAGTACTGCTTTTCATCCGCAAACAGATGGTCAATCCGAGCGAATCATTCAGATTCTTGAAGACATGGTGAGATGTTGCATACTTGAATTTAAAAGCACATGGGAAAGGCATTTATCATTGATTGAGTTTGCGTATAACAATAGTTTTTAGTCTAGTATCAAAATGGCACCATATGAAGCTCTTTACAGTCGAAAGTGTCGAACTCCATTGTATTGGATTGAACTGAGTGAGAACAAGATTCACGGGGTTGATCTTATAAATGAGACTGAGCAAAAAGTGATTCGAGACAGTTTGAAAGTAGCCTCAGATCGTCAGAAGTCTTATGCAGATTTGAAACGAAGGGATATTGAATTTGAAATTTGTGATAAAGTGTTTTTGAAAGTGTCTCCGTGGAAGAAAATACTTCGATTTGGCTGGAAGGGCAAGCTGAGTCCAAGATTCACCGGACCATATGAGATTATTGAACGAGTTGGGCCGATTGCTTATAAATTGAAATTGCCATCAGAGTTAGAAAAGATCAATAACGTGTTCCATGTGTCAATACTTCGATGGTACAGATTAGATCCATCACATGTGATTCCTCCTACTAAGGTTGAGATTCAGTCAGACTTGTTGTATAGTGAAGAACCGATCCTAATTATGGCACGAGAGACCAAAGAATTGAGAAATAAGAAAATTTCTGCAGTGAAAGTATTCTGGCACAAACACGGAATTGAAGAGGCTACGTGGGAGCCTGAGAACGTTATGACAGAGCAACATCCACAACTATTCATTGGTAAGATTTTCGGGGATGAAAATCCCTAAGGGGGGAGAGTTGTAACAGCTCAATTTGGACCACAGTCAGAATAGTGGTTCGAGACCATAAATTTGAGGTTGTAAAAATATTTTAATATTATTATCTGTGTGAATAATATGTGACATAGTCTGTGTGAAAATTCTGTGTGATAATTTGGTCGTTTGTGTGTTGAATTGAGAGAAAGGACTTACTTGCATAGAAAGTAAAATGCTACGTGCTTATTTGTGAGTACTTAGATG
The DNA here is from genome assembly GCA_025506655.1 of Gossypium rotundifolium. Taxonomy (NCBI): domain Eukaryota; kingdom Viridiplantae; phylum Streptophyta; class Magnoliopsida; order Malvales; family Malvaceae; genus Gossypium; species Gossypium rotundifolium. The sequence goes on from CP106723.1 coordinate 79,497,542, forward strand.
TTGTTGGCTTTTAAAAGAGAAGGCCTTATATGGCAATTAAGCTATTAATGAGATAGTGGATGACAATGGTCAAGAATAACCTTACATTATATGATAGTTATATATTTAGTAATAAGGCTAATTTGGTAAATGGACTAATATTATGATAGTAAAAGAAAACAAATGAAAATATGATGGATATCATCTTCTTGGTATCGAATTTGGAGAAAAAGAAAGAGAAGAAACCCTAAGCAAGGTTTCGGGTAAGTTTGAACTAAATTAAGGTATGGTTTGGTTACGGTTTTTGATCATTTCTACGTTTCTATAATCGTTGCTTCTTCTACTATCAAGCCCATGTCTCAATTTTGTAAATTGATGATGTTTGTGAGTTATGCCATTGTTGATATATTGAGCTTTGTGATGTTAATTGGTGAAATATAAAGACTTAGTGTTGGATTTATCTTTGGATTTTTGATAAAATTGAGCATTTTGGGCTAAATTGTGAAAAGTATATATTGAGGGACTAAAATGTGAAATAAATGAAATGTGTGGGTTGTATGAACATAGTAAAATTCGGCTAAGCTTGTGCTAGGTGGAATTTGGTGAATTTGATGATTTTGTGAGATAGGGACTAAAGTGTCGAAATGTGAAAATGTGAAGGCTAATTTTTAAACTGCCCTAAATTTGTGTGTTTGGACTAAAATGATTAAATTGATGAGTGAATGGGTTGAATTTAAATGTGTATAGACCAAGAATGGAGAGGTTCGGATCGAGATCGAGGCAAAGACAAAGTGCCCGATTAAATCGGCTGTTTCGGTATTTCGACGTCCGAGGTAAGTTCGGATATAATACATGTATTTGAGATATGTTTTATCGATATGAAATTAATATGTTTATATATATGAAAGTGAGTTGCTATGTGCACGATTCAATGTGATGGCACTAAGTGTGCGAAAGTGAAATCGAGATAGAAATGAATGGCACTGTGTGTGCGATGTGATGAAAGCATTGATTTATTACTGTGGCACTGTGTGCGCGATGTTATGAAAGCTTTTGATTATTGCTGTGGCTCTGTGTGTGCGATATCGAGATGAGTTGGTTAAAAGAATAGGCACTAAGTGTGCGATAACAATTATGCGTCGGATATGTATGTGGCACTGAGTGTGCGATTAAATTAAAGAATGATCGGCAAATAATATCGAGCATTGAATAGCTTGGAGATTTAATAGCTTTGTGCGGTTAAGGTACGTATTGAACCTTTGTGGTTGATGAGTAAGATTAAGCTTTGATTGAGGAAATGAGCATTGTAGCTATGGATGAGAAGGCACAAATATGAGATAATAGATCTAAGTGATTGTTTATTTATGCATTGATTTAATTTGATATGATAATTGTATTGTATATCAAACTTACTAAGCTTTGGAAAGCTTACTGTGTGATTTGTTTCTCCCTTGCAGTGTCAGAAAAGCTAGCTCGGATTTGGGATCATCAGCTTCTCAATCACACTATCGACATTCTATTTTGGTACTTTTGAAAAGATGTATATAGCTTGAATATGGCATGTATAGGCTAGTTAATTGAATCAAGTTTGAGATTTGTAATTAGCCATGAGATGTGGCTAGATATGTGATATGTTTGGCATGAATGAATGTGGTAATATATGATGCATCTTTGGCATGATTTGTAGATTGATGAATTGGCTATTGAGTGGTAACTTTGTGTTGATAAATGCTAGTAGGGGTAGTGAGATTGAGAATCAATTATGCTTGTGATAGAATAAGTATTATTATTGAATTGAGTATAAATAGAGTTGGTATTGATTGCATGTTTTAAATTACTAAATTGGTATGCTTTTAGATGGTAATATGTGCATGAGATGGTTAGTTGATTGGCTTGTAGGTTTGACCCTAGGTCGGTGGCATGTTGGCCTTGCAAAATGGCATATAATGTCACACGGTTGGGGTACACAGGTGTGCCTCAGTCCGTGGGTAAATTGGCAGAATGTGGCTTAAACTGTACACGGCCTAGACACGGTGGTGTCATCTAAAGTGGTGCATGTGCCGAGAGCTAGCCTTAGTAGTATCTGACCATGGCATGGTGTGCTCTGCGGTCGTCTGAGAAATGGTAGTATATGACCTTATAGGACACGGCCTTAGCACACGAGCGTGCTTGTTATCCATGTTGATTTTGGTAGTATGTAACCAAGGGGAGGTCACACGGGTGTGTCATGTAGCAGTGGGAGAGACACGGCCTATCCCACGGGCGTGTCTCCCCGTATTCTAGAAAAGTTTCAAATTTTCATGAAATTTTATATGTGTTTCGATTTAGTCCCGACTCGGTTTATAAGCGTGCTTAGGGTCTTGATGACTTGTTTAAGGGACACTATAATTGTATATAAATGTGTTTGGTGATGACTGAATTTGTGTCGACATTTAGAGGTTAAATGTTCTAATTGATCGGTAATACCTCTTAATCCTATTCTGATGACGGTTTTGGGTTAGGGGTGTTACACCACCACCTTCCCTTCTTGCATCAGCACACAACCCAAACCCGTGTTCGATGCATCACAACAGACAATGAATTCTTTTCCCGCCTCTGGCTGAATTAATACTTGAGCTTCAGTCAGAATCTTTTTCAACTTCTCAAAACTCTCTTACTGTTTATCCGTCCAAAAAAATGGTACCCCATTACGCAGTAACTTAGTTAGGGGTGCAACAATCAACGAAAACCCCTCAACGAAGCGTCTATAACACCCGACCAAATCCATAAAACTTTAGATCCCTGATACTGACTTTGGTGGCTTCCAGTCCAATATGGCCTCAACCTTCGGAGGATCAAACCTAATCCTTTCGGTAGACACAACATGACCCAAAAATGTCATCTCTCGTAGCCAAAACTCACACTACTGATTTTGGCATAGAGTTGTTTCTCCCTCAATATTTGCAGCACCACTTGGAGATGTGAATCGTGCTCTTCCTCAGTTCACGAATACACCAGAATATCATCTATAAATACCACCATGATCCGATCTAGGTAGGGTTGGAACACCCGGTTCATCATATCCATGAAAGTAGCTAGTGCATTTGTTAACCCAAACGGCATGACCAGAAGCTCGTGGTGTCCATAACGAGTTCTGAATGAGGTCTTGAACACATCTGCCTCCTTAACCCTTAACTGATGGTATCTTGGCCTCAGATCTATTTTAGAGAAAACTAGAGCTCCTCGCAGCTGATCAAACAGATCGTCTATCCTTGGTAGCAGATATTTGTTCTTAATCGTTAGCTTGTTTCACTGATGGTAGTCAATACAAATGTGCATTGACCCATCCTTCTTCTTCACGAACAATACCGATTCTCTCCACGGAGACATACTCGGTCTGATAAATTCTCGATCCAAAAGCTCTTGGATCTGAGCCTTTAATTCTACCAGCTCCTTCGGTGGCATCCTATAAGGGGCGATGGACACTGAAGCCATTCCTGGTAAAAGCTCAATGCTGAATTTGACCTCGCGGTTTAGGGGCGATCCCGAAAGCTCTTTAGGAAATAAATCTGGGAACTCCTTTACAGTCCTAACATCCCCAATAGACGAACTCTTAACCTTAGATGTGCTGACATAAGCTAGGAATGCCTTACAACCTTTGCGAACCAGTTTCTTGGCCCTTAGTGCTGAGATCACATTGGACAAATAGTTCCTCCGCTCTCCTATCACGATCACCTCCTAATCCTCTGAAGTCTTTAACACCATACGCTTAGCAGCGCAATCCAAATTTGCATGGTGTTTCACTAACCAATCCATGGCCAGAATGAGTTCAAACTCGCCAAATAGCAGTTCCACCAAATTCGCCAAAAAACTAACCCCTTGAACCTCGAGAGGCATAACTCTAAACAACCTATTCACTACAACAGACTGTCCTAAAGGACTAGCCACCGACATTTCTTATCATCAAGTTTGAATTGTATACCCAAAGTTCTAGACACAGTACATACAACATACGTGTGTGTAGACCCAATATCAATTAAAGCTATAAATGACACATCAAGTATGAGAAACATATCGGTTATGACGTCAGGTGTGTCGCCCTCCTCCTGACACTGAGCAGCATAAACCAATCCTGGCTGTCTTGCCTCTATATTACCAGCACCTCTGCCTGGTGCTCCCTGACCACGTCCTAATCTATTTCTCCCTCTGGGTGGACCACGACCTCTCGGTGGCTGCTGACCACCTCTCCCTGGCTGGACATAGCCCTGACATACTTCTTGCGTTCGAATAGGCTATCGAGGATAGTTTCTGTACCGATGATCCTTGCACCCACATCTAAAACATCTGCCAGTTCGTCTCCAACACTCTCCTGAATGTGGTCTCTCGCACTCAACAAAGGTTGTGGTCGACTGGCAGTAACAGGAATCCCAACTCGGGCTGGCCCATCGAACCTAGGCCTTTTATGAAATCCACCTGAAGAGCTTCAAGGCCCAAAATCTCTCTTATTCCTGCCTCTTTTCTTCTCACGATTTTGACGCTCAGAGCGTTTCACATCCTTGGAATTCTTTGCCTTCTCAATCAAAACAGCAAAATCTCTTTCTCTCTGTGGGGTTATCAGTGCCCGTAACTCATCCCGAAGACCATCTTCAAACCGCACACAGCATTTGTAATCGATCGCGACTATACCCCAAGCATACCGGCTCAATCGCAAAAACTCGCCTCATACTCCACTACGGACTTATTCCCCTAGACCAAATTTAGAAATTTCTTTCTTGGGCATCCACATAACTTGGCCCAACATATTTCCCTTGGATGGTTGACTTAACGAAATCTTAGGTTAATCGGTCGGCCTGCAAGCCCTCCCTCTTGGTAAGCCACCATTGATATGCCTCATCTCGCAATAAGAACACTGCTCCTTTCAGTTTCTGTTCCACAGTGTAGTCTAGGTCATCCATGACTCGCTCAACCGCCTCCAACCAGTATTCCCCTACATTCAAGGTTGCACTAGAGACGCCCTAAAGATTTTTGCCCCATTTGACCAGAGCCGCTCATAAATTGACCCTCAGGTCACTGACCCAACACTCACTCCAGCCACTCTTTCCAAGACTCGTAACATCACTTGAGATAAAGCATCATCCCCTCTAGCTCGGTCATGAGACCTTATTTCAATCACTAGTGATGCCGGTGCCTCCCTTTCAAGCATCTGTCCTGATGCTGAAGACCCAGCCTTAGCACCTCAGCCTCTACCACGGCCACGTGTACCCTGTCCGCGCCCTCTTGTACTCATATTGGTTCAGGTAATTATTAACAAATATTTTATGAAAAGAAAGCAATAATAAGAGTAGTTTTCACAGATCAATTTTACTAAAGTTTTAGTCTCTATAGTCTCAGTTTCTCTAACTAAGAGTTCGGTATACTACTACTATCCCTAGTGGTTTTTCAGTATGGTCACTATAGTATATAACCAAGTATAAGATTAGGAAACTTATGGATTTGGTGCCAGAGACTCGGTGTGCCATACTTCCAATAACACTATCACTTTTTTCAAAACCACATTTTAAACAAATTTGGAAAAAATTTTCAAACTCCTTCCACAGTCGAGTTTTGTAACTTGGCTTTGATACCATTAAATGAAACACCCCAAACCTAGCCTAGAAATTATGGCCGGATCTAGCATGTCGCATTAAAAGGTTGTGTAAAAGCTATGCGTTCGTTTTAAACCTTGTATCCTTTTTGAAACTTCGAATTTCGTTGTTTGTAAAAACAAGATTTTGCTTAAAGAGTATTCTTGTAAAGATGTTATTATTTTCAAAAACTTTGTTCATTGCAGAAGTTTAACTTAAAGAATTACAAAAACGTGATATTTTGAAAATGGTTATTAACATTTGAAAAACCAGTGTTTAATCGTTTAACACTTTATAACTAGCCGAAATTAAAGTTTAAATGAAAAATAAAATGCAACGGCCATATTACACAAAATATTATTTCTAAGTTTCGTTAAGAAGCAAATTCGACGTATGTCCACCTCCGAGTCCTCACAGCTCCAAACCCTCTAACGCTGGGGTTTACTTGCATGGTTAAAAGAAAGGGGTGAGTTATGATACCTCAGTGTGTAATCCCCTAAAACAATCACTATTGGGGCCTGAGCCCGTACGGTATCGATTTGGGCCTAGGCCTTATAATCATGTCAATGTATATGGATATGTGGATATGTGCATATGTGTCCACCCCAATCCTACCAGCCGTCTAACTCTCCACCCGTACCAACCAATTGCACCATGTGGGGACCATGTCAACCCACCCAGCCAATCCACACCAATATTGTACTCAAGCTGCTAATCACGCGTATATGTGGCTGAGCCACTAAAACAGTAGGTGGCGATGCCATCCGGAAGGTATGTGGCAAAGCCACTTAAAATGGTATTTCCTGCAATCATCAAACCCAACCCATGCAACATGATATGAATGCAGTATATTACAAGTATAAACAGTATAAATAAAATCACATACACCATATTTAACCACAATCATGGGTATAACTGTCATTTTCCACCTGAGGGTATAACGATAATTTTTTACCCCTTTGGGAGTATTTCGATAATTTTACCCATCGAGGGTATATTGGTCATTCATCCACCAAAGGTATTTCGTAATTTATCCTCGTGGGGTATTCTAGTAATGTCAGTCCTCTAACGACCTTTCCGTAAGCCTACTATCACCTTGAGCAACACGGGACCCATTTTAGGTCTCTACGATGTAATTAGGCCTAAAATCCATTTTCGGCCCAAACGGGCCCACACGCTCGTGTTGCCCATTTAGCACGTTTTGGTCTCGATTTTGTAGACTTCATAGTCGCATCAATCATTCGGCAATATTTCATCAGTTTTGCTCATGTGGGCCTATTAACCCATTGGGCCCACTTAGCCCGTTTCGGCTCGATAAGGCCCATTACAGACTCAGATTCACGAGAGTGCTCGTGACACTCTCAATGATCTACCGCCATCACTAGTGGCTTGGTTTATCACTACGAGGGCTCGCAGACTCGAGCGCTCATGGTTATCAATTTTTTGGCTGTTCAACATTTGGCTTTTGGTTGATTCATAGAGCAGTACATGCTATCACAAGCAATGGTGTAAGGTTACACACCTGCTTATGAGTTGTGAATTCCACTGCTTCCAAACACCTATGATAACGATTGGCCATTAGTTAGACTTCTCCTTTGACAACACAAAATATAGAAATAACCAACTATTGCCTTAACTTACCAACAAATGACAGATCCCCCTTTATGGAGATTATTCGGCCTACCCTCCTGGATAAAGAATCAAGTTCCTAGAAATTTTGATGCACATAACAATGATGTTAGTAACACCCAACATTCGGCCTCCCATAGATAAAAGAGAGAAATCGAATCTCCTACCCAAGTAGTCACAAAAATCTTCACTGGAACGAAATAAGAAAGTGTTTGAGTTTCTTTACCCTTACCAAATTACCACAAGAGCAGCAGTTGTCCACTAAAGAGTTTCGACCCTCACCACAAGAAAGCCAAATGGGAATCAGTTTTGAGAAGGTAAGTAGATTCGACTAAGGCAATAAGAAGTTGATGTTAAGAGTTTCGGCTTTGACAAAGCAACGAGAGGGAATAAAGAAAATAAGAGAAAATCGTTACCTTTTACCTAGAGAATGCCGAATGGGAAAGAGATATTCAGCAACCAAGAGTAGCAACAATGAACTCAAGATGCAATGAAGAAAAGAAGTGGTAGAAGAGAGGTTTATCTATGCACTGAACAACCACTACAAGGGAATGAAAAATGAAGAGGAACTAGGATTGAAATCGGCAATGGTCAAGAAAAGATAAGAGGCAATTGTACAATCCCGAATGTCACGCTAGAGAAGAAAGACAACATTCCCCAAAATGTCACTTTAGAAAGACCCGAAATGAAAAGAAATGAAATGAACACACCAAAGAGTTTCAGTTTTCTCTCCCACACAAATGGTCGAATTTGCTACCAAAAGCCAACCCCTAGCCGAAACCTCCCCCCTTAGACACACTCCCACATTCGGCCGCTACCCCCTCACTTATCAACACCTTGATCCTCTCCACTAACTCCTTCTACAATTTCTCCCCTCCTTCCATTCAAATGATTTGACCAAGTCCCCAACTCCCTTGTAGAGTTCTAACCAAACTCTACTTCTTCCACTCCCCTAACACAAAATAAAAGCCTTTAATTTTCCAACTGTGGGATTCGAACCCCTTCTCCCCATGCTCTCCCATTGACGCCATAGCCACCTTACCACATGGCCAACTTGTGCTTTCTAAAACACACAAAATTACTTAAGTCTTTCTTCCAACAACCCTCTCCACTAAAGATCCAAAAATAAAAAATTTTCTATAGCTCAGACTTGAACCCAGGCCTCATTATAACCCCCAAACACCCTCAAATAACTTGCTGAACATGCACAACATGCAATTATGCAAAAATTACAACCCCCTAAATTTTGGGATATTACAACCATGGGAATAGCTTGAAACATTTGGCCATATTTCTCCCTTGCATGTAAGTGATTTTTTATTCGGTTTTTAAAGATTTCTATGTTTTTGGAGTCATTGTAGCTTAATCTAGCGAGCCTAAAGACTAATTTACAAAACTGTTAAAAGTATAGGGTTTTACCATTGATGGATGTATATGTGTTTTGATGTTTGATGGTAGAAAATGAATGGTTGTTGTTAGATAAACAACATTTGTTAAGTGATTGTGAATGAAATTGCAAATTAGGGATTAAATTGAGAAATGTGATAAATTGTGTGCTAAAAGTGTGAATATGTGAAATATATGGGCTGCTATAAGTATGTTTAATATTCAACTAGGCTTGGGTAGGGATAAAATTGAATGAATTTCATTTTATGAGCCTAGGGACTAAATTGTAAAGAAGTTAAATATTTGGGGAAAATAGTAATTTTTCCATAATATGAATTTTGGGTTAAATTGAATAGAATGATATTTAAATAAGTTAAATTTGAATATGTAGATCAAGAAAAGCAATGTTAGGGTTTAGATTGAGGGAAAGATAAAGTATTGGACTAGTCGATCCTATTTTGGCCTTTTTTGACCGAGGTAAGTTTGTATGTTAATAACCATTAAAATAATTGTGTAACACCCCAAACCCATCCCACACACCACCACCGGACCTGGCATGTCAATAGAAAAGAGTTTAAAAAGTTTTACGAGCTTCAGAAGATTTTTAAGACATTTTTCTTTTTGAAAACCCCAAGTTCTGTGGTTCAATTGAAAAGCCAATTATTCATTTAACTTAGAAATTCAATTAATCAAGCCTTGCGATTAGTTGACATTTGAAAACACTTATCGATTATTCGATTATTAAATTATTAACAAAATCCCTTCTTATAAGAAATGTTGTTTGGTAGGTTGTAAAGAAAACTTTCGTTTGTATTTTATAAAACCTCTCATCAAGTACTTGTAATTAATGCGTCCAAAAATAAAATTAAAATCAAAATTTACCAACATTTTAAAGTGGACTTAACACACATTAAAATTCCCAAAAGTAGCAAATGATAAATAAAATAAAGTTTTATTAGAATCACCCATGCATGGCCACCTCGAGTCCCTTCTAGCCCAGACCATAAAACTAAGAGTCACCTGCAATTGTTTAAGTAGATAGAGTGAGTCACAAGACTTAGTGTGCAATTAGTCCACATAAACCACAAGTGGGCCTGTGCCACAAAACACCATCGGTCGAAGCCCAATCATCACAGTATAAACAAATAATCAACATGATAGCCCACCTAGCCTAATTTTCCATCCTCTACACACCGCTCCATAAGTCTATCCTCAACACACCTGTGGGGATTTCTACAATCAACCTTCCATCCTCTACACACCTCTTTGGCAGTCATGCTGATAGATACACTGCTCAAAGTCAATATAACATGGTCTAGCCACCAACCAACATGTGATCAAATCACTAACATGATAATGAGGCACCAAGCCATCATTTAGCGTGACAATGTCACCGATATACACTTCCCCTTCATATCATTAACATCCCAAAACCCATGCACATGCAACATAGTATAATAAACAGATCATATAATGTCATACTTGTGATATTTAGTGTACACACACAAACATGCTATCAACATTAATTATAACGCGTAATCAAAATACACTGACTAGGGGTTTCGATTTTACCTAACATGGGTAACTCCATTGCCATTTCTGGGATTTTTGGCTTTCAAACATAACACAAACACATTTTATACAATTAAAGAGTAGTGTGGTAATTACACACCTGTAAACACGAAGCACTAAACTATCAATCTCACTAAAGTCCTCACTCGCAGGGATCACAATGATCTGCTTATCCCTTTCTGAAGCCAAAACACGGTGGCAAGTCTCGAACTGTCGATACCGTTCACCTCTTGAATTTAAGGATAGGGACTACGTGTCCAACCCCCTCCTTGGCTTGGCTAGTATTTGATTCCATAAAAGATATCTTGGTCAGAAGACCGAGTTAAGCCATTGAATAAGATGAAAGCGATAATAGATGCTCAATAAGTAAGAATTTCTTACCTAGATCGACAGAAAGATGGAGACTAAAATGCTTGGATCAAGGAGTCAATTGAGTACCTAAGTAGATACTATGTAAGAATCAGTTGAATGAAAGAAAGAAGAAAAAGATAGACTAATAGAGATGGCCTTTCGGCCAAAAGAACACATGAACTCGCCTACCACTTACCAAGGCCCTTTTCACAACTTGCCACATGGACAGAGATGTTGAATCCACTGTCCTCTACAATCGGCCAAAACACCCAAAGCACCCAAGTTAAAACATTCGGTTAACAACCAAAGAGAGAAGAAAGAAACGAAACACTTACCACCCTATTAGGAAAAGCCAATTGAGAATATTGAGAGAAAGAGTGACGGCAGATCTGAAACAACAACAAATGAATGGAGGTGAACACACCAGGGAGATTCAGCTTTTAGAAAAATAGAAAAGAAAAGAAGGAATAATAGTGAAGAAAGAACCCAATTCGGCTATTAAGTAAAAAGAAAATTTCGATAGAGGTTGGCTTCAAGAGAAATCGGCTTAATGAAGGATGTAGAGTAATGGAAGAGAAAGGTTTCATTTAAAATGGAGAATCAAGTTGTAGAAGATGCAAGAAAGGTTCAGCTTACACTAAATCAAGAAGAAGAAGAAGAGAGAAACAAGGTGCTACGGTTTTGGTGAAAGAAATGAATGACAACTCCCTATGCCAAAATAGAAAAAAGGCTTCTAAATTCACTTTGGTTTCCCACCTTTTTTTTTCCAAAATGTCACTAAAACTAAGCATACTTTCAACAGCCACTCCCCCAAAGCTGAAACACTCCCACACACCCCCTACATAACCGAAATTCCATCCTCTAAGACCCCGTATTCAGCCAACATCTTTACCCCACTCCAAATCCCTTATTTTTCTCCATAAAGTGCTCCCTAACGCCCATTCAAACTGATTGACCCTTCAACTCTCCCCCATCACCTCTCATACACTCATTCAAACACATTTGACTCATTCCACACCCCCTCTTTAAGGTCACTAGCTGAATCCACCACCTCCCACCTGACGCTAAAAAGAATTTCCCAAAATGTAACCTATGCTACTCGAACCTATTCCCTCTCCTTGTGGCGTCACTTCAAGCACACTAAGTGGTGCCTCCTTGTCACTTCACCAACTCCACTCTTGTGTCAACTAACCATAAGCAATACCTCTTAAAGCCTACCCCCAAGTAGCTCTCCCCTAAAAGTGCCTAAACCAGAAATTTTGGCCAAGGTTTCGCTTAACCCCGGACCTTCAGGGACCCCAAACCCACTCAAGCAACACACAAAGCATACCAACCACACAGATACAAAGTAAATACAAAGCCCCTAAATCCCAGATGTTACAGTTCTACCCCCTTAAAGAAATCCGCCCCAAAATTACCTGGTCAAAAGAGATGAGGGCATTACTGTCACATTGCATCCTCTGGCTCCCATGTCACCTCTCCCATAACCTGATATCGCCACAAGACCTTAACCAACGGGACCAATTTCCTTCTTAGCACCTTAATGTTTCGATTTAAAATCTGTACTGGTTCTTTTTCGAAAGACAGGTCTAGCCTTACTTCAATTTCCTCCACTGGCACAATGTGAGATGGATTAGAACGGTAACGTCTCAACATCGAGACATGGAACACATCATGTGTCTAATTTAATTTTGAAGGCAACTCAAGCTGATATGCCACTGGTCCCACATGTTTCAAAACCCAATAAGGCCCGATAAACATGAGACTTAGCTTGCCCTTCCGACCAAACCTCATCACCTTCTTCAAAGGTAAAACTTTTAAGAAAACTCGATCACCTACTGCAAACTCTATCTCCTTCCGCTTCAGATCTGCATATGACTTTTGCCTATCGGATGCTTCCTTCAATCGCGTCTGAATTAACTTAACCTTCTCCTCTGACTCTGTAACCAACTCTGGACCCAAAATCTAGCGTTCACCCAATTCTGTCCAACAGGTAGGAGTACGACACCTCCGCCCATAAAATGCTTCATAGGACGCCATCTAAATACTAGATTGGTAGCTATTGTTGTAAGCGAATTCTTCCAACGGTAGAAACTCCTCCCAGCTACCCCTAAAATCAATGACACTCCCTCTCAACGTATCTTCCAAGATCTGAATTACTCTTTTAGACTGAACATCAGTCTATGGATGAAAAGCTGTGCTGAAGTCCAGTTTTGTACCCAAAGCCTGATGTACTGCCTTTCAAAATCGCGACGTAAACCTAGGGTCTCTATCTGATATGATCGGTACTGGTACCCCATGCAACCTCATGATTTCTGCCACATACAGCTTAGCCAACCTTTGAAGAGAATAGTCAACACAAATAGGTATGAAATGAGCAGACTTCGTCATTCAATCCACGACCACCCACACCAAATCTTTCTTAGTAGGCGCAAGAGGTAGCCCACTAACAAAGTCTATAGTGATCCTCTCCCATTTCCACTGTGGAATCTTTATCGGATGCTATTACCCCGAAGGCAACTGATGTTCGCTTTTACCTGCTGATATGTTAAACACTTTCCCACAAACTTCGTACCTTCCCGCTTCAATCCAGGCCACCAGAACTGTTCATGAATATCCTGGTACATCTTACTCCCTCTAGGATGCATAGCGTAAGGTCTACTATGCACCTCATGAAGAATCCTCTGCCTCAACTCCACATCCTTTGGCATACAAACCATCTCACGAAAACACCAAACCCCATCACTATTCAAACTGTAATCTTCTACCCCACCATCTTGTACTTGCAGAAGTCGAGCACCCAAGACATCATCCGATGACTATTTCTCTTTAATCTGACTTACCTATGTTGGTTTCACTTGGAGTTCAGCTAACAAACTTCCATCATCATATAGAATGAGGTGAGCAAACATTACCATCAAATCTGATATTACCTTCCGACTTAATGCATCTGCCACCACGTTAGCTTTACCCGTATGGTACTCTATCGAGCAATTGTAATCCTTTAATAGCTCCATCCACCTTTGTTGCCTTAAATTCAACTCCTTTTGAGTTAAAAGATATTTCAAACTCTTATGGTCGGTGTAGATAACGGACTTCTCTCCATACAGATAATGTCTCAAAATCTTCTGAGCAAAAACTATCGCAGTAAACTCCAAATCATGATTGGGATAGTTTATCTCATGCGGTCTTAACTGCCGAGACGCATACGCAACAACCTTTCCATCCTGCATTAACACATATCCTAACCCTGTGTGTGAAGCATCACAATAAACTATGAACTCTTTTTCAGCCTCAGGCTGAATCAAGACTGGAGCCTCTGTCAAAATTTTCTTCAGCTTCTCAAAGCTTTCCTGTTGCTTGCCAGACCAAACATATGGTACCCCTTTTCGCAACAACTTGGTTAAGGGTGCCGCAATTAAGGAGAAACCCTCAACAAACCTTCTGTAATAACCTGCCATTCCCAAGAAACTTTGGATCTCCGACACGGACTTAGGCGATTTCCAGACCAACACAGCTTTAATCTTCCGGGATCAACCCTAATCCCCTCTGTAGATACCACAAGACCCAGAAAGGTAACTTCCTTCAACCAAAACTCACACTTGCTAAACTTGCAGTACAACTGCTTCTCCCTTAAAATCTGTAGCACCACCCAAAGATGCGAATCATGCTCCTCTTCTGACTTGAAATATACCAGAATGTCGTCTATGAATACAAGAATGAACCGATCCAGATAGGGTCGAAACCCAATTCATCATATCCATGAATGCAGTTGATGTATTTGTCAAACCAAACGGCATCACCAGGAACTCATAGTGGCCATAGTGAGTCTGAAAAGCCGTCTTGTGAATATCAGCTTCCTTGACCTTAAGCTGATGATATCCCAACCTCAAATCTATCTTTGAAAAGACCGAAGCCCCTCTGAGCTGATCAAACAGGTCTTCTATCCTCGGCAGTAGGTACTTGTTCTTAATCGTCAACTTATTCAACTAGCGGTAATCAATGCACATTTACATGGACCCGTCTTTCTTATTTACGAATAACACCAGCGCTCCCCACGGAGATAAACTGGTTCGGATAAAACCACGATCTAACAGCTCCTGGATCTGAGCTTTACATTCAACCAGCTTCTTTAGCGTTATCCTATAAGGAGCAATAGACATCGGAGCCGTACCTGGAAGTAGCTCAATTTCAAACTTCACCTCACGATCCGGAGGTAACCCTAGAAGCTCCTTAGGAAAAACATCCACAAATTCCTTTACTATTCTAACTTCATTCACAATCACTTCCTTTGCATCCAAAGTGCTGATAAAAGTTAAGAAAGCCACGCACCCTTTCCTCACCATTCTTTCCACCTTAAGAGTAGACACTACATTGGACAAGTAGTCTCTCCTTTCGCCTATCACTAAAACTTCATCACCCTCGGGAGTCCTTAACACCATGCACTTAGCAGCATAATATAATTTTGCTCGATATCTTACCAACCAATCCATGCCTAAGATCAAATCGAACTCCCCGAATGGCAGTTCCATCAAATTAGCCGGGAAAACCAACCCTTGTACTTCTAAAGGAACACTTCTAAAAAGTTTGTTTACCACTACCGATTGCCATAAAGGACTAAGTACAATCATCTCCCTAGAAGCAATTTTAGAGTTCATGTTCAAGGTTCTAGACACCACATTAGCTACATAGGAATGCGTCGACCAAATATCAATTAATGCAGTAAAGGGTAAACCAAAAATGAGGAACGTACCTATTATATCGTCTAGTGTATCCCCCTCTTCTCGGCGTCTGGCTGCATAAACTAACCTTGGCTGTCCTACCTCTGTATTCTCAACACCTTTGCCCGGTGCTCTATGACCCAGACCAAAACCATTCCCTCCTCTGTTTGAACCACAACCCTCGGCATCTACTATCCACCCCTTCCTAGTTGCACATACCCTTCACCTACCATCCGAGCCCTGGTCATATCTAGTAGACAATTCCTTATCAGATGATCCATTAATCCACACTTAAAACATTCCCTAACTCTTCCCCAGCACTCCCCTGCATGAGATCTCCTATAGTGAGCACACTGTCGAAATTGCCCAACAGTAGCTGGCGTTGCAACATGACCCGGTCCGTCAATCCTAGGCATCTTCTGAAAACCCCCAATGACCCTGACGGTCTATAACTCCTCTTATTGTTGCTTTTATCATTGTCCCTATTTTGCTTCTCGGTTTGATTCACCTCCTTGGCTATCTTAGCCATTTCCACCAAGATAGCAAAATCTCTCTCCGCTGTAGAGCTATCAACACTCGTAGCTCATCTCACAGCCGATCTTTAAACCGCATGCAAGGCTCATAATCGGTCACAACTATCCCTCGGGCGTACCGACTCAACTGCAAAAATTCTGCTTCATACTCAACTACTAATTTACCTCCTTGAACTAAATTCAAGAATGCTTTCCTCTGAACATCTACATAATTGGCCCCAACATATTTCCCTTGAAACATCATCTTAAAGAAATCCCAATCAACTCGGTCCGATAGAGTACTCTCTTTCAAAGTGAGCCACCACTGATATGCCTTATCCCGAAGTAGAGACACCGCACCCTTAGCTTCTCCTCTGTCATGTAGTCCAGATAATCCATCATCCTCTCGACTGCCTCCAGCCAATCTTCAACCACATTTGGAGCTACCTCAGAGATACCCCTAAACATTTTAGCTTCATTAGCTTAAAGTCGCTCAGGGATGGACTTCGAGTTATTGTTCCAATGCTTGCCCCAGCCACTCATTCCAACACACGCAGTATTGCTTGGGATAGGGCATCATCTCCACCAGTTCTATCTTGCGATCCGCTTCCACCACAAGTGACGCTGGCACTTCACCTTCTCGCTCATTTCTCACTTTTGAGAATTCAACCTCAATACCCCGACCTCTCCCACAGCCGCGTGTAACACGTCCACGTCCCCTACCACTCATGTCTATTGCTTTGACATACTCTGATTACAAATTTTATGCGTCAGTATTCCTTTCCATTGTTTATTAACATGTAGTTTTATGAAAATAGAATTATATGTAGTTTTTTTGCAAGCACATGTATACCTAACGATTTTCATCCCTACAGTAGAGTTTCTAAATCCTATCATGTAACATCCTAGATTGGGGGCTCTGCATTTGTGATGTGTTGTGTGTGCATGCCATGATATGTGCGTGTGTTTGGTATGTTTAGAGCTTTCAGGAAGGATTGAGGTGAAGCTTGAGCCTTGGTAGAAATTTTGCTTTCAGACACTGCAAGGGAGAACTAGGTGAAGTGGGCCTTAAGGGTACTTGAGTGGGAAAATTAACACAAAAATCTAACTGGTAAAGTGGCAAGGAGGCGCCACTAAGGGAATAGGTAAGTGACGCCTTAAGGAAGTGGTGAGGGAGCAGGTTCGAATCCCATGTCAAGCAAAAAGGAGTGTTTTTTTATATATGTACTTGAGGAGTTGAGAGGTGGTTTCGGTTGGGACTCTAGAGGAGTGAGTGTGGATTGAGTCAAAAGATAGGAAGATAAGGATAAGAGGAAAATATGGGATAGGATTTGAGTGTAGGTGGTGGCCGAATGTGGGACACTGAGTGCAAGAAGGGAAATCGATTAAATGTGGCTAAGGGTGTGCCGAATTTCTATTATTTTTCTAAGAGCATAATTTTTTCTCTCCTCTTATTTTGGCAATTGAGGGTTTCTTCTTCTCTTTTTTTGCCAAAATCGAAAACTCCTAACTCTATTACCATCTCCACTTTCATGCTATGGCCGAATGAGCTCGTTCTCAAATCTCTTCTCTATTTCTTCTAAAATTGAAACGCCTAAGCCTCTATTTGAAGTATCTTTATTTTTTCTTTGTGGCTCTCTCTTCTAGTTCTTTTCTACTTTAATCATCGCTGAATCCTGTTCACTGTTGGCCTAGTGCTGAATTCCCCTAAGTTTTATTCGAATCTGCTGTGATAAGGAAAGAAGCATTCTCTTATTCTTTTGTTTGTCTTTCGATTTCTGATAGCCAAAGCCGAATGACTAATTGACTCAGTGAATGACTTGTGTGTTTACACTTTCTTTGGGGTGCCTACTCCGGGAAATCCTGATTAGTTGAAGTAATTGAACTCCAAGTCAAGGAATCAAGTGAATCCTATCACTTCATTTGAGATCTCAAGGTAGGGTTTCAATTCTCTCTAAATTGTTCGATCGGTTTTCCTTTCGTTATTCATATCTTAACCCAATGTTTCGTTAAGCGATCATTGTTTCAATATAGTACCTTCTGACCAAGATCATTCACGGACTCGAATGTCAGTGAATCGAAGGAAGGTTGGATCTTTAGTCTCAGCCCTAAAGTTTAAGAAGAGTGCGGTGTCTGCTGTTCTAGTTTGGCCACCGGGTTGTGGGCTACTTCTAAGCAGAATAGTAGGTAAATAGCAGTTGTGACTACTAGTGATAGTGTCGACATAGAGAGTGTCATTTTGCGTGTTACCATGTGTGTAAACCTTCACACACGATACTATATATGTGCTAACATTTGTGTAGGCTGAAAAGCCAGAAAAAGGGTTGTGTAGACAGTCGTGATGCCCTTAGGGGTAAGGTTAGGATTGCTAGGTACGTGATCGTATCATTTCTTTGCATGGCTGAATATATGTATGGCAAAATGATGTGTTATGAATAGCATGTTGCATTTGTTAGGATTTGTATGTAGATTATGGGGTATGGGTTTGATGTGAAGGGGAAGTCCATGATTAATTGGTCACATTGTGGTTGGTGGCTTTGCCACGATATATATATATGTTCATACACTACTTTTGGTCACACTGTGATTGGTGGCTTTGCCACATATATATATTATTTGGTCACATAGTGATTGGTGGTTGTGCCACGATGTATTATTGGTCACCTAGTGATCGTGTATAATTGGCAGCCTGACTGTCGAAATGGAGTGTAGCGGATGGAGGGTTGATTGTAGAAATCCCCACGGTGTAATGGGCTGGTACGGGTTGGTGTGTAGAGGATGGAAAAACTAGGTTAGGGTTGGGCTTATTACATTCGTATGTTGTATGTTGATATCTGGCTGTGGGCTACAAGCCGTATGTATAATGTGGGAGAATTTACACACTGAGTCATGGTGACTCACCCATTTCCTTAACTTTTCAGGTGAGCAGTAGCTCGTGGATGTGGGAGTCGAGGCGGACTCGTGGAGGCCATAATTCTATTTTCCTTTCTTTTATAGTCTCAGTATTAATATAAGTTTATTTTGATTTGGGACTTTTGTTATGTAATAAGGCCTTTCAAAGTTGTACTTTGGTTATTTATTAGTTATTGTTTATATCAAATTCGACACCACGATAGTTTAAATATTAAAGTAAAAGTGGAGTTTCATTAATCTACACATCGATGTTTCCAAAACACCGCAGTAATAAGAAAAAAGTTTTCTTTCAAATCTCTGTTTTTCTTAAGTATAACTATGTCTTGATTTTACTTCACCCTATGACATACCAGATTCGGTCGTAACGTATAGGCCAGGTTTGGGGTGTTACGTATCATCTATAGTGATATATCCCTAACATATAGCTACCTCATGCAAATTACCCAACAATCAGAAAACTTACCTGGTAGACTTGGGCCGGAGACTCGGTGCCATACTTTAAGAAAACAGGTTCATATATATATTTAAAACCATCTCAAATACAAAATTTGGAAAACATTTTGAACCCAAAACCCAAGGCTAAATTTTTAAACCTGGCTCTGATACCAAATTGTAATGCCACAAACCCACCCACACACCACGACCGGACTTGCCATGTCACTAGAAAAGAGTTTAAAAAGTTTTACGAGCTTTAGAAGATTTTTAAAACATTTTTCTTTTTAAAAACCCCAAGTTCTGTGGTTCAATTGAAAAGCCCATTATTCATTTAAGTTAGAAATTCAATTAGTCAAGCCTTGCAACTAGGTGACATTTGAAAACACTTATCGATTATTTGATTATTAAATTATTAACAAAATCCCTTTTTACAAGAAATGTTGTTTGACAGGTTGTAAAGAAAACTTTCGTTTGTATTTTATAAAAACGTCCCATCGAGTACTTGTAATTAATGTGTCCAAAAATAAAATTAAAATTAAAATTTACCAACATTTTAAAGTGGCCTTATTACACATTAAAAATTTCCAAAAGTAGCAAATGATAAATAAAATAAAGTTTGATTAGAACCACCCATGCATGGCCACCTTGAGTCCCTTCCAACCCAGTCCATAAAACTAGGAGTCACCTGGAAATTATTTAAGCAGATAGAGTGAGTCATTAAACTCAGTGTGCAATTAGTCCACATAAACCACAAGTGAGCCTATGCCCCAAAACACCATCGGTCGAAGCCCAATCATCACAGTATAAATAAATAATCAACATGATAGCCCAACCCAGCCTAACCTTCCATCCTCTACACAACGAAGTCCATCCTCAACACACCTGTGGGGATTTCTACAATCAACCCTCCATTCTCTACACACCTCTTTGGCAAATATCATCGATGCATACACCGCTCAAAGTCAATATAACTTAGTCTAGCCACCGATCTACATGTGATCAAATCACTGATATGATTATGAGGCACCAAGCCATCATTTAGTGTGACAATGTCACCGCTATACACTTCCCCTTAATATCATTAACATCCCAAATCCCATGCACATGCAACATAGTATAATAAACGGATCATATAATGTCATACTTGTGATATTTAGTGTACACACACAAACATGCTATCAATATTAATTATAAGGTGTAATCAAAATACATTGACCTGGGGTTTCGGTTTTACCCAACATGGGTAACTCCATCGCCATTTTCGAGATTTTAGCTTTCAAACATATGACATACACGTTTTATACAATTAAAGAGTAGTGTGGTAATTACACACCTGTAAACCCAAACCACTAAACTATCGATCTCACTAACATCCTCACTCACAGGGATCACAACGATTAGCTTATCCCTTTCTAAAGCCGACCCACAACCCGGTGGCCAGTCTCGAACTGTCGATACTGTTCGCTTTTTGAATTTAGAGCTAGGGACTACGTGTCCAACCCCCTCCTTGGCTTGGCTGGTATTTGATTCCATAAAAGATATCATGGTCAGAAGATCGAGTTAAGCCATTGAATAAGATGAAAGCGATAATAGACGCTCAATAAGTAAGAATTTCTTACCTAGATCGACAGAAACCCGGAGGCTAAAAGTCTTGGATCAAGGAGTCGATTGAGTACCTAAGTAGATACTAAGTAAGAATCGGTTGAAAGAAAGAAAGAAGAAAAAGATAGATTGAGAGAGATGGCCTTTCGGCCAAAAGAACACATGAACCCGCCTATCACCATTCGGCCAACACCACTTACCAATGCCCTTTTCACAACTTGCCACACGAACAGAGATGTTGAATCCACTGTCCTCTACAATTGGCCAAAACACCAAAGCACCAAAGTTAAAACATTTGGTTAACAACCAAAGAGAGAAGAAAGAAACGAAACACTTACCACCCTAATAGGAAAACTAATTGAGAATATTGAGAGAAAGAGTAATGGCAGTCCTCTGAAACAACAACGAATGAATGGAGGTGAACACACAAGAGAGATTCGACTTTTAAAAAATAGAAAAGAAAAGAAATAATTATAGTGAAGAAAGAACCCAATTCGGCTATTAAGTAAAAAGAAAATTTCGGTAGAGGGTGGCTTCAAGAGAAATCAACTTAATGAAGGATGTAGAGTAATGGAAGAGAAAGGTTTCAGTTAAGGTAGAGAATCAAGTTATAGAAGATGCAAGAGAGGTTCGGCTTACACAAAATCAAGAAGTAGAAGAAGAGAGAAACAAGGTGCTATGGTTTTGGTGAAAGAAATGGCTGACAACTCCCTATGCCAAAAGAGAAAAAAGGCTTCTAAATTCACTTTGGTTTCCCTACTTTTTTTTTTCCAAACTGGCACTAAAACTAAGCATACTTTTCACACCCACTCCCTCAAAGATGAAACACTCCCACACACCTCCCTACATGACCGAAATTCCCTCCTCTAAGACCCCACATTCGGCCAACATCTTCACCCCACCCCAAATCCCTTATTTTTCTCCACAAAGTGCTCCCTAACACCCATTCAAACTGATTGACCCCTTCAACTCTCCCTCATCACCTCTCATCCACTTATTCAAACACCTTTGACTCATTCCACACCCCCTCTTAAAGGTCCCTAGCCGAATCCACCACCTCCCACTTGACGCCAAAAAGAATTTCCCAAAATGTAATCTATGTTACTCGAACCTATTCCCTCTCCTTGTGGTGTCACTTCAAGCACACTAAGTGGCGCCTCCTTTCCACTTCACGAACTCCACTCTTGTGTCAACTAACCATAAGCAATACCTCTTAAAGCTTGCCCCCAGCTAGCTCTCCCCTAAAAGTGCCTAAACTAGAAATTTTGGCCAAGGTTCCGACTTAACCCCAGAACTTCCGGGGACCCCAAACCCACTCAAGAAACACACAAAGCATACCAACCACACAGATACAAAGTAAATGCAAAGCCCTTAAATCTCGGATGTTACCGATTGTGTTTTAAATACTTTATTATCGTATTTTTTATGAATAAAAATTCACAAAAATATTCGATGAAGATTTGGCAACGTATGAAATCTCAGTTGAACCTTAGCAATAGATAGGATACAAATGACATATCATTAGGGGTTAATATGTTTTGGGTGCTAGTCCGTACGTTCTACCTGTGGCTGAGTTTTCTAGCATGTGTTACGGTTACTCATCAGCTTGTGTGAACAGCACCGTGTAGTTATGTCTTGACCGTCAGCTTATATGAGCAGACCCAGTGATAGCTCGAGAGTGAGCATTTATATAAGATATGAGATTGAGATGGTTTCGACCATGTATCGGCACTAGGGTGCGATATTCCTGAGTATCCGATAGTATTCCAAATGGTTCAATGGGTAAAGATAATGGTACGAGGTTATAAGAGATGATATGAAGCAATTCAGGTATTTGTGAGAAGTATGATAAGTAATCTATAGGTGACATATTCATACATGAATAACATGGTTATGATTATGCGCTAACCTTTGAATTTGATTGAAACTTGCATATGTTTAATTATGTTTCTTTAAATTGAGAATGAATGGTAAGTTGTACTTATTTGACAAATGAGCTTACAAAGCTTAATAGCTTACTTTGTTTACTTTTTCATGTTTTATAGTGATTTCTAAGCTTGCTCGAATTCGAATTGGTCGGAGATCTCATCACACTATCCAACCGTTGTTTTGGTACTTTTGAACTTTGTGTACTTTGGTTATATGGCATGTATAGGTCTTTTAGCTAATGTAGCCTTTATGTCTTTTTGAATTTTGGCCATTTGACTTGGCTTGTAAGTAGTCATATATTTTGAAATTGATATATGTATATATGGTCTGTGAAATGTAGTTAGTCTTATCTTGTATGTATTTAGATTTCCATGGAAATGCCTTGATTTTGATTTGGAAATTTTGAGCATCATATGGATGAGATTCAGGAATGGCATATTGAATGTGTGTTAGGCACAAAAGTGTATATATATATATATATTCATTTGACCATTTAGGTAACTTTTGGGAAGTGATATTAGTATGATTTTTAATGTTTTATTGTGAAGTTTTTGACCATTCTTTATTGTTGGTATTGGTATAGCATAATTTGGATTTGGTTGTGATTGGTTTGAATGCTTATTGATGCTAGGGTCATATGCTATTTGATGAGTTTAGGTTGTTGCAAGTTTGGATGAGGAATGTGGCTTGGAAAATGGCCTATTTTTGTCCACACGGACAGAGACACGGGCATGTGTCTTAGTCGTGTGTCCCCTAATACTTATTTAGAAATCAAGTTAATAGCTTCACACAGCCTAGCCCAAAGGCGTGTGGCCTGGCCGTATGGCACAAGTTAGTATACCCTCTAGTTTTGACACGGCCTGGCACAAGGGCATGTAAGGCCATTTTGAATGGTACACAGGCTAGTCACATGGGTGTGTGGTTGGCCGTGTGACCCAAGTCAGACAGTTACACAGGGTCAAACATGGGCTGGGACATGACCATGTGATCCCATTTCGAATGTCCACTTGGCCTGTGACACGGGAGTGTCTCTTGGCCATGTAAGACACACAGAATAGCCATACGTGTAACACCCTAAACCTATCCTAAACGTTACGACCGGATCTGGCTTGTCACATGGAGGAGTTGTTTAAAGAATCTGCACGTTTATTAAAAATTTCAAGTTTCCGTTACTTGTGAAAACTCCATTTTGTTTTATATCTCTCTTTGCAAAAATATTTTTGTTGCTATTTCCGATGATTTTGTTTATAGTTAATCAAACTCAATGAGTTTCAGAAAAACGATATTTAAATTATTGTAGACATGCGATATTTTGAAAAGAGTTATCCATGTTAAGAAAATTCAGAGTGTTACCAATTGTAGTTTGTAAATTGTTTGTTAACATTTTGGAAAAATAGTTATTAATGTTTTAGGAAAAACCCCGTATTGAAAAATTAATAATAGAAAGTAATAATCGAATTAAAAATTAAAACCAAATTAGATCTTAGAGGCCTTATTACAAATCATAAACCTAAAATAAAAATAAGATTTAAAGTAAAGTAATACGGAGTTTACTAAATTAATGATGTATGGCCACCACAGAGTCCACCTCGGCTCCAAATTCTCACTGTTGGGAATTACCTGCAAAATTAAAGTAGTGGGGTGAGTTACAAGAACTCAGTGCGTAATTCCCCCTTTCGAACAAAATTGGGCCTAAGCCCACAGAAGCACATTAGCCGAAGCCCAAATAGAAACGAATTGGGCCCGAGCCCTATCAATAGAGTATAATAGATAATGAATGTAATGCAACCCAGCCTAGCCTAATATTCCATCCGCTACACATAACTCGTATCCAACCTAACACACTTGTGGGGATTTCTACAATCAACCCTCCGTCTGCTACACACCTCGATGGCAGTCACGCTACTCATCGCTGAAATTTGTGGCAGCGCCAATGAAATATGTGGCAGAGCCACTGAAATGCGAAATATGTGGCAGAGCCACCGAATTACACTTCCACGATCATTAATATCATGCCCAAAGCCCATGCATCATATCATAACGTCATAATTTGATGTATACAATCATATATCAAAGTATGTCAGATTATCAGAACACCCATAACAACATGCGAATTTTCCCAAAATGGTATAGTCATAAGTTTACTTGCTTGGTATATCTCCAACCTTACCTACTAGGGTATCTCAACTGCATTCTTGTTAAGGGTACTCCAGCTTTTTGGCCGACACATAGTATAACACAATCCAAAACGAAATGAAGGTGTGAGATTACACACCTGTTTACGCAAAGCATTATACCTTCCTGATCATCGCCACTCTCACTAGCGGGAACAACAACGATTTGCCTATCCCAAACCGGGTCTCTACCATAACTCGGTGAAAAATCTCGAACCGCTCACACTTTACGTCATTTGAACTTGGGAGTAGAGACTACGAGTCCACTCCCCTCAGGCTCCCTTAACGCACCCTCCTTAGATCGGCTAGCACTCGCCTCCATGAAGAAAGCCTCGATAAGAAATCATAACACAATGAGAAATGGTGGTTATCTAACAAGGGGTTTTGACACTTACCACCACTCTCAAAATTTGAATGATTAAATAGCAAAGGAAAGAGTTGCTCGATCTCCCAAAACAATTGGTCTGAAACAATAAGGAGCTGAACTTTCACAGAGTCGGCTTACGATATTAGTCGGATCGAAGTAGGACACTAAAACTGATTGTCAGAGAACATTCGACTTCCCACTTCTACTATTCAGCTAGAAGCACAACACAGAGAAACCTACTTCAAAAGATACAAATGGGACACTTTGATTGATAGAGAAGTTCTATAGAAGAGATGTGAGAAGAGGAGAAAGAAGGAAAACACGAAATGAGTAAAAGAGACCTTATGAAAAATGGCTTATGATTAAATGGCTGCTATCACGAGAAGGGAAAAACAGAGCAGGAATATTTGGCACTTGACAAAAGCAGAAGAAGGAGGTAGAATATTTAGAGAAGAAAGACAATAGCAGAAGTTTCATCTATGTGAACACTCAAGAGAGAATAAATTCAAAATAGCTACACGGGAGGTTCAACTATGGTGGAGAAAACAAATAGTAGGAGATAGAAAAGAGAGGTTCGGCTATAGTGTATTTAGAGTAGAAGAAAATACATGCAAAAATGGGAAAATGGGTGGTGAGTTTGGCACAAATTTATGAGAAAAAAGAGAATAGCTTTGGTAAAGAGAAAGGTAAGTGCCAAAAATGAAAAAGAGAACTAAAATGCACCTAGAGAATTTTAGCACAATACATCCAATGGCTTCGGTTATGATCCCTATCCCAAAATGCCAATTTTCCCACACCATATCAACCTCTAGTGAAAATCCACCCCTACACACTCTCCATTCGGCCAACTACTACCTCCCACTCCTCTTCCACAATTCTCTCCTTGATTTTCTCCCCCACTCACTCTCCATCCACCATTTGAAATCGTTGACCAAGTCCCACTCCTCAATCTCCTCTCTACCATCCATTTGAACCAATTCAACTTCACCTTGGTAGAGTCCCACGCCTACTCCACCACCTCTCCACCTTGGACACAAAAAATAAAGCTCATTCTTGCCGCAGATGGGATTCGAACCTCACTCCCCTTGCATGCTCCCCTGTGACGCCAACACCACTCCACCAAGTGCTCATTTGTGTCATCAAACACAAATAATTATTCTTATGCCCTGCTTCCACTAGTTCTCTCCCTTATGCCTAAAAAGTACAATTTTACCAAAGCTCTGGCTCAAACCAGAGCCTCCCCAAGGCCCCCAAACACACCCAAACAACAAGCTAAATGAGCTAAACACATGTAACAACGAAAAAAAAGCCAGACCCCTATTTTAAGGATGTTACAATTCTACCCCTTAAAGAAATTTCGGCCTCGAAATTTACCTAATTAAAAGAGGTGAGGGTATTGTTATCGCATCGCATCTTTTGGATCCCACGTGGCTTCTTTTGAACCGTGATTATGCCACAACACTTTAACTAATGGAACGGACTTTCTTCTTAACACATTTACATCCCGGTCTAAAATCTTTACTGGTTCTTCATCAAAAGACAGATCAGTCTAACCTCACTACGTGAGATGGATCTGAACGGTAGTGCTTCAACATCGAAACATGGAATACATTATGTATTTGACGCAACTCGGGGGTAATTCAAGCTGATAAGCAACTGGTCCCACATGTTTCAGCACTCGATAATGCCCGATGAATATGGGGCTCAACTTGCCTTTCCATCCAAATCTTAAAACCTTCTTCCAAGGTGAGACTTTCAAGAAGACGTGATCCCCCACTAAAAATTCTATCTCCCTTTGCTTCAGGTTCGCATACGATTCCTATCTATCAGAAGCTTCTTTCAATCGATCCCGAATTAGCTTAACCTTTTCCTCTGTTTTTGAAATCAATTTTAGACCCAACAACTATCGCTCACCTAACTCAATCCAACAGGTAGGGGTATTACACCTACGACCATACAACGCCTCATAGGGTGCCATCTGAATGCTAGACTGATAATTGTTATTGTACGTGAATTCAGCCAACGGTAGGTAATCTTCCCAACTACCCCTACAGTCAATCACACAACCCCTTAACATGTCTTCCAAAATCTGAATTACCCTTTTGACTGACCATCAATCTGCGGGTGAAACGCTGTGCTGAAATCTAGCCTTGTACCCAAAGCTTCATGTAATGCCTTCTAGAACCGCGATTTAAACCTAGGGTCCCTGTCTGATATGATAAACACTGGTACCCCATGCAACCTCACAAACTCTGCCACATATAGCTTGGCCAACTTTTGCAACGAAAAGTCAGTACGAACCAGTATGAAGTGTGCTGACTTAGTCAACGGTCAACAATTACCCACACCGAATCTTTCTTAGTAGGTGCTAGGGGTAGCCCACTAACGAAATCCGTCGTTATCCTCTCCCATTTCCAAAGTGGAATCTTCACCGACTGTAGCGGCCTCAAGGCAACTGATGTTTTGCCTTCACCTGCTGGCATGTCAAACACTTACTCACAAAGTCGATAACTTCCCATTTCAGTCCAGGCCACCAATACAATTCACGTAAGTCCCGATACATCTTGCTTCCACCAAGATGTATAGCGTATTGGGTACTATGTACCTCTCGCAAAATGATCTGTCCCAACTCGAGTCATTCGGTATATAAATTATTCCATGAAAACATAATACCCCTTCACTGTTCAATCCAAAATCCATTATCTCCCCACCTTATATTTATGAAGTCGAGAACCCAATGATTCATCCAATGATTACTTTTCTTTAATCTGGCTTACACATGTTTACTTTATCTAAAGTTCTGCTAATAGACTACCATCTTCATAAAGACTGAGATGAGAAAACATTGCTATCAAATCTGATATCAGCTTACGACTTAACGCATTTGCCACCACGTTAGCTTTACCCGGGTGATACTCAATCGAGCAGTCATAGTCTTTCAGCAACTCAATCCACCTCTGCTGTCTTCAATTTAGATCTTTCTGGGTAAGGAGATATTTCAGACTCTAATGATTCGCATATATAACTGACTTTTCTCCGCACAGATAGTGCCTCCATATCTTTAAGGTGAACACCACTATAGCTAACTCCAAATCATGAGTGGGATAGCTCATCTCATGCGGCCTTAGTTGATGAGATACATACGCTACCACCTTCACATCTTGCATTAACACACAACCCAAACCTGTGTGTGATGCATCACAAGAGATTTACAAATTCTTCCCAAATTTCAGTCAATCAATATCGAGCCTTAGTTAAAATTTTCTTTAACTTCTCAAAATTTTCCTGTTACTTATCGGCCAAACAAATGGTACTCCTTTTCGCAATAACTTGGTTAAAGGCGCAGCAATAAATGAAAACCCCTCAATGAATCTTCTGTAGTACCTAGCCAAACCTAGGAAACTTCAAATTTCTAACACAGACTTGATTGTTTCCAGTCCAATACAGCTTCAATCTTTCGGGGATCAACCCTAATACCCTCGGCAGAAACAACATGCCCCAAAACGGTCACTTCATTCAAACAAAATTCACACTTCTTGAATTTGGCATACAATTGCTTCTCCCTCAAAATCTGCAGAACTATCCGAAGATGTGAATCATGCTCTTCCTCCGTTCATGAATACACCAAGATATCATCTATAAACACCACCACAAACCGGTCTAAATAGGTTTGAAAGACCCAGTTCATCATGTCCATAAAAGCGATGGCGCACTAGTCAATCCGAACGGCATCACTAAAACTTGTAATGTCCATAACGAGTTCGAAAAGTAGTCTTGTGAATATCTGCCTCATTGACCCTTAACTGATGGTACCCTGATCTCAAATCTATCTTCGAGAAAATCGAAGCTCCTCACAGTTGATCGAACAGGTCGTCAATCCTTGGTAGCGGGTACTTGTTCCTAATAGTAAACTTGTTCAACTGGCGATAGTTAATGCACATAAGCATCGACCCATCCTTTTTCTTCACAAGCAAAATCGGTGCTCCCCATGAAAATACACTTGATCGGATAAACCCTCGGTCCAACAGCTCTTGAATCTGAGCCTTCAGCTTCTTCCAAATCCTTCAGTACCATCTTATAAGGAGCGATGGACACCGTAGTCATTCCTAGAAGTAGTTCAATGCCAAATTCCACCTCGCGATCTGGAGGTAATCCTATAAGATCTTCAGGAAATACATCTGAGAACTCCTTCACCATTCTAACATCCCCTACAGACAAATCCTTTGCATCCAAATTGGTGATGAATGCTAGGAATGCCTCTCACCCTTTTTGCACCATCCTTTCGGCCTTCAATGCCGAAATCACATAAGACAGATAATCTCTCTTTTTTTATCATAGTTACTTCCTCATCCTCCTGAGTTCTTAAGACCATACACTTAGCAGTGCAATACAACTTTGCACGATGCTTAACTAGCTAGTACATGCCTAAGATCAGATCAAACTCGCTGAATGGCAGTTCCATGAAGTCTGTCGAAAATACTACTCCTCGAACTTCTAAAGGCACATTCCTAAATAGTTTGTTCACTACCATCAATTGTCCTAGAGGGTTAATCACAGACATTTCTCTAGCAGCAATCTCAGATTTAATGCTCAAAGTTTCAGATACTATATAGGCAACATATGAATGTGTAGACCAAATATCTATCAAAGATGTAAAGGGTGCATCAAATATAAGAAACATACCGGTTATGACGTCCAGTGCGTTGCCATCCTCTGTCATGTGCTCCACGACCTCGACCAAACCCATTCCCTCCTATGCCTGGACCACAACCTCTCGATGGCTGCTGACCACCTCTTACTGGCTATACAAATCCCTGACCTACATGTTGCGCCCTTGCCAACTCATGTGGACAGTCCTTTATCAGATGATACCTATATCCACATTTGAAACATCCTCTAATTCTTCTCCAACACTCCCCCGAATGTGTTCTCCCACACTTTGCATAAGGTCCAGCTAACCTACAGCAACTGGCATCATAGCTCGAGCTGGCCCATCTAACCTAGGCCTCTTTTAGAAAGTCCCAGTAGATCCTGATGTCCCAATACTTCTCTTATTCTTGCCCCTATCTTTATCCTAATTTTGCCTCTTAGGACATTTCACCTCTTTGGCGATTTTTGCTTTCTCAACCAGAATGGGAAAATCTCTTTCCCATTGCGAATGTATCAATACTCACAGCTCATCCCGCAGACCATCTTCAAATCGTACACAATGCTCATAATCGATTACGACTATACCCCGAGCGTAACGACTTAGGCGCATGAAATTTGCTCATATTCTGCCATAGATTTACTCCCCTGGACCAAGTTCAGAAATGCTTTTCTCTGGGCGTCCACATAACTCGCCCCAACATATTTTCCCTGGAACACTATCTTAAAGAAGTCCTGTGTGATACGATCATTTGAGTACCTTCCTCATCGTGAGCCACCACTGGTACACCTCATCTCGTAGAAGGGACACTGCTCCTATCACTTTTTCCTCCACCATGCAGTTCAAATCATCCATGATCTGCTCAACTGCCTCTAGCCAATATTCAGCTACATTTGGGTCCATGCCAGAAATGCCCCTAAATACCTCAGCCTTATTTGCCCGAAGTCGCTCAAGAATAGATTTTCGGCTCACTGACCCAGTACTTGCTCTAACAACCCACTCCAGAACTTGCAACTGAGCCTGGGACAAAGCATCGTCCCCTCTAGCTCGGTCATGGAACCCCGTCTCGGTCACCGATAATGCAGGTGCTTCCATTTCAAGCATGTACCCAAATGCCCAAGATCCAACCCCAATACCTCGGCCTCTACCTCACGCCACTGCCCCCCTCTCATACTCATATTTGCCCAATTACTAATTATAAATTTTATGAATCAGTATAAAATTTCCATGTTTATTAACCAATGTCTTATGTAAAGCAAGTATAAGAGCTATTCTCGCAGATCGAACTTCATAATGTATTAGTCTCTATAGTCTTAGCTAACAATTTTGATATACCATTATTAACTCTAATAGTTTCTCTAAAATCACTTCATCACATTATTAAACGAAATCAGAAAACTTACGAATTTGGTACGGAGACTCGGGTGCCATGCTTCCCAAAAAATATATGTTTTAAACCATGTTTCACATCAATTTTTGAAAAACATTTTTGAACCCATTCCACAACTGAGTTTTACAACTCTAATACCACTAAATGTAACACCCCAAACCCGTCCTAAACTTTACGATTGAATCTGGCATGCCGCATGGAAGAGTTGTTTAAAGAATCTGCGCATTTACTTTAAATTTCAAGTTCTGTTGCTTGTGAAAACTCTAATTTGTTTCATAGCTCTCTTTGCAAAAACATTTTCGTTGCTATTTCTAATGATCTTGTTTATAGTTAATCAAACTCAATGATTTTCAAAAAATGATATTTCAATTATTATAGACATGCGATATTTTGAAAAGAGTTATCCATGTTAAGAAAATTTAGAGTGTTACCAATTGTTGTTTGTAAATCATTTGTTAACATTTTGGAAAAATAATTATTAATGTTTTAGGAAAAACCCCGTATTGAACAATTAATAATAGAAAGTAATAACCGAATTAAAAATTAAAACCAAATTAGATCTTATAGGCCTTATTACAAAACATAAACCCAAAATAAAAATAAAATTTAAAGTAAAGTAATACAGAGTTTACTAAATTAACGATGTATGGCCATCACAGAGTCCACCTTGGCTCCAAATCCTCATTGCTGTGAATTACCTGCAAAATTAAAGCAGTGGGGTGAGTTACGAGAACTCATTGCATAATTTCCCCTATTCAAATAGAATTGGGCCTAAGCCCATAGAAGCACATTGGCCGAAGTCCATACAGAAATGAATTAGGCTGGAGCCCTATCAACAGGGTATAATAGATAATGAATGTAATGCAACCCAGCCCAGCCTAGTAGTCCATCCGCTGCATACCACCCGTATCCAACTTAACACACCTATAGGTATTTCTATAATCAACCCTTCATCCACTACACACCTCGATGGCAGTCATGCTACTCATTGCCAAAATCTATGGCAACGCCACCGAAATATGTGGCAGAGCCACCAAAATGCAAAATATGTGGCGAGCCATCGAATTACACTTCCCAAATCATCAATATCATGCCCCAAGCTCATGGAACATATCATAACGTCATAATGTGATGTCTGCAATCATATGTCAAAGTAGGTCAGATTATCAGAACACCCATACAAACATGCGAACTTTCCCAAAATGGTATAGTCATAAGTTTACTTACCTGGTATATATTCAACCTTACCCACTAAGGTATCTCAACTGTATTCACGTTAAGGGTATTCTGGCTTTTTAGCCGACACATAGTATAACACAAACCAAAATGAAATGAAGGTGTGAGATTACACACTTGTTTATGCAAAGCACTATACCCTCCTGATCACCGTCACTCTCACTAGCAGGAATAACAACGATTTGCCTATTCCAAATAGATGTCGGCTCTCTACCACAACCCGGTAAAAAATCCCAAACCGCTGACACCTTACATCATTTAACTTGGGAGCAGAGACTACGAGTCCACTCCCTCTGGCTCCCTTAACGCACCCTCCTTAGATCGGCTAGCACTCACCTCCATGAAGAAAGTCTCGATTAGAAATCGTAACATAATGAGAAAAGATGGTTATATAACAAAGGGTTTCGACACTTACCACCACTTTCGAAATCTGAATGATTAAAAAACAGAGGAGAGAGTTGCTCGATCTCCAAAGATAATTGGTTTTAAACAATGAGGAGCCAAACATCCATAGATTGGCTTAGAATCTCAGTTGGATCAAAGTAGCACACTAGAATTGATTATCAGAGAACACTCACTTCTTAATTCTACTATTTGGCTAGAAGCACAACACAAAGAAACTTGCTTCAAAAGATGCAAATGGGACACTTCGGTTGATAGAGCAGTTCTAGCGGAAGAGATGTGAGAAGATGAGAAAGAAGCAAAACACAAAATGAGCAAAAAAGACCTTACAAGAAACGACTTATGACTAAATGGCTGCTACCAAGAGAAGGGAAAAATGGAACAAGAATATTCGGCAATTGACAAGAGCAGTAGAAGGAGGTAGAATATTTAGAGAAGAAAGACAATATCAAAAGTTTCAGTTATGTGAACACTCACGAGAGAATCAATTCAAAATGGCTACACGGGAGGTTCGACTATAGTGGAGAAAAAAAATAGTAAGAGATGGAAAAGAGAGGTTTGGCTATAGTGTTGTTGGAGTAGAAGAAAAGATATAAAAAAGGGAAAAATAGGTGGTGAGTTTGGCACAACTATATAAGAGAAAAGAGAATAACTTTGGTAAAGAGAAAAGTAAGTGCCGAAAATGCAAAAGAGAACTAAAATGCACCTAAAAATTTTGGCACAACACATCCAAAGGCTTCAGTTATGCTCCCTATTCCAAAATGCCAATTTCCCACACCATATCAACCTCTAGCATAAAATCCACCCCCACACACTCCTCATTCGGCCAACTACTACCTCCCTCTCTCTCCCACAATTCTCTCCTTGATTTTCTACCCCACTCACTCTCCATCCACCATTTGAAATGGTTGACCAATTCCCACTCCTCAATCTCCTCTCTAGCATCCATTTGAACCCCTTTTACCAATTCAACTTCACCTTGGTAGAGTCCCACGCCTACTCCACCACCTTTCCACCTTGGACACAAAAAATAAAGCTCCTTGTTGCAGCAGATGGGATTCAAACCTCACTCCTCTTGCATGCTCCCCTATGGCGCCAACACCACTCCACCAAGTGCTCATTTGTGTCATCAAACATAAAAAATTATTCTTAAGGCCTACTTCCACTAGCTTTCTCCCTTATGGCCAAAAAGAAAAATTTTACCAAAGCTCTACCTCGAATCCAAGCCTTCCAGGGCCCCCAAACACACCCAAACAACAAGCTAAATGAGCAAACACATGCAACAATGAAAAAAATGGCAAACTCTTATTTTAAGGATGTTACAACACGGGGCATGTATCCCCTACACTTTAAAAATTTTCTATGTTTTTCTAAAAATTTATTAAGTATTCGATTTAGTCCCGACCACTTCTAATGCTTGTTTTAAGCCTTGAAGGCTCGTGTTAGGGAGTATGTGACTGTATTTGAATAGTTTTTAATTGTTATGAAAAATTGTATTCGAATTGTATGATTTCTAAAGAAATAAGTTTGGTAATGCTCTATAACCCTATTTTTATGATGGATACAGGTGAGGGGTGTTACATTTATTTGTATCAAAGCTATAATTTAGTCGATTCTCGATCTAACGTAACGTGTGTGAGTCTAGCTGTACATGCCATATTTAACCTGTGATAGTGTGATAGCTCCTGACAGTTTTAAATCATGTTTTCATATAGTAATGGCTCCCAATCGAGTAGATTCTAATAATGTAGAAAGTAATGTGCCAGCCTCCATTCACAGAGTAGAGTTGTTTGAATTAAGACCCATATCTAAGGGTTGTAGAGGAGAGGCCAATGAAGCCTTCTTCCAAATGATGAGCGAATGGTTTTCTAAGTTTGTCCAAATGAATCCGATTGTTTAGCAACCTCCAGCCCCACCTATTCCCCAACTGGTTCTCGTAGCTGCTCAAGGTTTGGAACCTTTAAGTAGGAGTAAGCCACCTATTAATAAAATTTAGAAGTTTAGGGCTGAAGAGTTTAGAGCTACACTTGATGATGATCCTAAGAGAGTAGAGTTTTGGCTTGAAAATACGATTCAAGTAATTGATGAACTATCTTGTACGCCAGTGGAATGTGTTAAATGTGTCATATCACTTCTAAAAGATATTGCATACTAATGGTGGAACACTTTAATATTTGTGGTTCCGAGAGAATGAATTACGTGGGAATTCTTTTAGACTGAGTTCAGAAAGAAATATATTAGTCAGTAGTTTCCTAATCAAAAGGGCAAAAAATTTTAGAATTAAAACAGGGTCGTAAGACCGTAGCCGAGTACGAAAGTGAATTCGTGAGATTGAGTAAATATGCTCAAGAATGCATCTCCACTGAATAAATTATGTGTAAGCGGTTCGAAGACGGGTTGAATGAGGATATCAAGCTTTTAGTCAAAATTCTAGAATTGAAAAAATATGTTATTTTGGTCGACAGAGCTTTCAAAGCCGATGAGCTTAGCAAAGGAAAGAGAAGAGTCGATTCTAAGGCTAGAGACTCGAGAAAGAGGCCAATTTGTAAACCCTATCATTTTTATTCAAAGAAATCAAAGGATTATTATAACCGTTAGACTGCTTCACTAGGGTATTCCAACAAAGATCCTGGGAAGCAACACATGAGTCCAAAAGCTCAAGCCACTTCAGTATCAAGCGTTAGTAGTGTCAAAGTCAACAAACCTGAGTGTCAAAAAATGTGGAAGATGGCATTTTAGAGATTTTTGGTTGAATAATAAAAACTATTTAAGATGTAGCTCATAATATCATTTTATTTGTGATTGTCTTGAGCTACCCAAGAAAGACAAATTTCTGAATGGAAGGTGTAACACCCCAAACTCGGCCTAGAAGTTAGACCCGAGTCTGAAATGTCAGATTAAAGACACACTTCAAAATGATTTTATAATTTAACAATTGAAAGACCAAAAGCCCAAAAGCCCAAAACCCTTGTATCTTGTTAAGTTGATAGGAAAAGCCCACATTTTAGTAAAACGTTCATATGTTAAGTTATTTCGAAAACCAAATTAACTTTAATAATTTTATGAAATTTCTTAAGTGGATAGTTGAAACAATAATAGTAATAATAAACCCAAAATCTAAAGTCAATTAGGAGTTACATGGCCTTATTACAATCTAATGAAAATAAACAAAGTATTTAAAAACATATTCATTTGAACAAATTAAAAATAACTGATCAGCTTGTAGTGTGGCCATCTCCAGTCCTCTCCCACATCGAGCCATCTATTCGGGATTACCTAAAGTAATAAATAAAAGGGTGTGAGTTTTGAAACTCAGTGTGTACAACCCTTGGCAATCAAATCTCATACAAATATTCACATTGGGCCTTAGTCCTATCAAAATCGGTGGTCTTAGCCTTAGCCCACAATGACCTCATATCATATCTTACCATATCGTATCATATACAAACAAGATAATGCAAAACCCATCCCATAATCCATTCACTACACACACCATTTCCCTTCCAACCATTACACACCTGTGGGGATACCAAAATCAACCCATCCATCCTCTACACACTAAAGGTAGCCCGGTTGCGGTACTACCAAAGATTGCAACAAGGCTGCTAATCATATAATTGGCTTATAGCCACCGGTGGATCCATGGCCATACGACTATGCGATCCTCAAATCTTCCTCTTACCATAAATCCCACCCATATGCATCTTAAGTAGAATATCATATGAATGCATCAAACACACGAGTAACATCCATGAACTCATATTCGTCACATAGGGGTATTTTCATCATTTCAATACCTAGGGGTACTTTCGTAATTCTACCCTACGGGGGTATTTTAGTAGTTTTGCAAAATAAGGGTATCTTGGTAATTTTTAAAACAAGGGTATCTTGGTAATTTTACAAATATAAGTGTAATTTAGTAATTTTACAAATATAGGGGTATTTTAATAATTTTACAAATATATGGGTATTTTGGTAATTTTACAAATATAAGGGTATTTTAGTAATTTTACAAACATAAGGGTATTTTAGTCCCTTTCGGGTTTTAGTTATGAACTTTGGCCCATCAACAAGTCCTTGCGGCTAAAGTGAACAGATGCTACGCACCAAGTAGGATTCCAAAGAAGAGGAGGTGGGCCACTAGGACCGCTAAGCCAAGCTCTTCCTAGATCCAATCCTAGACATGAGTATGCCCGTTCCCACACCCTAACCTAGCAACTTGTTCACAGAAATGTTTAATTAGATTAAGTCTTATGAAATTTAAGAGTTGTTCAAACTAGGCCTAAAGTCCATAAACCCTAGCATACTTGTCTACGGCCCCATCAAACCTAAATTTCATCCCTACGGCCCATTAAGACCAAATCACATCCTGATGGCCTGTTAATACCAAAACAATTCCAGATTATGAATTATGCTTAACTGACTCAATTCATACACCAAACCAATGAACTTATCAAACCTAGCCTTAGGGCCCACCGGGCCCATTTAGCCACTTTATGCTTTTCGACATTGCTGATATTGTGTGTGTATGGTGTTTTTACACACTTGGTAACTCGAGTGCTGCAAACCCCTTAGTCACAAACCTACAATTGACATTACTAGTGATTAACCAAGCCTTTAACACATGCTTATCAGAAATTGAAACCTCACCATACCCTTACCGTGTGCCTCAAATTCTAGTAGACCTTCCTTTGCTACTGTTTACGATTATCCTCTAGGTCTGCATCCAAACACTTACCACATTAGATTTGACCATTTACTAAACCGTGACTGAATCGAGAACACTTACCACTTTATTAGCAATCCTTACTTACCACCCTTACGATTGTTGAGCCCTACCCTTGTTAATACAAGTTAATGACAAGGAGAGGTTAGATAGCCCTTCAAATATTAACAAACGTACTAAAAAGTTTAACTAAACACATATTGAAATTCTCCTTTGATACTGCAACCTAGATCGCTTCTGAACAAGATTAAGCTTGACTAAAAGTGGGTAGCAATTGATTGTGATGAAGGAGAACTAACTAAAAATTAGCACAAGTGAAGCTATATGATAAGAAGGTGTATTCGACTTTCAAGGACAGAAACAGAACACAACTTTGATAGGAATTTTTGGCAAAAAGAATAATGGGTTTCTATTTTGAAAAATGGAAGAATTCGACTATAGGTGAATTCGACATTGGGAGAAACTGATTGAGGGGGAGAAAGAAAAACTAAAGAATGCTCAAAGAACCTTTCAAGCCTTTGGCCCCTCCTTTTATAGCCACAAGATGAATATGTCATCCCCCAAAGTCCTATTCGGCACCAACTCCACCCTTTCCTCATCTCCTAATTTTTCTCCCTGATAACACCTTAATCTTATCCAAAATTTCCTCCACATCTTTATCACTTGCTTACCTCAATCTCTCCATGGCAAGAGTTCAATATTAACACAACTTTTGCTGTCCACCTATGCAAAATAAAACACTTTAAATATACACTCCTAATGCTCGAACCATGGACCTTTTCAACTCACACACAAGCCACCTTATAGCTCCCAAGTGACGCCATTTACCACTGGACCACAAGTCCATTTGTGTCTTATTTTCTCTTAATCTGCTTAAGAGGCCTATTGACTGAAGTCACAATTCCTTGAGGCTAAAACAAAATTTTTCCTGTACCCTTGATCCTAGGACTTCTCCATCACCCCTAGACATCCCAAATTCAATAACCCTCAAAGCCCACATGCCAATTGTCATGTTCTCGCACACTTAAAATTTTTTTGAGACCCAAAGCCCAAAGCCTAATAGGCCCAAAACTTCTAGGCCCAAATTTAGGGCGTTAAAGAAGGTCGAGTAATAAAGTTGCTAGAGGGAGACCACCTCGAAATACTAGAAATATGACTAGTAGCAAAGGTGCAACAAAGGATTCTACTATGAGATCAGAGGCTTGAGTACCAGCCAGAGCCTATGCTATTCGCTCTCACGAATGTGCATTGGCACCAGATGTTATCACCGATACATTTTTCTTTATGACATTGATGTAATTATTTTGATTGATCATGGATCGACTCATTTATATGTTTGTATGAATTTAGTGTCAAGTAAGAGTTTACTTATTGAGTCAACTGAATTTGTGATTAAAGTATCGAACCTCTTAGGCCAGTATGTCTTAGTTGATAAAGTTTGCAAGAATTGTCCTTTGATGTCACGGGGTTAC
Source organism: Gossypium rotundifolium (assembly GCA_025506655.1). Lineage (NCBI taxonomy): Eukaryota > Viridiplantae > Streptophyta > Magnoliopsida > Malvales > Malvaceae > Gossypium > Gossypium rotundifolium. The sequence continues at coordinate 79,536,589 of CP106723.1, forward strand.
TATTTTATAGCTTTGATGTTTCTACCATTTAATGAATTCAATGTGATTTTGGGTATGGATTGGTTGACTCTATATGCTGCTATTGTAAATTTTAGATGAAAGACTATAAGTTAGTGATTGATTATCATCTGGAGAAAGAGAATTCAATCGCGGATGCTCTGAGTAGAAAACCTTTGTTCACTTTGAGAGCAATGAATACACTATTGACATTATCTGATGATGGTTCAATTTCAGTTGAGTAAAAAGCTAAACCGGTGTTTCTCCAGCAAATATGTGAAGCTCAAAAATATGACAATAGGTTGCAAGCTAAAATAGTACAGTGCGAGTCGACTACTGATTCAGAGTATCATATTGGATCCGATGATTGTTTGTTGTTTTGAGGTAGAGTTTGCATGCTGAAAAATCTTGAGCTTATTCAGAAAATTTTACACGAAGCACACAGTGGTTGCTTGTCTGTTCATCTAGGGAGTACTAAGATGTATAGTGATCTGAAAAAAATGTATTGGTGGTCAGGCATGAAACATGACATTTCAGAATTTGTGTCTAGATGCTTGGTTTGTCAACAGGTTAAAGCCGAACATCAAGTACCTTCGGGACTATTACAACCTAGTAATGATACCAGAGTGGAAATGAGATAGAGTTACAATGCATTTCATGTCAGGGTTACCCCTATCTCTAAAAAATAAAGATGCTATTTGGGTTGTAGTTAATCGTTTAACGAAATCTACACATTTCATTCCAGTACGTATAGGCTTTTCACTTGATGGGTTCATTGAATTGTACATCTCTGAGATTGTCAGATTGCACGGGTCCTAGTTTCTATTATTTCGAATAGAGATTAGTGGTTTACATCATAATTTTGGAAGAAATTACAAGAGGCTTTGGGTACTCAATTGCATTTTAGTACCACATTCATCCTAAAATAGATGGTGAATCTGAGGGAGTGATTCAGATTCTCGAAGATATGTTTCATTGCTATGTTTTAGAGTTTGAGGGCAACTAGAAAAAATATTTACCGTTGGTTGAGTTTGCGTATAATAATAGTTATCAGTGAGCATAAAGATGGCACCGTATGAAGCTTTATATGGTCATAACGAACTTCGTTGTACTGGACCGAGCTTAGTGAGAAAAAGATCATGGGTTGATTTAATTAGAGAAACTGAAGAGAAAGTGAAAGTAATTTGTTATAGTATGAAAGCAGCTTTAGATCGACAGAAATCATATGCGGATTTGAAATGTAAAGATATTAAATTTCATATCGGCGACAAAGTGTTTTTGAAAGTATCGTTGTGGGAGAAGATTCTTCGATTTGGTCACAAAGGAAAATTTAGTCCACGATTCATTGGGTCGTATAAGATTATTGAGAGAATAGGACTATTGGCCTATCGACTAAACTTATCGTCAGAACATAAAAAGATCCATAATGTGTTTCATGTATCGATGTTAAGGCGGTATAGGTCAGATCCGTCAGACATAATTTCTTTGTCAGAGATTGAAATCTAGCCTGATATGTCGTATAGCAAAGAAACGATCAGAATTTTTGGCCGAGAGATTAAAGAATTAAGAAACAAAAGCATAGCTCTAGTGAAGGTTCTTTAGCAATGTGACAATATCGAAGAAGCTACGTGGGGACCCAAAGAAGCTATCAGGAAACAATACCTTAACTTATTTTCTAGTAAGATTTTCAGGGATGAAAATTCTAAGGGGGAGAATTGTAATAGGCTGTTTTTAGTGAAATCGTGTAACGACCCAAAATTTGCAGTTATTGGAAAGTTTATTTTTGGGTCTCCATTTTCATAAAAGGATTTGTAAATATTTATTAAAAATATTTACGAAGTTAATTGTGTGGTTAATTAACTTTTAGCTAGGTGAATTGGCTTGAATTAAGGTTAATTAGATGAAAGGACAAGATTGCATATAGAGTAAAAGTTGAATTATAAAATAGAGAAAAGTTAAGGGACTAAACAAATAAATGAACCAAATTGTGACAATTGTATGGTAATGGTAATATACATGTGTAATAAATACATACATACATTTGAAATACATATATATACTTACTTATTATTTAAGAAAATATTATTTTTATTATATTATATTTTATTATTGTAATATAAAACATAGATAAATAAAAGAAATAAAACAAAAAGAAAGAACAAATAACATAATAGGAAACGAAAAAGGGGATAAAAAGGGAGAAAAGAAAAAAGAAAGGAAAAACTAGGGTTTCAATGTTTGAAGTTTAATTGGTAAGTCAATTTAATCCCTTTTCTTGTAATTTTGTTGTTTTTAGAATCCTAGGACAAAATACTACATGATTTGAGTTAAAATTTTAGAGATTAATGGATTTTTAGATATGGTTCATGTTGAATAAATTGAAGTATTAGGGGTTAAATTGATAGAATTTCAAGTTAGAATTGAGAAAAGGACTGAATTGTAAAATAAATTATAAGTTTTGAGAATAGGGACTAAATTGAGAAATTTTCAAAATTTAGGGTTTTATGGTGAAATTTAGACAGTTAAGTTTAGTTTAAGTGAAAATTGAATGAAAATAAAAAATAAATTGTGAGGTTAGATTAGATTGTGGACTAAATTGGAATTTGGGCAAAAGTTGAATAGAAATTGAAATATTCAAGGTGAAATTGTGTGTATTGATGATTTTAAATTGTTTTAATTTTCATAGCTAATGTTGTGTCGGAGACCTCGGCTAAGAAAGGAAAAAGGAAAGTAGACGAGGAGTGATTCGAAAATTACGATTTGTATTTCTATAATCCAAATTTAGAAATTTTAAATTGTTGTATTTTAAACTAATGTTTATGGTAAGTAATTAAGGTGAGTGTTGTTAGTTATTTTGATATTGAATTGAGATCATGTGAATTGTGATTGATGAAAATATTGATTGTTATTGAAATGTGAAAATATTGAATATTGGTTATATTTGAAAAGTGAATTGAAACCCTATTAATTGTATCAAGCTGAGTCAGGTATAGTTAGTATGCCATAGGATTGGAAGTGTTCAGGGATTACTTCAACCTTCAGTCGATGAGACACTGGGTGTCAAATTATTACTTCAGATAAATTTGATGAGGTACTGGGTACCAATTTACTTCTGCAAGGCCAATGAGACACTGGGTGTCAGCTTATTACTTTGAATTATCCAATGAGGCACTGGATGCCAAACTGGTGTGTTTTGGTTGGATCCATGTATCCGTATGAGTTCGAGTATTGTTAATAGGGGTAAATAAATGAATTGGAAAATTTGATCGATATAAATGATATTGAATAATGAAATGAAATTTGGTTAGAGATATATAAATTGAGAATTTTTGAATTGAATGCAAATAACCAATATTATGGTTCAAGTGATATTTGTGTTGTCATTGTGAAAAGATAACTGGGATAGTAATTGATCGGAAATGAATGTGTTATAAATGATTTAGCTATGAATTGTTTATTGTATAATAATAGAATTTGTATGATTGAATGTGTAAATAACATTAATTTTATGTTTAAAGCATTCGGATTATAGAAATACCACTGAGTTTATAATCAGGGTACGGTTTGTTTTCGTGCGTAGGTTAGGTTAAAGCCAAATTGTTGAATCAGCATCCAAAGTCGATCCCGAAAGCGGTGAAATATATTTCTCTTTTGTAATGGCATCTACCTAGGGTGTCATATGTATGTTATTCTGTAAAATGATTATAAATATGTTTATAAAATGATGTTATCTACTTATATACATGAACATATGTATGTTCTGCTGAAATTTGATATGGAATGTTTAGTTGGTGCATAAGTGAGTATGACATAAGCAAAATAAGGGTTGAAATGGTATGAAAATTTGAATTAACTTAGTTGGTGTTTAAATGGATTGGTTGAACAATTGGATTTTGAGTTGCTTGTTGTTAAAGATTTGTAGGGTTGGTAAACTTGATGTATAAGGATCATTTTGAGTCCACAAGGCCTGGTACACGGGCATGTGACCAGACCGTGTGAGACACACGGCTTATATACGGGCATCTGGTTAGGCCGTGTGTCCCTTACATCTTAAAAATTTTGAAATAGAATGCTGAAGTACTACCACACAGGCAGAGACACAGGCATGTGTCTCAACCATGTGAGGAACACGGCCTAGCACACAGGCGTGGGACTTGGCAATGTGAGGTAAGTTAGGGAGTTACACGGGTAGGGCACGACCTAAGACATGGGCATGTCTCAGGACCACAAGGGCATGTGACCCCTGTACCTAGGAAAAATTTTGAAATTTCATGAAAAATTTTGAAGCACACGATTAAGTCCTGATTTGTTTTTAACACATATTTTGGGCTTCAAGGGCTCATAAAAAGGACCGTATGATTAATTTATGAGCTTTATGTTAATTGAATTATTTAATATTTGTATTCATTTTGAAAGTTTTGGTAATGCTCTATAACTCTGTTTCGGTGATGGATAAGGGTTAGGGCGTGTTACATTTAGTGGTATCAAAGCTATTCAAGTTTAGTCGATTCTGAGGCTAAATCGAGCCCAGAATTGAGTCTAGAGGTACATGCCACAATTGAGTCGAATTTAGTTGAGAATTGGATGATGATATATTTGTTGTTTCTGTTTTATAGCTAAAGATGTCGGATAAATATATTGCTGACACTGATCAAGAAATGTAAACTAGAGATGAAGAGTCTTGTGAATTAGATAAAACATATTCGGCAGCTCCAAGCATAAACCCAATAGGTAATCCACCTCGTAATGTTGAAAGAGGTAATGTTAGAGAAAGAGATGACTCACAGTTACTTAGGGTTATAGTTGATGCTCTTCAACGAGTAGCAGGAAATGCATCTGTTACGACATTTGCTCCTACTACCCGACGAGCCACGATTAAAAAACTTCGTAAGTATGGTGCAAATAAATTTTTGGGTTTGAAATGGGTTGATATTTTTACAGATGAAAATTGGATGGAATCTACAAAAAGAATTTTGCAGCAACTTGAGTGTACTCTATAGGAAAGTTTATTATGTGTTGTATCTTTATTACAAGGGGAAGCTTATGTTTGGTGTGAATCAGTAACACGACATGTACTAACAGAACAGGTAAATTGGGATTTCTTTTGAAGAGAATTTCAGGAGAAGTATGTGGGTGAATTATACATTGATGGAAAAAAACAAGAGTTCTTGATGTTAAAACAAGGTGAGATGTCAATAGTTGACTATGAACGAGAATTCTCGCGACTTAGTAGATATGCAACTGAATTTGTACCAACCGAAGCTGGCAGTTGGAAGTAATTTTTACAAGGTTTACTTGATGTATTACGGGTACAATTGGTATCACATAGAATTATAGAATTTGTAGATTTGGTTGAGAGGGCAAAGATGGTTGAACAAATATTGGGTCTCGATAAAAAGCCTGAAAATACTCGCTTGATTGGAAAACATACTGGAGCTACTAGTTCAAACCCGCAACCCAAAAGATTAAAAGAATCTCGTGGTAGATGGAGATCGGGTTTTAGATCAGATAGGGGTGATAGAAATCGTGGAAGATAGATGACAGTTTCTACTGGTAGTGTACGAGGTCCATGTTGAATACTAAAATTTTAGATTGTAAACATTGCGGGAAAAAGCATCGAGGTGAATGTTGGAAATTGACTCGAGGATGTTTCCATTAAGGATCTACTGAGCATTTTGTGAGAGACTATTCAAAAAATGAAAATGCTACACCTGTTACATGTAAGAGATCTATACCTACTTCTAGATGTCGAGAATCAGGTAGAAGTGGTTCATTTTCCAGGGGTGGTGCTAGAAGAGAAACTGATGTTGCTACTCAACAATCAAAAGCTAGAGTATCAGCTCGAGCATATGTTATACGGACCCATGATGAGGTGATGCACATGATGTGGTGATAGTAAAATCCAGACTGTTTGTGAATTTCCTGATGTTTTTGCTGAATAATTGCCAGGATTATCACCGATCGAGAGGTTAAATTTGCAATAGAACTTATCTTGGTACAACTCGATATCAATACCCCCATATCGTATGTCACCTATAGAGTTAAAAGAATTGAAAGTATAGTTGCAGGATTTACTAGATCGAGGATTTATATGCCCTAGTATTTCACCTTGGAGAGCTCCAGTGTTGTTTGTTAAAAAGAAAGACAGTTCAATGCGATTGTGTATTGATTATCGACAATTGAATAAAGTGACAATTAAGAATCAATATTTGTTACCTTGTATTAATGATCTATTTGACCAGTTGAAAGGAGCTTCTGTCTTTTTAAAGATTGATTTGAGGTTGGGATATTATCAGTTGAAGGTAAAAGAAAGCGATGTACCGAAGACAACATTTTGTATAAGGTATGGACATTATGAATTATTAGTAATGCCTTTTCGATTGACTAATGCTCCAGCCGCTTTTATGGATCTTATGAACCGTATTTTTCAACTGTACCTGGATCATTTTGTAGTGGTTTTTATTGATGATATTCTAGTCTATTCGAAGTCTGAATTTGAACATGAGCAACATTTCAGAATTATTTTGCAAATATTACGGGAGAAATAGTTGTATGGAAAACTTAGCAAATGTGAATTTTGGTTATCAAAGGTTATATCTTTGGGACATGTGGTTTCGGCAGATGGAATTAGAGTTGATCCAAAGAAGATTTAAGCAATTGTTTAGTGGAAATCACCAAGAAATGTAACAACCCGTTTTTAGTTAAATCAGAATATTGGTTTTAGAACCGAAGATTTGAAGACAAAATAATTATTTTATTATTATTTTGAGGTCTATAGCATGATAAAATGATTGTGTGAAAATATAGTTAAGAAATTTCACTGTTTGAATGCTTTATTTGAGAAAAAGGACTAAATTGCGTAAAGTGTAAAACTTGTGATCTATTAGCTAAAGGTGTCTAATAGCTATGAAATATTAAAGTGAAGGTCCTTATGTGGTAATTAGACAGTAGTTAAAATGAGTGGATAAAGATGGACATGTATTAAGTGATTTTAATGAATTATAACAAAGGCTAAATTGGTAATTTAGTTAATAAAGACAAATTAAATAAAAATAATATGGCTATCATTTTTCTGTTCTTTAGCTTCAACTGATTTTAAAGGGGAGAAAAAGCCATAGCTACAGTTCTTATTCGGCCAAGCTTCCATTGTCTATTTAGGTATGGTTTTTGTCTTGTTTTTAATGATTTCTATGTTTTTAGATCGTTGCAGCTTAATCTAGATAGCTTAGGGACTAATTTGCAAAACTTTTAAAGTTTTAGAGTTTTTCCATTGATGAATGTTGGTGTATTTTGATGTTTGATGATAGAAACTGCATGCTTGTTGTTAGATAAACAACACTTGTAAAGTGATTTTTGACAAAATTGTCAATTAGGGATTAAATTGTGAAATGTGTAAATTTTATGGTTAAATTGTGAAATAAATGAAAAATATGGGATACTAAGGACTTAATTGAAATTTGGCTAGCATAGGTATATGTTGAATTGCATGAATTTGTGTTTTTATGAGATAAGGACTAAATTGTAAAGATGTTGAAATATTAGGGGAAAACATATAAAGTTACCTTAATGTGTATTTTGGACTAAATTGAATACAATAATGGTTGAATTAGTTAAATTTGATTACATTTAGATCAAGAAAAGTGAAATTCGAATTTAGATCGAGGGAAAAACAAGATTTTGAACTAGTCGATCCATTTCTTCGTTTTAACGATCAAGGTAAGTTCGTATGTTAATAACCATTGTTATAATTGTATTTTAAATGATTTAATATTGAATATATTGTGTATACAACATTACGGATATATTCGATGACGATTTTGGCAACGAGAAACTTTAGGAATAGATTAGGATACGAATGACATGTCATTAAGAGTTATGTGATTTGGGTGCTAGTCCGTACGTCCTACCGGTGGTAGAGTTATCCAGCATGAGTTACAAATTCTCGCCAGCTTGTGTTAGCAGCACTGTGTAGTTTCGTCATGACCGTTAGCTTGTGTGAGCAGACTTGTTGATAGCTCGAGAGTGAGCATTTTATGTGATATGAGATTGAGATAGTTCCGGCTATGTATGTGGCACCTCGGCTGCGAGATTCTAGAGTATCCAATAATATTCCAAATGGTTCAACGAGTATATCAAAGATACATAAGAGTATGAGATTTATACGAGGTGGTATAGGAATGTACATGAACCGTACAAGCATTGAATCGATGAAAGTTGTGAAATTCATATTTAACAGGTTGTATATCATTACGAATTATACCATGATATGTTAACTTGTTTTAATTGTGTTAGTATCGTAAGATGAATTTATTATTATACGAACTTACTAAGCTTTATAGCTTACATCGTTTATTTTTTCATGTTTTATAGTGAATTTAAAGCTAGCTTAGATTTGGGAATCATCGGAGAACTCATCATACTATCAAGCTATCACTTTAGTACTTTTGAGTTTATATTTTGGTTATATGGAATGTATAGGAACCTTTGGTATATAGTTTGGTAATGAATTTAGCTATATGGATTGACTTCTAAATGTTTAATATTTGGTGTTGTATATAGCCATGATAGTTGGATTATTTTGGTTATGCAAATAGTTTTTGTCTTGTGTTGGTAATTGCTATGCAAATGATTGTGGTAAATGGTTAATATTTAAGAATTGGTATATTTGTGATTTTAGGCAAGATGATGCATATTTGAAAGTATCCACATTGATGGTTTGAGAAAGTGAAGTTTGGCATGAAATTGAATGGCACATTGTAGTATTGTGTGCCTTGTATTTGTTGGTATTGAAATGGTATGAATTATGCTTGGTTGAGGTTGGTTGAATGCCTATTTATGCCATATTGTGTTCCATTAGATTTGGTGTAGGTATATACAAATTTGGGTGGCAAGATGGCTTGGAAAATAGCCTATTTTTGTCTACATGGGTAGAGACATGGGAGTGTGTCTCAGCCATGTGTGACACACGGTCAGGTTACACGGCCGTGTGTCCCATGGTGTTGAATTAGAAATCAAGTCAGTATGCTCTACATGGGCATGTGACTTGGATGTGTTGCATAAGTCAGTATACCCGACAGGTTTGGGATGGCCTACCACATAGCCTGGCACAAAGGCGTGTGAGGCCATTTCGTAAGGCACACGGGTTGGTCACACAAGCGTGTGGTTGGCCTTGTGACCCAAGTTAGAGAGTTACACGGGGTTAAACACGAGCTTGGACACGGCCATGTGATCCTATTTTGAATGTCCATACAGTCTATGGCATGGGCATGTCTTTGGCCATGTGAGACACACGGCCGAGCCACACGAGCGTGTGTCCCCTGTATTTCGTAAAATTTTATAATTGTTCCAAAAAATTTTTGAGTTATTGGTTTAGTCCCGAACCACTCCAAATGCATGTTTTGGGCATCGTAGGCTCGTATTAGGGACGTTGAGAATGATGTTGAATGGTAATTATATGAAATTTGAAAACGTATGTGAAATGTATGTTTAATTGTATTATAATTCTAGTAATGCTCCGTAACCCTATTTTGGCATTGAATACGTGTGAGGGGTGTTACAAGAAATGTGTCAGAGGTACGTAGTTTCTGGGATTGGTTGGTTACTATCAAAGATTTGTAAATGGGTTTTTAAAAAATAGCTTTTCGGACAAAGTTGCTTCAAAAGAATGTTTCATTTGTTTGGTATGATCAGTGCTAGGAAAGTTTTGAGAAATTGAAGCAAATGTTGACTGAAGCACTAGTTTTGACATTACCAGAATCGGGAAAGGACTTTATTATTTGTAGTGATGCTTCTTTGAATGGTCTCGAGTGTGTTTTGATGCAAGATGGAAAAGTGATTACTTATGCATCTCGCCAATTAAAATCGCACGAACGCAATTACCCGACGCTTAATCTGGAATTGGCTGCTGTGATTTTTGCACAAAGATTTGGAGACATTACTTGTATGGTGAGAAATGATGTATTTATACTGATCACAAAAGTCTCAAGTATCTTTTTATATCAAAAGGAGTTAAATTTGAAACAATGTTGGTAGATAGATGTTTTAAAAGGTTATGATTGTATTATTGATTATCACCGGAAAGACAAATGTTATAGCTGATGCATTGAGTAGAAAAGTAAAAATTGAATTACGAGCAATGTTTGCACAACTCAGTATGGAAGTTTGTTGGCCGACTTAAGAATTAAACCTGTGATGATTGACCGAATCAAGTCATTATAGTTAGAAGATGACAAGTTAGTAAATAAGAAAGAAATGGTTTAGAATGGCATGATAGAGAATTTTGGCATTGATGAGCATGGTTGTTTGAGATATCATAATCGGATTTTTGTTCTGAATGTTTCAAAACTGAAAGAGTTGATACTTTGTGAAGAACATAACAGTCCTTTTACTTTGCATATTAGAGGAACAAAAATGTATCGAAATCTACGAGAATCATATTGGTGGTAAGGAATGAAAAGAGATATAGTTGGATATGTAGCTAAATGTTTGACTTGTCAACAAGTAAATGCAGAACATCAGGTTCCTACTGGACTAAAGGCAAAACATTAGGTTCCTACTAGACTACTTTAGCCTATTAATATTCTTGAATGGAAATTGGATTGTATTACGATGGATTTTGTAATAGGGTTACCATTATCAGCAAGTAAGAAAAATTCTATTTGGTTGATTATTGATCGGCTTACAAAATCAGCTCATTTTATAGCAATCAAAATTGATTGGTCACTTCAAAACTTACTGAAGTTTATATTTGGAAAATTGTGAGATTACATGGTATATCTATATCGATAATTCCTGATCAAGATCTACGGTTCACATCCAGATTTTGGAGATTGTTGCATGAATTACTTGGTACTCGACTCAATTTTAGCATAGCTTTCCATCCGTGGATTAATGGACAATCTGATCGTGTTATTCGGATTTTAAAAGATATGCTTCGTGCTTGTATTATTAACTTTGAATCAAGTTGGGAATGTTATTTACCGTTAACTGAAATTTGATGGAAGCTCAAAACAACTATTATTTCGACAAAGGCAAGTGCACCTATCGAATAGTACTATAGCTGTGGTGAGTCCGAAATATCGTATCCTCAAGGACCAAGAGTACTTAGTAATAACTATCTTTTCATTATCTAGCCTAATAATTAAAGGGGATTTATTTTTAATCTAAAATTTAACTAACTAATTTAACTAACTTATAAACTTGAAAGGGACTTTAGACAACTTATATGAGATGGACGACACCTAAGGAAGAATCCACCTAGACTTCACTTATTCCTTTTGATTCATGCGATTTATTCACTTGACTTAATCCGTAGAAATCCTTGAATTATATTAATACCTCTTTCGAGGCTACTAACAACTGACTCTAGGTTGATTAATTAAAATCTCTTTCTAATTAAAACCCATATTTTCACATTAATTCAATCATTGGATTCCCATATTAGGTTTGACCATAATCTGCCAGCTTTTTATTGCCCTATTTTTAGGGTTACAATCAACTCTGCTTAATTGTGTTGATCTACTCATAAACAGGGACTTTTGCCCCACTAAATAAGCACATTCGACTTTCAATCAATAACTTGAATTATCAAAACAAGAATAAAACTCACAATTAAGAATAAGCACAAGTATTTATGTCATAAATCAAATAATAATAATATCTGTCATAGGTTTCATCTCCTTAGGTTTCTAAGGGATTTAGTTTATACTAGAAGAGGAAAACATCATAAAATAGGGAAAACCACAAAACATAATGAAAACTCAAAAACTTCTAAAGAACTTGATGGGAGATCTTCAGTCTTGATGGAGATCCTTTTCCTAAGTTGTTCTCGACGGCTGTCTTAGAGTATTTTCTCGATTTCTACTCGGCGTCTACTCGACCTCCTATCAACTCCCCTTTTAAGTTGCCTCCTAGGGTGCTTATATAGGCTTTGGAACATCTCTATTGGCCCACAAGTATCTTAATCCGAGTTAAACTCTTCTTTGCTATGGTAGGGACATGCCCATATGACACGCCCGTGTGAATAGAGCCCAGGCCGTGTTCGAGTCTGCTAAAGTGGCATGGCCATGTGGTGAACTCCAGGTCGTGTTGATTTCTCATGTAGGCCTATTTTGTCCCTTTGTGGCTCGTTTCTCATTCTTTTTGACTTTCTAAGCTCTCCCGAGTATAAAACATGAAATTAAGGGATTGGGAGAATCAAATTCATCAAATCAAATGAGTATTCATCCAAAATTAAGCCAAGCATGAGGTTAAAATATGTATAAATTATGGTTTATCAAATACCCCCACACTTAAGCTTTTACTTGTCATCAAACAAAATTCTCAATTCACAATTAAAATAAACTTCCCTCAGTTTATAATCCTCATCAATAATGTCTTGTCATAATTCATAGATAATTCATATATGGATAATTTAACTCAAAGAGTCCTAAAGATTCAAACAATCTAAGTCATTAATTTTGTATCACGAAAACAAAGGTGTTTTCCCTCACCTAAATAACTATGTCGGATTCAAAACTAACAAGGATTGATATCCTCACTAAAGATTCACTCAAATCACTCAAAGTGTTTAAGGTTCAAAATAAAACACTCATCAATCAAACATGAAAAGTTATTACCATAGGCTTGCATGAAAATCACATCTCCACCACTATAAAATTAGATGATACACAAATCAAAAGGTCTTTAAAAAGGTTGTAATGGGGCTTCGTTAATTGTTTGGATAAAGGCTGATTTAAAGGCTTAGAATCGAGATTGAATTCACAAATTACCTAACTAGAAACAATGAATTGATAATGAATAATTACATCAATAACACGAGCTTCTTCTAAAAATGTGGATTTAACTATTTAAGCTTATAGAACATAGAACTAATAATGAATGAATTTCAACTTCTTCTTTTTCTTCTTTTTTAAGAATAAGTACATAATAAAAGATGAATTCAACTACTATAATTAGGCAACCGATCAAATCAAATCTCGACAAAAGGGGAGTCAAGAAAATGGGATAAATAAGTTAATAATGGGGTTTCGGGTAAATATTAGTGGTAAATCAAGAAACGGTTGATTAGGCTAAAAAGTGGTTCGCTAGTTAATTACGGAGGTAGGCTTTTTATGGAGTAAGTGTGTTAAATCCTAAGTGCCTTTATCATCTCAGTATATCAAATCAAAGGTGTGGTCTCGACATGAATAATCGAAGCAAGTTCTAGAATGACAAATCAATGTTGACACACTCATAATCAATAAAGTGAGCAAGAAAATATATGCTCTAAAGGCTAAAAATCTCACAGAAATTATGATTTTTGATGTCAAACTTGTAAATTTCAAATTTCAAAGTAATATTTAACAACCTTGCCAATTCCTAATTCTAAAAATAGACTTATCATGGCTGATTCTCTAATATCTTAAAGTTTAAATTATCAATGCATAATTAATTATGACTTAATCCAAAACATATCAATAAAAATCACAAATCAACAGAAGTTTCATTCTAATTAGTAATATGAGAAAATTACTTAAGACAAGATATCATTTAGGGATTTGAGAATAATGTAAAAAGTTAGGAAATTTTGAAATTCACCCCCAAATTTAAAGATGTACATTGCCCTCAATGTACAAAGATATATATTTACAATATAGTAAGAAAATCATAAGGTAGGGAGAGGAGTGAAACTTCCTCAAGTTTGGGTGGAGTCAAAGAAAAGAAACAGCGAAATTTGGGTCGAGTTGGAGAAGGAGGCGTCGGTGGCGGTGGTTACAAGGGTCATGGTGTTGTGATTCCCAAGTAGCTTGAAGAACCTAAATAAACAAAATCCAAATATAATAAAATATATTTAGCACAAGAGAGATAAAGAGAAGGAAAATAAAGGAGAAGAGAAAAAAAAAAAAGTAAATAGACTCAAAGGTCCTTGTCCTATTTAGTTAATGAAGCGGCCGACATGAACTTATGTAGATTGGTTTCGCATAGGGAAACTGTGCTCAGATCCTTTCGCTTCTTCGATATGGTGATGACAGTGTAGATAAAGAGTGAAGGAAAGGGAAAATGAAGGAAAATGAGAGGGGAAAGCTTCAAGGGGTATGGAAGAAGAGGAAATTGGGGAGTAGGTGAGAAAAGAGGGTTTTAAATAGAAATCTGAGATCGGGTTGCCTCCCGAGAAGCGCTTGTTTAAAGTATTAAGCTCGACCTACCTTTCATTCATGTTTTCATGGTGGTTTATGGAGTTGAGGCTCCTCTTTCTCATTATCAATTCTATTAACATTGTATAGTTTGAGTCAAGTGATAATTACCTTGAAAGTGCCGAGATTAGAGTGAGTTACCTCGACTGTTTCGTATGGAAAAATGTTGAGTACTGTGAGAGGGATCTCTTGTTTTGTATCAATGTCTAAAGTGGCGATTCGAGGGTCTTTCGTTTCCAATAATACCTGATCTTCTCTCTTAAATTGGTTTGGATTATGATGTTGCCTCAGTTCTACTGCGTATATTCCTAGATTCTCTTTGAAATGCGTCTTCCACTCGTCTAGTTCATCGATCTGAAGCTTCCGTTCCTCGTGATTCATTTTCTTGTTGGTGTGAGGTCTAGGATCTAGTTGTGTAGTTCCGTGGTGTTTCCTGAAAAGAAGGTTTAACCGACTGGTCATTGATCGAATTTATGTTCTCACCTTTATTACTTGGTGTCCTAGCCAAGCCAAGTGCTTGAAGAGTGATAGTCTCGTCACCTACACAAAGTATAAGTTATCCTGTACCAACATAAATTTTAGTTCTAGCAGTTGCTAAAAAGGGCCTTCCTAAAATCAAAGGAATATTATTGTCCTTATCAATGTCTAAAACAACAAAGTCTACTGGGAATATGAATTTGTCAATTTTTACTAGTACATCTTCAATTATACCCCTAGTAATTCTAGTAGTTTTATCAGCTAATTGAATGCTCATCCTAGTTTGTTTGGGTTTCCCTAGACCTAGCTGTCTAAACATTTTATAAGGCATAACTTTATGATTGCCCCTAAATTAGCTAAAGCATTATTAACTGATAAACTACCAATTAAACATGGAATTATAAAACTCCCGGATCTTTTAATTTTCATGGTAGTTTATTTTGCACAATTTTCAAGCACACTACATTTGCTTCGCATATGACGCCTCGTCTAATTTTCGTTTGTTTGTCAAAACTCTTTAAAAATTTCCTTGAATCTGGCATCTACAAAAGAGCTTCAAGGAATGGTAAGTTAATATGTAATTTCTTTAGGAGTTTAAGAAATTTATTGATTTGTTCCTCTATGTTGTCTTTCTTCTTCGCATTGCGGTATGGCACGCGAGGTTGGTACTCTGGGATTATCGGTTTGGTTTATCATGGCTTATCTAACCCTTCACTATTGTGAGCAGTAATGGCAGGAATTTGCTCCTTGGGGTTAGTTTTAGTGTTGCTTGGCAAGCTGCCTTGTGGTCGTTCAGAGATCAGCTTAGCAAGTTGTCCTAATTTGTTCTCGATCCCTTGAATTGATGCTTGTTGATTTTTAAGTGTTGTTTCGATATTTTGAAAATGATTTTCTAACACCGCGATGAATTTTGTTAGCATCTCCTCAAGGTTTGGCTTCTTTTCTTACGGGTAGGGTTGCTATTGAAAGCCTAGGAGGGGTTGTTGTCTTTGATTTCCTTGGCCACCCCATGAAAAGTTTGGATTATTCCTCCAACCTAGATTGTATGTGTTACTATAAGGGTTATTTTGGGGTCTAAAATTATTACCCATATGGTTCATCTGTTTGTTTTCTATGCCAAGGTTGTAGGGTGGGTATTCTGTAGTGTTTGTCCCTCCTTCGTATGTATCACTGTAACACCCCTAACCCGTATCCGTCGCCAGATTAGGGATACGGGCATTACCAGATAAGTCATAACTTCTGCTCAAACGATTAAATCTTAGCTAAATATCTTTATCAAATAATTCAATTATAAACAGACAAATCACATATGTACAATACATGCTTAATACTTTAATCCAAATCATATACAATATAATCATCAACGAACACAAAACGACCCTGAAATGTACATTACGACAACGTCACACAACAATCCCAATTCCATATACCACATTCGACAAGTTGGTCTTAATATGTGAAGTTTATAAACAGGTAAACCATTTGTAACTGATTAATAAAGTAATCCCATTTCAAAAGTCAATTCATTATAATTACTAATGAAAACAAACCCTATGATCAAAACTTTATGCTATATGGTCAAGATACATAAATTTATTACATTATCATAAACACAATTAATAGCTTTAGCCGAATATACCAGAACATATTGCATAACATGTTTCATGTTTCATAAAATAATTAAGGCTAACGCACATACAAAATTTTCAATTGATACCTATCCAATACCCACTTGTCTTCCATACATAACTCAACTATGACCGTATATAAGCATCCATATAGACCTTCCATCATAATAACATAAACATATACAACATTCGCTGATTACAATTCATATGTCTCAACCTCAAACTAGCATAAGATTAAGGCCATATTCAAATGGCCATATTACTTATAAAACAAAATCTTCAACCCAAACATGAACGTTATCCATCCTGTACATATTAAACCCAAAGCACATACAACCATCTTAGCGCAAACATACCCTCTATACAACATTCATGAACCTAGATATGCATGAACAGGCCAGGTATAAATTTTCCACGAATCAAACACATTAAGTATTCAACCATTCACACATATAACTAAGCTTAACTTTCGAATTCCAACTATTATGTCATAGAGCATAAAAAAAAAAAAAACTTAAGTTAACCAAAGGAAATAAGCCTTTTTTCGCAAGACTAGGCTATACCAAAATACAAGCCAAAACTCATTAGTTTTACAACTTAGTCTAACCTATACATGCCTTTGATTCAAAAACCAAGTATATATATGTACCAAAAAGGGATTGATAGTGTGGTTGATTCCTCTGACGATCCTTGGAGCCCGTAGCTTGAACGAAATCTATAAAACAGAGGAAACATATCACACAAGTAAGCTTACTAGCTTAGTAAGTCTTAAGCAACAAGATTAGAACTTATGGTTATTCATATAATTATGAATTCATAACTAATATTGAAACCTTCTTATAAAAGCTTACAGACATTAATATAGTCCCTCAAAGCCGAATATATATACTTTTTCCTAAAAAAAAGAATCACAATTTCACCCATATCACCTTTAATGTGCAACTCATCGAATCCATGCAAAGTTTTAATACAATTTCTACCTCTATTTGAATTGATTTCAAATGCCATGTACATAACAACCACATAATTCCCATCGATTAACTATGCAAACATACTCATAATCCTCACATATTACACTTAACTAAATGGCCGAATCTCAATAATACAACCAAGATTATATACCAATATATATATAACACTTTGTTAATTAGATCATATACACATATCATAATCTTGCAAAATGTTTTCCATATACAATATTTTACCAACACCAACTAGTGGTAGAACAATTTACCTCATTTCTTACAACTATAAAGCTTACACATACCTGAACATTTAGTTTCTTTAAGTAAATAATTTCCACCTTGTTGATGGTTTACGAACTCTTTCATTAATATAAATCACTGGCATTAAGCCTGCTAGGCTACAAAGCCCAAAATTCATCACCGGCACAAGGCCTGCTAGGTATAAGGCCCGATATAAATCATCGACACATGGCCTGCTAGGCATAAAGCCCGATATAAATCACCGACACATGGCCTGCTAGGCATAAAGCCCGAATATGACACCTAAGACGAGGGCTCGCTAGGCTCAAGCCGAATACCAATATAATTAATCCTTCAATTCATATTTCATAATGCTAACTTCACAACAACCTGTATATCACCTATTATATTCACATATCAAACCAAATACACTTATTCACATCACATTAAATAAATTTATAATCAAGCCAATTTAGTACATTTTCATTCGGCTACTTTATATATTCATGTTAAAAGTATTCAAATTTCATCATTCATTAGATTTATAAATTATTATTTAACGTATATTCGCTTAAGAACTTACCTCGACTGTCGACGGACCGCGTAAACCAGCTATTCGATAACCTTTGTCTTTCCCCGATCCAAATCCATTTTTCTTTGTTCTTGATCTTGAATTTAGGCTTAGAATTGGCGAAAATCAAAGAATTTCAAAGCTTCTTTCGTTCCCCAACATTCGGCCAAAGATGAAACAAAAAGATGATGGCTTATTTTGTTGATATTTGAACATATAAGTTAAGTAATTCTTTAATTACCAATTTAACCTTTCAAATAAAATAAAACTAATATATAACTTAATGTTAGTTATGAAAAATGCCACCCACTAACTTCAAAATGGGCTAATTGCCCTTTTAATGCCTCATATTAAAAAGCCATCATCATTCTAGCGCTTTTCACTATAGTTTGCAACTTTTACATTTTACGCGATTAAGTCCTTTTTCTAAATTAAAGACATAAACGATTAAATTTTTCTACGAAACTTTTGCACACATAAATTCACATATAATAAACATGAAATATGATATTTAAATATTTATCGGACTCGGATTCATGGTCCCAAAACCATCGTTTTGATTAGGGTCAAATTCAGTCTGTTACAACTCTCCCCCGTTTAAAGATTTTCATCCCCGAAAATTTTACCGTTAAACAAAGTCGGATATTGTTGCCTCATTGAATCCTCAGGCTCCCACGTATCCTCTTCAATTCCATGCCTCTTCCATAGTACTTTCACTAATAGAATCCACTTGTTTCTCAGCTCTTTTATTTCCAGAGCTAAGATATGGATCGATTCTTCATCATATGTCATATCGGATCGAATTTGAACCTCTGACGGAGTGATCACATGTGACGGATCTGATCTGTACTTACGAAGCATCGAAACGTGAAATAGGTCATGTATCTTTTCTAATTCAGAAGGTAAATTCAATCTATAAGCAATAGGCCCAATACGTTCGATGATTTCATATGGTCTGATGAATCTCGAACTCAATTTGACTTTTCGACTAAATCGGAATACTTTCTTCCACAGAGAAACTTCCAAGAATACTCGATCTCTGGCCTGAAATTCAATGTCTTTACATTTCAAATCAGCGTAAGACTTTTCACGATCTGATGTAGCTTTCAAACTATCTCTGATTATAGCCACTTTCTGTTCTGTCTCTTTAATTAAATCGACCCCGTGTATCTTGTTCTCACTGAGCTTAGTCCAGTATAATGGTGTTCGACACTTACGACCATACAAAGCTTCGTAGGGCACCATTTTGATACTAGATTGAAAGCTATTATTGTAAGAAAATTCAATAAAAGGTATGTATCGTTCCCACGTACCTTCAAACTTGAGAACACAACATCTCAACATGTCCTCAAGTATGTGAATAGTTCGTTCAGACTGACCGTCTGTCTACGGATGAAAGGCTATTCTAAAGTGGAGTTTAGTACCCAAAACATCTTGCAACTTCTTCCAAAACCATGATGTGAATCTCGAGTCTCTGTCTGAAATAATGGAACTTGGCACACCATGCAATCTCACAATTTGTGACACATACAATTCAGCAAGTTTATCGAGCGAATAGTCTGTACGAACTGGCACAAAGTGAGCTGATTTAGTCAGTCTATCCACAATAACCCAGACTACGTCTTTCTTGCTCAGTGTTGTAGGCAAACCGAATACAAAATCCATAGTGATTCTATCCCATTTCCATTCAGGTATCATAATCGATGAAGTAACCCTGAAGGCACTTAATGCTCGACTTTCACTTGCTGACAAATTAAACACTTTGAAACAAATTCAGATATATCCCGTTTCATGCTAGACCACCAATAGAACTGTTTCAAATCATTATACATTTTAGTGCTACCCAGATGTACCGATAGGTGACTATTATGAGCCTCATTTAATAACATCTTAATCAATTCCACATTCCTCGGAACACATATTCAACCTTTGAATTTCAAACAATCATTTGCGTCAATTTGAAACTCTGACTCTGTATCATTTTCACACTGAATTCATTTAGCAATCATATCTTTTTCAATTTTTTGTGCATCACTAATTTACTGAATAAATAGCGGTCTAACCTTCAACTCGGCTATGACCGAACCATCACCAGTTATAACCATATGTGCATTCAATGCACGAAGAGCGAACAATGATTTTTGGCTTAAGGCATCTGCAACAATGTTAGCTTTCTCCGGATGGTAGTCAATCACCAATTCGTAGTCGTTTAACTATTCCAACCATCTATGTTGTCTCAAATTCAGGTTCTTCTAAGTCATTAAATACTTCAGACTTTTGTGATCTGAATAAACATGACACTTTTCACCAAATAAGTAATGACGCCAAATTTTCAATGCCAAAACAATGGCTGCTAATTCCAGATCGTGAGTCAGGTAATTTCTTTTGTGAAGTTTCAATTGTCTTGAAGCGTAGGCTATAACTTTGCCTTCTTGCATCAAAACGCAACCCAAGCCATTCAAAGAAGCATCACTATAAACAATAAATTCTTTACCCGATTCAGGCTGAGCTAACACTGGAGCTTCGGCCAAAAGAGCTTTCAACTGATCGAAACTTTTCTGACACTTTTCTAACCATTTGAACTAAACATCTTTCTATAGCAGCTTTGTCAAAGGTGTAGCTATCATGGAAAAGCCTTTGATGAATCGTCTGTAGTATCCCACAAGTCCCAAAAGCTCCAAATTTCGGAGACATTCTTTGGTGGTTTCCAATCAAGTATAGCCGATATTTTGTTCGGATCAACCCGAATACCTGAAACTGAAACAACATGACCCAAAAAGCTGACTTCCTTCATCCAGAACTCACACTTACTGAACTTTGCATACAACTGCTGATCTCGTAAAGTCTATAACACTAATCTCAAGTGCTCAGCGTGTTTAGTTTCATCTTTAGTGTAGATCAATATATCATCAATAAACACTACTAAAAATTGATCCAAAAACTATCTGAAAACTCGATTCATTAAATCCATAAATACAGCAGGTGCATTAGTAAGTCCAAAAGGCATAACCAGAAACTCAAAGTGGCCGTACCTCGTCCAGAATGCAGTCTTTGGCACATCAGAATTTCTGACTCACAATTGATAGTAATCCGATCTCAAATCAAAAGCCTAATCGGATTTGGTATGTTCCTCGAGTAAAACTTTAGCCGAATATCGTTTTGTTCAAGAAAACTTGATGATTTTAAGTAAAAGCGGATTAACTTAAAGATCGAGTTGGGCTTAGTTGAAAAATAGATTTGTATTTTCTTAAAACATATATATATTAACGATAAAAACCTTTTAAATTATTTATCGAAAACCATTTAGTTATTTAATTGATAATTGTTCATTGCGTAATTTAAAATAAATCCAAACACAAAATCTAAAAGTAGTTTATAGTGGCCTTATTACAAAAATAGCAAACCCAAAATAAAGTCTAAGTAATAAAATTTAAATTAATAAGTTTAAGTTGGGTAAGTCATAAACTCAATGTATAACACATACATTTAAAAGTCCATTTTATCATATGCTTTAGGTCCAAAATTTCACATATGGCCATAAGCCCATTTAGCTCATATTTAGCCCAAAGGCCCATTTAGCTCATATTTAGCCCAAAGGCCCATATCATAGCAGATCAAATAATAATCATTCAATATTATATGGTTATGTACATGAAATGAAATGCAAGCCCGGCCCACCTAAATATCCATCCGCTACACACCAATTGCATTCAACCAACACAGTGGGGATTACTAAATCGACCCTCCATCCGCTACACACCATCGAAGGCAGTTGCTGAAGTCAACATGCACATCGCCCTTATAATGTTGTGGCAAAGCCACCAAAACAGATGTGACCGAAGTCACCTGACCGAAGTCCAAATTTCAAATACGTGACCGAAGTCACCAGATTCACATATGTGACCGAAGTCACCGGAGTTCAAATATGTGACCGAGGTCACCAGAGTCAAATATGTGACCGAAGTCACCGGAGTCAAATATGTGACCGAAGTCACCGGAAATGTGGTAAAACCACCAGAATACTTCCTCCTTTATCAACAATACCCATATGCCCATGCACATACATATCAAATCAGATTTTCATGCTATTTACCCCACAAAACATAATATAATCATACTCATTTCATATTTATGCATATAGCAAAAATAAACGGAATATTGGGGTAAACATACCTGAATTTTGTATACCAATGATTGGTATCCACAAACAAACATATTGTCATATAATCACTTTTTAAAATATAGATCTATGGAAATTTTAATGTAAGGTTACACACCTTGTGACAGTGAGAACAATACCCTCTCGTTCGTCAACACCTAATTAATTAACACACTTGGTTAGTATACACTATTGTTAACAAAACTATACTTATTGACGAGAGATCTAATTCCTTACCCTCAATTCTCGAACGGCAGGTTATTTGTGGTTTTTCTCCACTAGATAGATCAAAACCCGCCGATATTCCACCAACGTAAAGTGGTTGGGTTATGACTACTTCAAATAATCGATCCTCATTAGCAGAGGGTCCACAACCCGATGGAAAGTCTCTAACACGACATGACCCTTCGTTTGTAGTTCGATGGTAAAGGAATACCTCTCTCTTCCAAACACTCCGTGCGGCTCTTTTCTTACCTATCTTGTTGATCTTAAATCGCCCTAAAAATACGATCGATTAGTAGTCTATCTAAATAAATTGATATGATCTAAATTAATAACCTTACCTTGATGATTTGAATGGTCACTTAAAGGTTGTCTTCAACAAAGATCTTTGAAAAATCTTTTCAAATGATTCGACCTAGGAGAGAAATTAAAAGATCATGATTCAAATTTGTTAAAGTAAAAGAATTGATGAAAATGATTGATAAAATCTTACTTTGAGTTCTTCAAGATTCGCCTTGAATAAGAAGAAAAGAATATGATGATTCGGTCTTAACAAAAAGAGAAGAGAAATGGTGGTTTCAATCAAATCTATTTTCAAAAGCTTCCTTTTCATCAAGCTCCTTTCAATCGATAAGGAAGAAAACAAATAAATCATAAATCCAAGGTACCTCACTCCTCAAGCACACATCCATGCATCTTATTTACTCTTTATAGTCACCTTATTTAGCTACTTAGCTCTCTCTAATAATCGATACACATTCACATAGTTCCATCTTTCAATAATTTTCACAAACAATTAAGTAAGAAAACCCCTAATTATCGCGGATGATTTTCAAAAACCCAAGGAGATCAAATAAAATAAATCCAAGGTCGGTATTTACTCTTTATAGTCACCTTATTTGATAAAACACCCTCCATCTTTTCACAAACAAATGGCGCACCCCAACTCTGTCAACTCTTGCAACTGTGCTTTCAACTCTTTCAACTCAGTAGGTGCCATTCAATACGTAGCTATCAAAATCAGAGTCATCACCGGTACTAATTCAATGCCGAACTCAATCTCTCGTATTGGTGGCAAACCCGGCAATTCATCAGGGAACACCTTAGGGTATTCACACACAACTGGTACGGACTCAATCTGCTTTTCAAACACTTTATTATCCAACACATAAGCCAGGTAAGCTTCACATCCTTATCTCACATATTTATGGGCTAACATTGAGGATATTATTGTAGGTAACCCATTTAAATCACTAGATTCAACTCGGATGGTTTCACCATTTTGACATCTCAAATCAATGATCTTTCTTTTGCAATTCACCACTGCATCATGCAAAGTTAACCAATCCATTCCAAGAATTATATCAAACTTGTCGAAGGGTAACAACATTAAATCGGCCAGAAAGAACGAATCTCGAATCATCAATAGGCAACCTTTACATACTTTATCAACAAGTACACATCTACCCAAAAGATTGGACACACGAATTACAAACTCAGTAGACTCGACAGGTGAAGTCTTATTGGTTACTAGAGTTTCAAACACATATGAAAGAGTCGAACCAGATCAATCAATGCAATCACAATAGTATCATAAAGTGTGAAAGTACCGATAATGACATCTAGGGAAGAAGCATCCTCTCTGGCTCTGTATAGCATAAGCTCTAGCTGGAGCTCTAGCCTCTGATCCAACTGCAGTGTCCTTCATCCCTCTCTGACTGCCACCTACATTGCCTGAATGTCTGGGTGGTGAAACACTCCAAACCCGGCCCACGAGCCTTGACCGGATCTGGTATGTTTCTCGTTGTAATCTGGTTCAAAATTCTTTTGTGACTTTGGAAAAACAATGTGTTTTAAAAGAAAGATTGTTTTTGGGTTGGGCTCGAGTTGGAAACAAGTTAATTTTATACTTGAAATCACTTGATTTTAGGTGACAAAACATTTAGAGTTTAATTTATGATAAATTTACTTAGTCTTTAAAAAAATATTTCGTAGCATGATAAATGGAAGTAAAATAAAATAATTCAACTATGGCCTTATTACATCAAATAATTCCCAAAATAAATTCAAAGTACTTAAAATAAAAAGAGTCCAAAACAGAGTAAAATATGAACTTCACATGGCCTCCACTAAGCTCCTGCCGACCCGGCCCATCACTGATCGTCACCTGGAAGAAAATGTTCCCCAACGGGGTGAGTCAAATAGACTCAATGTGTAACCAACACTAAAATTTAACAATGCAGGCATATATTCTCATATCACATACATATTCATATAATAGATAGGAAATAATGATGCAACCCAAACCCAAACCTATATGCCATCCGCTACACATCACCCGTACCTTCCGGCACACCGTGGGGACTACTAAGTCAACCCTCCATCCACTACACACCATCGAAGGCAGTCGATGCAGTCGACGTGCTCATCGCCCTTATAAAATTTGTGGCATAGCCACCAGATTAAATAATTGTGACCGAAGTCACCATATTCAGATAATGTGACCGCAGTCACCACATTCAGATATCATGGTATTACCACCACTTTCACTTCCCCTTTCACAATGACCCGTATGCCCATGTCATACAAAACATGCCAAATTCTTGATTCACATTCTTATAGTTTCATATGTTTGTCAAAACAGATATTTATCATAATCCTAGTAAGAGTATGAAAACGTACCTGAGTACTTTGTACCATATCATGGTACTTTAGCCATATTCACATTCTTATAAACATGCTCATATTAAATATTGCCATAAATCTTATTAAAAGATAGTGTGGGGTACACACCTGGTTAACTTAGTGAATTCACTCCAAATCTCGAGAACCCGATCTACTGATTTAGATTTCAATTCCTACATTTGATCAATCACTTTGATGTTTAGTAAAGTCTATTCGGCTATGAGATTAAATCCAAGGATCATTATGATGTAAATCTTACCTTCTTTGCCGATTTGTTTCTCAAACAAATCCCGAAACTTTATGATGCTTCTTTATTGCAATCGGCTATGCCCTTAACCATTGAACTAGTTAGTGTTGGCTTTTTAAACAAATAAGAAATAGATCTAGATACCAAACTAGGCCTTCGCCGAATGTGTAAGTACACTTACCTTACGATTCTCAAATCCCGAAAACACCACTTGACTATGGAGATGTCGAAATCCCTATACACATATGTTAGATCCAATTCCAAACACTTAAAACATGTTCAATGGCCTTTGGCCGAATACATGACTTACCTTAAATCCTTGAAATCCCGAAGATCTTCCTCCTAGAAATCGACAATAGGCCAAAATTTTGAATGACCCTTCATAGTTTCGGCCATAAAACAATATGAGGATTAGTTCCTGAATTTCGACAGGCCTAAAAGAAGTAGAATGGAAATCAAACTTGATCTTACCCTTAGTCACCAAGTTGACAGCACCTTTGCTTAACTCCTCAAGGAATTTCGACTAAGGCTAGAAGGGACTTATTTTCGGCTTTTGGAAGATTATGAAAAGAAGAGAATAAGTTGATCACTTTTGGCAATGGAGATGGTTAAAGTTTTGGCTATCACAAGGGTATTTCGGCTTTGGAAAAATAAAAGGAGAAGAGGAGATGCACTTAGTGAATTCAACAAAGGTAAGAGAAGAAAGAATGAATGATGAATGGCCTTATTTTCCCCTTTCAGCCGAAATTACTACCCCCAAGAGTCCCCTATTCGGCCAACTCCCCCTTTCCTCATCAAATCCCTTGTTTTTCTCCTTATCCCTTTATTTAAAAATTAATACAATTAATCCATCATTTATCCCCTTATCTAGCCGAATTTTAAAAAGGATTAAACTTCTCCCTTTAGTGCCTTAATACCGTCCAACACTATCTTCCTTGTAGCAAAAATAAAACTTTTATTTGCTTCCCTTGTGACTCGATCCTAGGTCCTTCCTCATAGCCCATGGCGTCATTTCCAAAGGCCCTAAGTGGCACCTCCAAGCCACTTTTCCAAGCCCGTTTGTGTGTCATATTTTCCCTACATTTTCTCTTAAGGCCCTATCAACCTAGCTTCCTCTTAAAGCTTAAAACTTAATATTTTCAAAAGTATTTTCCTATTATTCTTAAGTTCACAAACATTCATAAATACACATTCAAACTCACAATGACATGCTATTTCATGCATTTTAACAATAATGCATAAGCCAAATTTTAGGATATTACAGTTCTACCCCCTTAAAATAATTTCGTCCTCGAAATTACCTGGCTAGAATAGATGGGGGTATTATTGTCGCATTGCTTCTTCTGGCTCCCAAGAAGCTTCTTCCGATCCATGGTTATGCCACAACACTTTGACCAATGGAACTAATTTCCTTCTCAACACTTTCACATCCCGTTCCAAGATCTGAATCGGCTCCTCTTCAAAGGACAAATCTGGCCTTAGCTCCACCTCTTCAACCGGGACTACATGAGATGGATCCAATCGGTAACGGCGTAGCATGGACACATGGAATACGTCGTGCATCTACTTTAACTCGGGTGGCAATTCCAACTGATATGCCACTGGTCCAACTTACTTCAACACTCGATAGGGTCCTATAAACCTTGGGCTTACCTTCCCTTTCCGACCAAATCTCATCACCTTCTTCCAAGGTGAAACCTTAAGGAATACTTGGTCTCTACATCAAATTCTATTTCCTTTCGTTTGAGATCTACATATGACTTCTGCCTATCCGATGCTTCCTTCAACCGTGCACTAATTATCACAACCTTCTCTTCGGATTCTGCCACAATCTCTAGACCCAAAACTCGACGTTCTCCTAACTCTATCCAATACGTAGGAGTTCGACACTTCCGACCATACAATGCTTCATACGGTGCCATCCGAATACTGGCCTGATAGTTGTTGTTGTAGGCAAATTTCGCTAGAGGCAAATATTCCTCTCAGCTTCCTCTAAAATCCATCACACAGCCCCTCAACATATCCTCCAACACTTGGATTACCCGTTCAGACTGCCCGTCTGACTATTGATGAAAAGCCGTAGTAAAATCCAACTTAGTGCCTAAAGCCTAATGTAACGCTTTCCAGAATCGAGAAGTAAACCTTGGGTCCCTATCTGAGATAATCAACACCGGCACTCCATGCAAACTTACGACTTCAGCCACATACAACTTTGCCAACTTCTGCAAAGAATAATCGACTCTCACCGGAATAAAGTGCGTGGACTTGGTCAAACGGTCCACTATTACCCATACCGAGTCCTTCTTAGTAGGCGTAAGGGGAAGCCCACTAATGAAGTCCATGGTAATTCTCTCCCACTTCCACTATGGAATCTTGATTGGCTGAAGCAACCCTGACGGAACATGGTGTTCAACCTTAACTTGCTGACACGTCAAACACTTGCCGACAAATTCTGTAACTTCTTTTTTCAGACCAGGCCACCAAAACTGTTCTCTTAAGTCTCTGTACAACTTAGTACCTCCAGGATGCATAGCATGAGGGCTACTATGCGATTCCTAAAGAATCTTTCACCTAAGTTCCTTATCCTTAGGCATACAGACCTTGCTCTTGAAACACAACACTCCTTCGCCATTAATGCCATAATCTTCCAACTCTCCATTCTGTACTTGCTGTAGCTTAGCACTTAGGTCCTTATCAGCCAACTGTCCCTCTTTCACTTCATTCAACCACGTCGACTTGACTTGCAACTCTGCCAATAAGCTTCCATCATCATACAAACTCAAATGTGCGAACATTGCCCTCAGATCCGACACAACTTTCTGGCTTAGGGCATCCGCCACTACATTTGCTTTGCCCGGGTGATACTCTATAGAACAGTCATAATCCTTCAGTAATTCCACCCACCTTCGCTGCCTCAGATTCAACTCCTTCTGAGTTAATAGATACTTGAGACTCTTGTGGTCTGTGTAGATCGTCAACTTTTCGCCATAAAGATAGTGCCTCCATACCTTAAGAGCGAAGACCACTGCTGCTAATTCCAAGTCATGCGTCGGGTAGTTCACCTCATGTGGCCTCAATTGTCGGGACGCATATGCGACTACCTTCCCTTCTTTCATCAATACGCAACCCAAACCTGTATGGGAAGCGTCACAATACAAGTAAAATCCTTTCCGCCTCAGTGAATCAACACCGGAGCTTTCGTCAATACCTCTTAAGTTTTTCAAAACTCTCTGTTGCTTATCCGTCCATACAAAGGGTACTTCCTTCCTCAACAACTTTTGTCAAAGCGCGCTATTGACGAGAACCCTTCTACAAACCTTACGTAATAGCTCGCCAATCCTAAGAAACTACGAATCTCCGCCACCGACTTAGGTGGTTTCCAATCCAACACTGCTTCAATCTTTCTAGGATCCACCCTTATTCCTTCAGCAGACACCGCGTGACCTAAGAATGCAACCTCTTTAAGCCAAAATTCACACTTGCTGAATTTGGCATAGAGCTTCTTCTCCCTTAACACTTGCAGCACAATCCAGAGATGCTCATCATGCTCCTCCTTAGTCTTGGAGTATACGAGGATGTCGTCGATGAACACAATGATGAACCGATCCAAGTAAGGTTGAAAAACTCGGTTCATCATATCCATGAACACGGCTAGGGTGTTTGTCAACCCGAACGGCATTACCACAAACTCATAGTGGCCGTATCTTGTCCTAAAGGCTGTCTTATGGATATCCGCATCCTTCACCTTCAACTGATGATATCCTGACCTTAAGTCGATCTTTGAGAACACTGCTACCCCTTTAAGCTGATCAAACAAGTCATCAATCCTTGGCAAAGGATACTTGTTCTTGATGGTCAGCTTATTCAACTGACGATAGTCTATGCACGTACGCATAGTTTCGTCCTTCTTCCTCACAAACAGGACCGGTGCTCCCCATGGAGACACACTGGGTCAGATGAACCCACGGTCTAGCAATTCCTGGATTTGGGCCTTGAGCTCAACCAACTCCTTTGGTGCCATTCTGTATGGGGCAATAGACACAAGAGCTGTACTCGACAGCAAGTCAATTCCAAACTCTACCTCCCTGTCCGGGGGTATTTCAGGTAATTCTTCCAGAAAGACATCCTAATATTCCCTTACAGTTCTTACTCCACTAACTCCCCCTTCTTTTCCATCCAACGCATTAATAAAGGTAAAAAATGCCTTGCACCCTTTACGAACCATCTTTTCAGCCTTTAGCGTCGAAACTACATTAGACAAGTAGTTTCTTCTTTCTCCTATTATAATGACCACCTCATCCTCCGGGGTCCTTAACTCCATTCGCTTAGTTTTGACAAATCCAACTGACCCGATGGTCCACTAGCCAATCCATTCCAAGTATGAGATCGAATTCTCCGAAGGGAAGTTCCATCAAGTCGACAGAAAATACTACGCCTTGAATTTCTAAAGGTACACTCCGAAAGATATTATTTACCACTTTAGTTTGACCTAGTGGGCTTACTACAGTCATCTCTCTATCCAAAAGTTCAGAGGCTATGTCTAGAGTTTCAACTACTCTACATGCAACATAAGAATGGGTCGAGCCCACATCAATCAAAGCATAATAAGGCTTTCCAAATACAAGAAACGTACAGGTTATGACGTCCGGCGCGTCTCCATCTTTCCTTGATGAATCTGCATAAACCAAACCCTACCGCTTTGCCTCAAGATATTAAGCACCTCTACCGATGTTCCATGTCCTCTGCCAGTACCATTTCTTCTATTATTCAGACCCCGGCTCCGCTGAGGCTCATCCACCTCTACGGTCGATTAACATTTTGAGCTATTGGTCGATTCCCATCTGGTCTCATCGGGTAGTCCTTAATCATATGGTCCTTTGACCCACATTTGAAACATCCGCCTTTCTTCTTCCAAAGATTCGCCTAAGTGTTTCTTCCCACATCGCTCACAAGTACGATATTGCCCTCCAAGATTGCAGCTTTATTGACCTCATGCCCATCAACTTTAGGCCTTTTTCGAGCATTCCCGGATGATCCAGACGACCTAAAACCTCTCTTATTTCTATTCTGATCAGAGTTCTTCCTTGCAGAGTCCTTAATTCCCTCGGCTACCTTAGCTTTTTCTACTAATGCGGCAAACTCTCGCTTCTGGTGTGGGGCTATCAACAACCTCAGGTCATCCCTTAGTTCGTCCTCAAACTGGACACATCACTCATGCTCTGTTGCCACCACTTCTTGAGCATACCGGCTCAGCCTCAGAAATTTAGCTTTGTACTCTGCTACAGACTTATTCCCTTGAACCAGCCCCAGAAATGCCTTCCTCTGCTCATCAATATATCTGGTTCCCACATACTTCTTTCAGACGTTTTCTTAACATACTCCTGTGTTAGATCCTCGGTGGCACCATCCCAATCGTTAACCACCATTGATACGCTTCATCGTATAGTAGTGCCACCATTCCCTTCAACTTCTCCTCAGGGGTCATATCGAGCTCATCCATAATGCGCTCGGTCGCCTCCAACCAATATTCAGCTGTACTGGGTGCCATACCAGATACTCCACGGAACACTTCACTCTGTTGGCTCGAGTCGCTCGGGCATAGATTTACGAGCTCCATATTCCTCCAAAGACCACCACCATTTCAAGAACTCGCAGTACAGCATGCGATACAACATCTTCTCCCATCTGATCTTGCAGCTCAACACCGACAGCTGGTGGTGGTGGTGGCAGTGGTACCTCATTTTTAGATCCTTAACCCGATCTAACGGGTTCTGACATAGTCATTCTACCTCGACCGCGTCCTCGTACATTGCAACCACGTCTCTGGAGCTCATTTCTACTATCGTGCTTTAATCTGATTAAGAAATTTTATGCATTAGCCATTGTTCCACTGATTATTCGTGAAAAAGTTTTATGACAAGAGTTTAGTAGCAGTTCTTTCGATCAATCAAAGTTTCAAGTTTTCTATCCTAATTCACAGAAAAGCACATCCATTCCATAGTATCTCCCATACACATTCACTCTTCAGACATTTCTGTCCGTTTCTATCCCAGGGGTATTTTTGTAATTTGTCCTACAAGGGTATTTTCATAATTTTTCAAAATAAGGTTCCTTGGTGATTTTGTCAATAATGGTATTCTGGTAATTTTGCATTCTCGGGGGTATTTTGGAAATTTTAAAATCTGAGGATATTTTGGTAATTAACCTGGGTAAATTTGTAAATCTTAATAAATCAAGGGTATTTTGGAATTTACAAAACTTGGGGGTTGTTTTTGAGAATTTTTTTCCAAATCAGTGTTATTGCAGAAATTTTTTGAAGATCGGGGGTCATTCTGGTAATTTTGTAACTCGGGTGTGTTTCGATAATTTGCAGGTTAGGGGTAATTTCGTAATTTTTCCAAAATCAAGGTGTTTTGATATTTTGTAAATTTAGGGTTTTTGAACAAAGTAATGAAATTTTGATAAGAACTGTGGGTAATATGAGTATTTTATAAACCAAGGGCATTTTGGTAATCTTACCACTAGGGGTATTTTTGTAATTTTAGAATTAGGGTGTCTATAAAAATACGGCTAGTCCCTTCTGGGTTTTAGTTAGGGGTTTAGCCCATGAATAAGTCCTCTTGGTTAGGGTGAACCGAAGCTATGCACCAGGTAGGATTCGAGTGGAGCGAAGGTGAGTCACACGGACTGCTTAAATACCAAGCTCCCACCGAATACCAATCCTAGACATGCGCACAATGATTGCCACACCCTAATTCGGTGACTTAACAACAGGTTTGTTTAGTTAGGCATTTAAGTTTTATGTATTTTTGTTGGGGTAACCTAGTCCTAGGGTTCAAGTACTTATCATGTTAATCTACATTCCCTTTCTACCCTTCTACAATTCATATCATAAATCACACAAGAGATAGGGGTACTTACCTGGTGGACTTCGGGTCGGAGACTTAGTGTGCCATGCTAGAAAAACCTGCTTAATTCACAAAATTCCTTTTGGGCTTAACTTTGAAAACGTTTTGAGCCTTAAACCCAAGGCCGAGAGTTTAAAACTAGGCTCTGATACCAAGCTGAAATACCCCAAACCTGGCCCATGAGCCTTGACCGGATCTGGTATGTTTCTCGTTGTAATCCGGTTCAAAATTCTTTTGTGACTTTGGAAAAAACGATGTGTTTTGAAAGAAAGATTATTTTTGGGTTGGGCTCGAGTTGGAAACAAGTAAATTTTATAATTGAAATCCCTTGATTTTAGGTGACAAAACATTTAGAGTTTAATTTATGATAAATTTACTTAGTCTTTAAAAAATATTTTGTAGCATGATAAATGGAAGTAAAATAAAATAATTCAACTATGGCCTTATTACATCAAATAATTCCCAAAATAAATTCAAAGTACTTAAAATAAAAGAGTCCAAAAAGAGTAAAATCTAAACTTCACATGGCCTCCACTAAGCTCCCCGCCATCTCGCCCATCACCGATCGTCACTGAAGAAAATGTTCCCAACGGGTGAGTCAAATAGACTCAATGTGTAACCAACACTAAAATTTAACAATTCAGGCATACATTTTCATATCACATACATATTCATATAACAGATAGGAAATAATGATGCAACTCGAACCTAAACCTATATGCCATCCGTTACACATCACCCGTACCTTCCGGCACACTGTGGGGACTACTAATCAACCCTCCATCCGCTACACACCATCGAAGGCAGTCGCCGCAGTCGACGTGCTCATCGCCCTTATAAAATTCGTGGCATAGCCACCAGATTAAATAATTGCGACCGAAGTCACCAGATTCAGATAATGTGACCGAAGTCACCACATTCAGATATCGTGGTATTACCACCACTTTCACTTCCCCTTTCACAATGACCCTGTAACAGACCAAATTTGACCCAAATCGGAACGGTGGTTTTGGGACCACGAATCTGAGCCCGAGAAATGTTCTAATACTTTATTTCATGTCTATTATATGTGAATGAAAATGTGTGAAAGTTTCAGAGAAAAATTTTATCGCTTAAGTGCTTAATTTGATTAAAAGGATTTAATCGAGAAAAGCGTAAAAGTTGTATGCTAGAGAGTAAGCTACTAATTTGATTGTGGCTTTTAAGTGGGTGTACTAAAAGGGCAATTAGCCCATGTACAACTAGGGAAACGGCAATGGGCCTTTCTAATTTCAAATTATATGTTATTTTAGCCTATTATATGTTATGTTAATATATTAGTAAATAAGGTAAATTATATGTGTTAATATAACATTAAATAATGAAAATAAGTGGGAAGAAAGAGAACATACCTTGTTCTTCTTCCTTGGCCGAATGTAGGAGCTAGAAACTCCATGGTTGAAGCTTGATTTTCGGCTAGATAAGAAGCTTGATTAAGGTATGGTCGGTTTTCGATTTTTGATAATTTTTACATTTTTGAGATCGTTGCTTCGTGTATTACCCGACCCATGTCTAAATTTTTGAAAATACTATGTATATAGAATTCGGCCATTAACATGCTTGAATAGTTTTGATGATTTATGGTCTTAGATTAAATGTATGTTAGAGATTTACAAGTTTTGTATTGGAGTTTTTGGTGATTTAGAGTATATAGGGCTAAATTGAAAAGAATAAAATTGTGAAGGATTAAAATGTCAAATAGATGAAATGCATGGACACCCATGGCTATGGGAAGGTTCTACCTAACTATAGTGTTAGGAAATTTTGCATATTTTGAGTTTTGTGTAAATTGGACCAAATTGTAAAATGGAAAACATTAGAGGCAAAATTATAAATTGCCCATTTGTGTGTTTTGGGACTAAATTGAGATGAAATGCAATTAAATGAGCTAAATTTTAATGTGTTTTAGATCAAGAGCAAAGAAAAATAGAATTAGACCGGGGAAAGACGAAGGTTCTCGAATAGCCGATTCAGACGGACTATCGACAACCGAGGTAAGTCCTAAGTTAATACATGTCAAGGGACTAATTTGAATCCATTAAAAGTTGAAATTTTACATTTTAGGATAGAAATGTGGAAATTGCAGAATGTGAATTATGGTAGTGAATTTGAAATTGTTTTGTTATATGTGAAGTGATCAAGTATGTTTGATTAGATATTGAAAGGAATATGAAATAAAAATTGATAAATTTTAGTATCCCTTTTACCTTATGGCCAAATGTATATTGACATATTTGGTTGATGAATTATGTTGAGTAAGTAATTGGAATTGTTGAGAATGTTTAACTATATTGACACGACTCGGGCTTTTACGCCTAGCGTGCCTTGTGCCTTGATTTAAATCGGGCTTTTACGCCTAGCGTGCCTTGTCTTGGTGTTACTTATCGGGCTTTACGCCTAGCGTGCCTTGTCTTTGGTGTTACTAATCGGCTTTTACGCCTAGCAAGCCTTGTGCCGGTGATTTAAATCGGGCTTTTACGCCTAGCGTGCCTTGTGCAGTGTTACTTATCGGGCTTTACACCTAGCGTGCCTTGTGCGGTGTTACTTATCGGCTTTTACGCCTAGCGTGCCTTGTGCTGGTGTTACTTATCGGGCTTTTACGCCTAAAGCGTGCTTGATGCCTTGGTGATGTATTTTACAAAATAGAAATCGAAATTTATGTTCAAGGCGAGTTAAAGCAAACTTATCGAGTTAACGGCTCAGGTGAGTATGTGAAGTAGGAATGAATTTCTTACTTATATGAGACAAGGAA
The DNA here is from genome assembly GCA_025506655.1 of Gossypium rotundifolium. Classification (NCBI taxonomy): domain Eukaryota; kingdom Viridiplantae; phylum Streptophyta; class Magnoliopsida; order Malvales; family Malvaceae; genus Gossypium; species Gossypium rotundifolium. Next base: position 79,571,653 of record CP106723.1, read on the forward strand.
AATCAGTAATTTATTACAAATGGCATGTGTTACGAGTGTGGAATATATATATATATATATGATTATAATATGTGTTCTCGGCTTTACTAATGAATGATATGATTGTTGTATCTTGGTCTTCTAATATGAGGATACATGACTAGGCATATTCGCCACATGAGTGGTTGTGTAATTGATGCCATGTTTTAGTAATTGACATTTAAGTATATAAATGCATGTACCTATGATTATATGATGACATTTTGGGTTTCAAAGGTTGGTTTATAAACAAGTATTTTGATCATAAGCATGTGGGTAGAGAGATATCGTTTCTACTAATTCATACTTGTTAATATGGGTATGAAAATTAAAGTTTGAAAATAAGTATGAGCACAAGTCCACAAGTTGAATTATAGTAATTTAATTGTTAAAATTCAAATGTTATTTTTATGAAATTAGGACTTACTAAGCTAGCAAGCTTATCATGTGAAATGTTTCCTCTGTTTTATAGTTTAGGTGCAAGCTACAAGCTCTTGGGATCGTTAGGAAAGTCACTCACACTATCAATCTACATTTTGGGTACTCTTTCATTTTGATTTTTAAACGAAGGCATGTATAGGAAAGACTTGGTCTTTGTTTGATGAAATCTTAAGGTTCATGTATATAATAGCCATGCGAATATGGCTAAATTTTTAGTTAAGTACTGTTGTTGTGTCTTGATATGTATGTTGGTTTATGACGGCAATGTTTATGCATTCTTAATCAAAGTTTAATCGTTTTTGTTAAGGAAATGTTTGTATACGAAATGAATCCTTGAATTAGGGATGTAGGTAGGTTCGGTTAGAAGCTAGTCTTTCATAAAATGCAACAAAACAGCTTGTAGTAGCAGCAGTGATGTGAGTTAGAAAATCACCAAAAATAGGGTATATTGAATTAGAAGGTGAATGAGATATGAAATTAAACCTTATTGTGTCTATTTTTACATAAAAGAAACAGAGTAGGCAAAATATTTATATATTATGAGATAATTAAGTTTTAGTGAGACCTGCTCTGAATGAATTCATGAGTCACTGTTCTGTTTTGGAAAAATTGTAAAAATTGTAAAAAATCATTAAGAAGTATGGTTTATATGTGTATAACCCTTAATGAATCTATTTTTCATTTGTATAAACAAGAACATTATAGGAAATTTTTGCAATGAGATAACTGTATTTTTGTAGAGACAGGTCAGAATTGTCAAGCAGTGTAATATGGGTAATTTTGATGAATAAACTGTACTAATTGGCCACATGAAAAATTCTGGAAAAATTATGGTGAAAAGTTATATGAGTTTATTTTCAAGGAAAATTTACGGATATAAATTTCAAGTTTTTTAACTCGAGTTATGGTCGATTTGGTCAGCATGATGCAGTTGGACAGCTTCAAAATCTTACACCCCGAGTTAATAGTCAAGTCTAGTAATGCCATGTACTCGATTAAGCAAGGGTTTGGTGTAAGGGTGCTACATTTGATTGGTATCAGAGCTTACGGTTTAGTCGATTCTAGGACTACCGTAAGCGTGTGAGTCTAGCTATACATGCCTTTATTATATGTTGATAGTGTGGTGACTTCGACTGAACTTTGTTTTATATAGTAAATGGACACCGATCCGAAAGAGCAGAATGATGATGGGGAGAGCGTGGCGCTGGCCGTGCCGAGGATCAGCACCGATAGACTCTCGACCTGTTTCGGTAGCCACGAAGGAGAGACTAAACAAGCCTTTTATCGATGATGAATGAGTTGTTTGCCCAATTTATTCAAAATAACCCTACTGTACCCCAACCTCCACCCCCAATAATCCAACTCCGATCCTTCACTCCCGATGATAGATCGATGAGATCTAGTAGGCCCCGATTGATAAAATCCAAAATTTGGGGTCAAAAATTTAAAGCTAATGAAGATGATGACGCGAGAGAGCCGAAATGTGGCTTGATAACACTATTCGGTACTTGATGAGTCAGTCTTGTACTCCGGATGAATGCTTGAAGTGTGCTATATCTTTATGCGGGACCTTGCATATCACCGGTGGAATATACTAGTATCGATGGTTAGAAAGAAAAAGTGACATGGGATTTCTTCCAAACTGAATTTTCAAGAAGTATATTAGTCAAAGATTCATTGATCAAAAGCGAAATGAGTTCCTTGAGTTGAAACAGGCGAATGACCGTATTTGAATATGAAAGAAAATTTGTCGAGCTCACCGATATGCTAGAGAGTGTGTTTCTCTTGAAGCTATTATGTGTAAAAGATTTGAAGACGGCCTAAATGAAGATATAAAGATGTTTGTTGGCATTCTTGAAATTCAAGAGTTTGTAATTTTAGTTGAGAGAGCTTGCAAAGTCAAGAGCTCGGGAAAGAGAAAAGAAAGGCATGATGAAGCTAGAGACATCCGAAAAAGGTCTTGGTAAAGTCTTTCATTCCACGACCAAGAAGCCCAGAGATGACTACTGTAATGATAAAGCTAATACAGATCCACCTAGACGGATCGACCTCCTATGAGCTCCCGAGCTACCTCGATAGCTGATGTTGGTAACGTTCCACAAAATAGAGTTGAATGCAAGCATCGTGGGAAATGGCACTCGTGGAGTTGTAGATTTCATGATCGGTCTTGCTATAAATGTGGATCGTCCGATCATTTTATTAGAGAGTGTCCAAAGTTAATGAAAGGAATACGATTCGAACACTAAGCCGAGCAATGTGTCAATGCGAGGTAGACCACCCAGACATTCAGGCAATGTAGGTGGTAGTCAGAAAGGAACGAAGAACACTACAGATCGATCGAGGCTAGAGCTCGGCTAGAGCATATCTTTGCACGAGCTAGAGAGGATGCTTCCTCCCCGACGTCATTCTGGGTATTTTCACTCTTTATGATACTACGTAATTGCACTAATCGATCTGGTTCGACTCATTCTTATATGTGTGAAACTTTAAAATTTGGCAAGACTCGCTAGTTGAGGCTACCGAAGTTTGTGATTCGTGTGTCCAACCCTTTGGGTAGATGTGTGCTTGTTAATAAAGTGTGTAGAGGTTGCCCATTGATGATTCGAGATTATTGCTTCCCAGCTGATTTAATGTTGTTGCCCTTTGACGAATTTGATATAATCTTGGGTATGGATTGGTTAACTTCGCACGAGGCAGTAGTGGATTGTAAAAGAAAGCTTATCGATTTGAAATGTCGAAACGGTGAGACCATTAGAATTAAATCCTGTGACATAAATGGGTTGCCTACAGCAATATCTTCAATGTTAGCCCAAAAGTATGTGAGAAAAGGGTGTGAAGCTTATTTGGCCTATGTACTGGATAATAAAATGTCCGAGAAACAAATTGAATCAGATCGGTTGTATGTGAATACCACGATGTGTTTCTCAAGAACTACGGGTTTACCCCAAAGACGAGAGATTGAGTTCGGCATTGAGTTAGTGCAAGGTGCAGCTCTCGATTTCGATAGCTCCGCATCGAATGGCACCTATTGAATTAAAAGAATTGAAAGCGCAGTTGCAAGAGTTGACTGATAAGGGTTTCGCGCGACCGAGTTTCTCTCCGTGGGGTGCACCGGTTTTATTTGTGAAAAAGAAAGATGGAACTATGCGAATGTGTATCGACTACAGACAACTAAATAAGGTAACCATAAAGAATAAGTACCTGTTACCTCAGATTGATGATTTATTTGATCAATTGAAGGGGGCTTCAGTGTTTTCAAAAATAGATTTGAGATCGGGCTATTATCAGTTGCGAGTCAGAGATTCAGATGTGCCACAGACTGCATTTTGAACGAGGTACGGACACTATGAGTTTTTGGTTATGCCTTTTGGACTCACTAATACACCTGCTATTTTTATGGATCTAATGAACCGGGTCTTCCGACAGTTTTTGGATCGGTTTGTAGTAGTGTTTATTGATGATATAACGATCTACTCCAAAATGAAACGGAACATGCCGAGCATTTGAGATTAGTACTACAAACTTTGAGGATCAACGATTGTATGCAAAGTTTAGTAAGTGCGAGTTCGGACGAATCAAGTTAATTTCTTGGATCATGTTGTTTTGATTGTCGTATTCGGTGGATCCAAACAAAATAGCAGCCATACTCGATTGGAAACCACCAAAGAATGTTTCGAGATCCAAGTTTCCTAGGCTCAAGGGGTATTACAGACGGTTTGTAAAAGGTTTTTCGTTATAGCTACACCGTTAACTAGACTACTACGTAAAGATGTCAAATTTGAGTGGTCGAAAAGGTGTCGGAAAAGTTTGAGCGCTTGAAAGCCTTTTTGACCGAAGCCCAGTGTTAACTCGGCTGAATCGGGTAAAGAATTTACTATTTTAGTGATGCTTCCTTGAATGGGTTGGGTTGTGTTTTAATGCAAGAAGGCAAGGTGATAGCCTACGCTCGAGACAATTGAAGCCGCATGAGAAAAATTATCCAACTCACGATCTGGAGTTAGCGACCATTGTGTTCGCATTAAAATTTGGCGTCACTACTTATTTGGCGAAAAATGTCATATTTATTCAGATCACAAAAGTTTGAAGTATTTGATGACTCGTAAAGACTTAAACTTGAGACAACGCAGATGGTTAGAATTCTTTGAAAGACTATGAATTAGTGATTGACTACCATCGGGAAAGCTAATGTTGTTGCGGATGCTAAGTCGAAAATCATTATTTACTCTTCGTGCATTGAACGACGGGTGACTATGTCGATGATGGTTCGATCTTAGCCGAAGTTACAAGCAAGACCGATGGTCATTCAAATAGATTTGTGATGTATGAAAGTTGACAAAAGTTGATTGCTATTCGAGTCGGTGTGGAAGTGGTATGTAATCGATTTTCAAATTGATGCAAATGATTGTTTGAATTATAAAGGCCGATTGTGTGTTCCAAAGAACTCGGATTTGATAGAGATGATCCTGTGTGAGGCCCATAGTGGTCGACTATCGATACACCCGGGTAGCACTAAAATGTATAACGATTTGAAGCAATTCTATTGGTGGCCTGGCATGAAACAGGATATATCCGAGTTTGTTTCTAAGTGCTTAATCTATCAACAAGTAAAAGCTGAGCATCAGGTACCGTCCGGACTACTTCAACCAATCATGATACCCGAATGGAAATGGGATAGAATTACAATGGATTTTGTATCCGGTCTTCCTATGACACCGAGTAAGAAGGATGCAGTATGGGTTATCGTTGATAGACTGACTAAATCAGCTCATTTTATACCGATATGTACCGACTATTCACTGGATAAACTTGCCGAACTGTATGTGTCACAGATTGTAAGGTTGCACGGTGTACCAATTCCATTGTTTCAGATAGAGACCCGAGATTCACATCGCAGTTTTGGAAGAGATTGCAAGATGCTCTAGGTACTAAACTCCATTTTACTACAGCTTTCCATTCACAATCGACGGGCCACCGAAAGCGGACTATTTTGATACTTGAGGACATCTTTGAGGTGTTGCATTCTCGAGTTTGAAGGTACGTGGGAACGATACCTATCTTTGGTTGAATTTGCTTATAATAATAGTTTCCAATCTAGCATAAAAATGGCGCCTTATGAAGCCTTATATGGGCTGAAAATGTCGCACACCGTTGTAATCGGATCGAGCTCGGTGAAAACAAGATACATGGGGTTGATTGGATTAAAGAAGCGTAATGTAAGGTGGTACTTATCGAAATAATTTGAAAGTCGCCGGATCGTCAAGTCTTATGCCGATTTGAAGCGTAAGGATATTGAATTTCGTGTCGAGATCGGGTGTTCTTAAAAGTTTCTCGTGGAAGAAAATACTCCGATTTGGCCGGAAGGCAAGTTGAGTCCGAGATTTATCGGACCGTATGAAATCATCGCGCGATAGGCCTGTTGCTTATCGATTGAAAATGCCCCTTGACTTAGAAAAGATACACAATGTATTTCACGTTTGATGCTTCGCAAATACAGATCGGATCCTTCCATGTGATCACCCGTCACGAGATTGAAATTGATCCGATTTGACCTATAATGAGGAACCGATCCGTATCTTAGCTCGGAAACCAAAGAGTTAAGAAATAAAAGAGTTCCATTAGCAAAGATTCTATGGAATCGCCACGGAGTTGAAGAGGCTACGTGGGAGCCTCAAGAGTCAATGAGGCAACAATATCCGAACTTATTTAACGGTAAAATTTTCGAGGACGAAAATTTTAAGGGGAGAGTTGTAATGCATCAAATTTGACCCAAATCGAACGGTGGTTTCGGGACCACGAATCCGAGCCCAGAAATGTTCTAATACTTTATTTCATGTCTATTATATGTGAATGAAAATGTGTGAAAGTTTCAGAGAAAAATTTTATCGTTTAAGTGCTTAATTTGATAAAAAGGATTTAATCGAGAAAAGCGTAAAAGTTGTATGCTAGAGAGTAAGGTACTAATTTGATTGTGGCTTTTTAAGTGGGTGTACTAAAAGGGCAATTAGCCCATGTACAACTAGGGAAACGGCAATGGGCCTTTCTAATTTCAAATTATATGTTATTTTAGCCTATTATATGTTATGTTAATATATTAGTAAATAAGGTAAATTATATGTGTTAATATAACATTAAATAATGAAAATAAGTGGGAAGAAAGAGAACATACCTTGTTCTTCTTCCTTGGCGAATGTAGGAGCTAGAAACTCCATGGTTGAAGCTTGATTTTCGCTAGATAAGAAGCTTGATTAAGGTATGGTTTTCGATTTTTGATAATTTTACGTTTTTGAGATCGTTGCTTTTGTATTACCCGACCCATGTCTAAATTTTTGAAAATACTATGTATATAGAATTCGCCATTAACATGCTTGAATAGTTTTGATGATTTATGGTCTTAGATTAAATGTATGTTAGAGATTTACAAGTTTTGTATTGGAGTTTTGGTGATTTAGAGTATATAGGCTAAATTGAAAAGAATAAAATTGTGAAGGATTAAAATGTCAAATAGATGAAATGCATGGACACCCATGGCTATGGGGAAGGTTCGGCCTAACTATAGTGTTAGGAAATTTTGCATATTTTGAGTTTTGTGTAAATTGGACCAAATTGTAAAAATGGAAAACATTAGAGGCAAAATTGTAAATTGCTCATTTGTGTGTTTTGGGACTAAATTGAGATGAAATGCAATTAAATGAGCTAAATTTTAATTTGTTTTAGATCAAGAGCAAAGAAAAACGGAATTAGACCGGGGAAAGACGAAGGTTCTCGAATAAGCCGATTCGCACGGACTATCGACAACCGAGGTAAGTCCTGTTAATACATGTCAAGGACTAATTTGAATCTATTAAAAGTCAAAATTTTACATTTTAGGATAGAAATGTGGAAATTGCGAATGTGAATTATGGTAGTGAATTTGAAATTGTTTTGTTATATGTGAAGTGATCAAGTATGTTTGATTAGATATTCGAAAGGAATATGAAATAAAAATTGATAAATTTTAGTATCCCTTTTACCTTATGGCCGAATGTATATTGACATATTTGGTTGATGAATTATGTTGAGTAAGTAATTGGAATTGTTGAGAATGTTTAGCTATATTGACACGACTCGGGCTTTTACGCCTACTTGAGCCTTGTCTGTGATTTAAATCGGGCTTTTACGCCTAGCGTGCCTTGTGCGGTGTTACTTATCGGGCTTTTACGCCCTAGCGTGCCTTGTGCAGTGTTACTAATCGGGCTTTTACGCCTAGCACGCCTTGTGCAGTGATTTAAATCGGGCTTTACGCCTAGCGTGCCTTGTGCTTGTTACTTATCGGGCTTTACGCCAGCGTGCCTTGTGCGGTGTTACTAATCGGGCTTTACGCCTCAGCGTGCCTTGTGCGGTGTTACTAATCGGGCTTTTACACCTAGCGTGCCTTGTGCGGTGTTACTTATCGGGCTTTACGCCAGCGAGCTTGATGCTTGGTGATGTATTTTACAAAATAGAAATCAAATTTATGTTCAAGGCTAATTAAAGCAAACTTATCGAGTTAACGGCTCGGTGAGTATGTGAAGTAGGAATGAATTTCTTACTTATATGAGACAAGGAAAATCAGTAATTTATTACAAATGGCATGTGTTACGAGTGTGGAATATATACATATATATATGATTATAATATGTGTTCTCGGCTTTACTAATGAATGATATGATTGTTGTATCTTGGTCTTCTAATATGAGGATACATGACTAGGCATATTCGGCCACATGAGTGGTTGTGTAATTGATGCCATGTTTTAGTAATTGACATTTAAGTATATAAATGCATGTACCTATGATTATACGATGACATTTTGGGTTTCAAAGGTTGGTTTATAAACAAGTATTTTGATCATAAGCATGTGGGTAGAGAGATATCGCTTTCTACTTAATTCATACTTGTTAATATGGGTATGAAAATTGAAGTTTGAAAATAAGTATGAGCACAAGTCCACAAGTTGAATTATAGTAATTTAATTGTTAAAATTCAAATGTTATTTTTATGAAATTAGGACTTACTAAGCTAGCAAGCTTATCATGTGAAATGTTTCCTGCTTTTATAGTTTAGGTGCAAGCTACAAGCTCTTGAGGATCGTTAGGAAAGTCACTCACACTATCAATCTACATTTTGGGTACTCTTTCATTTTGATTTTTAAACGAAGGCATGTATAGGAAAGACTTGGTCTTTGTTTGATGAAATCTTAAGGTTCATGTATATAATAGCCATGCGAATATGGCTAAATTTTAGTTAAATACTGTTGTGTCTTGATATGTATGTTGGTTTATGATGGCAATGTTTATGCATTCTTAATCAAAGTTTAATCGCTTTTGTTAAGGAAATGTTTGTATCTGAAATGAATCCTTGAATTAGGGATGTAGGTAGGTTCGGTTAGAAGCTAGTCTTTCATAAAATGCAACAAAACAGCTTGTAGTAGCAGCAGTGATGTGAGTTATAAAAATCACCAAAAATAGGGTATATTGAATTAGAAGGTGAATGACATATAAAATTAAACCTTATTGTGTCTATTTTTACATAAAATAAACAGAGTAGGCAAAATATTTATATATTATGAGATAATTAAGTTTTAGTGAGACCTGCTCTGAATGAATTCATGAGTCGCTGTTCTGTATTGGAAAAATTGTAAAAAATTCTAAAAAACTCATTAAGGAGTATGGTTTATATGTGTAGAACCCTTAATGAGTCTATTTTTCATTGGTATAAACAAGAACATTATAGGAAATTTGTGTAATGAGATAACTGTATTTTTGTAGAGAGATGTCAGAATTGTCAAGCAGTGTAATAAGGGTAACTTTGATGAATAAACTGTACTAATTGGCCACATGAAAAATTCTGGAAAAATTATGGTGAAAATTCATATGAGTCTAGTTTCAAGAAAAATTTACAGATATAAATTTCGAGTTTTGTAACTCGAGTTATGGTCGATTTGGTCAGCATGACGCAGTTGGACAGCTTTAAAATCTTACACCCCGAGTTAATAGTCAAGTCTAGCAATGCCATGTACTCGATTCCAAGCAAGGGTTTGGGTAAGGTGTTACATTTGGTTGGTATCAGAGCTTACGGTTTAGTCGATTCTAGGACTACCGTAGCGGCGTGTGAGTCTAGCTATACATGCCTTTATTATATGTTGATAGTGTGGTGACTTCGACACTGAACTTTGTTTTATATAGTAAATGGACACCGATCCTAAAAGAGCCAGAATGATGATGGGGAGAGCGTGGCGCTGACCGTGCTCCACGGATCAGCACCGATAGACTCTCGAACTGTTTGGGTAGCCACGAAGGAGAGACTAAACAAGCCTTTTATCGATGATGAATGAGTGGTTTGCCCAATTTATTCAAAATAACCCTACTGCACTTCAACCTCCACCCCGAGTAATCCAACTCCGATCCTTCACTCCCCCGATGATAGATCCGATGAGATCTAGTAGGCCCCCAGTTGATAAAATCTAAAAATTTGGGGCCGAAGAATTTAAAGCTAATGACAATGATGACGCTGAGAGAGCCGAAATGTGGCTTGATAACACTATTCGGGTACTTGATGAGCTGTCTTGTACTCCGGATGAATGCTTGAAGTGTGCTATATCTTTACTGCGGGACACACTGCATATCACTGGTGGAATATACTAGTATCAGTGGTTCCGAAAGAAAAAGTGACATGGGATTTCTTCCACACTGAATTTCGCAAGAAGTATATTAGTCAAAGATTCATTGATCAAAAACGAAAGGAGTTCCTTGAGCTGAAACAGGGGCGAATGACCGTAACGGAATATGAAAGAAAATTTGTCGTGCTCAAATAGATATGCTAGAGAGTGTGTTTTCACCAAGCTATTATGTGTAAAAGATTTGAAGACGGCCTAAATGAAGATATAAAGATGTTTGTTGGCATTCTTGAAATTCAAGAGTTTGTAACTTTAGTTGAGAGAGCTTGCAAAGCTGAAGAGCTCGAGAAAGAGAAAAGAAAGGCTGTGATAGAAGCTAGAGACATCCGAAAAAGGTCTTCGGCAAAGTCTTTCATTCCACGCACCAAGAAGCCCAGAGATGACTACAAATCGATGTAAAGCTAATGAGATCCACCTAGACGGATCGACCTCCTATGAGCTCCCGAGCTACCTTGATAGCTAGTGTTGGTAACGCTCCACAAAATAGAGTTGAATGCAAGCACCGTGGGAAATGGCACTCGTGGAGTTGTAGATTTCATGATCGGTCTTGCTATAAATGTGGATCGCCGATCATTTTATTAGAGAGTGTCCAAGTTTCTTGAAAGGAATACGATTCGTAACACTAAGCCGAGCAACATGTCAATGCGAGGTAGACCACCCGCATATTGTGCAATGTAGGTGGTAGTCGAAAGGAACGAAGAACACTACAGATCGATCGAGGCTAGAGCTTGGCTAGAGCATATCTTTGCACGAGCTAGAGAGGATGCTTCCTCCCGACGCCATTACTAGGTATTTTCACTCTTTATGATACTACCGTAATTGCACTAATCGATCCCGGTTCGACTCATTCTTATATGTGTGAAACTTTAAAATTTGGCAAGACTCTGCTAGTTGAGTCTACCGAGTTTGTGATTCGTGTGTCCAACCCTTTGGGTAGATGTGTGCTTGTTAATAAAGTGTGTAGAGGTTGCCCGTTGATGATTCGAGATTATTGCTTTCCAGCTGATTTAATGTTGTTGCCCTTTGACGAATTTGATATAATCTTGGGTATGGATTGGTTAACTTCGCATGAGGCAGTAGTGGATTGTAAAAGAAAGCTTATCGATTTGAAATGTCGAAACGGTGAGACCATCGAATTAAATCCTGTGACATAAATGGGTTGCCTACAGCAATATCTTCAATGTTAGCCCAAAAGTATGTGAGAAAAGGTGTGAAGCTTATTTGGCCTATGTAATCGGATAATAAAATGTCCGAGAAACAAATTGAATCAGACGGTTGTATGTGAATACCCCGATGTGTTTCTCAAGAACTACCGGTTTACCCTCAAAGACGAGAGATTGAGTTTGGCATTGAGTTAGTACCGGGTGCGGCTCCGATTTCGATAGCTCCGTACCAAATGGCACCTATTGAATTAAAAGAATTGAAAGCGCAGTTGCAAGAGTTGACAGATAAGGGCTTCGCGCGACCGAGTTTCTCTTCGTAGGGTGCACCGGTTTTATTTGTGAAAAAGAAAGATGGAACTATGCGAATGTGTATCAACTACAGACAACTAAATAAGGTAACCATAAAGAATAAGTACCCGTTACCTCGGATTGATGATTTATTTGATCAATTGAAGGGGGCTTTAGTGTTTTCGAAAATAGATTTGAGATCGGGCTATTATCAGTTGCGAGTCAGAGATTCAGATGTGCCAAAGACTGCATTTCGAACGAGGTACGGACACTATGAGTTTTTGGTTATGCCTTTTGGACTCACTAATGCACCTGCTGTTTTTATGGATCTAATGAACCGGGTCTTCCGACAGTTTTTGGATCGGTTTGTAGTAGTGCTTATTGATGATATACTTATCTACTCTAAAAATGAAACGGAACATGCTGAGCATTTGAGATTAGTACTACAAACTTTGAGGGATCAACGATTGTATGCAAAGTTTAGTAAGTGCGAGTTCTGGACAAATGAAGTTAATTTCTTGGGTCATGTTGTTTCGGTGTCAGGTATTCGGGTGGATCCAAACTAAATAGCGACCATACTCGATTGGAAACCACCAAAGAATGTTTCGAGATCCAAGTTTCCTAGGCTGGCGGGTATTACAGACGATTTGTAAAAGGTTTTTCGTTATAGCTACAACCGATTAACGAGACTACGTAAAGATGTCAAATTTGAGTGGTGGAAAGGTGTCGTAAAAGTTTTGAGCGGTTGAAAGCCTTTTGACCGAAGCCCCAGTGTTAACTCATTTGAATCGGGTAAAGAATTTACTATTTTAGTGATGCTTCCTTGAATGGGTTGGGTTGTGTTTTAATGCAAGAAGGCAAGGTGATAGCCTACGCTCGAGACAATTGAAGCCGCATGAGAAAAATTATCCAATTCACGATCCGGAGTTAGCGACCATTGTGTTCGCATTAAAATTTGGCGCCACTACTTATTTGGCGAAAAATGTCATATTTATTCAGATCACAAAAGTTTGAAGTATTTGATGACTCGTAAAGACTTAAACTTGAGACAACGCAGATGGTTAGAATTGTTGAAAGACTATGAATTAGTGATTGACTACCATCCGGGAAAGCTAATGTTGTTGCGTGATACGTTAAGTCGAAAATCATTATTTACTCTTCGTGCATTGAACGACGGGTGACTATGTCGATGATGGTTCGATCTTAGCCGAAGTTACAAGCAAGACCGATGGTCATTCAACAGATTTGTGATGTCTGTAAAGTTGACAAAAGTTGATTGCTATTTGGAGTCGATTGTGGAAGTGGTACGTAATCAAATTTTCGATTGATGCAAATGATTGTTTGAATTATAAAGGCCGATTGTGTGTTCCAAAGAACTCGATTTGATGAGATGATCTGTGTGAGGCCCATAGTGGTCGACTATCGATACACCCGGTAGCACTAAAATGTATAACGATTTGAAGCAATTCTATTGGTGGCTCGGCATGAAACGGATATATCCAAGTTTGTTTCTAAGTGCTTAATGTCAACAAGTAAAAGTCGAGCATCAGTACCGTCCGGACTACTTCAACCAATCATGATACCGAATGGAAATGGGATAGAATTGCAATGGATTTTGTATCCGGTCTTCCTATGACACCGAGTAAGAAGGATGCAGATGGGTTATCGTTGATAGGTACTAAATCACTCATTTTATACCCAGACGTCATCGACTATTCATCGGATAAACTTGCCGAATCTGTATGTGTCACAGATTGTAAGGTTGCACGGTGTACCAAGTTCCATTGTTTCAGATAGAGACCGAGATTCACATCGCGGTTTTGGAAGAGATTGCAAGATGCTCTAGGTACTAAACTCCATTTTAGTATGACTTTCCATCCGCAATCGAATGGCCACCGGGCGGACTATTTTGATACTTGAGGACATGCTGAGGTGTTGCGTTCTCGAGTTTGAAGGTACGTGGGAACGATACCTACCTTTGGTTGAATTTGCTTATAATAATAGTTTCCAATCTAGCATAAAATGGCGCCTTACGAAGCCTTATATGGGAGAAAATGTCGACACCGCTGTAATGGATCGAGCTCGGTGAAAACAAGATACATGGGGTTGATTGGATTAAAGAAATGTAATGAAGGTGGTACTTATCGAAATAATTTGAAAGTCGCCGGATCGTCGGAAGTCTTATGCCGATTTGAAGCGTAAGGATATTAAATTTAGGTCGAGATCGGGTGTTCTTAAAAGTTTCTCCGTGGAAGAAAATACTCGATTTGGCCGGAAGGCAAGTTGAGTCCGAGATTTATCGGACCGTATGAAATCATTGAGCGCATAGGGCCTGTTGCTTATCAATTGAAGCGCCCTTGACTTAGAAAAGATACACAATGTATTTCACGTTTCGATGCTTCGCATAAATACTGATCGGATCCGTCCCATGTGATCACCCGCCGAGATTGAAATTGATCCGATTTGACCTATGATGAGGAACCGATCCAGTATCTTAGCTCGGAAACCAAAGAGTTAAGAAATAAAAGAGTTCCATTAGCAAAGATTCTATGGAATCGTCACACGAGTTGAAGAGGCTACGTGGGAGCCTCAAGAGTCAATGAGGCAACAATATCCGAACTTATTTAACGGTAAAATTTTCGAGGACGAAAATTCTTAAGGGGAGAGTTGTAATGCATCAAATTTGACCCAAATCGAACGGTGGTTTCGGGACCACGAATCCGAGCCCAGAAATGTTCTAATACTTTATTTCATGTCTATTATATGTGAATGAAAATGTGAAAGTTTCATAGAAAAATTTTATCGTTTAAGTGCTTAATTTGATAAAAAGGATTTAATCGAGAAAAGCGTAAAAGTTGTATGCTAGAGAGTAAGGTACTAATTTGATTGTGGCTTTTTAAGTGGGTGTACTAAAAGGGCAATTGGCCCATGTACAACTAGGGAAACGGCAATGGGCCTTTCTAATTTCAAATTATATGTTATTTTAGCCTATTATATGTTATGTTAATATATTAGTAAATAAGGTAAATTATATGTGTTAATATAACAATAAATAATGAAAATAAGTGGGAAGAAAGAGAACATACCTTGTTCTTCTTCATTGGCGAATGTAGGAGCTAGAAACTCCATGGTTGAAGCTTGATTTTCGCTAGATAAGAAGCTTGATTAAGGTATGGTCGGTTTTTGGTTTTGATAATTTTTACGCTTTTGAGATCGTTGCTTCGTGTATTACCCGACCCATGTCTAAATTTTTGAAAATACTATGTATATAGAATTCGCCATTAACATGCTTGAATAGTTTTGATGATTTATGGTCTTAGATTAAATTTTGTTAGAGATTTACAAGTTTTGTATTGGAGTTTTGGTGATTTAGAGTATATAGGGCTAAATTGAAAAGAATAAAATTGTGAAGGATTAAAATGTCAAATAGATGAAATGCAGGGACACCCATGGCTATGGGGAAGGTTCGCCTAACTATAGTGTTAGGAAATTTTGCATATTTTGAGTTTTGTGTAAATTGGACCAAATTGTAAAATGGAAAACATTAGAGGCAAAATTGTAAATTGCCCATTTGTGTGTTTTGGGACTAAATTGAGATGAAATGCAATTAAATGAGCTAAATTTTAATGTGTTTTAGATCAAGAGCAAAGAAAAACTAATTAGACCAGGGAAAGACGGAGGTTCTCGAATAGCCAGATTCGCACGGACTATCGACAACCGAGGTAAGTCCTGTTAGTACATGTCAAGGGACTAATTTGAATCTATTAAAAGTTGAAATTTTACATTTTTAGGATAGAAATGTGGAAATTGCCGAATGTGAATTATGGTAGTGAATTTGAAATTGTTTTGTTATATGTGAAGTGATCAAGTATGTTTGATTAGATATTCGAAAGGAATATGAAATAAAAATTGATAAATTTTAGTATCCCTTTTACCTTATGGCCGAATGTATATTGACATATTTGGTTGATGAATTATGTTGAGCAAGTAATTGGAATTGTTGAGAATGTTTAACTATATTGACACGACTCGGGCTTTTACGCCTAGCAGGCCTTGTGCCGGTGATTTAAATCGGGCTTTTACGCCTAGCAGGCCTTGTGCCGGTGTTACTTATCGGGCTTTTACGCCTAGCAAGCCTTGTGCCGGTGTTACTAATCGGGCTTTTACGGCCAGCGAGCCTTGTGCGATGATTTAAATCGGGCTTTTACGCCAAGCGAGCCTTGTGCCGATGTTACTTATCGTGCTTTTACGCCTAGCGTGCCTTGTCTTGGTGTTACTTATCGTGCTTTTACGCCTAGCGTGCCTTGTGCTCGTGTTACTTATCGAGCTTTACGCCTGTTGTGCTTGATGCCGGTGATGTATTTTACAAAATTGAAATCGAAATTTATGTTCAAGGCTAATTACTGAGCAAACTTATCGAGTTAACGGCTCGTGTGAGTATGTGAAGTAGGAATGAATTTCTTACTTATATGAGACAAGGAAAATCAGTAATTTATTACAAATGGCATGTGTTACGAGTGTGGAATATATACATATATATATATATATGTATATATATGATTATAATATGTGTTCTCGGCTTTACTAATGAATGATATGATTGTTGTATCTTGGTCTTCTAATATGAGGATACATGACTAGGCATATTCGGCCACATGAGTGGTTGTGTAATTGATGCCATGTTTTAGTAATTGACATTTAAGTATATAAATGCATGTACCTATGATTAAACGATGATATTTTGGGTTTCAAAGGTTGGTTTATAAACAAGTATTTTGATCATAAGCATGTGGGTAGAGAGATATCGCTTTCACTAATTCATACTTGTTAATATGGGTATGAAAATTAAAGTTTGAAAATAAGTATGAGCACAAGTCCACAAGTTGAATTATAGTAATTTAATTGTTAAAATTCAAATGTTATTTTTATGAAATTAGGACTTACTAAGCTAGCAAGCTTATCATGTGAAATGTTTCCTCATTTTATAGTTTAGGTGCAAGCTACAAGCTCTTGGGATCGCTCGGAAAGTCACTCACACTATCAATCTACATTTTGGGTACTCTTTCATTTTGATTTTTAAACGAAGGCATGTATAGGAAAGACTTGGTCTTTGTTTGATGAAATCTTAAGGTTCATGTATATAATAGCCATGCGAATATGGCTAAATTTTTAGTTAATCTATTTGTTGTGTCTTGATATGTATGTTGGTTTATGATGGCAATGTTTATGCATTCTTAATCAAAGTTTAATCGCTTTTGTTAAGGAAATGTTTGTATACTGAAATGAATCCTTGAATTAGGGATGTAGTTAGGTTCGGTTAGAAGCTAGTCTTTCATAAAATGCAACAAAACAGATTGTAGTAGCAGCAGTGATGTGAGTTAGAAAAATCACCAAAAATAGGGTATATTGAATTAGAAGGTGAATTAGATATGAAATTAAACCTTATTGTGTATATTTTTACATAAAAGAAACAGAGTAGGCAAAATATTTATATATTATGAGATAATTAGGTTTTAGTGAGACCTGCTCTGAATGAATTCATGAGTCACTGTTCTGTTTTGGAAAAATTGTCAAAATTGTACAAAAATCATTAAGAATCATGGTTTATATGTGTAGAACCCTTAATGAGTCTATTTTCATTGGTATAAACAAGAACATTATAGAAAATTTGTGAAATGAGATAACTGTATTTTTGTAGAGACAGGTCAGAATTGTCAAGCAGTGTAATAAGGGTAACTTTGATGAATAAACTGTACTAATTGGCCACATGAAAAATTCTGGAAAAATTATGGTGAAAATTTATATGAGTCTAGGTTCAAGGAAAATTTACTGATCTAAATTTTGAGTTTTTTAACTCGAGTTATGGTCAATTTGGTCAGCATGACGCAGTTGGACAGCTTTAAAATCTTACACCCTGAGTTAATAGTCAAGTCTAGTAATGCCATGTACTCGATTCCGGCAAGGGTTTCGGGTAAGGGGTGTTACAGACCCGTATCCCCATGTCATACAAAACATTCCAAATTCTTGATTCACATTCTTATAGTTTCATATGTGTGTCAAAACAGATATTTATCATAATCCTAGTAAGAGTAGGAAAACGTACCTGAGTACTTTGTACCATAGCATGGTACTTTAGCCATATTCACATTCTTATAAACATGCTCATATTAAATATTGCCATAAATCTTAGTAAAAGATAGTGTGGGGTACACACCTGGTTAACTTAGTGAATTCACTCCAAATCCCGAGAACCCGATCTACTGATTTAGATCTCAATTCCTACATTTGGTCAATCACTTTGATGTTTAGCAAAGTCTATTCGGCTATGAGATTAAATCCCGACGGATCATTGCGACAGAAATCTTACCTTACTGCCGATTTGTTTCTCAAACAAATCATGAAACTTTATGATGCTTCTTTATTGCAATCGACTATACCCTTAACCATTGAACTAGTTAGTTTCAGCTTTTTAAACAAATAAGAAATAGATCTAGATACCAAACTAGGCCTTAGCCGAATGTGTAAGTACACTTACCTTACGATTCTCAAATCTCGAAAACACCACTTGACTATGGAGATGTCGAAATCCCTATACACATATGTTAGATCCGATTTCAAACACTTAAAACATGTTCAATGGCCTTTGGCCGAATACATGACTTACCTTAAATCCTTGAAATCCCGAAGATCTTCCTTCTAGAAATCAACAATAGGCCAAAATCCCGAATGACCCTTCATAGTTTCGGCCATAAAATAATATGAGGATTAGTTCCTGAATTTCGACATGCCTAAATGAAGTAGAATGGAAATCAAACTTGATCTTACCCTTAGTCACCAAGTTGACAGCACCTTTGCTTAACTCCTCAAGGAATTTCGACTAAGGCTAGAAGGGACTTATTTTCGGCTTTTGGAAGATTATGAAAAGAAAAGAATAAGTTGATCACTTTCGGCAATGGAGATGGTTAAAGTTTCGGCTATCACAAGGGTATTTCGGCTTTGGAAAAATAAAAGAAGAAGAGGAGATGCACTTAGAGAATTTGGCAAAGGTAAGAGAAGAAAGAAAGAATGATGAATGGCCTTATTTTCCCTTTCAAATAAATTACTACCCCAAGAGTCCCTATTCGCCAACTCCCCTTTCCTCATCAAATCCCTTATTTTTCTCCTTATCCCTTTATTTAAAAATTAATACAATTAATCCATCATTTATCCCCTTATCAAGCTGAATTTTAAAAAGGATTAAACTCCTCCCTTTAGTGCCTTACTGCCGTCCAACACTATCTTCCTTGTAGCAAAAATAAAACTTTTATTTGCTTCCCTTGTGACTCGATCCTAGGTCCTTCCTCATAGCCCATGGCGTCATTTCCAGAGGCCCTAAGTGGCACCTCCAAGCCACTTTTCCAAGCCCATTTGTGTGTCATATTTTCCCTACATTTTCTCTTAAGGCCCTATCAACCTAGCTTCCTCTTAAAGCTTAAAACATAATATTTTCTAAATTCTTAAGTTCACAAACATTCATAAATACACATTCAAACTCACAATGACATGCTATTTCACACATTTTAACAATAATGCATAAGCCCAATTTCAGGATATTACAGGGTGGTTTGCCCCGTGGTGACACATTGCTCGGTTTAGTGTTCTTAGTAGTATTTTGCTCGGCTAGAATCGGACACTCTCAAATAAAATGATCTGACGATCCACATTTAAAACAAGACCGATCACGGAATCTACAACTCCCAGAATGCCATTTTCCACAATTCTTGCACTCAATCCGATCCTGTTGAACATTGTCAACACTAGCCATCGAAGTGGCTCGAGAACTCACAGGAGGTCGATCTCGTCTAGACAGGTCAGGAGTAGTCTTATGTCGGTTAAAGCCATCTCTGAGCTTCTTAGATGTTGAATGGAAAGTTTTACTCAACGATCTTTTACGAGTGTCTCTAGCTTCTGTCTCAGCCTTTCTTTTCTCTTTTCTGAGCTCTTCAGCTTTGCAAGCTCTCTCGACCAGTACCACAAACTCTTTAATCTTAAGAATGCCCACAAGTAACTTTATGTCTTCATTCAAACCATCTTCAAATCTTCTGCACATAATGGCTTCAGAAGAAACACACTCTCTAGCATATCTGCTGAGTCGACAAATTTCCGCTCATATTCTATCACGGTCATTCGCCCCTGTTTCAGTTCAAGAAATTCTTTACATTTTTGATCAATGAATCTCTGGCTGATATATTTCTTTTGGAACTCAATCTGGAAGAAGTCCCAAGTCACTTTTTCTTTTGGAACTACTGATACTAGTGTTTTCCACTAATGGTAGGCAGAGTCCTGAAGTAGAGATATAGTAGACTTTATGCATTCCTCTGAAGTTCAGGATAACTCATCAAGTACCCGAATGGTATTATCAAGACACATCTCAGCTCGCTCAACGTCATCATCATTATCTTTAAATTCTTCGGCCCTATATTTTCTGATTTTATCAACAGGAGGCCTACTAGATCTCATCGGATCTATGATCGGGGGTGCTGAAGGTACCGAGGTTGTATTATTCAGGGGTGGAGGTTGTTCTACAGCTGGATTATTCTGAACAAACTAGCTAAACTGTTCATTCATTATCTGTAGAAGGCTTGTTTAGCCTCCCCCTCATGGCTACCCGAAACTGGTCGAGAGTCTATTGGCGCTGATTCGCATGCACGATCAGTCGCTACCCTCTCTACATCATCAGCTATGGCTCTGTCAGGATCGAAATCCATTTACTATATAAAACACAATTCAGAATGTTAGAAGTCATCGGACTATCAAATATACATTAAAGGCATGTATAACTAGACTCTCACGTTTTACGATGGTCCTAGAATCGACTAAACCATAAGCTCTGATACCAATCAAATGTAACACTCCTAACCCGTATCCGTCGCTAGATTAGGGTTACGGGCATTACCGGATAAGCCATAACTTCTGCTCAAACGATTAAATCTTAGCTAAACATCTTTATCAAATAATTCATTATAAACAGACAAATCACACATGTATAATACATGCTTAATACTTTAATCCAAATCATATACAATATAATCATCAACGAACACAAAATGACCCTGAAATGTACATTACTACAATGTCACACAACAATCCCCATTCCGTATACCACATTCGATAAGTTGGTCTTAATATGTGAAGTTTATAAACAAGTAAACCATTTGTAACTGATTAATAAAGTAATCCCATTTCAAAAGTCAATTCATTTTAATTACTAATGAAAACAAACCCTATGATCAAAACTTTATGCTATATGGTCAAGATACATAAGTTCATTACATTATCATAAACACAATTAATAGCTTTAGCAGATTATACCAGAACATATTGCATAACATGTTTCATGTTTCATAAAATAATTAAGGTTAACACACATACAAAATTTTCAATTGATACCTATCCAATACCAACTTGTCTTCCATACATAACTCAACTATGACCATATATAAGCATCTGTATAGACCTTGCATCGTAATAACATAAACATATAAAACATTCGATGATTACAATTCATATGTCTCAACCTCAAACTAGCACAAGATTAAAGCCATTTTGAATGGCCATATTACTTATAAAACAAAATCTTCAACCCAAACATGAACGTTATCCATCATGTACATATTAAACCCAAAGCACATACAACCATCTTAGCCGCAAACAAACCCTCTATACAACATTCATCAACCTAGATATGCATGAACAGGCCAGGTATAAATTTTCCACGAAACAAACACATTAAGTATTCAACCATTCACACATATAACTAAGCTTAACTTTCGAATTCCAACTATTATGTCATAGAGCATAAAAAAAAAACTTAAGTTAACCAAAGGAAATAAGCCTTTTTCAGAAGGCTAGGCCATACCAAAATACAAGCCAAAACTCATTGGTTTTACAACTTAGTCTAATCTATACATGCCTTTGATTCAAAAACCAAGTATATATGTACCAAAAAGGGATTGATAGTGTGGTTGATTCCTCTGACGATCCTTAGAGCCCGTAGCTTGAATGAAATCTATAAAACAGAGGAAACATATCACACAAGTAAGCTTACTAGCTTAGTAAGTCTTAAGCAACATGTTAGAACTTATGGTTATTCATATAATTATGAATTCATAACTAATATTGAAACCTTCTTATAAAAGCTTATAGATATTAATATAGTCCCTCAAAGCCGAATATATATACTTTTTCCTAATAATAAGAATCACAATTTCACCCATATCACCTTTAATGCGCAACTCATCGAATCCATGCAAAGTTTTAATACAATTTCTACCTCTATTTGAATTGATTTCAAATGCCATGTTCATAATTACCACATAATTCCCATCGATTAACTATGCAAACATACTCATAATCCTCACATATTACACTTAACTGAATGGCCAAATCTCAATAATACAACCAAGATTATATACCAATATATATAAAACACTTTGTTAATTAGATCATATACACATATCATAATCTTGCAAAATGTTTTCCTTATAAAATATTTTACCAACACCAACTAGTGGTAGAACAACTTACCTCATTTCTCACAACTATAAAGCTTACACATACCTGAACATTTATTTTCTTTAAGTAAATAATTTCCACCTTGTCAATGGTTTACGAAATCTTTCATTTAATATAAATCATCGGCATTAAGCCTGCTAGGCTACAAAGCCCAAAATTCATCACCGGCACAAGGCCTGCTAGGTATAAGGCCCGATATAAATCACTGGCACGTGGCCTGCTAGGCATAAACCCCAATATAAATCATCAACACATGGCCTGCTAGGCATAAAGCTCGATATAAATCACCGGCACATGGCCTGTTAGGCATAAAGCTGGAATATGACACCGGCACAAGGCCTGCTAGGCTCAAAGCCCGAATACCAATATAATTAATCCTTCAATTCATATTTCATAATGCTAACTTCACAACAACCTGTATATCACCTATTATATTCACACATCAAACCAAATACACTTATTCACATCACATTAAATAAATTTACAATCAAGCCAATTTAGTACCTTTGCATTCGGCTACTTCATATATTCATCGTAAAAGTATTCAAATTTCATCATTCATTAGATTTATAAATTCTTATTTAACGTATATTCGCTTAAGAACTTACCTCAATTGTCAACAGACCGCGTAAACCAGCTATTCGATAACCTTTGTCTTTCCCCGATCCAAATCCGTTTTTCTTTGTTCTTGATCTTGAATTTAGGCTTAGAATTGCCAAAAATCAAAGAGTTTCAAAGCTTCTTTCTTCCCCAACATTCAGCCAAAGATGACATGAAAAGATGATGGCGTATTTTTTTTTTTGATATTTTAACATATAAGTTAAGTAATTCTTTAATTACCAATTGAACCTTTCAAACAAAATAAAACTAATATATAACTTAAGGTTAGTTATGAAAAATGCCACCAATTAACTTAAAAATGGGATAATTTCCCTTTTAATGCCTCATATTAAAAGGCCATCATCATTCTAGCACTTTTCACTATAGTTTGCAACTTTTACTTTTTATGCGATTAAGTCCTTTTTCTAAATTAAACATATAAACTATTAAATTTTTCTACGAAACTTTTGCACACATAAATTCACATATAATAAACATGAAATATAATATTTAAATATTTATCAGACTTAGATTTGTGGTCCCAAAACCACCGTTCTGATTAGGGCCAAATTCGGTCTATTACAATCACACTGCATCACTGGGTTTACTTGCAAAAAACAACATAGACTATCAATCTTTTTATTTAACAGTTCTACCTACCTAATTTGATAGCATGGTTACTGCGTCGAGGTTAAATACACTGGCGCTTTTCGCTGGTTTTGTCCTCATAACTTGCCACTGATAGTTTTTCGGTGACATCTCTTCAATGAATTTGTAGGCAGCTTTAAGTGTTTTGTTGTTCAGGGTACCGCTGGCAGCTGAATCGATTAATTGCCTAGTTGAAGGGTTCACACTGTTGTAAAAGGTTTGAACCTGTAGCCATAATGGTAACCCGTGGTGAGGGCACCTTCTCAGTAGATCCTTGTATCTCTCCCATGCATCGTAAAGTGTTTCTAAATCCATCTGCACAAAAGAAGAGATATCATTCCTCAACTTAGCCGTTTTAGTCGGCGAAAAATATTTTAATAAAATTTTTCGATCATTTGTTCCCACGTAGTGATTGATCATCGTGGTAACGAGTTCAACCACTGTTTAGCTTTATTCCTAAATAAAAAGGGAAATAACCGAAGACGAATGGAATCATCAAAAACGCCATTTATTTTGAAAGTGCCGCAGAATTCCAAAAAATTTGCTAAGTGGTTGTTTGGATTTTCATCCTGCAAACCATCAAACTGAACAAACTATTGTATCATTTGTTTAGTGTTAGGTTTTAGTTCAAAATTATTTGTAGCAACAGTAGGTCTAGCAATACTAGATTCAGTTCCTATTAAATTAGGTTTAGCATAATCATACATAGTACGAGGGGCAAGATTTTGATACACCGGGTTTGCTACCACCAGAGGAGGTAGCTGATTATTATCAGCCATCCCTTCGGTAGTATCGGGATCATTTTCTTTCTCTTCTTCTATGTACTGTGGGCTTCGCCTTCTTTCCCTACGATTTCTGCGAATGGTACCTTCTATATCACTGTCAAAAATCAAGGGTCCTTTCGGGTTCCTTCTAACCATAAAGTAGAGGTACCTACCAAAAACGAATAAAAGAAATTAGTAAAGTTAAAAATAAAATAAATATAAATTGTGATAAAATGGCTAAAGTAATAAAAATCAAGTGTTCCTAATATCTTAGTCCCCGACAACGGCGCCAAAAACTTGATGGAAGCTTGAAACAACTATTATTTCGACAAAGGCAAGCACACCTATCTAACAGTAGTATAGTTGTGGTGAGTCTAGAATATCGTATCCTCAAGGACCAAGAGTACTTAGTAATAACTATCTTTTTATTATCTAGCCTAGTAATTAGAGGGGATTTATTTTTAATCTAAAATTTAACTAATTAATTTAACTAACTTATGAACTTGACAGGGAATAAACTGGGAAAATACTTTGGACAACTTATATGAGATGGACGACACCTAAGGAAGAATCCACCTAGACTTCACTTATTACTTTTGATTCATGGGATTTATTCACTTGACTTAATCCGTGAAAATCCCTGAATTATATTAATACCTCTTTCGAGGCTACTAACAACTGAATCTAGGTTGATTAATTGAAATCTCTTTCTAATTAAAACCCCTATTGTCACTTTAATTCCATCTTTGGATTATCATATTAGGTTTGACCCTAATCCGGTAGATTTTCGTCGCACTATTTTTAGGGCTGCAATCAACTCCGCTTAATTGTGTTGATCTACTCTTAAATAAGGACTTTTGCTCCATTGAACAAGCACATTCGACTTGAGTCAATAATCTGAATTATCAAAATAAGAATAAAACTCACAATTAAGAATAAGCACAAGTATTTATCTCAAAAATAAAATAATAATAAGATCTGTCATAGGTTTCATCTCCTTAGGTATCTAAGGGATTTAGTTCATACTAGATGAGGAAAATAACATAAAATAGGGAAAACCAAAAAACATAATGAAAACCTAAAACTTTTAAAAAACTTGATGGGAGATCTTCAGTCTTGATGGAGATCCTTCTCCTAAGCCATTCCCGACAGCTGTCTTGGAGTATTTTCTCCTTTCTACTCCGCGTCTATTCGACGTCCTATCAACTCTCCATTTAAGTTGCCTCCTAGGGTGTTTATATAGGCTTTAGAACACCTCTATTTGCCCACAAGTATCCTAATCCGAATGAAACTCTTCTTTGCTGCGGTAAGGACACGCCCATATGAATCGAGTCCAGGCTGTGTTCGAGTCTGCTAAGTGGCACGGCCGTGTGGTGAACTCCAGGCTGTGTTGATTTCTAATGTACGCCTATTTTGTCCCTTTTTGGGCCGTTTCTTGTTCTTTTTGACTTCCTAGGCTCTCCTGAGTATAAAACATGAAATTAAAGGATTAGGATCATCGAATTCATCAAATCTAATGAATATTCATCAAAAATTAAGCCAAGCATGAGGTTAAAATATGTGTAAATTACGGTTTATCAAATTTGTATATAATAATAGTTTTCAATCAAGTATTCAAATGGCTCCGTATAAAGCTCTATATGGTTGTAGATGTCATCACCTATATGTTGGATTGAATTGAACGAAAGAAAAATAATTGGGCCAGAGTTAATTCAAGAAATAGAGGATACTGTTAAGAAGATTTGAGATAGATTGAAAGTAACTTTCGATAGACAGAAGTCATATGCAGACTTGAAACATCAGGATATTGAGTACTTTGTTGGTGATAAAGTATTTCTTAAAGTATCGCCTTGGAAGAAAAACTTTGAGATTTGGTCGAAAACGAAAATTGAGTCCTTGTTTTACTAGGCCGTATAAGATTGTGGAAAGAGTTGGGCCAGTTGCTTACCGTTTAGCCTTACCTCTAGAATTATATATTATTCATGATGTTTTTCAAGTATGGTATCGTTTGGACCCCTCTCATGTTATTTTGACAAAGGATATTAAAACCCAACCAAATTTATCATACGAAGAAGAACCGGTTGAGATTTTAACACGATAAGTAAAAGAGTTACATAATAAACGGGTTCCATTAGTAAAAGTGTTATGGAGAAGTCATAATATCGAATAGGCAATTTGGGAACCATAATAAACAATTAGATCGTAGTACTCCTACCACTTTTCAGGTAAATTTTGAGGATGAAATTTATGAAGGGGGAAAAATGTAATGACCCGAAATTTACAGTTATCGAAAAGTGTATTTTTGGGTCTCCATTTTTGTAAAATGGATTCATAAATATTTATTAAAAATATTTAAGAAGTTAGTTGTATCGTTAACTAAGTTTTTTCTTGGTGAATTAACTTGAATTAAGGTTAATTAGATGAAAGGACTAGATTGCATTGTAACATCCCAAATTTGGGCCTAGTATGATTGGGCCCAATGGGCCTTGGGCGTAGTAGCGGTTAAAATTTTTTAGAATAAGAGAACGATTTTAATGCAAGTTGGATCTAGTAGGTTAGTGATTTTGGAAGGTTAGGGGACTTCTATGAAGTCTTAGGATCAAACTTGGGCTTTAGGAAAATTTTTATTTTAAGTGAATAAAACCCAAGGAGTTAGTAGGTAGGCTTT
Organism: Gossypium rotundifolium; assembly: GCA_025506655.1. Classification (NCBI taxonomy): domain Eukaryota; kingdom Viridiplantae; phylum Streptophyta; class Magnoliopsida; order Malvales; family Malvaceae; genus Gossypium; species Gossypium rotundifolium. Next base: position 79,598,491 of record CP106723.1, read on the forward strand.
CAGAATAAAATGTGGAGAAAATGACACAAGTGGAGTGTGTGGTGTAGTGGAAAAGCGATGCCACATAAGAGGCAAGGGTGATGCCAAAAGAAAGGAAGGAGGTTCAAGGTTCAAGTCTTGGCACTTGCATTTTGGCTTTTTTTAAGTGAACTTGGAATTTGGCCATAGGTTTATATTTAGTTGCACATGGTTTTAGACACAAGAAAGTGAGTGGTTTAGTGGCAATGCATCATTAAGGTTACAATAGAGCTTGGGTTTGAATCTCATGACAAGCAAGGAGTATTATTTTGCGGATTGGACGGCAAGAGTTTGAGTTGGATTTAAACTCTACTGACGGAGGGATCCCACATCGGAAAGATACAAAGAAGGAAGGTGAGAAGCTAGCTATATATAGAGCTATCTAGGAGGAGAGTTAGCATATATCTGGTTGGCGTTGAACGTAATAGTGCTCAGAGCACGGTTTAGCATCTTCAGATTCCTATCAGGTGTGTATTCTCTCTACTCTAGTTGTAGAGTGGCAAATGCCAAAATACCGATCACACGACGATGGTAGCCACACGAGCGTGTGAGCGCACGTGTGGAAGCTTCAATGCAATAGTTGAGGCCACCATGAGTATTCTTGTGGCTGTGGACTATTGGGCCATAATGGCCCGAAAGTGGCCAAGTGGGCCCAATGGCCCGGGGCCTATAGGAGTAAATTGTATGATTGAGTAGTAGATAGTGAATTAGACTATGTGAATCTCATATATGTGGCTAGGTTTGGGCTAAAAGGGCCATACGAGTGTGTGGGCCCACTTGGGCCGATAATGGGCCTTAAGCCCATTCGTATCATTATCATTGTTTAGAATACTTGAGTTGTTCGAGGCGACAGTAGACCTTCTATTGGGTCGTTGATATCATGGTTTGTAAAATTACCGAAATACCTCTGGTTTGCAAAATTATCGAAATACCCTAATTTGTAAAATTACCAAAATACTCCTGGTTTGTAAAATTACCGAAATGCCCATTATTTGTAAAATTATCAAATACCCTAATTTGTGAAATTACAAAAATACCCCTGGTTTGCAAAATTACTGAAATACCACTTGTTTGCAAAATTATCGAAATACCTCTAGTTTGTAAAATTACCGAATTACCCTTGGTAGGTAAATTACTAAAATACCCTTAGTGGGTAAAATTACCATTATACCCTTAGTGGTTGATTAGCGTGATTGTGTGTATGTTCACACTTTAATTTAGCGATTTTCATTATTAACTGTGTTGGTTGAAAGCCAAAATGACTGTTTAAATAGTCAAGATACCCTTGTGGGTAAACTTGGCGACACTGGGTAAGTACCTACAGGTCTACTTTTGATTATATGAATGTATGATATAATTCACCATTGTGTTTTGGGAGCATGTTTGCATTCATATTATTATCCCAATATGTGTATGGGCCTGGGATATGATATGCACAGGGGAAGTGTGATTCTAAGACTGTCACCAGTGGTTTGGTACCACAGTGGGTTTGCCCCACATAATTTATCAAGTGACTATGTCTCCGTGGTTTGGTACCACAGTGGTTTGGCACTACATAGTTTATTTCTGTGACTCATCCCAGTGGTTTGGTACCATAGTGGGTTGGCCCCACATATATATTATCAGGGATTATCACCAGTGGTTTGGTACCATAGTGGGTTGGCCCCACATATTATATTTAGTGACTCTGTCACCAGTGGTTTGGAACCACCGGTGGTTTGGTACCATAGTGGCTTGGTGCCACGGGTGTTTGGCTGATTCAAGTGATGTAGAGGATGGAAAATTAGGTTGGGCTAGGCTACATTGCATACATGTTTAATATGTTGTATTGTGTGGGCTAGGGCCCAATGGGCATCTGTGGGGTTAGAGCCCAGATTCCGTTTAATGGGGATTTACACACTGAGTCCCGGTGACTCACCCCTATGCTTAGTTTTACAGGTAATCATTAGATCGTGGATTTGGGAGCCAAGGCGGACTTGTGATGGCCATGAGATGTTTTTCTCATAAACTCGTTTCTCTTCTTGAAACTTATTTTTAATTGGGATTTTGGCTATGTAATAAGGCCGCTATAACTTTAATTTGGGTTTTGAATTAATACTGATGATGCATATTTTATAAATTGTAGAATATGGGTTTTTTTTTCTAAGAATTAAAAATCATAAACAAATAGTTTTCAAAGTGTTAACAAATGATGGCGAACGACTAATTAATTTGGGAATTTCTCTTAAAACAACAAACACTGATTTCAAAATATCACGCTTCGGAATGCACCTAGTTTTTGGTTTTCGTATTGCAAAACCTGACTTCAACTAATAGTTCTTTGAAATAGGAGTTGGTAAGAAACTCTTTAAGCAAATATTATTTTCAAGTTATAAACACAAACTGAAAAGGTTTCAAAACTGCGATAATTCTTTAAAATTCCAAAATTCTTTTAAACAACCTTTCCCTGTGACTACTAGATCTAGTTGTAATGTCTAGGCTGAGTTTGGGGTGTTACAATTGTGGTATCAGAGCTAGGTTGCAAAACTCGACTATGGGTTTGGGGTTCAAAATGTTTTCAAAAGTTAGTTTGGAATACATTTTAGAAAAAATGCATGCTTTTTGGACGTATGGCACCTGAGTCTCCGGCGCTGAATCCGTAAGTTCTCTTACGTTATACTCTATTATGTGCTGAAATGAATGTATTTCTGGATTTCATTCTGTGATTTGTGGATGTGATGTGTGGCTATAGAAATTGTGTGCATGTGTGGTAAAAACCTATTTGCTTCTGTGTTAGATATTTGGTTGTGTGAATGGGTACCAAGATTAAGTTAGAAAGTGTATTAGTGTTATTGGAATCACAGTGCGCAGTGTGAGCATAGTGTTGTAGGTTAGGATGTACAACTATTAGTTAGTTGGAAATTTTGAGGACAAAATTTCTTTATGGGGGTAGATTTGTAACATCCCGAATTTGGGCCTAGTAGGATTGGGCCCAATAGGCCTTGTGCGTAGTAGCGGTTAAAATTTTTGAGAATAAGAGAACGGCTTTAATGCAAGTTCGATCTAGTAGGTGAGTGATTTTGGAAGGTTAAGGGGCTTCTATGAAGTCCAGGAATCAAACTTAGGCTTTAGGAAAATTTTGGTTTTAAGTGAATAAAACCCTAGGAGATAATAGGTAGGCTTTAAGAATAAAATGTGGAGAAAATGACACAAGTGGAGTGTGTGGTGTAGTGGCAAAGTGATGCCACATAAGAGGGAAGGGGGTGACGCCAAAAGAAAGGAAGGAGGTCCAAGGTTCAAGTCTTGGCGCTTGCATTTAGGTTTTCTTTTTAAGTGAACATAGAATTTGGCCATAGGTTTATATTTAGTTGTGCATGTTTTTAGACACAAGAAAGTGAGTGGTCTAGTGGCAATGCATCATTAAGGGTGCAAGAGAGCCTCGGTTCGAATCTCATGACAAGCAAGGGAGTATTTATTTTGCGGATTGGACGGCATGAGTTTGAGTTGGATTTAAACTCTACTGACGGAGGGATCGCACATCGAAAAGATACAAAGAAGGAAGGTGAGAAGCTAGCTATATATAGAGCTGTCTAGGGAGAGAATTAGCATACTTTGGTTGGCGTTGGACATAGGAGTGCTCGGAGCGCGGTTTAGCAGCTTCAGATTCCTATCAGGTATGTATTCTCTCTACTTTAGCTATAGAGCGAAAAATGCCAACATACCGATCACACGACAACGGTAGCCACACGAGCGTGCGAGGGCACACGTGGAAGCTTCGACGCGATAGTCGAGGCCGCCATGAGTATTCTTGTGGGTGTGGACTATTGGGCCACGATGGCCCGAAAGGGGACAAGTGGGCCCAATGGGCCCGGGGGCCCATAGGAGTAAATTGTCTGATTGAGTAGTAGATAGTGAACTAGACTATTTGAATCTCATATATGTGGCTAGGTTTGGGCTAAAAGGCCTACACGAGTGTGTGGCCCCACTTTGGCCGAGAATGGGCCTTAGGCCATTCGCATCATTATCTTTGTTTAGAATACTTGAGTCATTCGAGGCGACAGTGGACCCTCTATTGGGTTGTCGATACCCTGGTTTGTAAAATTACGGAAATACCTCACGGTTTGCAAAATTATCGAAATACCCCTAGTTTGTAAAATTACCGAAATACTCTAATTTCCAAAATTATCGAAATAATCCTAGTTTGCAAAATTATCAAAATACCCCTGGTTTGTAAAATTATCGAAATACCCTAATTTGTGAAATTACCAAAATACCCCTATTTTACAAAATTACATAAATACCCCTGGTTTGTAAAATTACTGAAATTCCCCTGGTTTGCGAAATTATCGAATTACCCTTGGTAGGTAAATTATTGAAATACCCTCGGTGGGTAAAATTATCGTTATACCCTTACGGGTTGATTAGCGTGATTGTCTGTACATTCACACTTTACTTTAGCGATTTCGTTATTAACTGTGTTGGTTGAAAGCCGAAATGACTGTTTAGATAGTCGAGATACCCTCGTGGGTAAAGTTGGCGACACCAGGTAAATACCTATGTAGTTCTACTTTTGATTATATGAATGTATGATATAATTCACCATTGTGTTTTAGGCACATGTTTGCATTCATATTATTATGTCAATATGTGTATGGGCTTGGGATATGATGTGAAAAGGGAAAGTGTGATTCTAATATTGTCACCAGTGGTTTGGTACCACAGTGGGTTGGCCCAACATAATTTATGTAGTGACTATGTCTCAGTGGTCTGTTACCACAGTGGTTTGGCACCACATAGTTTATTTCTGTGACTCATCCCAGTGGTTTGGTACCACAGTGGGTTGGCCCCACATATATATTATCAGGGATTGTCACCAGTTGTTTGGTACCACAGTGGGTTGGCCTCACATATTATATTTAGTGACTCTGTCACCAGTGGTGTGGAACCACCAGTGGTTTGGTACCACAATGGCTTGGTGCCACGGGCATTTGGCTGATTCAGGTGATGTAGGGGATGGAAAATTAGGTTGGGTTAGGCTGCATTGCATACATGTTTAATATATTGTCTTGTGTGGGCTAGGACCCAATGGGCATCTATGGGCTTAGAGCCCAGATTCTGTTTAATAGGGATTTACACACTAAGTCGCGGTGACTCACCCCTCTACTTAATTTTATAGGTAATCATTAGATCACTGATTTGGGAGCCGATGCGGACTTGTGGTGGCCATGCGATGTTTTTTTCATAAACTTGTTTCTCTTCTTTGAACTTATTTTTAATTGGGATTTTGGTTATGTAATAAGGCTGTTATAACTTCAACTTGGGTTTTGAATTAATGTTGATGATGCATATTTTATAAATTATCGAATATGGGGTTTTTTTTCTAAGAATTAAAAATCATAAACAAATAGTTTTCAAAGTGTTAACAAATGATGGCGAACGACTGATTAAATTGGGAATTTCTCTTAAAACAACAAACACTGATTTCAAAATATCATGCTCCGGATTGCATCTAGTTTTTGGTTTTCGTACCGCAAAAATCGACTTCAACTAATAGTTCTTTGAAATAAGAGTTGGTAAGAAACTCTTTAAGCAAATATTATTTTCAACTTATAAACATAAACCGAAAAGTTTTCAAAACTGCGGTATTTCGTTAGAATTCTAAAATTCTTTTAAACAACCTTTTCATGTGACTACTAGATCTCGTCGTAATGTCTAGGCCGGGTTTGGGGTGTTACATGTATATAGAGTAAACATTGAATTATAGAATAGAGAAAAGGTAAGGGGCTAAATGAAACAGCCCATTTTTGAGTCAAATCGAAACAATGGTTTTGAGACCATAAATCTGAGGTTAAAATATTATTTTATGATTGTTTACAACATGATATAATTATTGTTTAAATGTTTAATTCAGTAAAAAGATAAATCGCATAAAGCGTAAAAATTGTGTGCCAATAGTTTGATAAATTAGAGGTCCTTATAATGTTATTATGCCATTGATAAGGTTAATGGACATTAATGGCCTTATATTTGATGATTAAATAGTTTAATAACCATGGACAAAATGGTAAACTATGTATTAATGTAATAATAATAAAACAAAACATAAAATTAATGTTACTTTTCATCTTTCTCACTGACAATAAAAGGAAGAAAGAACATTTGAATCATTTTAGGGTTCAGCCATTTGTAGTCTTGATTGAGGTATGTTTTGAGTTCGGTTTTGATAATTTCTACATTTTTGTGATCGTTGCTTCGTATTCTAGCTAGCCCATACCTTAAATTTTGAATTTGCTCATGATTTTGTGAAGTGCTATTGATGATTATTTGAGTTTTTAGATGATGATGAAATATGAATATTTGATGATAGATTTTAATGTTTTGTAAAGTCGTTTTTGACAAAAATGTCAAAAAGGGATTGAATTGTGAAATTGTAAAATATGGTGTTAAAAGTGTGAAATAATGAAAGATATGGGATGCTAGTGATAGGTAGTAAAGTCAGCTAGGCATGGGTTGGTATTAAATTGCATGAATTTTGCAATTTTATGTGATAAGGACTAAATGGTAAAAATTAAAAAGTATAGGGGTAAATGTGTAAATTTTCCAAAATTTTAATTATGGACTAAATTGAATAGATTGAATGCTAAATGCACTGAATTTGATAATATATAGATCAAGATAAACCAAGATCAATTTTAGATTGGGGAAAAGGAAAGATCGACGAATAGTTGATAGTTTTTATCCGAGCAATACGAGGTAAGTTCGTATAATTAGAATCGAGCTTTTAAATATTTTTATTTATTTGAAATGTATGTATATGATTGTGGAATTGATATACTTGGAATACGAATGCCTAATTGATATATATTGATGGTTACCGAGTCTCATTTAAACCGTAAGAATTCGTAGGATATGAGTGACATGCCACTAGGGTTACCATTTTGGTCGTGCTCCTGCATTGTTGCAGACTCACCACAGCTCATATGAGCTTATCAATATATCATCTTGTAAGAGCTTACTATTTTCAGCTCATTGGAACTTAATGTTTAGCTCGATAGAGCTTACCGTTTCAGATCAATAGAGCTTACTGTTCATCAACTCAGGAGGAGCTTACCGATCATGGCTCGAAAGAAAATAATTGATAATGAATTGACGAATTACATATGTTTATCATTCGAGTATCCTTTGGAGTTCTAATAGGTTCAACGAGCATAAATTCTATTTATATGGATGAGTACTATTATTGAATGAATTATTGGTTATATAATTAAGAATGAAATGTTGAATCCTAGTTATATTGATTATTGAATTATGATAATCGATGATTTCATGCATTAACTTGTCTAACCTATGGATGAATGCTTGTGATAGGCATTTGGAAATTGTATGAAGTTTACTTTAGTTAATTGTGTAACACCCCAATCCCGACCTATAAGTTAGACCCGAATCTGGCGTGTCACACTGAAGAGTTTTTCGAAAACCATGCTTTCATTAGAAACCCTTCTTAAAGAATTTAAAACTTTTTGCCATGTAAAACCTCAGATTTCGTTTGCTTATCTTCAAAATGTAGTTTATTTAAAGTCATTCCCTTGCAAAAAAAAAAATATTACTTTTAAAACCTTGTTTGTTGTGAAAGTTTGATTCAAACATTTGCGAATACGTGATATTTTGAAAACAGTGGTTATAGTTTTAAAAACCCGTGTTTAACAGACCAGTAATTTGTAATTTAAAGAAGTACCAAATACAAGTTAAAAAGAAAAACCCAATGGCCTTATTACAAAAATTATTAACCCAATAATTTAAAATAACTAAATTAAACTAAAATCACTAACTTTAGTCTTTAAACCATATCCGACGTGTGGCCACCTCCGAGCCCTCCACAGCTCAAAATCCTCTAAGGCTGGGGATTACCTGATAGGAATCTGGAGTTAATCAGCGCTCCGAGCACTCCTATGCCCAAACACCAACCAAGGTATGCTTACTCTCCTCATAGATTACTCTATTTAAAGCCAGCTTCTCACCTTCCCTCATGCTAGCTCCCTCCTTCAGCAGAGTTTAAATCCATCACAACCACTTGCCGTCCCAACTTTGCAAAATAAATATCCCTTTTTTGCTTGCAATGGGATTCAAACCCTTGCTCTCTCTTATGCTCCAGACGCTAAATGCCACCACAACACAAGCTCCTTTTGTGACTTAAAACATGATCCAACTAAATATAAACCTATGGGCCAAAGTCTAAATTCATTTAAAAAGAAAACAAAATGAATTGCAAGCACATGTAACAGCCTTATTAAGCGGTAGGCAGAATAGTGATCTCAAAATCTCAAATCCGAGGTTAGAAAAACTATTTCATGCTATTTTATGTGTTATAAAATGTTTACAAAGATGCATGAAAAATTTGATGCTTTAATTTTAGAGATTTCTTGCTTGATCACAAAAAAAAAAAAAAAAAACTAAATCGCATTAAGTGCGAAAGTCCGTTTTATTTGCTAGAGGTTCCAAATAGCTATGGATTATAAATTGGAGGTCCCAAATGTGAAATTTGGCCTTGTTAAGTGAGTTGGCCGGCCATAGGGTGCATAGGGGACAAGTGCATTTATTGTGATTAAAAGTTGGTGCTATTAGCTGGAAAAATGAACTAAATAAGATGATATAAGAAAAAGTTATTATCTTTTTATTTAGTCTTCTTCTCGAACCAAAAATATCAACCATGGGAGGGCTTTGAAAGCTTAAAAATTTCAGCAGCTCATTTTCTTTACAAGTAAGTCAATTTGATGGTTATTTTTGATGATTTTTGTATTTTTGGAGTCCTCGAAGCTTAAGCTAGCTAAAGAGAAGACTAGTTTGCAATATGATTGAAAGTATAGGGACTTACCATGATAGAGTTTATGTTTTTTGATGAGTTGTTATGGAAGAAAATGAATGATAGGATGATGATAAACAACATTTGTGAAAGGTGTTGTTATGAAAACACCTAATTGGGACAAAAATGTAAAAGTTGTAATTTGTTCATTAACGTATGAAATAGTTGGAATTGTGAATAGTTGTACGAGGATTAAATGTTCGGCTAGGCTTGGTTAATAAGAAAATGTGATGAAAATTTATTTACAAGCCTAGGGGAAAATCGTAATTTTGACAAAGTATGAGGGTAAATTAGTCATTTTTCCTAAGTGTAGATTATGGTGTATTATGATTTATAAATGGTTAAGTAAGTAAATTCCATTTTTCTAGATAAAAGAAAACAAGATTCGAACCTAGAACGGGTGAAAAGAGAAATATGGGCCAAAAGTCCATTTCGACCCTTTCGACATCAAGGAAAGTTCGTATGCTAAATAATGAAATTCTAAGTGAAGTACTTAACATTCCAATGTTATATGGATTTTTTAATTTACCTCTATGTATACGTTAAGTACGTTTTGACAGAATGTCGAAAAATAAGAGTCTTATTCTTAATTTAAGACTAGTTAGAAAAGAAATTAACATAATATGATGATAATTAAGGTCCGTGTAAGACCATATTGGAATATGGCCTCGGTGTAAGAATTTGTATAAGACCTTGTCGGGCAGGGCCTTGATATGTTAATGCATGTAAGAACCTGTCGAGATATAATGTCCATATGACATTATGTGTATGAGACTCAAGAGTGTTATTTAACAATTTAAGTGATTCAACGGGTATGTTGAAAGAGAGGAAGTATGTGGTTGTGCCCTGAGAAGCACAAGTATGTAGTAGAACTGAATTGAGGTAAATTCGGTATATGATGAACCCCGGTGGGTTATGTGTAATCAATTCACCTCAGTTGCATAAGTTATATTCACAAATATATTGTGTGAATGCGAACGAGTATCGTGGAAATTTATGCAAGAATAGTAGTGCGTGAGGATATTTCCGGATGAACATCTGAAATATAGAAATACATGTGGATGACTATCCATGCATGTATAATAACGGTGAGCTATGTGCGGTATCACCTTATTGATGGTTAGTGATGGGCTGTGTGCGATACCATCAACTATATTATTAATGGTGGGCTGTGTGCGTTACCACCTGATTAACTGTTAATCGATGGGCTGTGTGCGATACATCGCTTATAAAAATCATTAGGTGGGCTAAGTGCGATATCACCATAAGTATAAATAAATGAGTAGGCTATGTACGATACCATCCTATTTAGAGATCGATGGTGGGCTAAGTGCGAAACCACCGAGAGATTAGTAGTATGAGTGGCTTATCAAAAATGTTTGATGTGTTGTTTTATATAATCATATGGCGACAGTACAGGAATGTATGCTAATTAACACGATCAATTGGCTTGTGGCATGGTTAGAATGTGGTAAGAGATAGAATGAGTAAGTTACAAGAGTGGTTGAGTAAGTAACCATGAGTTTAAGAGTAAAATTGCCTATAATACCTTAAGGTTGTGTATATTCAATGAATATCAGTATTTGTCAGTTATATGCAAATGAACTTACTAAGAATTATTGCTTACTCCATTCCTTTTTCCCATCTCTTATAGTTTATTTTTAACTAGCTTGGGTTGGAGGCCGCCGGAGATATTTTCACACTATCGAGTAGACACTTGGTATGATGCTTCAAGTTCTTATGAGTAATGTCATGTATAGGGACCTCTTTTAAAGTTGACTAAGTCATAGTTAATATAGCCAAATGTGTTAGCTTTTAGATGGATAATCTATTTTGTGTAATGCCATGGTTGATAGCCACTTTATTATATGAAAAGATGTAGTTATCCATGTGAGATTGTGTTTGAATTTGAGTTGATTATGGATGTGTTATATAAGTACTTGTTGTATAAGTTAGATGGGTGTAAAGAACTTAGAAAATAGCTTTGTTCTTGCCCACGTGGGTAGACACACGCCCGTGTGTCTAGGCCATGTGTGACACATGGTCAGCCCATGGGCGTGTGACTTGGCCGTGTGTCCCCAACAAGTTAGCATTTTAAGTCAGAATAGACCACAGGCTAGCCACACGGGCGTGTGTCTAGGCTGTGTAAAGTGGTCAGTGTTCACCACGGATGGAGAACACGGGCGTGTCAAGGCCTTGTGAATTTAGTTAGTGTCAACCACGGTGGAAGACACGAGCATGTTTTGAGGGTACACGCGGCGTTTCCCATTCCACATGGGCGTGTGACCCTTGTCTATGTGAAAGAAATTTTAAGACCGATAAAGCTTCAAAAGAGCCTAGAAGCTTTCGTATGTATGCTTAAGACCTCATTAATCCTTAATGAGGTGGTTGTGGTAGCTATTGAGAGTTGCCAAGTTGGGAATAAGGTGGAATAAGTCCGGTAATGCCTTGGGCCCGATTCCAAAGGAGAACACAGGTAAGGGGTGTTGCACACCAATACTTGAACCTTGGACCCCTTTCTTCCTCTATGGCGTCACCTCCTTGTCTCCCATGTGGCGTCATTTGCCACTAGACCACAACTTCTTTTGTGTCATTTTTCTCCACATTTTATTTTTAAAGCCTACTTACTAACTCCCAGGGTTTTATTCACCTAAAACCAAAATTTTTCCTAAAGCCCAAGTTCGATCCCGAGACTTCATGGAAGTCTCTTAACCTTCCAAAATCACTCACCCAATAGATCCAACTTGCATTAGTGTCGTTCTCTTGTTGTCAAAATGTTTTAAACGCTCCCGTGCTCAAGGCCCAATAGGTGCAATTCTACTAGGCCCAAATTCGGGGCGTTACAAATCTACCCCCTAAAGAAATTTTGTCCTCAAAATTTGTAACTATAGGATAGTCGCACATCCTAACCTAGCACACTATGCTCTCGCTGTGCACTTTGATTCTAATATCCCTATCATATTCTACACATACTCAAAACACCTAACCATAAAAGCAGATAGATATCACATGTGCAACCAATTTCTATATCCAAACATCACATACAAACCAAACACACACAGAATAAATACCAAAAATAAGTCCAATACCTAAAGAAATCACTGTATTTCTAACTCACTGTATTTAAATTTCTAAACAGGTAAAAGCATTCAAAAACTTACAAATTTGGCGCCAGGAGACTCGGTGTACCACACTTTCAGAAAATGGTCAATACAACATTTCAAAACTTCAAATTTTTCAATTTTTTTTGAAACAACACCTTCAGAAATTCTATTTTGAAAACCCATTCCACAATCGAGTTTTGTAACCTGGGCTCTGATACCATAAATGTAACACCCCAAACCCGCCTAGAAGTTAGGCCCGAATCTGGCGTGTCACACTGAAGAGTTTTTCAAAAACCATGCTTTCATTAGAAACCCTTCTTAAAGAATTTAAAACTTTCTGCCATGTAAAACCTCAGATTTCATTTGGTTATCCTCAAGACATAGATGATTAAAAGTCATTCTCTTGCAAAAAAAAAAATTACTTTCAAAACTTTATTTGTTGCGGAAGTTTGATTCAAACATTTGCGAATACGTGATATTTTGAAAATAGTGGTTATAGTTTTAAAAACCCGTGTTTAACAGGCCAGCAGTTTGTAATTTAAAGAAGTACCAAATAAAAGTTAAAAAGAAAAACCCAATGGCCTTATTACAAAAATTAACCCAATAATTTAAAATAACTAAATTAAACTAAAATCGCTAAGTTTAGTCTTTAAACCATATCCGACGTGTGGCCACCTCTAAGTCCTCCGCAGCTCCAAATCTTCCAAGGCTAGGGATTACTTGATAGGAATCTAGAGTTAATCCGCGCTTCGAGCAATCTTATGCCCAAACGCCAACAAAGATATGCTTACTCTCCTCATAGATTACTATATTTAAAGCCAGCTTCTCACCTTCCCTCATGGTAGCTTCCTGATGTAGGATCCCTCCTTCAGCAGAGTTTAAATCCATCACAACCATTTGTCGTCCCAATTTTGCAGAATAAATATCCCTTTTTACTTGCAATGGAATTCAAACCTTAGCCCTCTCTTATGCTCCAGACGCTACATGCCACCACAAGACAATCTACTTTTTTGACTTAAAACATGTGCAACTAAATATAAACCTATAGGCCAAAGTCTAAATTCATTTAAAAAGAAAACAAAATGAATTTTCAGTGCCAAGACTTGAACCATGGACTCCTTGCTTCCTCTACTGGCATCACCTCCTTGTCTCCCATGTGGTGTCATTTTCCACTAGACCACAACTCCTTTTATGACATTTTTCTCCATATTTTATTCTTAAAGCCTACTCACTAACTCCCAGTGTTTTATTCACCAAAACCAAAATTTTTCCTAAAGCCCAAGTTTGATCCCAAGGCTTCATGGAAGTCCCCTAACCTTCCAAAATCACTCACCCAATAGATCCAACTTGCATTAGTGTCATTCTCTTGTTCACAAAAAATTGTAAACGTTCACGTCCCCAAGGCCCAATAGGCCCAATTCTACTAGGCCCGAATTTGGGGCATTACAAATTGCCTTGATTATGTATAAATGGTAAGTTTAATTCTAAATTATACGGTCTTACTAAGCTATAAAGCTTACTCTATTTCTTTTTCTATGTTTTATAGAGGTCCATTAGCTCGCTCGTTTCGGACAAGTCGAGTTGCATAACACACTATCCAATTTTCGAATGGTACCATTAAATTTGTGGAGAATTATAAATATGGCATGTACATGCTAGTTTAAAAGATGTTAGTTATGGCTATTTAATACTCAATTTAATTGTTATATCATGTGTATGAGATGTTATGGAATGATTGTCAATAGGGTTATGAAATGTGGACATTTATGCTTGTGAATGCTTGTGAAAATAGGGTGGCGAAATGGCTTTGCAAATAGCCTATTTTTGTCCACACGGGCGTGTGTCTTAGTCGTGTGGGACACATGGTTAAGTACACAACCGTGTGTCCCCTAGTATTGAAATGGAATTGAAATCAGTATGCTCAACACGGCCTAGCACACTGGCGTGTGGCTTGGCCGTATTGATAAGTCAGTATACCCTACAATTTTTGCACGGCCTGATACACGGGCATGTATGGCCATTTCAAAGGGCACATGGGCTAGACACATGGGCGTTTGGTTGCCTGTGTGACCCAAGTCAGTATACTCTCCAGTTTTCACATGGCCTAGCACATGGGCATATCCTCAGTCGTGTTTGTATGCCCTATTTTCACACGGTCTAAAACACGGGCATGTCTACTAGCCGTGTGAGGCACACGGCCTGTTCACACGGACATGTTGTAACACCCCAAACTCGGCCTAGCAGTTAGGCTCGAATCTGGAATGTCACATTAAAGGCACAATTCAAAACAATTTTGCTAATTAAGAAATTAAGGCCCAAAAGCCCAAAATCTAATAGACTTATTAATTAAAGATAGAAAAAACCCATTTTATTATTTTAAGCATTTAGTAAACCAAGTTTGAACATAAGAGCTTACTTAGGTTTAATAATTAAATAAACATTTAATCTCAAAACCCAAATTAAATCTGAAGTCAAAACGGAGTACAATGTCTTATTACGTCCACTAAAAATTAAGTAAATAAAACATGTATTTTGAAACAAATAAATGAAAATTCAAGCCTCTTGTAGTGTGGCCATCTCCGAGTCCTCTCCCACGTTGAGTCGTCTATTCGGGATTACCAGAAAGATTAAATTAAAGGGGTGTGAGTTTCGAAACTCAGTGTTCACAACCCTTAGAAAACAAATCACTTACAAATATCCACATTGGGCCTAAGCCCTATCAAAATCGGTGGTCTTGGCCCTTATCCCACAGTGACCTCATATCATATCATATCGTATCATTCATAAACAAATAATGCAAAACCCATCCAAAAAATCCATCCGCTACACATACCATTTCCCTTCCAACCTTGTGACTCCTGTGGGGAATTCTAGCTCGACCCTCCCCTCTATTACACACCAAGGGTAGCCCGGTTGCGGTACTACTGAATGTTTCAGCAAAGCTGCTAATCAAATATTGGGCTTAAAGCCTCATTTGGATCCATACCATACAGGCCATGCGATCCTCAAATCTTCCTCCGTACCATAATTCCCACCCATATGCATCCTAGGCAGAGTATCATATGAATGCATAAAACACACAAGTAACATCCATAAGCTTATATTCGTCACATAGGGGTACTTTCGTCATTTCACTACCCAAGGGTTAGTTTTGTAATTCTACCCTACAGGGGTATTTTTGTAATTTTCCAAAATAGGGGCATCTTGGTAATTTTTCAAAATATGGGTATCTTTGTATTTTCGTAAAGCAAGGGTATTTTGGTAATTTCACAAATTAGGGGTATTTCGATAATTTCACAAACTAGGGGTATTTCGGTAATTTTGCAAATTAAGGGTATTTCAGTAATTTCACAATTTGGGGGTATTTCAATAATTTTGTAAATCAGGGGTATTTCGATAATTTCAAAAATCGGGGATATTTTTGGTAATTTTGCAAAACAGGGGTATTTTGGTACTTTACCGATATAAAGGTATTTTAGTAATTCAACAAATATAAGGGTATTTGGTCCCTCTTGGATTTTAGTTATGAACTTTGGCCCATCAACAAGTCCTTGCGGCTAAAGTGAACAGACACTACGCACCAAGTAGGATTCCAGAAAAGAGGAGGTGGGCCACTAGGGCCGCTTAAGTACCAAGTTTTCCCTAGATCCAATCCTAGACATGCGTATGCCCATTGCCACCCCTTAACCCAGCGACTTGTTCATAGACATGTTTAATTAGATTAAGTCTTATGAAATTTAAGAGTTGTTTAAACTAGGCCTATGTCCATAAACCCTAGCATATTTGTCTACGTCCCCTTAAAGCCCATCAAAACCAAATTACAACCTTACGGCCCATTAGGCCCAAATTTCATCGTATGGCCTATTAGGCCCAAGGCATATCCAGATCATGTATCAATCATGGCTAATTTAATTCATACAATCAACCAAAGTATTTTATCAAACGTAGCCTCAGGGCCCACCAGGCCCATTTAGCCACTTTCAACTTTTCAGCTTTTCGGCATTGCCAACATCGTGTGTGTAGTGTTTGCACACACCTGGTAACCACGCGTACTGCATACCCCTCAGTCATGAACCTACAATCGACATCACCTAACGATTAATCATAACTTAATACACACTTATTAAAATCGAAACCTCACCGTAACCCTACTGTGTGGCTTACGTTCTAGTAGCCCTTCCTTTGCTACTATTGGCGATTATCCTTTAGATCTGCACCCAAACACCTATATCGTCAAAACCATGTGATCCATATTGATCATAAGTCACCCCTATGAGCCACAATAGATTCGGTCACTTATTAAAACTCTAACTAAATCGAGAATACTTACTACCTTATCACAAACCTTTCCTACCGTGCTTGCGATCGCTAAGCCTCACCCTTGTTAGTACATGGCAACGGTAAAAATGGGTCAGATAGCCCTTTGGCTTTTAATAAAACACATTAAAAGTTCAACTAAGCTTTTACCGAAATCTTCCTTTGATCCTACGACTTAAGTCCGGCTTTTGAGACCAGTAAGGTGACAGAGGCAATTCGGCAACACTAGGGGGGAAAGAAATAAAAGTGATTTGGCTAGAACCGAGTGGTGAACCAAAAAGGGAATTTGAAAAGGGAAGATATGAAGGATTTGGCTTTGACACACTGATAAAAACGTCTACCTCTCACAAGTGATGAAATTCGGCTAGCAGGGAAGCAAAAATTCATCATTAACATTGGAACTTAATTCGGCACTTATATATATAGCCCCTAGTCGAACTTCCCTTCCCTTAGAGTCCAATTCGGCACCCCTATATCCACCTCCCAATCCCTATCTTTTCTCCCTTATTTGCACCTTAAATTTCTCTCCTGAACACTCCCTTTTAGAGTCCCCTCCAACGCCAACTCCTTCTATCCAGACACAAAAATAAAACTCCTCAATTTTCCCATCCTAGGCCTCGAACCTTGGACCTCCTTAACTGCTTAACACACCACCTCATAGCCCCTATATGACGCCACTTTCCACTAGACTACAAGCCCATTTGTGTCCTCTCATCTCTTAATCTGCTTATGAGGCCTCATGCCTAAGACTAGGGTCCACTAAGTAAGAAAAATAAATTTTCCCTATGGTCTCCCCTAACTCTAACGCTTCAAATAATCCCGATAATACCTTAATATTATTATTCTATGTGCTACACATACATATTAACTCCTATGCACAGAAATTAAAAGTTTTGGGATTTTTGGGGCGTTACAACCCAATAGGCCCAAATTTGGGATGTTACAGATCTATCCCCTTAAATAACTTTCGTTGTAACACCCCAAACCCGGTCAACACACCAAGACCGAGTTCAGTATATTACAGAGTGAAAATATTTCGAAGACGCAAGTTGTTGGTTTAAATTTTGAAAAAAACGTTGTATGGAGCACTTCATCATTTTAAGTTTGAAAGAAAACTCCCTTGAAAAGATCGTTTGGTTTTATGAAACCCGAGTGAGTATAAAAATAATTAAGTTAAAAACCATTTTCTAGCTGAACATGAAGAAAAACTTAGTTTGGAGAAAGTCTGAACTAGTTTGTTGATTTCATTTGTTTAACATTACCCGATGGTAAAGTTCAAAAATCTGATAAGTTGTACAATTTTGAAAACGTTGATTTTACAGGTTATTGGAACATGCTAAATTAATTAACTTAAGCACATCACGATAAAACTTAAAGCAAATAATTAAAAACCCAGAATAATAAAATTTAGCGGCCTTATTACAAATCCAAAACCAAATTTAAACGTAAATTAACCCAGAATAGTAATTGAAATAAAACCCCAAGACATAGTGCATGGCCACCTCAAGTCCACCTCCGGCTCCACATCCGCGATCTATGCCTCATCTGCAAAATGTAAAGGAAAGGGGTGAGTCACCGAGACTCAGTGTATAAATCCCCATCCCGATAATAACAAGGCACTTACACATCTCATAAGTCAATATGCAAATCATGCAAACCCAACCTAACCAACCGAACTCCTGTGTCTACCCCATGTGGTCAAAACCACTGGTGACCGTAGTCACAAATCGTATAAGTGTGGTCAAAACCACTGGTGACCGTAGTCACAAATCGTATGGTGGGGCCAACCCATCGTGTGGTCAATACCATTGATGACAATCCCGTAATCAACATGTGGGGCCAACCCACTGTGGTACCAAACTACTGGGATGAGTCACAATAATCTATGTGTGGTCAAAACCACTGGTGACCGTAGTCACAAATCATATCCGTGTGGTCAAAACCACTGAGACTAGTCACAAATAATAAGAAAAGTGGGGCCAACCCACTGTGTGGTCAAAACCACTGGTGATAGTCTAAATCATCCTTCCCCCTCCACTCAGCATACCCATCATCATGAACACATTTACCGTGGCATAATTACATGTCATGCAGTATCACATAGCATAGCATAATCAAATAGTGTAACATCATATATCGATAGTCAATCCACAGGGGACTTACCCGGAGTCCATGCTCATACCCGTAAGGGTAACACACCGATTTCAATAGCGATGTCGGCTTTTAACAATAAACATAATTAGAAAATTAACTAATGGAGTGTGTAAGAGTTACACACCTGATAATGCACAAAACTGCACTTTCTACGTCGGTACTATCGTTAATCGACACAACCGCGATTTGTCTACTCTCCTGCTCAGATGCTGGTCCACACCCCGATGGCCAATCACGAACCGTTGACACTGCCCTCTTCTTGAACTTAAGGGCTGAGGTTCTAGATCCAACCCCACCAAGCGATTGATTAGCCTTCGAGTCCATAACACACCTTATTCACTAACCGAATCAAAGCAGTGAAACAATTGTAAGGAATCAATACCCGAAATTAAATCCTTACCTAGATTGATCAATTCTCGAAGACCAATGACTTAGATCAAAGCACCACTTGAATACTCAGTCGCCTAACGCCAATCCTCCTTAGCACCCTCCATTCGGCCAAGATATACAAGATTAGTTACTGCCTTCAGCACTTAAACACAATAGGAAATATTGAATAGCAGAGACGCTTACCACTGCCCTAACAAATTTGATTGGAAAAATGGTAATCCCACACTAACGATCCACTGCAACAATAGTCCAATCAAGAAAGTTTGAGTGCCAGAGATTCGGCATTTCCCTACCCCAGTAATCGAAATTGAGGAAAGAAATAGGGATGTAAGAGTACTAAGAAGATTCGGCCATTAGAGCAAAGAAAAGAAAAAAAAAAAAAGAAAGCAACAGAATCTTACCGGACTATGGGTTGTAGTTCACCCTTGGGAACCAAAGAAGAGATGAATTTCGGCACCAGAGAGGGTTAAGGGAAAACGCCTAAAGAGAAAGGAGAATATAGACAGAAGATATTTGGCTCTTTGCAAAAGTTTAAGATGATAAAGGGTTAGGGGATTTTCGGTTTTGAGATAAAGAAAAGAAGAAGAAGAGATGAGAGGTGCTCACGGCTTGGGTTCAAAATGAAAAAGGAAAGAATACAAGAAAGTCAAGTAACCTTGCCTACGGTTTGCTGAGAGAAGAAGAAAAGAAGAAGAGCAAACAATCAATAGGGGTTTCAACAATTGAACAAAAAGTGAGAAAAAGAGAAGAGAAGTTGCCTAGGGGAGATTTTAGTTTGTATTTGAGAGAAAAGAGGAACAATACCAAAAGTGGTATGAGTGATTTGCCAAAGAGAAAAAAACACAAAATGCTCCTAAATCTACTAAGCAAATTCGGCACATGTACCTCACTTAGCCACTCTCCACAACCCACGCACACACCCACACACTAAGTAGATTTGGCCACCCCACTCAAGCACCCTCAACCAATTGCTCCAAGCTCTCTTATCCACTACCAAAATCAGCCACACTCCCACTCCCTTCAATCTCTCAGCCGCCCCCATTCTTCCTCCTTGAATCCCTCTCTTCCACCCATTCAAACAATTTGAATGAGTCAACCTCCACCATTTCCCCCCTTCCACCCATTTTGAATCTGTTGACTTGCTGAACAACTACCCACCAGAGTTCCACCGAGCACAACCCTCTTAGTTCTAACGTCAAAAAGAAATACCAAAAGAGTGATTCCTGCAGCTCAAACCTAGGCTCCTTCCCCCTGCTTGTAACGTCACCTCCTTGAGCTCTAAGTGGCATCTTCTGGCCACTTCACCAAGGCACTTCTTGTGCCAAAACTTGCTACACAATACTCTTAATACCTAACTCCATTGGCTCCCCCCTTCCAAGTACCCCAAAATAAAAAAATTTTACCATGACTCAGGCCTATCCCGAGCTCATGCCTTGGGACCCCAAAATACCCTAAACTAGCACCACAGACATATTATCAGATGCAACACACAAAATGTAGAGACCCCGATTTAAGGATGTTACATTTGTCCTCAAAATTTTCAACTAACTATCAATTGTACTACCCAGGTCTCACTACTATGCTTTCACTGTGCGCTCCAATTCTAAAAATAAACACTCAGTATACTATAGTAGGGTACGCACCATTTTTCGTCATCTGGAGCGTCTTCATCCCCTTGGCGATGTGCTGCATAGACCAAAGCTGGCTGCCTCGCCTCAGCATAACTTGCACCTCTACCTGGTGCTCCACGACCGCATTCATTACCAATATCGCCCCTGGCTTGTCCACGGCCCCTTGGTGGTTGCTGACCACACCTCTGAGGCTAAAAATTATCTTTGCCATTGGTTCGCTCCTGATCTAGCCTTCTCGGGCATTGCCTAAACCTATGCTCCATCAATCCACAGCCCAAACATGCTCTTGTCCTCCTCCAACATTTGCCCAGATACTTTCTCCCACATTATGCATAATGTGACACTCCGTTATTAGCAGCGGTAATAGGAGCCATATCTTCTAACCGGCCCATTCACTCTAGCCCTCCTTATGGGCCTCTGTTCAGCTCCCATAGGTTCCATATTCTGCTTGTTCTTGCCCTTCTCTTTCTCTCGGTTACGACACTCCGTGCTCTTTACCTCCTCTGCTATTTTTGCTTTCTCCAGCAAGACCGCAAAATCTCGCTCCCTTCGTGGAGCTATCAGTACCCTAAGGCTATCCCTTAATCCATCCTCGAATCGTATGCACCTTTCATACTCGGTTGCTATTATCCCCTTGGTGTATCGACTTAGGTACAAAAATCAGCCTCCTACTCTGCTATTGACTTATCTCCCTGAGTCAGACTTAAAAACTCCTTTCTTTGGGCATCCACATAAGCCGCTCCAACGTATTTCCCTTGGAATGCCAATTTGAAGAACTCCCAAGTGATTTGTTCCAATTGGTTGCCCTCCTTTACGGTCAACCACCAATGATAGGCTTCTTCCCTGAGTAAGGATATTGCTCCTATTAGCTTTTGTTCAGCCGTGCAATCCAGGTCATTGATTATTCTTTCAGTAGCTTCCAACCAATACTCTGTGACATTTGGAGCCACCCCCGTTACTCCTTTGAAAATATCAACCCCATTGGCTCGGAGTCGCTCCACGATCGACCCAGGACTCCGTACCATTATTGGGCCCAATGACCCTTTCCAAGATTCTCAACATGGCCTGCGATACGGCATCTTCTATAGCTGCAGCCTGTTCATTTGCTCCTTTTTTCACTATGGGTGAGGCCGGAGCCTCCCCTACTCCTACATCAGGAATATGGTCGAACTCGGATGATTCTGCCTTAACAACTCCACGACCTCTACCGCGGCCTTTTTCACCTTGTTTCACGCTCATCGTTGCGTATTTCTGAATTAAGAATTTTATGTAATTAGTACTTAGTTCCACTTATTTAGAACACATGTCTTATGTAAGTATTAACACTTTTTCTTAAAGTTATTCCACGGTCGAGAATCCACTACAGGCTTAAGTTTCCTATGGGCTTTAGTCTCTAAAAGCCTATTTTTAAGTAGCTCATTATCTATACAGTTCAATAATTCAAACAATAATAGAAAACTTACTTGGCTCAACGTCGAGGGCTAAATGAACCACACTTCAAGAATTCTACCAAAACTTAAAGAAAAACCCAAAATCTAATGCCCATTCACAGCTCAAGCTTTGCAACCGGGCTCTGATACCACTAAATGTAACACCCCAAACTCGGCCTAAAAGTTAGGCTCGAATCCAGAATGTCACATTAAAGGAACAATTCAAAACGGTTTTACTAATTAAGAAATTAAGGCCCAAAAGCCCAAAATCTAATAGACTTATTAATTAAAGATAAAAAAACCCATTTTATTATTTTAAGCATTTAGTAAACCAAGTTTGAACATAAGAGCTTACTTAGGTTTAATAATTAAATAAATATTTAATCTCAAAACGCAAATTAAATCTGAAGTCAAAACGGAGTACAAGGTCTTATTACATCCACTGAAAATTAAATAAATAAAACATGTATTTTGAAACAAATAAATGGAAATTCAAGCCTCTTGTAGTGTGGCCATCTCCAAGTCCTCTCCCACATCGAGTCATCTATTCAGGATTACCTGAAAGATTAAATTAAAGGGGTGTGAGTTTCGAAACTTAGTGTGCACAACCCTTGGAAAATAAATCACTTACAAATATCCACATTGGGCCTAAGCCCTATCAAAATCGGTGGTCTTGGGCCTTATCCTACAATGACCTCATATCATATCATATCGTATCATTCATAAACAAATAATACAAAACCCACCCCAAAAATCCATCCGCTATACACACCATTTCCCTTCCAACCTAATGAATCCTATGGGGAATTCTAGCATGACCCACCCCTCCGCTACACACCAAGGGTAGCCCGGTTGCGGTACTACTGAACGTTTCAGCAAAGTTGCTAATCAAATATTGGGCTTAAAGCTTCCTTTGGATCCATACCATACGACCATGCAATCTTGGATCCATACCATATGGCCATGAGATCCTCAAATCTTCCTCCATACCATAATTCCCACCCATATGCATCCTAAGCAAAGTATCATATGAATGCATCAAACACACAAGTAACATCCATAAACTTATATTTGTCACATAGGGGTATTTTCATCATTTCACTACCCAGGGGTATTTTCGTAATTCTACCCTATAGGGGTATTTTGTAATTTTCCAAAATAAGGGTATCTTGATTATTTTGCAAAATAGGGGTATCTTGGTATTTTTGTAAAGTAGGGGTATTTTGGTAATTTTGCAAATCGAGGGTATTTTGATAATTTTGCAAAGTAGGGGTATTTTGGTAATTTTGCAAATCGAGGTATTTTGGTAATTTCACAAATCGAGGGTATTTCGATAATTTCACAAATCAGGGGTATTTCAGTAATTTCACAATTCGAGGGTATTTCAGTAATTTTGCAAATTAGGGGTATTTTTGTAATTTCACAAATTAGGGATATTTTGGTAATTTTACAAAATAGGGGTATTTTGGTACTTTACCGATATAAGGGTATTTTAGTTATTCAAAAAACATAAGGGTATTTGGTCCCTCTCGGATTTTAGTTATGAACTTTGGCTCATTAGCAAGTCGTCGCGGCTAAAGTGAACAGACACTACGCACCAGGTAGGATTCCAGAAAAGAGGAGGTGGGCCACTAGGGCCGCTTAAGTACCAAGCTCTCCCTAGATCCAATCCTAGACATGCGTATGCCCGTTGCCACCCCCTAACCCAGCGACTTGTTCACAGACATGTTTAATTAGATTAAGCCTTCTGAAATTTAAGAGTTGTTTAAACTAGGCCTAAGTCCATAAACCCTAGCATATTTGTCTACGTCCCCTTAAAGTCCATCAAAACCAAATTACAACCTTACGGCCCATTAGGCCCAAATTTCATCGTATGGCCTATTAGGCCCAAGGCATATTCAGATCATGTATCAAGCATGGATAACTTAATTCATACAATCAACCAAAGCATTTTATCAAACTTAGCTTCAGGGCCCACCAGGCTCATTTAGCCACTTTCAACTTTTCAGCTTTTTGGCATTGTCGACATCGTGTGTGTAGTGTTTGTACACACTTGGTAACCATGCGCGCTATAAACCCCTTAGTCATGAACCTACAATTGACATCACCTAACTATTAATCATAACTTAATATACACTTATCGAAAATTGAAACCTCATCGTAACCCTACCTTGTGCCTTACGTTCTAGTAGCCCTTCCTTTGCTACTATTGGTGATTATCCTTTAGATTTGAACCTAAACACTTATATCGTCAAAACCAAGTGACCCATATTGATCATAAGTCACCCCTATGAGCCACAATAGATTCGATCACTTATTAAAACACTAATTGAATTGAGAATACTTACTACCTTATCATAATCCTTTCCTACTGTGCTTACGATCGCTGAGCCTCACCCTTGTTAGTACCTGGAAATGGCAAAAAGTGGTCAGATAGCCCTTCAGCTTTTTATAAAACATATTAAAAATTCAACTAAGCTCTTAACAAAATCTTCCTTTGATCCTACGACTTAAGTCCGCTTTTGAGACCAGTAAGGCGATAGAGGCAATTCGACAACATTAGGGGGAAAAGAAATAAAAGTGATTTGGTTAAAACAGAGTGGTGAACCAAAAAGTGAATTTGAAAAGGGAGGATATGAAGGATTCGGCTTTGACACACTTAGAAAAAATGTCTGCCTCCCACAAGTGATGAAATTCGGCTAGCAGGGAAGCAAAAATTCATCATTAACATAGGAACTTAATTTGACACTCATATATATAGCCCCTAGCCGAACTTCCCTTCCCTCAGAGTCTAATTTAGCACCCCTATATCCACCTCCCAATCCCTATCTTTTCTCCCTTATCTGCACCTTAAATTTCTCTCCTAAACATTCCCTTTCAGAGTCCTCTCCAACGCCAACTCCTTCTATCCAGACACAAAAATAAAACTCCTTAATTTTCCCTTCCTAGGCCTCGAACCTTGGATCTCCTTAACTGCTTAACATGCCACCTCATAGCCCCTATATGACGCCACTTTCCACTCGACTACAAGCACATTTGTGTCCTCTCTTCTCTTAATCTGCTTATGAGGCCTCATGTCTGAGACTAGGGTCCACTAAGTAAGAAAAATAAATTTTCCCTATGGTCTCCCCTAACTCTAAGGCTTCAAATAATCCCGACAATATCTTAATATTATTATTCGAAGTGCTACATATACATATTAACTCCCATGCACAAAAATTAAAAGTTTTGGGATTTTTGGGGCGTTACAACCCAATAGGCCCAAATCTACTTGGCCCAAATTCGGGATGTTACACGTGTGATACTTGAAATGTTGAAATTTTTCTAAGTTTCCAAAATTATCATATGTTAACGATTTAGTCCCGAATTCATTTTTGAAGCCTTGTATGCTCGATTTAAGTACATATTGAATGTGAATGAATGATATTTATTGAAATGTAATGATATTTGATAAATGATTGTTCTGAATTGAGTTACAAGTCCAGTAATGCCTATTAACCTATTCTGGTGACGGATACGGGTTATGGGTGTAACATTTTTTGGTATCAAAGCCACGATTTAGTCGATTCTAGGACTAACATAGTGTATGTGAGTCTAGTTATACATGCCATATATAAAAATGTGATAGTGTGATGACTCCTTGTAAGAGTATGCCTAAAGATCAATCATGAGATGGTTGTAATAACATACTTTATTTACCATGTTAATTAATATAAAGCGTTGTCATTATTATTTCAATTTTTCTTTCAGTGTGTACAAATAAACTATTTTATAATAATGTCCTGAGAATAATATGAGTATCCTTAAAATATCCTTAGTCAAGTATTATTGTTGACTATGACAACAATAATGCATTAAGACTAACATGTAGTTGATTGATGATAAAGAGTTGTCATTGATATGGAGTGTCAAAATCAATGCATGAATATGAGTGTTAGAGAACAACATATTGGACTGACCCACTATGAGTATGTTTCTTGTATTATTATGTAATTGTCACAACATTACTCATAGTGATTAATATGTATATGATCCTCAGACTTGAGATCATCATTATCCCAACATCGTGAGTTGTATATTTTGATATTGTCAAATGTACACCGTAACAGGTTGTTCTATAAAGGCTGATGTTGGATATACCACAATCTATGTAGAGGGATATGGTTGATCAATATAGGATAAGTCCCTCCTATATAATAGGAGAATATCTCAGGCCACTTGATTGAGTGAGACTAGAAATGCATGGCCATGTCCAAATAAGTTGATATGAGATGTGATACTAATTTGTATATCATAGTCTACTCAAGTTATCAATAAACATGGGATGGACTATGCAAGTGTGACTATTCCATGACTTGTGTCCGTTCCAGAGATAAAGGACTTAAGGATTGATGCATGAAAGGTTAATCACAAAAGGTTATGTTAAATCATGACTGCTTGTAACTTAGGTAGCAATGATGCATTGCTAGATGCCACTCATTATTTGTGACATTAGAATCGTTCTAGTATTACTGTTAATGTTACAAGAACCTACAGGTTCACACCCTATGGTTGAAATGAAAGGAATAAAACATAGTTGGTATTGTGTTTGGTTGTCATATGAATTAAATTAATTAAAGAATTAATTTAATTGGGCAATCAAATATTGAACATATTATATGTACAAGGATGTTGTACACATAATGAGAACATAGATCTATTAATATATGAATTTGGTTCATATATAAATTTAAATAAATATAGTTTACCAAAATCCTTGTTATAATTAATGTAATTACAATTTTCAGATATAATTAATGTAATTATAATTTTGGTTAAAAACTTTATTGTATTTATTTAATTTTATGATATACCAATTATAAAAGGTAATAAAAGATACAGAGCTTAATATAAACCCTAGGAGATTGCTTGTGAGGTCTAGCCACCATCAAGCAAATAAACCTCCAAAACAATTTTGGAGATTTCTTCTATTGATAGTCAAACGGGTGGATTACGTAGAGGCCAACATCAGAAAAAGGTTACAGCTTGGTTCGATAGTAAATCAAAACTCTTGTTGCCAAGGTGTCACAGTCTACTCAGATTGAAGTTTTGATAATTTTGAAACCTTTATTTCACCCCGGTTTGTTCTTCACACATGGACTCATTGCCTGGATCACCAGAATTAATTTTATTTTACTACACCATAGGGGTGCCGGCATTCCAACACTCCTGACGTTTGCAAATGTGTTTTTATATAGTAATAGATCTCGAATGATCTATAACGAATGACGTAGAAAGTAACGCGCCAGCTCCCGCTCAAGGGACTGCACCTACTAAATCTAGACCGTGTCTAGTAGTCACGAGGGTGAGGCTAAAGAAGCCTTCTTTTAGATAATGAACGAGTGGTTGACACAGTACATTCGTACGAACCCAACTATTCAAGAACCTCCGCCCCCATATATTCCCCAAACCGACCCCTGTAGTTCCTTAAGGTATTGATCCTCTAGGATTGAATAAACCACATGTTGATAAGATACAAAAACACGGGGCCGAAGACTTCAAAGCCACTATTAACAATGACCCTGAGAGAGTCAATTTTGGCTCGAGAACACAATTCGGGTATTTGATGAACTGCCCTGCACACCTGAAGAATGTTTAAAATGTGATGCATCACTATTACGAGATACTGTGTATCAATGGTAGAATACATTGATATCCATAGTTCCATGAGAAAGGGTTACTTGGGAGTTCTTTCAAGTTGAATTTAGAAAGAAATACATCAACCAAATGTTCATCGATCAGAAAAGAAAAGAATATCTTGAATTGTCGATCAGAAAAGAAAAGAATATCTTGAATTGAAGCAGGGTTGTATGTCAGTCACAGAATATGAAAGAGAGTTTGTACGACTTAGTAAATACGTCCATGAATGTGTATCTTCTGAAGCTATAATGTGTAAAAGATTTGAGGAGGGATTGAATGAAGAAATTAGAGTGTTAGTTGGAATACTTGAGCTGAAAGAGTTTGTTGTCTTATTTGACCAAGCTTGTAAAGCTGAAGAGGTTTGCAAAGAGAAAAGAGAAGTCGATATTGAGGCTAGAGATTCTAAAAAGTGATTTGCGGGCAAATCACATTAGTCAGCATTAAAGAAACTTAGAGAAAATGATCCTTATCCTACAGCTTTTGCGGGAATTTCGATTAGAGATAGGGATATGAGACATTTCAGTTCTAAACCTCAGGCAACATCCGTTGTCAGTGTGGGAGGTGCTAGAAATGCTGGACCTGAATGTAAACATTGTAATAAGATACATTATGTTGAATGTAGATTAGTGAGCGGAGCTTGCTTTAAATATTGATCACTTGATCATTATCACCGGGACTGTCCAGAAAAGTTTACAGTTAAAAGAGAACAACCAGTGATAGTAAGTAACACGACTACTAGAGGGGGACTACCCTGAAATACTAGAAATATGAGTGGTAATAGAAGTGCTACAAGAGATTCGACTGTGAGATCTGAGGCAAGAGCACCTGCCATAGCTTATGCTATTTGTGCACGGGAGGAGGTATCATCGCTAGACGTTATTACTGGTACTTTTTCTCTTTTTGATACTTATATAGTTGGGTTGATAGATCCTGGATCAACTCATTCATATATCTATATGAACTTAGTATTTAAAAAGAGTTTAAATGTCGAGTCTATAGAATTTGTAATTGAAGTATCGAACCCCTTAGGCAAGTCTATTTTAATTCATAAAATTTGTAAGAATTGTCCTTTGATGACTCGAGGTTACAATTTTTGGGCTGGCTTGATGCTTCTATCGTTCGATGAGTTTGATGTAATTCTTGGATTGTCCTGGTTGACTATGCATGATGCGGTTTTGAATTGTAGACAGAAGACTATCAAATTGAAATGTCAAAATAGTGAGATTCTTGGATTAAATCTGATGATTTGAATGAATTACCTACTATGATATTGTCTATGTTAGCTCAGAAATATTTGAAAAAGGGTTGTGATGCATGTTTTGCATACATATTGGATTCAAAGGTGTCTGAATCAAAGATTGAATATGTAACTGTTGTTTGTGAGTTTTCGGATGTATTTCCAGAAGAATTACTGGGTTTGCCACCGATGATATGAGCACAACTCGGAGCTTGCCCAACTCGAACAAGGACTACACAAGGCTACTCAATATTTTTATGAATCGAGCCCAGGATCTCACTTTAAAAAATCTTTGCACCTTAAAGCAATATGATTTTAGGTCAACACCAAATTCCGAGCTCCGTCCAGCTCAATTCAGCTCGTTTGAGCTTGTTCTTATTTCTATCCAGCTCATTTATTTTATTGTTAGAAGAAATTAAGTATTTAATTAAATTAGTTAATATTGTTACAGCTCATAATTATGTTTTGAATTATTACATGTTTTTAATATCTTTTTGTCCTAATTGAATTTAATGTGTCTTGACTAGACTATATTAAATTTGTCTTAGTTTAATTATATGTCAATTAAAGTGTCCAAAATATATTAGTGCTTGGTTTAGCTAAATTTTACTTGATTTAAATTGGTTCATTGTGTTTGTAGGTTTAGCCGAATTTGAGAGAGCATTAAAGATAAGGTGCATGTACGACTTAATGCAAAGAATGATGAGGTTCATGCATGACTTGCTTCAATGAATGGTGGTTGTTTTTTGGCTTCTCCAAGCACCTATTCGGCCAAGAGGTGCCTCCACACTAAATTACCCAAGGTGGCCGAATGACTCCCCAAAGCACAATCAATGCCATTCAGACCTAGTGTCCATTCGGCTTGGTGTTCACATGAAAGAGACTCTTCAAGGCCAGCCATTCACACATCAATTGGCTGTTCAAGACCCCTCTTAAAGGCTCCTATCTATTTTTCCAAATAATACTTATTGATTGCTTTAATTAAGGCCTCAGCCAAACTTATACAAAGCCAATTGGTCTCTCATGCTTTCATCTTCCTTCAAGTTGATTTGCTTAAGCATGAAGCTGACCATTGATGCTCCATTCGGTTGAATATGGACTTAGTAAATTAATTCTTTATTCTAGTTTGTTCTAGACTATTCTAGCTGAATTTCCTTAGTCATTAAGCTTGTGAATTTGTCCATTCAACTATCCTAGCTAGTAGCTATAAATACTTAGTCATTTTCGATTGTAAGAGACTTTTGACAAATTTTATATGAACATTATGTTCTTTGTGAGGTTTCATCATCTTATATTTCGTACGAGTCTCATCTTGCTTATCTAGCATGCCAATGGCGTCTACAAACTTGTTCTTGAACTTATCACCTTAACCGGTGTGGCGTTCACCTATCCAACTACCAAACCATCTTTCCACCTTAACAATATAAGAGTCGGGGTGACATTGTTCTATAGTGTTGAATCATTCTTGAAGTTAAGTACATTTTTCCATTCCACCACTTATCCAAATTTATCCCTCTTTATTTCTTTGTTAAACCGAACCTATTTCTATTCTTATAAACCTATCTTCATTTCAAACCACTTTGTCTACTTCCGCTTTGCCTTAGCCTAAATTAACCCCTTTTCAATATTACGAACAATCTCCTCGTCAACAATCGGGCACTTAAGTGAATCGACTCAACCAAAATGAGCTAGATCACATCATTTGGTATCAGAGCTTGTAAAACAAGGAGCATCGAAGTTCGTAGCAATCCCGAAATAGGTTAGTGAAAAAATTTTGAATTGAAAAAAGAAAAAGAAAAATTGTTGCCAAGTTGTAATCATGTTATATTCCATTGTATTTGAATTAAAAAAAAAGGTGATGTTTTGCAATTTCTTGTTTTTGTTTTCCATTCCTTCTACTCCCGATCAAGCAAGGTTTTGTGTTTTCCTATCGAGTTTCCCCAACGCCACATTCAAACCCAAAATTTCTTTTTTTTTCAGCCTACCCTACACCCAATACGTTATATCCTTTGTAACTAACCCCAACGCAGCAAATAGGTCTAATCGAGACAAAATACGAAGTTATGACAGTGAGGTCGAGTGGAAAAAGGCAAAAGCGAGTGAGTGCGATAGAGTGTAGAAAAAGCCTAAAACGAGTGTAAACATGAGCGGAGCGAAATTTATTTATTTTCTTTCTAAGAGAAATAGTGAGGTTTGTGGTGAGGTACTCATTTTCTGTTTTTGGTTTTTAACATTTTTTTTCTTTTTATCAATAAAGTCATGTTTCAAGAAGAGCTTTTAGAATCAAATTTTCAATATATAATGAAAAAGATAGATAGATTGTTTGATAGGAAACTAAAACCCCTACAAGAACGATTGGATCGTGTCGAAGAACGGGACCATCGAGCAAGAACCCAACGTTGGAAAATTTATCCAAGTGAAAGATGAAAACGAGATTGTCAAGGAGAGGAACATCCAACGAATATTCGAGAAGAGGTTCTTATTGAGATTCCTATTCATCCAATAATTCAAGACAAAGAGAAATAAACCTCGAGTCTGAGGTCTCTTCAAGTGCTCCAAAGAATTCACTCCCAAAGGATCATTCACGAAGAATTGATCGTGATACCTATGTGAATACTTTCTCTTTCTTTGAACAAAACACTTATCATTCTGATTCTTGTGTATCATCTTCATGTTGTAAAGAAAAAAATGAGAGAAAAAGGAATAAAAAGAAAAGAGAGACAACAGATGATCATGAGAGAAAATGAGAGTGAGAAAAAGAAAATAGAAATTGAGATTGAACAAAAATGTGAAAAGGAAAAAGAAATTGAAAAAGAGAAAGAAATCGAAAAAAGTGTGAGAACAAAAAGAATATCGAAAAAGAAAATGAGTTAGACAAAGAAACAAAAGAAAAAGACGACCAAGAATGAGGAATGTTTCCACTAACCAATCTGTGAGTTTTCCTCGTGTTGTATCTTTTTAGGTTTTCGAAAGGCCGAATGATAATTTTCAACTTCAATATTTACCTGATGAAAGGAGGTTCAAGTTTATCAGCAAAGGTAAGGTTGAAGATGAAATCCAACCACAAGAGCTCGAAGGTAAGCGAGGTAAGGATTTTTTAACAACCGAGTCACGACAATTATATTTGAAAGTTGTTGATAAAATTTTTGGTGACTTAGTTTTTAAAAGATCTCCTTATTTTAATTCAGTTAATTGTTATTTTTTATTTGTGGTTGAAAAATTCGTACTATGAGAAAGCATGAGGAGTTGTTCTCTTGATTTGTCTTGTGATGAAAATTTTGTTGATGTTGTTCAATCAGATTGACAAACCAAAAATACGATCATGCGTGATAACGATTTTTCACAAAATGCGATTAAATTGTCCGAGTGTGATGATTTTGTGAACCAATTACTGCTTGTGAGAAACTCCTAAATTTGTGCAAATCTGTTCTGATGAATGTAAAGAGGTTTGATTGTTTGTTTCTGTGTATGCGCAAATCCTTTGGGTTTGACATGTTTTCTTTAAAGACAAAAATAAAACCTTTGCTACACTTTGGAACAAGTCATCAAACTCGTGTGTTTAAACCTAAAATTTGTTATTTTGATTCGATATGTGGGAGAATCAAGCATCCTAAATTTTGTGCGAATAATATATGTTTTTTTTGATGCTTGGTCTCTGACTAAGAGAATGAAATTTGACAATTTTGATTACCATTTAATATCATTCCTTAAACATTTTATGTGGCTGTACATGAAATTCATGTTTTATCTCAATAAGGTAAGATCGACTCCTATTTTTGAACCTGGCATCGATCCATATGTTCAATTTTTGAATCACGTGTCAGCATGTCCCTTTGAGTCCATCGTCCATGGTGATAACCTCTTTCATTTTTGTGAACGCAACACTTTGAAAAGTGCAAGTTGTCTTTTTGCTTCATCATCATTTTAGGTTAGTTCAACCAAGGAGCTTCGATTACACTACAATTCCTAGGAGAGAAGGTTTTTTGTTGATTGAAAAAGGTAAAATTGATCCTTGCTTTCCTACTCTTAAAGTTCAACAAGGTATGATTCCTGAAATTTTTACAACATCTCTGTTCTATTCAGATAATGACAAAAATCTTGTTGATGTTTTGGCTTTGAAAATTTGCTTGAATCTTGTTGTGGTTAATAGCTCTACTTTGCTTGATGATGATATATATGTTTTGGTTTATGATAAAAAGATTCTTGCTTTTGATAAATGTGGTGTTAATGTATGCATGGAAAAAAATACGGCCAAACAGCAGCAATTGCAAAGTTCAAGTATGCAAAATCATGAATCATGTGAATATTTTCATTTGCCTGTTTGTGATGACTACGTACACCTTTTGACTCATTACTCGCATTCCAATTATCTAAACCATGATTTGTGGAAGCCATTTGAGATGTTCGAATGCCTTGAAACATATTCATTTTTGTTTCGAACAATTGATCAGGCATTGGCAAGTAAAATGGTTTGTTTGCATGATTGTAAAAATGGTGTTTTGAATCTGTCCATTCACATGAATTATACTTGGCTTGATATGATTATGCTTGGACTACAAGTTTGTTTGCATTACTTTTTGCTAACTCATGGCTTTAAATTTCAGTTGTATGATTTGCCATCTTTACTGCCAAGTTTGGCAAGTCAAATTGGAAAAGACTACGTAAGACCATTCCCCAAATTCGTCCAAGGAAAGCCGTATAAGAGAAAATATGTTCGAGTGAACCAACGGCTCAACTTGAGGACAAGTCATTTTGAAGAAGGGGAATGATGTGAGCATGTCCTATAGCTTGTCCAACTCGAACAAGGGCTAAACGAGGCTGCTCAAAATTTTTGTGAATCGAGCTCGGGATCGCACTTTAAACAATCATTACACCTTAAAGCAAGATGATTTTAGCTCAACACCAAATTCTCGAGCTCCGTCCAGCTCAATTCAGCTCAACTCAACTCACTTGAGCTCAATTCAACTCATTTGAGCTCGTTCTTATTTCTTTCCAGCTCATTTATTTTATTGTTAGAATAAATTAAGTATTTAATTAAATTAGTTAATAGTGTTACAACTCATAATTATGTTTTGAATTATTACATGTTTTTAATATTTTTTGTCCCAATTGAATTTAATGTGTCTTGACTAGACTATATTAAATTTGTCTTAGTTTAATTATGTGTTAATTAAATTGTCCAAAATATATTAATGCTTGGTTTAGCTAAATTTTACTTGATTTAAATTGGTTCAATGTGTTTGTAGGTTCAGCCGAATTTGAGAGAGCATTAAAGATAAGGTGCATGTACGGCTCAATGCAAAGAATGATAAGGTTCATACATGACTTGCTTCAATGAATGGTGGTTGTTTGTTTGGCTTCTCCAAGCACCTATTCGGCCAAGAGGTACCTCCACACTAAATTCCTCAAGGTGGCTGAATGGCACCCAAAAGCACCATCAATGCCGTTCACACCAAGTGTTCACACCTAGTGCCCATTCGGCTTGGTGTTCACAAGAAAGAGACTCTTTAAGGCCGGCCATTCACACATCAATTGGCTGCTCAAGACCCCTCTTAAAGGTTCCTATCTATTCAGCCAAACAACACTTATTGATTGCTTTCATTAAGGCCTCAGCGAACCTAGACAAAGCCAATTGGTCTCCCATGCATTCATCTTCCTTCAAGTTGATTTGCTTAAGCATGAAGCTGACCATTGACGCTCCATTCGGCTGAATATGGACTTAGTAAATTAATGCTTTGTTCTAGTTTGTCCTAAACTATTCTAGTCAAATTGCTAATTAAGCTTGTGAATTTGTCCATTCGGCTATCCTAGCTAGTAGCTATAAATACTTAGTCATTTTCGATTGGAAGAGACTTTTGATAAATTTTATATGAACATTTTGTTCTTTGTGAGGTTTCCTTATCTCATATTTCATATGAGTCTCGTCTGACTTATTTAGCTTGCTAGTGGCATCTACGAACTTGTTCTTAAACTTATCACCTTAGCCGGTGTAGCGTTCACCTATCCAACTTCCAAACCATCTTTCCACCTTAACGATATAAGAATTGGGATGACACTATTCTATAGTGTTGAATCATTCTTGAAGTTAAGTACGTTTTTCCATTCCATCACTTCTCCAAATTTATCCCTCTTTATTTCTTTATTAAACCAAACCTATTTCTATTCTTATAAACCTATCTTCATTTCAAACCATTTTGTCTACTTCCTCTTTGCCTTAGCCTAAATTAACCCCTTTTCAATATTACGAACAATCTCCTCGTCAACGATCGGGCAATTGAGTGAATCGACACAATGAAAACTAGCTGGATCACATCAAACGATCAGAGAAGATGAATTTGGTATTGAATTAATACTGGGAACAATGCCGATATTGATAGCTCCATACAGAATAGCTCTAATAGAATTAAAAGAATTGAAAGCTCAATTGCAAGAATTGACAGACAGAGGTTTTGCACAATCGAGTTATTTTCCTCGGGTGCACTGGTATTGTTTGTGAAAAAGAAAGATGGCATGATGAGGATGTGTATCGACTACAGACAGCTGAAGAACGTGACTATAAAGAATAAATATCCTATCCTACAGATTGATGATTTATTTGTTTAGTTGAAAGGGGCTACAGTATTTTCAGAGATTGATTTGAGATTGGGTTATTATCAGCTGCGAGTTAAAGAGTCAGATGTGCCAAAAACCACATTCAGAACCGCATTCCTGCCATTTTTATGGACTTGATGAATCTAATATTCAGACCGTATAAAGATAGATTTGTTGTTGTATTCATTGACGATATTTTCATTTATTCACGAGATGAATTTAAGCATACCGAGCACTTGAGAATTGTGTTACAAACTCTACGTGATAGGCAGTTATTTGCAAAATTCAGTATATATGAGTTTTAGCTCAAAGAGGTTGGAGTTTTGGGGCGTATTGTTTCACCTGATGGTATTAGAGTTGATCCGAGTAAATTTTCTACTATTGTTGATTGGAAACCTCCGAGAAATGTGTTTGAAGTCCGTAGTTTTTGGGCTTAGCAGGATATTACCGAAGATTCATGAAAAGATACTCGATGATTGTGACACCAATGTCACGACTTCTATAAAAGGATGTGAAGTTCGAATGGTCAAAAAAATGTCAGCAGAGTTTTGACCAATTTAAACTACTATTAACTCAAGCACCAATTTTGGTTAAACCAAAATCGGGGAAGGAATTTGTGATCTATAGAAATGCATCATTAAATGGTCTAGGATGTGTTCTGATGCAAGAAGGAATGGTTATAGCTTATGCTTCCCAACAATTTAAACTACATGAAAAGAACTATCCGACGCATGATTTAGAGCAAGCTGTGATTGTATTGGCATAGAAGATTTGGCGACACTACTTATACAGTGAAAAATGCTATATTTATACGGATCACAAGAGTTTGAAATATCTGATGTCACAGAAAGATTTGAATTTGCGACAATGAAGATGGCTCGAGTTATTGAAAGATTATGACTTTGTGATTGATTATCACCCGGGAAAGGCTAATGTTGTTGCTGGTGCCTTGAGTGAGAAATCTTTGTTTGCATTACTAGCAATGAACACTCAATTTATGATTTGTGATGATGGATCTATTTTAGCGGAATTAAATTCTAAATCAGTATTTCTTCAACAAATCTGTGAAGCTCAGAAAGATGATCGTAAATTACAAGTTAAATGGACTCAGTGTGAGTACATCCTTGATTTAGAGTTTCAGATTGGGACCGATGATTGTTTAAGGTTCTGGAATAGAATTTGTGTACCGAGAAATTCAGAACTCATTGAAAAGATTTTGCACGAAGCACAACATAGCTACTTTTCTATTCATCCAGGTAGTACCAAGATGTATAACAATCTAAAACAGTTGTATTGGTGGTCGAGTATAGAACGAGATATATCAGAGTTTGTATCGAAATGTTTGATATATTAGCAAGTCAAAGCTGAACATCAAGTACCATTGGGATTACTACTGCCTATAATGATTCTTGATTGGAAATGGGACAAAGCTACAATTGATTTCGTGTCGAGACTGCCTCTATCTCCGAAAAAGAAAGATGATATATAGGTTGTCATTGATCGACTAATGAAGTCTGCTTATTTCATATCGGTACATACAGATTACTCACTTGACAGATTAGCAGAACTGTACATTTCTAAAATTGTTCAGTTACAAAAGTGCCACTATCTATTATTTCTAATGGAGATCCAATATTTACATCGCAATTTTTGAAGAAACTACAAGAAGCTCTGGGAACCAAGTTGAATTTCAGTACTGCTTTTCATCCTCAAATAGACGGTCAGACCGAGAGAGTTATTCAAATTCTCGAAGACATGTTGAGATGTTGTATTTTAGAGTTTGAGGCAGTTGGGAAAAATACTTATCGTTAATTGAATTCGCGTATAACAGTAGTTTTCAAATGAGTATAAAGATGGCACCGTACGAAGCTTTATATGGCCGTAAGTGCCGAACTCTGTTATGTTGGACTGAATTGAGTGAGAAAAGGATTCACAGGGTTGAATTGATCATGTAATAGCCCGATTTTAGGGCTAGTCAAAATAGTGGTTATGATATCACTAAATCAAGGTTGAGGAAAATTATTTTGATGTTATTTTATGTGTTGTAGCATAATTATATGGATGCATGAAAATTTTGGTGTTCTAATTTGAGTGATAGCATGCTTAATTTCGAAAAAGGACAAAATCGCATAAAGTGCAAAAGTTTTATTTTATAAGGTAAAGGTACCTAATAGCCATAGAATGTAAATTGGATGACTTTAAAATGCAATTAGACCATTTATCTAGTGATGGTTGGCCATATAAGAGCTAGGGAGACAAAATTTTAATGTTGGTCAAATTCGGTGGGAATTAGGTGATAGAATGAATAAAATAAGATAAAGAAAAGAGAAAGCTATCATCTTTTTCATTCTCTCCCTTCTCCACCAAAACTTTCAGCAATGAATAAGGGGTTTGAAGCTTAAACTTTCAGCCAAGATATCCTTTAGCAAGTAAGTGATTTTAAAGGTCTTTCTTGGTGATTTTTTATGTTTTTAGAACACCCAAAGCTTAAGTTAGCTAATGAGGGGACTAATTTGCATCATGGTAGGAAGTTTAGGGACTTTCCATGAGATTAATTATGTTGTTAGCTGAGTTTTTATGGAAGAAAATGAATGCTAGAAAGATGAGAAACAACTTTTGTGAAAGGTGTTAGCATGAAAACACCTAAATAGGACTTAAATGGAAAGAATGAATTTGTGTCATAAATGCATGAAATGGTGAGAATGGTGAGTAGTTGTAAGAGAAATTAATATTCAGCTAGGCTTGTTTGTTAAGAAAATGTGATGAAAAAATAAATTACGAGCCTAAGGGTAAAATCGTAATTTTGTCAAAATATAAGGGCAAAATGGTCATTTTTGCCCAAGTGTAGATTTAATGCATTATGATCTTAGAATGATCTAAATGAATTGAATTTCCTTGTTATAGGCCAAGAAGAGCATGGAATCAAGCTTGACCGTGGAAAAGGCAAAGTGACAGATTAAGTTATTGGTTAACACTTTTTGCACCAAGGTAAGTTTATGTGCAAGCAATGTATATTTTTGTAAAAATTTTGTTGCTAATTAGAGTATGGCATGATTGAGAACATATGTGGTACTAGTAGATTGAATGTGGTAGTCATTGAATGATGAAATAATCATGTGAATGTGTAATGACGACACTTAATGGTGGGCTAAGTGTGATACCACCTTGTTGTTTAATTATGATGGGCTATGTGCGATAGCATCATCTATTAATATTTTTGTGGGCTATGTGCGATACCACCATAAATAATCTTTTGGTGGGCTGTGTGCGATACCACCGTAACTAATCTTTTGGTGGGCTATGTGTG
Organism: Gossypium rotundifolium; assembly: GCA_025506655.1. NCBI lineage: Eukaryota > Viridiplantae > Streptophyta > Magnoliopsida > Malvales > Malvaceae > Gossypium > Gossypium rotundifolium. The sequence continues at coordinate 79,637,188 of CP106723.1, forward strand.
ATACCACCGTAACTAATCTTTTGGTGGGTATGTGCAATAACACCCTAATAAAGACTGATGGTGGGCTAAGTGCGAAACCACCGAGTAATTTGACTATGAGTAATGGATTCAGATATAGTAATGTGTTGTATTGTGTGACCTTGTGATGCTAAGTGCAGGGGAACCATTAATGAATGTATGCATTGTGCTTGTGATCTGGTTGGAATGTGTGAATGGAGGAAATGAGTAACCATGATCATTAATGTAGATTATTTCTTTCTTAGTATATAATTTTATGAAATTGTTTAATGTATGTTAAAATGCTTATATTGTTTACACATAAACTTACTAAGCTCAAAGCTTATTCCCATTTCTTTCGCTTATTTTATTGAGCTTAAGAGCCGAGTCAGGAACATGCTGATAACCAGGAGACCGCCCATACTATTAGCTCATCTTAGTATACCTAGACTTAATGATTTTGTAAATGGCATGTATAGGGGCTAGACTAGTTAGATTATTTTGTTATTGTTGCCAAAGGTGTATTGGCTATTGTTAAGACATTAATTTTGTAAATTGCCATGAATGACGACTCACCTTACCATTTATGAATTATAAAGTTATCTATGGGAGTTCATGTTGAAGTTTTGAGATGTTTATTAGTGTGTTGAATGGGTTCATGTAGTGTAAGTTCTAGGGGTGCAAAGAGCTTGTCAAATAATCTCGTTCTTGTCCACATGGGTAGGCACACGGGCGCGTGTCTAGGCCGTGTGTGACACACGATCAAGCCATGGGTGTGTGCCTGACCGTGTAAAGTCTGCACCTTGAGTTTAGTGTTAGAATTGTCACATGGTTGAAACACACGAGCATGCCTAGGCCGTGGGGAAATAGTCAGAGGCGACCATGGACCAGCCATATGGGCGTGTGTCTAAGTAATGTGACCCAAGTCAGTGTTGCCCATGGGTGTCGAACACGGGCGTGTGACTAAGAGTTGAAACCGTGTGTGTGAAGTCAGTATTCACCACGATTATGGAGCATGGGCATGTGTGCCTACACACGAGAGTGTCTTGTTTTACAGGTGTGTGAGTCCTATATAAAAGAGAAAATTTGTAAAGGTTGAAAAAGTTTTGGTATAGTCTCGAGAATCTTTGTGTGTATGAGTGAGGTCTCGTAAGTCGAGTATGAGGTTGTTAAGGCGACCAGAGAGTGTAGTCATGATGGGTCTAAGTGGCTAGTATGATGACTTTATTAAGGTAACACCTTGAGCCTAGTTCTGGCGTAGAACACGAGTAAGGGGTGTTACATTTAATGGTATCAGAGCTATGGTTAGTAAGTTCTAGGACTACCATAGCGTGTGTAAAAGTCTAGCTATACATGCCATTAGTGTATTATGATAGTACGGTGGCTTCTGATGATTTTAAATTTATTCTATATAGTGTATGGATCTCGATCAATCAATTTTGCTAATGACGTGACTAGTAATGTGTCTGGCTTCTACACAAGGAACCCCCTTTGTCTGATTGAACACGAGACTAGGGTCAAGGAGAAGAGGCTCAGGAAGCCTTTCTCCAAATGATAAGTAACTGGTACACTGATTATGTACGAGCAAACCCCAATGCTCAACCTCCTCCACCTCCTCCTATAACTAAGCTAGTCCTTGTGTCTCCCCAAAATATAAAAATGGTGAGGACAACTAAGCCCCCGGTAGACAAAATCCGTAAGCGAGGGGTTGAGGATTTTCGAGCTAATATAGATGATAACCCTGAGCGAGCAGAGTTCTAGCTGGAGAACTCAATGAGCGTCTTTGATAAACTCTCTTGTACACTTGAGGAAAGCTTGAAATGCGATGTATCTTTGCTAAGGGACTCGGCATACCATTGGTGGAAAACATTGACATCAGTGGTCCCTAAAGAGAGGGTAACGTGGGACTTCTTCTTGGAAGAGTTTTGAAATAAGTATACAAGTCAACGATTTGTAGACCAGAAACAGAAAGAATTCCTTGAGCTGAAGCAAAAAAAAAAAATGAATGTGGCAGAATATGAGCGCGAATTTGTTAATCTCAGTAAGTACGCACAAGAATGTATATCCACGGAAGCTATCTTATGCAAGACATTTGAAGATGGGTTGAATGAAGATGTCAGACTCTTAGTCATGATCTTAGAGCTAAAAGAATTTATGGTATTGGTGGATAGGGCTAGTAAGGCCAAAGAATTGAGTAATGAAATGAGGAAGGCTGAGAGTGAGGCCGGACGCGAGAAAAAGACCGATGAGTAAATCTTACCAAGCTCAATCTAAAAGGTCCAAGGAAGTCAACCCTCGGGTGACTGCATCAGTCGGGTATTCGCAAAGAGAGTGAGGCAACAATTACTCGGGTTCAAGAGTTTAGGCCACCTCAATGACAAGTGTGGGCAACCTAAAGTCCAAACCAGAGTGCCCAAGTTGTGGCAGGTATCACACTGGGGAGTGTTAGGGAAGCAATCGAAATTGCTATAAGTGTGGATCCCCCGACCATCTTATCCAAACTGTCCTAAAAGGGATGACAAGGAGAGGAAGCAAGAGATAAGATCAAGCATTGCATCCCTTAGAGGTAGGCCATAAAAGAACCGGAGGTAGGACTAGTGGTAAAGGTGTATCACGAGACTCTACGGTGAGGTCAGAGGGTTGGGTGCCAGCAAGGACCTATGCTATTTGCGCTAGAGAAGAGGAATCATCGCTAAATGTAAATAATAGGTACTTTTTCTCTTTATGACACCTTTGTTATTGCTTTGATTGACCCGGGGTCAACCCAATTTTATATTTGTATGAGATTGGCATCTAGTTTGAATATAACTATTGAGTCTACTAAATTTGTGGTAAAGGTGTCCAACCCGTTAGGAAAACATGTGTTAGTGGACAAGGTGTGTAGGAAATGGCCCTTGACAATTAGGCGTCATTATTTTCTGGCAAACCTTATGTTGTTGCCTTTTAATGATTTTGATTTGATTCTTGGTATGGATTGGTTGAATACCCATAGTTTTTAGTAAATTGTGGTAGTAAATTTATTGAATTGAAATGTGAAAATGGAGATGGTATTCGGGTTGAATTAGGTGAGTCAGATAATTTACCGATGATGATCTTTTCCTTGGTGGCTGAAAAATATTTAAGAAAAGGATGTGAGTCATATCTCGCTTTTGTACTGAACACTCAAGAGTCTGAAGTAAAGATTGAAACAATGCTGGTTGTATGTGAGTATTTGGATGTATTCCCAAAGAGTTACGAATTACCCCCAATTAGAGAGGTCAAGTTTGGAATTGAGTTAATTTCAGGAATAGTTCCCATTTCGGTTGCTCCGTATAGGATGGCCCCATGAGAGTTGAAAGAACTAAAAGCTCAATTGCAAGATTTGACGGATAAGGGTTTTGCAAGACCTAGCTATTCATCGTGGGGTACCTTAGTACTCTTTGTAAAGAAGAAAGATGGGTCGATGAGATTGTGCATAGACTACAGATAGCTCAAATAAGTTACTGTGAAGAACAAGTATCCTTTACTGAGGATACATGATCTATTTGATCAACTGAAGGGAGCTATGTTGTTCTCCAAGATTGACCTGAGGTCCAGTTATTACCAGTTGAGGGTTAAGGAACAAAATGTGTCAAAAACAACATTCAGGATGAGGTATGGCCATTATGAGCTTCTAGTCATGCCGTTTGGTTTAACGAATGCTCCTGCAATTTTTATGGATTTAATGAACTGTGTCTTCTGACCGTTTTTGGACAGGTTCGTGGTTGTCTTTATTGATGACATATTGGTTTACTCTCGAGACGAGAGTGATCATGCAGAGCATCTGAGGATTGTCTTATAGATTTTGAGAGACAAGCAGTTATATACTAAATTTAGTAAGAGAGAGTTTTGGCTTCAAGAGGTTGGATTCTTAGGACACATTCTGTCAGGTGAGGGTATTAGAGTTGATCCGAGAAAGGTCTCGACTATTGTGGAGTGGAAACCACCGAGGAATGTGTCGGAAGTCAGATGCTTTTTGGTTTTAGTGAGGTACTATAGGCTATTCGTGAAGGGATTCTTTATGATTGCTACCGATGACAAAACAATTGCACAAGGATGTTTAGTTTGAATGGACTGAAAAATGACAATAGAGTTTCGAGAGATTGAAAACGTTGTTGACAGAGGCACCGATTTTAGAACAACCTGAGTCGGGAAAAGAGTTTGTGGTCTACAGTGACACATTATTAAATGGTCTTGGTTGTGTGTTGATGCAAGAGCGTAAGGTAGTCGCTTACGCCTCGAGATAGCTAAAACCACATAGGAAGAATTATCTGATTTATGACCTAGAGTTGGCCATAATTGTTTTCGCATTAAAGATCTGGCGACATTACTTGTATGGTGAGAAGTGTCGAGTCTTCACGGATCATAAGAGTTTTAAGTACTTGATGGATCAAAAGGAATTAAATTTACGGCAACGACGGTGTCTTGAATTATTGAAGGGCTATGAGCTAGTGATCGATTACCACCCAGGGAAAGTGAATGTAGTTACGGATGCTTTAAGTAGAAAATCCTTGTATGCTTTGAGAGCTATGAGCACGAGTTTGTCATTCTCTGATGATGGTGCTATACTGGCTGAGTGGAGAGGTAGACCACTATTTTTTCAACAAATATGTGAGGCTCAAAGGAATGATAGTGAAATACTAGCTAAAAGAGCTAAGCGTGAGTCAGAAGCTAATTGTGAATTTCGGGTGAGTTCGGATGGTTGCTTAATGTTCCATGATAGAATTTGTGTACCCAAAGTTGAAGAGTTGATCCGAGAAATTTTACAAGAAGCACATGGTAGTTATTTGTCAGTACACCCGGACAGTACGAAAATGTATAATGATCTGAAGAAATTCTATTGGTGGTCGGGAATGAGAAGAGACATCTCGGAGTATGTAACAAAATGTCTAATCTGTCAACAAGTGAAAGATGAGCATCAAGTGCCTTCGAGATTGCTTCAGCCAGTTAAGGTTCTCGGGTGGAAGTGGAATCGGATTACCATGGATTTTTGTTACGGGCTTGCCTATGACTCCAAAGAAGAGAGATGTTGTGTGGGTTATTGTTGATAGATTAACAAAATTGGCTCACTTTATACCTGTGCGTATTGATTATTTGCTGGATAAGTTAACCGAATTGTATATTGCAGAAGTGGTAAGATTGCATGGAGTGCTTATATCCATTATCTCGGATAGAGACCGAAATTTATTTCAAGGTTTTAGAAGAAGTTACAAGAGGCCTTAGGTACAAGGTTGAATTTTAGTACTGCATTCCATCCTCAAATTGATGGTCAGTCTAAGAGAGTAATCCAAGTTCTTGAGGATATGCTCCGATGCTGTGTATTAAAGTTTGAAGGTAGTTGGGAAAGGTACCTACCCTTGGTCGAATTTGCTTACAGCAATAGTTATCAGTCGAGCATACGGATGGCACCGTATAAAGCTTTATATGGTCATAAGTGTCAAAATCCCTTGTATTGGACTGAGCTAAGTGAGAAACAAATTCATGGGGTTGATTTAGTTAAAGAGACCGAAGGAAAGTGAAAGTTATTTGGGATAGTCTGAAAGCTACTTCAGATCAATAAAAGTCATACGCGAATTTGAAATGAAAAGAAATTAAGTTTCAAGTGGGCGACAAGGTATTTCTGAAAGTGTCCCCGTGGAAGAAAATACTAAGCTTTAGTCAAAAAGGGAAATTGAGTCCGCAGTTCATAGGGCCGTATGAGATTACCGAAAGAATTAGGCCAGTGGCATATCGATTAGCTTTTCTAGTAGAGTTAGAGAAAATCCACAACGTGTTCCATGTATCAATGTTAAGGCGTTATTGCTCCAATCTTTCGCATGTGATTCCTCTGACAAAAATTGAGATACAACCGGATATGACATATAGGAAGGGCCGATTAAAATCTTAGCTTGAGAAGTGAAACAGTTGAGGAATAAAGACATAGCCTTAGTAAAAGTGTTATGCAAAAGACATGGTGTAGAAGAGGCTATGGGGGAACTGGAGGAAGTCATGAGAGAGCAATATCTGAACCTCTTTACCAGTAGGATTTTCATGGGTGAAAATCCCTAAAGGGGGAGGTTGTAACAGCTCGATTTTGGGGCTAGTCAAAATAGTGGTTACGAGATCACTAAACCAAGGTCGAAGAAAATTATTTTGATACTATTTTATGTGTTGTAGCATAATTATATGGATGCATGAAAATTTTTGTGTTCTAATTTGAGTGATAGCATGCTTAATTTCGATAAAGGACTAAATCGCATAAAGTGGAAAAGTTCTATTTTATGATGTAGAGGCTCCTAATAGCTATAGAATGTAATTTGGAGGACTTTAAAGTGCAATTAGGCTATTTAACTAGTGATGGCCGGCCATATAGGAGCTAGGGAGAGAAAATTTTAATGTTTGTCAAATTTGGTGGGAATTAGGTGATAGAATGAATAAAATAAGATAAAGAAAAGAGAAAGCTATCATCCTTTTCATTCTCTACCTTCTCCACCAAAAATTTCAGTAAGGAATGGGGGGTTTGAAGCTTAAACTTTCAGCCAAGATATCCTTTAACAAGTAAGTGATTTTAGAGGTCTTTCTTAGTGATTTTTATGTTTTTGGAACCCCCAAAGCTTAAGTTAGCTAATGAGGGGGCTAATTTGCATCATGGTGGGAAGTCTAGGGACTTTCCATGAGAGTAATTATGTTGTTAGCTGAGATTTTATGGAACAAATTGAATGCTAGGAAGGTGAGAAACAACTTTTGTGAAATGTGTTAGCATGAAAACACCTAAATAGGACTTAAATGCAAAGAATGAATTTGCGTCATAAATGCATGAAATGGTGAGAATGGTGAGTATTTGTAAGAGAAATTAATGTTCAGCTAGGCTTGTTTGTTAAGAAAATGTGATGAAAAAATAAATTATGAGCCTAGGGGCAAAATCGTAATTTTTCCAAAATACAAGGGCAAAATGGTCATTTTTGCCCAAGTGTAGATTTTAATACGTTATGATCATAGGATGATCTAAACGAATTGAATTTCCTTGTTATAGACCAAGAAGAGTGTGGAATCAACCTTGACCGTGGAAAAGGCAAGGTGACGGATTAAGTTATTGGTTAACACTTTTTGCACCGAGGTAAGCTTATGTGTAAGCAATGTATATTTCTGTAAACATTATGTTGCTAATTAGAGTATGACATGATTGAGAACATATGTGGTACTAGTAGATTGAATGTGGTAGCCATTGAATAATTATCGTATGAATGATGAAATAATCATGTGAATGTGTAATGATGACACTTAATGGTGGGCTAAGTGCGATAGCACCATGTTGTTTAATTACGATGGGCTATGTGTGATACCATCATCTATTAATCTTTTGGTGGGCTGTGTGCGATACCACCGTAACTAATCTTTTGGTGGGCAGTGTGCGATACCACCGTAACTAATCTTTTGGTGGGCTATGTGTGATACCACCGTAACTAATATTTTGGTGGGCTATGTGCGATACCACCCTAATAAAGGCTGATGGTGGACTAAGTGCGAAACCAACGAGTAATTTGACTATGAGTAATGGATTTAGATATAGTAATGTGTTGTATTGTGTGACCTTGTGATGCTAAGTGCAGGGGAACCATTAATGAATGTATGCATTATGCTTGTGATGTGGTTGGAATGTGTGAAGGGACGAAATGAGTAAGCATGATTGTTAATGTAGATTGTTTCTTGCTTAGTATATAACGTTATGAAATTTTTTAATGCATGTTAAAATGCTTATATTGTTTACACATAAACTTACTAAGCTCAAAGCTTACTCCCCTTTCTTTCCCTTGTTTTATAGAGCTTAAGAGCCGAGCCGGGAATACGCTAATAACCAGGAAACCACCCATACTATCAGCTCATCTTGGCATACCTAGACTTAATGATTTTGTAAATGGCATATATAGGGTCTAGACTAGTTAGATTATTTTGTTGTTTTGGCCAAAGGTGTATTGGCTCTTGTTAAGACATTAATTTTGTAAATTGCCATGAATGATGACTCACCTTACCATTTATAAAATTATAAAGTTATCTATGGGAGTTCATGTTGAAGTTATGAGATGTTTATTAGTGTGTTGAGTGGGTTCATGTAGTGTAAGCTATAGGGATACAAAGAGCTTGGCAAATAGCCTCGTTCTTGTCCACATGGGTAGGCACACGGGCATGTGTCTAGGCCGTGTGTGACACACGATCAAGCCACGTGCGTGTGCCCAGAATGTGTGAAGTCTGTACCTTGAGTTTAGTGTTTGAATTATCATGCGGGTGTGCCCAGGCCATGGGGAAGTAGTCAGAGGCGACCATGGACCAGCCATATGGGCGTGTGTCCAGGTCGTGTGACCCAAGTAACTGTCGCCCAGGGGTGTCGAACACGAGCGTGTGACTAGGCTTTGAGATCGTGTGTGTGAGGTCAGTATTCACCGCGGTTGTGGAGCATGGGTGTGTGTGTCTACACACAGGCTTGTCTCATTTTACACGGGCGTGTGAGTCCTATATAAAAGAGAAAATTTGTAAAGGTTGAAAAAGTCCCGGTATAGTCTCGAGAATCTTCATGTGTATGGGTGAGGTCTCGTTAGTCAAGTATTAGGTTGTTAAGGCGACCAGAGAGAGTAGTCATGATGGGTCTAAGTGGCGAGTATGAGGAATTTATTAAGGTAACGCCTTGAGCCTTGTTCGGCGTAGAACACGGGTAAGGGGTGTTACAGATCAGAGAGACTGAAGAAAAAGTGAAAACGATTTGCGATTGTTTAAAAGCAGCTTCAGATCGGCAGAAATCCTACGTAGATTTGAAATGTAGAGAAATTGAATTTCAAGTCGGGGACCGAGTGTTTCTAAAATGTCACCGTGGAAAAAGGTTCTTCGATTTAGCCGTAAAGGAAAGTTGAGTCCGCGTTTCATCGGACCGTATGAAGTTATTGAATGAATAGGGCAAGTGGCATATCGACTAGCTTTACTGTTAGAACTTGAAAGATCCATAATATTTTTCACATTTTATGCTATCCGTCACATGTGATTTCTCCAGTGGATGTTGAGATACAAGCTAATTTGACATATAATGAAGAACCGATTAGGATTTTTGCTCGTGAAATCAAAGAGTTGAGAAATAAATGCATAGCCTTAGTAAAATTTCTTTGGCATAAACACGAGATAGAGGAAGCTACATGGGAACTAGAGGAAGCTATGTGAAAACAGTACCTTAACCTATTTACTGGTAAGATTTTCGGGGACGAAAATCCCTAAAGGGGGAGAGTTGTAACGGCCCGTTTTTAAGTCAAATTGGAATAGTGGTTTTGGGACCACAAATCTGAGGATAAAATATTATTTTATTATTTTATTATTTTTTACAGCATGATAGAATTATTATGTGAAAGTTTCGTAAAGAAATTTTATCGTTTAAATGCTTAATTGGTAAAATGGATTAAATCATGTCAAGCGTAAAACTTGTGTGCTGATAGTTTAATGTGCCTTATAGCTATGGTTTATTAAATTAGAGGTCCTTATAATGTTATTATGCCATTGGTAAGGTTAATGGACATTAATGCCCTTATATTTGATGATTAAATAGTTTAATAACTAAGAGTAAAATGGTAAACTATGTATTAATGTAATGTTATTTTTCATCTTTCTCACCAAAAATCAAAGGAAAAAAGACCATGTAACAGTTCGGTTTAGTCCCTAGTCGGAATAGTGGTTTTAGGACACAAGTCTGAGTTAAAAAAATATTTTAATATTATTTTCCCAGTCTATAGCATGTGAATTGGAATGTGTGAAATTTTTGTGATTTAATTTGATCATTTGTGTGTTTAATTTGCAAAAAAAGGACTAAATTGCAGAAAATGTAAAAGTACCTTTCTATTTGACTAAGTGTCTAATTCATGTGTCTCTTTAAATGTGAGGTCCTTATGTTGTAAATGGACCATTGAATTCATGAAAGGACATGGTTGGACATTAGTTAGTGGAATGTTAATGATAATAATAAGGTTAAAATTGGTAATTAATAATTTGGTTATTATAACTAAAATAAAGCCAAATTTTGCATCATCCTTTATGATACATTGCTGAAAATAACAAAGGGAAAGAAAGATTAAAAGCAAAATAGGGTTCGACAATTTTGGTTGTTGATTAAGGTATGTTCTTTGCTTGATTTTTGATAATTTTTACGTTTTTGAGATCCTTGCCTATGTTCTCTTAAGCCCATGCCTTATTTCATGAAATCGATGAAGATTGTGGGTTATGCCATTGATGATTTTGTAAGCTTTGTGATGTTAGTTGATGATAAATGAAAGACATGTGTTGGGTTATCATGTTTTGTATTTGAATTTTTGATGAATTTGGGAATTATGGGCTAAATAGTGAAAATGAGAAATTGAAGGATTAAAATGTGAAATAAATGAAATTTTTGGGCTTATATGGACTAAAAGAATATTCGGCCAAGCATGTGCATAAATAAATTTTGTGTTTTTTGATTTTGTGAAATAAGGGCTAAAGTGTTAAAATGTGAACATGTGAGGACTAATTTGTAAAATACCCTAAATATGTGTATATGGATTGAATGAATTAATTGTGTTATTAAATAGATGAAATTGAATTTATATAGGTCAAGAACAAAAGAAAACAGAATTAGATCGGGGGAAGACAAAAGTGGTCGAGTAGTTGTTTCCATCCGTTCGTATCCGTACGAGGTAACTCTATATACAAATAAATGTGATTGAATTGAACTATTATTGTGTATATGTGAATAAATTGTGATATATGGCAATTTGAGCTAAATATGTGAAATCCAGGAAAGTTCCGGTAATGTGACGACATCAGAAAAGTCTCGTACGAACCTTAGAAAGTAGTTAGGATACATATGTCATGACATAGGATTCCAATATGTGTTATCGTATAAGGCCACATATGGGACGTAGGCATCAATTTTTGATTTACGTGTAAGACCATGTCTGGGACATCAGCATCGTATTTGATTTCGTGTAAGACCCTGTTTGGGACAGTGGCATTGAAATTGATTGTATGTAAGACCACATCTGGGACTGATCGTGTGTTAGAGTCTTAAAAATTATATAATGAATGATCTAGCCTAAAAACTAACTGTGACAACGACTTGAGGCAAGTGCACCTATCGAACAGTAGTATAGTTTAGTGGCAAGATCGGATTGTCGAACCTAAAGGAACCAAAAGTACTAATACTAACTTTTTTATTATTATTTAACCTAAGAATTAAAGGAATTGTTTTTTAACCTAAAATTAACAAACTAATAAGCTAAATATGCTAAGATAAAGAGAATGAATTGGGGAAATACTTGTGGGAAAACCAATTGATTAAGACAATACCCGAGGAAGAATCCACCTAGACTTCACTTGTTATCTAACTCTAAACCAGACAATTTATTCACTTGACTTGATCCGTAGGATTCCCTAATTTATATTAATACCTCTCTTGAGGCTACTAAGGTCTAACCCTAGGTTGTTTAATTGAAATCTCTTTCTAATTAAAACCCCTAGAATTTCATTAACTTGATCTATGGACTCCCATATTAGGTTTGACCCTAATCCGGCAGATTTTCGACAACCTATCTCTAGGGTTGTGATCAACTCCGCTTAACTATGCTAGATCTACTCTTAAACATGGAATATTCCTCCTCTGCCTAAGCACATCAATAGTTGAATCAATGTCTTAAAATATCAAAACAAGAATTAACAATGCATAATTAATAACAAATCAAGTATTTATCATATAGTTCAGAAAACAATAACAAGATTCGTTTTAGGTTTCATCCCCCTCAGGTATTTGAGGGGTTTAGTTCATAATCATAAAAGAATAAATCTCAGAAGAAAATATAAAACAAAACATAAGAAAAACCCTAAAACCCCCTGAAGGAATTGAAGGAGAGATCCTCAGTCTTGAGTATGATCCCGGCTTTTTGAGATGAATCAACTAGCTTTCTTCGAGTGAATCCCACAATTCTGGCCTTCTGGCTTGGCTCCTTGGCCTAGCTGAACCGACCCCTAAAGGTTTGCCTCTAGGGTGTTTATATAGGCTTTTGGAATGTCTTTCTTTGCCTCTAAGTACCCTAATCTGAATGAAACTCTTCTTTGTCGCAATAGGGACACGGCCGTTTAGCACGGTAGGGACACACCCGTGTGGCACGGCCGTGTGATTCGGGTGGTCGGATCTGCTAAGGAGGCACGACTGTGTGTTTCAGGCCCAGGCCATGTGCAATTCATACTTTGGCCCATTTTCTCTGTTTTCGGCCCATTTCTCGTTCTTTTCATCCTCCGGTGCTCTCCTAAGTATAAAACATGAAATTAAAGGATTAGGAGCACCAAATTCAACAATTCAGGGAATAAATCATCCAAAAGTATGCTAAATGTGGGATTAAAATATGTATATATTACGGTTTATCAAATACCCCACACTTAAGTTTTTGCTTGTCCTCAAACAAAAATCTCAACTCAAAATTAAAATGAACTTTCTCAATTCATAATATTCATCGATAATGTTTCATCATAATTCATAGATAATTTATACATGGATAATTTAATTAAAAAGGGTCCTAAAGATTTAAACAATCAAAGTCATAGTTTTTGTAGCATGAAAATATAGGTGTTTCCCTTTACCTAAATAATCACCTTTAATTCAAAATCGACAAGAGTTGACATCCTCACTAAAGATTCACTTAAATCACTCAAAGTGTTTAAGGTTCAAAATTAAGCACTCAATAGTCAAACATGAAAAGTTAATCCCATAGGCTTGCCTAAAAATTAAATCTCCACCACTATAAAATAAAATGATACACAAATCAAAAGGTCTTTAAAGGGTTGTAACGGGGCTTAGGTTAAAGGCGTGGATAAAGGTGAAAGGTTAGAATCGAGATCAAATTGACAATTTGCCTAACTAGAAAAATGAACTAAACACGAATAATTACATCAATTGAAAGCTAATAATACGAGCTTCTTCTTCAAGATGTTGAATTTAAAGGTATAAGCTCACTTAATTATAGAACTAATAATGAATATACTTCGATTTTTTTTCAAAAAATCAAGTAAATACATAATATAAGATGAATTCAACTCTCGAGATAAAATAATTAGGAAACTGATCAAATCAAGTCTCGATAGAAGGATTGCCAAGAAAAATTGTGATAACAAATACAAGATTTGTTTTAGGTTAATATTAGTGAGTGAATCAATAAAAGGGTTGTTAGGATCAAAGGGGTTCACTAGGGGTTAATTGTGAAGGTAGGCTTTTAGTGGAATAAGTGGGTTAAATCCTAAGTGCCTTTATCATCTCTATATATCAAATCAATGATGTTGCCTTGACATGTATAATCAAAGGAACTTTTGGAATAACACATCAATGTTGACACACTCATAATAAAAAGAAGTGAGCAAGAAAAGAACATATGCTCTAAAAGGCTCAAAATCTCACAAAAATTATGGGTTTTTGATATCAACTTTGTAAATTTCAAACTTCAAGGTAATTTTCAAATTTAGGTCAACAACCTAGCAAATTTTTAATTTTTGAAAATAGACTCATCATGCTTGATTCTCTAGTATCTTAAAGTTTAAATCATCAATGCACAACTATGAATGACTTATTCTAAAACATATCAATAAAAATCATAAATCAACAGAAATTTCATCCCCACACTTAAGATGTACATTGCCCTCAATGTACAAAGATATATATATCTAAAGATTAATAGCATGATATCATAAGAGAGAGGGAGAAGTGAAACTTCCTGAATTATGGATAAAATCATAAATCAACAGAAATTTCATCCCCACACTTAAGATGTACATTACCTTCAATGTACAAAGATATATATATATATCTAAAGATTAATAGCATGATATCATAAGAGAAAGGGAGAAGTGAAACTTCCTGAATTATGGATGAAATCCTTGGAGGATGATCGACGATGAACATGATGACTAGGCATAGGTGAAGGTGGTAGAGAATACTCCGGTGGTGTGTTCGTTCCTTGAGTGGTGCCTTGAACCTTTTTAAACTGTGAAGTCATCAGTAAAGTTTTTAGGGAGTTCTTATTTAATGGATGTTTGTTATAGTTACTCGAGAGTTAAACAGCCAGAGATAAAAGAAATCAAATTATAATTAATAGTGAAAATAAAAATAAAAATAAAAATAAAAATAATAAAAGGACTCGAAGGTCCTCATCATTGGAGTGATCTCGAGGTGGTGGTGGCGGCGATATGTGAAAAAACTGATAATGTCGACCACGGTCACCTCGCACGGTCGTGTGTATATATCTCAGCCCGTGTGCTTTAGGAAGTTTCGACCACGGTCGCGTCACACAGCCGTGGCATTTAGTTGGAGCCTGTGTAGTAGGGAAAACTTTCCCCCTATTTTTGCATGATCTCTGCCACGCCCGTGTGCAAGGCCGTGTGGTAGGGAAACCTGCGCTTTATTAAATTGGTTAGTTTGTAGTTAGGTGCTAAAAATTGAAATATGACATTAGTGAAGTTATTGCTCGGGTTGCCTCCCGAGAAGCACTCGTTTAAAGTCTTGAGCTAGACTTACCTGTTATTCGTATGGCCATGGTGGTTCACAGAGTCGGAACTCCTTTTTCTTACTATCAATTCTATCCACATATGGTTTGAGTCGAGTAATATTTACCTCAAAAGTGCCGAAATTAGAATGTGTTACCTTGACCGTTTCGCATGGAAAGACCTTACGTGTCGAAAGAGGAGTCACACCGTTTATATTAAGCTTTGAAGCGGTTATTCGAGGGTAGGTTGCATCTGACAATACCTGGTCCCCGACTTTGAAGTGATTGGTTCCACCTTTAATACTCGATGTCCTAGCCGTGTCAAGAACTATGCTTAGCTCACCATGCGACGTATCATCTAACTTTTGTTTGTTTGTCAAAAACTCTTTTAAAAATTTCCTTGAATCTGGCATCTGCGAAAGAGCTTTAAGAAATGGCAAGTTAATATGTAATTTCTTTGGAAGTTTAAGAAATTTACCGAATTGTTCCTCTGTGTGGTCTTTCTTTATCGCATTGGGGTACGACACATGTGGTTGGTACTCTGTAATTATCGGGTTTGGTTTATCATGGCTTACCTCAACCTTACCTTCATCTACCACATTCTCTTGCTTCAATTTTGGTTCATCTAACCCTTCACTATCGCGAGCGGTTATTGTTTGAGGTTGCTCTCTTAGGTTAGTTTCGGTGTTGCTAGGTAAGATACCTTGTGGTCTTTACGAGATCGACTTATCAAGTGACCTAGTTGATTCTCAAGCCCTTGAATTGACGCTAGCTAATTTTTAAGCGTTGTTTCAATGTTTTGGAAGCGTGTTTCTAACATTGTGGTAAATTTTGTTAGCATCTCCTCAAGGTTTCTTTCTTAGGGTTGTGATCAACTCCGCTTAACTATGCTAGATCTACTCTTAAACATGGAATATTCCTCCTCCGCCTAAGCACATCAATAGTTGAATCAATGTCCTAAAATATCAAAACAAGAATTAACAACGCATAATTAATAACGAATCAAGTATTTATCATATAGTTCAGAAAACAATAACAAGATTCGTTTTAGGTTTCATCCCCCTCAGGTATTTGAGGGGTTTAGTTCATAATCATAAAAGAATAAATCTCAGAAGAAAATATAAAACAAAACATAAGAAAAACCCTAAAACCCCCTGAAGGAATTGAAGGAGAGATCCTCAGTCTTGAGTATGATCCGGCTTCTTGAGATGAATCAACTAGCTTTCTTGAGTGAATCCACAATTCGCCCTCGGCTTGGCTCCTTGGCCTAGCTGAACCGACCCCTAAAGGTTTGCCTCTAGGGTGTTTATATAGGCTTTTGGAATGTCTTTCTTTGCCTCTAAGTACCCTAATCCGAATGAAACTCTTCTTTGTCGTGGTAGGGACACGGCCGTTTGGCACGGTAGGGACACGCCCGTGTGGCACGGCCATGTGATTCGGTGGTCGGATCTGCTAAGTAGGCACGATTGTGTGTTTGAGCCAGTGCCATGTGCAATTCATACTTTGGCCCATTTTATCATTTCGGCCCATTTCTCGTTCTTTTCATCCTCCGGTGCTCTCCTAAGTATAAAACATGAAATTAAAGGATTAGGAGCACCAAATTCAACAATTCAGGGAATAAATCATCCAAAAGTATGCTAAATGTGGGATTAAAATATGTATATATTACAGTTTATCAAATACCCCACACTTAAGTTTTTGCTTGTCCTCAAGCAAAATCTCAACTCACAATTAAAATGAACTTTCTCAATTCATAATATTCATCGATAATGTTTCATCATAATTCATAGATAATTTATACATGGATAATTTAAGTAAAAGGGTCCTAAAGATTTAAACAATCAAAGTCATAGTTTTTGTAGCATGAAAATATAGGTGTTTCCTTTACCTAAATAATCACCTTTAATTCAAAATCGACAAGAGTTGACATCCTCACTAAAGATTCACTTAAATCACTCAAAGTGTTTAAGGTTCAAAATTAAGCACTCAATAGTCAAACATGAAAAGTTAATCCTATAGGCTTGCCTAAAAATTAAATCTCCACCACTATAAAATAAAATGATACACAAATCAAAAGGTCTTTAAAGGGTTGTAACGGGGCTTAGGTTAAAGGCGTGGATAAAGGCTGAAAGGTTAGAATCGAGATCAAATTGACAATTTGCCTAACTAGAAAAATGAACTAAACCTGAATAATTACATCAATTGAAAGCTAATAATACGAGCTTCTTCTTCAAGATGTTGAATTTAAAGGTATAAGCTCACTTAATTATAGAACTAATAATGAATATACTTCGATTTTTTTTTCAAAAAAATCAAGTAAATACATAATATAAGATGAATTCAACTACTGAGATAAAATAATTAGGAAACTGATCAAATCAAGTCTCGATAGAAGGATTGCCAAGAAAAATTGTGATAACAAATACAAGATTCGTTTTAGGTTAGTATTAGTGAGTGAATCAATAAAAGGGTTGTTAGGATCAAAGGGTTCACTAGGGTTAATTGTGAAGGTAGGCTTTTAGTGGAGTAAGTGGGTTAAATCCTAAGTGCCTTTATCATCTCTATATATCAAATCAATGATGTTGCCTTGACATGTATAATCAAAGGAACTTTTGAATAACACATCAATGTTGACACACTCATAATAAAAAAAGTGAGCAAGAAAAGAATATATGCTCTAAAAGGCTCAAAATCTCACAAAAATTATGGGTTTTTGATATCAACTTTGTAAATTTCAAACTTCAAGGTAATTTTCAAATTTAGGTCAACAACCTAGCAAATTTTTAATTTTTGAAAATAGACTCATCATGCTTGATTCTCTAGTATCTTAAAGTTTAAATCATCAATGCACAACTATGAATGACTTATTCTAAAACATATCAATAAAAATCATAAATCAACAGAAATTTCATCCCCACACTTAAGATGTACATTGCCCTCAATGTACAAAGATATATATATCTACAGATTAATAGCATGATATCATAAGAGAGAGGGGGAAATGAAACTTCCTGAATTATGGATAAAATCATAAATCAACAGAAATTTCATCCCCACACTTAAGATGTACATTGCCCTCAATGTACAAAGATATATATATCTAAAGATTAATAGCATGATATCATAAGAGAAAGGGAGAAGTGAAACTTCCTGAATTATGGATGAAATCCTTGGAGGATGATCGACGATGAACATGATGACTAGGCATAGGTAAAGGTGGTAGAGAATACTCCGGTGGTGTGTTCGTTCCTTGAGTGGTGCCTTGAACCTTTTTAAACTGCGAAGTCATCAGTAAAGTTTTTAGGGAGTTCTTATTTAATGGATGTTTGTTATAGTTACTCGAGAGTTAAACAGCCAGAGATAAAAGAAATCAAATTATAATTAATAGTGAAAATAAAAATAAAAATAAAAATAATAAAAGGACTCGAAGGTCCTCATCATTGGAGTGATCTCGAGGTGGTGGTGGCGGTGATATGTGAAAAAACTGATAATGTCGACCACGGTCGCCTCGCACGGTCGTGTGTATATATCTCAGCCCGTGTTCTTTAGGAAGTTTCGACCATGGTCGCGTCACACAGCCGTGGCATTTAGTTGGAGCCTGTGTAGTGGGGAAAACTTTCCCCCTATTTTTGCACGATCTCCGCCACGCCCGTGTGCAAGGCCGTGTGGTAGGGAAACCTGCGCTTTATTAAATTGGTTAGTTTGTAGTTAGGTGCTAAAAATCGAAATATGACATTAGTGAAGTTATTGCTCGGGTTGCCTCCCGAGAAGCACTCGTTTAAAGTCTTAAGCTAGACTTACCTGTTATTCGTATGGCTATGGTGGTTCACAGAGTCAGAACTCCTTTTTCTTTCTATCAATTCTATCAACATATGGTTTGAGTCGGGTAATATTTACCTCAAAAGTGCCTAAATTAGAATGTGTTACCTTGACCGTTTCGCATGGAAAGACCTTACGTGTCGAAAGAGGAGTCACACCGTTTATATTAAGCTTTGAAGCGGTTATTCGAGGGTAGGTTGCATCTGACAGTACCTGGTCCCCGACTTTGAAGTGATTGGTTCCACCTTTAATACTTGACGTCCTAGCCGTGTCAAGAACTGTGCTTAGCTCAACATGCGACGTATCGTCTAACTTTAGTTTGTTTGTCAAAAACTCTTTTAAAAATTTCCTTGAATCTGGCATCTGCGAAAGAGCTTTAAGAAATGGCATGTTAATATGTAATTTCTTTGGAAGTTTAAGAAATTTACCAAATTGTTCCTCTGTGTGGTCTTTCTTTATCGCATTGGGGTATGACACATGTGGTTGGTACTCTGTAATTACCGGGTCTGGTTTATCATGGCTTACCTCAACCTTACCTTCATCTACCACATTCTCTTGCTTCAATTTTGGTTCATCTAACCCTTCACTAGCGCGAGCAGTTATTGCTTGAGGTTGCTCTCTTAGGTTAGTTTCGGTGTTGCTAGGTAAGATACCTTGTGGTCTTTCTGAGATCAGCTTATCAAGCTGACCTAGTTGATTCTCAAGCCCTTGAATTGACGCTAGCTGATTTTTAAGCATTGTTTCAATGTTTTGGAAGCGTGTTTCTAACATCGTGGTAAATTCCGTTAGCATCTCCTCATGGTTCGGCTTCTTTTCCAGCTGGTGAGGTGGTTGTTGAAAGCCTAGAGGAATTTGCGGTCTTTGATTACCTTGACCACCCCATGAGAAATTGGTATGGTACCTCAAACCTGCATTGTAAGTGTTACTATAAAGATTATTTTGAGGTCTAGAATAGTTATCCATATAGTTGACTTGTTCGTTCTCTGTGCTAGGATTGTAGGATAGATATTTTGTGTTATTCACCCCTATTCAATTTGTATCATATTGTATTACTGAATGTACCTGTATAGAACCATACAAACCATCAATTTTTTATTGAAAAGCTCTACCTGGTTAGATAACATGATGACCGCGTCAAGGTTGAAACATCGGCTGCTTTAGTAGGCCTTGTCCTCATGACTTGCCACTGATAATTATCCAGTGACATCACTTGATTTCTGCGAGCGGTATATTCTATTTCACTGTCAATAATCAAGCGTCCTGATGGGTTCCTCCTAGTCATAAACTAGAATTACCTGCTAGAAGCAAATAAAAGAAGAATTAGCAACGTAAAAATAAAATAAAATTGCGAAAAATAAAATAAAAAATGGCTAAAGTAATAAAATTTGAGTGTTCCTAATATTTTAGTTCCCCGACAATGGCGCCAAAAACATGATCGTGTGTCAGAGTCTTAAAAATTTATATAATGAATGATCTAGCCTAAAAACTAACTGTGGCAACGACTTGAGGCAAGCGCACCTATCGAACAATAGTATAGTTTAGTGGCAAGACCAGATTGTCGAACCTAAAGGAACCAAAAGTTCTAATACTAGCTTTCTTTTTATTATTTAACATAAGAATTAAAGGAATTATTATTTAACCTAAAATTAACTAACTACTAAGCTAAATATGCTAAGACAAATAGAATGAATTGGGGAAATACTTGTGGGAAAACCAATTAATTAAGACAATACATTAGGAAGAATCCACCTAGACTTATTTGTTATCTAACTCTGAACCAGATGATTTATTCACTTGACTTGATCCGTAGGATTCCCAAATTTACATCAATACCTCTCTCGAGGTTACTAACGCCTAACCCTAGGTTGATTAATTGAAATCAATTTCTAATTAAAACCCCTAGAATTGCATTAACTCGATCTATGGACTCCCATATTAGGTTTGACCCTAATCCGGTAGAATTTATAGAAGAGAACAACCTTTCCGACTTAGACCGCCAACTCCATCATACTCTACTAAACTGTTGGCGAAGCCTAAATCCCACCACGGGCGTTTATGACCCCAGTCGTTCTAAAGTGACAGCCCTTGGACCAGCCTTAAGGTATATTCACGCCCTTCTCATTCATACAATCACTGGAAGACGTGAGAGCACTGGCGTAGTAAATAAGCACGATGTCTATTACCTGTCGGGCATGTTAGAAGGGCACGTATTCAATCTTGCATACTTCATTGCCTGTGCAATCCAACACCAAACAGAACTACACAGAAAGGGCATCTTATCAATGGGGTCATACATCACTCAGATAACACGACACTTTAGTCTCCTCAAGACCGAGGCTCATACTTCCTCTCTCACACTAATCGACTAGATGCTACCTCAGGGGATTCAGACGATGTTGCACATGAGGATGATCAAATATCGTCAAGAGACCGACCCACCACAGTACTGACTAGCCACAGAAGAGGTAGAGCCAGAGGACATTACTAATGATGTCCCACCACCACCACAGGGGGGCACCAATTTTGAGCCAGCGGCCACCCCGTCCAGCAGCCTCGATGGAAGATATCTCTACATGCCTCACCCAGCTCAAGCAGTACTGTACTCAGCAGTTCACCGACACTGCTCGACATTTTGATAGGATCGAGGCCACACACCAGCAAATATGCCATCACTTCCATATATCATCCCCAACACCACCACGAGATCCGGCAGATGATGAGGACCTTTGAGTCCTTTTTTATTTTTAGTCCTATTTTATTTCTTTTCTTTTTCATCTCTGTAATTGTCGTAACTTTAAACTTTTCTTCATTGCAAATATTTTTTTATGATTGGTTATCTAATATTCGAGTATACCTAACATTTATTTATTTACGCCTCTGACATATCTAACTAATGACTTCGTAGTTTCAATCACACACTCCACATACACAAATCACTAGGAATAGTTCACTTCTACATAAGTCATCTTCCACCACAACCAATGCCAACTTCCAAAATCATCCAAAATTTAGGAAGTAATAATTTCTCCCCTTATCTTTTGATATCATATAAATTTTTATTATCTATCTTAGTTCATTGAGGGCAGTGTACATCTTAAGTGTGGGGGGTAAAAGTACCTAATTTTTTGCATTATTCTAAAATCTTGAATTTTAGTCTTGTCACTAAGAAATTTTCTCATATTATTAATTAGGGTGAAATTTCTGATGATTTATGATTTTTCTTGATGTGTTTTTCAGTAAGTCATTGATAATTGTGGATTAATGATTTATACTTGAAGAATACTAGAAAAT
Source organism: Gossypium rotundifolium (assembly GCA_025506655.1). NCBI lineage: Eukaryota > Viridiplantae > Streptophyta > Magnoliopsida > Malvales > Malvaceae > Gossypium > Gossypium rotundifolium. The sequence goes on from CP106723.1 coordinate 79,658,823, forward strand.
CAAGCATGATAAGTTTATTTTTCAAGAATAAAAAATTTTCTAGGTTGTTGAACTGAATTTGAATATTACCTTGAAGTTTGGAATATACAGGATTGATGTCAAATACCTATAATTTTTGTGAGATTTGAGCCTTATAAAGCATATATTCTTTTTGATGCTCACTTTATTGATTATGAGTGTGTCAACACTGAATTGTTATTCTAGAACTTGCCTAGATTATTCATATCGAGACCACATTAATGATTTGATATACTGAGATGATAAAGGCACCTAGGTTTTAACCCATTCACTCCACTAAAAAGCCTACCTTCACAAATTAACCCTTAGTGAACCCATTTGATCCTAACGACCCTTTTTTATTGAATTACTCGCTTAATATTAACCCAAAACCCTTTGTATTTCTTATCACCATTCTTTTCAACTACCCTTCTATCGAAAATTAATTTGATTAGTTACCAAATTAGTTTATTTCAGTTGATAAAGTTCTTTCTGTATTATTATTTACTTAGTTTGTTCTTATAAAAAAGCCAAAGTATATTCAAGCATTAGTATATGATTAAAGGAGCTTATATGTTTAAATCCCAATTGTTTAAGAAGAGCTTGTATTAAAAGTATTATCAATAGTAGTATTACTAGTTTCAAAGCAATCATTTATCTTCTAGTTCATTATTCTTGTTAGGCAATTGGTCAGGTCAATCTCGATTTCAAACTTTCTAATTCAGCCTTTATCCACACCTTTAACCTAAGCCCCATTACAACCCTCTCAAAAGACCTTTTGATTTGTGTATCATCTCATATTACAGTGGTGGAGATTTGATTTTCAAGCAATCCTATGGGATTAACTTTTTAGATTCGACTTATGAGTGCTTTTCTTGAAACTTAAACACTTTGAGTGATTTGAGTGAATCTTTAGTGAGGACGTCAATCCTTGTTGGTTTTCAATTAAAGGTAATTATTTAGATAATGGCAGACACCTATGTTTTCGTGCTACAAAATATATGACTTAGAATTATTTAAGTCTATAGGAGTCTTTGAGTTAAATTATCCATGTATGAATTATCTGTGAATTATGATGAGGCATTGTTGATAGGAATTGTGAATTATGGAAAGTTTATTTTAATTATAAGTTGAGAATTTTGCTTGAGGACAAGCAAAAGCTTAATATGTGGGGGTACTTGATAAACCGTAAAAGCAACATATTTTAGGCCCACATTTAGTATGCTTTTGGATGATTTAGCCCTTATTTTATGTAAAAAAGGTGCTCTTAATCCTTTCTTTTCATGTTTTTACTCTAGAAAGCACCCGAGGACAAAAAGAACAAGAAACGGGCTTAAGACGGACCAATTTGGGCCAAAGAGAAAATTAACACGGCCTGGATTTCAAGACACACGATCGTGCCTCAACAATTAACTAAGATACGGCCATGCCACGATTTACATGGCAGTGCCCCAATCGATAAAATCGAGACACGGCCTGAAAATGATTTACACGGGCGTGTACCATGATCGTGCCCCTGCCACGGGAGAGAGTAATTTCACTCAGATTTGGATACTTTGAGGCAATGAAACATATTCCAAAGCCTATTCAAACACCGAGTAGGAAGTATACTTGAATTGGGACACTTAGAGGCCAAGTAAAGCATTTTAAAAGTCTATATAAATACCTTAAGTGTAACTGGAAAGGAGGCGTTAGGCGGTGAGCTGGGCCAAGGAGCCGAGCCAGGAAGATCATGTCTTGTGGGATCACTCGAAGATAGTCAAGTGGATCCATCTCGAAGAGCCAGAATTATACTAAAGACGGCAAATTTCTCCTTCAATTCCTTCAGGGGTTTTCGGGAATTTTCTATGTTTTGTTTTGTTATGAACTAAACCCTTTAGATACCCGAAGGGGATGAAACCTAGATGAATTTTGTTATTGATTTTTGAATTATATGATAAATACTTAGTTTTTTGTTAATTATGCATGCTTAATCCAAATATGATGTGCTTAGGTGGAGGAGGAATAGACCCTGCTTAAGAGTATATTGAGCATAATTAAGCGGAATTGATCACACGCCTAGAGATAGGGTGACAAGATTTTTTTGGATTAGGGTGAAACCTAATATGGGAATCCATAGATCGATTTACTACTATTCTAGGGGGTTATTATAAGTGAACGAGAGTTCCACTAACTAACCTAGGGTTAGACGTTATTTGCCTCGAGAGAGGGTTTAATATACGTTAGGGACTCTTACGGATCAAACTAAGTAAGTAAATCATATGGTTCAGTATTAAATAACAAGTGCAGTCTAGGTTGATTCTTCCTGAGGGTATCGTCGTGATCAATTGAGTTTTCTTCAAGTTATTTCCCAATTCGTTCTTTTTGTCTTTTCGTCTTTAGCTTAGTAGTTGCTAAACTAGATTAAACCAACCAATCACTCCATATTTTAGGCTAAATAATAAAAATAAAGTGAGTATTAGTACTTTTAGTTCCTTTGGGTTTGATAATCTAGTCTTGCCTAAGCTATACTATTGAATTGCGCATGGTTTGAGGCACAAGGAGCTAGTTGGTAAAGTGCCTAGCGTGGATTATGTTATAAAGGGAGCACAGGTTGAATCTCACGAGAAGCAAGGAGTATTTATTTTATGAATGGGACGGTAAGAGTTTCAGATTGAATTTAAACTCTCGACGAAGGATCCCACATCGGAAAGATACAAGGAATGAAGGTGAAGAGCTAGCTATATAAAGAGCATGCGGAGAAGGGTTAACATACCTTGGTGGGCGTTGGGCATAGGAGTGGTCGCGGTGATTTAGCACCGAGTCTATCGGTGTGTAACTCTCTACTCTAGTTGTAAGCGGCAAATGCCGAAGTCTTGCAGTCCACGGCAATAGTACCACCACGCGTGCGGCCTTGCGTGTAGGGCTTCAACGCGATAGTTGAGGCCATCAATAGTATTCTTGTGGGTTGAAGTGCTTGAGGTTGCGATGGGCGAAGTGGGCCCAATGGGCCGTAGGCCCAAATGGAATAAATTGTATGATGATATAGTATATAGTGAACTAGACTAGGTGGAACTTATATCGTGGATAGATTTGTGTTAGGTGGGCCACACGGCAGTGTGGGCAGAATGGGCCGAAATCGGGTTTTAAGCCCAACGATCGGTAAAGATCGAAAATGGCGGTTAATTATTCAGGCGACCTTGCACCTTTAGAAAAGGCCATTCCATGTACAAAATTATTAAAATACCCTTGGTAGGTAAATTACGAAAATACCCTTGGTGGGTAAATTCGAAAATACTCTTGGTGGGTAGATTACGAAAATACCCTTGGTGGGTAAATTACGAAAATACCCTTGGTGGGTAAATTATGAAAATACCCTTGGTGGGTAAATTACGAAAATACCCTTGGTGGGTAAATTACGAAAATACCCTTGGTGGGTAAATTACAAAATACCCTTGGTGGGTAAATTACGAAAATACCCTTGGTGGGTAAATTACGAAAATACCCTTGGTGGGTAAATTACGAAAATACCCTTGGTAGGTAAAATTCTTGTTATACCCTTAGAGGTTGGTTAACTGATTATTTTGTATATTATTATTCGATTATGATGGTAATTCGTTTCATCGTTATTTGATATATGTCTAGCATACATAACATCTGCATACAATTATTATGTCATATTGCATGGGTATGATGAGAGGAGGGAAGATTGATATTCGTGTAATAAGCGGACACGGTGTTTTAGTAACACATTGTGACTACGGTCACCGGAGGTTTAGTACCTCGGAGGTTTGGCACCTCATAGCGTCGTCCACGTGGCTTAGCACCACCGTGGGTTGGCCCCACTTTGAGATACGGATTGGCGCCGGTGATTTGGTATCACACGATGGGTTGGCCCCATCATTCGATTTGTGTCTTCGGACACGAGTGGTTTGGAACCACCGGTGATTTGGTATCACATTCGTGTCTTGGACACGGAGGTTTGGCACCTCATAGCGACTTGTCCACGTGGTTAATTCCACCGTGGGTTGGCCCCACTTTTGAGATATGGGATCGTCGCCGGTGATTTGGTATCACACGATGGGTTGGCCCCATCACTTGATTTGTGACTTGGTCACCGGTGTTTTAGTAACACAATTGTGTCTTTGGACACCGGTGGTTTAGCACCACCAAATGGTTTGGTACCACCACGGGGTAGAAAAGGAGTTATGGATGGCTAGGTTGGGTGCATTATGCATATGTATTGCTTTGTTATAAATTGTGTAAGTATGTGGCATTTACCCGGGAGGGAATATGCATTGAGTCTTGGTGACTCACCTTCTCCCTTATATTTTCGGATGATTCGTGAGATCATGAAATGGAGTGGATGAACTCGAGGAGGCCATGCAATAAATTTGGGTTCTACGTGAACTTTGGTTTGAGAACTTTAATTTATTTAAATTTGGTTTATATTTATTTAAGTTGTAATAAGGCCTCTTAAATTATGATTTTGGATTATATTTATGCTTTGAATATGTTTAAAATATGGTTTATAAATTAACAACTTGAGTGTTTTCGATAATTTAAGCGATTTTCAAATATTAAGTTTCTACATTCAAATGCAAATGGTTTTCAAAGTATTAAATTTGAGTTTTCTTAAAATGATATAGCGTTTTCTAACCTATGATTTATTCATTTATTTTAAAGTTTTACGTAATTTCAAAGTAAATTATTAGTTTTAACTTATTATACACTTGATTTCTACAAATATAGAATTTCAAAGGGTTTTTCACAAAAATTTAATCGTTAACTCATTTTTCTTCAAAATATTTTCCTCAGTGACATACCAGATTCGGTCGTGGCGTATTGACCGGGTTTGGGGTGTTACAATACTTATTCAATAGGTACACTTGCCTTTAATCGTTGTCCGAATTAGTCTCAAGGTTCGATCTCATTCATTATAAATTTTAAAACTCTAATTTTAGCGATCAGATACACATGTAGTACACTTGATGTAACTGTTCGATTTAGACCCTAGTCAGAACAGTGGTTTCAGGACCACAAATCTGAGTCAAAAAAATATTTTAATAATATTTTTCGTGCCTATGATATGTGATTAAGCATGTGTGAAAGTCTTGTGATTTAATTTGGTCATTTTGTGCTTAATTAAAGAAAAGAATAAATCACATAAAAGGTAAAAGTGGCCTTTTAATTTAATAAGTGCCGAATTGTTATTATTCTTATTATATGAAGTCCTTAAAGTGGAAGTTAGCCATTATATTAGCTAATGGACGGTAAGACCATTAAGTGTACACGATGTATATGTTATATTAAAAGGTTTATAATTGGAATTATAAACACAAAAAAAAAAACCATTATCATCATCTATATTGCCGAAAACACCAAAGAAAAGAAAAGAAAAAGAAAGCTAGGTTTCGGCTAAGTCTAAGCTTGATTCAAGGTATGTTTTGTTTCAGTTTTTGATAATTTCTACGTTTTTGTAATCGTTTCTTCGTGTTCTTCAAAACCTATGCTTCAATTTTGTGAACTGATGATGATTTTGAAAAGTGCCATTGATGAATTCATGAGCTTTGTGATGTTTGATGATGAAATATGAAATATATGTGTTAGATGAACATAGTTTGTCTTTGATTTTTGGTGATTTTGAGTATTTTGGACTTAATTGAGAAAATAATATTTTTAAGGACTAAATTGTGAAATAAATGAAATATATGGACTTGTATTGAGCATGGGAATATTCGGCCAAGCTTGGATGTTATGAAATTATGTGTATTTTGTGATTTTGTGAAATAGGGACTAAAATGTCAAAATGTGAAAGTATGAGGGCTAATTTGAAATTGCCTTAAATATGTGTTTTTGGATTGAATTGAATGAATTAGTGAATAAATGAGTTAAATTTGAATGTGTATAGATCAATAGTCGAAGAAAATAGACTTAAATCGTGGGAAATCGAAAGTAATTGAGTAGTCGAGTTTGTTTCTGTTTATCCGAATTCGAGGTAAGTTGATATACAAAAAAATGTAATTACATTGATATATGTAGGTTCATATGAAAATTTATGATGATCAATATATATGACATGATGAGTACATGAAATTCGAGATAGTATCGACATGGTGTCAACATCCGAAAACTTTCGTATGAACCTATGAATGGATAGGATTACGTATGTCATGAACATTGGTGTCTAATATGTGATATCATGTAAGACCACACTTGGGACATTGGCATCGATATGACACATTTGTAAGACATGCATCAATTTGATATTTACATATAAGACCATGTCTGGGACATTGGCATCGTAATTGATTCGTGTAAGACCCTGTCTGGAATAGTGGCATCGATATTTGAGTACATGTAAGACCACGTCTGGGACATTGGCATTGTATGACTATTTCAAGCATTCTGAGTATCCTATTAGATTCCAAACGGTTCAACAGGAAAATTCAAGAAATGAAAGACTATGTGAAATGTATAAATGAGTTAGGTACATTTGAAAGGTACACTACATAAGTGTATGAAAAGTAAGTGTATATATGAACTTCCTTGTATGATTATGTGCCTAGATTTGATGAGATAATAGGTGATATATGTTTGAATGTGCTATAAGCATAAGTGATTCGTTGAGATGTGATATGTTAGCAATCTATGAATAAACAAATGAGCAAAAGAACATGTTATGAAATTGCAAATGAGAAATATTAATGACATTGTATCAGTGATTATGTGCATTTTATGTTAAGTTTATTTGTATATGGCTTACTAAGCTTTTGAATGCTTACTTTGTGTGTGTTTGTTCCATTTTATAGATTGTCAAAGCTACTAAGGGCTAGGGATCATCGAGGATCGTAATCATACTACTCAAATCACATTTTGGTACTTTATGATCATGTATATATATTAAGTATGGCATGTATAGTCTAGTTGATATTGTTATGTTTTGAAAGGGTGTATTGATAGCCATGTGATATGGCTAGATAATGCCATTATATGGATTAATAGTTATATCTTGTGATTCTAAGTTTTGGTATGGTTTGATGGCTAGTGAAATGGTCAAAATTATGGTAAGCTTAATGATACAAAGTTAGCATATTATTAATGGTAAGTTTGTGAATGGATTATGCTTAGAAATACTTATGTTTAAGTTGTGTTATTTGGAACATAAGATGTTGTATTTGAAATGCTCTTGAATGAGCATAATAGACCATTGATTTGGTAAGTTTTTTGTTTCCAAAAGTGTTGGATTGATGCTTGTGTGTGCTTATAGGGATGATCCAAAGTGTGGGTGGCATTTTGGCCTTGCAAATGGCCTATAATTTTCACACGGTTGAGTACACGGGCGTGTGACTCGACCGTGTCCCTCGTGGTTGTATTTCAAAACAAGTTAGACTTAACCACGGGCTGGACACATGGGCATATGACTAGCGGTGTGGTGCAAGTCAGTAGCGACCACGGGTGAGGCACACGAGCATGTCCATGGCCATGTGGACAAGTCAATATGTATGCCTTGTTTTGACACAGCTTAGACACATGGGCATGTCTGAGGCCGTGGGAGGCACACGGGCATGTGACCTTTATAACTTAGAAAAATTTTTAAATTTCCAAGAATTTTTATGTGTTTGGTTTTGTCCCGACCCTATTCTAAAGCATGTTTAAGGTCTCGTAAACCGATTTAAGGGACATTTTTATGTGAGTTGTCAAATTACGTTAAGAAATGTCTGTAAAAGTTTTTGATTGTTTGATAATGCCTTTTAAACCTAAATCGACGATGGTTCCTAGTTAGGGGTGTTACATTTGATTGGTATGAGAGCTACGGTTTAGTCGATTCTTGGACTAACGTAGCATATGAGAGTCTAGCTATACATGCCATATATATGAAATGTGATAGTGTGATGAATCCTGACGTATAAAATGTGTTTTCATATAGTATGGATCTCAAAAGAGCCATAGCTGACGATGTTGAAAGCAATGCACTGCTCTCGCTCAAGGGACAATGCCATCTGATTCGAGATCAGCTACTAGCGGTCAAGAGCGAGAAGCTAAACAAGCTTTCTTCTAAATGATGAACGAGTGGTTCACTTAGTATGTAAGTAATAATTCGACTATTTCACAACCTCCGGTCCATCTAATCCCCCTCATACTTCATTTGTACCTCCGATTATGAACTTGAATCTGTTGAGCAAGCCTCCTATTGATAAGATCCGCAAGTATGGGGCTGAAGAGTTCAGGGCCACTAGTGATGACGATGCCCAAAAGTTGAGTTTTGGCTAGAGAACACTATTCGAGTATTTGATGAGATGTCATTGGCTCCTGAAGAATGTATAAACTATGTTGTTTCTTTATTATGAGACGCAACCTATCAGTGGTGGAAGAATTTGATTTCTGTGGTTCCAAAGGAACGAGTTACTTGGGATTTCTTTCAGTTTGAGTTTCGAAAGAAATATATCAGTCAGAGATTTATTGATTAGAAACGAAATGAATTTCTAGAGTAAAAATAGGGTCGCATGTCTGTCACAGAGTATGGAAAAGAGTTCGTGAGATTAAGTTTGAATGAGAATATTAAACTGTTAGTTGGCATACTTGATATAAAAGAGTTCGTGGTATTGGTTGAACGAGCTTGCAAAGTTGAGGCACTTGAGAAAGAGAAAATAAAAGCTGACTTTGAAACTAGAGATGCGATTTAGTCTGCTTCAAAGAAATTCAGAGATGAACAAAGCCGATCGAAGGCTAATGTGGGACATTCGAACAGAGATCGAGCTAGATCACAGTCAAATTTCAAAGCTCCCGCTACTTGAATGGCCAGTGTTGGAAATGTCCGATCTGAGCGACCTAAATGTAAGCATTGTGGTAAAAGGCATTTGGTAAGTTGTGGAATTAATGATCGAAGTTGTTTTAGATGCAGATCATTAGATCATTTCATCCGAGATTGCCCAGAGTCTGTTGAGCAAGAGATTGCTTAGAATCGAGAATTGATAATGTTTCAGCGAGAGGTAGACCTTCCTAAAATGCAAGAAATGTCAGTGGTAGTTAGAGAACTACGAAAGACACTATTCCAAGATCTGAAGCTAGAGCGCCTACCAGAGCATATGCCATCTGAGCTCGTGAGGAAGCTTCATCTCCAAATGTTATAATGGGTACATTTACTCTTTATGATACTTCTGTGATTGCATTGATACACTCGAGTTCCACTCATTCGTATATATGCATGAACTTAGTATCCAGTAAGACTTTTCCTGTAGAGTCTACTGAATTTGTTATTAGAGTACCGAACCCCTTAGGTAAAAGTGTCCTAGTTGATAAAGTATGCAAGAATTGTCCATTGATGTTTCGAGCTATCTATTTTTCGGCTGATTTGATGCTGTTACCCTTTGATGAGTTCGATATAATTTTGGGTATGGACTGGTTGGCAGTGCATGATGCTGTTGTGAATTGCAAAAAAAAAAAAAAAAGACTCTTGACTTGAGATGTCAGAATGATGATATAGTTCGAATTGATTCTAATGATTTGAATGGATTACTGGTTGTGATATCAGTGTTAAAAGCTCATAGTTATGTGAAAAAGGGATATGAAGCTTATTTTGCTTACATAATTGACGCAAAAGTCACTGAAAAGAAAGTTGAATCATTGCCAGTGTTTCGTGAATTTCCTAATGTATTTCCTGAAGAATTGCTAGGATTACCTCTAATTCATGAAGTTGAATTCGACATTGATTTGTTACCGGGAACAACCCCTATTTCGATAACTCCTTATAGAATGGAACCAATAGAGTTGAAAGAGTTAAGTCACAGTTGCAAGAGTTGACTGACAGAGGGTTTGCAAGATCGAGTTTCTCACCTTGGGGTGCTCCTGTTCTATTTCTGAAAAAAAAAAGAGGGCATGATGAGAATGTGCATTGATTATTGCCAGTTGAACGAAGTGACTATCAAGAATAAATATCCCCTGCCTAGAATCAACGATTTGTTTGATCAGTTAAAAGGAGCCACTATGTTTTCAAAGATATATTTGAGATCGGGGTATTACCAATTGAGAGTAAAAGATGTAGATATTCTGAAAACTACTTTCAGAATAAGGTACGGGCATTATGAGTTTTTAGTTATGCCTTTTGGACTAACAAATGCTCTTGCGGTTTTTATGGATTTGATGAACAGAATTTTAAGACCATACCTGGATCGATTTGTTGTGGTATTCATTGACGACATGTAAATTTATTCGTTAGATGAAACTGAGCATGCTGAACATCTGAGAATTGTGTTGCAAACTCTACAAGATAAGCTATTGTATGTAAAGTTCAGTAAATGTGAATTCTGGTTGCGAGAAGTTGGTTTTCTGGGACATATTGTATCAACCACTAGAATACGAGTGGATCCAAATACGATTTCTACTATTCTGGAATTGAAACCTCTGAAAAATGTATCTAAAGTTCACAGTTTTCTAGGGCTTGCTGGTTATTATCGACAATTTGTAAAAGGATTCTCGATGATTGCTACTCCGTTGATAGATTGCTCCAGAAAAATGTGAGATTTAAATGGTCCGATAGATGTCAGAAAATCTTTGATCAGTTGAAAACTCTATTGACTGAAGCTCCATTTTGGTACAACCTGAATCGGTTAAAGAATTCGTGATTTACAGTGATGCTTCATTGAATGGTCTGGGATTTGTTTTGATGTAGGAAGGCAAAGTTATAGCTTATGTCTCGAGACAATTAAAGTCACATGAAAAGAACTATCCAACACATAATCTTGAGCTAGCTACGATTGTATTTGCATTAAAATTTTGGCATCATTATCTTTTTAGTTAGAAATGCCATGTGTTTTCGGATCATAAAACTCCAAAATATCTTATGACTTAGAAAGACTTGAATATGTGACAGAGAAGATGGTTAGAGTTGTTGAAAGATTAAGAGCTTGTGATAGATTATCATCCGGGTAAGGCAAATGTTATTGCTGATGCACTAAGCCAGAAATCATTGTTTCTGTTGTGTGCTATGAATGCTCATTTGGACTTGTCTGATGATGGTTCAGTTTTGGCTGAATTGAAAGCGAAATCGTTGTTCTTACAACAAATTTGTGCTGCTCAGAAAGTTGATAATGATTTGTTAGCAAAGCGAGCTCAATGTGAATCGAATGTTGAATCTCGAGTTTCGAGTTGATACTAATGGTTGTTTGAGGTTCTGAAACTGAATATGTGTTCCAAGAAATTCAGAGTTGATTCAGATGATTTTGAATGAAGCTCATAATTGTAACACCCCAGACGGCCCATACGTTATGACTAAATCTGGTGATGTCACATCAAGGACAATTCCAAAATGACTTGCTTAGTAAAAAGAAACTCAAAATCCATGCAATTTGCTAAGTTGCGATAAAAGCCCATGTTTTAAGTAAAAGCCCATAAGTTAAAGTTATCTTGAAAATCATGTTTAATCTTAAGAAATTTATTTAAGTTTAATAAATAAACAGTTGAAACAATAATAATAAAAACACATAAGAAAAGTCATTTTGGAGATACAATGCCTTATTACAATCCAATGAAAATAAAGTGATTAAAATAAAAACGTCATACGAAATAAAGAGACAAAATGTCTAAATAACTTGCAATGTGGCCATCTCCGAGTTCCCTTCCAGGTCGAGCCGTCTATTGAGCATCACTTGAAACATTAATTAAAAAGGGTGTGAGTTTTAAAACTCAGTGTGTACGACCCTTGGCAATCAATTCAATATGCAATTATCACATTGGGCCTAAGTCCTATCAAAATCGGTGGTCTTGGACCTTAGCCCACAATGACCTCATATCATATCACATGAAAACAAGGTTATGGAAAATCCTCCCCAAAAGTCCATCCGCTACACACCATTTCCCTTCCAACACTACACTCCTATAGGGATATAAATATCAACCCACCCATCCCTAACTCCAAAGGTAGCACCAACAGCGGCACTACTCAACATTGCAACAAAGCTGCTAAGTATATAATGGGCTTAAAGCCACAAGTAGATCCACGGTCGTCAAGCGACTATGCGATCCTCAAATTCTTCCTCCATACCATAATTCCCGCCCATATGCATCCTAAACAGAATATCATATGAATGCAGCACGCACATGAGTAACATCCATAAAACTCATACTCATCACATAGGGGTATTTTAGTCATTTTTGCCCTTAGGGGAATTTCGGTCATTTTTAAGCATTATGGATTTAGTACTTACATGGGTCCATTAACAAATCCCCGTTGGCCAAAATGAACAGGTACTATGCACCAGGTAGGATTCTAGAGAAGAGGAGGTGGGTCATTGAAACCGCTTAAGTACCAAGCTCTCTCTAGATCCAATCCTAGACATGCATATACTCAATACCACACTTCAACCTTATGACTTGTCCACGATTGCAATTATGTGTTTAAGTTTTATGTATGTTTTAGCAGTTATCGGATACTAAGACCAAACCGATATACAAATCCTAAATAAGCCTACATACATGCAAACGGCCCACTAAGCCAAATCTCATTCATATGGCCCATTAGGCCCAAATCACATCCATATGGCCTATTAGGCCCAGATCTCATTCATATGGCCTATTAGGCCCAAATCAATTCTAGATCATGTAACATAGATGACTAACTCAATTCATATCACCAAATCAAACAATTTCACAAAACTTAGCTTTAGGGCCCATTGGGCCCATTTAGCCATTTTCGGCTTTTCAACTTTATGGCATTGTCGATATCATGTGTGTGTAATGTTTGTACACACTTGGTAACAACGCTTGTTGCAAACTCCTTAATCACGAACCTATAATACACATCACTAACGATTAACCGTGGCTTAACACATACTTTATCAAAAACCGAAACCTCACTATACCCTTACCGTGTGCCACGCGTTTTAATAGCCCTTCCTTAGCTACTGTTCGTGAATATCCCCAAGTTCTACACCCAAACATATATCGTCAAAATCACGTGACTCATATTCCATATAAGTCACCCCTATAAACCATACTACATTTGGCCATTTACTAAACCACAACCGAGACGAGTGCACTTACCTCTTGCTAACGATCCTTACCTACCATGCTTGCGATCTTCAAACTTTATTCTTGTTATTATAGGGTTAACAATAGGAAAAGCAAGATAGCCCTTCGGCTTTTAGCAAAACGTACAAAAGAGGTAAACCAAATACTTACCAAATCCCCTTTTAATCCTGTGGCCTAGATAGCTACTAAACTAGATCCGACTTTTAACACTTGACTGAGAGTAGGTAACAATCGATTTGTGATGGAGGAACAACCACAAAGATTCGGCACTAATAGGAATTTCGGCAAGAAAAAGATGGTGGTAATTCAGGAATGAGAGAATTTGGCTATGGGAGAGAAGAGAAAAGTATTGAAAATCGAAAGAGCCCTTCAAAAGAATTCGACACAAAGGGATTCGGCTTTAGGAGATTTTGGAAATGGGAGAATTTGGCTATATGAGGAACCGATTGAGGGAAAGAAAAGAAAGAAAAAGAATAATGGCAACTCAAAGAACCCTTCAAAGGATTTGGCACTCTCCTTTTATAGCCACAAGCCGAAAATGCCTTCCCCCAGAGTCCTATTCGGCACCACCTCATCCACACTCCTTATCTCCTAACTTTTTTCCACGATAACTCCTTAATCTCATCCAAAATTTACTCAACTATTAGTTCACAAGACCACTCAAACACTCTAATGCAAGAGTTCAAATTCAACACAACTCCGGCTATCCACTTATACAAAATAAAACACTCCACAAAATACCACTCTTAAGCCTCGAACCTTGGACCTCCTCAGCTGACAATCACGCCACCTTATAGTTCCCCGAGTGACGCCACTTGCCACTAGACCATAGGCCCATTATGTCCTATTTTCCCCTTAATTTGCTTAAGAGGCCTAATGCCTAAGACTATGGTCCACTAAAGCAAGAAAATATTTTTTTCTCCATGGTCTTCCCTATCTCTATGACTTCAAATAATCCCAAAAACCCTTAAAATTAATATTCTAAGTGCTACCCTACATACGAACTTTAATGCATAGAAATTTAGAGTTTCAAGATTTTTGGGGCGTTACAACTCTACCCCTCTTAAAAAAATTTCACCTCGAAATTACCTAATCGAAACAAGTTAGGATATTATTATTGCATTGCCTCCTCAGGTTCCCAAGTGGCCTCCTCGACAGTATAGTTACGCCATAGCACTTTGACCAAAGGGACAGACTTCCTTCTTAACACATTAACATCTTGATCAATTATCTGAGCTGGCTCCTCTTTAAAAGTTAGGTCTGGTCTAACCTCAATCTCCTCAACTGACACGACGTGAGAAGGGTCTGAGCGATAACGCCTTAGCATTGATACAAGGAACACGTCGTGTTTTTGGCTCAGTTTAGAAGGCAGTTCCAGCTGATAGGCAACTGGCCCAATTTGCTTCAACACCCGGTATGGCCCAATGAATCTAGGGCTTAACTTGCCCTTCCGAACAAACCTTAACACCTTCTTCTGAGGGGAAACCTTGAGAAAAAAAAAGAGCCCACCGCATACTCAATCTCTCTCCGTTTGAGGTCAGCATACGACTTCTACCTATTCGTCGCCACCTTCAATCGATCTCGAATCAACTTTACACTATCTTCGGTGTCTGCTACCAACTCTGGACCCAAAACTCGCCACTCACCCAACTCAGTCTAGCAAGTTGGAGTATGGCATTTTTGCCCATATAGTGCTTCATATGGCGTCATTCCAATACTTTCCTGATAACTATTGTTATATGCAAATTCAGTTAAAGGTAAGTAATCCTCCTAACTACCTCGAAACTCAATTTCATACCCTCTCAGCATATCCTCCAAGACTTGAATTACCCTCTTCAACTGACCATCAGTCTGGGGGTGAAATGCTGTACTAAAATCTAACCTCGTACCTAGTGCTTCATGCAACTTCTTCCAGAAGAGTGACGTAAAACAAGGGTCTCTATCAAATATAATAAAGACTGGAACCCCATGCAACCTCACAATCTCTGCCACATACAACCTTACCAACTTCTATAATGAGTAGTCAGTGCGGACCAGTATAAAATGGGCAGACTTAGTTAGCCGATCGACAATGACCCACACAAAGTCCTTCTTAGCAGGCTTCAAAGGTAGCCCACTAACGAAATCCATAGTAACCCGCTCCCACTTCCATTGTGGAATTGATGCTCTGCTTTCACTTGCTGACATACCAAAAATTTGCCCACAAATTTTGTAACCCCGCGTTTCAATCCCAGCCACCAATAAAGCTCTCGTAAATCCCGATACATCTTGTTACCTCTGGGGTGTATAACATAGGAACTATTATACGCTTCCCACAATATAGATTTCCTTAGCTCTTCGTCACTTGGTACACAAATTCTACCATGGAAACACAACTACCCGTCACTATTTAGCAAAAAATTTGTCGTTTCCCTATTCTCAATTTTCTTGAATCAAGAATCCAGAGTCTCATCCAATGACTATTTCACTTTAATCTGCTCAACCCACAGTGGCTTCACTTGCAATTTGGCTAACAAACTTCCGTCATCATACAAACTCAACCGAGCAAACATTGCCTTCAAGTCCAACATAGCCCTACGGCTTAGCGCATCAGCCACCACATTTGCTTTGCCTAGGTGATATTCGATCGTGCAATCATAATCAACTTCTATTCTCGAGTATACCAGGATATCATCTATGAAGACTACTACGAACTGGTCTAGGTACGATTGAAAAACCCGATTCATAAGATCCATAAAAGTAGCAGGTGCATTCGTTAGCCCAAAAGGCATCACCAAAAACTCGTAATGTCCATAACGAGTTCTGAAAGCTATCTTACAAACATCTACTTCCTTAACCCTCAGTTGATGGTACCCTAAACGGAATTCAATCTTCGATAAAACTAAGGCTCCCCTAAGTTGTTCGAAAAGGTCATCTATCCTAGTCAGAGGGTACTTATTCTTAATGGTTAACTTGTTCAACTGCCTATAATCGATGCACATCCTCATGGACCCATCCTTCTTCTTCACGAATAATACCGGTGCTCCTCATGGAGACACACTTGGTCTAATAAATATGCGTTCTAATAACTCCTAAATCTAGGCCATCAACTCCACCAGCTTCTTCGGTGCCATCCTATAAGGTGTGATGGACACTGGAGCCGTACCAGGTAACAATTCTATTCCAAACTCCACTTCTCTATTGGGAGGTAACCTAGGAAATTCCTATGAAAAAGCATTAAGGAATTCTTTTACTGTTCTCAAATCCTTAATAATAAAACTCTTAGATTCCAAATCACTAATTTAGGCTAAGTAAGCTTCATAACCCTTCCTCACCAACTTTTCTGCCCTTAAAGCCGAAATTATGTTCGATAAGTAATCACGTCATTCTCCGATCACTACTACTTCATCACCCTCCACAGGTCTCAACACCATCTACTTCGCAGCACAATCTAAAGTTGCCTGATCCCTCATCAACCAATCCATACTTAAGATGAGGTCGAACTCACCAAATGGTAATTCTATCAAGTCTGCTAAGAAAGTAACTCTTTGAACTACCAATGGTAGTTTCCTACACAACTTATTAACTTCCACCGACTGCCCTAGAGGACTTAACACAGTCATTTCATTCTCAATGGTTTCAAACTCAACCCCTACAGTTTCAGTCCTATTGCATGCAATGTGCGAATGTGTTAACCCCACATCAATTAGCGCAATAGAAGGTAGCTCACCAATAAGGAATGTACTCGTTATCACATCTGGTGTATCACCTTCCTGTCTGTGAGGAGCAGTATAGACTAAAGCTAGCTGTCTCACCTTAGCCTGACCTATACCTCTGCCCGATGCTCCACGTCCTCGTCTTGTGCCAGTTCCACCTCTGGCTTGTCCACGGCCCCTTAGTGGTTGTTGACCACCCCTTTGTGGCTAAAAATTACCTCTGCCATCGGCTCGCTTCTGATGTGACCTTCTCAGGCACTCTCTAATCCTATGTTCCATAAATCCACATCTCAAACAAGCTCCTATTCTCCTCCAACATTCACCGTATGCCCTTTTCACACATAGAACAAGGTGGTAACCCGATATTAGCAACAACAACAAGGGCCCAAGCTCTAACTGGCCCATTCACTCTAGCCCTCCTCGCAGACCTCTGTCTAGACCCCATAGCTTCTATGTTCCATTTTTCTTGCCCTTCTCTTTTTCTTGGTAGAGAAGCTCCGTGCACTTTACTTCATCCGATATCTTTACTTTCTCCACCAAGACCATAAAGTCCCGCTCCCTCTGTAAAGATATAAGTACCCTAAGGTTGTCTCTTAACCCATCCTCGAACCGAACACATCTCTCATACTCTGTTGCAATTATTCCTTTGGCATACCGACTAAGGTGTAGAAACTCAACCTCGTACTCTGCTACCAACTTATCTCCTTGAATCAGACTCAAAAACTCCTTTCTTCGGGCATCCACATAGCCTGTTCCGATGTACTTCCCCTAGAATGTCGACTTGAAGAACTCCCAGGTGATCTGCTCTGGTTGGTTGCCCTCCTTTATGGTCAACCACCACTGATAAGTTTCTTCTATAAGTAATGATATCACTCATTTTAACTTTTGTTTCGCCATGCAGTCCAAGTCATCCATTATCCTTTTCGTAGCTTTACGTTGCCATATTAGGGGCCACCCCAGCTACTTCTTTGAAAATCTCTATCCCATTTGCTCAGAGTCACTCTGCGATCAACCCACGACTTCCCATACCATTATTTGGCCTAGCAACCTTTTTTAAGATTCTTACCATAGCCTATGATACTGCATCTTTGTAGTAGCAACCCGTTCATCTGATCCCATTTCAGTTATTGGTGAGGCTGGAGCCTCCACTACTCCAACATTGGGCAAGAGGCCCGACTCCGACAACCCAACCTTAGCACTTCCACGGCCTCTACCGTAGCCTCTTGCACCTCTTCTAGCACTCATTGTCCCATGCGTATTTCTAGATTAGAATTTTTATGAAATTAGTTCATAGTTCCACTGTTTAAAACACATGTCCTATGCAAGTATCCATTTAAAAGTTGTTTCGTAGTCGTAAATCCACTACCGGCTTAAGTTTACTACGGGCTTTAGTCTCTAAAAACCTATTGTTTAAAGTAGCCCAATATCTAAATATAGTTCAGTAATTTAAATAAGTAAAATAATAGAAAAACTTACTTGGCTCGTCGTCAAGGGCTCAGTGAACCACACTAAAAAATCCTGCACAAACTTTTTAATCTACTTATTTTTAAAAAGAAACCCAAAATCTAAGGCCCATTTCATAGCATGGGCTTTACAACTAAGCTCTGATACTAGTAAATGTAACACCTCCAGACTCGGTCTAGCTGTTATGATCGAATCTAGTGATGTCACATCAAGGACAATTCCAAAATGACTTGCTTAGTAAAAAAGAAACTCAAAATCCATGCGATTTGTTATGTTGCGATAAAAGCCCATGTTTTAAGTAAAAGCCCATAAGTTAAAGTTATCTTGAAAATCATGTTTAATCTTAAGAAATTTATTTAAGTTTAATAAATAAATAGTTTAAACAATAATAATAAAAACCCATAAGAAAACATGGGAACTCTAAGATGGCCAAATTGACGTGTGAGCATCACCTAAAACATTAATTAAAAAGGGTGTGTCAACGACTCTTGGTAATCAATTCAATATGCAATTATCACATTGGGCCTAAGCCCTATCAAAATCGGTGGTCTTGGTCTTTAGCCCACAATGACCTCATATCATATCACATCATATCACATGACAACAAGGTTATGCAAGACCCTCCCCAAAAGTCCATCCGCTACACAACATTTCCCTTCCAACCCTACACTCCTGTGGGGATATAAATATCAACGCACCCATCCCTACACTCCAAAGATAGCACCTAGCAGTGGCACTATTCAACGTTGCAGCAAAGCTGCTAAGTATATAATGAGCTTAAAGCCACCAGTGGATCCACGGTCGTCAAGCGACTATGCGATCCTCAAATTCTTCCTCTGTACCCTAATTCCCACCCATATGCATCCTAAACAGAATATCATATGAATGCAGCACGCACATGAGTAACATCCATAAAACTCATACTCATCGGATAGGGTATTTTAGTCATTTTTACCCTTAGGGGCATTTCGATCATTTTTAAGTATTATGAATTTAGTACTTACCTGAGTCTATTAACAAACCCCTGTTGGCCAAAGTGAACAGGTACTATGCACCAAGTAAGATTCCAGAGAAGAGGAGGTGGGTCATTGAGACCGCTTAAGTACCAAGCTTTCTCTAGATCAATCCTGGACATGCATATACCCATTACCACACTTCAACCTTATTACTTGTCCACGGTTGCAATTATATGTTTAAGTGTTATGTATGTTTTAGCAGTTATCAAATAGTAAGACCAAAACCATATACAGAGACCAAATAAACCCACATACATGCAAACGGCCCACTAAGCCCAATCTCATTCATATAGCCCATTAGGCCCAAATCACATGCATATGGCCCATTAGGCCCAAATCTCATTCATATGGCCTATTAGGCCCAAATTAATTCAGATCATGTAACATGCATGACTAACTCAATTCATATAACCAAATCAAATAATTTCACAAAACTTAGCCCTAGGGCCCACTAGGCCCATTTAGCCACTTTCAGCTTTTTGGCTTTCCAGCATTGCCGATATCATGTGTGTGTAGTGTTTGTACACACCTGGTAACAACGCGTGCTGCAAACCCCTTAATCACACCCATGGCTTAACACATACTTTATCAAAAATTGAAACCTCACCGTACCCTTAGCATGTGCCACACATTCTAGTAGCCATTCCTTAGCTGTTGTTTGCGAATATCCCCTAGATCTGCACCCAAACATATATCTCAAAATCACATGACTCATATTCCACATAAGCCACCCCTACAAGCCATACTACATTTGGCCATTTACTAAACCACAATCGAGACGAGTGTAGTTACCTCTTGCTAACGATCCTTACCTACCACGCTTACGATCTTTGAACTCTATTCTTGTTATTACAAGGTTAACGATAGGAAAAGTTAGATAGCCCTTTGGCTTTTAGCAAAATGTACAAAAGAGGTAAACCAAATACTTACCAAATCCCCTTTTAATCCTACGGCCTAGATAGCTACTAAACTAGATCCAACTTTTAACACTTGACTGAGAGAAGGTAACAATTGATTTGTGATGGAGGAACAACCACAAAGATTCAGCACTAATAGGAATTTCGACAAGAAAAAGATGGTAGTAATTCAGCAATGAGAGAATTGGCTATGGGAGATAAGTGAAAAGTATTGAAAATCGAAAGAGCCCTTCAAAAGAATTTAGCACAAAGGGGTTCGACTTTAGGAGATTTTGGCAATGGGAGAATTTGGCTATGGGAGGAATCGATCGAGGGAAAAAAAAGAAAGAAAAAGAATAATGGCAACTCAAAGAACCCTTCAAAGGATTCGGTACTCTCCTTTTATAGCCACAAGCCAAAAATGCCTTCCCTTAGAGTCGCATTCAGCACCACCTCATCCACACTCCTCATCTCCTAACTTTTCTCCCTAATAACTCCTTAATCTCATCCAAAATTTCCTCCACTATTAGTTCACAAGACCAATCAAACACTCCAATGCAAGAGCTCAAATTCAACACAACTCTGGCCGTCAACTTATGCAAAATAAAACACTCCACAAAATACCACTTCTAAGCCTCGAACCTTGGACCTCCCCAGCTGATAATCACACTGTAATAGCCTGATTTAGGGGCTAGTCAGAATAGTGATCTCAAAATCTCTAATTTGAGGTTAGAGAAAATTATTTTCATGTTATGTTATGTGTTACAACATGTTTTTAAGGATGCAAAAAATTTTGGTGCCTTAATTTTAGCGATTTCTAGCTAAATTGTGAAAAAGGACTAAATCGCATAAAGTGTGAAAGTTCTATTTTATTTGCTAGAGGTGCCAATTGACTAAGAAATATTATTGGAGGTCCTTAAAGTGTAAATAGACCATTGTAAGAGTGATGGTCGGCCATAGGGGACAAGATATTAAATGTTGGTCAAATTTGGTGGAAATTATGGTAAAAATGAATAAAATAAGATGAATAAAGATGTTATCATCTTTTCACTATTCCTCCACCTTCATCCACCAAAAATCGAAGAGAAATAAGGGTTATAGAGCTAAAAAATTTCAGCAAACATTTCTCCACACAACTAAGTGATTTTGATGATCTTTCTTGATAAAAATTGTATTTTTTGAGTCCCCAAAGCTTAAGCTAGATAATAAGGGGACTAATTTGCAACATGGTTGAAAGTCTAGGGACTATCCATGAGAGATTTTATGTTGTTTGATGAGTTTTTATGGAAGAAAATGAATGGTAGGATGTTGATAAGCAACTTTATTTGAAAAGTGTTGTTGTGAAAACACCTAGTTGGGGCTAAAATGCAAAAGTTGTAATTTGTTTATTATGGCATGAAATAGTTGGAATTGTGAATAGTTGTAAAAGAATTAAATGTTCAGGTAGGCTTGGTTAATAAGAAAATGTGATAAAAATTCATTTATGATCCTAGGGGCAAAATCATAATTTTGCCAAAGTATAAGGGAAAATTAGTCATTTTTGCCTAAGTGTAGATTATGGTGTATTATGATTTATAAGTGATTAAATGAGTAAATTCCATTGTTCTAGATCAAAGAAAATGAGTTTCAGACCTAGAACGAATGAAAAGAGAAATGTGGGCAAAAAGTCCCTTTCGGCCCTTTCGACATCGAGGTAAGTTCATGTGCAAATGTTGCAATTACGTAGAAGTTAATTTAATATTCCAATGTTGTATGGAGTGTATATTTACGTTATGAAGGTATGAAATATCTTTGAATGAGATGTCAAGAGAATTTAATTTAAGAATAATGGCTAATCCATATGGCATGATATGATGATAATTATGGTCTCGTGTAAGACCATATTAGAATATGGCTTCGGTATAAGAATTCGTATAAGACCATGTCGGGGACATGGCATCGATATGTTAATACATGTAAGACCCTATTGGGGTACGATGTCAGTATGACATTAGGTGTGTGATACTCAAAAGTGTTATTTAACAATTTGAGTAATTCAACGAGTATGTCGAAAGAGAGAAAGTATGTGATGGTTCCATGAAAAGCACAAGTGTGCGTTAGAATCGAATTGAGATGAATTAAGTAGATGATGAGCCCCTAGTGGGTTATGTATAATCAATGTACCTTAGTGCATGAGATAGATTTATTGATGCATTGTGTGAATGCAAACGATATCGTAGAAAATTAAGTAAGAACAGTAGTGTGTGAGGATGTTCTCGGGTGAACATTAGAAATAGGGAAATACATGTGGATAACTATCCATGAATGTAAAATAATGGTGAGCATATCACCTTATTGATGGTAGTGATGGGCTGTGTATGATACCATCAACTATATTTTAACGGTGTGCTGTGTGCGTCACCACCTGATTAATTGTTCATCGATGGGCTGTGTGCAATACCATCGCTTATAAAAATTATTTGGTGGGCTAAGTGCAATACCACCATAAGTATAAATAATTGGTGGGCTATGTGCATTACCATCCTATTTAAGATCGATGGTGGGCTAAGTGCGAAACCACCGAGATGTTAGTAGTATGAGTGGTTTATTGAAAATGTTTGATGTGTCATTTTGTATGATCATGTGGCGATCAATGTTGGGATGTAGGCTAATTAACATGAGCAATTGGCTTATGGCATGGTTAGAATATGGCAAGAGATAGAATGAGTAAGTTTCAAGATTTGTTGAGTAAGTAACCATGAGTTAATGAGTAAAACTCATTATAATACTTTGTGGTTGTAACACCCCAAACCCGGCCCAAACACTACAACCGGATCTGGTATGTCACTAAGGAAATTTTGTAAAACATGTCGCATTTTAAGAAAAACATTTTGGTAAAGTTTAACCTTTTATTAGGAAAAATTTATAATTTATAGTTTTAAATAAAATGCCTTTATGAATTAAAACCAAAATTTAAATACATGCCTTAGTTCAATTAAAATAAAAATTTAAATAACTAAAAGTAATAAAAGCACGTAATAAAATAAAATATAAACTGGTGGCCCATGGCCTTATTACAATGAGATTTAAAATCCATTAAATAAGAATATAAAATAATAACTAGAGTCTTTTCTTTGGATCCAAATGTTCTTTTGCATGGCCACCTTGTGCTCATCTCCATTGATCCGATACACTAAATGCTACGAAATGTTAATTAATTGGTTGAGTCATGAGACTCGATGTGCAACCCTCATGCACCATTAGATTTGGGCCTTAGCCCCATAAAACTAAAATAATCAGAATTAATATACATAATAAAAATAATATGTAAGCCCAACCCAAATCCTAGGTTTCCATCCGCTACACGCCCCTGTACCAGCCATTCACACCATTGGGGATTTCTACAATCAACCCCAATCGCTACACGCCTTGATGGCAGTCGTTTACTCATCATCAGATCATGGCCGTAGCCACTATAATAGATCACGGTAAAAACCGCTACAACAGATCACGATAAAAACTGCTACAATAGATCACGGTAAAAATCGCTACAACAGGTCACGGTGAAAATCGCTACAACATATAACTTCCTCCTTTCATCAAACCCAACCCATGCAATCACATAAAATCAATATACTTATATCGTTTAATCAGAACATTCACTAACCTGATGATTTGTTTTTACCCTCTTTAGGTTTCTTCTATTATGCCCGGATTTCGGCATTTATCAAAACATATAAGACTTATAATCATATAATAATCAAATAGATCTAGATGGTGGGAAAGTGTTACACAACTGATATCGCGAAATCCAATATTCTTAGTTGATATCTTGCTATCTCGATCTACAACTTTGCTCAAAAAGCCAAAAAGATGTGAAAATAGGGCCTCTCCTATAATCGACCATGGTTAGTATTCTACCCGATTTCATATATTTATAAATAAACCAATCTCCTTACCTTGAAATCTTGAAAATAACACGACTTGAGTGTTACTGATCTTTGACTTAGAGATCTAAGCGTTGGACTCCTCTTCAGATCCCAAAATGCCGAAAATAAGAAAAACCCTTGATTAGTCACTAAATAGCCATTCGGCTAGGGACTTTGAAAAGCCAGAGAAATATTGGAAACTCAAAATCGACACATACCTATTGTTTTCTTCAGATTCGGCACAAGTAGACTTTACTGAAGAAAATTCGGCAACTTCATGAGGTGAGATCTAAGAATTTTGATTTTTAGAAGATTTAAAAATTGAAGAGATGGCTAAGAGAGATTTGGCCAATGAATATTGAGGAGAAGAATAGAATAATAAAGATGTGATTTCGTCTTTTAGGGATTAGAAGAAAAATAACAATAGAGGTTAAAAGATTCGGCCAACCAGGAAATTTTAGAGAAGAAGAAAGGGTGAAGAAAATGGTGGGTTTCGGCTTTTGAGAGGAAAAAGATGAGAAAAGAAAATAAAAGAAAGGCTTCCAAAATTTTGGCACACCCCCTCTTTATATAGAAAACCGGTTCCTCCCTTTAGTAGAGATTGATTTTCATCCAATACTGCCACACATGATAGCTCCTATCCCTTTTCCCTTATCTTAATCTATTAT
This sequence comes from Gossypium rotundifolium, assembly GCA_025506655.1. Lineage (NCBI taxonomy): Eukaryota > Viridiplantae > Streptophyta > Magnoliopsida > Malvales > Malvaceae > Gossypium > Gossypium rotundifolium. The sequence continues at coordinate 79,683,475 of CP106723.1, forward strand.
CTCCTCAAAAATAGTCTTTATATGCTTATTATCCTTAAAGACTAAACCCCTAAATAATAGCTTTTATCTGTTTATTATCCACAAAGAATAAATATAATAAAATTCCCCAAAAAAATAGCCTTGTACCGTCCACTTCCCTAATCCCTAATGCCAAATTTAACTAACTTAAATTAGAAGTCTTGGGCTCCTTAAAACTTAAAATTTGGGCCCCTAACACTTAAATTAACTCCTTCCACATATTCACCCATTAAACGCATAGGCCCAAAAATTTAGGATGTTACTGTTCTACCCTCCTTAAAGAAATTTCGTCCTCAAAATTTCCAACTAACTAGAAATCATGCTACCTAAGTCTCACCACTATGCTTTCACTGCGCACTCTAATTCTAAAGCCAAAATAAACACTTAGTATACTATGGTAGGGTACACACCATTATTCACATCTAAAGCGTCTTCATCCCCTTGGCGATGTTCTACATAGACCAAAGCTAGCTACCTCGCCTCAGTATAACCTGCACCTCTACCTTGTGCTTCACGACTGTGACCATAACCATTACCTCCCCTGGCTGGGCCACGACCTCTCTGAGGTTGCTGAGCACCTCTCCTATCTTGATCAGAACCTTGTCCAGTTGGCTGTGCCTGATCCACCTGTGGATAGTCCTTGATCATATGCTCCGTGGATCCATACCTAAAGCATCCACCGGTTCTCCATCTGCACTTCCTATAGTGCATCTTCCCATACGAGGGATATGAACGATTCTGACCCGTTGAGCACGAGCTGGCCCATCAAACCTAGGCCTTTTTGAAAATGCTTTGTTGACTCTGACGATCCAACATTCCTCTGATTCCTATCTCTATCCCAATTCCTATCTCTCTCTTGTCTTTTAGTCCGCTTCACCTCCTCAGCTATCCTAACTTTCTCAACCAACACAGCAAAGTCCCTCTCTCACTGCGGTGCAATCAATACCCTTAACTCATTCCTCAGTCCATCCACAATGTTCATATTTAGTCACTATCATTCCTCTAGCGTAACGGCTCAAGCGCAGAAACTCTACTTCATATTCGGCTACAGACTTACTTCCCTACACCAAATTTAGAAATGCCTTCCTTTGTGCATCCATATAGCTGGTCCCAATACACTTTCCCTAAAATGACTCCTTAAAGAATTCCCAAACAATGCGGTCTGCGAAAGTACCCTCATTCACCATGAGCCACCACTGATAGGCCTCATCTCGAACAAGAGACACGACCCCCTTTAACTTCTCCTCCACCGTGAAGTCAAGGTCATCAATTATGAGCTCAGTTGCCTCTAACCAATACTCAGCTATGATAGGGGCTACGCCAGAAACTCCCCTAAACATCTCTGCTCCGTTGGCTCAGAGTCGTTCAAACACAGACTTTTCAGCTCCTGAACCCGTGCCTACTCCAGCCACTCTTTCAAGGACTCGCAGCATCGCCTGAGATACTGCCTCATCTCCACCCATTTTGTCCTAAAATTCTCCCTCCACAGCTGGCAAACCCATCATCTCATTTCCTGACTCGTGGCCAGACCCTACTGGTTCGGACACGGTCATCCTACCCCTACCACGACCACGTGGCAAACGTCCATGACCTCTTGTACTCATTCTTCCGGTTTGCATTTATCTGATTAAAAATTTTATGATTTATTACTTCTTTCCACTGATTATCCACGAACAATCTTATGAAGAATAGTTTTAAGAGTGATTCTTTTGAATTCGAGCCTATCTACAGTTTCAGTTTCAGACTTACCTCCCAGAAACCACATACATTCAACATTCATCAAACAAACAACATTCATGAACCTACATTCAACGTATATGAGTATTTTTATCATTTTACTACCCAGGGATATTTTCATAAGTTTAACCTATAGGGGTATTTTCGTAATTTTCCAAAATAAAAATCTGGGTGATTTGGCAAAATAAGGGTATTTTGGTAATTTTCCAACACAGGGGTATTTTAGTAATTTTGAAATTTGGGGGTATTTTGATAATTTTGCAAATCCAGGGTATTTCGATAATTTATAAATTTGGGGTATTTTAGTAATTTTAAAATTTAGGGTATTTTGATAATTTTGAAATTTAAGGGTATTTCGATAATTTTGAAATCTGGGGGTATTTCAATAATTTTGAAATCTAGGGATATTTCAGTAATTTTGCCAATCAGGGGTATTTTGGTCATTTACAAATTAAGGGTAATTTGGTAATTTTACAAATCAGGGATATTTTGATGTTGTTGTTGTTGTTGTTTTTGTTTTCTATGGAAAAATTCTGTTGACTTTGTAAATCGGGGTATATTTGCAAATCATGGGTATTTTTTTTCAAAATAAGGATATTTTAGCAATTTTGTGAGAAAAACAGGTGGCTGGTCCCTTTCGGGTTTTAATTATAAGTTTTGGCCTATCAACACGTCCTCATGGTTAGGGTGAATAGTCACTACGCACCAGGTAGGATTCCAGTGAAGAGGTGGTGAGTCACTAGGACTGCTTAAATACCAGGCTCTCCCTATATCCACTCCTAGACATGCGTATGCCTATTGCCACACCCTAACTCGGCGACTAGTTCACAGGATTTGTTTCGGTAAATTAAGTCTTATGGAATTTAAGAAGTTGTTTAAGTTAAGCCTATAGTCCATCAAAGTTTAATTAAACTAGCCTACATCCCATAAAGCCCATCAAACCCACATATATATATATATATATATATCACAAAATGGTCTAGAGTACTTACCTGACAGACTTGGGCCGGAGACGCAGGTGCCATGTCGAGCTAACAAACCTGTTATCATTTCAAAAAACAACATGCAAGTTTCAAAAGCCCACCTTTAGAAAACGTTTTGAGCCCAAAAACCCCAAAGCTGAGTTTTGAACCGGGCTCTGATACCCAATTTGTAACACCCCAAACTCGGCCCAAACACTACAACCGGATCTGATATGTCACTAAGGAAATTTTATAAAACATGTCGCATTTTAAGAAAAACATTTTGGTAAAGTTTAACCTTTTATTTGGGAAAAATTTATAATTTATAGTTTTAAATAAAATATGCCTTTATGAATTAAAAACAAAAATTTAAATACATGCCTTAGTTCAATTAAAAATAAAAATTTAAATAACTAAAAGTAATAAAAGCCCGTAATAAAACAAAATACAAAATTGGTGGCCCATGGCCTTATTAAAACGAGATTTAAAATTCATTAAATAAGAATATAAAATAATAACTAGAGTCTTTTTGTTGGATCCAAATGTTCTTTTACGTGGCCACCTTGCGTTCCTCTCCAGCCCGGTCCGATGCACTAAATGCTACGAAATGTTAATTAATTGGTTGAGTCACGAGACTCGGTGTGCATCCCTCATGCACCATTAGATTTGGGCCTTAGCCCCATAAAACTAAAATAATCAAAATTAATATACATAATAAAAATAATATGCAAGCCCAACCCAAATCCTAGGTTTCCATCCGCTATACGCCCCCGTACCATCCATTCACACCATTGGGGATTTCTACAATGAACCCCCACCGCTACACGCCTTGATGGCAGTCGTGCTGCTCATCATCAGATCATGGCCATAGCCACTACAACAGATCACGGTAAAAACCGCTACAACAGATCACGGTAAAAATCGCTACAACAAATCACGGTAAAAATCGCTACAACAGATCATGGTGAAAACCGCTACAACATATAACTTCCTCCTATCATCAAACCCAACCCATGCAATCACATAAAATCAATATACTTATATCGTTTAATCAGAACATTCACTAACCTGATGATTTATTTTACCCTCTTTGGGTTTCCTCTATTATTCCGGATTTCGGCATTTATCAAAACATATAAGACTTATAATCATATATTAATCAAATAGATCTACATGGTGGGAAAGTGTTACACACCTGATATCGTGAAATCCAATATTCTTAGTTGATATCCTTGTTATCCCGATCTACAACTTTGCTCAAAAATCTGGAATGATGTGAAAATAGGGGCTTTCTTATATTCGGCCATGGTTAGTGTTCTACCCGATTTCATATATTTATAAATAAACCAATCTCCTTGCCTTGAAATCCCAAAAATAACACGACTTGAGTGTTACTGATCTTTGACTTAGAGATCTAAGCGTTGGACTCCTCTTCAGATCCCGAAATGCTAAAAATAAGAAAAACCCTTGATTAGCCACTAAATAGCCATTCGGCTAGGGACTTTGAAAAGCCAGAGAAATATTGGAAACTCAAAATCGACACATACCTATTGTTTTCTTCAGATTCGACACAAGCATACTTTATTGATGAAATCTCGGCAACTTCAGGAGGTGAGATCTAAGAATTTTGATTTTTAGAAGATTTAAGAATTGAAAAGATGGCTAAGAGAGATTTGGCCAATGAATATTAAAGAGAAGAATAGAATAATAGAGATGTGATTTCGGCTTTTAGGGATTAGAAGAAAAATAATAATAGAGGTTAAAAGATTTGGCCAACTAGGAAATTTTAGAGAGGAAGAAAGGGTGAAGAAAATGGTGGTTTTCGGCTTTTGAGAGGAAGAAGATGAGAAAAGAAAATAAAAGAAATGCTTCCAAAATTTTGGCACACCCCCTCTTTATATAGAAAACCGATTCCTCCCTTTAGCAGAGATTGATTTTAGCTAACACTGCCACACATGATAGCTCCTATCCCTTTTCCCTTATCTTAATTTGTTATCTCCTCAAAAATAGTCTTTATCTGCTTATTATCCTTAAAGACTAAATCCCTAAATAATAGCCTTTATCTACTTATTATGTAACACCCCAAACCCGATCAATACACCACGACCGAATCCGGTATGTTACAGGGAAAAAGGATTTGAGAGGTGTAGGATTTCCATTTAAAAGTTTGATGAAAACACTTCGCTAAATTGTGTATTTGAAGAAAAACTTGAGTAGGCTTGATTAAAATCTGATGGTGTATTTGAAAACCCGAAAATTTTGAAAACTTAATCAGATGTGTAGGTAAAACAAGTTTATCTCATTTAGAAGTTTAAGTTGTTTCTTATTGTTACTAAAACATTTTGACTTAGTAGAAAATCGAGTTTAAGTTAGAAAAACATTTGAGTTCTCTTTATCCCAAATCATAGTGTGATACCCGATGGTATAGTTTAAAACATCTCGATTTGTAGTTTCGAAATTGTTGTCCTTCCAAGTTTTAGCAAATTTTAACCCAATTAACTTGTTAAGGCATATTAAAAACCTACTTTAAGCATAAACATAGCAAAACATAATTTTTAAAGGCCATTTACAAACGAAAATAAAACCAAATAGTAATAAATAAGCTTAAGTACCAAATTTTATAAAAGTCTGAGCAAATCCTTATTTAAGCATGGCATGAGCACCTCGAGTCCATCCCGGCTCCATGTCCGCGTCTAAATGTCACCTGAAATGTTAAAGGAGAGAGTGAGTCGCAAGACTCAGTGTATAAATCCCCCTCCCGATATAACATGCTAACACACATCATAACAAAGTAATGCAAGAAATGCACCCGGTCCTAACCATCCATTACACCTTCTCTACCCCGTGTGGTACCAAACCATTGGTGGTGCCAAACCACTCGTGACCCAAAGTCACGATATCCATAATGTGGTGCCAAACCACTTTGGTGACCAAGTCACGAATAATCCAATGATGGGGCCAACCCATCGTGTGATACCAAATCACTAGCGACAATCCAGTATCTCATAAGTGGGGCCAACCCAAGGTGGTGTCAAACCACGAGGACGAGTCGCAATGAGGTGCCAAACCTCGGTGTCCCAAAGACACAAGTGTGATACCAAATCACTTTGGTGACCGCAGAACAAATCCGATGATGGGGCCAACCCATCGTGTGATACCAAATCATGGCGTCAATCCCAGATAATCAATCGTGGGGCCAACCCACCGTGGTGCTAAGCCTTTGGGACGAGACGCCGAGGTGCCAAACCTCCGTGACCCAAAGTCACAAAATATCATTTGTGGTACCAAACCTTTGGAGGTGCCAAACCTCGGTGTCCCAAAGACACAGTGTCCCAAAGACACGGATATCATACTCCCCCTCCTCTCATATTACCCATACATGTCATACTGACTCATGTACAATATGCAAATCATGTAATTCATGCCAACATGTCCAATATTGCATCTTATAGCACATATATCATGGATCATAATATTAGATGTATCAACAATAGAACTCATAATGCTACGGACTTACCCGAATCCGTGAACATACCCTATCGGGTATCATGGCAATCATCACTGTTTCACTTGTTACAAAACAGGTTATTAACTTATTACTAAGAAATCAGTGTGTTAGCTTACACACCTGAAATAGCGAAGGTTTAATCCTAAGAACCGGTCTAAGTCCCTTGATCACCTCGACAACCCTGATCCTATAATCGGCCAACAATGGATTAATCATCATACCATTCGGTCATAACCATTTAAACAAAAAGGGTTTAACTTCGATCTCTTACCTGCCCTTGATTTGGTTTCCAACCAAGTCCCGAACCAACAGTGGTTCCTTCACTAATCGACTACACCCTAAAAGAGAACAATTAATCCTTTGAAACCTTATACTCAATCGAATCTAAACAAATAAACCATAAGCAACCATCTCACCATCACTTACCAAACGATTATCAGAGAAGGAAGGCTCTCCCTGCTTGCTTTCGAACTCCAAAGGCCCTATACAAAAAATGATTACCAAACCAAACGTTAACTCCTTTTAACAGATACCGAAATCGGCCCTTAAACACACTAAAAATTGGCAAAGTACAAGAAAGAGGAGAAATGGCCATTCGGCCAACCACTTACCCCTTACTAGACCGATTGAACAAGACTCTAACAAGGTCACACTCTCCATCTGATATACGGCAATAAAGAAACTATAGGAAGAAAGAAAAGATTCGGCTAGCACCCTTAATCAAAATGGGAAAGGAGGTTTGGCCTTAAGAGCAATGAAAAAAAATGATTGGGAACAAACGGCTAAGGGGTTTGGAGAGGAAAAGAAGAAGATACAAGGATGAATGGAGGGGTGCTTTCGATTTACAACAAGAAGAAGTAAAGTTTCAGCTAACAATGGTTCCAAGAGAAGAAAAATATGAGCAGAAAAGGAGAATAAGAGAAGCTAGTTTCGGCTCAAGCTGAAGAGAAAGCAAAATGCTGGTTTCGGTTTACCCAAAAGAAAATAAGAAGTAAGGAGAGCAACCACACAGCCACACACACACCAAATCAAGAGATGAAAAGAAGTTTTGGCAAAAAGCTACTTGAACATTCGGTTGAAGGAGAAAAAGAGAAGGAGTATCTTGAAGTTTTTGCTAGCTTTTGACTAAAAGAAAATTGGCTTACCAAAAGAGTTTGTGACCGAAAATGCACATTTGCCAAAGGCAAATTCGGCACACTCCTACTACACCAAAATCGGCCACTCACTTCCCCCAAAATCTCTCCAAAATCCGGCCAAGCTCCCCCAAACACTCCCAAGCCACCAATTCAAATTATTTTGACCAAGTCCACCTCCACAATTTACTCTCCACCCACCATTCAAATAGGAAGACTTAGTCCAAGCGTAGTTCGAATCGCCACAACTCCTCCCTCCATGCCATCAAAATGGATGCAAAAATAGGGGATTTTCGTAGCTTGAACCCAGGACATCCTCCCTTGCACTTGACGTCACACACAAGCTCTAAGTGGCGCATGCTTTGCCACTTTGCTAGCTCATCACTTGTGCAACAATCCACCAAATAAAATACATAAGACCCAGCTCCTTCAGCCCCTATCACATAAAGCCCAAAAACAAAAATTTTTCCAACCACTCGAGCTTACACCTAGCTTATAACTAAGCCCCAACAACATCAAAATAACAACATAGCACATCAAGCACATGCAGCAAAGCCAAAATAAAATAGCCCTTAACCCGGGATATTACATATTATCCACATAGAATAAATATAATAAAATTCCCAAAAAAATAGCCTTGTGCCATCCACTTCCGTAATCCCTAATGCCAAATTTAACTAACTTAAATTAGAAGATTTGGGCTCCTTAAAACTTAAAATTTGGGCCCCTAACACTTAAATTAACTCATTCCACATATTCACCCATTAAACGCATAGCCCCAAAAATTTAGGATGTTACAGTGGTTGTGTATATTTAATAAATATCAGTATTCGTCAGTTATATGCAGATGAACTTACTAAGCAATATTGCTTACTCATTTCCTTTTCCATCTTTTATAGGTTATTTTAACTAGTTCGAGTTGGAGGCTGCCGGAGATGTTTTTACACTATCGAGTAGATGCTTGGTATGATGTTTCAAGTTCTTATGAGTCATGGCATGTATAGGGATTCTTTTAAAGTTGATTAAGTTCTAATTGATGTAGCCAAATTGTGTTGGCCTAAGAGAACTTATAGTTTGGTTGTGTATGGCCATAGATGATGGCTTAAGTTGTTTATAATCATATTGGTAATAGTTCTCCTTAGTGTGTGGGTTGAAGACTTTTTTTCTTTTATGATTAAATGAGATAATTCAAGAGTTATATTGATGTTATGTGAAATTATGTGAAGATGTATGAATGTATGCAAATGAGAGTGGCAAAAGGCTTGGTAGATAGCCTGCTAATTGTCCATATAGGTAGACACACGGGCATGTGTATAGACCGTGTAGGAGGCACGGTTAGCACATGGTCGTGTGCCCAAGCCATGTGGATAAGTCAGAACATCAAGGTTTGGCACACGGGCCAATGCCACGGGCGTGTCAAGATTGTGTGATTTAGTCAGTGTTGACAACGGGTGAAAGACATGGGCATGTTTTAGGGGCACACGGCGTGTCCCTAGACCAACATGAGCGTGTGGCCCTTGTTTTGATGAAAAGTTTGTTAAGTTCATAAAAGTTTCAGGATTAGTTCCAGAACCTCTCGGAAGTATGTTTAAGGCCTCGTAGGCCTAGATTGAGTAAGTGATAGACTTAAACGAAATTTTATAGCCCATTTCAAAGTGTTAAGTAAGATTAAGCATGGTAATGCCTTGTATCCGATCTCGGTGTAGGACTCAGGTATGAGGTGTTACACACGCCACCTTATAGCTCCCCAAGTGACGCCTCTTGCCACTGGACCACAGGCCCATCTGTGTCCTATTTTCCCCTTAATTTGCTTAAGAGGCCTAATGCCTGAGACTAGGGTCCACTAAAGCAAGAAAATAATTTTTCCATATGGTCTTCCCTATCTCTAAGACTTCAAATAATCCCGATAACCCTTAAAATTAATATTCTAAGTGCTACCCATACATACCAACTTCAGTGCACAATAATTTAGAGTTTCGATATTTTTTGGGTGTTACAATAATAGTTGGTTATCTGTTCATCTGGGTAGTACAAAGATGTATCATGATTTAAAGCAACACTATTGGTGGTCTGGTATGAAACAAGACATATTTGACTTTGTTTCAAAATGTTTAGTCTATCAACAAGTAAAAGTTGAGCATCAAGTACCTTCTGGGTTACTTCATCGATTACGATACCTGATTGGAAATGGGACAGAGTCACGATGGATTTTGTATCAGGTTTACATTTGACTCCAAGAAAGAAAGATACAATTTAGGTTGTAGTTGATCGACTGATGAAATCTGCCCATTTTATTCCGGTACTATCTAATTACTCACTTGATAAGTTAGCTGAACTTTATATTTTAGATATTGTGAGATTGCACGGAGTACCATTGTCTATTGTATTTGATAGAGATCCGAGGTTCACATCGCGGTTTTGGAAGAAACTATAAGATGCATTAGGTATGAAACTACACTTTAGCACTGCTTTCCATCCGCAAATAGATGGCCAGTCTGAACAAATTATTCAGATTCTCAAGGATATGTTAAGATGTTGCATTCTTGCGTTTAATGATACATAGGAACAATATTTTCCATTGATTGAATTTGCGTATAATAATAGTTTTCAGTCGAGCATCAAAATGGCACCCTATAAAGCTTTGTACGGACGTAAATGTCAAACACCTCTTTATTGGATTGAGCTCAGTGAAAGCAATATACACAGGGTAGATTTGATAAAAGATACAAAATAGAAAGTGAAAGTGATTTGTGATAGTCTGAAAGCAGCGTCTGATCGTTAGAAGTCCTATGCAGACTTGAAAAGAAAAGACATTGAATTCGAAATTGGTGATAAAGTATTTTTGAAAGTATCTCCGTGGAAGAAAGTACTCAGATTCGGACGTAAAGGCAAGTTGAGTCCGAGGTTAATCGGACCGTATGAGATCATCGAACGAATTAGGCCTATTGTTATAAGTTGTTGTTGCCACTGAAACTAGAAAAGATTCATAATGTATTTCACGTGCCAATGCTTGGACGATACCGATATGATCCATCACATGTGATTACTTCGTTTGAGATTGAAATTGATCTGATATGACTTATGAAGAGGAATCGATCCATTTCTTAGCTTGTGAAGTGAAAGAATTGTGAAATAAGAAAATCTCATTAGTGAAAGTATTATGGCATCGACATGGGGTTAAAGAGGCTACATGGGAGCCCGAATATACTATGAGACAACAATATCCGAACCTGTTTAACGGTAAGATTTTCGAGGACTAAAGTACCTAAAGGGGGAGAATTGTAACAGTCCGGTTTAGACCCTAGTCGGAACAGTGGTTTTGGGACCACAAATTCGAGGCAAAAAAATATTTTAATATTATTTTCCATTCCTATGATATGAGATTAAGCATGTATGAAAGTCTTGTGATTTAATTTGGTCATTTATGTGCTTAATTAAAGAAAAAGACTAAATCGCATAAAAGGTAAAAGTGGCCTTTCAATTTAATAAGTGTCGAATTGTTAATGTTCTTATTATGTGAAGTCCTTAAAGTGGAAATTAACCATTATATTAGCTAATGGACGGTAAGACCATTAAGTGTACATGATGTATATGTTATATTAAAAGGGTTATAATTGGAATTATATTATTAAGGTAATTATAATTAAAACAAAATAATAAAACAAGCCATTATCATCATCTATTTTGTCGAAAATACCAAAGAAAAAGAAAAGAAAAAGAAAGCTAGGTTTCGGCTAAGTCTAATCTTGATTCAAGGTATGTTTTGTTTTAGTTTTTGATAAATTCTTCGTTTTTGTAATCGTTGCTTTATGTTCTTCAAAACCCATGTTTCAGTTTTGTGAATTGATGATGCTTTTGAAAAGTGCCATTGATGAATTCATGAGCTTTGTGATGTTTGATGATGAAATATGAAATATATGTGTTAGATGAACATAGTTTGTCTTTGGATTTTTTGTGATTTTGAGTATTTTGGACTTAATTGAGAAAATAATATTTTGAGGGACTAAATTATGAAATAAATGAAATTTATGGACTTCTATTGAGCATGTGAATATTCGGCCAAGCTTGGGTGTTATGAAATTATGTGTATTTTGTGATTTTTTAAAATAAGGACTAGAATGTCAAAATGTGAAAGTATAAGGACTAATTTTTAAATTTCCTTAAATCTATGTTTTTGGATGAATTGAATGAATTAGTGAATAAATGAGTGAAATTTGAATATGTATAGATCAAGAACCGAAGAAAACAGACTTAGATCATGGGAAATCGAAAGTAATTGAGTAGCCGAGTTTGTTTCTGTTTATCTAAATTTGAGGTAAGTCGATATACAAATAAATGTATTTACATTGATATACGTATGTTCAAATGAAAATTTATGATGATGAATGAATACGAAATGATGAGTACATGAAATCTGAGATAGTATCGACATGGTGTCAACATCCGAAAAAAGTCCCGTATGAACTTAGGAATAGATAGGATTGCGTAGGTCATGACATAGGTGTCCGATATGTGATATCGTGTAAGACCATGTCTGGGACATTGGCATCAATATGATACATCGTGTAAGACCACGTCTGGGACGTTGGCATCTATTTGAGATTTACGTGTAAGACCATTTCTGGGACATTGGCATCGTAATTGATTCATGTAAGACCCTATCTAGGATAGTGGCATCGATATTTGATTACATGTAAGACCACGTCTGGGTCATTGGCATTGTATGACTATTTCGAGAATTCTACTAGATTCCGAACAGTTCAATGGGCAAATCCGAGAAAAGAAAGACTATGTGAAATGTATAAACGAGTCAAGTACATTTGAAAGGTACACTATGTATGTGTATGAAAGGTAAGTGTATATATGAACTTGCCTATATGATTATGTGCATTGATTATATAAGATAATAAGTGATATATGTTTGAATGTACTATGAGCATAAGTGATGCTTTAAGATGTGATATGTTAGCAATCTATGGCTAAACAAATGAGCCAAAGAACATGTTATGAAATTGCAAATGAGAAATAGTAATGACATTGTATCAATGTGATTATGTGCATTTTATGTTAAGTTTATTTGTATATAGCTTACTAAGCTTTTGAAAGCTTACTTTGTGTGTGTTTGTTCCATTTTATAGATTGTCAAAGCTACTAAGGGCTCAGGGATCACCGAGGATCATCATCACACTACTCAAATCACATTTTGGTAATTTATGATCATGTATATATATTAAGTATGGCATGTATAGTCTAGTTGATATTGTTATGTTTTGAAAGGGTGTATTGATAGCCATGTGATATGGCTAGATAATGGTATTATATGGATGAATAGTTATATCTTTTGATGCTAGGTTTTGGTATGGTTTGATGGCTAATGAAATGGTCAAAATTATGGTAAGCTTATTGATGCAAAGTTAGCATATTACTAATGGTAAGTTTGTGAATGGATTATGCTTAAAAATACTTGTGTTTAAGTTGAGTTATTTGGCACATAAGATGTTGTATTTGAAATGCTTTTAATAAGCAAAATAGATGGTTGATTTGGTATGTTTTTTGTTGCCAAGAGTGTTGGATTGATTCTTGCATGTGCTTATGAGGATGACCCAAAGTGTGGGTGGCATTTTGGCCTTGCAAATGGCCTATAATTGCCCACACGGTTGAGCACATAGGCATGTGGCTTGACCATGTCCCTTGTGGTTGTATTTCAAAACAAGTCAGACTAGACCACAGGCTAGACACATGGGCGTGTGACTGGCCGTGTGGTGCAAGTCAGTAGCGACCACGGGTGAGGCACATAGGCGTGTCCATAACCATGTAGAGAAGTCAGTATGTATGCCGTGTTTTGACACGGATTAGACACATGTCCGTGTCTGAGGCCATGGGAGGCACACGGCCTACCCACACGGGTGTGTGACCTCTGTAACTTAGAAAAAATTTTAAATTTTTGAGAATTTCTATATGTGTTTGGTTTAGTCCCGACCCAATTCTAAAGCATGTTTAAGGTCTCGTAGACTGATTTAAGGGACACTTTGATGTGAATTGTCAAATTATGTTAAGAAATGTCTGTAAAAGTTTCTGATTGTCTGGTAATGCCTCTTAACTCTAAACCAATGATTATTACAGGTTAGGGGTGTTACAATTGAAATGTACGTCACTGTAAACCATCAACTCATATTCAGGTGTACCCAATTAGGGTATATAATCAGGAAGCACTCTCTCGAGCCATATAACAGGATGCTTATGTGAGCCATATAACAGGAAGCTTATCCGGGCTATAATAGGAAACTCATAAGAGTTTAGAACAGGAAGCTCATTGAGCTTACAAGTAACTCCAAAGAACTATTATCAGGGAGCTCCGGATTATTAAACATGAAAAAAATTTGGTCCTTAATTAAAATACCTTAATTAAAAATATGAAAATAAATTTTACTTGTTATGCAATTTGGTCTTTTTTATTATTAAACATGAAATTGGTAAAATTTTCTTATCAAAATTTTCATACATCTTTCCTATCATAATGTAGACCATGTAATAATATTAAAATAAAATTTCTTTTTGACTCATATTTGTGGTCCCGAAACCACTATTCTAATTTCACTAAAACGGGCTGTTATAACTCTCCCCCTTAATGAATTTTCATCCTCGAAAATTTTACCAATAAAAAGGTTCAGATATTTCTTTCTCATGGTATCATCCGGTTCCCAGGTAGCTTCTTCAATCCCATGTCATTTCCAAAGAACTTTTACTAAAGCTACCTTTTCATTTATTAATTCTTTTGTCTCTTGTGTTAGGATTTTAATCGGTTCTTCACTGTAAGTTATGTTAGGTTGAATCTCCACTTTTGTCGAAGAGATAACATGTGAAGGATCTGAACGATACCATCGTAACATAGATACATGAAAAACATTGTGAATTTTAACAAGCTCCGGCAGTAATGCCAATTTGTATGAAATAGGTCTGATTCTTTCTGTGATCTCATATGGTCCAATGAACTGTGGATTTAGTTTTCCTTTACGGCCAAATGGGAGAACTTTCTTCCAATGTGATACTTTCAAGAATATCTTATCACCAATCTAAAACTCTATCTCTTTTCATTTAAGATCGACATAAGACTTTTGACGATCAGAGGTTGCTTTCAAACTATTCCAAATCACCTTCACCTTTTTTTCAGTTTCATGAATCAAATCAACTCTATGTATCATTTTCTCATTGATTTTATTCCAATACAATTGAGTTCTACATTTATGACCATAGAAAGCCTCATACAGTGCCATTTTAATACTTGACTGATAGTTATTATTATATGCAAATTCAACTAAAGGAAAATATTTATCCTAGTTACCTTCGAATTCCAACACACAACACCGTAGTATATCTTCTAAAACATGTATCACACATTCGGATTGTTAGCAGTCTGAGGATGGAAAGCGGTGCTAAAATGTAATTGTGTACCCAGAGCTCCTTGCAACTTATTCCATTATCGGTATGTAAAACGGGGATCTCTATCAAAAATAATGGAGATCGGTATCCCATGTAGTCTAACAATCTTAGAAACATATAAATCAGCCTAATCTATCTAGGGAGAAATCCATATGTACCAGAATAAATTGTGCAGACTTTGTTAAACAGTCGATGATTACCCAAATGGTATCTTTCTTCTTTGAAGATAAGGGTAACCCTAATACAAATTTCATAGTAACTCTTTCCCATTTCCATTTCGGTATCATAATTGGCTATAATACTCCTAAAGGTACCTATTGTTTAGCTTTAACTTGCTAACATATCAAACACTTATACATAAATTCAGAAATATCACGTTTCATTCCCAGCCACCAGTACATCTTTTTCAAATCATTGTACATTTTATTACTCTCCAGATGACCAGATATAACACCATTGTGAGCTTCATGCAATATCTTTTGTAAGTTTTGAATTCTTTGGTACACATATCTACCTCTGAATAACAGACAATAATCAGATCCAATCTGAAATTTTGAATCGAAATTTGACTCATATTGAACCTGTTAAGCTTGTAGTTCATCATCGTTTCTCTGAACTTCATAGATCTGTTGTAGAAATGTCGGTTTAGCTTTTAACATAACTATGTTTGAACCATCATCAGACAAAGACAACTGGATATTCATTGCTCACAAGGCAAACAGGGCTTTCTGCTCAAAGCATCTGCAACCACATTGACTTTTCCCAGATGATAATCAATAACCAAATCATAATCTTTCAATAATTCAAGCCACTTGCATTGTCTTAATGTAACAATCCGGTTTAGACCCTAGTCGAAATAGTGGCTTCGGGACCACAAATCTGAGTCAAAAAAATATTTTATATTATTTTTGTGTTTATAATATGTGAATTGATACGTTAGGAAGTTCCGTGATTTAATTTATTCGTTTGTGTGCTCAATTTGAGAAAAAGGACCTAATTGCATAAAAGACAAAAGTGATATTCCATATGTTAATGTGTTTAATTGAGTTGGCTTTTGAATATGATGATCTTAAATGGTAATTAGACCACTTTGAATGATAATGGACATTAATGGCCTTAATATATATATGTTTTATATGTTAATTAAAAGGTTAAGTATGTAAATTGATTAATAAGGTTATATTAAATAAAATAAACATGAAAATAGGCCATTATCATCTTTGTTTGCCGAAAATTAAAGAAAGAAAAAGGGTTCTTAAGCTTTCAAGTATACGGCCTAAATCTTGGTCAATTAGG
This sequence comes from Gossypium rotundifolium, assembly GCA_025506655.1. Lineage (NCBI taxonomy): Eukaryota > Viridiplantae > Streptophyta > Magnoliopsida > Malvales > Malvaceae > Gossypium > Gossypium rotundifolium. Next base: position 79,699,569 of record CP106723.1, read on the forward strand.
TATGTGTTTTTGATTCATTTTTGATGATTTTTATGTTTTTGTGATCATTGCTTCGTGTTCTCATAAGCCCATGTCTCAATTTATAAATTTGATGAAGATTATGAGTTATGCCATTGATAATTTTGTGAGCTTTGTGATGTTAAATGGTGAAATATGAAAGCTTGATGTTAGATTAATATGTTTTGTATTTGGATTTTTGATGATTTTGACTATTATGGGCTAAATTGTGAATATGAGAATTTGAAGGACTAAAATATGAAATAAATGAATTATGTGGACTTATATTGATTAATGGAATATTCGGCTAAGCATGGGTATAAAGAAATTATGTGTATTTGGTGATTTTATGAAATAAGGACTTAAATGTTAAAATGTGAAAATGTGAGGGTTAATTTATAAAATGCCCTAAATATGTGTATATGGATTGAATTGAATGTTATGGTGAATAAAAGATTTAAATTTGAATGTGTATAGATCAATAACCAAAGAAAACGGAATTAGATTGGGGAAAGTCGAAAGTAGTAGAATAGCCATTCATTTTCGTTCTTTCCTGTACGAGGTAAGTCTATATACAAACAAACGTGGTTGAGTTGATTTATTTATGCTTATATGAAATTGAATTGTGAAAAATGACTATGGAAGATGCATATGTAAAATCCGAGAAAGTTTGGACAATGTGTCAATGTTAGAAAAGCCCCGTACGAACCTTAGGACTAGTTAAGATACGTATGTCATGACATAGGGTTCCAATATGTGTTATCATGTAAGAACATGTCTAGGACGTTGGCATCGATTTGAGATTTACATGTAAGACCATGTCTTGGACATTGGCATCGTATATGATTTCGAGTAAGACCCTATCTGGGACAATGGCATCGATACTGTTTACATGTAAGACCACGTCTGGGACGTTGGCATTGTACAAGATTTTAGAGATATCCGAGTATCCTTATGGATTTCGAATGGTTCAACGGGCATTTTGAGAAATGAATGATTATGTGAAATGTGCATCCGATGCAAGTACGTTTGAAATGTATGCAAAGTGTGAGAATGAAAAGTAAGTATATGTGAAAATGTGGATTTGAGAAATTTGTATGAGAACATTAAAATAAGATATGTTATATACAAATGTTCTATGATTAAATGAGATACATGGAATGCGATATGTTTGTAAACAAGTGGTTAGAAGTAATTGAGCCAAAGGAGAAATATGAATTTGCTATTATGTTATGCCATAGTTTATGTGAATGAAAGGATTTATGAATGTTTCATATGATAAGTTTATTTGTATATGGCTTACTAAGCTTTTGAAAGCTTACTTTGTGTGTTTTTGCATTGTTTTATAGATTACGAAGCTGCTGAAAGCTCAGGGATCGTCGAGGATCATCACCACACTATCAAATTATATTTTGATACCTTTTGAAAATGTACATATTTAAGTATGGCATGTGTAGGCTAAAGAACTTAGGTTATGTTTTGAAATATGTATATATAGTCATTTGATATGGATTGTTTGTGAATTTTAATATGGATGGATCTAGTCTATGATATGTGATGCAAAAGTTAGTATGTTTTTTATGAGAGGTTGGTATATTGAAATTGATATGTTTTGGTTGTTATTGGGTCATAAAATGATGCTTGTGGATGCTTGTAGGTATGACCTATAATGGGTGGCGATTTGGCCTTGCAAATGGCCTATAATTGCCAACACGGCTGAGCACATGGGCATGTGTCCCGATTGTGTCTTTCACTGTCTCAATTCGTAGCTAACCAAAATTTCACACGGGCCAAACACACGGGCGTGTGACAAGCCCTGTGCTCAAATCAGAGTTGCACACGGGCCAGATACACGGGTGTGTGATAGGCCATGTGATACAGATCAATTTTGTACACAGGTTAAGGCACGGTCCAAGGCACGGGCATGTATAGCACACGGCCTAGCTATATGGGCGTGTGCCCTATTTTAAAAGGAAAAATTTTCTATGTTCCATAAGGTTTCGTATGAGATCGATTTAGTCCCGAACCTTCTTTAAAACATGTTTAGGGTCTCGTAGACCTTCTCAAGGGACTATATGAATATGAATTATATTGTAATGATAAAGTACTGATTTATGTTGTGGAATGAGTGTTATAGTTTTGATATGTCTGGTAATGCCTCTTAACCCTAGTCCGGCAATAGATACGGGTTAGGGGTGTTACACTTAGATTCAAGTCTTTTTGTGACATTAAATAATTTAAACTTTTATGATCAGTGAATATGTGACATTTTTCACCAAACAAGTAGTGTCGCCAAATTTTCAAAGCAAATACAATAGCTGCTAATTCCAGGTCATGTATCGAGTAGTTCTTTTTATATGGTTTTAGCTTTCTAGAAGCATAGTCTATTACTTTACCTTCTTGCATCAAGATACAACCCAAACCATTTAATGATTCATCACTGTAAATTATAAATTCTTTACCCGATTCAGGCTAAACCAGAACTGGTGCTTCGATTAACAAGGCTTTTAACTGATCAAAGCTTTGCTAGCATTTGTCGGTCCATATAAATTTCACATCTTTCTGTAATAGTCTTGTCATCGGTGAAGCTATCATCAAAAACCCCTGTACAAATCTCCGATAATAACCGGCTAATCCTAGAAAACTTTTAACTTCAGACACATTTTTCGGTGGCTTCCAATTAACAATAGTTGAAATATTATTCGGAACTACTCTCATGCTTTCAGCAGATACTATATGTCCAAGAAAACCAACTTCTCGAAGCCAAAATTCACATTTACTAAATTTGGCATATAGTTTTTTTTCACACAAAGTTTGCAACACAATTCTCAAATGATTAGCATGCTCATTTTCATCTTGAGAACATACCAGGATATCATCAATAAATACCACCACAAATCTATCTAGATATGGTCTGAAAATTCTATTCATTAAATCCATAAATATTGCAGGTGCATTAGTCAAGCCAAACGGCATCACAAGAAACTCATAGTGCCTTTACCTGGTTCTAAAGGTTGTTTTTGGTACATCTGAGTCTTTCACCCGTAGCTGATACTAACCGAAACGAAGATCAATCTTCAACAATATAGTGGCACCTTTCAACTAATCAAACAAATCATCAATACGAGGCAATGGATACTTGTTCTTTATTGTAACTTTGTTGAGCGGTCTGTAATCAATACATAACCTCAATGATCTATCTTTCATTTTAACAAAAACAACCTGTGCATCCCAAGGAGATGAGCTAGGTCGAGTAAAACCTCTATCTATTAATTCTTGCAACTGTACTTTTAACTCTTTTAACTCAGTAGGAGCCATTCTATAAGGAGGTATAGATTTTGGAGTTGTCGCTAGAACAAGATCTATAGAAAATTCCACTTCTCTGACTATGGTAATCTGGGTAATTCTTTCGGAAACAAATCAGGAGACTCAGAAACAACCGGCACTAACTTAATATTCGACTCAGATACTTTAGTGTGCAACACATATGCAGGATAAGCATCATACCCTTTTCTGATATATTTCTGTGCTAATATAGTTGAGATTACATTGGAAAACCCATTCAATTTATCAGATTCAATACGAATCAATTCACCATTCTGACATTTTAACACAATATATTTCTATTTACAATATACCACTGCATCATGCTGAGTTAACTAATCCATACCCAAAATTACGTCAAATTCATCAAATGGCAACAACATTAAATAAGCCGAGAAACAATAACCCCTATCATTAACGGATAATTTTTACAAACTTTATCCACCATCACATACTAGCCCGGGGGTTTCGAAACTTTAACCATGAATTTAGTGGACTCAACAGGTGTAACAGCCCGATTTTGGTTCTAGTCAGACTAGTGGTTTTGGGACCACAAATCCTAGCCGAAAATAAAATTTATTTTTATTTTGTTGCATGGTTTGTATTGTGATAGTGATGTCATGTGAAAATTATGATAAGAAAATTTTATCGATTATGTGCTTAATTAAGGAAGACCAAAAATGCAAAAGTTGAATTCTAGTAGCTATAAGGATTAAATAGCTATGGAATTCAAAACTTGAGGTCCTTATATGGTAATTAGACCATTAAAGAAAAGTATGTAGATATTTTGGTGACGCATCCATGGAAATTTAGAAAAAGGGAAAGGACTAAATTGGAAATTAAAATAATTTAATTAATTAAAAGACGATAAAAGAATTATCATCTTATTTTATATCATCTTCAACCCCAAAATACATGGAAACCCTAAGAGAGAGAGAAGAAATTTCTTGGCTTAATTGGGTATGTTTTCTTGTCTGTTTTTAGTAATTTTGATATTTTTGAAATTGGGATAGCTTAATCTATCTATTTAAGGGATCAATTTGAAAAGTTATCAAAGTATGAAAATTATGTCATGGATGAATATATTGAAAATTTGAACTTTATGGTAGAAAATGAAAGGTTGTTGATAGATAAACAACTTTTACAAAGTGATTTTGATGAAAACATTATTTAGGGACTAAAATGTAAAGTTGTGAAAATTAAAGAAAAATTCTAAATTTTGTAGAATATATGTGCGGTAAATTTTATAGTGAAATTTTGGTTAGGCTTGGAATAGGGAGTAAATTGCATAAATTTCAGTTTCCGAGCCTAGGGACAAAATTGGAATTTATGAAAAGTTGGGGGCAAAATGGTAATTTTGCCTAGGTGTAAATGGAGTCCACTTGAATATGAAATGTGATAAATTGATGAATAAATTCATTTATATAGATCCGGGCAACACAAATTCGAGGTTAAACTGAGGAAAAGAAAAAGTTTCGGATTAGTAGGTTATTTATAACGTGAACAAGTGTTGAGGTAAGTCCGTGTAACTTAATCGAGCATGTAAATATGTTAAATTGAATCTTGTGTTTGTATGGATTGTGACTTATATTGATGTGAATTATTTGATTGCTATAATGAAGATTTGAATACATGCTTGAAACAGTGAAAAAGGGTTAAGTTCTATTTGAATAATGAATTCTGATGAATATATGTGCTTTCCCGAAATGAATGAGGTCCTGCATTTGTTGCTGATGAGATTTGGCTCGGATGAGTAATCCTACTGACCTCGTTATAAAAAGGATTTAGCCCAGACGGGTAATCCTGATATAATCCCTCTCGAGCATATGTTACAATTAGGATTTAGCTTGGACTGGTAATCCTAATTGAGTTCTTCTAAAGAATTTACAAATCGTTACATAAAGTAATTTAGCTAATGGGTACTCTGAATAAGAATTGATGGGTAATCATGTTATCCACGATATGTGGCTCTTGAAGGAGTATGTTCTAAGCAAACATGTTATTGAATGCTTAATGTTAATAAACCCTTACCCTTATCTGAACCTAACATCCCATTAGTCATTTTATTTTCCTATTTTATAGTGAAACCTTGCGAAGGTTGGAAATCGATTGGAGCATCATCACACTATCCACTAGCTTATTTTGGTGAAACTGCACCTAAATTCATAAAATAAAATTAAGCCGAATGCCTCTCCTATCTCCTTTCTTTTTTCAATTGAGTTAAACCGAAACCTCTAGCACCCTTGTTGCTTGAAATTCTACCTTGTTTCTTCCTTCTTCTCTTCATTGTGCAAAGTCAAACTAGAGACCCTTCCTTCTCACTTTTTCTTTTGTTTGCATAAACCTTGTGCCGATTTCTCCATTTGGTCCATACCATTTCATTAAGTCAAACCATTTTTCTTTATTCCCTAACTTTCATCTCCTTTTCCTTAATACCATCTTGATCAAGCACTTCTCCATTCATCTTGTTATACTCTTTCTTCCTTGTTTTCTTTTTTAGAAACTCTTCTTTCGGGATCAAGGAGTTAGTAGAACCTTTCTTGGTATTGGCCAATATTTGGTGGTGTTGGGTGCTTGATTTCCAATCGATTAGTAGTGGGTAAGTGTTGGCTTAATGGCCTTTCTCCTTTCTCCGGTACCTTGCCGATTCTTAATATGTTTTTGGCCGATTGTGTTATTTGTTGGAAGGTACTAATCTTTGTAAACCAATTCTTATAATAGGACATCCGGATCTAAGGAACGTTCTTAAGGAGTTTTCTTTCTCCGTAAGCGGTGGTGAGTGGTAAGAACGAGTGTCAGATTCGATTTCGTTTAGTTTTCTTTAAGACCAGTTGTTAAGAGATTAACTACTCTTTTATCGTGGTGTGCGATTGTGTTAGGAGAAACCATTGTGAAGCCGATTGTCAAGAACCATCTTTGTTGGGTTGGATTGGGTAGAAACCAAATCCAGCTTTAACGTAAGGGTAAACCGATATACCCTTTGATTTATTTGGTTATGGCAGAATGATATGTGTGCTAACCCTTTGGTTGGTCGGTTTTAGGATCAAAGTTGTCAAGGTGGTTGAGCGTTTTAGACCGGTTCTTAGTGTTAAAACCTCCGCTAATTCGTGTCTAAACCAACACACTATCTTAACTTAGTAATGTAATAACTTTGTTGTGTAAATGAAACAAATGTGATTGACCGATTTGGTACCCATTGAGGTATGGATACGGATTCGGTAAGTCCGCTCGATATGAGCTATGTGATGATATATGATATTATGATTATGGGTGCATGTTCATTGAGATGCCATATTAAGCATGTGAGCATGATAGCATGATTGCACGGTTTTTTTTTGCATCTAGTATGATATGTGATTGGGTGATATGAGAGGAGGGGGAAATTTGATATCCGTGTCTTTGGGACACTATGTCTTTGGGACACCGGAGGTTTGGCACCTTCAAATGGTTTGGTACCACAAACGATATTTTGTGACTTTGGGTCACGGAGGTTTGGCACCTCATTGCCTCGTCCCAGTGGCTTAGTACCACGGTGGGTTGGCCCCACAGCTTGATTATCTGGGATTGACGCCGGTGATTTGGTATCACACGATGGGTTGGCCCCATCATCGAATTTGTGACTACGGTCACCGGTGATTTGGTATCACATCGTGTCTTTGGGACACCGAGGTTTGGCACCTCATTGCGACTCGTCCCGTGGTTTAACACCACCGTGGGTTGGCCCCACTTTTGAGATATGGGATCATCTCGCTAGTGATTTGGTATCACACGATGGGTTGGCCCCATCATTGGATTATTCGTGACTTCGGTCACCAAGTGGTTTGGTACCACAAGATGGATATCGTGACTTTGGGTCACGGTGGTTTGGCACCACCAATTGGTTTGGTACCACACGGGGTAGAAAAGGCGATATGGTTGGTTAGGAGCAGGTGCATGATTTGCATTATTCGTTATGATATATGTGTTGGCATGTTATCTGGGAGAGGGATTTATGCATCGAGTCTTGCGACTCACTCTCTCTCCTTTGACTTTTCGGTGACACTTAGACGCAGACATGAAGCCGGATGGACTCGAGGTGCTCATGCCATCTTGAAATAAAGATTTGCTCGGACTTCTTTTATAAAATTTGGTACACTAGTGGTTTCTTCTATTTTGTTATATTTGGGTTTGTAAATGGCCTCTTAAATTATGTTTTTGGTATGTTATGTTTAAGTAGATTCTCAATATGCTTTAACAAACTAAATGAGTGAAATGTGCTAAAACTTGGAAAGACAACGCTTTCAAAATTTCAAAGACGATGTTTTAAACTATACCATCGGGTATCATACTATAACTCAGGATAAAGTGAACTCAAAAGGTTTTCTAACTTAAATATGATTTTCTACTAAGTCATAAATGTTTTAGTAACAATAAGAAATAATTTAAGCTTCAAAATGAAATAAACTAGTTTTTCCTACACAGGATAAATATTCAAAACTTTACGGTTTTCAAATACATCATCGATTTTCAATCAAAACCTACTTGAGTTATCCTCAAAATACAAAATTTCGCTAAGTGTTCTCACCAAACTTCTAGACTTCAACTTAAACCACCCAAAACCTTTTTCCTGTAGCATACCAGATTCAGTCGTGGTGTATTGACCGGGTTTGGGGTGTTACATTTGTGGTATCAGAGCCAAGTTCAAAAGCTCGGCTGTGGGCCCGAGGCCCAAAAATGTTTTCAAAAGTCTGTTTTAAGTGTTTTGTTTTAAAAGTATGGTTTGAAAGGCATGACACCGAGTCACCGGCACCAATTCGCCCATGTAAGTACCCGTACTATTTGTTGTGATATTGATTGATATGATTGGCTGGCTAGTAAGACTACTTTAGAGACTGAAACTAATAGGACTCTGTGGACTCGCGAAAACAAAGCTTCTTTAAAAATTCATAAGACTTTGCTTTAAACACAGTGGAATAATGAGTGATACATAAAATTCTTTAATCAGACGAGATTTAGTCATGAGTACCCGAGGTGGACGTGGTCGTGGACGTGGTCGCGGGAGGATGACTATTTCTGAGCCCGTAGGTTCCGGGCGGTGGTTCGAGAGAATGAGGTACTTGCCCGCCACCACCGGAGGTGGTGAGTTCCAAGAGCGAGCCGCGATGACGCATGTCCTGAGCGATCTTGTGGGTTTTAAAACGGTAGCCGGAGTAGGTGGAGGTGTAGGAGCTAGGAAGTGCGTGCTGGCGACTTGTGCAAATAAATTTGAGTTCTTCCGGTGTCTCTGGTGTTGCTCCTAGCATCGCTTTGAATCGGGCCGAAGCGGCGAATCGGATCATGGACGATCCGGATCTAGCTACTGAAGAGAAATTAAAGGGATCGTATCACTTCTTCGAGATGAGTCATACCGGTGGTGGCTCATTTGTTGGAGAAATACCGCAAATTAAGATTTGACTTGGGACTATTTACGGGCCGCTTATCGGAAAAAGTACGTGAGCTAACTACATAAATGAGCAGAGGAAAGCATTTCGAGGTTAGTTGGGAGCAAACTCGTCGGGCACGAGGCGGAGTTTCTCGACCGAGTCGGTATGCCAGGGGTATGGTGGCCATTGAACATGAGAGGTGCGTTCGCTTCGAGGATGGCTGCGAGACGAGTTAAGATTGTTGATTGCGCCTGACAAGAGCGTGAATTTTGGTTCTAGTTGAAAAGGCGAAGGTTGCCGAGGGCATTAAAGAGTCCGTGAGGGTGGTATGGATAGAAATCGTCACAAAAGGAGCTTTGGGTCTTCCGGGTCATCGAAATCAGCAAAATGAGTTAGACCGAGGGGCCGAATCACGGGTAGGTTTGTTCTTGCTAGGCGTGGACCTTGTGATGTAACCGTTGTGGAGAGGCTCACCGGGAGGATGTTGGGATGATGGTAGAGGTTGTTTTGAGTGTGGCTCATTGGACTACTGCGTGAGGGACCTGTCCGCAAGTTAGCTAGGATTCATCAGAGAATCGGTAATGAATCAAGTACAAAATAATGGACCACCGCAGAGGGCCGAGGTAATGGCAGAGGGGTAATAGTTCGGTCGGGTCGTGGAGCACCGGGAAGAGGTGCAGTAATTCGAGGCCGACAGTAGGGGTTGGTGTGTCGCGAGGCGCCGAGAGGAGGGCGGCACTGCACGCCATCATGCAAGACGCGTTTTAATATTTGGTTCTCCATTTATCGCTTTAATTGATGTGGGTTCAACACACTCATATGTTGCAAGTAGCATAGTGAAGACCATGGATCTAGACTCGAAATATCTTCTAGGCGGATGACCGTAATAAGCCCTCTAGGTCACTCAGTAGTGGTAGATAAAGCCAGATAGAGACGCACCTCTAGAACTCCAAGGGGTATCTTTCGAGGTCGATCGATGGAACCGCCGCTTGGGGAGTTCGATCGATTTGGGATGGATTGGCTGGTTAAGTACCAGCGGTTGGACTGCACGGCTAAGCGCATGGTTACGAAGCACACCGAGGGTGATGAGGTAGTTCTAATCGGTAATAGGAGAAATTATCTGACCAATGTGGTTTCTGCTCTAAAAGCCGAGAAGATGGTCAGAAAGGGTTGTGAAGCGTATGTGGTTCATGTGTATGCCTTGGAGGCTAAGGAGTCTACTGTGGAGACGGTTCGGACAGTTAGGGAATTTGCCGATGTGTTTTCTGAGGAGCTTCCGGGTTTGCCACCAGATCGGAAAATAGAATTCAGGATAGATCATATTTAATCGCTGCCGTATCTATTGCTCTGCATGTGATGGCACCTAAAGAATTAGTGGAGCTAAAGGCTCAGATTCAGGAGTTATTGGACCGAGGCTTTATCAAGCCAAGTATTTCACCATGGGGAGCGCTTTGCACTTTTGTAAAGAAGAAAGGCGGTACCATGCATATGTGTATAGATTATCGCCAACCGAATAAGTCGACGATCAAAAACAAGTATCCACTACCTCGGATAGATGACTTATTTGATCAGCTGAAGGGGGCGTCGGTTTTCTCAAAGATCGACCTAAGGTCCGGGTATCACCATTGAAGGTAAAGGAGGCGAATATCAGTAAGACGGCATTTGCATTACTCGGTATGGGCACTTTGAGTTCTTGGTTATGCCGTTCGGGTTGACTAACGATGGCGGCTTTCATGGATCGATGAATAGGGTGTTCCAACAATTACCTAGATCGATTCGTGGTGGTTTTTATCGACGACATCTTGGTATACTCAAGGACCGAGGAAGAGCATGATGCTCATTTACGGTGGTATTGCGATTTTAAGGAGAAACAAATCTATGCGAAGTTCAAGAATGCGAGTTCTAGCTCGTGGAAGTGACATTCTTGGGTCATGTAGTGTCAATGAGGGATTAGAGTGGACCCCGTAAGATAGAAGCGGTTTTGGATTGAAGTCGCCTAAGTCGAGGCGGAGATTCAAGTTTTCGGGCTTGGCGGGATACTACCAAGATTTGTAGAGGTTTCTCGTTGATCACAAATACCAATGACTAAATTATTGAGAAAAGGGTTCCGTTTGTTTGGGTGAGAAGAAACAGAGAGCTTGATAAGTTGAAGAAGATTTTGACCAAGCCGGTTCTAATTCAACCGAGGCGGTAAGGAATTCACGGTGTCTTGCGATGCATCACATACGGATTGGGTTGTGTCTTGATGCAAGAAGGGAAGGTGGTGGCTTACGCATCCCGACAGTTGAGGCCACACGAGGTTAATTATCCTACGCACGATCTAGAGTTAGCAGCTGTAGTATTTGCCTTAAAGATATGGAGGCATTACTTGTACGGAGAAAGATCGATAGTCTATACAGACCATAAGAGTCAAGTACCTTGACTCGTAAAGACTTGAATTTGAGATGTAGCCGATGGATTGAGTCATTGAAAGACTACGATTGCTCAATTGAGTATCATCCGCAAGGCTAATGTTGTGGCGATTTATTGAGCCGTAAGGTTGTTTTGGATTTGAGAGCGTTGTTTGCCCACTTGAGTTTGTATGATGACGGAGTATTCTCGCAGAGTGCAGAGTTAAGCCTACTTGTGTTGAGTGATTAGAGAGAAACAGTTTGTTGGATGAGGTTCGAAGCGCAGAGGACACAAGTGCGTAATGATGGTTTGAAGGGTTACTGACTTGTCCGGTGATGGGGTCTTTGTGTTTCAGGGAAGGCTTGTATGCCGAGAGATTTCGAGTTGAGGCAAAAGATTCTTCAGATGCACATAGCAGCCCCTACGCTATGCATCCCGGAGGTAGCAAATGTATAGGGACCTCGGAGAAGCGATTACGGTGGCCGGTGCGAAAAAGGAGGTGACCGAGTTTGTGGGGAGGTGTCGACTTGTCGCAGGTCAAGGTCGAGCATCGATTGCCGTCTGGGTTGCTTCACCAGTGAAGATACCACAGTGGAAGTGGGAAAGAGTAACTATGGATTTTCGCTGGATTACCGCTACACCGAGCAAGAAGGATTCATCTGGTAATGTGGATCTACCGACTAAATCACTCACTTTATTCCGGTGAGGGTGGATTACTCACCGCAGAGGTTGGCAAAGTCGTATGTGTCGAGATAGTGAGACCGCACGGTGGTGCAGATCGATCATCTCGGATAGGGATCCAGATTCACGCCAAGGTTCTAGAAGGCGTTACATCGAGCTCGGGTACGATTAGATTTCAAAGACAAGATTTCATCCGCAGATCGACGGCGATCGGAAAGGGTTATACAGATCTTGGAGGACATGTTACGAGGTTGTATATTGACTTGAGGGTAGTTGGGAGGAGTATCTACCGTTAGCGGAATTCACCTACAACAACGAGCTACCAAGCGAGTATCAAGATGGCACCTTATGAGGCGTTACGCAGAGGAAGTGTCGTTCACCTACTTGTTGGACGGAGTTAAGTGAACGCCGATTATTGGGACCAGAGTTGGTTCTTCGAGACCAAGACAAGGTTGTTGATTCAGCTCGATTGAAGGAAGCTTCGACGGCGAAGTCCTATCGATCTTAAACGAGAGATATTGAGTTTGTGGGAGATCAGTTTTCTGAAGGTCTCACCGTGGAAGAAAGTATTAAGGTTCGGAAGAAAGGCAAGCTAAGTCCGAGGTTTATTGGGCGTATAAGGTATTAAGACGAGTGGGACCGATTGCTTGTATATCACCGAGTTGCCGGTGAGCTAAGTCGATTCACGACGTGTTCCACGCTTCGATGCTTGGCGATATCGTTCGATCCATCACATGTGGTAACATGAGAAGAGATCGAGGTAAATCCAGATTTGTCCATGGAAGAAGAGCCCACATGCTGATTTTAGACCGGATGTGAAGGTTCTCGCGCAGAAGTCCATGCCTCGGTTAAGGTTCTTTGGCGGAATCATGGCATAGAAGAAGCGACGTGGGAACCCGAGGATATGATGAGACAAGAATACCAGTAACTCTTTTGACTGTGTAATTTCGAGGTCGAAATTATTTTAAGGGGTAGAACCGTAATATCCGGGTTAAGGGCTATTTTATTTTCGCAATTGTTGCATGTTTATGGCTTGCTATGTTGTTGTCTGTGTGATTTTGGGCTTAGATGTAGGCTAGGAGTGTGCCCGAGTAGGTGGAAAAGTTTTTGTTTTTGGGCTTTAGGGATGGGAGCTGAAGGAGATGGGGCTTATAATTAAATTAAGTGAATGTGTAACACAAATGAAGAGCTAGCAAAGTGGCAAGGCATGCGCCACTTGGAGCATGGGTGTGGCGTCAATTGCAGGGGAGGTCTTGAGTTCAAGTCGCGAGAATCCCACCCCTTTGCATCCATTTTGTGACATGAAGGGAAGAGTTGTGGGCAATTTGAACTCTACCATGGACTTGGTCAACACATTCAAACGGTGGATGGAGAGCAATTGTAGGAGGGAGACTTGGTCTTTGCCATTTGAATTGGTGGTGTGAGAGCAAATGGGGAGGTTGGCGGTTTTGAGGAGTGTTTGGGGAGCTTGGGAAGTGCGAAACTCCTTGGTCTTTTGGGTGTATTTTCGGTCTTAGGGGGAACAATTAAGTTTTTTTCTTTCTTTTCTTGGTGTCAACAAGTCGATTCTTCTTGGTATCAACTAGTAAAGATTTCTCCACTTGCATTAGCCTTTAAGAAACCATTTGTTGTTGCATACTTGGAACCGAAACCCCAAGTCTTCATCTCTTTCTCATTTTTTCTTTTGCTTCTCCTTAAACCAAAGCTTCAACACCCTTACCCTTGCCGAACCTAACATCCCATTATCATCTTATTCCTCTTTTGGAAACCTTGTTAGCGAATGCCTCTCCTATCTCCTTTCTTTTTCAATTGAGTTAAACCGAAACCTCTAGCACCCTTGTTGTCAAATTCTACCTTGTTTCTTCCTTCTTCTCTTCATTGTGCAAAGTCAAACTAGAGACCCTTCCTTCTCACTTTTTCTTTTGTTTGCATAAACCTTGTGCCGATTTCTCCATTTGGTCCATACCATTTCATTAAGCTGAAACCATTTTTCTTTATTCCCCTAACTTTCATCTCCTTTTCCTTAATACCATCTTGACCAAGCACTTCTCCATTCATCTTGTTATACTCTTTCTTCCTTGTTTTCTTTTTTAGAAACTCTTCTTTTCGGATCAAGGAGTTAGCAGAACCTTTCTTGGTATTGGCCGAATATTTGGTGGTGTTGGGTGCTTGATTTCCAATCGATTAGTAGTGGGTAAGTGTTGGCCGAATGGCCTTTCTCCTTTCTCTGGTACCTTGCCGATTCTTAATATGTTTTTGGCCGATTGTGTTATTTGTTGGAAGGTACTAATCTTTTGTAAACCAATTCTTATAATAGGACATCCGGATCTAAGGAACGTTCTTAAGGAGTTTTCTTTCTACAGTAGCGTGCGTGAGTAGTGGTAAGAACGAGTCTTTGATTCGATTTCGTTTAGTTTTCTTTAAGACCAGTTGTTAAGAGATTAACTACTCTTTTATCAGGGTGTGCCGATTGTGTTAGGAGAAACCATTGTGAAGCCGATTGCTGAAGAACCACTGTTGGGTTCGGATTGGGTAGGAAACCAAATCCAGTTTAACGTAAGGGTAAACCGATATACCCTTTGATTTATTTGGTTATGGCCGAATGATATGTGTGCTAACCCTTTGGTTGGTCGGTTTTAGGATCAAAGTTGTCAAGGTGGTTGAGCGTTTTAGACCGGTTCTTAGTGTTAAAACCTCCGCTAATTCAGGTGTGTAAACCAACACACTATCTTAACTTAGTAATGTAATAACCTGTTGTGTAAATGAAACAGTGTGATTGACTGATTTGGTACCCATTGAGGTATGGATACGGATTCGGGTAAGTCCGTTCTGATATGAGCTATGTGATGATATATGATATTATGATTATGGGTGCATGTTCATTGAGATGCCATATTAAGCATGTGAGCATGATAGCATGATTGCACGTTTTTTTTGCATCTAGTATGATATGTGATTGGGTGATATGAGAGGAGGGGGAAATTTGATATCCGTGTCTTTGGGACTTTGTGTCTTTGGGACACGGAGGTTTGGCACCTCCGGTGGTTTGGTACCACAAACGATATTTTGTGACTTTGGGTCACGGAGGTTTGGCACCTCGGCGCCTCATCCCGCTGGCTTAGTACCACAATGGGTTGGCCCCTGATTGATTATACGGATTGACGCCGGTGATTTGGTATCACACGATGGGTTGGCCCCATCATCGGATTTGTGACTACGGTCACCGGTGATTTGGTATCACATCGTGTCTTTGGGACACCGGAGGTTTGGCACCTCATTGCGACTCGTCCTCGTAGTTTAACACCACCGTGGGTTGGCCCCACTTTTGAGATATGGGATCGTCGCTAGTGATTTGGTATCACACGATGGGTTGGCCCCATCCTTGGATTATTCGTGACTTGGTCACCAAAGTGGTTTGGTACCACAAGATGGATATCGTGACTTTGGGTCACCGGTGGTTTGGCATCACCAAAGTGGTTTGGTACCACGGGGTAGAAAAGGCGATATGGTTGGTTAGGAGAAGGTGCATGATTTGCATTATTCTCGTTATGATATATGTGTTGGCATGTTATACCGAGAGAGGGATTTATGCACTGAGTCTTGCGACTCACTCTCTCTCCTTTGACTTTTCAGGTGACACTTAGACGCGGACATGGAGCCGGGATGGACTCGAGGTGCTCATGCCATACTGAAATAAAGATTTGCTCGGACTTCTTTTATAAAATTTGGTACACTAGCTGGTTTCTTCTATTTTGTTATATTTGGGTTTGTAAATGGCCTCTTAAATTATGTTTTTGGTATGTTATGTTTAAGTAGATTCTCAATATGCTTTAACAAACTAAATGAGTGAAATGTGCTAAAACTTGGAAAGACAACGTTTTCAAAATTTCAAAGACGATGTTTTAAACTATACCATCGGGTATCATACTATAACCTGGGATAAAGTGAACTCAAAAGGTTTTCTAACTTAAATATGATTTTATACTAAGTCATAAATGTTTTAGTAACAATAAGAAATAATTTAAGCTTCAAAACGAAATAAACTAGTTTTTCCTACACACCGGATAAATATTCAAAAACTTTCTGGGTTTTCAAATACATCATCAGATTTTCAATCAAAACCTACTTGAGTTATCCTCAAAATACAAAATTTCGCTAAGTGTTCTCACCAAACTTCTAGACTTCAACTTAAACCACCCAAAACCTTTTTCCTGTAGCATACCGTATTCTATCGTGGTGTATTGACCGGGTTTGGGGTGTTACATATGCTTACTTGATGCATATGTGAATATTTATGTGACTAACTTTCTTGATTGAGTGTAAGTGTTTAGGTAAAATTGCCAAATTGATGAAAAGCATGTTATTGAATGCTTAATGTTAATAAATGTGAATTGGTAAGTTTTAATTCCCGTTATACGAACTTACTAAGCATGTAATGCTTAGTAGATTTTATTTTCCCTATTTTATAGTGCTCAAAAACTTGCGAAGGTTGGAAATCGATTGGAGCATCATCACACTATCCACTAGCTTATTTTGGGTATATATAGTAAAATCATTTTGGTATAATGGCATGTATAGGCTAATTTGGCCATTGTTGGCTTGAAAATGGTGCTTATAATCTAGCCATTGGAATGGCTAGTAACGGTTTATTTTGATATACTTATAAAGTTATACTATGGTAGCTACATATATGTTAAGTAATTGATCAAATTATGTCTAACATGTGGACAAAACTAAGGTAAGATTCTAAACATGTATGCATGTAATGATATGCCATGTTGAATGATATAAATTACTTAATTTGAATGCTAGAATTGGTTGGTTTATGGATGCAAGTTTTAGTGCAGGCCATTGGTAAAATTTTGGGTGAGAAATCAAGCTAGAAAATGTTTATTTCGCCTACACGGGCGTATGTCTAGACCATGTGTGACACACGGCCTTGTACATAGGTGTGTAGTTAGGCCATGTGACCCCTACACCTTAAATTCAAGAAAATAGAATGCTCAAAATTGAGTACACGGGCAAAGACATGGGCGTGTGTCTCAGCCTTGTGTGTTACACGGCCTAGAACACGGGCGTGTGTCTTGGCCATGTGAAACCTGCACCTAAATTCGTAAAATAAAATTAAGCACATGGCCTAGCACACGGGTGTGTGGCTGGCCGTGTGGCGCAAGTCAGAAAGCTACCTAGTTTCAAACATGGCCTGTAGCACGGGCGTGACCTTGGGTCATACGGGCGTGCCCCTTGGACCACACGGGCGTGTAAGCCCTGCACCTTGGAAAATTTTTGAAATTTCGTGAAAATTTTTTAGAGTTTACGATTAAGTTCGACTCGATTCCAATGCTCATGTTGGGCCTTGAGGGTCCATTTAAGGTACATTATGAATAATCTCAAAAAATGAACAGTGATTGACATGGTTTATCTGTAAATGTTTTGTAAACATCGGCAATGCTCTGTAACCCTGTTCGACGATGGATACATGTTATGGGTGTTACATTCGGTCTTTTCCAGAATACCCCATAGATGAGACAGAACGATCATGATATTTCTTTGATTTCTTTGAAGCTGATGATTGTGGCTTGCCTATAAATCTTTTACTTGAAGTTCGGGCTTCCATCTCTGCTTGCCTCTTTTCTTTATTTTGTTTTTCAGCTTTATGTGCTTGGTCAACCAGTACAAAAAATTATTTTAATTCCAAGATTCCAACTAACAACTTAATATCTTCATTTAAGCCCTCTTCAAACCATTTACAGATAGAAACTTCAGTTGGGATACACTCTCTGTCATATTTGCTTAACCGAACAAATTCACGTTTGTACTCGGATATTATCATATTCCCCTGTTTAAGCTCTAAAAATTTCTTCTTTTTTTGATCAAGGAATCTTTTACTAATATCCTTCCTTTTTAATTCTATTTGGAAAAATTCCCAAGTAACATTTTCCCTCGATACAACAGAAATCAAGGTATTCCACCAATGATAGGCTGAGTTTTTTAGAAAAGATACAGCACATTCCAAACATTCTTCAGGTGTACAAGATAATTCATCAAAACCCTGATGGTACTTTCTAGCCAAAATTCATCCCTTTCCAAATCATCATTGTCAGTTTCTCTAAATTCTTTTGCCCCAAATTTTTAAATTTTATCTATCGGGGGCTTACCAGTTCTTACAGGTTTAGTACCTTGTGGCATATCGGGAACCTATTGAGGAGCAATAGGGGGAGGTTGTTGTACAGTAGGATTTGTTCTTAAGAATTCTATGAACCACTCATTCATCATTTGAAAGAAAGCTTCTTCTGCCCCTTCACCGTGACCCTCAGATTCGGGCCTTCTACTACTACTAGATGCAGCTCTTTGAACTGAAGCCAAAACATTGCTCTCAGCTTCCTTAGATTCAGCACTAGCTCGGTTGGACGATGATAAACCGTAAAAGTAACATATTTTAGGCCCACATTTAGTATGCTTTTGGATGATTTAGCCATTGATTTTTATAAAAACGTGCTTTTAATCCTGTATTTTCATGTTTATAATCAAGAAAGCACCCGAGAACGAAAAGAACAAGAAACGGGCTTAAAATGGGCCAATTTGGGCCAAAGAGGAAATCGACACGACCTAGACTTCAAGCCACATGGTCATGCATCGACAATTAACTAAGACACGGCCATGCCATGATTTACATGGCCGTGCCCCAATCGACAGAATCAAGACACGGCCTGAAGACGAGTTACACGGGCGTGTTCCATCGCCGTGTCCCTACCGCAGAAAAGAGCAATTCTACTCGGAATAGGATACTTTGAGGCAAAGAAACACATTCCAAAGCCTATTCAAACACCCAAGTATGAATTATACTTGAATTGGGACACTTAGAGGCCAAGTAAAGCATTCAAAAAGTCTATATAAACACCTTAAGTGTATCCTGAGAAGGGGGCGGTTAGCTAGGCCAAAGTGCCGAGCCAGAAGGCCAGCTTTGTGGGAATTACTCGAAGATAGCCAGTTGATCCATCTCAAGGAGCTAGAATTCTACTCAAGACAGCGAATTTCTCCTTCAATTCCTCCAGGGGGTTTTAGGGATTTCTTGTGTTTTGTTTTATCTTTTCTCTTGAGATATTTTCTTTATTCATTATGAACTAAACCTTTAAGATATCTGAAGGATATGAAACCTAGATGAATCTTGTTATTATTTTTAGGAAAAATTTTGTTTTAGGCTTAGGTGGGAGGAGTCAAGGAGCTAGGGTTTATAAATATCTTTAGGTGAATTTTAGCATATCAAATGGTGGTGGAATTATATGATAAATACTTAGTTTGTTCTTAATTATGCATGCTTAATCCAAATCTGATGTGCTTAGGTGGATGAGGAATAGACCCTATTTAATAGTAGATCTAGCATAATTAAGCGGAGTTGATCGCACGCCTAGAGATAGGGTGACGAGATTTTGCTAGATTAGGGTGAAACCTAATATAGGAGTCCATAGATCGATTTACTACTATTCTAGGGGGTATTATAAGAGAACGAGAGTTGCACTAATTAACCTAAGGTTAGACGTTATTCAGCTCGAGAGAGGGTTTAATATATGTTAGGGAGTCCTACGGATCAAAGTAAGTGAATAAATCGTATGGTTCAGTGTTAAATAACAAGTGAAGTCTAGGTGGATTCTTCTTGAGGGTATCATCGTGATCAACTGAGTTTCTCTTCAATTATTTTCCAATTTATTCTTTCTGTCTTTGCGTCTTTAGTTTAGTATTCGTAATTCAGAATAAAACAACTTCATTTATTTGAGGCTAAATAATAAAAAGAAAGTTAGTATTAGTACTTTTAGTTCCTTTAGGTTTGACAATCCGGTCTTGCCTAAGCTATACTACTGTTCGATAGGTATAGTTGCCTTTAATTGTTGTCAGAGTTAGTTTCCAGGTTTGATCTTTCTCTTTATAAATTTTAAATCTTGACAAAACAACGATCAAGTTTTTGGCACCGTTGTCGGGGAACTAAAATATTAAGAAAGCTCTATTTTATTACTTTAGCCATTATTTTTATTTGTATTTCACAATTTATTGTATTTAATTTTTTTATAATTTTATTTCTTCCTTTTTCCTAGCAGGTACCTTTAGTTTATTACTAGAAGAAACCCGACAGGACCTCTAGTATACAATAGTGAAATTCAAGCTACCGCTCGTAGGAATCGCAGACAAACTAGGCGAGCCCTAAATTACACAGAAGAAGAGCGAGAAGGCGAATCCATTCCTACGAGAATAACCCACCACGAGATGTGGTAGATGCTTCACGTACTATGTATGATTATGCTAAGCCTAGTTTAACAAGAGCAGAATCTAGTATTGTTAGGCCTGCTATAGCTGCTAATAATTTTGAATTAAAGCCTAATACAAAACAAATGATTCAACAATTTGTTCAATTTGATGGTTTGCAGGACGAAGACCCGAACACTCATGTAGCTAATTTTTTAGAGTTCTGTGATCCTTTTAAAATAAATGGTGTTTCTGATGATGCCATTTGTCTTCGGTTATTTCCCTTTTCATTAAGGAATAAATCCAAACAGTGGTTGAACTCATTACCACGAGGGTCAATTACTACATGGGAACAAATGACCGAAAAATTTTTATTAAAATATTTCCCACCGGCCAAAACGGCCAAACTACAGAATGATATCTCTTCTTTTGTGCAGATGGATTTAAAAACGTTACACGACGCATGGGAGAGATACAAGGATCTCTTGAGGAGATGTCCACACCATGGTCTACCCTTGTGGCTACAAGTCCAAATTTTCTATAATGGTGTAAACCCCTCAACGAGGCAACTAACGATTCAGTCGCCGGTGGAACTCTGAACAACAAAACTCCTGAAGCAGCCTACGAATTCATTGAAGAGATGTCAGTAAATAACTATCAGTGGCAAGTTACAAGGCAAAGCTGACAAAATTAGTCGGAGTTTACAACCTCGATGCAGTGACCACGCTATCAACACAAGTAGACATAATGAATAAAAAGCTTGATAGTTTGTGTTCTTCGCAGGTACATCCAGTCATGTAGTGCAATGCAAGTGGAACTGTGGCGAATCCTGAGTACCCACCCTACCAACCGGACGCAGAGAGCGAACAGATGAACTATATAGGTAATAATTTCAAATCCAATAATAATCCTTATAGTAATAACTACAATCCAGGTTGGAGGAACCACCCAAATTTTTCATAAGGAGGCCAAGGAAATCAAAGACAACAACCTCCTTAAAATTTCCAGAATCAGCCATATTCACAAGAGAAGAAGCCAAACCTCGAAGAGATGCTGACAAAATTCATGGCAAACATAGAAAATTGTTTCCAAGAAATTGAGAAAACAATTAAAAGCAATGAGAACCGATTCGGGGAACTTACTAAGTCAGTCAAGGAAGTCACTAATGCAGTCGAGCAACTCGCAAAGCTAATGTCAGAACGAAAGCAAGGACGTCTACCAAGTAACACTGAGATTAACCTAAAGGAGCAAATTCAAACCATCTCAGCTCATGAGAGTAAGGGGTTAGATGAGCCCAATCCAATACAAGAAAACAAGCCAATCCAATACAAGAAAACAAGGTAGACAAAGGTAAGGTAGAGGTAACACAAGAAAAGCCAAAACCCGTAATCAAAGAGTACCAACCTCGCATACCTTATCCCGAAGCGATGAAAAGAGACGATTCAGAGGAACAGTTTGGTAAGTTTCTTAAACTCTTAAGAAATTACATATTAACTTACCTCTTCTCGAAGCTCTTTTTCAGATGCCAGACTCGAGGAAATTTTTAAGGTATCTCTTGACGAATAAATGCAAATTAGACAAAGAGCACCACGTGGAATTGAACGCAGCATGCTCAGTAGTGCTACAGAATGGACTACCAAGAAAGCTAAAAAATTTAGGGAGTTTTACAATTCCATGTTTAATTGGTAGTTTAACTATCGATAATGAAATAGCTGATTTAAGGGCAAGCATAAATGTCATGCCTTATACATTATTTAAACGACTAGGTATAGGGAAGCCCAAAAAAAACTAGGATGAGTATACAATTAATGATAAAACTGTTAGAATTCCTAGGGGCATTATCAAAGATGTTCTTGTCAAAATCGATAAATCTTTTTTCCCAGTAGATTCTGTTGTCTTAGATATGGATGAGGATAATACAATCCCTTTAATTTTAGGAAAACCTTTTTTAGCAGCTGCCAAGACTAAAATTGATGTTGGCACAGGAGAACTCATAATTTGTGTAGGTGACGAATAAATTAGTCTTCAAGCTCTTGACTCGGCTAGGACAACAATCGATGAAGGTAAGAAAGTCAATACAGATGATAATCAAATTCTTCAACCTTTATTGCAGGAAACACCGCAAAGATACAACCCTGAGCCGACTCATAGATCCGAAATCGACAAAGAAGAAAAACACAAGGAACAAGACCTTATGGTTGACAGCTTAGAAGAGCAGAGTACACAAGTCAAAGAAGAACCGAAATTGCACAAAGTAAAACCAGAGGAACCACCAGAAGAGCTTATAGGAACATCAAATCATTACAAAATAGGAGACCAGGTACTGTTAGACAAAGCAGATCTGCACACCATCACAACAGACCTGAAGGCAAAAGGAGAAAACCTTCTTAAGGTACACAATATCTTCCCACACGAAATAGTCGAGGTAAGCAACCCAACATTCAACACTTTTGAGGTAAACACTTCTCGACTTGAACTTTGTCAAGAAAATAGAACTATAAGCATGAGGAAAGATATTCAAACATTTAAACCTCCGTGATTTTTTTTCAATGTCAAGGAAAGTCTAGCTTAAGACTACAAACGAGCGCTTCTTGGGAGGCAACCCGAGCACTAACCCTACTTCTTTTTACATCTGTTTTCATTTTATTTTATTTTCGTTCTTTTCTCTTTGTAAACTAAAAGTGCAGATTTTTAGGACACACGGCCTTACACACGGTCGTGTCCGTGGCTATGTGGACCACTGGAATCCCCGTACTGACATAGCAGAAGCCGTATGAATCAAATCCCAACCACATTTCGATGTCACAGATCCAACCACTCCCTCATGGGCACCGATAAATTGGCACGGTTGTGCGCCACGATCGTGTAAAGCTACTGACTTACCAGACACGGGAAAAACACGCCCATGCTACCCAACCGTGCCAACACACTGCCTTTTCAGGAACAGGCGTGGCATCTGAAAAATAGGCATGGGTGAACCAAACATGCCTAGACACACGGCCGTACGATGCGACCGTGTAATTCAACACACCCTCAGTCCACGAGCGTGGGAACGTGCTATATTGGAAATCCTATTTAAACCCCACAGCCCTTCTCCTTCACCCCTCATTCTTTCTTCCTTCTTTTTCTTTGTTTCCTTATAAAAGGTGTCTAGACTCTTGAGCTACACTAGAATCATGCCGAAGAAGCATAAGAAAGCAAGCATTAGCTCCTCAAAGGAGACCCCAACACATAAGTTCATGCCGGCCACTTCATCCAAACACCAAGCCAAGGGTCTTTTAGACCATTTAAATTTTTCTTTACGTTTATTTTCCCCTTTATCCTACTTATCTATACTTCTCTTCTGCTTAATATATTTTAACTTCTTTTAGTTTCTTGGTTTTTAGTTCTAAAGTCTACTTGGGAATCACGCACCATAGCCTTAGAGGTCACACCCACCTCGTGAACCATCCAACAATAAGGACTCTTTAGTCCATTAGTCTTTTCTTTTAATTTCAATTTTCTTATTAGTCTCCTTCTCTTTATTTTCTTTGTCTTTAATTATAGTATTAGTATATTATTAATGTTTCTTTAGATTTCTTGGCTATATCTTTGTAGGCTACCCAATCTCTTTAGCTAGCACAAAGCTCATCGGTAGACACCCCACCAGGTCCATAGAAAACGCCGCCACCGCCTCCTCCACCCACCTTCTACCACGACCTCTGCCAACTCCCAAAATCATCCAAAATTCAGGAAGTGTCACTTCTCCACTTCTCTTTTGGTCACATTATTAGTTATCTATCTATGTACATTGAGGGCAATGTACATCTTAAGTGTGCGGGGGTAAAAGTACCTAACTTTTTGCATTATTCCAAAATCTTGAATTTTAGTTTTGTTCCTAAGTAATTTTCTCATATTATTAATTAGGGTGAAATTTCTAATGATTTATCATTTTTATCGATATGTTTTTGAGTAAGTCATTGATAATGGTGCATTGATGATTTATACTTGAAGAATACTAGAGAATCAAGCATGATAAGTCTATTTTTCAAGAATCAAAACATTTTCTAGGTTGTTGAAAGGAATTTGAATATTACCTTGAAGTTTGAAATTTACAGGATTGATGTCAAATACCCATAATTTTTGTGAGATTTGAGCCTTATAGAGCATATATTCTTTTCCATGCTAACTTTATTGATTATGAGTGTGTCAATACTGAATTGTTATTCTAGAACTCACCTAGATTATACATATCGAGACCACATTAATGATTTGATATACTGAGATGATAAAGGCACCTAGGTTTTAACCCATTCACTCCACTAAAAAGCTTACCTACATAATTAACCCCTAGTGAACCCCTTTTAATCCTAACAACCCTTTTTATTGATTTCCCCTAAATTTTAACCCAAAACCCTTTGTATTTGTTATCACCATTCTTTTAACTACTCTTTTCTCTAGAATTGATTTGATCAGTTGCCAAGTTAGTTTATTTTAGTTGATAAAGTTCTTTCTTTATTATGTTTCTACTTAGTTTGTTCTTAAAAATAATCGATCGAAAAATCAAAGTATATTCAGTATTAGTAGTATAAAAAGTGAGCTTGTACATTTAAATTTCAATTATCAAAGAAAAAACTCGTAGTATTATTAGTTCAAAAGTTTCATGTGATTATTAGTTCAATTATTTTTCTAAAAGTTGGGTAACTTGTCAGGTCAATCTTGGTTCTAAACCTTCTAATTCAGCCTTTATCCACACCTTTAACCTAAGCCCTGTTACAACCCTGATAAAGACCTTTTGATTTGTGTATCATCTTATTTTTAGTGGTGGATATTTGATTTTCAAGCAAGCATATGGGATTAACTTTTTAGGTTTGACTTATGAGTGCTTTTTCTTGAACCTTAAACACTTGAGTGCTTTGAGTGAATCTTTAGTGAGGATATCAATCCTTGTCGGTTTTAAATTGAAGGTAATTATTTAGATAAGGGGAGACGCCTATGTTTTTATGCTACAAATTTATGACTTAGAATTGTTTGAGCCTTTAAGAGTCTTTGAGCTAAATTATCCATGTATAAATTATCTGTGAATTATGATGAGGCATTGTTGATAGGAATTATGAATTATGGAAAGTTTGTTTTAATTGTAAGTTGAGAATTTTACTTGAGGACAAGCAAAAGCTTAAGTGTGAGGGTATTTGATAAACCATAAAAGTAACATATTTTAGGCCCACATTTAGTATGCTTTTGGATGATTTAGCCCTTGATTTATGTAAAAAGGTGCTTTTAATCCTTTCTTTTAATGTTTATACTCAGGAAAGCACCTGAGGACGAAAAGAATAAGAAACGGGCTTAAAATGGGCTAATTTGGGCCAAAGAGGAAATCGACACGGCTTGGACTTCAAGCCACATGGTCGTGCCTCAATAATTAACTAAGACACGGCCATGCCACGATTTACACAGCCGTGCCCCAATCGACAAAATCAAGACACGACCTGAAGACGATTTACACTAGAGTGTACCATGGCCGTGTCCCTATCGCAGAAAAGAGCATTTCTACTTGAAATAGGATACTTTGAGGAAAAGAAACACATTCCAAAGCCTATTCAAACACCCGAGTAGGAATTATAATTGAATTGGGACACTTAGAGGCCAAGTAAAGCATTCCAAAATCTATGTAAACACCCTAAGTATATCCTGAGAAGGGGGTGGTTAGCTAGGCCAAAGAATCGAGCCAGAAGGCTAGCTTTGTGGGAATTACTCGAAGATAGCCAGTTGATCCATCTCAAAGAGCCGAAATTCTACTCAAGACGGTGGATTTCTCCTTCAATTCCTCCAGGGGTTTTAGGGATTTCTTATGTTTTGTTTTATCTTTTCTCTTAAGATATTTTCTTTATTCATTATGAATTAAACCCTTCAAATACCTGAAGGAGATGAAACCTAGATGAATCTTGTTATTATTTTCTGAATTATATGATAAATACTTAGTTTGTTCTTAATTATGCATGCTTAATCCAAATCTGATGTGCTTAGGTGGAGTAGGAATGGACCCTGCTTAATAGTAGATCTAGCATAATTAAGAGGAGTTGATCGCACGCCTAGAGATAGGGTGACGAGATTTTGCCAGATTAGGGTGAAACCTAATATGGGACTCCATAGATCGATTTACTGCTATTCTAGGGGGTTATTATAAGAGAACGAGAGTCCCACTAATTAACCTAGGTTTAGACGTTATTTGCCTCGAGAGAGGGTTTAATATACGTTACAGAGTCCTACGGATCAAACTAAGTGAATAAATCGTATGGTTTAGTGTTAAATAACAAGTGAAGTCTAGGTGGATTCTTCTTGAGGGTATCATCGTGGTCAACTGAGTTTCTCTTCAAGTTATTTTTCAATTCATTCTTTCTGTCTTTGCGTCTTTAGTTTAGTATTCGTAATTCAAAATAAAACAACTTCATTTATTTTAGGCTAAATAATAAAAAGAAAGTTAGTATTAGTACTTTTAGTTCCTTTGGGTTCGACAATCCGGTCTTGCCTAAGCTATACTACTATTCGATAGGTACACTTGCCTTTAATCGTTGTCAGAGTTAGTTTCCAGGTTCGATCTTTCTCTTTATAAATTTTAAAACTCGACAAAACAACGATCAGTCAACATTACTATATAAAAAATAGATTTAAAATGGTCAGGAGATATCACACTATGACAAATTATATATATCATGGCATGTACAGCTAAACTCATACTTGCTACGTTAGTCTGAGAATCGGCTAAACTGTAACTTTGATAGTAATAAATATAACACCCCTAGTGCATACCCATCGTTAGAACAGGGTTACTGAGCATTACTAGAATTTACAGAACAAATACAGTTAATTTATGCCATTTACTTTTCATATTCAAAACCAATCATATTCAATTATATTATCCCTTAATTGGACCCTCGAGGCCCAATTTATACATTAGAAACAAGTCGGGACTAATTTGGGATCTTAGAGAACTTTTCGCAAAATTTTTAAAATTTCCTTATATGCAGGGGACACCGCCGTGTGATCAGGCGAGTGGCTCACACAGGCCAAGAGAAATGCTCATGTCTTGGGCCGTGTGGGTATTCGATGTAAGGAACAATGTCGCGTCCCAACCCGTGCTCAAAATTAGGGTAGCAACTGACTTAGGTCACACGGCCAGCCATACGCCCTTGTGCCCGGCCGTGTGGACAATTTAATTTTCAAAAATAGGTGTAGGATTCACACGGCCAAGACACACGCCCGTGTGTTGGGCCGTGTATTTCACACGGCTGAGACACACGCTCGTGTCTCTGTGATCGTGTTTGTCGAGTCTTAAAAATTTATAAAGAGAATGATCGAACCTGGAGACTAACTAAGACAACGATGGAGGCAAGCGCACCTATTGAACAGTAGTATAGCTAGCGGCAAGACCGGATTGTCAAACCCAAAGGAACCAAAAGTACTAATATTAACTCTCTTTCTATTATTTAGCCTATGAATTAAGTGGATTTTTATCTAATCTAAAATTAACTAATCAACTAAACTTAATATTCTAAGAGAAAGAAGAATTTTGGGAAGGACTTGAGAGAAAATCGATTGATTTGGACAATACCTGAGGAAGAATCCACCTAGACTTCACTTGTTATCTAACTCTGAACCGGACGATTTATTCACTTGGCTTGATTCGCAAGATTCCCTAATTTATATAAATACCTCTCTTCAAGGCTACTAATGTCTAACCCTAGGTTGATTAATTGAGATATCTTTCTAATTAAAACCCCTAGAATTGCATTAACTCGATCTATGGACTCCCATATTAGGTTTGACCCTAATCCAACAGATTTTTGTCACCCTATCTCTAGGCGTGCGAGCAACTCTACTTAATTATACTAGATCTACTCTTAGACAAGGTCTCTTCCTCCTCTGCCTAAGCATATCACTCTTGAATCAATATCCCAGAAATACCAAAACAAGAATTAAGAACACATAGTTAAGAGCAAATCAAATATTTATCATATAGCTCAGATAACAATAACAAGATCTATCTTAGGTTTCATCCCCCTCAAGTATTTGAGGGTTTAGTTCATAATTGTAAAAGAAAACATCTCAGAAGAAAAGATAAAAAAAAAACATAAGAAATCCCTAAAACCCCCTGAAGAAATTGAAGGAGAAGTCCTCCGTCTTGAGTATGATTCTGGCTTCTTAAGATGAATTAACTGGCTTTCTTCAAGTAAATCCCTAAATTTAACTGCTCTAGCTCGGCTCTTTGGCCTTGTTGAACGCTGCCTTAAAGGTTGGCCTCTAAGGTCTTTATATAGGCTTTTGGAATATGTTTCTTTGCCTCTAAGTACCCTAATCTGAATAGAATTCTTCTTATCTACGGCAGGGACACGCCCATGGCCCACGCCCGTGTAAATCATGGCGGCCGTGTTCAGTCTGTTGATGAGGCATGACTGTATTTTTTAGGGTCGAGGCCGTGGTCGACTCTTCTTCTTGGGGCATGGCCATGTGGTCTTGGGCCCAAGCTATGTGGATTTCATGCTTTAGCCCATTTTCTCCGCTTTCAACCCGTTATTCGTTCTTTTCATCATTGGTGCTCTACTGAGTATAAAACATGAAAACAAAGGATTAGGAGCACCTATTTCCTTAATTAAATGGATAAATCATCCAAAAACATGCTAAATGTGGGATTAAAATATGTTACTATTTTGGTTTATCAAATTCCCTACACTTAAGCTTTTGCTTGTCCTCAAGCAAAATTCTCAACTCATAATTAAAACGAACTTCCTCAATTCAAAATATTCATTGATAATGCCTCATCATAATTCATAGATAATTTATACATGGATAATTCAACTCAAAGAGTCTTAAAGATTCAAACAATCAAAGTCATGAGTTTGTAGCATGAAAAACATAGGTGTTTCCCCTTACTTAAATAATCACCCTTAATTCAAAATCAACAAAAGTTGACATCCTCACTTAAGATTCACTCAAATCACTCAAGGTGTTTAAGGTTCCAAAATATAGATCTCAAAAGTCAAACATGAAAAGTTATTACCATAGGCTTGCTTGAAAATCAAATCTCCACCACTGTAAAATGAGATGATACACAAATCAAAAGGTCTTTTAAAGGTTGTAACGGGGCTTAGGTTAAAGGTGTGGATAAAGACTGAATTAGAAGGGTTAGAATCAAGATTGAATTGACAATCACCTCATAGAAAAATGACTAATAACCTGAATAATTACATCAATTGAAAACTTGTAATAATAATAATACGAGGTTCTTCTTCAAGATGTTGAAATTAAATGTATAGGCTCGCTTAATCACAGAACTGATAATGAATATACTTCAATTTTTCAATTTTTTTTAAGAACAAATCAATATAAAATAAAACTTTAACGACTGAAATAATCTAACTAGGCAACTAATCAAAACAAATCTCAATAAAAGGGCAGTCAAAAGGAAGGGTGATAACAAATACGAGATGGGTTTCGGGTTAATATTAGTGGGTTGAGTCAATAAAAAGGGTTGTTAGGATCAAAGGGGTTCACTAGGTGTCAATTATGAAGGTAGGCTTTTAGTGGAGTAAGTTGGTTAAATCCTAGGTGCCTTAATCATCTCTGTATATCAAATCAATAGTGTGGTCTCGATATGTATAATCGAAGCAAGTTCTAGAATAACAAATCAATGTTGACACACTCATAATCAATAAAGTGAGCACAAAAAGAAGTATGCTTTAAAAGGCTCAAAATCTCAAAAAAATTATGGGCATTTTGATGTCAACCTCGTAAATTTCAAACTTCAAGGTAAGAATTTAGATTTAGGTAGACAACCTAACAGAATTTTAATTTTTTTGAAAATGGACTCATCATGCTTGATTCTCTAGTATCTTAAAGTTTAAATTATCATTGCACAATTATCAATGACTTAATCTAAAACATATCAATAAAAATCATGAATCAACAAGAATTTCATTCTAATTAGTGATATGAGAAAATTACTTTAAGAAAAAATATCATTCAGGGATTCGAGAATAATGTAAAAAGTTAGGAACTTTTTCTAATAAACTTTCACCCCCCACACTTAAGATGTACATTGCCCTCAATATACAAAGATAGATAACAATCATAAAATAAGAAAATCAACAGAGAGGGAAAGAGGTAAAACTTCCTGAATTTTTGGATTGATTCCTTGAGTTGGAAGTGTGGAAACTTAAACAAAAGTAAATGTGATTGTGAAAATGATGTTTTCCCTTCTTGGAGTGGCACATTGAACCTTTAAACTGCGAATTCATCAGTTAAATTTTTAGGGGGTACTAATTAATTGATGATGTTAGGGACATTCGATGGTTAGATAGCCATTTATAAAAGAACTAAAATTGTAATAATAAGAGTTTAAAACAAAATAATAAACAGCTGAAGTAAATAAGTTAAATAAAATAAGGCAAAAAATAAAAAATAAAATAATAATAAGGGCCTCAAAAGTCCTCGTCGTCAGCTGGATCGGTAGGTGGAGGCAGCGGTGATATGTGGAGGTGATGACAGATCTGTTGAAGGGTTGCTTCAATGCCATCGAATCTTCGAGTGGTGTTATTGAATTTTTTGGGTGCAATATTGCTCGAACTGAGTGAGCTGTCAAAAATGTCCGAAAGTGATAGAGCTGCATGAGAAGTGTGATGGCTCAATGGTAGCTCCTCATGTAGGTGTGGGACATCATCGGTAATATCTCGGGATCCTCCTCTTCAGTAGTAGTAGCTAGTTGATATTGGGGAGGATCAGTCCCACGTCGTCGTTGGATCATCCTCATATGTAGCATTATCTGGATGCCCTGTGGGGACATTTGTCCTATCAGTGTCAGTGAGGAGACTTGAGCGATTGTGGTGAGGAGCCCGAAATGTTGAGCCAATCATGTGATGTACGAGCCCATATAGATAACCCCCTCTGTGATGCTCTGTTTGGTGTTGGATGGCATGGGCTATAAAATATGTGAGGCCAAAACTTGGCCGTTTGCCATACACCATAGGAAATAAGTGTCGTGAGTGTTGACGACACTGGTGCTCTCGCACCGTCTTGTCAATGTGTGGGCTAGTATGGCATGCAAGTATCATAGAGATTGGGTGAGAGCTGTTGCTTTCGGCGGACTAGGGTCGTATGAGTTTGATCTGAGGGCTATATTGTACCAACATCTCATCGGAGTGTTGTTAAGCTGGCGATGGAGCTCTGAGAGGTCATGTTCCTCAATAAATTCCCCGTTGTAGAGTCCCAGAGTGGTTCCAAATTGTGGTACATTCATTTCTCTCACAATTCCTCCTAGATGGAACTGAATTGTGCCGGGGTCATCGTAGTTTGTCATTACTATCTGGAGGTGGAACGTGGAGCATAATTCCAGGGTGAGCTCCAAATAGGTGGGCTCGATGATTGTGAAGAATTGATCCTATGGATCTGTGGTTAAGAGAGCTCGTACATCATCGGCTAATCGGACCTGCTCTAAAGTGGCCCAATCAATGCACCTTCCTGTGCCGAGGGGTCATGCGTGGAGTATCCTATAGAGGTTGTCCTAGGGTCCTTGCGGGAATTGCAAGAACAGTGTCATATTTAAGCGGGTGCGCTGGCCGATAATGAGCTGGGTCCCTTTCATTTTTAAAACTAGGGACCTCGATTTTCTTTCCTCGGGATGACGACATTGTTTTCCTGAAAATCACATATATTTATCGATCCAAGTATCATTTTTAGTCACATTGCACATCTTGAGTAGCTCAATAATATCATGTAGAAAACAACTATCATAACAATGATAAACTAATATTTTCTATAATCTCTAAGTGCTATTACTAAACAATGAACAAAATAGAAAAAAGATAAAACTATTATTAAGAAATAAGCATGAACTATTTATGAACTAAATTTAAGTGATAAATAATTTAAAGGGGTAAATATAAAGAGGAGAGGTGACCGGTGGAGTTCTTGGAGAGGAGTTCCACAGTTGGTCAGTGCACGGCGGTGGAGGATGCTACACGGGCGTGTGCTATAACTCAACAGGGGAGCACGACTGTCGCGGGTGTGTTGGCACGATCGCATTCTTGCTTTTATGTGTTTTGGAAGGGTGAAAGAGGTAAGGGGCGAAGGAAATCAAGAGGAGGTGAGAGGGTGTGCTGGTGGCTGGAGTTTCTTGAGGGATTTTGGGGGAGAGGTGGCTATGGTTGAAAACAAAATTTGGGGGAGAATGTGCGGCCATGTACTACTTTAAATAGGGGGTGGGGGACACGGTCTCGGGGCACGCCCATTTTCCCATTTCTTCAGCCTGTATTTTTCGTGATTTCAAATTTGGGTGCATTCGTGATGTCATCTATACTCGTGTTCCCTGGGCATGCCTGGCCTTATTCGTTTCTCCCACACCGTGTTTTTGGTCCTACGCCCGTGCCCATAAATCAATGTCATCCACGATCTCGAGGCACGGGCATTTTAATTTCCCGTATCCTTTATTTAGGATTGACCAATGGTTGGAGGAACGGTGTGTCTCAAGCCTGTGTTCTTTAATCAGTTTCGTCCACGGTCAAGTCACACAATTGTTCCATTTAGTCGGAGCCCGTGGCTTGGAATAATTATTGTCCTGTTTCTACACCATCTTTTCCATGCCCATGTGGCTATTCGTGGTATTCCCACGACCACTGCCATGCCCGTGTGCAAGGCCGTGTGATAGGGAATCCAGCAGTTTAGGTGTTAAAAATATAATATTAGTAACGTCAGTGCTTGGTTTGCCTCAATCTTAAGCTAGACTTACCCTGTTTTCATTTCTAAATGAAGGGTCACGAAGCCGAAGCTCCTTTTTATATCCCAAAAATCGTTTCCACTATAAATTTTCAGTCGCTAACCATTTACCATGAATGTTTCACGAGTTGGGTGGGTTACCTCGATTGTGCCATAGGGAAAAATTATTTTGATCACGAATAGACCTGACCATCTCGATTTAAGCTTTTCAGGGAACAATTTTAATCTTGAATTGTACAATAGGACCAAGTCACCTACTTCGAATTGCTTTGATTGCTTTAAATGAGCATCATGACGTCGCTTTGTTGCCTCCTTATATAAACATGAGTTCTCGTAGGAATTAGCTCACCATTCATCTAACTCGTTCAACTACATCATCCTCTTCCCACCCGCAGGTTTAAGATCGTAATTTAGGAATTTTATAGCCCAGAAAGCTTTGTGCTCTAACTCAAATTGTAGATGACAGCTTTTTCCATAAACGATTTTGTATAGGGATGTTCCTATAGGGGTTTTAAATGCCGTTCTATATGCCCATAGAACATCTTCTACTTTTACTACCCAATCTTTCCTGTTTGCTTCAACTGTTTTCTCTAAGATGCGCTTAAGTTCTCGATTTGCTACTTCCACTTATTTGCTGGTTTGAGGATGATAAGGGGTAGCTGTCCTATGATGTACTCCATATTTCTTTAGGACTTTATCAAATTGAGTATTACAAAAGTGAGTGCCCCTATCACTAATAATTTCTCTAGGTGTTCCAAATCGAGAGAAAAGTTTCTTCAGAAATTTTACTACTACTCTAGTATCGTTAGTAGGTAAAGCTTGGGCTTCCACCCATTTTGACACATAATCGACTGCTACTAAAATGTATTTATTTCGAATGAACTAAGGAATGGACCCATAAAATCAATACCCCATACATCAAATATTTCACATTATAGTATATATGTTTAAGGCATTTCATCGTATTTAGAGATATTACCTGTTCTCTGGCATTTATTGCATGAAGCAACATACCTGTTGGCGTTTTTAAATAAAGTTGGCCAATAAAAATCTGATTCGAGTGTTTTGTGTGCTATCTTAATCTCGCTGTAATGTCCTCCTGAAGGTCCTAAATGGCAATGCTCTAGGATTTTTCTCGCTTCTTCTTTTGTAACGCACTTTCGAATCACTTGATCTGCACATATGCGAAAAAGAAAAGAATTTTCCCAGAAATAGTTTTTCACATTAGCGAAGAATCACTTTTTTGATGATGTGTTAACTTTTTTGGTAAGACGTTAGCAGCTAAGTAATTGGCAATGTCTACAAACCAAGGTACCTCAGAGTTGGTTATCGAAAAGAGTTGCTCTTCAGGAATCAAGTCGTTTATCTCACTTTAGTCGAGTTCCTTGATATGCGGGTTTTCAAGTCTAGAAAGATGGTCTGCTGAAAGATTTTTAGCTCCTTTCTTATCTTGAATTTCCAAGTCAAATTCCTATAAGAGTAAAATCCATCTAATAAGTCGAGGTTTTGCATCGGGTTTAGATAAAAGATAACGAATAGCTGAATGGTTAGTGTAGACGAACACTTTAGATAGGATCAAATATTGTCTAAATTTATCAAATGCAAAGACTACAGGTAGTAATTCTTTTTTTGTGGTTGTGTAATTTTCTTGTGCGACCGTTAATGTCTTGCTAGCATAGTAAATTGGCTGGAAGTGCTTGTTTCTTCACTGTCCCAAAACTGCACCTACTGCAAAATCACTCGCATCACATATTAGTTCAAAGGGTAAGTTCCAATCAGGAGCAATTATAATTGGGGCATTTATTAATTTATCTTTGAGGGTATTAAATGTGTCTAAACATTCCTGATCAACATTGAAAGGTAGATCTTTTTCTAGTAGTTTCCTTAAAGGTTTAGCTATTTTAGAGAAATCTTTAATGAATCTTCTATAAAATCCAACATGTCCTAAAAAGCTTCTAATATATTTAACTGAGCTAGGTGGGGATCATTTTTCTATGGTTTCAACCTTTGCTTTATCTACCCCAATCCCTTTACTAGAAATTTTATGTCCTAATACAATCCCCTCTTGAACCATAAAGTGACACTTTTTCCAATTTAAAACAATGTTCATCTCCTCACACCTTATTAGTACTCGTTTTAAATTCTTAAGGAAAAGATGGAAAGAATTACCAAATACCAAAAATTCATCCATAAAGACCTCCATAATCTCTTCCACAAGTTCATCAAATATGGCTAGCATGCGGCGCTGAAAAGTAGTAGGGCATTACATAATCCAAAAGGCATTCTACGATAAGAAAACGTATTGTATGGACATGTAAATGTAGTTTTCTCTTAATCCTCAGGGGTATCGGGATTTGGAAATAGCCGAAAAGCCTGTCTAGGAAACAGTAGTACATATGCCCGGATAATCTTTCTAGCATCTGGTCAATAAAGGGCAGAGGAAAGTAATCTTTTCTGGTTGCGTCATTCAACTTTCTATAGTCAATACAGACTCTCCATCTGTGACTGTTCTTGTAGGAATCAATTCATTCTTCTCGTTTGCTACAATAGTCATGCCTTGTAACACCTCTCACCCGTGTTTGTCGCCAGATTTGGGTTATGAGGTATTACCTAATAACATGCACTTAAAAATAGACATTTCGATTAGACATTCATTACTTCTATGTTTTAAATGAAATACATTAATACACTTATCTTATCTAGTCTATGTTCGCATATAACAAAACCAACTTCACAAAATTTTCTCTTTATAATAACAAATTAATCACATATGTAATTATGATAACTTATACATGTTCGAATCTATTATTGTAACTTATACAAACATATATGTATGGTACGCATATTTTCCATAAATTCAAAAGTCAAATCTTAAACATTAAAACGCATACAACATCTCTTTAAATGCCCAAGTCCATAATTACTTCAATGAAATTCCATTTACAAAGACACCACACCTATCATATAATAAATCAACTCGTTCACCACCTTGCTTACGAGACATAGCAACCAAATGTTAACTATAATTAACCCATAGTTGAATTGATAAAACAAACACTCTTAACACTTGATTTAAGAATTCATAATAACCACGCTAAATTTTAATTATCCAATTCTTGTATGACTAATATACATAAACATACATTTGAAAGTTATATATATATATATATATATATATCAAGACTAATCCCATTCTTAATAAATTCCTACCTATGTCCATTTCCAACAGTTAACAAAATTTACACCTAATGACCTTACGGCAATCATTCATGCACAAACATACCTATTCAGCATGAAACATATATACATATATATATCATCCTCATTCATTTTCCAAACAAAACATTCACGCATATCACATCAAGGATAGATTTATACCATCGAGCATCAACATTAAGAACTAGCCACTTTCGCATGGCTTTTACACATTATCATAATATCATTCGAAAACTTAGCTAGCCTATACATGCCTTTGATTCAAAAAGTAAACAAAACATATATATACCAAAGAGAGTGATAGTGTGGTCGACTTTCTTGATGATCCCCTGAGCCCGTAGTTGAATCAATGATCTATAAAACGAAACTATGAACACACACAAGTAAGCTCACTAGCTTAGTAAGTCTTAAGTAAAAGATAATTCACTAATCAAGCACTTTAACATTTTTTTAATCAATAAATGTAAAACATTGTATATGTATATTTCGATATGCAATTGATACAAAGCCGAATACTAGTGATGTATTAACTCAATTACTTATACTTCACTACCATCAACCTGGAACTCATCAAAGCACAAAGTACATATATTACATGTCGATTACCAGCTCAAATTCACATAACACCATTCTTAACATAATATTTCAACTCAAGTAATATTAATCACAACTTACCTTACTTCGATGAATTCAATGGGACTTAAGCTTACCTGAGTTTTAACTCAATAGTTTCACTATGTTACACCTCGATAAATTATGGTTTCTTCATTTTAAAGTATCACCAGCATTAAGCCTACTAGGCATGAAGCCCAAACATATCACCAAGCACTAAGCCGCTAGGCTCGAAGCCCAAATATATCACCGACACTAAGCACGCTAGGCACGAAGCCTAAATATGTCACCAAACTAAGCTCGCTAGGCACGAATCCGAATATGTCATCGAATAAGTCGCTAGGCACGAAGGCTGAATATGTCACGGCTCTAACAAGGCAGCCTAAATATGTCACTGCACTAAGCACCGCTAGGCACGAAGCCCGAATATGTCACTGGCACTAAGCCTGCTAGGCAATAAGCCCGAATCAAATCACCGGCACAAGGCCTGCTAGGAAATAAGCCCGAAATAATTCATAAACCAGTCCATCAAATTTCATTCCTTAACACTATCATCATTAACTAAACATATACACAATTCACATTCACATATCACCACTAATGTACATATTCTTATCATATATACAAAAACACATCTAATCCATTTTAAAGCCTTTACATTCAGCTAATACATATATTCATACTCAAATTTATCAAATAATTTCATTGAACCTATTCATAAATAATTCTTTAACATACTTTAGCTTAAGGACTTATCTCGACTGTCGACGGACAACTTAGACTGGCTATTCGAGAATTTTCGTCTTTCCCCGATCCAATTCCGTTTTTCTTTGCTCTTGATCTAAAACACATTAAATTCATCTCATTCAAGTACATTTCAATTCAATTTAGTCCCAAAACACATAAACATGAAAATTACCACTTTACCCCTAAGGTTTCACATTTTTACTATTTAGTCCTAATTGTACAAAACACAAAATACACACAATTTGCCAAGACTATACAAGAGCCGAATATTCCTAGGGACTTTATAAGCCCTCTCATTTCATTTATTTTGCAATTAAGTCCCTTTAAAATTTTATTTTTACAAAATAGCCCTAAATACAAAATTTCACCAAAATTTCTAATACAAAACTTGTAAATCTTTAACACGTCTTTAATCTAAAACCATCAAATATCAAAACCATAAGAACACATCAATGGCCAAACCTCATATACACATGATTCTCAAAAATTCAAGCATGGGTCAGGTAATATACGAAGCAACGATCTCAAAAATGTAAAAATCAACAAAAATCGAAGATTAAACTTACCTTAATCAAGCTTTATAATTGCTGAAATTCAAAGCTTTCCCTAACCCCTTTTCTTAGTTTATATTCGGCCTTGAGAAAAGTAAGATGATAATGGCTTCATTTTGATAATAATAATAACATATATTACTTATTTATCAATTTACTAAACTAACCTTTTAATAATAAAAGTTCAAAACATAACCATAAGGTCATTTAAGACCATTACCGTCCACTATTATGAATAATGGGCTAATTGCCCTTTTTGGACTTCCATTTATAAAGCCACAATCAATTTGGTGCATTTTACAATAGTTTGCAACTTTTACCATTTACGCGTTTAAGTCCTTTTTCTAAATTAAATCCACAAACAATAAAATTTTTCTACGAAACTTTCACACACATTAATTCACATATAATAAATTTAAAATATAATATTTAAATATTTCTCGGACTCGAATTTGTGGCCTTGAAACCACCGTTCTGATTAGGGTCAAATTCGGTCTGTGACATGCCTTCTTTCTTTGGAACGACCTGCACACTCGTTTGCTACAACAGTCATGCCTCCTTTCTTTGGAACGACCTGCACAGGACTACCCAAGTGCTGTTAGAAATAGGATAAATTATTCCGGCATCTAGAAGTTTAATTACTTCAGCTTCAACAACTTCTCTCAAGTTGGGATTTAATCGTCTTTGAGGTTGGACGCATGCTTTATACTCTTCGTCCATTAGAATTTTATGGGTACAAAATGATGGGCTTATACCCTTAATGTCAGAAATTTTCCA
This sequence comes from Gossypium rotundifolium, assembly GCA_025506655.1. Taxonomy (NCBI): domain Eukaryota; kingdom Viridiplantae; phylum Streptophyta; class Magnoliopsida; order Malvales; family Malvaceae; genus Gossypium; species Gossypium rotundifolium. The sequence goes on from CP106723.1 coordinate 79,738,252, forward strand.
AGCCATGGCCCTTTTATGTTCCCTTAGTACCTATAGCAAGTCATCCTTTTCTTTGGGTTTCAATTTTGAAGAGATGATCACTTGTAGTGTAGAATTATCCCCGAGGAATACATATTCTAAGTGATTTGGTAACTATTTTAATTCTAATTTGGGTGGTTCATCAATAAAGAGTTTTTGTTTTGGTTTGTCATTAATTTTAATGCCCTCTTCTTTCGTTTGTCTAGGGGGAAATGTGTTAGAATCTGATTCGTTGGTATCATCATCTACCCCTTCACCGTGAGTAAAACACAATTTCAACGTGTTGTTATGTATGATTTCCTTCAAAGAGTCTTGAATAGAATGATCAATGGCATCAATAAAATAGCAGGAATCATCTTGTTCTCTAGAATATTGCATAGCATCGTAAATTTAAAAAATAATTTCTTCATCGCCTACCTTCAGTGCAAGTTTACCATCACCTAAATCAATAACAGCCCTAGTAGTAGCTAGAAAGGGGCGTCCCAAAATTAAAGGCATCTCAACATTCTCATCCATATCAAGCACAAAAAAATCAATAGGGAATATAAATTTATCAACTTTTACTAGAATATCTTCAATAATTCCCCTAGGATATTTAACAGATATGTCAGCTAACTGAATACTCATCCTAGTGGGTTTGGGTTCCCCGAGACCAAGTTGCTTGAACAATTTATAGGGCATTAAATTGATACTGGCACCTAGATCAGCTAGTGCTTTCTTTATGTTTAAACTACCAATTAAACAAGGATTAGTGAAACTTCCTGGATCTTTCAATTTGGTTGGTAGTTTGTTTTGGAGAATAGCTGAACATTCTTCATTAAGCTCTACTATTGATATTTCTTCCAACTTCCTTTTATTTGTTAGAAGCTCTTTTAAAAATTTTGCGTATGTCGGCATCTGTGAAATAGCTTCAACAAAAGGTAAGTTGATATGTATTTGTTTAAAAAATTCAAGAAATTTACTGTATTGGGCATCTAGGTGGTCTTTCTTCAACTTTGTCGGATATGGTATTGATGGTTTGCATTCTTCATGTATTGGTGTTACATTCTCAACTTCCTCGTCCTTTTCCTTATCAGTTTCATGTGGTATCTTTTTCTTTGTTTCAACCAACTCTTTTCCACTCCTTAGTGTAACTGCCCTCACATGCTCTTTTTGTTTAGTTAAACTTTCTAGTTGTCTAACAGAAACTAGCTTAGTTAGTTGTTTGATTTGATCCTTCAACCCTTGGATTAATGCTTGTTGATTAGTCAATGTCGTTTCAATATTTTTGAATCGGGTTTCTGATAGTTCTATAAATTTTGCTAGTGTCTCTTCAAGATTTGGCTTCCTTTCCTATGGGTAGGGTTGTTGTCCTTGATTGTGGTGGTATTTTTAGTTTGAATTATAAGCTCTACTATAAGGGTAATTTTGAGGTCTGAAATTGTCGCCCATGTGGTAAACTTGTTCGATTTCGGTACTTGGATTGTAAGGTGTATATTCTGTATTGTTCATCCATCCTCCATTTGTATTGTACTGCATAACTAAATGTACCTACAAAGAATCACAAAAACCATCAATCTTTTTATTAATCAATTCTACCTGACTTGATAGCATGGTGACTGCGTTGAGATTGAAAACTCCGACTGCTTTAGTTGGCTTTGTCCTTATAACTTGCCACTGATAGTTATTCAGTGACATCTCCTCTATGAATTAATAAGTTGCTTCGGGAGTTTTGTTATTAAGGGTTTCACCGGCTGCTGAGTCAATTAATTATCGAGTTGAGGGGTTCACACCATTGTAAAAAGTTTCGACTTGTAACCACAAAGCTAAACCATGGTGCAGGCACTTTCTCAGCAAATCTTTGGATCTCTCCCATGTGTCGTATAATGTTTCTAAATCCATCTGCACAAAAGAAGAGATATCATTCCTTAATTTGGCTGTTTTGGCCAGTGGAAAATATTTTAGTAAAAATTTTTGGTCATTTGGTCCCATGTAGTGATTGATCCTCGTGGAATAGAATGTAACCACTATTTGGCTTTATTTATCAAAGAAAAGGGAAATAATCAAGACGAATGGCATCATCAGAAATGCCATTTATTTTGAAGGTATCACAGAATTCTAGAAGATTAGCTAAATGAGTATTTGGGTCTTCATCCTACAAACCATCAAATTGAACAAGCTATTGAATCATTTGTATAGTGTTAGGTTTTAATTCAAAATTTTTAGTGACTATAGCAGGCCTAACAATACTCGATTTAGCTCTTGTTAAATTAGGTTTAGCATAATCATACATAGTTTGAGGAGCACGATGATCGACCATATCTTGATAAGGCGGATCATTCTCTTCCATTACTTGATATTATCAGCTTTGTCCTCTTGGTCTTCTTGTATGTAATTTAAGCCTTGCCTTACTTCTCTACGATTCTTGCGTACGGTTCCTTCAATATTACTGTCGTAAAGTAGTGGTCCTATTGGGTTCCTTCTAGTCATAAACTAGAGGTACCTGCTAGAAAAAGAGAAGAAGAAAGAAATTTGGAAAAATAAAAATATAATATGGCTAAAGTAATAAAAATTAAGCGTTCTTAATATTTTAGTTCCCCGGCAACGGCGCCAAAAACTTGATCGTGTCTGTCGAATCTTAAAAATTTATAAAGAGAATGATCGAACCTGGAAACTAACTAAGACAACGATAGAGGCAAGCGCACCTATCGAACAGTAGTATAGTTAGCAGCAAGATCGGATTGTCAAACCCAAAGGAACCAAAAGTACTAATATTAACTCTCTTTCTATTATTTAGCCTATGAATTAAGTGGATTTTTATCTAATCTAAAATTAACTAATCAACTAAACTAAAAATGCTAAGACAAAGAAGAAATTTGGGAAGGACTTTAGAGAAAACTAATTGATTTGGACAATACCTGAGGAAGAATCCACCTAGACTTCACTTGTTATCTAACTCTAAACCTGACGATTTATTCACTTGACTTGATCCGTAACATTCCCTAATTTATATTAGTACCTCTCTTCAAGGCTACTAACATCTAACCCTAGGTTGATTAATTGAAATATCTTTCTAATTAAAACCCCTAGAATTGCATTAACTCGATCTATGGACTCCCATATTAGGTTTGACCCTAATTCGGCAGATTTTCGTCACCATATCTCTAGGCGCGCGAGCAACTCTGCTTAACTATGCTAGATCTACTCTTAGACAGGGTCTCTTCCTCCTCTGCCTAAGCACATCACACTTGAATCAATATCCCAGAAATACCAAAACAAGAATTAAGAACACATAGTTAAGAACAAATCAAATATTTATCATACAGCTCAGACAACAATAACAAGATTTGTCTTAGGTTTCATCCCCAAGTATTTGAGGGTTTAGTTCATAATTGTAAAAGAAAACATCTCAGAAGAAAAGATAAAACAAAACATACGAAATCCCTAAAACCCCTTGAAGGAATTGAAGGAGAAGTCCTCCATCTTGAGTATGATTCTGGCTTCTTGAGATGAATCAACTGGCTTTCTTCGAGTAAATCCCTAAATTTAATTGCTCTAGCTCGGCTCTTTGGCCTAGCTAAATGCTGCCTTAAAGGTTGGCCTTTAAGGTCTTTATATAGGCTTTTGGAATATGTTTTTTCCCTCCAAGTACCCTAATCCAAATAGAATTCTTCTTATCTGTGGCAGGGACACGCCCATGGCCCATGCCGGTGTAAATCGTGGCCAGGCCATGTTCGGGTCTGTTGATGAGGCACGGCCATATTTTTCGGGGTCTAGGCCGTGTCGACTCTTCTTGTAGGGCACGACCATGTGGTCTTGGGCCCAGGCCATATGGATTTCATGCTTTGGCCCATTTTCTCCATTTTTGGCCCGTTATTTGTTCTTTTCATCCTTCGGTGCTCTACTGAGTATAAAACATGAAAACAAAGGATTAGGAGCACCTATTTCCATAATTAAAGGGAAAATCATCCAAAAATATGCTAAATGTGGGATTAAAATATGTTACTATTTTGGTTTATCGCTCTGCCCATGTGACCAATTCTGAGCAATCTGTTTCTCAATTTTTAAGTTACAGGGGACACACGGCCAAACCACACGCCTGTGAACATGGCTGTGTATCACACACGGTTGAGACACATGCCCGTGTGTCTACCCATGCGGACAAAATAAGGCCATTTCCAAGCCTTATTTCTCACCCAAATTTTTCCTTGTACCTACATTAATACTTGTATACATATACCAAACAATTCAAGACATTAAAACTAAGCCAACATTAACATTATACATGATATATCATCACATGTATTTAAACATACCTTTTTAAAAAAAACATATATGTTTACCATAATTCAATCTAACCATACCAAGTACACATATATTAATCATATTATAACCTCATATTATTCACTAACCATACCATCACTAGCCATTCCAATGGCTAGATTACAAACAACCATTTACATGCCAACATTAGCCAAGTTAGCCTATACATGCCATTATATCAAAATATGTTTGCTATTTATACCAAAACAAGATGAAGGATAGTGTGATGGTGCTCCGACCGATTCCAACCTTTACAAGCTTCTGAGCACTATAAAATAGAGGAAAATAAGACAAAGTAAGCATTTAATGCTTAGTAAGTTAGCATAATAGGAATTTAACTTACCATTTATATTCAATTTAAGTAATCATGTAAATACCATGCATCCCAACAAATTGACCAATTGCCTAATCACATACACTCAATCAAGTGTAACACCCCTTACCTATATTCAATGCCAGAATAGGGTACAAAGCATTACTGGACATAAACACAAGCAAACATATAAAATCGAGACATAAATTTCATCCAAGTTTGAAACCTTTCACATACATTCATATCGTCCCTATCACGAGCCTACGAGGCCCAAAACATGCATTGAAAGTAGTTTAGAACTAAACCAAAACTTTGGAAGCTTTTGGGAAACTTAGAAAATTTTTCATTTAAAAGGTGTCACACGCCCGTGTGACCCTAAGACACGCCCGTGTTTCAGGCCATGTTCAAATTAGGGAGCTTTCTGTTTATGACGTCATCATCAAATTGAGGTCACATGGCCAAGTCACATGCCCGTGCTTAGGTCGTGTGATCGATTAAATTTTCATAATTTTTCATAAAATTAGGTCTAGACTTTACACGGCCAGGGCACACGCCCGTGTTTGAGGCCGTGCCATCCATATAGCTAAGACACACGCCCGTGTCTCTACCGTGTGTTCATTACTAAGCATTCTATTTTGAAACAATTATGGTGCAGAGGACATACGGCCAGAACACACACCCATGGGGCAAGCCGTGTGTCACACGGACTAGACACATGCCCGTGTGTCTACCGTGTGGACAAAAACAAGGGTATTTACCAAGCCATTTTGTCACCCTTCCATGCACATACCTACATAACAACACATAATACCAATCCAAGCATATACATTCAACCAAATCAGCCACAACCAACTCAGCAACACTCATTCATATACTACCATCTATCACATACATCCATCACATACTTATCAACTCAAGCTTGCAAATTCCCACATCCATGATAAGCATCATCATATATAAATATATTTAAACAATATTAGCCAATTTCAATGGTCATTTACAAAATGAATTATCAACCATCATAAGCCAACACATTTGGCCAAATCAATTATGACACATAACAAAATGACCAAGGCCCTATACATGCCATAACTCAAAAATTTAAATTTATCGGTACCCCAAATGATATGTTGATAGTGTGAGTGAATCTCCGACAGTCTTTGATCCTCGAGCTAGCTTGGTGGCACTATAAGACAAGTGAAAAGGAAAGGGAGTAAGCTTTAAAACTTAGTAAGTTCCTATGCAAATAATAGGCATTATAACACACATTTAACACATAATTAACATGATGTAAATTAACATAAATGTCATTATAAATCTCATAGTCAAATTTACTCAATCATAAACTTACTGAGGGTTCATCACATATCGAGCTCATTAAGCATTAGTCTTATGTACATACCTGTACCCAAATACAACATACCAAAGTCTTTCACAACTTTAACATTTCTATCGAACTACCTGTTGAACCACTTGGAATACTAAAGGATACTTGGGACATCTCGCATTAACTGTACCATACCAATGCCATATCCAAGATATGGCCTTACATGGGATCTCATATCGATGCCAATAGCCCAGATATCGTCTTACATGAAGTCTCATATTGATGCCATATCCCAGATATGGTCTTACACGAAATCTTAATAACCCTAATGTCATGACATTTGTATCCTAACTATTCCTAAGCTTCAACTGAGATTTTCTCGATTGTAGAAATTTTTCGATTACATTCAAGGATTCGAACATAATTCATACAATATTAAAGCATTTTAGAACATAAATAAATCAATGCATTATTTACGTACCTCGATACAAAAATAGTAGGAATGAGACCTAATCGTCAAATACTTTGTTTTTCCCCGATCTAGGTTTGAACCTCATTTCTCTTTATCTATAATAGTAAATTTAACTCATTTATTATTCACATTATTCAATTTAGTCCAAAATTTACATTATGGAAAAATTACATTTCTGCCCTCAAACTTTGACATATTTACATTTTTCCCCTATGCTCGAAAAATGAAATCTATTCAATTTCTTTTTTCCCAAGCCTAGCCGATCCTCTTTTATACTTATCGCAGTCCATAGTTTTCATTTAATCACACTTTCATAGTTTTCATTTAATCACACTTTTACACACATTTTATAATCTTTTTACAAATAGGTCCTTTTGATATTTTCATCAAAAACCACCTGGCAAAAGTTGTTTATCACACATGAAACATGCATAATCCACCATTAGACATCAAAATACACAAATACCCAACATAGGTCAAACCCTAGGCCTTGATTATTCTTTAAATTATTGGTAGAAATAGATAGATCAAGCTACAAGGATCTTAAAAACATGAAAATCATTAAAAACGGGGCTAGAATAGACTTACAATCGAGCTTGGAAGCTTGACAAACCCTAGCTATGTCTCTTTCTTGAAAATTTCAGCCAAGGGGTTGAAGGTGAGAAAAAATTGGTTTTTAATTTGATTATTAATTCATTTAATTAGCCAAATAACCAAAATGCCCTTAACTTAAAACATGAAAATTCTCTTACTCCATGTCATTTTCATCCACTAACTTAACCAATGGTCTAATTACCATCTAAGGACCTTCAATTTAAAATTTCATAGCAATTAGACACCTCTAGCATGTACAACTCAACTTTTTCACTTTTTACAATTTAGTCTTTTTGACTAAATTGAGTGCCCAAACGTCAAAATTTTCGAACAAAATTTTCACTAAATTATTCCGTGAAACTGTAGACCATTAAAATTTGATAAAAATGAACTTTTCTATGTAGGATTTGTGGTCCCGAAACCACTGTTCCGATTAGACCCAAAATTGAGCTGTTACAACTCTTCCCTCTTAGGGATTTTCATCCTCGAAAATCTTACCATAGAATATGTTTGGGTATTGTTTTCACATAGCTTCCTCAGGTTCCCACGTAGTCTCTTCCACACGGTGTCTTTGCCACAAAACTTTCACTAGGGATATACTTTTATTTCTCACCTGCTTAACTTCTCGAGCCAAAATCTTGATCAGTTCTTCACCATAAGTCATATTATGTCGAATCTCAACCTCTATCGGAGAAATCACATGTAACGGGTCTGATCGATAACGTCGCAACATAGACACATGAAACACATTATGGCTCCTTTCCAACTCTGTCGGTAAAGCTAACCGATATACCACTGGCCCATTCTTTCAATAACTTCATATGGCCCAATAAAATGTGGACTCAACTTGCCTTTACGGCCAAATCTTAGGATCTTCTTCCACAGATATACTTTCAAAAAGACTTTGTTACCGACCTAAAATTCGATCTCTTTTCTTTTCAAGTCTGCATACGACTTTTATTGATCTGGACTGGCTTTCAAGCAATCTCGGATTACCATTCATTTTTCTTTACTTTCCCTAACCATGTTAACCCCGTGAATCTATTTCTCACTGAGCTCGGTCCAATACAAAGGTGTTCGACACTTGCGACCATACAATTTTGTAACACCCTAGACCCGGGCTAGAAGTTAGGCCCTAATCCGAAATGTCACATTAAAGGCACCATTCAAAACAATTTTGCTAATTAAGAAATTAAGGCCCAAAAGCCCAAAATCTAATAGATTTATTAATTAAAGTTTAAAAAAAAACCCATTTTATTATTTTAAGCATTTAGTAAACCAAGTTTGAACATAAGAGCTTACATAGGTTTAACAATTAAATAAACATTTAATCTCAAAACCAAAATTAAATCTGAAGTCAAAATAGAGTACAAGGTCTTATTACGTCCACTGAAAATTAAGTAAATAAAACATGTATTTTGAAACAAATAAATGAAAACTCAAGTCTCTTGTAGTGTGGCCATCTCCGAGTCCTCTCCCATGTTGAGTCATCTATTCGGGATAACCTGAAACATTAAATTAAAGGGGTGTGAGTTTCGAAACTCAGTGTGCACAACCCTCATCGGTAAGAACATGCATCACAACAATCTGGCCAAAGCCCATTACAGTAAATGTGGCAATTGGGCCTTAGCCCAAAATAGCCTCGGTTGAGCCTTAACCCATGTCATATGTCACAGCAGATCATGTATGCAATGCGATGCAAGCCCAGCCCAACCTAATTTTCCATCTGCTACACACCACCCGTACTTGCCAATCACACCAATGGGGATTTCTACAATCAACCCTCATCGCTGCACACCATCGATGGTAGTCATGCTGTAGTTAGCTGCTCATCGATAGAATCATGACATAGTCACCAGAACAGATCATGGCAGAGCCATTACAATAGATCGTGGCAGAGCCACTACAACAGATCATGGTAGAGCCACTACAATAGATCATGGCAGAGCCACTATAACACTTCCCCTTTAATATCACAATCCCAACCCCATGCAAGCATAAGATACTAATGTATGGTTTCAATAGGTTTTGGTATGCATGAATAGGATGCTCATCACATATAACATGTCATCTCATCAGAACCATCTATTAATATAGATGAATCGTCCTTACCCTCCACGGGGATTTCAATAGCCATACCGAGTTTTCAGCATTCAACAAAATATACATAAATATATATGCTATCAAGACACTATAAATGGTGTGAGAAGTTACACACAATCACGCTAATCAACCCCAAAGGGTATAACAATAATTTTACCTACTGAGGGTATTTTAGTAATTTACCTACCAAGGGTAATTCGGTAATTCTACTCATAACTATCCATGTATGCAGTGCATCTCAAACATAATCAATCACACAATTAACATAGACAACATTAGTACTACCACGAGGGTACAACGGTCATTTTATTATTTAGGGGTAAAACGATAATTTTGTAAATTGGGGTATTTCGATAATTTTGCAAGGCAGGGGTATTTCGGTAATTTTGCAAACCAGGGGTATTTTGGTAATTTCACAAACTAGGGTTATTTTGATAATTTCACAAACTAGGATATTTCGATAATTTTACAAATTAGGGGTATTTCATAATTTTGCTAATCAGGGATATTTTGGCAATTTTGCAAACCAGATGTATTTTGGTAATTTCACAAGCTAGGGGTATTTCAGAAATTTCATTAATCGAGGGTATTTCAATAATTTCACAAACTGAGGGTATTTTGGTAATTTTGCAAATCAAGGGTATTTTGGTAATTTCGTAAATCGAGGGTATTTTAGTAATTTCAAAATTGGGGGTATTCGATCCCTTTCGGGTTTTAGCTATGAACTTTAGCCCATCAACAAGTCCTCGCGGCTAAAGTGAACAGACACTACGCACTAGGTAGGATTCTAGAAAAGAGGAGGTGGGCCACTAGGGCCGCTTAAGTACCAAGCTCTCCCTAGATCCAATCCTAGACATGCGTATGCTCATTGCCACACTCCAACCCAGCGACTTGTTTATGGACATGTTTAATTATTAGAAAGTCTTATGGAATTTAAGAGTTGTTCAAACTAGGCCTAAGGTCAATAAACCCTAGCATGCTTGCCTACGTCCCCATAAAGCTCATCAAACCCAAATTACATCATTACGGCCCATCAGGCCCAATCTCATCATATGGCCTATTAGGTCCAAAATAAATCCAATTCATGTATCATGCATGACTAATTCAACTCGTATAACCAACCAAACCATTTCATCAAACTTAGCCTTAGGGCCCACCGGGCCTATTTAGCCACTTTTAGATTTTCGGCATTGCTGATATCGTGTGTGTAGTGTTTGTACACACCTGGTAACCACGCGCGCTACAAACCCCTTAGTCATGAACCTACAATCGACATTACTAGTGATTAACCAAAGCTTTAACACGTACTTATCAAAAACTGAAACCTCACCGTACCCTTACTGTGTACCTCATGTTCTAATAGCCCTTCCTTCGCAACTATTGGCAATTATCCTCTAGATCTGCACCCAAACGCCCACCAAGGTATATTAACTCTCCTCATAGAATGCTCTATATATAGTTAGCTTATCACCTTCCTTCTTTGTATCTTTCCGATGTGGGATCCCTCCGTTAGTAGAGTTTAAATCCAACTCAAACTCTTCTCGTCCAATCCACAAAATAAATACTCCCTTGCTTGTCATGAGATTCGAACTCAAGCTCCCTTGCACCCTTAATGGCGCATTGCCACCAGACCCCTTACTTTCTTGTGTCTAAAATCATGCGCAACTAAATATAAGTCATATGGCAAAATTCTAGAGTCCATTTAAAAAAATCCAAAATACAAGAGCCAAGACTTGAACCTTGGACCTTCTTCCATCCTTTTAGCGTCACCCCCTTGCCTCTTATGTGACGCCACTTTGCCACCACACCACACACTCCACTTGTGTCATTTTTGTTCACATTTTATTCTTAAAGCCTACCTACTAACTCCTAGGGTTTTATTCACCTAAAACCAAAATTTCCCTAAAGCCAAAGTTTGAACTCAGGATTTCATAGAAGCCCCCTAACCTTCCAAAATCACTCAACTACTAGATCCAACTTGCATTAAAGCCATTCTCTTGTTCCCAAAAATTTTAAATGCTCCTATGCCTAAGGCCCATTGGGCCCAATTTCGGGATGTTACAAATCAACCCTCCTTAAAGAAATTTCATCTTCAAAATTTCCAACTAACTACTAAATGCACCACTCAAGTCACACCACTATGCTTTCGCTGTGCACTCTGATTTAAGAATTTTATGAGATTAGTACTTAATTCCACTTGTTTAGGGCACATGTCTTATGTAAGTAACAATAATTTCTTAGAGTTATTCGGCGATCGAGAATCCACTACAGGCTTAAGTTTTCTACGGGCTTCAGTCTCTAAAACCCTATTTTTAAGTAGCCCATTATCTATACAGTTTAATAATTCAAACAATAATAGAAAAACTTACTTGGCTTGATGTCGAGGGCTCGATGAACCACACTTCAAGAATCCTGCCAAACTTCTAAAAAAAACCCAAAATCTAAGGCCCATTCACAGCTCGAGCTTTACAACCTAGGCTCTGATACCATTAAATGTAATACCCCAAACCCGGCCAAGAAGTTAGGCCCTAATCTAAAATGTCATATCAAAGGCACCATTCAAAACGGTTTTGCTAATTAAGAAATTAAGGCCCAAAAGCCCAAAATCTAATAGACTTATTAATTAAAGTTTAAAAAAAACCCATTTTATTATTTTAAGCATTTAGTAAACCAAGTTTGAACATAAGAGCTTACTTAGGTTTAACAATTAAATAAACATTTAATCTCAAAATCCAAATTAAATTTGAAGTCAAAACGGAGTACGAGGTCTTATTACGTCCACTAAAAATTAAGTAAATAAAACATGTATTTTGCAACAAATAAATGAAAATTCAAGCCTCTTGCTGTGTGGCCATCTCCAAGTCCTCTCCCACGTCAAGTCTTCTATTCGGGATAACATGAAACATTAAGTTAAAGGGATGTGAGTTTCGAAACTCAGTGTGCACAACCCTCATCGGTAAGATCATGCATCCCAACAATCAGGGCTGAAGCCCATTACAGTAACGGTGGCAATTGGGCCTTAGCCCAAAATAGCCTCGGTTGAGCCTTAACCCATATCATATGTCACAGCAGATCATGTATGCAATGCAATGCAAACCCAGGCCAACCTAATTTTCCATCCTCTACACACCACTCGTTCCTGCCAATCACACCAATGGGGATTTCTACAATCAACCCTCACCGCTACACACCATCGATGGCAGTCAAGCTGCAGTTAGCTGCTCATCGTTAGAATCGTGACATAGTCACCAGAATAGATCGTGGCAGAGCCACTACAATAGATAGTGGCAGAGCCACTACAACAGATCATGGCAGAGCCACTACGACAGATCATGGCAGAGCCTCTACAACACTTCCCCTTTAATATCATAATCCCAACCCCATGCAAGCATAAGATACTGATGTATGGTTTCAATAGGTTTTGGCATGCATGAATAGGATGCTCATCACATATAACATGTCATCTCATCAGAGCCATCTATTAATATCACAGAAGTCACTAACCTGATGAATCGCCTTTAGCCTCTACGGGGATTTCAATAGCCATACCGAGTTTTCAACATTTAACAGAATATACATAAATATATATGTTATCAAGACATTATAGATGGGGTGAGAAGTTACACACAATCACGCTAATCAACCCTAAAGGGTATAACGATAATTTTACCTATTGAGGGTATTTTAGTAATTTACCTACTAAGGGTAATTCGATAATTCTACTCATAACTAATCCATGTATGCAGTGCATCTTGAACATAATCAATCATACAATTAACATAGACAACATTAGTACTACCACGAGGGTACAACGGTCATTTTATTATTTAGGGGTAAAACGATAATTTCACAAATCGGGGGTATTTCGGTAATTTCACAAGACAGGGGTATTTGGTAATTTTGTAAACTAGGGGTATTTTGGTAATTTCACAAACTGGGGGTATTTCGATAATTTCACAAACCATGGGTATTTCGATAATTTTACAAACCAGGGTATTTCGATAATTTTACTAACTAAGGGTATTTTGGTAATTTTGCAAACCAAGGGTATTTTGGTAGTTTCACAAACTAGGGGTATTTTAAAATTTTCATAAATCGAGGGTATTTCGATAATTTCACAAATTAGGGGTATTTCGGTAATTTCACAAATTGGGGTATTTCGGTAATTTCATAAATTAAGGGTATTTTAGAAATTTCGTAAATCGATGGTATTTTAGTAATTTCACAAATCGGGGGGTATTCGATCCCTTTGGGTTTTAGCTATGAACTTTGACCCATCAACAAGTCCTCCGACTAAAGTGAACAGACAGTACGCACGAGGTAGGATTCCAGAAAAGAGGAGGTGGGCCACTAGGGCCGCTTAAGTACCAAGCTCTCCCTAGATCCAATCCTAGACATGCGTATGCTCGTTGCCATACTCCAACCCAGCGACTTGTTTACGGACATGTTTAATTATTAGAAAGTCTTATGGAATTTAAGAGTTGTTCAAACTAGGCCTAAGGTCCATAAACCCTAGCATACTTACCTACGTCCCCATAAAGCTCATCAAACCCAAACTATATCATTACGGCCCATCAGGCCCAAGTCTCATCATATGGCCTATTAGGCCCAAAACAAATCCAATTCATGTATCATGCATGACTAATTCAACTCGTATAACCAACCAAACCATTTCATCAAACTTAGCCTCAAGGCCCACCGGGCCCATTTAGCCACTTTGACTTTTTGACATTGCTGATATAGTGTGTGTAGTGTTCATACACACCTGGTAACCACGCGCACTGCAAACCCCTTAGTCACGAACCTACAATCGATATTACTAGCGATTAACCAAAGCTTTAACACATACTTATCAGAAACTAAAACCTCATCGTACCCTTATCGTGTACCTCACGTTCTAGTAGCCCTAACGCCCACCAAGGTATATTAACTCTCCTCATAGAATGCTCTATATATAGCTAGCTTATCACCTTCCTTCTTTGTATCTTTCCGATGTGGGATCCCTCCGTTAGCAGAGTTTAAATCCAACTCAAACTCTTCTCGTCCAATCCGTAAAATAAATACTCCCTTGCTTGTCATGAGATTCGAACTCAAGCTCCCTTGCACCCTTAATGACGCCTTGCCACTAGACCACTTACTTTCTTGTGTCTAAAATCATGCACAACAAAATATAAGTCCTATGGCAAAATTTTAGAGTCCATTTAAAAAGAAATCCAAAATGCAAGAGCCAAGACTTGAACCTTGGACCTCCTTCCTTCCTTTTGGCGTCACCCCCTTGCCTCTTATGTGGTGCCACTTTGCCACTACACCACACACTCCACTTGTGTCATTTTTCTCCACATTTTATTCTTAAAGCCTACCTACAAACTCCCAGGGTTTTATTCACCTAAAACCAAAATTTCCATAAAGCTAAAGTTTGAACCCGGGACTTCATAGAAGCTCCCTAACCTTCCAAAATCACTCACCTACTAGATCCAACTTACATTAAAGACATTCTCTTGTTCCCTAAAATTTTAAATGCTCCTACGCGTAAGGCCCATTGGGCCCAATTCTTCTAGGCCCAATTTCGGGATGTTACAATGCCTCGTAAGGCGCCATCTTTATACTCAACTAAAAATTGTTGTTATATGCAAATTCGATCAATGGTAGATATTTCTCCCAACTACCTTCAAAATTATAGAACACAACATCAGAGCATATCTTCAAGAATCTGAATCATTATTTCAAATTGACCATCGGTTTGCGGATGAAATGCGATACTAAAATTTAACTGCGTACCCGGAGCCTCTTGTAACTTTTTCCAAAATCACAAAGTAACCTCAGATCTTTATCCGAAATAGTAGAAATAGGCACCCCATGCAATCTCATAATCTCAGAAATGTACATTTCACCTAACTTATCTAGTGAGTAGTCAGTATGTACCAGTATAAAATTAGTTGGTTTCATCAATCTGTCAACTACAACCTATATGGCATCTTTCTTTTTCAGAGTCAAAGGCAATCCCACTACAAAATCCATTGTAATCCTGTCTCATTTCCATTCGGGTACCATCACTAGTTGAAGTAAACCCGAAGGCACTTAGTGTTGAGCTTTTACTTGTTGACAAATCAAACATCTTGAAACAAACTTTGAAATATCTCGTTTCGTACCTGACCACCAGTACAATGTCTTCAAATCATTATACAATTTCATACTACATGGATGCACTGACAAGAAACCATTATGTGCCTCATGGAGAATTTTCAGAATAATTTCATCTTTTTTGGTCCACATATTCTACCTCGAAACATCAAACAACCATCGAATCATGTATGAAAATCTAAATCACTGCCCGATTCACACTAAGCTCTCTTAGCTTACAAATCTATCACATTTTGAGCTTCACAAATTTGTTGAAGGAACAACGGTCTAGCTCTCAACTCGGCTAGAATCGAACCATTACTGGACAAATTCAATCGTGTATTCATCGCTCTTAAAGCAAACAAAGATTTCCTACTCAAGGCGTCGACGACCATATTCGCTTTACCCGGGTGATAGTCAATCACCAACTCATAGTCTTTCAGTAACTCAAGCCATGTTCGTTTCCGTAGGTTTAAATCTTTTTGAGTCATCAAGTACTTCACGCTCTTATGATCAGTAAAAACATGACATATCTCACCGTATAGATGATATCTCCAAATTTTCAAGGCAAACATAATAGCAGCTAGTTCCAAATCACGTGTCGGATAATTCTTCTCGTGTGGTTTCAACTATCTTGAGGCATAAGCTATCACTTTGCCTCCTATATCAACATACATTCGAATCCATACAGTGACGCATCACTATAAATTATGAATTCTTTTCCGGTTCAGGTTGTACTAAAATCGGTGCCTCAATTAATAATGCCTTCAATTTCTCACAACTTTGCTGGCATTTTTGGACCATTCAAATTAACATCTTTTTGCAACAACTTGGTCATTGGAGTAGCAATCATTGAAAGTCCTTTAACAAAACATCGGTAATAATCAACTAAGCCCAAAAAGCTTCTATCTTCAGATACATGTGGCGGTTTCCAATCAACAATTGCCAAAATCTTAATTGGATCAACCCGAATACCATCACCTGAGACAATATGTCCTAAAAATCTGACTTCTTGGAGCCAAAACTCACTTTTAGTGAACATAGCATACAACTTCTTATCTCTCAAAGTCTGCAAAACAGTTC
Organism: Gossypium rotundifolium; assembly: GCA_025506655.1. Taxonomy (NCBI): domain Eukaryota; kingdom Viridiplantae; phylum Streptophyta; class Magnoliopsida; order Malvales; family Malvaceae; genus Gossypium; species Gossypium rotundifolium. The sequence goes on from CP106723.1 coordinate 79,754,584, forward strand.
TCAAGTGTTCAACATGCTCGGACTCATCACGAGAATATATCAAAATATCATCAACCCTCGATAACAGATACTTGTTCTTAATGGTTACCTTATCGAGCTATCGGTAATCTATACAAAGTCTCATAGACATGTCTTTCTTCTTTACGAACAATACTGGAGCACCCTAGGGAGAATAACTTGGTCTCACAAAACCCTTATTTGTAAACTCTTGCAACTGAGTCTTTAACTCTTTCAATTCGGTCAGAGCCATTATATATAGAGCAATAGATATCGACGAGGTCCCTAGTACCAAGTCAATACTAAACTCAACTTCTCTAACTGGTGGTAACCTAGGAAATTCTTCCGAGAACACACCCAGATATTCACAAACTATCGGCAATGATTCAATTTTCAATTCAGACTCTTTTGTATTCAACACATAAGCAAGATAAGCTTCGCATCCTTTCCTTACATATCTTTGAGCAGACATTGAAGAAATTACAATGGGTAACTCACCCGGTTCAACCGAATCAATCCGAAGAATTTCACCATTTTCACATTTCAATTCAATAATCTTTCTTTTATAATTCACTACGGCATCATGCAATGTCAACCAATCCATGCCCAAAATAACATCAAATTCATCAAATGGCAACAACATTAAATCCACAAGAAAATAGTGACCTCGAATCCTTAATGGACAATTCTTGCAAATTCTGTCAACTAGTACATGTTTGTCTAAGGGGTTTGACACTCTAATCACAAACTCAATAAATTCAATAGACAAGTTCTTACTAGTTACCAATTTTACAAAAACATAAGAATGAGTCGATCCAGTATCAATAAATGCAACAAAATTAGTATTATAGAGAGAAAAAGTACCAGTGATAACATCGGGAGATGTCACTTCTTCACGAGCACGGATGGCATAGGCTCTAACAGGTGCTCGGGCTTCAAATCTCACAGTTGTATCTTTCATCACACCTTTACTACTAGCTCCACTTCCAGTGTTTCTCGGTGGCCTACCCCTATTAGTAGTATTACTCGGCATCGCACTCTGAAATTTTTCTTTTTCAACCATTTCAGGGCAATCTCGGATAAAATGCTCTTAAGAACCGCACTTGAAACAAGCCTGGTCATTCACCCTACACTCATTGGGATGTCTTCTTCTACAATGTTAACATTCAGGTATGTTAGACCTCACATTACCCACACTTGCCATTGAAGTAGCCTGAGACTTAAAACTCGAATGTTGCTTCCCACGATCTTGGTATGAATACCTCGTTGAAACATTCGAACGGCAATACATTTCTTTAGATTTCTTTAACTGAGAGAGAAATGACTTACTCATAGGTATTTTCCTAGAGTCCCTAGCTTCAAGATCAGCTTTCCTCTTCTCTTTATTCAACTCTTCAGCCTTAAAAGCCCATTCAACCAACACAACAAATTCTTTTAGCTCTAAGATCCCAACTAACACATGAATATCCTCATTCAAACCATCCTCGAATCTCTTGTACATAATAGCCTCGATGGAAACACTCCCGAGCATATTTACTAAGTCTGACGAATTCTTATTCATATTTGGTACCGACATATGGCCTTGCTTCAGCTCAAGAAATTCCTTACGTTTTTGATCGATGAACCGGTGACTAATATATTTCTTCCAGAACTCCTATTGAAAGAACTCTTATGTAACCCTCTCTCTTGGTACCACCGATACTAGTGTATTCCACTAGTGATATGTAGAATCCCTCAGAAGTGAGATGACACTTTAAACAGTCATCTGGTGTGCAAAATAACTCATCAAGTACCCTGATGGAGTTTTTGAGCCATAACTCGGCTCTCTCGGGATCATCATCCACATTAGTTCTAAAATCTTCAGCCTCATGCTTTCGAATCTTATCAACCGAAGGCTTATTCATTCTTACAAAATCAATACATTGTGGAGCAATGGGAGCTGGTCGAGGAATAGATGGGGGTGGAAGATGTTGGGCATTCGAATTTGTTCGAACAAATTTCATATACCATTCATTCATCATGTGGAGAAATGCTTCCATATCCTCTTCTCCTTGACCAACCATAGTGGGTCAACTATCAGATGGCGCTACCCCTTGAGCGGGAGCCGACGCATTACTTTCAATGTCATCAGCCACAGCTCATTCTAGATCCATTACTATACGAAAACACAATTTAAAATTGTTAGGAGTCATCACACTATCACAGTTCATTTATGGCATGTATAGCTAAACTTACACACACTACGTTAGTCTGAGAATTGATTAACTATAGCTCTGATACCACTAAATGTAATACCTTTTACCCGTATTCAACATCAGAACAGGGTACGAAGCATTACCGAACATAAACACAAGCAAACATATAAAATCGAGACATAAATTTCCATTCAGGTTTAAAACCTTTCACATACACTCATATCGTCTCTATCACGAGCCTACGAGGCCCAAAATATTTATCAAAAATGGTTCAGGACTAAACCAAGAACTTTGGAAACTTTTGGGAAACTTAAAAATTTTTATGTAAAAGGGGTCACACGCCTGTGTGAACTTAAGACACGTCCGTGCTTCATGCCGCGTTCAAATTAGGGAGCCTACTATTTATGAATTCATCATCAAATTGAGGTCACATGGCCAAGTCAGACGCCCGTGCGATCGATTAAATTTTCATAATTTTTCATAAAATAGGTGCCGACTTCACAAGGCCAAGGCACACACCGTGTTCGAGGTCGTGCCGTCTACACGGCTGAGACACACGCACGTGTCTCTACCCATGTGCTCATTACTGAGTATTCTATTTTGCAACAATTAAGGTGCATGGGACACATGACCAGAACACACGCCTATGGGGCAAGTCATGTGTCATACATGGACTAGACACATGCCCATGTGTCTACCCGTGTGGACAAAAACAAGGGTATTTACCAAGCCATTTTGTCACCCTTCCATACACATACCTACACAACAACACACAATACCAATCCAAGCATATACATTTAACCAAATCGGCCACAACCAAGGCAGCAACACTCATTCATATACTACCATCTATCATATACAACCATCACATACTTATCAACTCAAGCATGCAAATTCCCACATCCATTATAAGCATCATCATATATAAATATATTTAAACAATATTAGCCAATTTCAATGGCTATTTACAAAATGAATTATCAACCATCACAAGCCAACACATTTGGCCAAATCAATTATGACACATAATAACATGACCATGTCCCTATACATGCCATAAATCAAAATGTTAAATTCATCAGTACCCAAAATGATATGCTGATAGTATGAGTGAATCTCCGACAATCTCCGATCCTCGAGCTAGCTTGGTTACACTATAAGACATGGGAAAAGAAAGGAGAGTAAGCTTTAAAGCTTAGTAAGTTTCTATGCAAATAATAGGCATTATAACACACATTTAACACATAATTAACATGAAGTAAATTAACATAAATGTCATTATAAATCTCATAGTCAAACTTACTCAATCACAAACTTACCGAGGGTTCATCACACATCGAATTCATTAAGAATGAGCCTTATGTACATACTTGTACCCAAGTGCAACATACCAAAGTCTTTCACAACTTTAATATTTCTGTCGAACTACCCGTTGAACCACTTGGAATACTAAAAGATACTCGGGACATCTCGCATTCACAGTACCATACCAATGCAATATCCAAGATATGGTCTTACATGGGATCTCATATCGATGCAAATAGCCCAACTATAGTCTTAAACGAAGTCTCATATCAATGCCATATCCTAGATATGGTCTTACATGAAATCTCAATAACCCTAATGTCATGACATTTGTATCCTAACTATTTCTAATGTTCAACAGGGATTTTCTCGCTTGTCAAACTTTTTCGATTACGTTCAATGAGTCGAACATAATGCATGACATAATTAAATCATGACCTTTATTAACATATGAGTTATGAAATGCATGACATAATTAAATATTGAACACTTAATGCAAGTCATAATTAAAATATTTAGATTAATAATGCAAGACATTAATTTAAAGATGCAAACATAAACGAAAATAAAATGAATTAAAATCCCTGATTAATTAAAACCAATCAAAATGTTTCATCCAACTCTTGGATTAAAATTGACTTGGTCTTGGCCCAATCAGAACATGATTAATTTGGACTTGTTCTCAACATCCACACATAGGCCCTTTGAACTTTTCTTTGACCCACTTGGTTTGGCCCTCCATAGTTGACCCAATTGGTAAACACAAAGGATCAATCTTTGTTTTGACCATCTCAAGAAACTGTGGCTTATGGAAATTTGGCCCGACATCAACTTGTTTCACCTTGACAAGAATTGATTCAACCTTAATGTGCAGAATCACATCATATTGAATTAAAAGTTATTAGATTATCAGTCAGATCATGTCTTAAATCAACCCATATCACAACTTATTTTGATGGATGAAATCTTCTAAGTCATCCCGTGGAATCCCAGACAACCTGTAACACCCAAAACCCATCTAGAAGTTATGACCTGATCTAGCATGCCATATCAAGTGTTGTTTGAAAACTTTGTGTTCATTGGAAAACTCGTCAACACTTTCTACCGTTTAAAATCCCAATTTTCATTGCTTATTAACAAAACAAGTTTTGTTCAAAAGCATTCCATTGCAAAAATATTTTTATAAGTTTATTATTTTATTTTTAAGCCTTATGCATTATGTAAGTGCAGGTTAAGCAGATATGTAAAACGTGATATCTTGAAAATAGTAGTTATTATTTTAAAAATCTGTATTTAATAAACTAGCAGTTGTAATGAAAAGAAGTACCAAACAAAAGTTAAAAAGAAAAACCAATGGCTACAAAAATTATTAACCCAAAAATTAAAATAAGATAAACTAAAATAAAGTAGCGAAATTTAACCCAATAATTTATTGGACGTGTGGCCACCCTCGAGTCCCTCGCAGCTCCAAATCCTCTAAGGCTGGGGATAACCTGCACAATTAAAGTGAACGGGTGAGTTATGGGAACTCAGTGTGTAATCCCCTTATTACTATCATAGTTTGGGCCCAAGACTATACAGTATCACTCTGGGCCTAAGCCCTATTCAGTAACAGTCTAGGCTGAAGCCCTATTCAGTAATAGTCGGGCGAATCCCTATTTAGTAACAGTCAGGCCGGAGCCCTATGATATGCAAAACAAATATGTACCTAACCCAATCCAACCAACACACCACCCGTACCAACCAACATACCTATAGGGACCAAGTCAACCCACCCGACCAACACACCAATAATGAAAACTCGCTCCTAATAACAGTATACGTGGTGAGCCACTAAATCAGTATAACGTGGTAGAGCCACAAGTACAGTGCTTCCTCCAAATCCATAGCCCAACCCATGCAGTATGCTATGTCATAATCAAATCATATAAGCAGTGCATCAACATCAACATCAATCATATAATTACTACTCATACATCAATGATCCTACCACTAAGGGTAAAACGGTCATTTGGGGGTAAAATAGTAATGTCACCCGCGGCGGTATTTCGATAATTTTACCCATCAAGGTAATTCGGTAATTTACCCACCTAGGGTAATTCAGAAATTTACTCATCTACGGCCTTTTCAGAGGCCAACTATCGCCTCGAGCGACACAGGTTCCATTTCTGGTCAAAATAGTACAATTGGGCCAAAAATTTGATTTCGACCCAAATGGGCCCACATGCTCGTGTGGCCAAAACAACCCATTTTCGGTCTCGGATCTGCGGACTTCATAGCTACATCAATCTTCTAGCACTTACCATAGGTTTCGCCCCTGTGGGCCCTTTAACCCATTGGGCCCACTTAGGCCACTTCGACTCTACAAGGCCCATTACAGCCTCAGTTTCGCGAGAGAGTTTGAGACACTCCCAACAGTCTATCGCCAACACTATTGACTCGGTTTAACTCTATGAGCGCTCGCACGCCTGAGAGCTCTCAGTTGCCGATACTCTAGCTTTTTGGTATTTCGGCTTTTAGCCGATTCACAGTACATCGCATATCAGAATAAGCAGTGGTGAGATTACACACCTTTATGGGTTGCGGTTCTTCGAGACACCTTCTGAGGCACCTAAAATAATAATGGACCATTAGCTAGTCTTTACCCTTGGTAAACCAAAATATATAAATACTTTACCTACTAACTATACTTATCGAAGAACGACAGACTCCTTACTATGAGAGAGTATTCAGGTTACACCTCTAGATTAAGGACTGAGTCTCTAACGAAAAAGAATATGTTAGAAACGTTGCTCCAAGGCAACAAGAGAAGTGGCCTTTCGGCCCCAAAGAACTCAAAATGAAAAAGAGAGAAGACCACCCATATTCGGCCATAGCCACCACTTACCACGAGTAGAAGAGACTCAGAAACTGTTTGGAATGAAAAGTAATGAGTAATCGCCCTTAAAGATTCGGCCTACCTAAACGAATCAAGGCTTAAAGTTGGCTAGTTTCGTCAGGTACAGAAAAGATTGAGATGAAAGAATAGTTATGAGTTTGGCCACAAAAGAATTGAAAAAAGAAAAAGATTTTGGTAGAAAAAAGGCAGCAATTGCAAGATAATGATGGAAAATAAGAAAATAAGGTGGGAGGGGAGAGGTTGAACCGTTCAACAATGGTCAAAAAGTGAAGAAAGAAAAAAGAAGAACAAATTAAATAAAAGATTGAGGAAATAAATGATTTCTGTAGGGGTCAAAAGATGAGAAAGAACAAACCAAAGTAACTCGAAATGTCACCCCAAAAAGAAAACCGAAAGGAACACTTCAAAAACAAAGAGAGGTTTCGGTTTCTACACTTACTCAAAATGGCCGAAAATGCTACCAATGACCCCTCTCCAGCCAAAATTATCACTTAGCTAGACTCCGACTTTTGACCAACACACCCACACACATCACCTCTATGATTTTCTCCACCATTTCCACCCTGAATCACTTCTAGCCTCCCATTCAAATTTGTTGACCAAGTCTTCAACCATCCTTGTAGAGTTTGATCCCAACTCTACCTCTTGCTCTCCCAAGTCACAAAATAAAAGCCTCTAGTTGCAATATGTGGGATTCAAACCCCCTCCTTTCATGCCTTCCTAATGACGCCACAACCACCTTGCCACAGGCTCAATTTGAGTTAGTTAAACACACACAAATTTACTTAAGTCCAACCTCAACTAGCCCTCTCCTCTTAAGGGCCAAAAAACTAAAATTTTTCCAAGGCTCAAACTCAAACCCAGGCCTTCCTAGAACCCCCAAATACACTCAAATAACCAGTTGAGCAAGCACAACATGAAATTATACAAAAACTTACAACCCCTACTTTTTGGGACATTACAACTTTACCCCCTTAAAGAAATTTTGGCCTCGAAATTTACCTGATTAGAAAAGGTGAGGGTATAGCTGACGTATCGCCTCTCCAGGCTCCTACGTGGCTTTCTCTAAACCGTGATTACGCCACAACACTTTGACTAATGGAACAGATTTCCTTCTTAGCACCTTGACATCCCTATCTAGAATTTGCACTGGTTCTTCCTCAAAAGTCAGATTAGGTCTTACCTCGATCTCCTCCACTGGCACTATATGAGAAGGATCAGAATGGTATCGCCTCAGCATCGAAACATGGAATACATTATGTATACGATCTAACTCAGGAGGCAGTTCTAGCTGAGAGGTGACCGGTCCCACACGCTTTAATATCCGGTAAGGTCCGATAAATCTAGGGCTCAGCTTGCTTTTCGCCCAAATCTCAGAATCTTCTTCCACGGTGAGACCTTTTAAAAAACATAATCTTTCATTGTGAACTCAATCTCTTTACGCTTCAAATCAGCATATGACTTTTAACCGATTATGAATTAATTTCACTTTCTCCTCGATTTCAGAGATTAGTTCTGGACCCAACAATCGCCGCTCACCTAATTCTATCCAACAAGTAGGGGTACGACACCTACGACCATATAACACATCATGCGGTGCCATCTGAATACTGGATTAGTAGCTGTTGTTATAAGCAAATTGTGCTAATAGTAGATAGTCTTCCCAACTGCCTTTAAAATCAATCACTCAGCTTCTTAACATGTCTTCCAAAATCTGAATTACCCTCTCCGACTGACCATTAATCTGATAATGAAATGCCATGCTGAAATCCAACCTCGTACCCAAAGCTTCTATAATACTCTCCAGAATCGAGATGTGAATCTAGGATCCCTATTCGGAATGATAGACACTGGTACCCGATGTAATCTTACAATTTCGGCCACATACAACTTTGCCAACTTCTGTAATAACTAATAGGTGCGAACTGGTATAAAGTTGGCAGATTTAGTCAGTCGATTGACAGTTACCCATATCGAATCCTTCTTAGTAGGCGTCAGGGTAGTCCACTAACAAAATCCATAGTTACCCTCTACCACTTCCAAAGTGGAATTTTCACAGGTTGCAGCAATCTGGAAGGCAGTTGATGCTCAGCCTTCACTTGCTGGCATGTCAAACACTTATTTTCAAAATCGATAACCTCATGCTTAAGTCTTGACCACCAGTATAGTTCACACAAATCTCGGTATAACCTATTTCCACTAGGGTGCATAGCGTATGGGCTACTATGCTCCTTCCATAGAATAGACTGTCTTAACTCAGAATCCCTCTATACACAGACTCTCCCTTTCCTATTCAGCCCAAAATCTACAGTCTCTCCCTTCTTTACCTGCTAGAAACTAGGAACCAATGTCTCATCCAACATCTGCTTCTCTTTAATTTGAATTATCCACATTGGTTTCACCTGAAGCTTTGCTAACGAACTACCATCCTCAAACAGGTTGAGGTGAACGAACATTGCTTTTAATCAGATAAAACCTTACGGCTTAATGCATCCGCTACTATGTTAGATCTTCCCGAATGATACTCGAGCAAGTAGTCATAATCCTTCAGCAACTCTATCCATCTTCGTTGTCTAAGATTCAACTCCTTCTAAGTAAGGAGGTACTTAAAACTTTTATAGTCGGTATAGATGATCGAATTCTCCCCGTACAAGTAATGTCTCCAAATTTTTAGCATGAATACCACCGCAGCTAACTCCAAGTAATGAGTGGGGTGATTTACCTCGTGTGGCCTAAGCTGACGAGACGCATACACCACCACCTTCTCCTCTTGATTAGCACACACCCCAAACCCGTGTACGACGCATCACAATAGACAACGAATTCCTTTCCAGTCTCTGGCTGAATTAATACTGGGGCTTTAGTTAGAATTTTTTTCAGTTTCTCAAAACTTTCCTGTTATTTATCGATCCAAACAAACGATACTCCCTTACGCCATAACTTAGTTAGGGGTGCAATAATCAGCGAAAACCCCTCAACAAACCATCTGTAATACTCGACCAAACCCAAAAAGCTTTAAATCTCAAAGACTTAATTCGGTGGTTTCCAATCCGATACGGCCTAAATTTTCTGAGGATCAACCCTAATCCCCTCGACAGACACGACATGACCCAAGAATGTCACCTCTTGCAACCAAAACTCGCACTTGCTGAATTTGGCATAAAGCTACTTTTCTTTCGATATCTATAGAATAATCCAGAGATGTGAACCATGCTCCTCCTCGATTCTTGAATACACTAGAATATCATCTATAAATATCACCATGAACCGGTCTAAGTAGGGTTGGAAGACCCAGTTCATCATATCCATGAAAGCAACTGGTGCATTCGTCAACTCAAACGGCATGACCAAAAACTCGTAATGTCCATAACGAGTCCAAAATGTAATCTTGTACACATCTGCCTCCTTAACCCTTAACTAATGATATCCCGATCTAAGATCTATCTTGGAGAAAATCGCAGCTCCTCGCAGCTGATCAAATAGATCGTCTATTCTTGGTAAAGGGCACTTGTTCTTAATCGTCAATTTGTTCAATTGACGATAATCAATACACAGCGCATTGGCCCATCCTTCTTCTTTACAAACAATACCGGTGCTCCCCATGGAGACACTCGGTCAAATGAATCCACAATCCAGTAGCTCTTGGATCTGAGCCTTTAATTCTACCAGCTCCTTCGGTACCATCCTATAAGGGCCAATAGGACGGAGTCATTCTCGGTAAGAGCTCAATACCAAATTCGACCTCACCATTTGGAGGCAACCCTAGAAGCTCTTCAAGAAATACATCTGAAAACTCTTTTATTGTCCTGACATCCCCAACAGACAAACCCTTAACATCAGATGTGCTGACATATGCTAGAAACGACTTGCAACCCTTGCGAACCAGTTTCGGCTCTTAAAGTTGAGATTACATTGGATAAATAATCCATTCGCTCCCCTAGTACAACCACCTCCTCAACCTCCAAGATTTCAATACCATACGCTTAGCAGCGCAATCTAAATTCACACGGTGTTTTAATAACCAATCCATGCCCAAAATGAGATCAAACTCGCCAAATGGCAGTTCCATCAAATCCGTCGGAAAGACAACCCCTTGGACCTCTAAGGGCACATCTCTAAACAGTTTATTCACTCTAATCGATTATCCTAGTGGACTAACCACGGACGGTTCCCTCTCAGCAAGTTCAAACTGTATGCCCAATGTTCTCGACTCAGTACATGCAACATACGAATGCTTAGATCCAATATCAATTAAAGCTGTAAATAGTACGTCATGAATGAGGAACATACCAGTTATGACGTCAGGTGCATCACCATCCTCTCGACGCCGAGCAGCATAAACCAACCCTAGTTGCCTTGCCTCTGTATTACCAGCACCTCTGCCCGATGCTCCACGACCTCGTCCTAACCCATTTCCACCTCTGAGTGGACCACAAGCCTCTCGGTGGCTGCTGACCACCTCTCCCTGGTTGCACATAGTCCCTGACCTATCGCTTGCATCTAGATGGGTCTCTGAGTACAGTCTATAACTTGATAATCCCTAGAACTACATCTAAACACAACCCAATTATTTTCAAGCACTCTCCCAAATGAGATCTCCCACACTCAGCGCAAGGCTATGGGTCTGACCACAACATTAGAAACCCTAACTTGGCTAGCCCATCAAGCCTAGGCCTCTTTCTAAGCCCAGCAGAAGAATTTGAAGGCCCAAAATTCCTCTTACCTCTGCCCCTATCCTGTTCACGGTTCTGACGCTTTGAGCGGTTCACATCCTCAGCAATCTTAGCCTTCTCAACTAGGACAGAAAAGTCTCTTTCCCTCTATGGGGCTATCAGTACCCGTAACTTATCCTGAAGACCATCCTCAAACCGCACGTAGCGCTTATACTCAATCGCAACTATGCCCGAGCATACCAGTTTAATCGCAGAAACTTTACCTCATACTCCACTACCGACTTAATTCCCTGAACCAAACTCAAAAATTCCTTTCTCTGGGTCAGTCGTGACTATGCCCCAAGCATACTGGTTTAACTGCAAAAACTCTACCTTCATACTCCGCTACCGACTTAATTCCCTAAACCAAACTCAAAAATTTCTTTCTCCGGGCATCCACATAACTTGCCCGTCATATTTCCCTTGGAAGGTCGCCTTAATGAAATCCCATGTCACACGGTCGGCCTGCGTGCCTTCCCTCACCGTAAGCCACCATTGATATGCCTCATATGGCAGCAAAGACACTGCTCCCTTTAGCTTTTACTCCACCGTGCATTTAAGGTCATCCATGATTCGCTCAGCCGCCTCTAACCAATATTTCACTACGTTCGAGGCTATACCAGATATGCCCTAAAATTTCTACCCCGTTTGACCGAGTCGCTCAAAATTGACCCTCGGGCCACTAACCCAGTACTTACTTTAGCTACCCTTTCCAAAACCCGTAGTAATGCTTGGGACAGAGCATCATCCCCTCCGGCTCGGTCATGATACCCCGTTTCAGTCACTGGTGATGTCGGCACTTCCCTTTCAAGCATATGTCTTGATGCTGAGGACCCAGCCCCAGCACCTCGGCCTCTACCATGGCCACGTGTACCCCTTCCGCGACCTCTTGTGCTCATATCGATGTAGCATATTTTCTGATTAAAAAGTTTTATGAATCAGCTTATAGTTCTGATCCTTATTAACAAGTATTTTATGAAAAGTAGTAATTAGGGTTATTCTCGCAGATCGCATATACTACAGTTGCAATCTCCTATAGTCTCGATTTTTACAACTAAGGAGTTTTAGTATACTACTACTATCCCTAGTAGTTTCTTGGTACAGTCATATCATCATATCACAAAGTATAGTGTTAGGAAACTAACGGATTTGGTGCTGGAGACTAGATGTACCACACTCTCAGTAACACTACCACTACTTTCTAAACTAAAATTTAAACAGATTTAGAAAAATTCTCAAATCCAATCTCGCAGCTGAGTTTTACAACCTAGCTCTGATACCACTAAATGTAACACCCCAAATCCGGCCTAAAATTTATGATCGAATCTAGTGTGTCACATCAAGTGTTGTTTCAAAACTTTGTGTTCATTGCAAAACTCATCAACACTTTCTACCGTTTAAAATCTCGATTTTCTTTGCTTATTAACAAAACAAGTTTTGTTCAAAATCATTCCCTTGCAAAAATATTTTTATAAATTTATTATTTTGTTTTAAACCTTGTATGTTACGGAAGTCTGGGTTAAATAGTTGCGAAAATGTGATATCTTGAAAACAGTAGTTATTGTTTTAAAAATTCGTATTTAATAAACTAGCAGCTGTAATGAAAAGAAGTACCAAACAGAAGTTAAAAAGAAAACCCAATGACCTTATTCCAAAAATTATTAACCCAAAAATTAAAATAAGATAAACTAAAATAAAGTAGCCAAATTTAACCCAATTATTTATTGGACGTGTGGCCACCTCCGAATCCCTCGCAGCTCCAAATCCTCTAAGGCTGGGGATTACCTGCACAGTTAAAGCGAACGGGTGAGTTACGAGAACTCAGTGTGTAATCCCCTTGTTACAATCACAGTTTGGGCCCAAGACCATATAGTATCACTCTAGGGCTAAGCCCTATTAAGTAACGGTCTGGGCCAAAGCCCTATTCAGTAACAGTCTGGGCCGGAGCGCTATGATATGCAAAACAAATATTTACCCAACCCAGTCCAACCAACACACCACCTGTACCAACCAATACACTTGTGGCGACCAAGTCAACCCACCCGACCAACACACCAATAACGTAGAATCACTGCTAATAACAATATACATGGATGAGCCACTAAATTAATATAACGTGGCAAAAGCCACTAAATTAGTATAACGTGGCAGAGCCACCAGTACAGTGCTTCCTCCAAATCCATAGCCCAACCCGTGCAGTATGCCATGTCATAATTAAATCATGTAAGTAGTGCATCACCATCAACACCAATCATACAATTACTACTCATACATCAATGATCCTACACTAAGGGTAAAATGGTCATTTGAAGGTAAAATAGTAATTTTGCTCCTCGGGGGTATTTAGGTAATTTTACCTACCAAGGTAATTCGACAATTTACCCATTAAGGGTAATTCGATAATTTACTCATCTACGACCTTTTCAGAGGCCAACTGTCAATTTGAGTGATATAGGTTACATTTTTGTCAAAACGATGCAATTGGGCCAAAAATTTGATTTCGGCCCAAACGGGCCCACATGCTCGTGTAGGCCAAACAACCCATTTTGATCTCGAATCTGCAAACTTCACAGCCGCATCAATCTTCCAGCACTTACCACAAATTTTTCCCTTGTGGGCCCATTATCCCATTGGGCCCACTTAGGCCACTTCAGCTCTACAAGGCCCATTACGACCTTAGTTCGCGAGAGAGTTCGAGACACTCCCAATAGTCTATCGCCAACACTATTGACTCGGTTTAACTCTATGAGTGCTCACACGCTCAAGAGCTCTCAATTTTGATACTCTATCTTTTCGGTATTTTGACTTTTAGCTGATTCACAGTACATCGCACATCAAAATAAGCAATGGTGTGAGATTACACACCTTTTATGGGTTGCAGTTTGAGACACCTTCCGAGGCACCTAAAATAATAATGGACCATTAGCTAGTCTTCACCCTTGGTAAACCAAAATATATAAATACTTTACCTACTAACTGTACTTACGGAGAATGATAGACTCCTTGCTATGGGAAAGTATTCGGCTTACACCTCTAGATTAAGGCACCGAGTCCCTAACGAAAAAGAATATGTTAGAAACGTTGCTCCAAGGCAACAAGAGAAATAGCCTTTCAGCCCCAAAGAACTCAAAACGATAAAGAGAGGAAACCACCCATATCCAGCCATAGCCACCACTTACCATGAGTAAGAGAGACTCAGAAACTGTTTAGAATGAAAAGCAAAGAATAATCAGCCCTCAAAGATTCGGCCTACCTAAATGAATCAAGGCTTAAAGTTAGCTAGTTTTGTCAAGTACAAAAAGATTGAGATGAAAGAATAGTTATGAGTTCGGCCATAGAAGAACCGAAAGAAGAAAAAGATTCTGGAAAAAAAAGGGCAGCAACCGCAAGATAAAGATGGAAAATAAGAAAATAAGGTGGGAGAGGAGAGGCTTAACCATTCAATAATAGTCAAAAGTGAAGAAAGAAAGAAGAAGAACAAATCAAATAGAAGATTGGGGAAATAAATGATTTGGCAGGGGTCAAAAGGTGAGAAAGAACAAACCAAAGTAACCAAAATGTCACCCCAAAAGAAACCAAAAGGAACACTTCAAAAACAAAGAGAGGTTTCGGTTTCTACACTTACTCAAAATGACCGAAAATGCTACCATTGACCCCTCTCCAGCTGAAATTCTCAATTAGTTAGACTCCCACTTTTGGCCAACACACCCACACACATCACCTCCTTGATTTTCTCCACCATTTCCTCCTTGAATCACTCCTAGCCTCCCATTCAAATTTGTTGACCAAGTCTTCAACCATCCTTGTAGGGTTTGATCCCAACTCTACCTCATGCTCTCCGAAGTCACAAAATAAAAGCCTCCAGTTACAATCTGTGGGATTCGAACCCCCTCCCTTCTTGCCTTCCTAATGACACCATAGGCACCTTGCCCCAAGCTCAAGTTTTGTTAGTAAAACATACTCAAATTTACTTAAGTCCAACCTCAACCAGCCCTCTCCTCTTAAGGGCCAAAAACTAAAATTTTTCCAAGGCTCAGACTCAAACCCATGCCTCCCTAGAACCCCCAAATACACTCAAATAACCAGCTGAGCAAGCGCAACATGATATTATGCAAAAACTTACAACCCCTACTTTTTGGAACGTTACACAACCATGTTACATGCCATGAGAATGCTCTGATTTGACATACAACTTATACGTAAGATAACATTTTTGTATACAGCATGAAACACTCAGATCTGGTAGATACAAGATAATTCAGATTACTTCCTTACATAGCGTAAACAAATTCAGATCTGACAAACTCTTAAACTACTTATAATTACAAATACACCAAATTACTTATAGTGAGACAACTATGGTGGATTCACCCTTCAAAAATACTATTAAGAATTCTTTCAAGAAATGCCTTTAAGTCATATTCAATTTCATCACAAGGATATCCAAAACAAATATGTTTTCAAACTTATCCAAATCTCACCTCAAGGGCATTACAGAATACACCACACATGCATCACAAAATGTGTCACAAAAGCTTTACAGAACATGCCACAAAGGCTTTACACAATCCACCACAAAAACTTTAAAGACCATTACGTGTTTACTTTTCTGGTGGACTATCTCAGAGATTGCCATCTGTTTTCCCATATGGTCTTATACATATTTTCATGTCGTGATCTGCCAGTCCAGTTTACATCTTACCAGAGGCAACACCATGAATATTTTCACTGTCATATGATGTCATGGGTCTCTACCACATGGTCTTACACATATCTGCATGTCGTGATCTGCCAGTCCGGTTAGCAATGTACCTACCCTACAAGAGGCAACACCATGAATATTTTCATTGTCATATGATGCCATGGGTCTCTACCACATGGTCTTACACATATCAGTATGTAACACCCCAAACTCGCCCATTCGTTACGACCGAATTTGAAATGCCACTGCGAAAAACGTTTGAAAATATCCTGACTTGTGGTGGAACTTGAAAATTTGTTCTTATTCAAAACCATGTCCATTTAAAATTTTAAATAATATAAGCTTGATAAAATATCCAAAATAAAAACTTTATTATATACTGATTTAAGAAAATAAAACCATTGGCAAAAGATATCTCAATTGTCAATCCATAATAAAACATAACAATAAAGATACTAAAAAAAATACTTAAATACTTTAATGGGCCTTATTACAATAAACACTTAATCAAAATACTGAAAATATAAATACTTAATTAATTAAATAAAATGTCTTCTGCATGGGCCACCTCGTATCCACTCCAAACCCGGTCCAAGCATCACCTGCGATGTTGATAAAAATTGGGTGAGTCATACAGACTCAGTGTGTAATTAATCCACTGAATTCCACCCACATGTTAAACCACATATTTACCCATATATCAGATAACAAATATCATATTCACATATTACCACATTCTGGGCTTGGCCCACATTCATATCACATTCATATAATAGTGTAAATAACCATATGTTTCCACATACTGGGCTTGGCCCATTACCACATTATTCCACATATCATATACTGGGCTTGGCCCATTTCTCATTCCAATCCACATTCACATTTTGGGCTTGGCCCATTTCCACATTAATACCTCATTTCACAGGTCACATAGAATTATGCAAAGTGCACCCAACCCAAACCTAGGGTCCATCCTCTACACACCCCCGTATCCAGCCTACCACACATCAGGGGATTATCAAATCACCCTCTCCTTTTCACTCCAACAGGCAATAAATGCCATCCACGTGCAATAAAGCACAAAAATCCACAACGCGACCTCAGTCAGCGCCAATCCACGATGTAGCCATAGCTAACACCAAAACCACGATGGGACACATAGTCACTCATCAACCACGATATGGCACTTAGCCGATATCAACCACGATGAGGCACATAGCCACTCATCAAGCCACACGAACTGAATCGCAATTAATCCACAACGTGACCTCAGTCAACGTCAATCCACGATGTAGCTCAAGGCTCACATCAAAACACGTACTCGAAGTACACCCGTACTTTCTTTCATATCCCAACCCATGCACATGCAACATGTAATAGTGGCATAATAATAATAAATGCATGCACATGTTATTAAGGCAGACCATCATATTTCCATAGGCATAGTCACATTCATATCGGCACTTTCACATTCGTATCAACAAATAATACTAACCTGATTATCGATATACCCTTTTAGGGTAATCACCACATAATCGCCATGCCTTTGGTTAGCACATAATTCACTCATGCAAATATAGCAAAAACCCGAAAAACGGTGGGTTAATCGCACACCTTACAATTTAGTGAAATCCTGAATTACTAGGATCTAACACGATGAACAGGGTTTTTCTTCCTCCCTTAATACCGATTTGGTCTCCTACCAAATCCCGAAGGCTTTGGTTATCTCTACCGATTTATCCCTAACATCCATAGATAGAATCGGTCATCCATTAAATACTAAATATGGCCTATGGCCGAATTCTAGCAACTACTTACCCTGCTCTTCCAAATCCCAAAACTGTCACTTGATCCTTAAGACTGTTGAAATCCTACATGCCATATGTCAAATTCGGCTTAATACATAAATCTATGGAAAATGGCCCTTTGGCCGAATACCATATTATCTTACCTTGATGAATCGACTCGAAAGACTCCTTCAAAGCACCTTGACGTTATCTACCCACAAGTGATCACATCACTTATTGTCTTAAGGAAACATTCGGCCAACCTATAACCAAAGTTTAATCACTTGATTTGGCACCCTTATGAAAAAGAATCCAAAACCGATTACTACAAAAATACTTACCATTACACGTTACTTGAAGAGGCTAGAAGAAAGACTCACACTAACGCTTTCGGCTCTTAAGTCTTGCGACAAAAAGAGAGAATGAGGCCACTATGGGATTCGGTTATGGCTTCTAAATGGCAAGGGGTTATTCGGCTATCCAAGATAATATGTGGAATTAAAGTTGAAGAAAAGAGAAAGAATAGGGAGAAGAAGTGAGGAGCAATTCGGCTCAAAGAGAGAATTAGAGGAACAATTTTTGACCAAGGAAAATAAAATGAAGAAAAGAATAGCTTAAAAGATGGTCACCCTATTTATACAACTCAAATTCGGCACTCCTACCTCCTCTCAAATTCCACTTCCTTCTCCTATAATAACTCTTGAACACATATTCAAAATACATAAAATAAATCTATAATTATCTTCTATCTATCAACTTAAAATAAATCCACCTTTATCAACTTAATAAAATAAAATTATCCATCATTAATCCCTTATCAAACTCCTAAATCATCTCTTATCTACATATAAAAGAATAATAAAATAAATTAACAATTATCTACTACTTATCTAGCCGAAATTCAAAATAAAATCCACTTAATCCTTACCCAATTAGAGGTCCAATTGCGTCCATTACTTCCTTCTCTCTTGGCGCCAAAAGCCAAAAATAAAACACCTAACTGCTGCTCACACGCCTTGAACCCAAGACCTCTGGAACCCTTAATCTGCAGTAATGCCCTGTGCCACTTTGCCAAGGCACCTCTTTGTGACATAATTCACCACAATTTCTTTTAAGACCTACTTAGCCCAAGCGCCTTCTTCTTTGCACAAAATAAAATGCCCTTTCTTGCTTCCTTCAAGAACTCGAACACAGGCCCTCATTGTCGCAAGCCATATATAGCGCCTAAGCCACTCTACCATGGCCTTCTTTTATGACATAAGCTCGCCACAATTTATTTTAAAGCCTCCTTCCTAGCTCCCTCTTGTCTTAACGCCAAAGAAAAATAAAAACACGCCCATGCCGCCAACGGGATTCAAACCAAGGCCCTTGTCCAGGCGTCATTCCAAGCCCTTAAGTGGTGCATGGAAGCCACTTTACCAAGGCCTATTTTATGCCAAACACGCCTAAGATTTTTCCCTTAAGGCCTTCCTGGCCTTGCTCCCTTCAGACACACAAAAAAAGTCGATTGCTTCCCACTGCCGAACCACGCCCACTTAGCTCCTTGAGGTGTCACTCCCCTAAGCACTAAGTGGCGCCTCCTGGCCAATTTACCACTTGGATTTCTTGTGTCCTAAACTCCAAAAAATTTCCTTTAAGGCCTCCTTGCCTAGTTTCCCCTTTTCACTTAAAATTTCCATATTTTTCCAAAGCTTTCTTTTCCATCCTAGAGTTTCCAAAGGCCCTCCCTTATATTTTAAAGTTCCCTTAAATATCCAAACATACTCCAAGCCTACTATTACTCGAATTATGCACGAATGCATAACCCCTAATCTAGGATGTTAGACAGTATGTCGTGATCTGCCAGCCGGTTAGCAATGTACCTACCCTACCAGAGGCAACACCATGAATATTTTCATTTCCATATGATGCCATGGGTCTCTACGCATTGTCTTACACATATCTACATGTCGTGATCTACCAGTCCAGCTAGCAATGTACCTGCCCTACCGAAGGCATCACAAATGGTTGTGTTACTCACTTAACATAAAGTGCACTTACTTAAATTTTTTCACACTTCTAACGAACTCATATTCTCCCATACTTGATTTCACAAGCTTACATAACATGCATCATCTAATTCATGCAGTAACACATATCTATCATTTGTAAACATGCAATAACTATACAATATTTTCCATACACTTACACTCACTAGTTACCCAAGATGACGTTAACATATGAATCTCCATTGTAAATGAATATGCATGTATCAAGATAAAGACACACTTGAAACACACATTTACTATAGCTCGGAGTTCAAAATTTGATTTTCTTTCCGAACCAGCGGTAACAACTACTTAAAAGAACATAGAACTTCCATTAAAATTTCATTTACAAATAATTACTAATGTACCCATTACATACAACCCCATGCAGGGCCTCTTATTCACACCCTACTGCTTATATGTTTCGTAAAACCCTTACTCTTTCAAAATCATAACATGCAGAGCTATACCAAGAGGTTGAAACATCCACTAATTAACCAAAAAACCTCAACTTCTAGGTTAACGAAGAAGAAAAGAATGTTTAGGTTTAAGAAGAGCCAGAAGGTAAAACAAAAAAAGAAAAGATCGTCCCCCATGTTCCCTTCTTACCATATATATATACACAGCTCCTCTTAGTGGATCTTGACAAGTGTCAAATGTATACAAAAATTTTCCTTTAAATGCCCTGCAAGAACTGGAAGAAATATAAAAGAGAATCTGATACAAATGTTTGACCAATCAATCTATTCAGATGACTCTCGACCAATTGCATTACAAAACACACCTTGCATAATATTTGAGAAAATCAAGTATAACATACATGAGGCGTCTTCTATAGTCTCCCCATACATTTAATATTTTTTCACTATACAAAATTTTGGGGCGTATCCCTTCATGGGCATACACTCTCATGGGCACACTATTTCTTTACTAAGAAACATCACAAGATAAAACCTCAGATTCTACGTGTGTGGATACATTAAGCACTATGATTTAATTTACTAAAATTATGGAAAGTGGCGGACTATACTACAATAACGCGCATAATCGGGTAACCTTCACCATTATTCGCCTTTTTCTTGGATCTGCCAAATTTGGGGTGTTACACAAGGAGTGGTGGCACACCTTAGGGAATGCTAGGGTTTGTCGTCTCTCTCATATATATAGGTCAATTGAGTCTTTCGTGTATTGGGTACAATTATATCTGTTATTTGGGATTTTATCAAACCCTTATAATTTATCCAACTCAATAACTATTTTTTATTTTCCAAAATATTATTTATTTAATTAATTTTAATCAATTAAATTAATTTTTATCAAGTAAATTAGTTTTTGTACCCAATTCTAATTCTATTAAAGTCATGGCAACTTTATCGTATTAGAATCTATGAGAAAATTAGCTTAATTACTAATTAATTTAATTCTCACTTTGAGCTTCAATTATTTAATTAAAATTAGTTAAATAATAATTTAAAAATTTCCATTTCATCTTTTGTACTTAGTGAAAAAACGTATTTACTACCGATAGTGATACATGTGATTCATTTCTCTTAGTTATCGTTTCCATTCATTCCACGGTCATTGGCTCTACATTCAATTCATTTTGTGTTACCTTGTGTTAGCGGAGAGATCAATTGGACATATTTAATTAGGACTCAAATATTTTTTAATTAAGTTCCTGTTGTTCGCCTATTAATTACAACATTATTTAATCATGGAGTCATTCCATTATAATATCATGATTGAATTCTCCCTTATTATATATCATTATGAAAGTTACTTAGTAAATACTCGTACAATGATCTTGTAGGATTAATCTTTTTGGATAAACTTTGTGTAACACCCCTTACCCGTGTCCAATGCTGGGACTAGAAACGAGGCATTACCAAACTTAACTTGCTTAAACATACATTATCGGGCTATAAAATTTCTTTTCAAACTTAAAACTTTTCATTCAGATTCATAACATCCTTATTATGGTCCTAAGAGGCCCTAAACATACATACGGGAGGTTTTAGAATTATTCCAAAACTTTTACGCTCTTAGAAAATTTTTACCTAAACAGGGGCCACACGCCCGTGTGAAGTGGGACACACTCGTGTGGGCAGGCCGTGTAGTCACACACGCCCATTTCCCTTGCCCGTGTGGAAATTAATTTTTATTTTGAACCTACAGGGGTTTTCACACGGCCAGACACACGCCCATGTCAATGGCTCGTGTCTCTCACATGGCTTAGACACGCCCGTGTCCTCACCAATGTGTGAAAACCTTAGCATTTTGTTTATGAAGTCAGTACCTTCTCAAGGGGTGCACGGCCTAGGCACACGCCCGTGTGACGAATCAAATTCTCGTAAATTTGGTGTAGGGGACACACGGCCTATCAACACACCCGTGGGGGTTGACCATGTGTCATACACGGCCTAGACACACGCCTGTGTGTCTACCTGTAACGGTCCGGGTTATACCCTAGTCGAAACAGTGGTTTTAGGACCACAAATCTGAGTTTGTATAATATTTTAATATTATTTTCTATGCCGTTGATATGTGACTAAGCATGTGTTTAAATTTCGTAAGCTAATTAGTCCGTTTGAATGTTTAATTTGAGCAAAGGATTAAATTGCACTAAATGTGAAAGTTGTTTGCTAATTGCTAAAGTACCAATGTGTTGTGACTTTGTTGAGGTGGAGTCCTTATGTTGTTATTATGCCAACTTATAGTTAATGGATGAATGAAAGACAATCATGCCCTTGCTACATGTTTGTTTTAATTGTTTAATGAAAGGTTAAATTTGTAAATGGATTATTATATATGATATAATGGATAAAACATAACAAAATGGTCATTTTATTCATCCTACTTTGGTTGAATATAGCAAAGAAAAAGGAAGAACTTGAGCTTTAAGGGTTTCGGCTATTTTAAGCTATAATTTAGGTAAGTTTTGACTTCAGTTTTCGATAATTTCTACGTTTTTGCAATCGTTGCTTTGAGAGCTTCTAAACCCATGTCTCAATTTGATGAATTGATGATGTTTGTGTAAAATGCCATTGATGCTATGTTGAGTTTTGTGATGTTTTATGATGTTAAATGGAAGATTTAAGCTTGATGAACATGTTTTGTTCTTGAAGTTTTGTTGAATTTAGCTAAATAGGGCTAAATTGTGAAAATGGTAAATTAAAGGACTAAATAGCAAATTTGATGAAATATTTGGGCTTATATAGTCCCTAGAGAGGTTCGGCCAAGCATGTGTGTGTGTGGATTTTGTGAAATTGATGTTTTGTGAAAAATGGACTAAATTGTTAAATGTGTAAATATAAGGGTTAATTTGTAAATAGCCCTAAATTTGTGTCTTTGGATTTAATTGAATAAAATAGTGAATAGAAGGATAAATTTTGAATATTTTTAGATCAAGAACTGAGGAAAACAGACTTAGATTGCAGGAAAGCGAAAATAACTGAGCAGCCGTTTCTGTTCGATAAACCAAATCCAAGGTAAGTCACTATGCAAATAAACTTATCTATATTGAATTGAATGTATGTATTCTTATGTCTATCGATGAAAATGAATGAGTATGAGATGCTAAGTGCGTGAATTCCGAAATAAGTTTGATATAGTGATAAAGCCAAGAAGTCCCGTATGAACCTAGGAATAGATAGGATTAGCTATGTCATGACATAGGTATCTGTTCTATTTTATCATGTAAGACCACGCCAGGACGTTGGCGTTGATTTGAAATTTCGTGTAAGACCTCATCTGGAACGTAGGCATCAATATGAATTATATGTAAAAGACCTCATCTGGGACGTAGGCATCGATATGAACTTTATGAGTAAGACCATGTTTGGGACATCGACATCATATTGACTCGTGTAAGACCACGTCTGAGACGTCGGCATCGTTACGATCTGTACATGTAAGACCCTGTCTGGGATAGTGGCATCGGTATACGAGTGCATGTAAGACCTCATATGGGACGTTGGCATTGTACTATTATTCGAGCTTTCTTTATATCCTACTAGGTTCCTAAGAGTTCAACGGGCAAGTCTGCAATACAAATGGTATATCCGAGTTATGATCAATTAAGTGAATGAATACCCGATTCAGGTACGTTGAATGTGCATTAAGTATGCATGAATGGTAAGTATGCATATGACTTTGATTTGAAGAAAGGTATGTTTGAATAGGATAATGTGAATGAGATGCAAGGAAGATTGTGAATGAGCCATGTGTTTCAAATGAGTTTTGAATGGATAAAAGTGACCAATGTAGTCACAAGTATGAATCAAGCATGTACATGATAAATTGTTACGTGAATGAGATGTGCAAAAGTTTTAAATTGCATTTATGCTTTTTATTCCAAGTTTGTTTGTATATGACTCACTAAGCTTTTGGAAAGCTTACTTTGTGTGTGTGTTTTCTCTGTTTTATAGGTTGTCAAAGCTACTGAAGGCTCGGGATTGTCAAGGATCATCATCACACTACAAAAACTTATTTTGGTACCCTTTTGAAAATGTATATGGCTAAATATGGCATGTATAGGCTAGATAAGTGTATATGTTTATGAAGTGAGCATGGCCATGTGTTTTGGAAAGTTTAATTTGGTAATATGCTTGAATGAATGTGATATTTGATGCATATCTTGGTAAGGTAGAAGCTTATGAAATAGCCAAGTTTATGGTTAGTTAAATGATGAAGTTTTGCTTGGGTTATGTATGTGTTATTGTTTTGAAAGATGATATGAATGATTTGGCTATTGAATGTATGGGTAAAGTGAACCATTTGATATGTTTTGGTTGCCATATATGCATATTATGTTTAGATATATATTGCTTGTAGGAAGACCCTAAGTGGGTGGCATATTGTCCTTGTAAAAGGGCCTATAATGTCATACGGTTGAGGCACACGGGCGTGCCTAAGACCGTGGGTAAATTGGTAGAATGTGGCTTAAATTGCACATGGCTTCGACACGGGTGTGCTTGTGGCCGTGTGAGAAATGGCAATATGTGATATAGTAGTACACTGCCTTAGCACACGGGCGTGCTTGGTGACCGTGTTGAATTTGGCAGTATACCACCATGGGGAGGACACACGGGAGTGTCCAGTAGCCGTGGGTGAGGCACGGCCTACCCCCACGGCCGTGTGTCCCCTGTATGTTAGAAAAGTTTCAAATTTTTATGAAATTTCTTATGTGTTTCGGTTTAGTCCCGACTCGGTTTATAAGCATGATTAAGGTCTCGATGACCTACTTAAGGGACATTATGATTGATATTGATGAATAGTTGTACAATTAATTTTGTAAAAGTTTCTAATCTGTCTAGTAACGCCTTTAGCCCTAATCCGGTGATCGAACACAGGATAGGGGTGTTACACTACCAGTGTAGACAACTATAAGGCTATTTTCCAATCCAATTGCCACCCTGAAACATAAACACACTTATACCAACTCAAGCAATACATGATATGGCAATAATACCCTATAAAGAACCACTAATCATCATTCAAACACTTCATATTTTACTTCATAAAACTTATCATCATTGGAATATGAAACTTGACAAATATTGGCCAATTCCCTATGGCCATATACAATATGAGGAAATAACATTAGTAGCCAACACTTTGGTTCTCAAATATGATATAATACAAAATGACCAAGTCCTATACATGCCATACCCCAAAAAAAGCAACTTTACTATGCCAAAAGGATGATTGATAGTGTGATTTTAGCTCTGATGTTCTACGATCCCCGAGCTAGCTTGGCGATACTACAAGGAAAAGGGAAAAGAGAAGGGTAAGCATATAACTTAGTAAGTTTGCATGAATTAATATAGCAACATAAATGTTCATGGTAAAATCCATTCATCTCATATAACAATAGCAACACAAGTTCTTAAGTGGTTAGACATACTTACTCATACTCACTCTTACCATCACACATCACATTATGGTTTCATAACTTGTAATTTTACTCATGGTACTTGTATCACTTAGTCACATAATTTAGCACTTATGCTAACTTGGACATAAACTTAAATCATCGTCATCCTTAACATAATGGAACACATTATCAACCTTATATAATTTAACTCTATAGAACCTTTCCATACTTATCTCTTTTTCCCGTTGAACTACTCGGAATATCAGAGGATACTCAATCTCATCATACATGTACCATGATGCCAATGACAAATCTCAGATATGGTCTTACATGGGATCACCTCTTGATGCCAATTCCATATCTTAGATATGGTCTTACATGGAATCTCTTAGCTCGATGTCGATGCCATGTCCTAGACATTGTCTTATACGAGATCGTACTTAGATGTCGATGCCATATCCTAGACATGGTCTTACACGAGATCTTCCTTTGGTGCTGAAGCCATGTCCCAGACATGGTCTTATACGGGATCTACATTCGGTGCCGATGCCATGTCCCAGACATGGTCTTATACGGGACCTACATTCGGTGCCGATGCCATGTCCCAGACATGGTCTTATACAGGACCGTCCTTATCTCATGTCGTGACATAGGTATCCTCGTTATTCCGAAACTTCAATCGGGACTTCAACTTGTCATATTCTCTCCACTTTTTCATCGAGGTATCATTAATTAATTTCATGGAAATAATAATATGCATTTCTCATAATAATAAAAAATTTAAATACGATAACATATGTAGCCTTAATTTCACACAAACTTACCTCGGTACTCAAAATGTGTGTAGATGTTTGATTTAGTCCGATACTTTGTTCTTGCCTCAGTTTCGGTCCGGACTTCGTATTTCTTAATCTATAATGATAATTTCACTTGTTTAATACTCACATTGACTAAATTGACTCATGAATCATACTTTGGAAAAATTACAATTTTGCCCCTAAACTTCCACATAATTATACTTTTGCCCCTAGGCTCGTAAAATGATTTTCATTCAACTTTCTTGTGTTTCAAGCCTAGCCAAAACATTATCTTAACTACAACAGCCTTCAATTTCTACTATTTCACTCATGTATGACCATTTTTATAACTTTTACAATTTGGTCCTTTTTATGCATTTTTCATGAAAATCACTTAGAAAAAGATGTTTATCATACATCAAACTTTCATATTCTTCCATTAAACATAAAATTACATGCATGTCATACATGAATAAATTTTTTAACATAAACCCTAGCTCAAAATATAGTTAGAAATAGCTAAACCAAGCTACAAGGGTCTCAAAAATACGAAGAACATTAAAAATGGGGCTAGGATGCACTTACTATCAAGCTTGGAAGTTGAAGAATCCCTAGCTATGTCTAATTGCAAATTTTGGCACTTAGAGGAAGAAGATGGACAAGATTTTGGCTTATTTTCCCCTTTTTAATTCATTAGTTAACCAAATGACTAAAATGCCCTTAAGGCCCTTTATTGAGATTTTTCCTTCCCATGCCTATTACATATAATGGTCTAATTGCTAAATAAGGACTTCTAATAATTTTTATGATGCTATTTCATACTTAAATCTTTTAAAATCTCATATTTTCTAATTTTTGCAATTAGCCCTAATGGACAATTTAATCACTATTTAATAAAATTTCTTCATGAGATTTTCACACAATCATGCAAACACATCATAGACCTCGTAAAAATCATAAAACACATATTTCTACTTCAAATTTATGGTCTCGCACCACTATTCCGACTAGGCCCTAAATCGGGCTGTTACACTTTGTTCTCCCAATATGATCTTATTTTATCTCATGGTTTCCGTTGCATTTTCTGACATGGATAAAATCTATTACTAACGAATAATAATTAAATTATTTTTCTTATGACATTTGACTCGTGGAACGTTCTTATTTCATCAATCATGGTGTTAATGAGAGGGTATCATTCACCCTTTTAGGGTTATGATTCCACTATTATGGAATGGTGCTACAAATGTAGAAGTCATATACCCAACATACTGACTTTTAGTTCCATACCTATTTGAACTCAGGCTTTTAATACATTAAAGTACAAGAGTCACGCATACATAGTCCATCATCCACTCAAGATTACAAGTGAATAACTCCATAAATAGATTTAGGATAAATTCAACTTAGGTCTTGTCCGATGTATTGTAAATCTAGACAATCACATCTATGTTTTGATCTTTTGGGAGTCATCTACTTCGACACCGAAGACAAGATATCTCCCAAATGAGACTTGATAGATGACATAATAGTCTTTCAATCAACTTGCTCAATTTGGATTAGACTACGGACTATTTAGATTATCTACTAATGTAAGTTGTCTTCTCCTATTATGATCTGACCACATAATACAACTTAATAATAGTTAAACATTAGATAATCAATAAGCCAATATTTGCTTACATTTTATTTTGCATGCAAAAATTGTTGAAGACAAATACAAATCATATTAATGTGTAATGTAATTTTATTTAAACCAATTCGTTCGAAAAATTACATGTACAAAATGATGAATACACTACACATAGGGCACTAGATCCTAACAACTTGCATATTAATAGTCAATGAAAATTAAAGCGACACTTGCACATCTCCTACAATAAATCACCGCAATTTTCAAGGACTTTTTGCATTTCTTGTAGCTCAATCAAGGATTTTTTAGGTTCACTTCTCCAACTTGGATAAACACATCGGAAGATAGGTAATTACAATGAAATTTAGAACTGAAAAGAATTTCAATCCACATATACTAATTTAAAACTAAATGAATATCATACAAATCCACCTTGACATTGATAACCTCTGCATGAAAACTCTATACTTGAAAACTCTTTAATATCATCCAAATTAAGCTTAAGCCATTGGTTTCATCTCATTTTCTTGAGTTTCAATCCTTACTTTTCCATTGAACCCCTTTTTAGCAACCATGTTTATTGTCATAAATAAGGCTCTTGTATCCCCAGCTGTCAAATTAGAGTTATCCTTTTCACTAGAAACATGATGTAGAATAAAATGCAATTATATTGTGGAAAATTTGTTATGACATTTTGACCTATGTTACCTAGACTTAGGACATGAGTGTCGGACTTGTCAAGTCTCAAAACATCAAATACGGGGACACTAACCAAATTTTGGGCAAGAGTACCTAAATTTTATTATGGATTTTTTTTATAATACCAATTTTTAATGAAAAAGGACCAAATTTGTTATGTTAATGATTTATGTGGATTTAAAAAATAACTATTTTTAATAATTATTAATTTTGTTATCACAATCTTTTATGATATTTCAATTTATTTATATATGAAAATGATATAATCACATTTTTAATAATAATTTGGAATTGATTTATACCAAATAAAAATTATTAATAAAAATACTTAAAATACATGTAATTTCTTTTTACTTTTCCTTTTGTTCTGTTCTCGTAGACTCCCTTCCTAGTATATATTCGTACATATATCATGCTCCAATTATATAGATCACATATGTCAAGTTTGGCTTAAATTTTAAAAAATTAACTATTCATTTTATGTAAAAAATTTAATTGTTAAATATATATTAATATATACAATATTTCAAATCAATATAATAGAGATATCAATTTGATTCTAAAATTTACATGAATGATAAATACAAAATATTTTAAGAAATCAAAGAGTAAGATTGTTAAAATATTAAATATATAAAAATTATTTAATGATGTAAAATCATTTAAGGTTGATTCAATCCATATGGCACATTTGGTACTACTAATTAATGCCACGTATATACTTAATTATTAAGTATTTCCAATATATTTTCCCAAAACACGTTGTTACATATGTTTATTTATTACTAGTAAAATCGTTATATAAACAAAATTTCATAAATTACATTTAATTTATCAAATATTGCATCGCAATCAATTTAGCGCAATTTAGGAAAATTACTTTATCAATTTTCAATTACTAAAAAATAATATTGTACCACAATTATAGTAAAATACTTTCCAAAAAATTTAATATAACTCATTTAAGACAATTTAAATGTAATTGATAGACGAAAGAAATGAGTGCAAGTTAAGGAAAACCTAAACGTTTAATATTTGCAAAATCTCTATTGGTAATTGCCATATTTAACACAATTTGTATAGATATTTCCATAAATACATCATATATATATATATATATATATATATATTATCATTATAAAATATTTCTTTAAATATATAAATAAACAATTAAAGCAATCCATGATATATGTGATAATAGATATAATAGTATGTAAAAGAAAATAAAGATAATAAAGAAAGATATTAGTGATACAATAATATAATGATAAGTAATAATAATAAGTACAATTATAGCAATAATAGTACTAGATAAAAGAATAATGATAATAATCCAAAAAAAAATAAACAATAAGAAAACAATAAAATAATAGTACTAATAAAACAGTAGAAGTAAAAGAAAATAAATCATTTGATAATAATAAAAATAAAATAGATATATAATAGTAAATATAATAGTAATATACAATATAGTAGTGATAATAAAATAACAATATAATAGTATATAATAAAATATAAAACAATAAAAGTAATAAATAGAACATGTCAATAATACAATAGTATAACAATAGATATAGAAATATCAAGTATAGTGCGTAAAAATAACGGTATGTTAATAATAAAATAAAATGGTATTAATAAGAATGAGAATAATAAATAATTATTAATAATATATAAAATTAATTTAACAGTAAAATAGCTAAAATAAAACAGATTAAATCGAATCAAAAACAAGAGTTTTGAGGCAAAATTGCAAAGTAATAAAAGGAAGAGGACCAAATTCAATTGCGCGTAATCTTGAAGGATTGAAGCGGAATTATTCCAAGTCTCAGAATCTGCATTCTGGGACTTGGACTAAATCGAAGCAGGGCATAAAATGCGAGGGCAAATTTTAAAATAAAGAAAAAGCGAAGGGACACAATTAAAACATCGAGAAAAAAAAAAGGGCTAATAGCGCAATTTACCCATTTAGGGTAAATTTATGCATATCTACTACAAAAGCAATTCATTGCGAGGGCCCACCCTTTTAATGCCTAAAACCTAAAAACCAGATCTTCCATTCATTTCTTTCTTCATTTCAAAATCGAAACAAGTAACCCCTTTTCCTTCTCTTTTTTAGAGTTTCAACTCCTTTTTTTTATGCCATTTACGTATTCGAACACGCTAACCGAGAGCCCCCATGCAGCATCGCGTCATTTGCGACAATGGGAGGAAACCCGGTAAGACTCTCACAACCCTTTTTTTTGTTTAAAATTTTGTATTTTAAAACACAAGCTGAAAAAACAAGAAACAAATAAAGAGCTCAAAAGATTCGAACATAAACAAGAAATTCTTTGTTTTTTGATTCTGTTCTTTTGTGAAAATGTGCTCTAGCCTCTGTATTTTTTTTGCGTAAATTGTATACAAAAAAACCCCCCTTTTTACATAGAAATATTCGACTTTTATAGCCTAAGAAATCCCAAAAAAAAAAGAAAAATCCCCAAATATCTCGTTCTGTTGTTGTATTGGGTTTTCCCTTTTTGTAGGTACAACGCGGAGACGTGGGCAACTACATGGCGTGGTGGAGAAGCGCGTCGCGGGGTGGTGGCGTCCGGCCGCGTGGTGGTGGCACGACGTCTTGGTGAAATTTGCTATTCTTTATTCTTTCATCTTCTTTGTTGGGCTAGAATTAGCTTTTTAGGTTTTGGGCTAAAGACTTGGGCTAGGGTTTAAGTGTTGGGTCTTTAGGCTTGTATTTTGGACTCTTATTTGGACCTCATTATTTTTGTAGTGGCATAGGCCGGCAAATTTTGCCTATTACATTGCCCTCTTTGCTTGTTGTCGTATAGCAGGGCAAGCAAAGACTTTAAAAGGCAAATTTTGCCCGGTCTAGTTGAGTCTTGACTTCTTGATGCTTCCTTTCTTGGTAGCTTCATTCCATCACATGGAGATAAGACTTCTTGTATTCGATCGCTCCACTCGCCTTTCGTGAAGATAAGATAAGATTTGTGACCTTCTGATTCGCTCCACTCTAGTTCAGTGGAGATAGGATCTGCTATCTTTCGATCTGCTCTACTCCTGCTCAGTAGAGATAAGATCTATTATCTTCAATCCGCTCCTCACCTCGGTGGAGATAGGATCTGCTATCTTTAGCCTGTTACCTATTTGTTTAGGGAATTAAGGCTCATCGTTTTCGACACATTCCACTCACCTTTCGATGGGATAAGGCCTACTATCTTTAGCCTGTTACCCTACTGCTTAGGGAATTAAGGCTCATCGACTTCGATCTGTTCCACTCCTGCTCAGTGGGATAAGATCTGCTATTTTTGGCCTGCTACCCTACTGCTTAGGGAATTGAGGCTCAATATTTTCGACCTGTTCCACTCCTGCTCAGTGGGATAAGGTCTACTATCTTCTTTGTTACCCTACTGCTTGGGAATTAAGGCTCATCGACTTCGATCCGCTCCACTCCTTTCGGTGGGATAAGATCTACTATTTTAACTGCTACCCTCACCGCTTAGGAATTAAGGCTCATCGTCTTCGACTGCTCCACTCACCGCTCGGTGGGATAAGGTCGATATTTTTACAAGTTACCCTCTGCTTAGGGAATTAAGGCTCGTCGTTCTCGTCTGCTCCACTCACCTTTCGGTGGGATAAGATCGCTATTTTGGCCTACTACCCTACTTGCTTAGGGAATTGAGGCTCATCGTCTTGATACATTCCACTCTACTCGGTGGGATAAGATTTGCTTCTTTAACTGTTACCCTACTTGCTTAGGGAATTAAGGCTCATCGTTTCGACTTCGATCTCGATGGGATAAGGCCCTCTGTTACCCTCTGCTTAGGGAATTGGGATTAGATCTGTTCCTTCTTTTGGGATAAGATCTGCTACCCCCTCTGCTTAGGGAATTGAGGCTCAATGTTTTCGACTGTTCACTCACTTTCGGTGGGATAAGGTGCGATATTTTCGACTTCGATCTGTTTACCCTACCGCTGCTAGGGAATTAAGGCTCATCGTCATTCACGATCTATTCCACGTTCTCGATCTGTTCCTCTCCTTTCGGTGGGATAAGATCTGCGCTACCCTCTGCTTAGGAATTGAGGCTCATCGTCTTGATATTCCCTCTCCTCGGTGGGATAAGATTTGCTTCTTTAACTGTTACCCTCTTGCTTGGGAATTAATCGGCTCACCTTTCGGTGGGATTAGATCTGCTTCTTTTGGCTGCTACCCTCTTGCTTGGGGAATTGAGGCTCCGACTGTTCCCTTTCGGTGGGATAAGGTGCGATATTTTCGATACCCTACTTTTTAAGGCTTGTCATTCACGATCTATTCCACTCACCTTTCGGTGGGAATTAAGGCTCGTCTACCTTCTTGGGATAAGGCTCATGCTTGACTGTTCCTCACCTTTCGGTGGGATAAGGTGCGTGGCTGTTACCCTCTTGCGAATAAGGCTCGTCGTTTTGGCTCGGTGGGATAAGGTCCGATATTTTGGCTTTGTTACCCTACTTGCTTAGGGAATTAAGGCTCGTGTTTTCGACTGTTCCACTCCCTTCGATGGGATAAGGTCTAATATTTTGGCTGCTACCCTACTTGCTTGGGAATTGAGGCTCGTGTTTTCGACCTGTTCCACTCCTACTCAGTAGGATAAGGTCTGATATTTTCAGCCTGTTACCCTACTACTTAGGGAATTAAGGCTCAATATTTTCGATCTGTTCCACTCCTGTTCAGTGGGATAAGATCTGATATTTTTGGCCTGCTACCCTACTACTTAAGGAATTGAGGCTCAATGTTTTCGACCTGTTCCACTCCTGCTCAGTGGGATAAGGTCTGATATTTTTGGCCTGATTACCCTCTTGCTTAGGGAATTAAGGCTCAATGCTTTCGACTGTTCCACTCACCTTTCGGTGGGATAAGGTGCGATATTTTCAACTGTTACCCTACTACTTAGGGAATTAAGGCTCAATATTTTCGATCTGTTCCACTCCTATTCAGTGGGATAAGATCGATATTTGGCCTGTTACCCTCTTGCTTGGGAATTAAGGCTCAATACTTTCGATCTGTTCGCTCTGCTCGGTGGGATAAGATCTGCTTGCTTGATCCGCTCCACTCCTTTCGGTGGAGATAGGATCTACTATCTTTAGCTGCTCCACTCACCTTTCGGTGGAAATAAGGCTTCAATCTTCGATCTGCTCTACTCTGCTTTCGGTAGAGATAAGATCTGCTTGCTTCAATCCGCTCACTCCTACCGGTGGAGATAGGATCTACTATCTTTAGCCTGCTCCACTCCTGCTCAGTGGAGATAAGGCTTCAATCTTCGATCTGCTCTACTCCTGCTCAGTAGAGATAAGATCTGTTGTCTTCTGTAACTCCCATCGACTTTGCTACATTGTCCTCTAGGGAACCTATCTGTAGAAGTGATTTCATGGGGGCTATGCATATGTCAAATGATTAGGATGTCATGAAAGATGCTCCTAACCATATGTATCATGAATGTTATGAATGGATGCAAAATGTCATGAGAATGATCCATTTTTAACACTTGGGCTGTCATTGCTTGCTGCTTATTAAGGTGACCCCGGACGTATATCTTCTCCGTTCAGCTGATACTTCTAACAACTAATCTGAGGATGTCGTCACTGCTTAAACCCTTATCTCAAGTCTCTGAGCCCTTTTAAGCCTGGTTAGTTCTAAATAATTGTCCTGTTCCAGATTCTTGTATTATTTAGAGACTTTCAGAGTAATACACAAAACTTCTTTTGTGAAAGCATTATTAGTTCAATAATCATTATTTCCATGAAAAATGCTTGGAAAAGATCATAATAATGGACCAGTAAAGAAATTAATTAGGAGCATAGCTAGAAATAAATAAGATAGCAAATACAATCAAGAAGGAAATTTATTGGTAGTGTATTTTGAAACGAGCAAATTAAGAATGGGTAAGATGGCAATTAGGTGCCCCAGATATCGCCGACTGAGCTTCTATGTTCAAACTTCTTGAGGACCATTTAAGCTCAATATGTGTTTAAGGGATTCAGAGTACTTTGTCGATGCCTCAAGATGTAACATACTTCCTCATTGTCAATTCAAGCGTGGCAAAACTATTGTATGCCCCATCATGATTTGATTACAACTTGAGCCGCCCTTTTCGGGTTTTCGACTCAAGCCCCTTTGGTCTCAAAGTGCCCTTTGCGGGTTTTCACCTTGGCCTTTCCGTTTTTTTTTTTTTGATTCAAGATGCCCTTTGTGGGTTTTCATCTTGGCCCACTTTCAAGTGAAGTACTTCTTGACTGAGTCTGCATTAATTGGATTTGGCAGACTTTTACCGTCCATCTCGGCTAGCATTAAAGCTCGTCCAGAAAAGGCCTTCCTTACAACATAAGGTCCTTCCCAATTAGGCATCCACTCTCCCCCGAAGTCCTTTTGCATATGGAGGATCTGTTTCAATACCAAGTCTCCTTCATGAAATACTCTGGGGCGGACTTTCTTATTGTAAGCTCGCATCATCTGCTTCTGGTACAGTTGACCATGGCGAATGGCTCTTAGCCACTTTCTCGATCAGTTTCAGTCAGTCATACAGAGAGTGAACCCATTCTGCTTCGTCCAATCTTCAGTTCTGACAAACTCTAAAGAGTAAGAATTTCAACTTTGATGGGCAAGACTGTACCGATCCATAAACCAATGAGAAGGTGTTGCCCCAGTGGAAGTCCTCGCCAATATTCAAGAAGCATAGAGGGTAAATGGTCCATCATCTTTCAAAATCCCTTTTTTTTGGATGGTTTCTTTCTTTTTCTTTTCTTCTTTCTTTCTTTTTCTTTTTTCTTTTGTTTTGTTTTGTTTGTTTTTTTTTTAAAGAAAAAAATTTGAACTTGAACTCGAGGTTGAAATTGAACTTGATGATTGACCTTGTAACTTTGTTATGGGAACCGCACCTCACTCTCTTAGTGGAATAGTTGATAATCACGAAAATGAATAGGCGTCAACTAGATACTTTTGACGAAATCATCCCCGTAACATTTATGCCCCACGTATAGAAAAAACATAAGTCACGTCTTCTCAATTTGGCATTTACGGCAACACTGACAAAATCTCTCTTTCATGGTAGCCTCCTCGTGCCTAGGCATATCTTGATGCGGTCATGCAAAACATCTTTGAATTCTTTGAATAACTCGATGGCGTCTTGCTTTGTTTGGTGGAGGCAAGGCTTGATCTTCACTCCTTTCCCCGACTCACAATGTTCATTTGACCCTTTGTATGATAGAGTCTATTTTCATTTTGTTTTTCCATCCTTATGATTGATGGGTAAGTTGTACTTTCTGACATCTTCAAAATATTCAGATCCTTTTAGACCCATATTTCACTCAAAAGGGAGTTTGTAACAGCGTTGCTCATGTCCCGATATATGGGTACCTATTGTAGGTCTGAAGGTAAATTCCAAAGAATAAGCAGTTACGAAGATGATTATTCATAATCATGGTGAAAATAAAAGAACATTCAAAGAAAAAAGAATATATAGTATGACGGGGGAAAAAATGAGAAAATATTTGCTCGACATGAAACACAAACATGCATTTTATTGAAAATAAAGATGTTTGAACATGAGCCTATTTCACAAAAAATTCTTATTGTTTCTAGGCTTAAAACAACAAGTGTGTTTTGAACATTACTCTGTGTTAGCTCTAAAAACTACAGGGGTTTCCTTCACAGTCCAATTATTCAAAACACTTTCAGGCTCGTAGGGGTGAATGCCTCCTAGGTTTTCTTCATTCGATCTCTCCTCGAATACGGCTTTGATGATCAAGGCTTTTAACATGTTTTAGTAGTCTTCATTTGTCATCCCAGGTTTAGGAGGAATAATTCTTTCCGATATGGATACCTTGGATATATGTGGAAAAGTAATTGATCCCCATTTGACCTCGACATCCTTCTTTACTGACTCACTTCCTATGGTACATACATTTTCCCCTCCCGCAAAGTCAAAAAACTCCAACTCTTTATTATCCATTAACCCTTGTACTAGGGCTCTGAATTCGCTGCACTGTTGAATCTCATGGCCTTCCTTGCTATGGAACTCACAATAATTCCTCGTATCCTGGGATTTGCCCCTTACGTCTTGTATGATTAAACCTCTTTCCACCATTCTTCTCCAGACCTCTCTCATCGGGGTTCTTATTTCTGCAACGTTCAGCTTGATTCTTTTTCTTGTGCTCTCGATTATCGCATTCATCCCATTATCAATGTGACTGGGTAACGGATTTTCTACAACAGGCGCATCATTGAACTCCACAATGCCCATTTTGATGAGCCTCTCGACTAGCTTTTTGAAAGGAAAGCAATTCTCTATCTGGTGCCCCACTATCCCCGCATGGTACTCACATTGAGTGCTTGCATTGTACCATTTAGGATATGGGGGTTGCGGTTGATTCGAGTAGCAGGGGCTACTACGTGTCGTCTAATAAAGTTTTATACAACTCCTTATCGTCACCCGGTATAGGAGTAAATTGGAATTTCTCGGTCTTTTGCCTCATGTTGGGCTCTTGTCTTGGTCGAGCTTCTTTGGCCCATTCTGACTTTCGGTTGGGTGATAATAACGGGTTTAGGATAACTTGAGCTTATATTTCCCTTGACTTCCCTTTTCTTCGACGGCTCTTTTGTGCTCTCTCGGCCTCGATCTTCCCACACTGATTGCGTTCTCTATCATCTCTTTGACATCACCATGTCATGAAACTCTTAGTCGTGCTTCCCAACATGTGGTTAATGAACGGTGCCTTGGGTATTGATGAAGAGCATGGTCATTTCCTTTTCTAGTAATGGTGCATTTGGACACGTATGGCGACCTCCCTCCATCTTTGGGCATACTTCAAGCTTTCACTTAGCTTTTTCTCCATGTTTTGCAATGTGATCCTGTCGGTGCTATATCGGTCACATGGTAGTAATGCTTGATGAAAGCTCTGCGCCAAATCTCTCCATGATTTGATTTGGGAACAATTCAACTGGTTGTACCATTTTCTGCTGACCCCAATCGGACTATCACGAAAGCAATGGATCAATAGCTGGTCGTTGTTGACATATCCTGTCATTCTCCGACAGAACATCGTGATATGGGCCTCAGGGCAGCTAGTCCCGTTGTACTTTTCGAACTCTGGCATCTTGAACTTTGGAGGAAGTACTAAATCTGGGACTAGACTCAGCTTCTTAGCATCCACTTCGCATTGGTAATCAACACTTTCCAATGCTCGAAACTTCTCCTCTAGCCATTTACATCGATCTTCGAACTCTTTTGGAAGCTCGGCTTTTACCTCTTCCCTTCTGCCACCTCATCGAAGTCCGGGACTATTGGTTTTACCAAATTGACTTTGGGGTTAGAGCTCGAGCACTGGGAAGTTTCCAGTCTTGAGCCGGATTGGTCTTGAGGTTCGATATTGACCGATACTCTTAGTGGTTGCACTTGGGAACTTGTCGGAGCCAAGCCCGGAGGGCAAGCAAAATCTTCATTATCTCCTCCGATATCGACCATAGGCCTTTTTCCGTTTCGAGGCCCTCCACCAACAAGCGTGTTAGGCGGCTCATCATGCTTCTGGGATTCCAAGATTTGATCCTCATATCTGTTGGATCTTGGCTAACCGCTCTTGCATCCGAGCTGTAGTTGGTCTTGCATCTCTTTTCGCATTTGCTCCAACTTTTCTATCCTTTGATCCATTGCTCTCGTCTTTTTCCGAGTGTAATAGCGGTGTTCTAGGATAACTATAATATGACCTCTAGTTAATAGGGTTCTTTTATGATATTAAATGCACATGATGCGATGTGATGCTATGCAAATGCATGAAATGCAATGTAAATGAATGAATGCAAAAATAAGAGGCATTGACTCGAATTGATTACATTAGAAAAACTTTACTAGAAAATAAATTTCTTTACACAAAGCGGATCGCATACGTGCCTTGTCCTTATAGTCCAAGTGAAAACATGAATCCCTTCTTAAAAAGTCAAGTCTTGTAAAATTCTAATAGATACTTCTTCTAACTCCTTTTGCTTGATCCAGGACCGCTACTCCTGTTCACTTGTTAGCTTCTTCAAAATGCCGAGGCGTAATAATCTTGAATATTCTTGTCAACTTGAATCACAGGTGATAAGGTCTTGTATTCCTTCATGGATTATAAGTCTTCTCTCGTTGTATTCACTTGGACTATATTCGGATGGCCGTATTATAATCCACTTTATCAAAAAAATCCATTTTCTTATGACCAACTTTTCTATTTAGTAATCGAATTTGAAATCAACACCTCTTTTCTATGATGTGAATGCAATGCAATCAAAATAGAATAAAACTCGTTAGTACAAGAAAATAAATAACATAGAACCTATCGGGGTGACCACTAGGGTTTGACATGGTTCTACCTAGGTAGGCCCTTAGGTTTTCTACATGTGGTTTAGTTCTAAAGAAAAGGTACTGAACCAGTGATTCCTCAATCCTCACCCATTATAGTCTCATCTTGATTGAGTTGATTCGGAAATACATTTCCCTATGGCCATACGGAGGTGAAAACCTCACGGAACCATAGGTACGGATGTATTCCGGAAGCAGTCCCCTAGCCCATGCGGAGGTGAAAACCTCACGAAGGCATAGATTTTTGCTCCCACTTAAGGGTGTGACCACAACGGTCATGCAATATGAATGCCAAAAATATTCTATGTCTCTCAAACCAAAGCAGACATATGACGCGACACAAACTCATGCAACTGAAAAACGAAAAAATTTTATTTTTGATAAAAAGGACATTAATCAACCAATTTTACGGCTTGACTCTCTTATTGTTCCCCAGTGGAGTCGCCAAGCTGTCGAAACCATTTTTTTGTTGGAAAACGGGCCGACTTTAAAAAGAAAAACGGAGTCGCCACCAATCCTTTTTTGAAGTGTGATTGGGCCACTTTTGAAAGCGTTTTGGTGCAATTTTAAGAAAATGGGCTCAAAGTCGATTCACATACGAGGAAGGATTAGCACCTCATAGCGCCCAAAATTGGTATTGTATTGATTGATTAATGTCCTTAATATCGAAAATTAGAAAATGTTTTAAAATATGGAAAAAATGTTTGGATGACTCGTATTGGATGTCGAAACTCTCGTGTTTCGAAAAGCTGAAATATCATGTCCAGCACGATAGGACACGATGTTTCAAACCCTCGATATTAAGATCATTTCATGATTTCCAAAATCCATGCATTGCAATTTGAAAAGGGTATTTCACCATTTGGCTAAACTAAAAATCGAAACCCAGCACGATTGGGTACGATTCTTTGGATTTCCAATCATGAAATATTGCCTTTATTTAAGAAATACGGAAAAAATCTGTGAAGGATATCTAGTTGTTTAGATGAACAGAAAATCGAAACCCAGCACGATTGGGCACGAATTTCTTGAACTTCCAAACACGAAACATTGCCTTATTTTCAAAAAATACGATTGAAATCTTCAAAAGATATTTAGTGATCTAGACAAGCGAAAAAATCGAAGCCAAAGACGATTGAGCACGATTTCTCGAACTTCCAAATCTGAGAAAAACTACCTTTGTGAAATTTTTAAAAGAAACCAAAAATAATTACGTGGAAATGTAGACCCGATTAATAGGAAACAACAATAATGCATCCAAAAGAAGAAAATAAATAATAATACCGCTAATGTAATATAACACTAATAATAAATAATTAATAATGAATATAAAAGTCATGGTGATAATATTAACCCTAATAAAGAATAATAGTAAAAGAAATAGAGGTATACCGATAGTAATAAAATAGTAGATACAAAAACATAATAATATATAAATAAACAATTAAAGCAATCCATGATATATGTGATAATAGATATAATAGTATGTAAAAGAAAATAAAGATAATAAAGAAAGATATTAGTGATACAGTAATATAATGATAAGTAATAATAATAAGTACAATTATAGCAATAATAGTACTAGATAAAAAGAATAATGATAATAATCCAAAAAAAAAATAAACAATAAGAAAACAATAAAATAATAATACTAATAAAACAGTAGAAGTAAAAGAAAATAAATCATTTGATAATAATAAAAATAAAATAGATATATAATAGTAAATATAATAGTAATATACAATATAGTAGTGATAATAAAATAACAATATAATAGTATATAATAAAATATAAAACAATAAAAGTAATAAATAGAACATGTCGTTAATACAATAGTATAACAATAGATATAGAAATATCAAGTATAGTGCGTAAAAATAACGGTATGTTAATAATAAAATAAAAATGGTATTAATAAGAATGAGAATAATAAATAATTATTAATAATATATAAAATTAATTTAACAGTAAAATAGCTAAAATCAAAACAGATTAAATCGAATCAAAACAAGAGTTTTGAGGCAAAATTGCAAAGTAATAAAAGGAAGAGGACCAAATTCAATTGCAGCGTAATCTTGAAGGAATGAAGCGGAATTATTCCAAGTCTCGAATCTCACATTCGGACGCGGACTAAATCGAAGCAGGGCATAAAATGCGGGCAAATTTTAAAATAAAGAAAAGCGAAAGGGACACAATTAAAACATCGAGAAAAAAATGTTAATTGCCAAGATACTTTTATTTTTCACTATTTTTATAATTTTTATTGAAAATATGATAAAGCTTTTAATTTTAGAATTAACAAGAAAAGTATAAATATTAGGCACTAAAATGTTAATTTACCTTTTATAACAGTAAAGAATATGTCTAACCGCAAAGTTGATGGAGTAATCAAGATTTCTAAATAAAAATTATAGACAGGACCTTTAAGATACTTAAACCTATACTGATTTTATCACCCCTAGATGAGGTGAAAATTGTATGTAACAAATTTTAGAAAATGGATATAGTAATAATAATAAAATTTCAATGACCTCTAATTACACCCTAGTTTTTTTTTTTTTTTTTTTCATTTTTTTGAAGCCTTTTCTCTTTCTTCTATCATCATCTTCCTCCTACCATCGTCCCTCCTCTCTCTCGTCCCTGCAAATCAATTTCTTTTCTTCTCTTCTCATCTCAGTTCTCACCCACCGCAGTGACAGCTGGCTTTTGCCAGATCTGACCCGTATCCCATGTTGGATTCATGCCGGATCATGTCTACATAGGTAGTGCACCCAAATTGCCGAGTCCGGGTAATGAAGATGTATTACTCGCCTAGCTTTCTTCATACACTAGGTTCTTTTTGAAATATAAAAAAGATGTAGTTGCGCATCAATAACGAGTGCATATAAATTTGCAGGATATCCTATACGATGAGTTATCAATTTAATAAGCCACTTCAAATTTTGAGCATTGTGCACAGTGCACTCACAAGCAGCGTCATTCCAAAAATTGATACCACAATTATTATAAGAAACCTTCTTCACTCTGACAACTAAAAGGCTTAAAACCAGTTAAATATTCAAGAATTGAAGTCCAAACATATGGCAAAGTAAAAGAAGCATAAAAAGATTTCACTAAAATGTTCATATGCTTTGTAAGTTTGCTATAGAAAAGTCCTCAAGAATTCAAGGAAGCTCACCTAGGTGTCCATAAATACTCCTCGCTGATTTCTGATTTAATTGATCAAAGCTTTAATTCTAAGGAGAAACTTATAAAACCCAATACTATAATTAACAGCAAAAAAGACAGCTCCCAGATGCAATTTTGAATATGCACTATACGACCGTCCATGCAAGTGCAGGCAAGTCTGGATGTGCTTGAGCAAGCACTGCAGTTGTAACAATGAATATAGGGAGAAAATCCAAATATAACAAAAACTGAGAACATAAGTAGAGGCCTAAAGATAAGAAAAATGGGCTAGAGAAATTGCAGTTCAAAACAACGTTGATTCATTAATGTATGAAAAACTTTACTACAGAGAAACTGTGCGTCTGTAAAGTACTTCATCATCACTCTCATCTTCCTCATCTGACACAACGTCACTTCCTGGTAGCTCCAATTTCCCACCCATACAGAATGAAGGTCCTAAGCTTTCTGATTCAATATAATCACCCTGCAATCTCTCTTCAAATCTCTGGTCACTACAATTCAGAAACCAGTTCAGTGAGCACCTAATCCCCTTGCTTTGTAACTTGGTGTACCTGGGTTTGATCCT
Source organism: Gossypium rotundifolium (assembly GCA_025506655.1). NCBI lineage: Eukaryota > Viridiplantae > Streptophyta > Magnoliopsida > Malvales > Malvaceae > Gossypium > Gossypium rotundifolium. Next base: position 79,797,329 of record CP106723.1, read on the forward strand.
ACATTCCAAGCTATAAGTAAAGTATTCTGGAAACTCCACAAGCTCATTGACCGGCCTCCCCATCTCACTTTTGAAGTAATAATAGCCTTTCTTCATGAGCTCAACTCGTAGTGCAACCAATTGGGGACATTTCATAACCATAATTGCCACATCCTCTAATGGCAGTCCCCGCCCCAAAAGAAACTCTATAGGCTTCGTAATAACATGTTGATTTAGGCTTGCAATCTGTGGCATCTTCTCTATAACACAAGCAAACCCATCTGGGTCAATCTTGAGCTTCAGATTGAAGAAATACTGCTGTGAAGACAACTTAGCTTTCAGAGGTAACCCAAGAATTTGTGGATACTGTGCAATAACTGAAGCAATTGCTTCCCTCCGAATTCCAAAACTAATCAAGCAATCAACATTCAGCTTAACAGTTTCTTCAAGATCATAACCAAGTATATATGCCCTTTTCTCCAACATTCTAGCCAAAATCTTCTTTGGCAATCCCAAGGAAACCAAGTAATCAACAAGCGGCTTAATAACAGTCCCAACTCTCATACCTAGAAAATATGGATATTGTGTCACCATAGGACCAATATCTCTAGGACTAACTCCTATGCTCACCAAGTAAGCAACCGAAGTACTCATAGTACCTTCAAGTTTAAACCCCAACAGTTCTGGATACTTCTGTAGAACATATCCAATATCTTGCTTCTCAACATCGAGCCCCCTAAGAAACTTAATAACAGGAGCAAGCTCAACAACCACACTTGTGTGCAAAACCTGCGGATAGTTCTTAACAAACTCCCCTAGTTTTGACTTTGGTATCCCGACTTTTTCCAAGTAACCTAATACAGGTATCATGTTTTTACGCACACTGCAGCCAAGCATTAAAGGGTATTCGTTGATATCATCAATAGTTAATCCAAGTTTCTGTAAAAACTGGACACGCTCAGACATCACTTCGACAGTAGAGGGTAATTCTAGATTCTCTAATTCATCAGGGATAATTCCTAAGGTCTTAAGATAATCACAGATTTTGACACGGTTCACTAGCTTCTCTTTTTTGCCTTGAACAACACCCCAAGTGACAGAGGGCATCTGGTACTCAGGGAACTTGGTGGATTGAGTTGAATATTGGGAAACCCCAAAAACCCTTGAAGGGTTTTGTATTTGAGCACATGGGTTTTGGAGGGTTTTGTGTTTTGGGCACCAGGGATGAAAGATATGTAGATTTTTTATGAGCTTTAAGAGTTTTTGCCTTCTGAGAACGGCTGATGAGTTCATTCCAAAGATCAAACTTTTCGGGGGAAAAAGGAACGACCGATTTCTAATTTAATAAAAAGTATTAATACTCGTAAAGAAGAAAAGCAAAGAGGCTGGCTTTGCCTTACCTCAAATTGCAGGGACAAATGGAGATAACTCAAGCGGAAGAAAACACCCAAGGTTCTCTTTCTGAAAAAATGCGTTTGCTTCTTTGATAGCTCAGCTGTTTGACTCTTTGATCTTCTTCCTCCTCTCTGCGTTGGATCGTTCAGTACTCAGTCTCAATTCTAGACGACATCGTAGTGGTTCTAATGAAAAGCCAAAGCCTAATCCTTTAATTTTAGGTGTAATTTATAAATCATCCCTATACTATGCGTTTTTAGAGGATTTAGTACCTCGATTTTATTTCAATATTTTTAATTTTTCTACTTTGCAAAACACGATTTCTCGGTCCTCCTACCAATAGTTCCCGTTCTCACGGTTCTAAACATTTCACTTCGCCCTTTATTTTTTCGAAAAATTTGTATTGATATGTGACAAACTTATTAAATTAAAGTAATTAATTGTGTTAATTTTTAAATCTAAAAAATCGAGTTGTGATGATACATACATGGATGGGTGAAATTTATTAAATTAGGTTTACCGAATCTGTCATTAGAGTAAGGATTATAAAATGTTTTAAGTTTGAAATATCAGTTAACTTGCAATGCATATTTTAATGAGATTCAAGTATTTTTGGGCCAAGATGTCTATTGACTGATGAATAATTTATCTCTTAACTTCGAATCACACTTTGAGTCGTCTTATTTCAAGTTTGACAGCTCATGCTATGATTGTTTTAGTAAATATTGCGCAAGCAAAAAATTCTGAACGTAGATATTATGAAAATTACAAATTTTAGACTTTGATTTGTGTTTAAATCATATTGGGTTTAATTTTGAGGCTTAGTTTTCTTATTATATATAAACTTAATATTGTATTTATTAAATTTTATAATTTATTTATTTTAAATTTTATAATACTTTTAAATGTATTAACTTCTTTAAAAGTTTTTATGTTTCTTAATTGACAAGAAATTTAATTTAATTATAATTACTTCTTGTTTAGCTAAATTAGAAGTTTAATTAAATTAAGAGTGTTATAGAAGATTACAAAAAAAAAGAAGGTGAATTGCAATCATGGTTAGTCAATTATTAGTAAGTTTTACACTTTGGTAACTCAATTATAAAATGTTACAATTTGATCATTCAACTATTTAAAATTGATCATTCAAGTCACCCTTCTGTCAACTTACTAATGGACGTCAAGATGAGTCGTTAAGTCACTACTCCTCAAATACGCTGCCAATCACTCAATTATTAGTAAGTTTTCGTTTTGGTTCAACTATGAAAAGTTATAAAATAATTATTAATGTTACCGATTTGTAATGGTCATTCATCATTAACTCAAAATGATGATGTGACACATTAAAATAACTAATTTGATTTTAGATTTTTAAAAAAATCAAAACAATCAAAAAATTCATAAAAAAGTGAAAATACATAATTTATTCACGAAATTATAAAAAATTTAAAAGTATAACTATACATTTTTTTTGAAAAAATGTAAATATTCATAAAATTCTAAAAATTAAAAATTTCCTAAAATTCTAAAAAATATATCTAGTCATATATATGTAAATTATACCATATATAAGTTCTAATAGTTAAAAGAGTCAAATGGCCTTATAAGTGAAAGTTAATGGACTTGAATGGTAATTATACCATATGTGTTGATAGTTGATGTATATGGATTTGGTATTATTGAAATTTTGATAAATTTTAAAGGGCAAAAAGGTAATTTAGTAAATAAAACTAAAATAACCTAAGAAATCATGTTCATCTTCATCATTTCATCCTATCTCCATCGAAAAGCACTATGGAAAGAAGCTAGGGTATTCGGTCAAGCCCATTTCATTGCATGTAAGTGTATTCAACCTCGTTCTTAATGATTTTTATGTTTTTGATATCGTTGCAATTAGGTCTAGCTAGCCCGTACCTTCGTTTTTGAATCTATTAAAAATTCTAGAAGTTACCATTGATGAATCTTGAATTTTTTGATGATAACCATGTGTTTAAAGCTTTGATTGTAGTATTTGGTTGAATTGTTAAGTTTTTTTGTTAGATTTTGATTTAAGGATTAAATTGTTAAAATGTCAAAATCTCAAGGTTTGATAGTGAATTTGATGTACAACAAGGATTTTTAAAGGGCCTATAATATTCTTCTGTAACTTGATTGTAAGAAAATAATCAATTTGATGATTTTTGAGTTAGAGGACTAAATTGCAAAAATTGTAAAAGTTTAGGAAAAATGTGTAATTAATGAGAAGTTAAGGGTTATGTATAATGAATGAAATGTAAAATATGTATGAGATTTATTTATTGTATGTAATTATCATATAGATAAAAACTTGGATTAAAAAGACAATAACTGAAAAAAAGGGAAAATAGCGGATTAGTCCTTGTGTGTTGGTTAGAATCGAATAGTAGGTAAGTTCACAGTGTTTCAATGCATAAATAAGTTTCTAATTTGCATTCTTATAATATAGTTCTTTAATTAAATATTCATAGATAATTATTGAATGATTACACATACATGCCCTTGTTTGTACTTCAATACCCTTGTTTGTACATATGTGCCACTGTTTGTACTTCGATACCCCTGATTGCACATACATGCACCCCTTTTTGTACTTCGATATCCCTGAATGCACATATGTGCTCCTATTTGTACATCGGTACCCGTGATTGCACTTCCGTGCCCTGGTTATAATCCAGTAAATCTAGATCAAATATTATATGAGTTGTACTAAATGGTATTTAGATTGAGTGTTATACTATGTGTAACAGGCCGATTTAGACCCTAGTTGGAACAGTGGTTTTGGAACCACAAATTTGAGGTTAGAAAAATATTTTAATGTTATTTTTTGTGTTTAAAGTGTGTGATTAAGCCTGTGTGAAAGTTTCGTGTGAAAATTTTATCGACTGTGTCAAATGGTGAAAAATGACTTAATCGCATAAAATGAAAAAGTTATGTACTGATTGTTTAAGTGCTTAACTTTTGTTGTCTTTATAATTGGAAGGTTTTATGATGAAAATAGCCCACTAATGAGTTAGTGGATGGTAATGGACCATTATGACCTTGATGATTATATGTTTCAAATATTGATTAAAAGGTTAATATGGTAAAAAGTTTAATAATATGTATTAAATAAAACAAATAAGAAAAATGATGAGATTATGCTCATCTTTGTGCCGAAATTGCTAGGGAAAAGACGAGAAAAATAATAATAGGGTTTGGCTAGAAATTGGTTTAATTAAGGTATGTTTTTGTTTTGGTTTTTGATAATTTCTACGTTTTTGTAATCATTGATTCGTGCTCTATAAAACCCATGCTTTAATTTTTTGAATTGATGATGAATTTGAGTTGTGCCATGGATGAATTCATGAGCTTTTTGATAGTTGATGATGAAATATGAAAGATAGAGGGAAGATTAATATATTTTGTCTTTGAAGTTTTAGTGAAATTGAGTAATTTGAATTAAATTGTGAAAATAATATTTTGAGGGACTAAAATGTGAAATAAATGAAATGTGTGGATTTTTATTAAGCATGGGAATATTCGGCTAAGCTTGGGTGATATGGAATTTTGTATATTTTGTGATTTTGTTAAATAGGGACTAAAGTGTAAAAATGTGAAAATTTAAGGGCTATTTTGTAAAATGCCCTAAATATGTGTGTTTGGACTAAATTAAATGAATTGGTGATTGAATGAATTAAATTTGAATATGTATAGACTAAGAAAGGAGGGATTTGGATCGAGATCGAGGCAAAGATAAAGTACTCGATTGATCGGCTAGTTTTGATATTTCGACATCCGAGGTAAGTTTGGATATAATACTAGTCATTAAATTTATGTCTATGTGATGAGAAATGAATGAATGCATAGTATTGAAATAGAAATGTACTAGATATGAAATCGAGCAAATGAGGCACTAATGTGCGAAATTAGAAAAGAGATAGAGATGGTTAGCATTATGTGTCCAGAAAGATAGAAGCTTCGGCTTATTAATGTGGCACTGTGTGTGCGATACCAATATAAGTTTGGTTTAACTCATTGGCACTAAGTGTGCGATGACGATTATGTTTCGGTTACGAAACTGGCACTAAGTGTATAAATAAATCAAAAGAATAGCAAAGGTTGATTGAAATGTAAAATCGAACAATTGAGAAGCAGGAATTGCGAGTAACTAAATGTTGGCAAATGTATGTTTGAACCTATTTGGTTGATAATATTTTAAATGGTTGAAAGAAGGGATATTTGAGCTTATGGATGAGGATGATATCATGTTGAATTGTGCATCTATCTATGTGATGCTTTAATTATGTTTCGATGTTGTATTATTGAATAGAATGTATTATTATATTACAAACTTACTAAGCTCTTAAGCTTACTGTGTGATTTGTTTCTCTGTTTTATAGTGTCAGTAAAGCTATCTCAGATTTAGGGATGTCAGTGGCTCTATCACACTATCGGCATATCTATTTTGGTATTTTTGAATGTGCATATAGCTAAATATAGCATGTATAGGCTAGTTGTTTTGGTGTATGTTTGAGACATATGTACATAGACATGTGATATGGCTAGTTTAATGGATGTGTAATTGAATGATGAGTCATACTATATGATGTTTAGTTTTGGTATGATCTTATTTTTATGAAGTGGTCAAGATTATGGGAAGCATATTGATGCAAAATGAGTATATATGTTTGATCTATGGAATGGTTATATGAGTTGGTAAAATTGTGAATGATTTATGTTTGGTTATACTTATAATTTAGTTATGCATTTCGACATATAAGATGATATGTATGGGAAATGAAATTGAATGGGATGATATGATGTTCTTTTGGTATGTTTTTGGTTGCCAACTGTGTGTGGAAATAAGCTTGTATGTGCTTGTAGGGATAGCCTAAGTGTGGGTGGCATTTTGGCTTTGAAAAATGCCTATAATTGCCCACACGATTGAGCACACGGGCGTGTGGCTCGACCGTGTCGTTTAATTTTTCCAATTGAAACAAGTCAGGCTCGACCACGGGTTGGACACACAGGCGTGTGACTAGCTGTGTGGTGCAAGTTAGGCTTGACCACGGGTGAGGCGCACGGGCGTGTCTCAAGCTATGTGGTCAAGTCAGTAGGTATGCCCTATTTTGCCATGGCTTGGACACATGGGTGTGTCCGATGCCGTGTGAGGCACATGGCCTACCCATACGGGCGTGTGACCTTTGTAACTTAGAAAAATGTTTGAATTTTAAAAATTTTTGTAAGTGTTCGGTTTAGTCTCGGCCTTATTCTAAAGCATGTTTAAGGTCTCAATGACCTCACTATGGGACTATATGATTATGTTTGAAAATGATTAATTGACTTGGTGTCGCGAAATGGATATGAAATGTTTTGATTGTTTGGTAATGCCTTTTAACCCTATTTCGGTGACAGTTTCGGGTTAGGGGTGTTACATTTTATTGGTATCAGAGCTACGGTTTAGTCAATTCTTGGACTAACGTTGCGTGTGTGAGTCTAGCTATACATGCTATATATATAATTGCGATAGTGTGATAAATCCTGACATTTGAAAATGTGTTTTCATATAGTAATGGATCCCGATCGAGCAATTGCTGATGATGTTGAGAGTAACACGCCTACTCCCTCTCAAGGGACAGTGTCGGCTACATCTAGGCCGAATGATGGTAGCCAAGAGGGAGAGGCTAAGCAAGCCTTTTTCCAAATGATGAGTGAGTGGTTTTCAGAGTTTGTTCGAACGAATCCGGCTGCTCCACAACCTCTTCGCCCACAAGTGCCTGTTATGCCACAATTTGTAGATTCAAATCGATTGAATAAACCTCTCGTGGATAAAATCCAAAAGTACAGGGCTGAAGAGTTTAGGGCCACCGCTGATGATGATGTTAAGCGAGCTGTGTTTTGGCTCAAGAATACAATCCAAGTGTTCGATGAGATGTCATTGATCCCTGATGAATGCATTAAGTGTGTAGCTTCCTTGTTGAGAGATACATCTTATAATTGGTGGAAGAAGTTGACATTAGTGGTTCTGAGAGAGAGAATCACCTGGGATTTCTTTCAAGTTGAATTTCAAAAGAAGTATATTAGTCAACAATTTATAGATCAGAAACATAAAGAGTTTCTAGAGTTGAAATAAGGCCGCATGTCCATTACTGAGTATGAACGGGATTTTGTGAGATTGAGTCAGTATGTACGGAATGTGTTTCGACTGAATCTATATGTGTAAACGCTTCTTTGAAGGGCTGAATGAAGATATTAAATTGTTGGTTAGAATACTTGACATAAATGAATTTGTTGTGTTAGTTGAAAGAGCCTGCAAAGCCGATGAGCTTAGTAAAGAAAAGAAGAAAGCTGATTCTGGCTAGAGATGAAAGAAAAAGATTGATGAGTAAGTCATCTCAAACTTCATCGAAGAGATTTAAAGATGCTAGCAGTCGACCAAATGCTTTGTTTGGACATCTAAGTAGAGATCGTGCGAGACAAAGTGTTGGTCCAAGAATTCAAGCTCCAATTGAACCAAGTGTTGGAAGTGCCAAAAGCAATAAACCTGAGTGTAGACAATATGGAAATCGACATGTGGGAAAATGTTGGGGCAAGTATAATAATAGAACTTGCTATAAATATGGATCACGAGATCACTTCATTCAAGATTGCCCAAAGTTAGCTGAAGAAGAAAATGTTCAGAGTGTAAGACCGAGTAACACAACAGCTAGGGGTAGACCACTCAGAAACACTGGAAATGTAAGTGGAAGTTAGAGAGGGACGATGGATACAGCTGTGAGATCTGAGGCGAGAGCACTTGCCCGAGCCTATGCTATACGTGCACGAGAAGAAACGTCATCTTCAGACGTCATTACTAGTACTTTTACTCTATTTGATACTGATGTGATTGCATTGATAGATCTAGGTTCTACTCATTCCTATTTGTGTGTGAATCTAGTATCATGTAAGACTCTACTTGTTGAGTCTACTGAATTTATGATTAGAGTATTGAACCCCTTAGGCAAGTGTGTCTTGGTGGATAAAGCGTTCAAGAACTGCCCATTGATGTTTTGGGATATATGCTTTCTAGCTAATTTGATGTTGCTACAATTTGATGAATTTGATATCATTTTGGATATGGATTGGCTCACTTTGCATCATGCTATTGTGAATTGTAAAAGAAAGAGTATTGATTTGAAAAGTCAGAATGGTGAGATAGTTCGAGTTGAATCTAGTGATTTGAATGGGTTGCCAGCTGTTATATCATCAATGAAAGCTCTGAACTATGTGAAAAAGGGTTGCAAAGCTTATTTAGCATATGTGATTGATACAAAAGTAACTGAAAAGAAAGTTGAATCGGTGCCTATAGTTTGTGAATTCCCTGACGTGTTTCTTGAAGAACTACCGTGTAACAGCCTGATTTTGGGGCTAGTCGAAACAATAGTTTTGGGACCACTAAACCGAGGTCAAGGAAAATTATTTTGATGTTATTTTATGTGTTGTAGCATAATTATAAGGCTATGTGAAAGTTTTGGTGCATTAATTTGAGTGATAACAAGCTTAATTGTGAAAAAGGATTAAATCGCATTAAGTGCAAAAGTTCTATTTTATACAGTAAAGGTACCTAATAGCTGTAAAATGTAATTTGGAGGTCTTTAAAGTGCAATTAGGCCATTTACCTAGTGATGGCCGGCCATATAGGAGCTAGGGAGACAAGATTTTAATGTTGGTCAAAATTTGATAGATATTAGGTAATAAAAATGAATAAAATAAGATGAATAATGATTTTATCATCTTTTCACTATTCATCGACCTTCATCCACCGAAAATTTGAAGAGAAAAAAAGGGTTTTGAAGCTCAAAATTTTAGCCAACATATTCCCTACCAAGTAAGTGATTTTTGAAGTTTTTCTTAATGATTTTTATGTTTTTGGAGTCCCCAAAGCTTAATCTAGCTAATGAGGGGACCAATTTGCAATATAGTTGAAAGTCTAGGGACTTCCCATGAAAGAGTTTATGTTGTTATCTGAGTTTTTATGGAAGAAAATGAATATTAGGAAGATGAGAAACAACTTTTGTGAAAGGTGTTAGTATGAAAACACCTAAATAAGACTTAAATGCAAAGAATAATTTGTGTCATAAATGCATGAAATTGTTGGAATGATGAGTAGTTGTAAGAGAAATAAATGTTCAGCTAGGCTTGTTTATTGATAAAATGTGTTGAAAAATGATTTACGAGCCTAGAGGTAGAATCATAATTTTGCCATTGTGCAAGGGCAAAATGGTAATTTTTGCCTAAGTGTAGATTTCGATGCATTATGATCATTAAATGATCTAAATGAATGAATCTTATTATTATAGATGAAGAAGAATACAAAATTAACCTTGACCGAGGAAAAGGCAAGATTACAGAGTAAACCGCAATTAATACGTTTTGCACCGAGGTAAGTTTATGTGTAAACGATGCAGTTTATATATACATCCATGTTGCTAATTAGTGCATGGCACAATTGAGAACATGTGTGATTCAAGTGGATAGAATGTGGTAGTTATTGAATAACTCTAGTGTGAATGATAGAATGGATATGTAAGTGTGGTATATCAATACTTGACGGTGGGCTAAGTGCGATACCATCTTAATACTTAATTACGATGGGCTATGTACGATACCATCAACTATTTATCATTTGGTGGGCTATATGCGATACCACCGTAACTAACCTCTTTGGTGGGCTATGTGCAATACCACCCTAATAAAGACTAGTGGTGGGCTAAGTGCTGAACCATCGAGTAATTTGATTATGAGTAGTTAATTGAAAGATTGTGATGTGTTGTATTATGTGACATTGTGGTGCTAAGTGCAGGGAGGCATGCTAATAAAAATATACATTAAGCTTGTGATAAGGTTTGGATATGGAAATGGAAGAAATGAGTAAGCATGATTATGAATGTGGAATGTTTCTTATTTAGTATGTAATGCTATTTAATGTTTAGCACATACTATAATGCTAATTGTTTACACTTACTAAGCTTAAAGCTTACTCCCCCTTCTCTTTTCCCTTGTTTTATAGAGTTTAAGTGTAACACCCCTAACCCATATCTGTCGCTCAGAATAGGGTTAAAGATATTACTAGACAGATCAAAATTTTTATAGACATTTTAATAATACAAATCATCATTCACAATCAAGTGTCCCTTTTTATAGGTCAACGAGACCTTAATCATGCTTCAGAATAGGGTCGGGACTAAACCGAACACATATGAAAGTTCTTAAAAATTTAAAACTTTTCTATGTTACAGAGGTCACATGCCCATGTGAGTAGGCCGTGTGCCTCCCACGACTACTAGACACACCCATGTGTTCCGGCTGTGCCAAATAAAAGTAAGTATTCTGACTAACCCACACGGCCACTAGACACACTTGTGCAGCATGGCTGTTTGCTCATAAGCCATATACTGACTAAATCACACGGATACCAGGCATGTTTGTGTGCCAAGGCCATGCACACTTAAGCTGGCTACTGACTTTCACCCACGGCTACTAGATACGCCCGTGTGCCACGACCGTGTAGGCAACATAGGCCATTTGCAAGGCCATAATGCCACCACACTAAGGTCATACCTACAAGCAAAATACCAATACAACTCATGCACATTTGGCAACCAATAACATATCAAATCTCTACATTCAAATACAATTCCAATCATGCTAGTTTACATAACTAAAACACATATACACTCAAGTACAATTCATCAACATTTATCTTTCATTTTTCCCCTTCTTTGATCGATTATGCATAATCAAAATTTCATCCATAAACTTGAGCATTTCATAGGCACATACTCATACCAAACCAACACTATTATCCACAATCACATATGTATAATACCAACACTTAACTAGCCACCTCACATGGCCAAGTTCACATCTCAAACTTAATCCAAATAACTAGCCTATACATGCCATATTTAACTATATACATTTGCAAAAGATACCAAAATGAGCTTGGGTAGTGTGATGACGATCTTTGACGGTCCTGAGCCTTTAGTAGCTTTGACGATCTATAAAACAGAGCAAACATACATACATAGTAAGCTTTCAAAGCTTAGTAAGCCATATACAAGTAAACTTAGCATACAATGCATATAACTAAATTAATACAATGGTACTTATGGTTCTCATAGCAAATTCTTTACATAATCTTTGGCACATTTGCTTACACAAAGCTTGCCACAAACTTCTATTCATATATCACATATGTACTTAGCTCATTCAAGCATATTTCCATTCCTACATCTCATTCATATTCTCATATTCAAAAACACACTTCATCATAGTAAATTTATATAGATACTTACCTTTTATACACACTTAGTTTACATATCAAATGTACTTGAAACAGATATACAGATCACATAATCGTTTGTATCTTAGATTTGCTCGTTGAACCATAAGGAATCTAATAAAAATGCTTATAATGCTCGAAATAGTCATACAATGCCAACGTCCTAGACGAGGTCTTACATGTACTTAGATATCGATGCCACTGTCCCAGACATGGTCTTACACAAATCAAATACGATGCCAATGTCCCAGACATGGTCTCACACATAAATTTCATATCGATGCCAACGTCCCAGACATGGTCTTACACGAAATCTCAAATCAATGCCAACGTCCCAGACGTGGTCTTACATGATATCACATAACAGACACCTATGTCATGACATAGTTAATTCTATCTATTCCTAGGTTCGTATGGGACTTCTAGGTTATTAACACTATGTTGAATCTATCTCAGAGTTCATATATACATCATCTCATGTGCATTAAACATTTTCAACGGTCATATGAACGTAGATAATTCAATTCAAACACGTTTATTTGTATAATGACATACCTCAGATTCGGATACTTGTTCGAACTTGGTTATTCAACTACTTTCGCTTTCCCACAATCTAAGTCCATTTTCTTCTACTCTTGATCTATACATATTCAAATGTAATCCATTTATTCACTAATTCATTCAATTTAATCGATGAATACACATTTAGGACTATTTACAACTTAGCCCTCACATTTGTACATTTTTATCAATTTAGTCCATTTTCTCAAAACATCAAATATATAAAATCACCACATACCCATGCTTAGCTGAATACTCTTGTATCACATACAAATCCAAACATTTCATTTATTTTACAATTTAGTCCCTCAAAATGCTATTTTCACAATTTAGTCCTAATTAGCTAAATTCACCAAAAACTCAAATACAAACTATGATATTCATATACATATCTTTCATATTTCACTATTAAACATCACAAATCACATGATTTCATCAAAGTCTCATTTCACAAACATCATCAATTCTCAAAATTAAGACATGAGTTTCAAAGTGTGCGAAGCAACGATTGCAAAAACGTAGAAATTATCAAAAACCGAACAAAACTCATACCTCAATCAAGTAATACAAAGGCCAAATGCTTCAAAGCTTAATTTCTTTTCTTTTCTTTCAATATTCGGTGGACAAGAAGATGATAATAGCCCTTTCATGTTTTGTTTTTATGTTTTAATTCATTTATTAATCAATTTACAACTTTAACCTTATATAATAAAATTATAAAACATAATTTTCAAGGTCATTATTGACCAAAACCATCCACTATCTTTATTTATGGGTTCTTTCCACTTTAAGGACTTCACATAACAAGAACAATAACAATTCAACACTTATTCAAATAGAAGGTCAATTTTACCTTTTATGCGATTTAGTCCTTTTATCAAATTAAGCATACAGACGGACAAATTAACTTACGAAACTTTAACACATGCTGAATCACATATCAAGGGCACAAAAAATAATATTTAAATATTTCACTGACTCAGATTTGTGGTCTAAAAGCCATTGTTTTGACTAGAGTATAAATCGGACTGTTACATTAAGAGCCGAGCTGGGATACGCAGATAACCAGAAGATCGCCCATACTATCAGCTCACCTCGGTATATCTAGACTTAGTATTTTGTATATGGCATGTATAGGGGCTAGACTAGTTAGATTATTTTGTTATTTTGGCCAAAGGTGTGTTAGCCCTTTATTAAGATAATTATATTGTATATTGCCATGGTTGATTGCTCACTTTATCGTTATGAAAATATGAAGTTATTCATGAAAGTTCATGTTGCAAATTATGAGTTGTTTATTGATATGTTGAATGGATTCATGTAGTGTGAACTAGATGGATGCAAAAAGCTTGGCAAATAGCCTCGTTCTTGTCCACATGGGTAGGCACACGGACGTGTGTCTAGGCCGTGTGTGGCACACGGTCAATCCATGGACATGTGCCCAGGCCGTGTGAAGTCTGCACTTAGGATTTGGAATTTAAATCGCCACACGGTGGAAGCACACGGGTGTGCGTCAGCCATGTGGATTAATTAGAGGCGACCACGAGCCAACAACACGGGCGTATGCTTTGGCCGTGTGCTAATTATGGGTTGATGATGTCATAGTCAAAGAGCTCTACGGGTAGAAGACACGGGCGTGTGAGATGATACACGGGCGTGTTCTTAGACCAAAACGGGCGTGTGGCCCCTGTTTGGATGAAAAGTTTCTCGGGTTCGTAAAAGTTCCAAGATTTGTTTCGAAGCCTCTTAGAGGTATGTTTAGAACATCATAGGCCAAGATTAAGCTTTGCGATAGGTTTAATAGTGATATTTTATAGCCCAATTCGAGACGTTAAGTGGGATAAGTTAGGTAATGCCTCAAACCCAGTTCTAACTTTAGCTACGGGTATGGGGCATTATATTTAGTGGTATCAAAGCTATGGTTTAGTCGGTTCTCGGACTATCGTAGCGTGTGTAAGAGTCTAGGTATACATGCCATAAATGTATAAAGATAGTGTGGCTACTTCTGATGATTCTAAACTTTGTTCTTATGTAGTATATGGATCCCGATCAATCAGCTGCTGATGACACAGCTAGTAATGCGTCGGCTCCCGTGCAAGGGACCGCGCCTGTGCAGAGTGGACCTGAGACTAGGGTTCAGAGAGAAGAGGCTCGGAAGCTTTTCTCCAAATGATGAGTAACTGGTATATAGAATATGTACGAGCAAAACCCAATGCTCAACCTCCTCCACCCCCTCCTATACCTAAACCAGTTCCTGTGGCTCCTCAAGGTGTAGATTTAGTGAGGATGACTAAGCCCCGGTAGATAAGATCTAGAAGCAAGGGGCTGAGGAGTTTAGAGCTAATATAGATGATGACCCTGAGCGAGTAGAGTTCTGGCTTGAGAACTCAATGAAAGTGTTTGATGAACTCTCTTGTACACCTGAAGAGAGCTTAAAATATGCCGTGTCCTTGCTGCGGGACTCAACATACCATTGGTGGAAGATGTTGACATCCGTTGTCTCGAAGGAGAAAGTCACATGGGACTTCTTTTTGGAAGAGTTCTGAAATAAGTATATAAGTTAGAGGTTTATGGACCAGAAACGAAAGGAATTCCTTGAGTTAAAGCAAGGAAAAATGAGTATGGTGGAATATGAACGCGAATTCGTTAGACTCAGGAAGTATGCGTAATAATATGTGTCAACGAAAGTTATTTTATGCAAGAGGTTTGAAGATGGGCTGAATGAGGATGTCAGACTTTTAGTCGAGATTTTAGAACTAAAAGAATTTGTGGTATTGGTAGATAGGGCCAGTAAGGTCAAGAATTGAGTAAGGAAAAGAGAAAGGCCATGAGTGAGGCCCGAGATGCAAAGAAAAGGCTGATGAGTAAATCCTACCAAGCTCAATCGAATAGGTCCAAGGAAGTGAACCCTCGGATGCCTACATCAGTTGGGTATTCACAAAGAGAGCGAGGTAACAAGTACTTGGGTTTAAGAGTTTAGGCCACCTCGATGGTAAGTGTGGGCAATCCAAAGTCCAAACCAGAGTGCCCAAGTTATGGCAAATATCACACTAGGAAGTGTTGGAGAAACATTCAGAATTGTTATAAGTGTGGGTCCCTTGACCATTTCATCCGAAACTACCCCGAAAGGGATGACAAGGAGAAGAAGTAGGAAATAAGATCAAGCAATGTATCTTCTAGGGGTAGGCCGCAAAGGAACTAGGGAAGTGGGGCTAGTAGTAAAGGTGCGTCGCGAGACACTACTATGAGGCCAGAGGGTCGGGCACCTGCAAGGACTTATGCCATTCGCGCTCGAAAGAGGCATCATCACCAAATGTAATAACGGGTATTTTCATTCTTCATGATACCTTTGTTATTACTTTGATTAATCCGGGGTCTACCCATTCTTATATTTGTATGAGATTGGCATCTAGTTTGAGCATGATTGTTGAGTTTACAGAATTTATGGTAAAAGTGTCAAACTCGTTAGGTAAATATGTGTTAGTTGACAAGGTGTGTAGGAAGTGTCCTTTGACAATTAAGGGTCATTGTTTTCTGGCAAACCTTATGTTGTTGCCATTTGATGAATTTGATTTGATTCTTGGTATAGATTGGTTGACTACTTATACTGTTTTAGTGAACTGTGGTAGTAAATTTATTGAATTGAAATGTGAAATTGGAGATGTTATTCGGGTTGAATCAGGTGGGTCAGATAGTTTACCAGTGATGATTTCTTCTATGGTGGCTAAGAAATATTTGAGAAAAGGGCACAAGTCTTATCTCACTTTGTGTCAAATTCTCAATAGTCTGAAGTAAAGATTGAAATAGTGCCAGTTGTATGTGAGTATTCAAATGTATTTCTGAAAGAGTTACCCGGATTACATCTAGTTAGAGAGGTCAAGTTTAGGATTGAGTTAGTTCCGGGAACAACACCCATTTCGGTTGCTCCATATAGGATGGCACCCTTAGAATTGAAAGAATTGAAGGATCAATTGCAAGAGTTGACGGATAAGGGTTTTGTGAGACCGAGCTATTCACCGTGGGGTGCTATCGTACTATTTATGAAGAAGAAAGATGGGTCGATGAGATTGTGTATAGACTACCGATAATTCAACAAGGTGATGGTGAAGAATAAGTATCCCTTACCAAGGATAGATGGTCTATTTGATCAATTGAAAGGAGCTACGGTGTTCTCTAACTGAGGTCTGGGTATTATCAGTTGAGGGTTAAGGTGCAAGATGTACTGAAAATTGCATTTGGGATGAGATATGGTCATTATGAGTTCCTTGTCATGCCATTTGGTTTAACGAATGCTTCTGAGATTTTTATTGACTTAATAAATCGTGTATTCCGACCGAATTTGGACAAGTTTGTGGTTGTCTTCATTGATGATATATTGATTTATTCTCGGGATGAGAGTGAACATGTAGAGCATTTGAGAATTGTCTTATAGACTTTAAGAGACAAGAAGTTGTATGCTAAGTTTAGTAAGAGTTAGTTTTGGCTTAGAGAGGTTGGATTCCTAGAACACCTTGTGTCAGGCGAGGGTAGTAGAGTTGATCCAGGAAAGATCTCGACTATTGTGGAGAGGAAATCGCTGAGAAATGTGTCAAAAGTCAGAAGATTTTTGGGTTTGGCAGGATACTACAGACGGTTTGTAAATGAGTTTTCCATGATTGCTACTCCGATGACGAAACTGTTGCACAAAGATGTTAAGTTTGAATGGACTGAGAAATGCCAACAGAGTTTTGAGAGACTGAAAATATTGTTGACGGAGGCACAGGTTTTGGTTCAACCTGAGTTGGGGAAGAGTTTGTGGTCTACAGTGATGCATCGTTTAATGGTTTCGATTGTGTGTTGATACAAGAGGGTAAGGCAGTCGCTTACGCCTCAAGCCAGCTAAAATCGCATGAGAGGAATTATCCGACTCATGACTTGGAGTTGGCGCAATTATTTTCGTATTAAAAATTTGGCGACATTATTTATATTGTGAGAAGTGCTAAATCTTCATGGATCATAAGAGTTTGAAGTATTTGATGGATCAAAAGGAATTGAATTTGCGACAACGGTGGTGGCTTGAGTTATTGAAGGAATATGAGCTAGTAATTGATTACCATCCGGGGAAAGCGAATGTGGTTGTGGATGCCCTGAGTAGGAAATCCATGTATGCTTTGAGAGCTATGAGCACGAGCTTAGCATGGTCTAACGATGGTGCTGTATTAGCTGAGTTGAGAGCTAGGCCTCTATTTGTTCAACAGATATGTGAATCTCAAAAGAATGATAATGAGATGCAAGCTAAGAGAGCTAAGTGTGAATCGGAAGATGATTCTAATTTTCGGATAAGTTCGGATGGTTGTTTGATGTTTCATGATAGGATTTGTGTACCTAAGAATAATGAATTGATCCGAAAGATATTAAATAAAGCACATAATGGTTATTTGTCAGTACATTCGGGCAGTACGAAAATGTACAATGATCTAAAGAAATTTTATTGGTGGCCGGGTATGAAAAGAGACATCTCGGAGTTTGTAACAAGGTGTCGGATATGTCAACAAGTGAAAGTTGAGCATCAAGGGCCTTCGAGATTGCTTCAGCTAGTGATGATTCCCGAGTGGAAGTTGGATCGAATCACCATGGATTTTGTGAGAGGTTGCCTATGACTCCTAAAAAGAAAGATGCTGTGTGCGTTGTCATTAATAGACTAACGAAGTCTGCTTACTTTATATTAGTGCATGCTAATTATTCACTGGATAAGTTGGCAGAGTTGTATATTGCGGAGGTGGTGAGATTATATGGAGTGCCTGTATCTATTATCTTGGATAGAGATTCAAGATTTACTTCTAGGTTTTGGAAGAAGTTGCAGGAGGCCTTAGGTACAAGGTTGAATTTTAGTACTGCATTCCATCCTCAAACTGACGGTCGGTCTGAAAGAGTGATTTAAGTTCTTGAAGATATGCTCCGATGCTGTGTGTTGGAATTTGAAGGTAGTTGGGAGAGATACCTACCTTTGGTTGTGTTTGCCTACAACAACAGTTATCAGTCGAGTATACGGATGGCACCGTATGAAGCCTTGTATGGTCTAACTGTCGGATTGCTTTGTATTGGACCGAGCTAAGTGAGAAGCAAATCCATGGGGTCGATCTGGTTAAAGAGATCGAGGAGAAAGTGAAAGTGATTCGGGACAGCTTGAAAGCTATTTCAGACCAACAAAAGTCGTATGTAGACTTGAAAAGAAAGGAAATCGAGTTTAATGTGGGTGACAAAGTATTCCTGAAAGTGTCCTTGTGGAAGAAAATATTGAGATTTGGCCGAAAAGAGAAATTGAGTTCACGGTTCATAGGGCCATATGAGATTACCGAGAGGATTGGGCCAGTGGCATATCGGTTGGCTTTACCGGTAGAGTTAGAGAAAATTCACAATGTGTTTCATGTATCGATGTTAAGGCACTATCACTCCGATCCTTCGCATGTGATTCCTCCAACAGAAATTGAGGTATGGCCGGATATGACATATGAAAAGGAGTCGATTAAAATCTTGGCTTAAGAGGTAAAAAAGTTAAGGAACAAGGACATGGCTTTAGTAAAAGTGCAATGGCAAAAACATGGTGTAGAAGAAGCTACGTGGGAACCGGAAGAAGCCATGAGAGAGCAATATCCAAACCTCTTTACCGGTAAGATTTTCAAGAGTGAAAATATCTAAAAGGGGGAGAGTTATAACAGCCCAATTTAGGGGCTAGTCGGAATAATGGTTTCGGGACCCCTAAATTGAGTTCAGGGAAAATTATTTTGATGTTATTTTATATGTTGTAGCATAATTATAAGGATATGTGAAAATTTTATTGCATTAATTTGAGTGATAGCATACTTAATTGTGAAAAAGGATTAAATCGTATTAAGTGCGAAAGTTCCATTTTATATGATAAAGGTAACTACTAGCTGTAAAATGCAGTTTGGAGGTCTTTAAAGTGCAATTAAGCCATTTATCTAGTGATGGTAGCCCATATAGGAGCTAGGGAGACAAGATTTTAATGTTGGTCAAAATTTGATGGATATTAGGTCAATATTAGGTAATAAAAATGAATAAAATAAGTGAATAAAGATGTTATCATCTTTTCACTATTCATCCACCTTCATGCATCGAAAATTTGAAGAGAAAACAAGGGTTTTGAAGCTCAAACTTTCAGCCAACATATTCCCTAGGTAGAGGGTACTTATTCTTAATGGTTAACTTGTTCAACTGCCTGTAATCTACGCACATCCTCATGGACCTATCCTTTTTCTTTACGAATAATAACGGTGCTCCCCATGGAGGCACACTTGGTCTAATAAATCTGCGGTCCAACAACTCCTGAATCTGGGCCTTCAACTCCACTAGCTCAATCGGTGCCATCCTATAAGGTGCGATGGACACGGGTGCCATACCAGATAACAACTCTATTCCAAACTCCAGCTCTTTACTGGGAGGTAATCCCAGCAACTCCTCTGGAAAAACACCAAGGAATTCTTTTACTGTTTTCAAATCCTTGACAGTAATACTCTTAGGTTCCAAATTACTGATATAAGCTAGATAGGCTTTGTAACACCCCTATCCCATATCCGTTGTCAGATTAGGGTTAAAGGCATTACCAGACAGATCGAAAACATTTATAGAATTAATCATACATGCATTCAATAATATCTAACATAATGTCCCTTATGTAGATCATCGAGACCTTAAGCATGATAATAACCGAGTCAGGACTAAATCGAAATGCATACTAAATTTCGAGGAAAACTAAAAATTTTCTAAATGCAGAGACACACGGCCGTGGGGGTAAGCCGTGCCTCTCCCACGGCTACTTGACACACCCGTGTGTCTTCCCCGTGGCTATATACTGCCAACACCAACATGGTCACCAAGCACGCCCGTGTGCTAAGGCCGTGTATAATAGATCACATACTGCCATTTCTCACATGGCCACCAAACACACCCATGTCGAGGCCGTGTGCAATTTAAGCCACATTCTGCCAATTTACCCACGGTCTTAGGCACGCCTGTGTGCCTCAACCATGTGACATTATTGGCCTTTTTACAAGGCCAAAATGCCACCCACTTAGGGTCTTCCTACATGCAATATATACCAAATAATAATATGCATATATGGCAACCAAAACATATCAAATGGTTCACTTCATCCATACATTCAATACCAATTCCATTCATACCAAATTAGAAACTAAATCCTACATCATTTCAAACATGTATCATCCATTTGCTTAACCAAAACTTAACCATTTCATATGCATCAAAACATATTAAATATCTGCTTCATAACTCATTCATTCAAACGTTTATCAACTCAAAAACTTGCCAATACACATGGCCATGCTCACTTCATAAACATATACACCTATCTAGCCTATACATGCCATAATTAACCATAAACATTTTCAAAAGGGTACCAAATTAAGTTTAGTAGTGTGATGACGATCCTTGACGATCCTGAGCCTTTAGTAGCTTCGACGACCTATAAAATAGAGAAAATACACACATAGAGTAAGCTTTCCGAAAGCTTAGTAAGTCATATACAAATAAACTTGGCATGGAAAGCATATACCAATCACTTGGCAAACTTTCACATATTTGTTTTGGTTCATACACTTTTAACCACATTAGCCATTTTCACCATTCAAGAATCATATGAACACATAGCTCATCTAGCCAAAACAAATCTTATCATATCACAAATTCCATGTACTTATCACCATAGTAAGATCACTTAGATACTTACATTACATACACAAATAGTGTATAGACAACGTACCTGAATCGAACTTAATATCACATAATTGTTCATAGCTTGGATTTGACATTCATATCATAGTCTTGCCCGTTGAACTCTTAGGAACGTAGTAGGATACACAGAAAGCTCAGAATAGTAATACAATGCCAACGTCCCAGATGGGGTCTTACATGCACTCGTATATCGATGCCACTATCCCAGACAAGGTCTTACACATACAGATCATAACGATGTCAACGTCCCAGACATGGTCTTACACGAGTCAATATGATGCCGATGTCCCAGACATGGTTTTACTCATAAAGTTCATATCGATGCCTACGTCCCAGACGAGGTCTTACATGAAATTTCAAATCAACGCCAACATCCCGGACGTGGTCTTACATGATAAAACAGAATACATACCTATGTCATGACATAGCTAATCCTATCTATTCCTAGGTTCATACGGGACTTCTCGGCTTTATCACTATATCGAACTTATTTCAAAATTCACGCACTTAGCATCTCATACTCATTCATTTTCATCGATAGACATATGAATACATATATTTGATTCAATACAGATAAGTTTATTCGTATAGTGACTTACCTCGGGTTCAGTTTAACGAAACGAAAATGGCTACTTTGTTACTTTTGCTTTCCTGCGATCTAAGTTCGTTTTCCTCGGTTCTTGATCTAAGCATATTCAGAATTAACCCTTTTATTCACTATTCCATTCAATTCAATCCATACACATATATTTTAGGCTATTTACAATTTAACCCTCATATTTGCACACTTTATCAATTTAGTCAATTTTTCTCAAAACATCAAATTCACAAAATCCATACATACACATGCTTAGCCGAATACATATAAATCACAAATAAGCCCACATTTTTCATCAAACTTGCAATTTAGTCCTTCAATTTACCATTTTCTCAATTTAGCCCTATTTAGCTAAATTCATCAAAAATTCATGAACATAACATGTTTATTTAGCTCAAATCTTTCAGATATCATCCTCAAACATCACAAAGCTTGTAAAATCATCAATGGCATATTTAACATACATTATCAAAACACAAAATTAAGGCATGGGTTTTGTAGCTCTAAAAGCAATGATTACAAAAACGCAAAGATTATCGAAAACTGAAGTCAAAACTTACCTTAATCTTGCTTAAAGCTAGCTGAAACATCCAAAGCTCAAAACCCTTGTTCTTTTTCTCTTATTCCGTCATCAAATAAAGATAAACATGACTTTTTTTTTTCAATTGATTTTGGTTTATTAGCCTTTATTTAATCAAATTACTCATTTAACCCTTCCATAATAATTCAAACAAACATACATTACGAGCATATTTGTCCTTCTAATGTCCACTATCTTAAAAGTGGTCTATTTGCCACTTAAGGCCACAACTTACAAAGCCACAACACATTGATACTTTAACAAATAGCAAGCACATTTGATGTAATTTCATTCTTTCTCTTAATTCGACACACAAATGATCAAATTATCATATAGAATTTTCACACAAACTATGTCACATATCATACACACAGAAAATATCATTAAAATATTATATGGACTCAGATTTGTGGTCCCAAAATCACTGTTCCGACTAGGGTATAAATCGGGCTATTACAATTCTCCCCCCTTAGGGATTTTTGTACCCCAAAATCTTACCATTAAATAGATTCAAATGTTGCTGTCTCATTGAATCTTCAGGCTCCCACGTAGCCTCTTCTAATTCGCGTGGATTCTACAATACTTTCACTAATGGAATTTTCTTGTTTCTTAACTCTTTTACTTCACGAGCTAAGATACGGATCGGTTCCTCTTCGTATGTCATATCAGATCGGATTTCAATTTCAGATGTGGCAATCACATGTGATGGATCAGATCGATATCTACGGAGCATCGAAATGTGAAATACATTTTGAATCTTTTATAGTTCAGAGGGTAACTTCAATCTATATACAACAGGCCCAACACGTTCAATGATCTCATACGGTCCAATGAATCTCAGACTTAACTTGCCTTTACATTCGAATCGGAGCACTTTCTTCCACGGAGACACTTTCAGAAATACTTTGTCGCCGATCTCAAATTCTATATCTTTTCGTTTTAAGTCTGCATAGGACTTCTGACGATCAGATACTGCTTTCAAACAATCTCAAATTAGTTTCACTTTTTGTTCGGTATCTTTTATCAAATCAACCCCGTGTAACTTATTCTCACTGAGTTCAATCCAATAAAGAGGTGTACGACATTTACGTCCGTGCAAAGCTTTATATGGTGCCATTTTAATGCTCGTCTGAAAACTATTGTTATATGCAAATTTGATCAACGGCAGTATTGTTCCCACGAACCATTAAACTCAAGTACATAGCATCTTAACATATCTTCGAGAATCTGAATAATTAGCTCGGATTGACCATCAGTTTGTGGATGAAAAGCTGTACTGAAATGCAACTTCGTGCCCAAAGTATCTTGCAATTTCTTCTAGAACTGCGATGTGAATCTCGGATCCCTATCTGACACAATAGAAAGTGGCATCTTGTACAATCTCACAATCCCGGAAATATAAAGCTCAACTAATCTGTAAGTGAGTAAATAGATCTTACCGAAATAAAATGGGTTGATTTAGTTAATCGGTCAACTATGACCTAAATCGCATCTTTCTTTCTCGGAGTTAGAGGCAACCTAGAAATAAAGTCCATAGTTATTCTATCCCATTTCCATTCAGGAATCAGAATCGGCTGTAACAACCCAGATGGAACTTGATGTTCTGCTTTCACTTGCTAACAAACTAAACATTTTGAAACAAAGTCAGAAATGTCTCGTTTCATGCCAGACCACCAAAAGTGTTGCTTCAAATCATGATACATCTTTGTACTTCCCGGATCGACAGATAGGCAACTGTTATGTGCTTCACCCAAAATCAATTAAATCAGCTCCGGATTTCTTGGGACACATATTTGATCTCGAAATCTAAAACAATCATCAACAACACAAAATTCAGATTCAAAATTCAATTCACACTAATCTCGTTTCAATAACAATTCATTATCAACCTTCTAAGCATCACATATTTGCTGTACAAATAACGGTTTCGCTCTCAATTCAACTATCATAGAACTATCATCAAAAAATCTAACTGAGCATTCCAAGCACGTAATGCAAACAATGATTTTCTACTCAGAGCATCTGCAACAACATTTGCTTTCCCCGGATGATAATCTATCACCAGCTCATAATCTTTTAACAATTCAAGCTATCTTCTCTGACGCAGGTTCAAATCTTTCTGGGTTATTAAATATTTAAAACTTTTATGATCTGAAAACACATGACATTTCTCACCATACAAATAATGATGCCAAATTTTAAGTGCAAACACAATCGCAGCGAGCTCAAGGTCTTGTGTCCGATAATTCTTTTCATGAGGCTTTAATTGTCTCGAAGCATAAGCTACCATTTTGCCCTCTTGCATCAAAACACATCCCAGACTATTTAATGAAGCATCACTATAAACAACAAATTCCTTACCCGATTCTGGCTGTACTAACACTGGAGCTTCTATTAACAGAGTTTTCAGCTGGTCAAAACTTTTCTGACATTTATCCGACCATTCAAATCTGACATCTTTCTAAAGTAATCCAGTTAACGGAGTAGCTATAGTCGAGAAGCCTTTAACAAATCTGCGGTAATAACTACCTAAACCAAGAAAACTACAAACTTTGGACACGTTCTTCGGGGGTTTCCAATTCAGAATAGCAAAAATCTTGCTCGGATCAACACGAATCCCAGAAGCTGACACAATATGCCCCAGAAAACTGACCTCATTCAACCAGAATTCACATTTGCTGAATTTTGGGTACAATTGCTTTTCTCTCAAAGTTTGCAACACAATTTTCAAATGTTCTGCATGCTCATTCTCATTACGTGAGTAAATTAAAATGTCATTAATGAATACAACAACAAATTGATCCAGATCTGATCGAAAATTACATTCATCAAGTTTATAAAAACAGCAGGAGCATTGGTTAGTGCAAATGGCAAAACTAAAAACTCATAATGCCCATACCTCGTTCTAAAAGCAGTTTTCGGAATATCTGAATCTTTAACTCTCAATTGGTAGTATCCTGATCTCAGATCAATTTTTGAAAATACAGTAGCTCCTTTAAACTGATCAAATAAGTCGTCAATTCTAGGTAACGGATATTTGTTCTTTATGGTCACTTTACTCATCTGACAGTAATCAATGCACATTCTCATCGTGTCATCTTTCTTTTTCACAAACAGAATAGGAGCACCCTAAGGCGAAAAACTCGGTCTAGCAAACCCTCTATCAGTCAATTCTTGTACGGAGCTATCAAAATAGGTGTCGTACCAGGCAACAATTCAATACCAAATTCAACTTCACGAGTCAGAGGTAATCCCGGTAAGTCTTCAGGGAACACATCAGAAAAATCACAAACAATGGGTATTGATTCAACTTTCTTCTCGGATACTTTTGAATCAATCACATAAGCAAAATATGATTCATACCTCTTTTTCACATAACTCTGAGCTTTCAAAATGGATATCACAACAGACAATCCATTTAAATCATTAGACTCAATCCGTACAATCTCATCCTTCGGACTTCTTAAATCTATAGTCTTTCTTTTACAGTTCACAACGGTATCATGCATAAACAACCAATCCATTCCCAAAATAATATCAAATTCATCAAATGGAAAGAGCATCAGGTCAGCAAAAAAATAGATATCTCGAAACATTAATGGACAATTCTTGCATACTTTGTCAACCAGGACACTTTTACCTAAGGGGTTCGATACTTATTATAGCAAATTCAAGAGACTCTACAGCAAAGTCTTACCATAAACTAAATTCATGCATTTATACGAATCGTAGAACGTGGTCTATCAAAGCAATCACAGAAGTATCATAAAGAGTAAAAGTACCCGTTATAACATCAGGTGATGAAGCTTCTTCATGAGCTCGGATAGTATATGCTCTGGCAGGCGCTCTAGCTTCATATCTTACCACAGTGTCTCTCGTGCACCTTTGAATACCACTAACATTTATTGTATTCTTTGAAGGTCTACCCCTCCCAGATGCATTTTCAAGTCTCAGATTCTGAACAGTCTCTAGCTCAACAGACTCAGGACAATCACGAATAAAATGATCAAGCGATCCACATCTGAAGCATTCTTTATCATTTAATCTGCAGCTTTCCGGATACCTCTTTTCGCAATGTTTACATTCAGGTCTCTCAGATCGAACATTACCAACACTAGCCACAGAAGTTGCTGGGATTTTGGAACTCATTTCCAATCTATCTCGAGTCCTGTTCAAATGTCTCGCGTTATACCTGGAACAACATTGATCATCTCTAAATCTCTTCGGAGTAGATTGACATGATTTGTTTTGAAATCTCTTTCTCATATCTCGAGCTTCAGTTTCAACTTTTCTTTTATCTTTCCCAAGTGTTTCAGCTTTGTATGCTCGATCAACGAGTGTAACGAACTCTTTTATTTCTAATATCCCGACTAGTAAACGTATATCTTCATTAAGACCATCTTCGAATCTTTTGCACATTATAGCTTCGAAAGATATACACTCTCGAGCATAATGACTTAGTCGCACGGAACTCTCGTTCATATTCAGTGACAGTCATTCGGGCTTATTTAAGCTCTAAAATTTTTTTCGTTTCTGATCGACGAATCTCTCACTGATATATTTCTTCTAGAACTCAATCTGAAAGAAATCCCATGTAACCCGTTCTCTCGGAACAACAAAAATTAAGGTTTTCCACCATTGATAAGCTGCATCTCGAAGTAACGATACAACACATTTTATACATTCATCCGGAGTTAGAGACATTTCATCGAAAACTCGAATAGTATTTTCAATCAAGAACTTGGCTTTTTCAGCATCATCATCCTTAGTAGCTCGAAATTTTTCTGCCCTATACTTATGAATCTTGTCAACCGGAGGCTTACTCAATGATTGATTCTGATCGGAGGTATATTGGATGTTTGAGGGGGATTAACTGGGGGTGGGGGTTGTGAAACAGTCGGGTTATTTCTCATAAATTGAGTGAACCACTCACTCATTATCTGGAAGAAAGCTTGTTTATCTTCTCCCTCCTGACCACTTGTAGCCGGTCTCGGATCAGAAGGCTCTGTCCCTTGCGCAGAGTAGGCACATTACTTTCTACGTCATCAGCTATGGCTCTTTCGGGATCCATTGCTATACAGAAATCACATTTTACACGTCAGGATTCATCACACAATCACAATTCAAATATATGGCATGTATAGCTAGACTCTGGCACGCTACGTTAGTCCGAGAATCGACTAAGCCGTAGCTCTGATACTAACCAAATGTAACACCCCTATCCCGTATCCGCCACCGGATTAGGGTTAAAGGTGTTACCAGAAAGATAAAAACATTTATAGAATTAATCATACATGCATTCAATAATATATAACATAATGTTCCTTATGTAGATCATCGAGACCTTAAGCATGTTAATAACCGAGTCGGGAGTAAATCGAAACGCATACTAAATTTTGAGGAAAACTAAAAATTTTCTAAATGCAGGGGATACATGGCCGTGGGGTAGGCCATGCCTCTCCCATAATTACTTGACACACTCGTGTGTCTTCCCCGTGGCTATATACTGCCAAAACCAACACGGTCACCAAGCACGCCCGTGTGCTAAGGCCGTGTACAATAGATCACATACTGCCATTTCTCACACGGCCACCAAGCACACCCGTGTCGAGGTCTTGTGCAATTTAAGCCACATTCTGCCAATTTACCCACGGTCTTAAGCACGCTCGTGTGCCTCAATCGTATGACATTATAGGCCCTTTTACAAGGCCAATATGCCACCCACTTAGGGTCTTCCTACATGCAATATATACCGAAACATAATATGCATATATGGCAACCAAAACATATCAAATGGTTCACTTCATCCATACATTCAATACCAATTCCATTCATACCAAATTACAAACTAAATCCTACATCATTTCAAACATGTATCATCCATTTGCTTAATCAAAACTTAACCATTTCATATGCATTAAAACATACTAAATATTTGCTTCATATCTCATACATTCAAACGTTTATCAACTCAAAAACTTGCCAATACACATGGCCATGCTCACTTCATAAACATATACACCTATCTAGCCTATACATGCCATAATTAGCCATATACATTTTCAAAAGGGTACCAAACTAAGTTTAGTAGTGTGATGACGATCCTTGACAATCCTGAGCCTTTAGTAGCTTCTACGACCTATAAAATAGAGAAAATACACACATAGAGTAAGCTTTCCGAAAGCTTAGTAAGTCATATACAAATAAACTTGGCATGGAAAGCATATACCAATCACTTGGCAAACTTTCACATATTTGTTTTGGTTCATACACTTTTAACCACATTAGCCATTTTCACCATTCAAGAATCATATTAACACATAGCTCATCTAGCCAAAACAATTCTTATCATATCACAAATTCCATGTACTTATCACCATAGTAAGATCACTTAGATACTTACCTTACATACACAAATAGTGTATAGACAACGTACCTAAATCGAACTTAATATCACATAATTGTTCATAGCTCGGATTTGACATTCATATCATAGTCTTGCCCATTGAGCCCTTAGGAACCTAGTAGGATACTCAAAAAGCTCAGAATGGTAGCACAATGCCAACGTCCCAGACGGGGTTTTACATGCAATTGTATACCGATGCCTTATCCAGACAAGGTCTTACACATACAGATCATAATGATGCTAATGTCCTAGACGTGGTCTTACACGAGTCAATATGATGCCGATGTCCCAGACATGGTCTTACTTATAAAGTTCATATCGATGCCTACATCCCAGACAAGGTCTTTTACATATAATTCATATCGATGCCTACGTCCCAGACGAGGTCTTACATGGAATTTCAAATCAACGCCAACGTCCCGGACGTGGTCATACATGATAAAACAAAACAGAAACCTATGTCATGACATACCTAATCCTATCTATTCCTAGGTTCATACGGGACTTTTCAGCTTTATCACTATATCGAACTCATTTCGAAATTCATGCACTTAGCATCTCATACTCATTCATTTTCATCGATAGACATATGAATACATATATTCGATTCAATACAGATAAGTTTATTCGCATAGTGACTTACCTCGGGTTGGCATAACGAAACGAAAATGGCTACTCTGTTACTTTCGCTTTCCCGCGATGTAAGTGCATTTTCCTCGGTTCTTGATCTAAACATATTCAGAATTAACCCTTTTATTCACTATTCCATTCAATTCAATCCATACACATATATTTTGGGCTATTTACAATTTAACCCTCATATTTGCACACTTTATCAATTTAGTCAATTTTCTCAAAACATCAAATTCACAAAATCCATACATACACATGCTTAGCCAAATACATATACATCACATATAAGCCCACATTTCTCATCAAACTTGCAATATAGTCCTTCAGTTTACCAATTTCTCAATTTAGCCCTATTTAGCTAAATTCATCAAAACTTCAAGAACATAACATGTTCATTTAGCTCAAATCTTTCACATATCATCCTCAAACATCTCAAAGCTTGTAAAATCATTAATGGCATATTTCACATACATCATCAAAACACAAAATTAAGGCATGGTTTTGTAGCTCTCAAAGCAACGATTACAAAAACGTAAAAATTATCAAAAACCGAAGTAAAAAATTACCTTAATCTTGCTTAAAGCTAGCCGAAACATCCAAAGCTCAAAACCCTTATTCTTTTTCACTTATTCCGTCATCAAATAAAGATGAACATGGCTTTTTTTTTCAATTGATTTTGGTTTATTAGCCTTTATTTAATCAAATTTCTCATTTAACCCTTCCATAGTAATTCAAACAAACATACATTAAAGGCATATTTGTCCTTCTAATGTCCACTATCTTAAAAGTGGTCTATTTGCCCCTTAAGGCCATAACTTACAAAGCCACAACACATTGATACTTTAACAAATAGCAAGCAACTTTCACATTTGATGTAATTTCATCCTTTCTCCTAATTCGACACACAAACGATCAAATTATAACACAGAATTTTCACACAGACTATGTCACATATCATACACACAGAAAATATCATTAAGACTTGGATTTGTGGTCCTGAAACCACTGTTTCGACTAGGGTATAAACTGAACTGTTACAATTCTCCACCTTAGGGGTTGTCGTCCCCGAAAATCTTACCGTTAAACAGACTCAGATGTTGCTGTCTCATTGAATCTTTAGGCTCCCACGCAGCCTCTTCTAATTCATGTCGATTCCAAAATACTTTCAATAATGGAATTTTCTTATTTTTTAACTCTTTTACTTCACGAGCTAAGATACGGATTGGTTCCTCTTCGTATGTCATATCAGATCATATTTCAATTTCAGATGGGGCAATCACATGTGACGGAGCAAATTGATATCTACGGAGCATTTAAACGTGAAATACATTGTGAATCTTTTCTAGTTCAGAGGGTAACTTCAATATATAAGCAACAGGCCCAACACGTTCAATGATCTCATGCGGTCCAATGAATCTCGGACTTAACTTGCATTTACATCGAATTGGAGCACTTTCTTCCACGAGACACAATACTTTGTCGCCGATCTCAAATTATATATCTTTTCATTTTAAGTCTGCATAGGACTTCTGACGATCAGATGCTGCTTTCAAACAATCTCGAATTAGTTTCACTTTTGTTTGGTATCTTTTATCAAATCGACCCCGTGTAACTTATTCTCACTGAGTTCAGTCCAATACAGAGGTGTACGACATTTACGTCCATACAAGGCTTCATATGGTGCCATTTTAATGCTCGTCTGAAAACTATTGTTATAGACAAATTCGACCAGCGGAATGTATTGTTCCCAAGAACCATTAAACTCAAGTACACAGCATCTTAACATATCTTTGAGAATCTGAATAATTCGTTAGGATTGACCATCCGTTTGCGGATGAAAAGCTGTACTTAAATGCAACTTCGTACCCAAAGCATCTTGCAATTTCTTCCAGAACCGCGATGTGAATCTCGGATCCCTATCTGACACAATAGATAGTGGCATCCCGTGCAATCTCACAACCCCAAAAATATAAAGATCAGCTAAACATTCAAGTGAGTAGTTAGATCTTATCGGAATAAAATGGGTTGATTTAGTTAATCGGTCAACTACGACCCAAATTGCATCTTTCTTTCTCGGAGTCGAGGCAACCCAGAAACAAAGTCCATAGTTACTCTATCCCATTTCCATTCAAGAATCAGGATCTGCTGTAACAATCCAGATGAAACTTGATGGTCAGCTTTCACTTGCTGACAATCTAAACATTTTGAAACAAAGTCAGAAATGTCTTGTTTCATGCTAGACCACCAATAGTGTTGCTTCAAATCATGATACATCTTTGTACTTCCCGGATGGACAGATAGGCAACTGTTATGTGCTTCACCCAAAATCAATTGAATCAGCTCTGGATTTCTTGGAACACAGATTTGATATCGGAATCTCAAACAATCATCAACAACTAGAAATTCTGATTCAGAATTCAATTCACACTGAGCTCGTTTCAAAAACAATTCATTATCAACCTTCTGAGCATCACATATTTGCTGTCTCAATTCAGCTATCACAGAACTATCATCAGACAAATCTAATGAGCATTCAAAGCACGTAGTGCAAACAATGATTTTCTACTTAGAGCATCTGCAACAACATTTGCTTTCCCCGGATGATAATCTATCACTAGCTCATAATCTTTTAACAATTCAAGCCATCTTCTCTGATGCAGGTTCAAATCTTTCTGGGTCATTAAACATTTCAGACTTTTATGATCTAAAAACACATGACATTTCTCACATTACAAATAATGACGCCAAATTTTGAGTGCAAACACAATCGCAATGAGCTTAAGGTCGTGTGTCGGATAATTCTTTTCATGAGGCTTTAATTGTCTCGAAGCATAAAATACAACTTTGCCCTCTTTCATCAAAACACATCCCAGACCGTTTAACGAAGCATCATTGTAAACATCAAATTCCTTACCCGATTCTGGCTATACTAACACTGGAGCTTCTGTTAACAGAGTTTTCAACTGGTCAAAACTTTTTGACATTTATCTAACCATTCAAATCTGACATCTTTCTGAAGTAATCTAGTTAACGGAGTAGCTATAGTCGAGAAGCTTTTAACAAATCTATGGTAATAACGAGCTAAAATCAGAAAACTACGAACTTTAGACACGTTCTTCAGAGGTTTCCAATTTAGAATAGCAGAAATCTTGCTCGGATCAACACGAATACCAGGAGCTGATGCAATATGCCCCAGAAAACTGAACTCATTCAACCAGAATTCACATTTGTTGAATTTTGCGTACAATTACTTTTCGCTCAAAGTTTGCAACACAATTTTCAATTGTTCTGCATGCTCATTCTCATCACGTGAGTAAATCAAAATGTCGTCAATGAATACAACAATAAATTGATCCAGATGCGGTCTAAAAATTCTGTTCATCAAGTCTGTAAAAATAGTAGGAGCATTGGTTAGTCTGAATGGCATAACTAAAAACTGATAATGCCGTACCTCGTTCTAAAAGCAATTTTTGGAATATCTGAATCTTTAACTCTCAATTGGTAATATCCTAATCTCAGATCAATCTTTGATAATACAGTAGGTCCTTTAAATAGATCAAATAAGTCGTCAATTCTGGGTAACGGATATTTGTTCTTTATGGTCACTTTATTCAACTGACGGTAATCAATGCACATTCTCATCGTGCCATCTTTCTTTTTCAAAAACAGAACAGGAGCACCCCAAGGCAAAAAACTTGGTCTAGCAAACCCTCTATCAGTTAATTATTGTGGCTGTGACTTTAACTCTTTCAACTCCGTTGGTGCCATTCTATACGGAGCTAACGAAATAGGTGTCGTACCAGGCAACAATTCAATACCAAATTCAACTTCACGAATCAGAGGTAATCCTGGTAACTCTTCAGGGAACACATCAGAAAAATCACAAACAATGGGTAATAATTTAACTTTCTTCTTGGATACTTTTGAATCAATCACATAAGCAAAATATGATTCATACCCCTTTTTCACATAACTCTGAGCTTTAAAAATGGATATCACAATAGACAATCCATTTAAATCATTAGACTCAATCCGTACAATCTCATCCTTTGGACTTCTTAAATATATAGTCTTTCTTTTATAGTTCACAATGGAATCATGCATAAACAACCAATCCATTCCCAAAATAATATCAAATTCATCAAATGGCAACAGCATCGGATCAGCAAAAAAATAGATATCTCAAAACATTAATAGACAGTTCTTGCGTACTTTGTCAACCAGGACACTTTTACCTAAGGGGTTCGATACTTTTATAGCAAATTTAGTAGACCCTACAGGCAAAGTCTTACCATAAACTAAATTCATACATATGTACGAACGCGTAGAACCAGGGTCTATCAAAGCAATCACAGAAGTATCATAAAGAGTAAAAGTACCCGTTATAACATCAGGTGATAAAGCTTCTTCACGAGCTCAGATAGCATATGCTCTGGCAGGTGCTCTAGCTTCATATCTTACCACAGTGTCTCTCGTGCACCTCTGACTACCATTAACATTTCTTGTATTCTTTGAAGGTCTACCCCTCCCAG
The DNA here is from genome assembly GCA_025506655.1 of Gossypium rotundifolium. Taxonomy (NCBI): domain Eukaryota; kingdom Viridiplantae; phylum Streptophyta; class Magnoliopsida; order Malvales; family Malvaceae; genus Gossypium; species Gossypium rotundifolium. Next base: position 79,831,088 of record CP106723.1, read on the forward strand.
ATGCATTTTAAAGTCTCAGATTCTAAACAGTCTCTGGCTAATGATCAAGCGATCCACATCTGAAGCAAGCTTTATCATTTAATTTACAGCTTCCCGGATGCCTCTTTCTGTAATGTTTACATTCAGGTCTCTCAGATCGAACATTACCAACACTGGACACAGAAGTTGCTGGGATTTTGGAACTCATTTACAATCTATCTCGGGTCTTGGTCAAATGTCTCGTGTTATCCTTGGAATGACTTTGATCATCTCTAAATCTCTTCATAGTAGATTGAAATGATTTTTTCTAAAATCTCTTTCTCATATCTTGGGCTTCAGTTTCAGCTTTTCTTTTATCTTTCCAGTGTGCTTCAGCTTTGCATGCTCGATCAATAAGTGTAACGAACTCTTTTATTTCTAATATCTCGACTAGCAAACGAATATCTTCATTAAGACCATCTTCGAATCTTTTCCACATTATAGCTTCAAAAGATATACACTCTCGAGCATATTGACTTAGTCGCACGAACTCTCGTTCATATTCAGTGACAGTCATTCGGCCCTATTTAAGCTCTGAAAATTCTTTTCGTTTCTTATCGACGAATCTCTCACTGATATATTTCTTCTGGAACTCAATCAGAAAGAAATCCCATGTAACCCATTCTCTCGGAACAACAAAAATTAAGGTTTTCCACTATTGATAAGTTGCATCTCAAAGTAACGATATAACACACTTTATACATTCATCTGAAGTCAGAGACATTTCATCAAAAACTCAAATAGTATTTTCAATCCAGAACTCGGCTTTTTCGGCATCATCATAATTAGTAGCTCAGAATTCTTCTACCCCATACTTACGAATCTTGTCAACTGGAGGCTTACTCAACAGATTCAAATTTGCAGTCAGAGGTATATTGGATGTCTGAGGGGGATTAATCGGGGGTGGGGTGGGGGTTATCAAACCATCGGGTTATTTCTCATAAATTGAGTGAACCACTCACTCATCATCTGGAAAAAAGCTTGTTTAGCTTCTCCCTCTTGACCGCTTGTAGCCGATCTCGGATCAGAAGGCTTTGTCCCTTGCGCGGGAGCAGGAGCATTACTTTCTACGTCATCACTACGGCTCTTTCGGGATCCATTGCTATACAGAAATCACATTTTATGAGTCAGGATTCATCACACAATCACAGTTCAAATATATGGCATGCATAGTTAGACTCTGACACGCTACGTTAGTCTGAGAATTGACTAAACTGTAGCTCTAATACCAACCAAATATAACACCTATATCCCGTATCCGCCGTCGGATTAGGGTTAAAGGCGTTACCAGACAGGTCAGAAACATTTATAGAATTAATCATACATGCATTCAATAATATCTAACATAATGTCCCTTATGTAGATCATTGAGACCTTAAGCATGATAATAACTGAGTCAGGACTAAATCGAAACGCATACTAAATTTCGAAGAAAACTAAAAATTTTCAAAATATAGGGGATACATGGCTGTGGGGTAGGCCGTGCCTCTCCCACAGTTACTTGACACACCCGTGTGTCTTCCCCGTGGCTATATACTACCAAAACCAACACGGTCACCAAGCACGCCCATGTGCTATGGCCGTGTACAATAGATCACATACTCCCATTTCTCACACGGCCACCAAGCACACCCATGTTGAGGCGGTGTGCAATTTAAGCCCCATTCTTCCAATTTACCCACGGTCTTAGGCACGCCCGTGTGCCTCAACCATGTGACATTATAGGCCCTTTTACAAGGCCAATATGCCACCCACTTAGGGTCTTCCTACAAGCAATATATACCAAAACATAATATGCATATATGGCAACCAAAACATATCAAATGGTTCACTTCATCCATACATTCAATACCAATTCCATTTATACCAAATTACAAACTAAATTCTACATCATTTCAAACATGTATCATCCATTTGCTTAACCAAAACTTAACCATTTCATATGCACCAAAACATACTAAATATCTGCTTCATAACTCATTCATTCAAACGTTTATCAACTCAAAAACTTGCCAATACACATGGCCATGCTCACTTCATAAACATATACACCTATCTAGCCTATACATGCCATAATTAGCCATATACATTTTCAAAGGGTACCAAATTAAGTTTATTAGTGTGATGATGATCCTTCACAATCCGAGCCTTTAGTAGCTTTGACGACCTATAAAATAGAGAAAATACATATTCATATCATAGTTTTGCCTGTTGAACCCTTAGGAACCTAGTAGGATACTCAGAAAGCTCAGAATAGTAGTACAATGCCAACGTCCCAGACGAGGTCTTACATGCACTCGTATATCGATGCCATTGTCCTAGATAGGGTCTTACACGTACAGATCATAACGATGCCAACGTCCCAGATGTGGTCTTACATGAGTCAAAATGATGCCGATGTGCTAGGCATTGTCTTACTCATAAAGTTAATATCGATGCCTACGTCCCAAACGAGGTCTTTTACATATAATTCATATCGATGCCTACGTCCCAGACGAGGTCTTACACGAAATTTCAAATCAACGCCAACGTCCCAGACGTGGTCTTACATGATAAAACAGAACAGATACCTATGTCATGACATAGCTAATCCTATCTATTCCTAGGTTCATACGGGACTTCTCAACTTTATCACTATATCAAACTTATTTCAGAATTCACGCACTTAGCATCTCATACTCATTCATTTTCATCGATAGACATATGAATACATATATTCGATTCAATACAGATAAGTTTATTCTCATAGTGACTTAACCTCGGGTTCGATTTAACGAAACGAAAATGGCAACTCTGTTACTTTCGCTTTCCCGGATCTAAGTCCGTATTCCTCGGTTCTTGATCTAACATATTTAGAATTAACCCTTTTATTCACTATTCCATTCAATTCAATCCATACACATATATTTTGGGCTATTTATAATTTAACCCTCATATTTGCACACTTTTTCAATTTACTCTATTTTTCTCAAAACATCAAATTCACATAATCCATACATACCCATGCTTAGCCGAATACATATACATCACATATAAGCCCACATTTTTCATCAAACTTACAATTTAGTCCTTCAGTTCACCAATTTCTCAATTTAGCCCTATTTAGCTAAATTCATCAAAACTTCAAGAACATAATATGTTCATTTAGCTCAAATCTTTCATTTATCATCCTCAACAATCACAAAGCTTGTAAAATCATCAATAGCATATTTCACATACATCATCAAAACACAAAATTAAGGCATGGGTTTTGTAGCTCTCAAAGCAACGATTACAAAAACGTAAAAATTATCAAAAACCGAAGTAAAAACTTACCTTAATCTTGCTTAAAGCTAGCCGAAACATCCAAAGCTCAAAACCCTTATTCTTTTTCTCTTATTCCGTCATCAAATAAGGATGAACATGGCTTTTATTTTTCAATTGATTTTGGTTTATTGGCCTTTATTTAATCAAATTTCTCATTCAACCCTTACATAATAATTCAAACAAACATACATTAAAGGCATATTTGTCCTTCTAATGTCCACTATCTTAATAGTGGTCTATTTGCCACTTAAGGTGACAACTTACAAAGCCACAACACATTGATACTTTAACAAATAGCAAGCAACTTTCATATTTGATGTAATTTCATCCTTTCTCTTAATTCGACACAGAAACGATCAAATTATCACACAGAATTTTCACACAAACTATGTCACATATCATACACAAAGAAAATATCATTAAAATATTATACGGACTCGGATTTATGGTCCTAAAACCACTGTTTTGACTAGGGTATTAATTGAACTATTACAATTCTCCCCCTTAGGGATTTTTATCCCCGAAAATCTTACTGTTAAATAGATTCGGATGTTGCTGTCTCATTGAATCTTCAGGCTCCTATGTAGCCTCTTCTAATTCGTGTCGATTCTATAATACTTTCACTAATGGAATTTTTTTTTTTTAACTCTTTTACTTTACGAGCTAAGATACGGATCGATTCCTCTTCGTATGTCATATCAGATCAAATTTTAATTTCAGATGGGTCAATCACATGTGATGGAACAGATCGATATCTACGGAGCATCGAAACATGAAATACATTGTGAATCTTTTCTAGTTTAGAGGGTAACTTCAATCTATATGCAATAGGCCCAACACGTTCAATGATCTGATATGGTCCAATGAATCTCAAACTTAACTTGCCTTTACGTCCGAATCGGAGCACTTTCTTCCACGGAGACATTTTCAAAAATACTTTGTCACCGATCTCAAATTCTATATCTTTTCGTTTTAAGTCTGCATAGGACTTCTGACGATCAGATGCTGCTTTCAAACAATCTCGAATTAGTTTCACTTTTTGTTCGGTATCTTTTATCAAATCATCCCCGTGTAACTTATTCTCACTGAGTTTAGTCCAATACAGAGGTGTACGACATTTACGTCCGTACAAAGCTTCATATGGTGCCATTTTCGTCTGAAAACTATTATTCTACGCAAATTCGATCGGCAAGGTATTGTTCCCACGAACCATTAAACTCAAGTACACAGCATCTTAACATATCTTTGAGAATCTGAATAATTTGCTAGGATTGACCATCCGTTTGCGGATGAAAAGCTGTACTGAAATGCAACTTCGTACCCAAAGCATCTTGCAATTTCTTCCAGAACCGCGATGTGAATCTCGGATCCCTATCTGACACAATAGATAGTGACATCCCATGCAATCTCACAATCTCGAGAATATAAAGCTCAGCTAATCTTTCAAGTGAGTAGTTAGATCTTACCGAAATAAAATGGGTTGATTTAGTTAATCGGTCAACTACGACCCAAATTGCATCTTTCTTTCTCGGAGTTAGAGGCAACCCAGAAACAAAGTCCATAGTTACTCTATCCCATTTCCATTCAGGAATTAGAATCGGCTGTAACAACCCAGATGAAACTTCATGTTCTGCTTTCACCTGCTGACAAACTAAACATTTTGAAACAAAGTCAGAAATGTCTCGTTTCATGCCAGACCACCAATAGTGTTGCTTCAAATCATGACACATCTTTGTACATCCCGGATGGACAGATAGGCGACTGTTATGTGCTTCACCCAAAATCAATTGAATCAGCTCTGGAATTCTTGGAACATAGATTTGATCTCAAAATCTCAAATAATCATCAACAACTAGAAATTTAGATTCAGAATTCAATTCACACTGAGCTCGTTTCAACAACAATTCATTATCAACCTTTGAGCATCACATATTTGCTGTACAAATAACGATTTTGCTCTCAATTCAGCTATCACAGAACTATCATTAGACAAATTTAACTGAGCATTCAAAGCACGTAGTGCAAATAATGATTTTCTACTCAGAGCATTTGCAACAACATTTGCTTTCCCCGGATGATAATCTATCACCAGCTCATAATCTTTTAACAATTCAAGCCATCTTCTCTGACACAGGTTCAAATCTTTTGGGTCATTAAATATTTCAGACTTTTATGATCTGAAAACAAATGACATTTCTCACCGTACAAATAATGACGCCAAATTTTAAGTGCAAACACAATCGCAGCGAGCTCAAGGTCGTGTGTCGGATAATTCTTTTCATGAGGCTTTAATTGTCTCGAAGCATAAGCTACCAATTTGCCCTCTTGCATCAAAACACATCCCAGACCGTTTAATGAAGCATCACTATAAACAACAAATTCATTACCCGATTTTGGCTGTACTAACACTGGAGCTTCTGTTAACAGAGTTTTCAACTGGTCAAAACTTTTCTAACATTTATCTGACCATTCAAACTTGACATCTTTCTGAAGTAATCTAGTTAACGGAGTAGCTATAGTCGAGAAGCCTTTTGACAAATCTGCGGTAATAACCAGCTAAACCCAGAAAACTATGAACTTTGGACACGTTCTTCAAAGGTTTTCAATTCAGAATAGAAAAAATCTTGTTCGGATCAACACGAATCCCAGAAGTTGACACAATATGCCCCAGAAAACTGACCTCATTAAACCGGAATTCACATTTGCTGAATTTTGAGTATAATTACTTTTCTCTCAAAGTTTGTAACATAATTTTCAAATGTTCTACATGCTCATTCTCATCACGTGAGTAAATCAAAATGTCATCAATGAATATAACAACAAATTGATCCAGATACGGTCTGAAAATTATGTTCATCAAGTCCATAAAAATAGTAGGAGCATTGGTTAGTCCGAATGGCATAACTAAAAACTGATAATGCCCGTACCTCGTTCTAAAAGTAGTTTTCGAAATATCTAAATCTTTAACTCTCAATTGGTAGTATCCTGATCTCAGATCAATCTTTGAAAATATAGTAGGTCCTTTAAACTGATCAAATAAGTCATCAATTCTGGGTAACGGATATTTGTTCTTTATGGTCACTTTATTCAACTGACGGTAATCAATGTACATTCTTATCGTGCCATCTTTCTTTTTTCGCAAGCATAACAGGAGCACCCCAAGGTAAAAAACTTGGTCTAGCAAACCATCTATTAATCAAATCTTGTAGCTATGACTTTAACTCTTTCAACTCCGTTGGTGCCATTCTATATGGAGCTAGCGAAATAAATGTCGTACCAGGCAACAATTCAATACCAAATTCAACTTCACGAAACGGAGGTAATCTCGGTAAATCTTCGGGGAACACATCAGAAAAATCACAAACAATGGGTACTAATTCAACTTTCTTCTCGGATACTTTTGAATCAATCACATAAGCAAAATATGATTCATACACCTTTTTCACATAACTCTGAGCTTTCAAAATGGATATCACAGTAGGCAATCCATTTAAATCATTAGACTCAATCCATACAATCTCATCCTTCGGACTTCTTAAATCTATAGTATTTCTTTTATAGTTCACAATGGCATCATGCATAAACAACCAATCCATTCCCTAAATAATATCAAATTCATCAAATGGCAAGAGCATCAGATCAGCAAAAAAATAGATATCTCAAAACATTAACGGACAGTTCTTGCATACTTTGTCAACCAGGACACTTTTATCTAAGGGGTTCAATACTTTTATAGCAAATTCAGTAGACTCTACAGGCAAAGTCTTACCATAAACAAAATTCATGCATATATACGAATGTGTAGAACCAGGGTCAAGCAATCACAGAAGTATCTTAAAGAGTAAAAGTACCCATTATAACATCAGGTGATGAAGCTTCTTCATGAGCTCGGATAGTATATGCTCTGGCAGGCACTTTAGCTTCATATCTTACCACAGTGTCTCTCATGCACCTCTGACTACCACTAACATTTATTGTATTCTTTGAAGGTCTACCCCTCTCAGATGCATTTTCAAGTCTCAGATTCTGAACAGTCTCTGGCTTAACAGACTCAGGACAATCACGGATAAAATGATCAAGCCATCCACACGAAGCAAACTTTATCATTTAATCTGCAGCTTCCGGATGCCTCTTTTTGCAATGTTTACATTCAGGTCTCTCAGATCAAACATTACCAACACTGACCATAGAAGTTACTGGGATTTTGGAACTCATTTGCAATCTATCTCGGGTCTTGTTCAAATGTCTCACGTTATACCTAGAACGACTTTGATCATATCTAAATCTCTTCAGAGTAGATTGAAATGATTTGTTCTAAAATTTCTTTCTCATATCTCGGGCTTCAGTTTTAGCTTTTCTTTTATCTTTCCCAAGTGCTTCAGCTTTGCATGCTCGATCAACGAGTGTAACGAACTCTTTTATTTCTAATATCCCGACTAGCAAACGGATATCTTCATTAAGACCATCTTCGAATCTTTTCCACATTATAGCTTCGGAAGATATACACTCTCGGGCATATTGACTTAGTCGCACGAACTCTCGTTCATATTCAGTGACAGTCATTCGGCCCTATTTAAGCTCCAAAAATTCTTTTCGTTTCTGATCGACAAATCTCTCACTGATATATTTCTTCCAGAACTCAATCTGAAAGAAATCCCATGTAACTCGTTCTCTCGAAACAACAAAAATTAAGGTTTTCCACCATTGATAAGCTGCATCTCGAAGTAACGATACAACACACTTTATACATTCATCCGGAGTCAGAGACATTTCATCAAAAACTTGAATAGTATTTTCAATCCAGAACTCGGCTTTTTCAGCTTCATTATCCTTAGTAGCTCAGAATTCTTCTGCCTCATACTTATGAATCTTGTCAACCGGAGGCTTACTCAACAGATTCAGATTTGTAGTCGGAGGTATATTTGATGTCTGAGGGGGATTAACCGGGGTGGGGTTGTGAAATAGTCGGGTTATTTCTCATAAATTGAGTGAACCACTCACTCATCATCTGGAAGAAAGCTTGTTTAGCATCTTCCTCTTGTTCACTTGTAGTCGGTCTTGGATCAGAAGGCTTTGTCCCTTGCCCGGGAGCAGGCGCATTACTTTCTATGTTGTCAGTTACGGCTCTTTCGAGATCCATTGCTATACAGAAATCACATTTTACACATCAGGATTTATCACACTATCACAGTTCAAATATATGGCATGTATAGCTAGACTCTGGCACGCTACGTTAGTCTGAGAATCAACTAACCGTAGCTCTGATACCAACCAAATGTAACACCCCTATCCCGTATCCGTCGTCGGATTAGGGTTAAAGGCATTACCAGACAAATTAGAAACATTTATAGAATTAATCATACTTGCATTCAATAATATGTAACATAATGTCCCTTATGTAGATCATCGAGACCTTAAGCATGATAATAACCGAGTCGGGACTAAATCGAAATGCATACTAAATTTTGAAGAAAACTAAAAATTTTCTAAATGTAGGGGACACACGGCCATAGGGGTAGGCCGTGCCTCTCCCACGACTACTTGACACACCCGTGTGTCTTTCCCGTAGCTATATACTGCCAAAACCAATACGGTCACCAAGCACGCCCTTGTGCTAAGGCCGTGTACAATAGATCACATACTGCCATTTCTCACACGGCCACCAAGCACACCCGTGTTGAGGCCGTGTGCAATTTAAGCCACATTCTGCCAATTTACCCACGGTCTTAGGCATGCCCGTGTGCCTCAACTGTGTGACATTATAGGCCCTTTTACAAGGCCAATATGCCACCCACTTAGGGTCTTCCTACAAGCAATATATACCAAAACATAATATGCATATATGGCAACCAAAACATATCAAATGGTTCACTTCATCCATACATTCAATACCAATTCCGTTCATACAAAATTACAAACTAAATCCTACATCATTTCAAACATGTATCATCCATTTGCTTAACCAAAACTTAACCATTTCATATGCATCAAAACATACTAAATATCTGCTTCATAACTCATTCATTCAAACGTTTATCAACTCAAAAACTTGCCAATACACATGGCCATGCTCACTTCATAAACATATACACCTATCTAGCCTATACATGCCATAATTAGCCATATACATTTTCAAAAGGGTACCAAATTAAGTTTAGTAGTGTGATTTCCATCCTTGACAATCCCAAGCCTTTAGTAGGTTCGACGACCTATAAAACTGAGAAAATACACACATAGAGTAAGCTTTATAAAAGCTTAGTAAGTCATATACAAATAAACTTGGCATGGAAAGCATATATCAATCACTTGGCAAACTTTCACATATTTGTTTTGGTTCATACACTTTTAACCACATTAGCCGTTTTCACCATTCAAGAATCATATGAACACATAGCTCATCTAGCCAAAACAATTCTTATCATATCACAAATTCCATGTACTTATCACCATAGTAAGATCACTTAGATGCTTACCTTACATACACAAATAGTGTATAGACAACGTACCTAAATTGAACTTAATATCACATAATTGTTCATAGCTTGGATTTAACATTCATATCATAGTCTTGCCCATTAAACCCTTAGGAACCTAGTAGGATACTCAGAAAGCTCAGAATAGTAGTAAAATGCCAATGTCCCAGATGAGGTCTTACATGCACTCGTATATTGATGCCATTGTCCCAGATAGGGTCTTACACGTACAGATCATAACAATGCCAATGTCCCAGACGTGGTCTTACACGAGTCAATATGATGCCGATGTCCCAGACATAGTCTTACTTATAAAGTTCATATCGATGCCTACGTCCCAGACGAGGTCTTTTATATATAATTCATATCGATGCCTACGTCCCAGACGAGGTCTTACACGAAATTTCAAATCAACGCCAATTTCCTGGAAGTGGTCTTACATGATAAAACAGAACAGATACCTATATCATGACATAGCTAATCCTATCTATTCCTAGGTTTATACGGGACTTCTCAGCTTTATCACTATATCGAACTTATTTTGGAATTCACGCACTTAGCATCTCATACTCATTCATTTTCATCGATAGACATATGTATACATATATTCGATTCAATTCAGATAAGTTTATTTGCATAGTGACTGAGCTCAGGTTCGGTTTAACGAAACGAAAATGGCTACTCTGTTTCTTTCCCTTTCCTGCGATCTAAGTCCATTTTCCTCGGTTTTGATCTAAACTTATTTAGAATTAACCCTTTTATTCACTATTCCATTCAATTCAATCCATACACATATATTTTGGGCTATTTACAATTTAACCCTCATATTTGCACACTTTATCAATTTAGTCTATTTTTCTCAAAACATCAAATTCACAAAATCCATATATACACATGCTTAGCCAAATACATATACATCACATATAAGCCCACATTTTTCATCAAACTTGTAATTTAGTCCTTTAATTTACCATTTTCTCAATTTAGCCCTATTTAGCTAAATTCATCAAAACTTCAAGAACATAACATGTTCATTTAGCTCAAATCTTTCATATATCATCCTCAAACATCACAAAGCTTGTAAAATTATCAATGGCATATTTCACATACATCATCAAAACACAAAGTTAAGGCATGGGTTTTGTAGCTCTCAAAGCAACGATTACAAAAACGTAAAAATTATCGAAAACCAAAGTCAAAACTTACCTTAATCTTGCTTAAAGCTAGCCGAAACATCCAAAGCTCAAAGCCTTTGTTCTTTTTCTCTTATTCCGTCATCAAATAAAGATGAACATGTCTTTTTTTTTTCAATTGATTTTGGTTTATTAGCCTTTAGTTAATCAAATTACTCATTTAATTCCATAATAATTCAAACAAACATACATTAAGGGCATATTTGTCCTTCTAATGTCCACTATCTTAAAAGTGGTCTATTTGCCACTTAAGGCCACAACTTACAAAGCCACAACACATTGATACTTTAACAAATAGCAAGCAACTTTCATATTTGATGTAATTTTATCCTTTCTCTTAATTCGACACACAAACGATCAAATTATCACACAGACTATGTCACATATCATAGACACAGAAAATATCATTAAAATATTATAAGGACTCAGATTTGTGATCCCGAAACCACTGTTCTGACTAGGGTATAAACCAGACTGTACAGGCTTCACAGCTGTTCCTCACCAACCTTTCTGCTTTTAAAGCTGAAATCACGTTCGACAAATAATCACGTCGTTCCCCGATCACTGCCACTTTATCACCTTCCATAGTCCTTAATACCATTTGCTTCTTAGCACAATCTAGAGTTGCTTGGTGCCTCGTCAACCAATCCATGCCTAAGATGAGGTTGAACTCACCAAATGGTGATTCCATCAAGTCTGCTAGGAAAATAACTCCTTGAACTACCAATGGTACATTCCTAAACAGCTTACTAACTTTCACCGATTGCCCTAACGGACTTAACACAATCAAGTTATTCTCAACTATTTCAAACTCAACCCTTATAGATTCAGTCCTATCACATGCAATGTACGAATGTGTCGACCCCACATCAATTAACGCAATATAAGGTAGCTCACAAATAAGGAACGTATCTATTATCACGTCTGGTGCATCACCTTCCTCCTTATGATGAGCAATATAAACCAACACTGGCTGTCTCATCTCTGCCTGACCTGCACCTTTGCCCGGTGCTCCACATCCTCGTCCTGTGCCATTGCCACCTTTGGCTTGACCACAGCCCCTTGGTGGTTGTTGACCACCCCTTTGAGGCTAAAATTACCTCTACCATCGGCTCGCTCCTGAGCTAGCCTTCTCGGGCACTACCTAACCCTATGCTCCATAGATCCACAGCCCAAACATGCTCCCATACTCCTCCAACATTCACCTAGATGCCTTCTCCCACACTCAACACATAGTGGTATTCCGTTGTTAATAGCAGCAACAAGGGCCACAGCTCTAACCGATCCATTCACTCTGGCCCTCCTCATGGGCCTCTGTTCGACTCCCGCAGGTTTCATATTTCGCTTGTTCTTGCCCTTTTCTTTCTCTCAATTGCGGTGCTCCGTGCTCTTTACCTCCTCTGTTATTTTTGCTTTCCCACAAAAACTACAAAATCTTGCTCCCTCTGTGGAGTTATAAGTACCCTAAGGTTATCCTTTAATCCATCCTCAAATCATATGCATCTTTCATACTATGCTGCTACCCCCTTAGCATATCGATTGAGGCACAAAAACTCAGCCTCGTACTCTGCTACCGGCTTATCTCCTTGAGTCAAACTCAAAAACTCCTTCCTTCGGGCATCTACATAGGCCGCTCTAATATACTTCCCCTGAAATGCCGATTTGAATAACTCCCAAGTGATCTACTCCGGTTGGTTGCCCTCCTTTGCAGTCAACCACCACTGATAGGCCTCTTCCATAAGTAGGGATATTTCCCCTTTAACTTCTGCTCTGTCGTGCAATATAGGTCATCCATTATTCTTTCAGTAGCTTCCAACCAATACTTCGCCACATTTGGGGCCACCCCGCTACTCCTTTGAAAATCTCTACCCCATTAGCTCGGAGTCGCTCCACGATCGACCCACGACTCTCCTTACCATTATTGGGCCCAACGACCCTTTCTAAGATACTTAACATGGCCTGTGATACTACATCTTCTGTAGCAACAACCTCTTCATTTGGTCCCCTTTCAACTATTGGTGAGGCCAGAGCCTCCCCTACTCCTACATTAGGCATATGGCCTGACTCAGACGACCCTGCCTTAACACTTCCACGGCCTTTGCGGCGGCTTCTTGCACCTCTTCTAGTGCTGTAACACCCTAAACCTGGTCTATACGTTATGACCAAATCTAGCATGTTACAGGAAAGGTAGTTTGAAATGTAAAGGAAAATCAAAATTTTAAAAAAAATAAACTTTTCGTTCAGTGATTCTATCTTAAAGATAATCTTAAAGAAAAGTATGTTTGAAGATTTTATTACCAACTTATGTTTAAAATGAACTAAAAGTCGTAAGCAATTTTGTTTTACAAAAGCCGGAATCAGGGAATTCCCTAAACGTGATAGTTGCAAATAATGTTTGAGGTTTTAAGGAAAATTTTTGGGTTATTAACTTAACACTTATTCGATTGTCTTTTTTTTGTTAACACTTTTAAAAATATGATTGTTTATAGTTTTATTTTAGAAAACTCCTCATTTGACATTTCATACTGTATGTAAAAGCCATATTAAAGAAAAAACCCAAATTAAAGTTATGGAGGCCTTATTACATTGCAAAATCCCAAAATTTAAAAAAAAGTCTAATTAAGAGACAAAAATTTACGAGAAAATAATGCATGGCCACATCAAGCCCACCTCAGCTCCAAATCCACAACTAGGGGTTACCTGCACATTTAAGCAAAGGGGTGAGTCACCAAGACTCAGTGTATAATTCCCCTTGTAACACATTCGGCTTTAAGCCCACAATAGCACGTTGGGCCATAGCCTTCACAATATGGAATATGAAAAATATGTATGCAATGCAACCCATCCCCATCTTGGTTTCCATCCTCTCTATTACCTGAATCAGTCGATTGCTTGTGGCCCCAAGCCACTGTGGTTGCAAACCACTATGATACCAAATCACTGTGATAGAGTCACGAAATATAATATGTGGAACTAACCTACTGTGGTACCAAACCTTCGTGACAATCATAGATTAAATATATGGGCCAACCCTTTCGTGGTACCAAACCCCGAGATAGTCCTTGAATAATATTTGTGGTGCCAAACCACTGTGGTACCAAACCAACGAGTCATAGTCCTTTGGATAAAACATGTTGGGCCAACCAGTTGTGGTACCAAACCACTATGACAGTCATTGAATCATACTTCCCCTTTTTCACATCATATCCCAAAGCCCATGCAGCATGTTAACATACTTCCAATGTACAATAGATAAATATATCATACATACATACATTTGAAAGTAGTATTAAAGAAGCACTTACCCAGTATCTCCAACCATTACCCACTAAGGTATCTCGACTGTCCATACAGTCATTTTGGCATTTAGCCATCACAGTTATTTATACAAAACAATAAAGAAAAAGTGGGAGCATTACACACCTGATTATGCATAAAACTAGACTCTCTACGTCAACACTCTCACTAGCAGGGATAACAGTGATTTGCCTATCCCAAGCAGATGTCGGCTCTCAACCACACCCCGATGAAAAGTCTCAAACTACCGACACCGCACGTCTTTTAAACTTAGGAGCAGAGACCACGGGTTCGCTCTCCTCAGGCCCTTTAGACGCACCCTCCTTGGATCGGTTAGCACTCATATCCATGATAAGAGTCTTGATCAGTACTTAAAGAAAAATGTGTGGTCAAGGTAACAAAAGGGAAAAGGGAAATAGACAACCCAAAATCAAGAGAATCTCCTTACCTTCAGAACCCGAATGGTATGGTAAGGTTTGGTAATCACAAGGTCTTCTGGCTTCAGACTACGAACATTTGACTAATTGAGTTTCTCGGAGTAAACGTTCTAAATGAGAGAAGAAGAAAAGGAAAAGGGGGTTAGCCGAAATCTAAACACCAAGCCAAATAGCCATTAGGCTATGGCCATATAAAATTGGGAGAAAAAAAAGAAATGGCAAAAGAGAGTCCCTTACCTTAACCAACAGATCCCAATTGTATAGACTTCTTGCGGCTTAAGATTCCTAGCACCTTGCTTCCTGATATTCGACTAAGAGGCACATAATGGAAGAAATAAGTTTAGTTGTTACTAGGATGGATCTTGCTTTACCTTGGAAAGAAGGAATGAAGAGAATGTCCATAAGAAAATAAGAGAAAGAACCTTACCTTGAATAGAGAAACTGAATGACACACAAAAGAAGATTCAGCACAGAAGAAGATAAAGAAGACGAAAAGGAATGAAGAGAATAGAAGCAATGTGAAAGGAAAATGGGGTTTTGGCTCAATGAAGGATGTAGAGAAAATGAAGTAGGAAGGTTCCGATTATGGTGAGTAGAAGGTGAGGGAGAGGCTCGACTAAAGAAACAAAGGTAGAAAAAGGAAAAGAAAAGAAGAAGCAAAAAGGATGCCCAAATGGTCACACTACTTTTGGCTAGTGTCAGTTGATAAGTTCGGCACAATGAGAAATAGGGGAAACCTAATGAGAGAAAAAAAAAAACTCAAGAAGACTTGCAAAAATCGTCACACACCCTTAATGACCGAAAATGCACCAAAGAAAAATAATACCTAAGACCTCTTGAACTTTCGGCACCCTCATCTAACCTGGCCACAAACCAAAATCCTCCCCCTTCAAGCTCCCCACATTCGGCCAACACCTCCCCCCATGGCCACATCCCATGATTTCCTCCTATTTTTACTCCCCAACACTCATTCAAATTGGTTTGACCAATTCAAATTCCTTTAAGCACTCTTGTCCATCCATTTGAACACTTTGACCCTTCAAACATCAACGTTGAAGAGTCCCTGCTGAATCCACCTACTCCCCATCCTGGCGCCAAAAATAAAGCTTCATAATGAGGCTTATAGGAATAGAACTCCTCCCCTTCAGATCCTACAAGTGATGCTACCCCATTGCTCCTTAAGTGGCATTATATTGCCATCACACCACACTCCATCTTGTGTCAACAAACACAAGAAAAATAATCTCAAGGCCTGTTTAAACATGCTCTCCCCCCAAAGTGCCCAAAAAGTAAAATTTTACCAAGGCTCTAGCTTGACCCCGAGCCTCCCCGAGACCCCCAAAGACATCTAAATAACAAGCAGAACAAGCCAAGCACACGGAAACACATACAATGCAAAACCCCTAATTCTAGGATGTTACAAGCGCTCATCGTTGCGTACTTCTAAATTAAAAATTTTATGAAATTAGTACATGGTTCCACTTGTTTAGGGCACATGTCTTATGTAAGTAACAAAAAATTTTTTAAAGTTATTTCATGGTCGAGAATCCACTACAAGCTTAAGTTTCCTATGGGCTTTAGTCTCTAAAAGCCTATTTTTAAGTAGCCCATTGTCTACACAGCTCAGTAATTTAAGCAAATAAAATAACATAAAAACTTACTTGGCTCGACGTCAAGGGCTTGGTGAACCACACTTAAAAAATCCTTCCAAAAAAATTTTTAATCCACTTGTTTTCAAAACCCAAAATCTAAGGCCCATTTCACAGCCCGAGCTTTGCAACTAAGCTCTAATACCACTAAATGTAACACCCCAAACACGGCTTAGAAGTTAGGCCCGAATCAGAATGTCACAATAAAGTCACACTTCAAACGATTTTACAAATTAACCATTTAAGGCCCCAAAGCCCAAAACCCTTGTATCTTATTAAGTTAAGATGAAAAGCCCATATTTTAGGAAAACATTCATATGTTAAGTTATTTCGAAAACCATGTTAACTTTAGAAATTTTATTTAAGTTTAGTAACTGGATAGTTGAAACAATAATAATAAAACCCAAAAATCTAAAGTCAATTAGGAGATACATGGCCTTATTACAATCCAATGAAAAATAAAGTATTTAAAATAAATCTATTTGGACAAATTAAAACATCTGATCAGCTTGTAGTGTGGCCATATCCGAGTCCTCTCCCATATCGAGTCGTCTATTCAGGATCACCTGAAACATTAAATAAAAGTGTGTGAGTTTTGAAACTCAGTGTGTACAACCCTTAATAGTCAAATCACATACAAATATTCACATTGGGCCTAAGCCCTATCAAAATCGGTGGTCTTGGCCTTATCCCACAATGACCTCGTAACATATCATATCATATCATATCATATGCAAAATAAGGTAATGCAAAACCCTCCCAAAAATCCTTTCGCTACACACACCATTTCCCTTCCAACCTTATACACACCTGTGGGAATTTCTAAATCGACCCACCCATCCACTACACACCAAAGGTAGCACTCACAATGCACTACTCAACGTTGCAGCAAAGTTGCTAATCATATAATGGGCTTAAAGCCACCAGTGGATCCACTGTCGTCAAACGAGTATGCGATCCTCAAATTCATCTTTTGAATCGTAATTCCCACCCATATGCAACAAACACATGGGTAACGTCCATAAAACTTATATCCATCACATAGGGGTATTTTAGTCATTTCACTACCCAAGGGTATTTTCGTCATTTTACCCTCTAGGGGTATTTAGGTAATTTTGCAAAATAGAGGTAATTTGGAAATTTTGTAAATCAAAGATGCTTTGGTAATTCTGCAGACTAAAGGAATTCTGGTAATTTTGTAAATCGAGGGTATTATAGTAATTTCCAAACTAAGGGTATTAGGGTAATTTCAAATTAAGGGTAATTTCAAATTAAAGGTATTTTGGGTATTTATAAAATAAGGGTATTTTGGGTATTTAAAAATTAAGGATAGTTTAGTAATTTTACAAATCTAGGGTATTTGGTCCCTCTCGAGTTTTAGTTATGAACTTTGGCCCATTAACAAGTCCTTGTGGTCAAAGTGAACAGACACTATGCACCAGGTAAGATTCTAGAGAAGAGGAGGTGGGCCGCTAGGATCGCTTAAGTACCAAGCTCTCCCTAGATCCAATCCTAGACATGCGTATGTCCATTGCCATACCCTAACCTAGTGACTTGTTCACGGACATGTTTAATTAGATTAAGTCTTATGAAATTTAAGAGTTGTTCAAACTAGGCCTAAAGTCCATTAACCCTAACATACTTATCTCCATCCCCAGAAAGCCCATGAAGTCCATTTCATATCATATAGTCGATTGGGCTCAATTACAAACCAATCATGCAACTGATCATGCCAATACATTATTCATGTTCACATATCAACCATTTTCATTTTGGGCCCAAAAGTTCAGTAGGCCCATTTAGCCACTCTAGGCTTTTTGGTGTTGCCGATATTGTATGTGTAGTGTTTGTACACACCTAGTAACCACGCGTGCTGCAAACCTTTTAATCACGAACCTACAATCGACAAGCGATTAACCAAGGCTTAACACATACTTACAAAAATTGAAACCTCATCGTACCCTTATCGTATGCCACACGTTCTAGTAGCCCTTCCTTTGCTACTATTTACGATTATCCTCTAGATCTGCACCCAAACGTGTATAATCAAAAACAAGTGACTCATATTCCACATAAGTCACCCCTATAAGCCATATTATATTCGGCCATTTACTAAACCAAAACTGAGTCGAGAACACTTACTGTCTTGTTAACGATCCTTACCTACCACGCTTGTGATTTCTAAATCTTACCCTTGTTAATACAAAGTTAACAAAAAGGAGAGGTTGGATAGCCACTCGGATTATAACAAAACTTACTAAAAAGTTTTACTAAGCACTTACCGAAATCCTCCTTTGATCTTGCGGCTTAGAAATCTACTGAACAAGATTTGACTTCCAACCGTGACTAAGAGTAGGTAACAATTGATTGAGGGGAAGGAAAAAGAACAAAGGTTCGGTAAAAGTAGGGATTCAGTAAAGAAGGATGATAGTAATTTCAGTAATGAAGGGAATTCAGCTTAGCAAAAATTTAGCAAAAAGGGAGAAATCATTTGAGGGGGAGAATAAAAACTAGAGAATGCTCAAAGAACCTTTCAAGCATTCGACACCATCACCTCTTTACTCCCCATCTCCTAACTTTTCTCTGTGATAATACCTTAATCTTATCCGAAATATCCTCCACATCCCTTAGTCCTACTTACTTCAAACTCTTCACGGCAAGAGTACAAAACCAACACAACTCTTGTCGTCCACCTATGCAAAATAAAGCACTCCAAAATGCACTTCTCCTACTCGAACCTTGGACCTCTTCAGCTTTTACACAAGCTACCTCATAGCTCCCAAGTGACGCCACTTACCACTGGACCACAAGCCCACTTGCGTCCTATTTCTCTTAATAAACTTAAGAGGCCTCATGCTTGAGACTAGGGTTCACTAAGTAAGAAAAAGAAAATTTTTCCTATGGTCTCCCCTATATCCAAGGCTTCAAATAACCTCGATAATACCTTAATATTAATATTCTAAGTGCTACACATACATCTTAACTTCCATGTACAAAAATTAGGGTTTGAGATTTTTGGGGTGTTACATTTTAGAGTCCCCAAAGCTTAAGCTAGCTAATGAGAGGACCAATTTGCAATATGGTTGAAAGTCTAGGGACTTGCCATGAAAGAGTTTATGTTGTTAGCTGAGTTTTTATGGAAGAAAATGAATGTTAGGAAGATGAGAAACAACTTTTGTGAAAGGTGTTAGCATGAAAACACCTAAATAGGACTTAAATGCAAAGAATGAATTTGTGTCATAAATGCATGAAATGGTTGGAATGGTGAGTTATTGTAAGAGAAATAAATGTTCATCTAGGCTTGTTTATTGATAAAATGTGTTGAAAAATGATTTACGAGCCTAGGGGTAGAATTGTAATTTTGCCATAGTGCTAGGGCAAAATGGTTATTTTTGCAAAATGGTTATTCGGCAAAATGGTTATTAACTTACCTCTTCTTGAAGCTCTTTTTCAGATGCCCGACTCAAGGAGATTTTTAAGACAGCTCTTAACAAATAAACACAAAATAGATGAAGAGCACCACGTAGAACTTAACGCAACATGCTCAGCAATGCTATAGAATAGACTACCACAAAAACTAAAAGATCCAGAGAGTTTTACAATTCCATGTTTAATTGGTAGTTTAACTATTGATAATGTGTTAGTCGATTTAGGGGCAAGTATAAATGTCATGCCTTATGCACTGTTTAAATGACTAGGTCTAGGGAAGCCCAAACAAACTAAGATGAGTATTCAACTAGTTGATAAAACCATTAGAATTCCTAGGGGCATTATTGAAGATGTTTTAGAAAAAATCGATAAATTTGTTTTCCCAGTAGATTTTGTTGTTTTAGACATGGATGAGGGAAATTCAATCCCTTTAATTTTAGGAAGACCTTTTCTTGCAATTGCAAAGACTAAAATTGACGTTGCCACATGAGAACTCATACTTCATGTAGGAGATGAATCATCAATCTTCAAGCTCTCGACTCAGCCAAAACAACAGAAGATGAAGGTAAGGAAGCCGTTTCAATAGATAATCAAATTGTTCAAACTTCATCGCAGGAGACATCACAAAGCATCAAATCTAAGCCAACTCATAGTCCTCAAGTAGTCACAGAAGAATCACACTAGAAACAAAACCGAAAGACCGACAAATTAGAAGAGTAGAAGATACACACCAAAGAAAAGCCGGATCCACACGAAGTAAAACCTAAGGAACCACCAGAAGAGCTCATAGGGGCATCAAATCATTTAAAATAGGAGACCAGGTGCTGTTAGACAAAGCCGATCCTTACATGAGTTCAACAAAACTGAAGAAAAAGGAAGAAATACTCCTTCAGGTACACAATGTTTTCCCACACGAAATAGTCGAGGTAAGCAATCCAATGTTCGGTAATTTCAAGGTAAACGCTTCTCGACATAAACTTTGTCACGAAAATAAAACTGTCAGTAAGAGGGAAAATATTCAAACCATTAAACCTCCCTAAAATCTTCAAGATCTAGGACAGTCTAGCTTAAGACTATAAACGAGCGCTTCTCGGGAGGCAACCCGAGCACTAACACTTTTTATTTTTTTTAAAAAAATTATTTTTTCTTTTCTTTTCTTTTCTTCTCTTTTCCTTTCCACATTTAAAATAAAGATACAGGTTTCCAAGCCACATGGCCTTACATGGCCACCGCACGTGGCCGTGTGGACCATTGGAACCATTATACTGACAGAGCAGAGCCGTGCAAGTCAGTCCAACCACCCTCCCAACATCATGGATCCAACCATCCACAGCACGGGCAGTGACAAAAAAGCAGGGCCATGCCTCAGAACCATGCTAAGATACTGACTTATTAAGCACGGGTAGACCACGCCCGTGCATTCCACCCATGCTCCTATACTAGCTTTTTAGAAATGGGCGTGCCCATCAACAAATAGGCGTGGAAGAATGACACGCTCCACAACACGGCCGTGCGAAGCGGCCGTATGAATCGACACACCTTCGGGACACGGGCGTGGGAACATACCTGATTTGAAAATTTTATTTAAATCCCCACAGCCTTCCCCTCTCCCCCATCTTCCTTCTCCCTTTTCTTTCTTGCAAATTTTTCTCTCTGTTCATAGAAAAGGTCCAAGACTCTTGAGCACACAAAGATCATGCAGAAGAAACGTAAGAATGTCGACATCATCTCCTCGGAGGAGACCTTAACATGAGTTCATCTTGGCAACTTCACTTAATTGACACGAAGGGTCTCGAAACCTTTTGGTTCTATTTTCTATTCTCTCTCCTTTATTATCCTTATCTTTACTTATATCCCTTAATTTAATTTATTTCATATTAGTTTCTTGGTTTTAGGTTCTAAAGGTGTTTGGGAATCACGCACCACAGCCTTCGAGGTCACATCCACCTCGCGAACCATTCAACAATAAGGACTCCTTAGTCCATTAGTATTTTCTTTTAATTTCAATTTTCTTCTTAGTCTCCTTCATTTTATTTCATTAATCTTTAATTATATTATTAGTATAGTATTATTACTTCTCTAGATCTCTTGGCTATATCTTCACAGGCTACCCAATTTCTTCATCTAGCAAATTGCTTTTGGGTAGCCACTCCACCAGGCCCATAGAAAACACCATCACCGCCACCAAAGACGCCAGGGATCATCCAAATTTTAGGGAGTATTACTTTCCCCACTTATCTTTTTGATTTGGCACCCAATTATCATTATCTATCTTTGTACATTGAGGGTAATGTACATCTTAAGTGTAGGGGTAATTGTAACACCCCAAACTCAGCCCAAACACCACGACCGAATCTGGTATGTCACTAATAAAATTTAATAAAACAAGTCGCATTTTTGGAACATATGTTCCTTGAGTTTAACCTTTTATTCGGGAAAAAATTAATAGGTTGATAATTTAGATAAGCTATAAATTCTATGAGATGTTTCTTTGAATTAAAAGCTGAAACTTAAATACATGCCTAAGAAAAAAAGTGTAAACTTAAAATGTCGATAATAATAATAAAAGCCCAAAATAAAAGCGAATCGAAATATAAAGCTAACGCCCATGGCCTTATTACATTGAAATTTAAAACCCATTAAATAAAAATATAAAATAATAAACTAAAGTCATTCTTTTACGAATCCAAATGTTCTTTTGCATGGCCACCTTGCGCTCCTCTCGGCCGGTCCAGAAGCACTAGGTGGTACACGAAAAATGTTAAATAATAGGTTGAGTCGCGAGACTCAAGTAAACCTTTATGCACCTTTAGATTTGGGCCTTAGCCCCATAGAACAGAATAACAGAACATATTATAAATGAAAATATGTAAAGCCCAACCCAAATCCTAGGTTTCCATCCTCTACACGCCACCCTTACCTATCAGTCACACCATTGGGGATTTCTACAATCAACCCACACAAATTGACGCCATTGATGGCGGTCATCTTTGCTCATCGTCGAATCATGACAATAGCCACTACAACAGATCATGGCATAAGCCACTACAGCAAAACACTTCCCCTTTCATTAATCACCCAACCCCATGCAATCACAGAAACTGACATACATGTTTATCACATCAAATCAACAGAACCATTCACTTTAGAATGACAGAGATCACTAACCTGGTGATTCGCCTTTACCCTCCTCGGGTTTCAACCATTATGCTGGGATTTCAGCTTTTAACAGAATATAGCAGATTTATATACATGTATTAACAAACAATCTAGATGGTGTGGAAAGTAACACACCTGATATCGCGTAGTACTATACCCTTAGTCGATATCCCTGCTATCCGGATCTACTATCCTCAGTCTATAACTTGGTTCAAGAAAATTTGAAAAACACGAAGATTTGGCCTCCCCTTGAAATCCCAAAAGCAACACGATTCGAGTGTTACTGAACCCCGACTTAGAGATCAAAGCGATTGACTCCTCCTGAGTTTCCTTCAAGATTCGGCACAAGCAGACACCTTAAAAAGAATTCAGCAAACACAAGAGATGAGATCTAGGGATTTCGACTTTTATGAAAATCCCGAAAAAGATGAACTAATGCTCTTTCGGCTTTTAGAAGGTCTGAGTAAAGTGTTTCAGCTTTGGCTTAGAAAGAAAGTAAAAAGAAATCAAAGAAAGGTTAGAAATTTCAGCTACAAGAACAAATAAGAACGTAGTTTTAGCTTTTAGTGAATGGGAGAAGAATAATAATGGGGATCAAAGATTCGGCTAGAAGGAGGTTTCAAAGAAAAGAAAAGGGTGAGGGTGTGACATGATAAATCATAAAAGTAAAATTTTTAACCCCATATTTAGTATGCTTTTGGATGATTTAGCCCTTGATTTATGTAAAAAGGTGCTTTTAATCCCTTTTTTTCATGTTTTTACTCGTAAAAGCACCCGAGGATAAAAAGAACACAAAATGGGCTTAAAGCGGAGTAATTGGGCCTTAGCAAGCAATCAACACGGCACGCCCAAAGCCAACATGACCGTGCCTCGCCAATTACCTAGAAACACTGACCTCAACTACGTAACACACGACCGTGCAGCATCCATTCATCACATGGACGTGCCTGGTGATCTACATGGCTGTGCCTAAATTGACAGACCTGAAGCACGGCCTGAATCCTGACTCACACGGTCGTTCCCAAAACGAAAGAATCGAGACACGGCCTAACCATGATTTACACGGTCATGTGCCATGGCCGTGCCCCTGTCACGGGAGAGAGCAATTTCACTTGGATTTGGATGCTTGAAGCCAAAGAAACATGCTTCTAATTCTATCCAACACCCTAATAGTAATTCTGCTTGAAGGAGATACTTAGGAGCCAAGTATAGCATCCCAAAGCCTATATAAACAACCCAAGGCAAACATTAAAGGGGAGCTTTTTGGAAGAGGATTTTGCCGAAGCGTTCATCTTTTAGGGAATCACTTGAAGATAGCCAGTTGATTCATCTCAAGAAGCTGAAACTCCATTCAAGATGGAGGATCTCTCATTTAATTCCTTCAGGGGGTTTTAGGGATTTCTTATGTTTTGCTTATTCTTTACTCTTGAGATGTTTTCATATTTAGTTATGCACTAAACCCCTCAGATACCTGAAGGGGATGAAACCTATGATGGATTTTGTTATTTGATTTCTAAATTATATGATAAGGACTTGGTTTGTTCTTAATTATATTGCTTAATTTAATCTGTTGTGCTTAGGTGGAGGAGGAATAGACCCTACCTAAGAGTATATCTAGCATAATTGAGCAGAGTTGATCGGGCGCCTAGAGATAGGGTTACGAGATTTTACCGGATTAGGGTGAAACCTAATATGGGAATCCATTGATCGATTTACTACTTCCTTAGGGGGTTATTATAAGAGAACGAGAGTTCCACTAATTAACCTAAGGTTAGACATTATTCGCCTCGAGAGACGGTTTAATATATGTTAGAGAGTCTCAAGGATCAAGCTAAGTAAATATATCATAAGGTTTGGGGAATAAATAAAAAGTGAAGTCATAGGTGGATTCTTCCTGAGGGTATCATCTTTATCAACTGAGTTTTCCTAAAGTCTTTCTCCAATTCAGTCTTTTGTCTTTGCATTTAGTCTAAGTATTTCATTAGTTTAGTAATTCAATCACTCCAAATTTCAGGCTAAATAATAGAGAGAAAGTGAATAGTAATACTTTTAGGTTCCCTTGGGTTCGATAAGATATTCTTGCCTAAGCTATACTACTGTTTGATAGGTGCACTTACGTCTATCGTTGTCACAGTTAGTCTACAGGTTTGATCACTCTTTTATAAATATTAAAACTCTACTGTTTGACACGATCAAGTTTTTGGCGCCGTTCTTTGGGAATCCTAAAATATTAAGAAAGCTCTATTTCTATTACTTTAGCCATTATCTTTATTTTTAAATTTCTCTTATTTTTATACATATATTTTGTTTTTCTAAATTTCTTTGTCTTTTTGTAGCAGTACCTCTAGTTTATGACTAGAAGGAATCGAGAGGACCATTAGAATACAAGAGTGACATTGAAGCTACCGCTAGCGTAAATCGAGAGAAATTAGGCGAGCCCTAGACTATCAAAGAGAAGAACGACAAAGATCCAATCCTCATGAAGGGATGGACGAGAAGAACCCACCAAATGTGCAAGAACAGAATGGTTCGCATACTATGTATGATTATGCTAAACCTAATTTGACAGCAGCAGAATCTAGTATTGTTAGACTTGCTATAGCTGCTAATAATTTTGAATTAAAGCCTAACACAATACAAATGATTGAACAATTTGTTCAATTTGATGGTTTGCAGGATGATGATCCAGACACTCATATGTCTAATTTTTTAGAATTTTGTGATACCTTAAAAATAATTGGCGTTTCTGACGATGCCATACGTCTTCGGTTATTTCCTTTTTCATTAAGGAATAAAGCAAAGTAGTGGTTGAAATCGTTACCACGAGGGTCAATCACCACATGGGATCAAATGATCGAAAAATTTCTTTTAAAATATTTTCCAACAGCCAAAACGGCTAAACATAGGAATGACATATCTTCTTTTGTGCAGAATAACGCAGAATCATTATATGATGCATGGGAAAGATACAAGGATCTCCTAAGAAGATGGCCACACCACGGATTACCTTTGTGGCTTCAAGTCCAAACTTTCTACAATGGTGTAAATTCTCCAACTAGGCAAATGATTGATTCATCAGCCGGTGGAACATTGAATAATAAAACTCCTGAAGCGGCTTACGATTTTATTGAGAAGATGTCGTTGAACGCCTATCAATGGCAAATTACAAGAGCTAAACTGACAAAATCAGCCAGAGTTTTTAACATGGACTTGATGACAATCTTTGTCAACACGGTGGAGTTAATGAATAAAAAGCTTGATAATTTATGTTTTCACGGTACATCCAATCATGCAATCTGAAGCAAGCGGAATGTGGCAAATTCAGTACCCACCCTACCAACCGAGAGCGTAAAACAAGCGGACCAATTATATAGGTAACAATTTTCGATCTAATAATAACCCTTATAGTAACACTTATAATGCATGTTGGAGGAACCACCCAAATTTTTTGTGGGGAGGACAAGGAAATCAAGGAAATCAAAGGCAGTAACCTACTCCAAATTACCAAAACCAGCCCTATCCACAGGAAAAGAAATCAACCCTTGAAGAGATGTTGACAAAATTCATGGCAGCTACAGATTCTCATCTCCAAAAGATTAAAGCAATAGGTGATGAACAACAAAAATCGATCAAAGGAATCTAGCATCAACTTGGAGAACTTACTAGGTCCATAAGACATCTCACAAAGGTGATTTTTGAACGTCAACAAGGACGTCTACCAAGCAACACAAAAATAAACCCAAAAGAGCAAATCCAAGCCATCACAGCTCAAGAGGATACAAAAGTAGACGAGCCCACCTCAGTAAAAGAAACTAAGGAAGAAAAAGGTAAAACAGAGGTAGCACAACATAGGAAAAAATCGGTAATCAAAGAATACCAACCTCGCATACCTTATCCCGAAGCATTGAAAAAAGATGATTCAGAGGAACAATTCGGTAAGTTTCTAAAACTTTTAAAGAAATTACATATTAACTTACCTCTTCTTGAAGCTCTTTTTCAGATGCCCGACTCAAGGAGATTTTTAAGACAGCTCTTAACAAATAAATGCAAAATAGATGAAGAGCACCATGTAGAACTTAACGCAACATGCTCAGCAATGCTATAGAATAGACTACCACAAAAACTAAAAGATCCAGAGAGTTTTACAATTCCATGTTTAATTGGTAGTTTAACTATTGATAATGTGTTAGTCGATTTAGGGGCAAGTATAAATGTCATGCCTTATGCACTGTTTAAATGACTAGGTCTAGGGAAGTCCAAACAAATTAAGATGAGTATTCAACTAGTTGATAAAACCGTTAGAATTCCTAGGGGCATTATTGAAGATGTTTTAGAAAAAATCGATAAATTTGTTTTCCCAGTAGATTTTGTTGTTTTAGACATGGATGAGAGAAATTCAATCCCTTTAATTTTAGGAAGACCTTTTCTTGCAATTGCAAAGACTAAAATTGACGTTGCCATAGGAGAACTCATACTTCGTGTAGGAGATGAATCTGTCAATCTTCAAGCTCTCGACTCAGCCAAAACAACAGAAGATGAAGGTAAGGAATCCGTTTCAATAGATAATCAAATTGTTCAAACTTCATCGCAGGAAACATCACAAAGCATCAAATCTAAGCCAACTCATAGTCCTCAAGTAGTCACAGAAGAATCACACTAGAAACAAAACCGGAAGACTGACAAATTAGAAGAGTAGAAGATACACACCAAAGAAAAGCCGGATCCACACGAAGTAAAACCTAAGGAACCACCAGAAGAGCTCATAGGGACATCAAATCATTTAAAATGGGAGACCAGGTGCTGTTAGACAAAGCCGATCCTTACATGAGTTCAACAGAACTGAAGAAAAAGGAAGAAATACTCCTTCAGGTACACAATGTTTTCCCACACGAAATAGTCGAGGTAAGCAATCCAATGTTCGGCAATTTCAAGGTAAACGCTTCTCGACATAAACTTTGTCACGAAAATAAAACTGTCAGTAAGAGGGAAAATATTCAAACCATTAAACCTCCCTAAAATCTTCAAGATCTAGGACAGTATAGCTTAAGACTATAAACGAGCGCTTCTCGGGAGGCAACCCGAGCACTAACACTTTTTATTTTTTTTAAAAAAATTATTTTTTATTTTATTTTATTTTCTTCTCTTTTCCCTTTCCACATTTAAAATAAAGATACAGGTTTCCAAGCCACATGGCCTTACACATGGCCGTGCCTGTGGCCGTGTGGACCATTGGAACCATTATACTGATAGAGAGCGAGCCGCAAGTCACCCAACCACCCTCTCAACATCATGGATCCAACCATCCACAAGACGGCGACAAAAAAAAAGCGAGGCCATGCCTCGTAACCATGCTAAGATACTAACTTATTAAGCACGGTAGACCACGCCCGTGCATTCCACCCATGCTCCTATACTGGCTTTTTAGAAATGGGCGTGTCCATCAACAAACAGGCGTGGAAGAATGACACGCTCCACAACACGGCCGTGCGAAGCGGTCGTGTGAATTGACACACCTTCGGGACACGGGCGTGGGAACATACCTGATTTGAAAATTTTATTTAAATCCCCACAGCCTTCCCCTCTCCCCCATCTTCCTTCTCCCTTTTCTTTCTTGCAAATTTTTCTCTCTGTTCATAGAAAAGGTCCAAGACTCTTGAGCACACAAAGATCATGCAGAAGAAACGTAAGAATGTCAGCATCATCTCCTCAGAGGAGACCTTAACATGAGTTCATGCTGGCAACTTCACTTAATTGACACGCAAAGGGTCTCGGAAACCTTTTCGGTTCTATTTTTCTATTCTCTCTCCTTTATTTTCCTTATCTTTACTTATATCCTGCTTAATTTAATTTATTTCATATTAGTTTCTTGGTTTTAGGTTCTAAAGGCTGTTTGGGAATCACGCACCACAGCCTTTGAGGTCACATCCACCTCGCGAACCATTCAACAATAAGGACTCCTTAGTCCATTAGTATTTTCTTTTAATTTCAATTTTTTTCTTAGTCTCCTTCATTTTATTTCATTAATCTTTAATTATATTATTAGTATAGTATTATTATTTCTCTAGATCTCTTGGCTATATCTTCACAAAGCTACCCAATTTCTTCATCTAGCAAATTGCTTTGGGTAGCCACTCTACCGTGCCCATAGAAAACACCATCACCGCCACCAAAGACGCATGAGGATCATCCAAATTTTAGGGAGTATTACTTTCCCACTTATCTTTTTGATTTGGCACCCAATTATCATTATCTATCTTTGTACATTGAGGGTAATGTACATCTTAAGTGTGGGGGTAATTGTAACACCCCAAACCCGGCCCAAACACCACGACCGAATCTGGTATGTCACTAAGAAAATTTAATAAAACAAGTCGCATTTTTGGAAAATATTTTCCTTGAGTTTAACCTTTTATTCGGGAAAAAATTAATAGGTTGATAATTTAGATAAGCTATAAATTCTATGAGATGTTTCTTTGAATTAAAAACTGAAACTTAAATACATGCCTAAGAAAAAAAAGTGTAAACTTAAAATGTCTGATAATAATAATAAAAGCCCAAAATAAAAACTGAACCGAAATATAAAGCTAACGGCCCATGGCCTTATTACATTGAAATTTAAAACCCATTAAATAAAAATATAAAATAATAAACTAAAGTCTGTTCTTTTCTGAATCCAAATGTTTTTTGCATGGCCACCTTGCGCTCCTCTCCAGCCCGGTCCAAAGCACTAGGTGGTACCTGAAAAAATGTTAAATAATAGGTTGAGTCGCGAGACTTAGTGTGCAGCCCTTATGCACCTTTAGATTTGGGCCTTAGCCCCATAATGAATAATGAGAACATATTATAAATGAAAATATGTAAAGCCCAACCCAAATCCTAGGTTTCCATCCTCTATTCGCCACCCTTACATCGGTCACACCATTGGGGATTTCTACAATCAACCCACTATCGCCATTGATGGCGGTCATGTCGCTCATCGTTAGATCATGGCAATAGCCACTACAATGATCATGGCATAAGCCACTACATGATCATGGCATAAGCCACTACAATGATCATGGCATAAGCCACTACAAAG
Organism: Gossypium rotundifolium; assembly: GCA_025506655.1. NCBI lineage: Eukaryota > Viridiplantae > Streptophyta > Magnoliopsida > Malvales > Malvaceae > Gossypium > Gossypium rotundifolium. Next base: position 79,861,127 of record CP106723.1, read on the forward strand.
AAAACACTTCCCTTTCATTAATCAACCAACCCCATGCAATCACAGAAACTGACATACATGTTTATCACATCAAATCAACAAAACCATTCACTTTAGAATGACAGAGATCACTAACCTGGTGATTCACCTTTACCCTCCTCGGGTTTCAACCATTATGCTGGGATTTCAGCTTTTAACAGAATATAGCAGATTTATATACATGTATTAACAAACAATCTAGATGGTGTGGAAAGTTATACACCTGATATTGCGTAGTACTATACTCTTAGTCGATATCCCTGCTATCCGGATCTACTATCCTCAGTCTATAACTTGGTTCAAGAAAATTTGAAAAACACGAAGATTTGGCCTCCCCTTGAAATCCTGAAAGCAACACGATTCGAGTGTTACTGAACCCCGACTTAGAGATCAAAGCGATTGACTCCTCCTGAGTTTCCTTCAAGATTCGGCACAAGCAGACACCTCAGAAAGAATTCAAGAAACACAGGAGATGAGATCTAGGGATTTCGACTTTTATGAAAATCCCGGAAAAGATGAACTAATGCTCTTTCGGCTTTTAGAAGGTCTGAGTAAAGTGTTTCGGCTTTGGCTTAGAAAGAAAGTAAAAAGAAATCAAGGAAATGTTAGAAATTTTAGCTACAAGAACAAATAAGAATGTAGTTTCAGCTTTTAGTGAATGGGAGAAGAATAACAATGGGGATCAAAAGATTCGGCTAGAAGGAGGTTCCAAAGAAAAAGAAAAGGGTGAGGGAGGTGGTGACTTTCGGCTTTTAGAAGAGAAAGGATGAGAAAAGAAAAACAACTAAGATGGCCTTCAGATTTTCAGCACAAAGAAGGAAGAAAAGAGTAGGGTTCAAATGCCAGAATTGATGAGCCATCCCCCCTTATTTATAGAAATTTGGCACCCCTATGGCAATTAGAAACCGATTTCTTTACTCCTTTAGGTGATGGAATTTTGGCCAACTCGCTCTCGAGAGATAGCTCCTAACTTTTCTCCTTTATCTAAATCTCTTCACACCTTAAAAGACTCCTAGATAACACCACCTCTTTCATCTATTATCAGCACAATATTATCATTAAATCCCTCCTAAAAATAAGCCTTAATGCCGTCCATTCCTCCTTGCTCTTTTAAGTTCCGAAATTGGCCCAAAGACATGGGCTCCTTGCGGCCAAACTTGGGCCTCTTTCAACTGCTAGTGACGCCACCCTCTAGCTCCCTTGCAGCGTCACTTAATATTGGGCCACCAGCCCACTTTGGTGTTTTAAACACAGATGCTACCCTTTTAACCCTATAGTGCCCAAACAGAAAACTTAATTAGGGCCTCAACCCAAACCTGAGCCCATTTTTGTGTCCTCTCTTCTCGTAATCAACTTATGAGGCCTCATACCTGAGACTATGGTCCACTAAGTAAGAAAATAAATTTTTCCTATGGTCTCCCCTAACTCTAAGGCTTCAAATAATACTGATAATACCTTAATATTATTATTTTAAGTGCTACACATACATATTAACTCCCATGCACAAAAATTAAAAGTTTCAAGATTTTTGGGGCGTTACAACCCAATAGGCCCAAATTCGGGATGTTACAGTAATAGTGCCTAACTTTTTGCATAATTCTTAAAACCCTAAAATTAGTCTTGATCTTAAGTATTTTTCTCATATTATTAATTAGGGTGAAATTTCTAATGATTTATGATTTTTATTGATATGTTTTAGAATAAGTCTTAGTTAATTGTGCATTGATGATTAAATTTGAAGAATACTAGAGAATCGAGCATGATAAGTCTACTTTCTAAAAATTAAAATTGATAGGTTGTTGAACCTACTTTGAGTATCACCTTGAAGTTCAAAATTTATAAGGATTAATGTCAAAACACCCACAATTTTTTGTGAGATTTTGAGCCTTATAGAGCATATACCCTTTTTCGTGCTCACTTTAATTGATTATGAGTGTGTCAACTTTGAACTGTTATTCTAGAACTTGCCTCGTTTATGCATATCGAGACCACATTAATGATTTGATACACTGAGGTGATAAAGGCACCTAGGTTTTAACCCATTCACTCTACTAAAAAAAGCCTACCCATACAAATTAACCCCTAGTGAACCCTATTGAATCCTAACAACCTTTTTATTGACTCACCCACTAATATTAATCCAAAATCCCATTGTATTTGTTATTAACTTTCCTTTGACTATCCCTCTATCGAGAATTGATTTGATCAATTGCTGAATTAGGTTATTTCAATCACCAAAGATCCTTCTATTTTGTTTATTTTGGTTTGTTCTTAAAAAATTCCAAGTATATTCAATATTAGTTGTATAATAAAAGAGCTTAGAGCATTTAAACTCCAATTATTAAAGAAAAATTTCGTATTAAAGTATTATAAAATTTTAAGTAATGAAAATAGTCGTTATTATATAGTAATTATCTATAGTGGTATTATTAGTTTGCATTTGAAGTAAATATTCATTTTTAGTTCAGTGTTTCTAGTTAGGCAATTTGTCAAGTCAGTCTCGATTCTAAACCTCTAATCCAGCTTGTATCCACACCCTTAACCTTAGCCCCATTACAACCCTGATTAAAGACCTTTTGATCTATGTATCATCTCATATACAGTGGTGGAGATTTCATTTTTAGGCAAGCCTATGGGATTAACTTTTCAGGTTCGACTTAGAGTGCTTATTCTTGAACCTTAAACACCTTCGAGTGATTTGAGTGAATCTTTAGTAAGGATGTCAGTTCTTGTCGATTTTGAATTAAAGATAATCACTTAGATAAGGGGAGACACCTATGTTTTCATGCTATAAAGGTATGACTTATCGCAATTGAATCTTTAGGGTTCTTTGAGTTGAACTATCCATGTATAAATTATCTATGAATTATGATGAGACATTGTCGATAGGAATTATGAATTATGCAAAAGTTTGTTTTAATTATAAGTTGAGATTTTAATTGCAAGTTGAGAATTTTGCTTGAGGACAAGAAAAAGCTTAAGTGTGGGGGTATTTGATAAACCGTAAAAGTAACAATTTTTAACCCCATATTTAGTATGCTTTTGGATGATTTAGCCCTTGATTTATGTAAAAAGGTGCTTTTAATCCTTTCTTTTAATGTTTTTACTCAGGAAAGCACCCGAGGATAAAAAGAACACAAAACAGGCTTAAAACGGAGTAATTGGGCCTTAGCAAGCAATCAACACGGCCTGTCCCAAAGCCCACACGATCGTGTCTCGCCAATTACTTAGACCACGGCCTCAACTACGTAACACACGGCCGTGCGTAGCATCCATTCATCCAACGGACGTGCTGGCGATCTACATGGCCGTGCCCAAATCGACAGACCTGAAGCACGGCCTGAATCCTGACTCACATGGCCGTGCCCAAAATGACAGAATCGAGACATGGTGAAACACCCCAAACCCGGCCCACAAGCCCTGACCGGATCTAGTATGCTTCTCGAGTAAAAAAAACATAGTTAAGTTTTGAATAACGTTTTGAAAATCGTGGTGGTTTGTAGAAAAAGTTGATTCGAGTTGTGTTTAATTTTGTGCTAAATCGATAAGTTTAAAAAAAACCACAAGTTGAAAAGAATGCCAAATTTTAGAATTTCATTATTATTGTAACTTGAAAAACCGTAGGTAATTGAGTTTTAAAACATTTGATGTTGTTTGTATCATATCGGGAAAATTAAAACGCATAAAATAATTAAGTATAATGGCCTTATTACATCAACTTATAACCCAAAATAAATCCAAAATACTTAAATATAAAAAAATTCAAAATAAAATAAATGCCTAGCTAAACATGGCCACCATTAAGCTCCTACCAACCCGGTCCATTTACTGAGTGTTACCTGAAAAGATATCCCACAACCGGTGAGTCAACAGACTCAATGTGTAACAACCAACACAAATTACCAATCGATTAGGCATACAAATCATATATACAAAACATATATATAAACAATGATGCAATCCCGAACCCAAACCTAGATAACCATCCTCTACACATCACCGTACCTGCCATCACACCGTGGGTATTACTAAATCGACCCTCCATCCGCTACACACCATCGAAGGTAGTCACTGCAGACGACTTACACATCACCCTTATAAATTGTGGCATAGCCACCAAATTATTGTGACAAAGTCACCAGATAGTATTTTGTTACATTAGTCACCACATTCATATTTTGTGACATGAGTCACCAGATATTGTGGTAAAAACCACCAGATCATTTCCCCTTTTCATAATCACCCATATGCCCCATGTGTCATACAAATCATGCGAATATCATGCCATACACCTTATTCCATATTCATATCAAATTCACATATGTGCCATAATCCAAATGTTCATAACATTTATTAACACAAAATTAAAGGTTACGTACTTGAATACTCTGTGTACCCTTAGCCACATTTTCATATTTTCGTTAACACATACGTAACATGAATACCATAAATCTATTAGGAAAATAGCGCTACACACCTAGTACTAACGCTTTCACTGAATCCCGAAAATCTACCGAAACAGGTTGTACTCCTAAAAAAAGTCAGAGTCGGCTAACATTAATAGACAGAATGGTCTAAGGCCGAATTTCATAACCTACTTACCTCGCTTATCTAAGTCCCAAATTGCTATCTGCTAATGGAGATGTCGAAATACCTATAGGTTCATGTTAGATCCGATTTTAACACTTAATGAACACCATGAATGGCCTTCAGCCTAAGATTACCCTTGCTTACCTTAGATCTAGAAATCCCGAAGATCTCCTCTTACAGTCGGCTACAGTAGAAATCCCAAAGTTGTCGAAATCCCTACTTAATAAATGTCAGAATTGGCTTTAATACAAAAACTTATGAAAGTGGCCTATGGCCGAACACTATGCCCTTACCTTGAGTAATCGAATCCAAGAGACTCCTTTAATACTCCTTAATGTTGGCTACATACAAAAGAAACACGTATTATGGCACTATGAACATTCGGCCATACCTAAAACCAAGGCCTAAACACTTGATTTTGGTACCCCAATGAAGAAGAGGCAAAATCGATTGCTAAAGAAGTGATTACTTACCACCAACGCTTGCTTGCAGAGATTAAAAGAGAGTAGTCGACAACATTTCCTAAGAGAATCGGCTTTGGAAACCAAGGTAGAGATGGGTTTCGGCACCTTAAGGATGAAGAGAGAAATCGCAACAGAAGAGAGTTTATGGTCAGAGTATTCGGCCAAGGAGAGAACTAGATCAAAGTTTTGACTTTGGATGATGGTTGAATCGTGAGAAGATGAAGAAGAAGAGAGAATAAGGTTTGAGAGGTTTCGGTTTCTAGTTACAAAAGAAAAGAGAAAGGGAATAGAGCTTTTTGGAAGAGAGAAAAATCGCAAAAGATGCCTACCACTACACTAAGTAAATTCGGCACCTAGCTCCCTTTGTATGACCGAATTATGCACCCCCCCTTAGAGTCCCATATTCAACCACTTCCTCCCCTCTCTTCCTTATCCCTTGATCCCCTCCACCTTAGCCGAATCCTCAAACTCTCCAAACCCATCTATACCTCCTCCTTCTAGAGTCCACATGTCGTCCACTACCTCTCCTCCTTGCAACAAAATAAAACTCCCATTTGCTTCCCTTGCCACTAGAACCTAGGCTCCCTTTGAACTGCTTGTGGCGTCACTTACCAAGGCCCTAAGTGGTGCCTCCTTGCCACTTTAACAAGCCCATTTTGATGTCTAATTTCCCTTACAATTCCTCTTAGGGCCAATCAAGCTTAGCTCCCCTTGAAATACTTAAAATCTGATATTTTCTAAGGCATTTACCTACACTTTGAAGTTCTCAAGAATTCATACAACACATTCAAACATATATAGGCATGCTACTTCATACAATTAAGCAGTAATGCACAAGCCCTAAATCTCGGATATTACAGTTCTACCCCCTTAAAATAATTTTGACCTCGAAATTACCTGGCTAGAATAGGTGGGGGCATTACTGTCGCATTGCTTCTTTTGGCTCCCAAGATGCTTCTTTCGATCCATGATTACGCCATAACACTTTGACCAAAGGAATTGATTTCTTTGCAATACCTTCACATCTCGCTCCAAGATCTGAATTGGCTCCTCCTCGTAGGACAAATTTGGCCTTAGTTCCACCTCTGCAATCGAAACTACATGAGATGGATCCGATCGGTAATGACATAGCATAGAAACATGGAATACACCTGTGCATCTGCTGCAACTCTAGAGGCAACTCTAACTGGTATGCCACTAGTCCAATTCGCTTCAATACCTGATAAGGTCCTATAAACTTGGGACTTAACTTACCTTTGCAACTAAATCTCATCACCTTTTTCCACGGTGAAACTTTAAGAAACACATAATCTCCCTTAGCAAACTCAATCTCCTTCCATTTAAGATCCGCGTACGACTTTTGCCTGTCAGATGCCTCCTTCAACCGTGCTCGAATTATCTTAACCTTCTCCACGGATTCTGCCACAATTTTTAGACCTAAAATCTAGCGTTCTCCCAATTCCGTCCAACATGTAGGAGTCCGACACTTCCGTCCATATAGTGCTTCGTATGGTGCCATCCGAATACTTGCCTGATAGCTTTTGTTATATGCAAATTTCGCTAAAGGCAAAAACTCTTCCCAACTCGCTCTAAAGTCAATCATGCACCCTCTCAACATATCCTCTAACACTTGGATCACTCGCTCAGATTGACTGTCCGACTGTGGATGAAATGCCGTACTGAAGTCCAATCTAGTGCCTAAAGCTTGATGTAGCGCCTTTCAAAATCGAGATGTAAACCTTGGATTCCTATCCGAGATAATCGACACCTACACTCCGTGCAGCCTCACAATCTCAGCTACATACAACTTTGCCAATTTCTATAGAGAATAGTCAACTCGTACCAGTATGAAATGTATAGATTTCATCAGCCGATCTACTATCACCCATATCGAGTCCTTCTTAGTTGGCGTAAGGGGAAGCCTACTAACGAAGTCCATGGTAACTTTCTCCCACTTCCACTGCGAAATCTTAATCGGCTGAAGCAATCCTGACGGAACCTGGTGTTCGGCCTTAACTTGCTGACACGTTAAGCACTTCCCTACAAATTCTATAACTTCCCGCTTAAGACCAGGCCACCAAAACTATTCCATTAGATCTCTATACAACTTACTTCCTCCAGGATGCATAGCATAAGGACTACTATGCAATTTCTGAAGAATTCTTCACCTTAACTCCTCGTTCTTTGGCATATAGACCTTACTCTTGAAACACAATACTCCATTGCCATTGATACCATAATCCTCCAACTCCCCACTCTGCACTTGCCGTAGCTTAGCACTGAAATCAACATCTGCCAATTGTCCCTCTTTTACCTCATTCAGCCATGTCGGCTTAACTTGCAACTCTGCCAGCAAACTTTCATCATCATAGAGGCTCAAATGTGCGAACATTGCCCTTAACCCCGTCACTACTTTCTGACTTAGGGCATCTGCCACCACATTTGCCTTGCCCGGGTGATACTCTATGGAACAATCGTGGTCCTTCAATAACTCCACCCACCTTCGCTGTCCCAGGTTCAGCTCTTTCTGAGTCAGCAGATACTCAAGGCTCTTGTGGCCTATGTAGATCACTGACTTTTCTCCATATAGATAGTGCCTCCATACCTTAAGACCAAAGACCACTGTCGCCAATTCCAAATCATGCATCGGGTAGTTAACCTCATGTGGCCTTAATTGTCGAGACACATAAGCAACTACCTTCCTGTCCTACATCAAAACACATCCCAAACCTGTGTGAGAAGCATCACAGTACACCATAAAATCCTTTCCCTGCCTTAGGCTGAATCAAAACTGGAGCTTCAGTTAAGACCCTCTTAAGCTTCTCAAAGCTCTTCTGTTGCTTATCTGACCATACAAAAGGTACCTCTTTTCTCAACAACTTTGTCAAAGGCACGGCTATTGATGAGAACCCTTCCACAAATCTTTTATAATAGCCTGCCAATCCTAAGAAGCTATGAACTTCTGCCATAGACTTAGGTGGTTTCCAATCCAATACTGCCTCAATCTTCCAAGGATCCACCCGTATTCCTTCAGCAGACACCACATGCCCTAAAAATGTAACTTTCTTCAGCCAAAATTCACACTTGCTGAACTTGGCATATAGCCTTTTCTCCCTTAACACTTGCAACATGACTCGGAGGTGCTCGTCATGTTCTTCCTCTGACTTAGAATACACCAAGATATCATCTATGAACACAACAACGAACCGATCCAAATAGGGTTGGAAAACTCGGTTCATCATGTCCATGAATGCGGATGGGGCATTTGTCAATCCAAATGGCATTACCAAGAACTCATAATGCCCGTACCTTATTCGAAAAGCTATTTTATGGATATCTACTTCCTTCACCTTAAGCTGATGATATCCAGACCTTAGATCTATCTTGAAAATCTCATGCCCCTTAAGGTCGATCAAACAAGTCATCTATTCTTGGCAATGGATACTTGTTCTTGATGGTTAGCTTATTCAATTGACGATAATCTATGCACAGACGCATGTTCCGTCCTTCTTGCAAATAAGACCGGTGCTCCCCATGAAGACACACTGGGTCGGATAAACCCACGATCAAGCAACTCTTAGATTTGTGCCTTGAGCTCAACCAACTCCTTTGGTGCCATTTTGTACGGGGCAATTGACATAGGAGCTGTACCCGAAAACAAGTCAATTTCGAACTCTACTTCCCTATCTGGGGGTATTCTAGGTAACTCCTCCGAAAAAACATCTACGAATTCTCTTACTATTCTAACTCCACTAACTCCCCCTTCTTTCACATCCAAAGCACTAACGAAAGCCAAAAATGCCTTGCACCCTTTCCAAACCATCTTAACAGCCTTTAAAGTAGAGACTACACTAGACAAGTAGTTTTTTCTTTCTCCTATCATAATTATCGCCTTATCCTCCTAGCGTCCTAAACTCCATTCGCTTAGTTGCGTAATCCAATACAGCCCGATGTTCCACTAGCCAGTCCATGCCAAGAATGAGATCAAATTCTCCGAAGGGTAGTTCCATCAAGTCGGCAGGAAATACCACTCCCTCGAATCTCTAGGGTACACCAAATATCTTATTCAACACTATAGTTTGACCTAATGGGCTCACTATAGTCATCTCCTTATTAGATAGTTCAGAGGCTATGCCTAGTGTTTCAACTACTCTACATGCAACATAAGAGTGGGTAGAGCCAACATCAATTAAAGCAAAGTAAGGCTTATAAGCTATAAGGAACGTACCGGGTATGATGTCTGTACGTCTCCATCCTCCCTCCGTGAACTGCACACACCGCATCTTACTGTCTTGCCTCAGATACCAACACCTCTGCCCGGTGTTCCCCATCTTCTACCAGAACCATTACCTCTGCCAGCCGAATCACGACCTCACGGTGGTTGCTGTCCTCCTCTTCCAGCCTAATTAAGACCCTGACTTATTGGCCGACTCCCATCTATTTTTATAGGACAGTCCTTAATCATGTGGTCCTTGGACCCACACTTAAAACATCCCCCTGTCTTCTTCCAACACTCTCCCAGATGCATCTTCCCACACTGAGCACAAGTACGATACTGCCCTCCCATAACAACTTGCTGACCTCGCGACCCATCCGTTCTAGGTCTCTTCTGAACACTCCTAGATGACCCCGATGATCCAAAACCTCTCTTTTGCTTATTCCTGTCCATGTTCTGTTTCACAGACTCCTTAACACCTTCAGCAACCTTTGCCTTTTCCACCAACACAGCAAGCTCTCGCTCCTACTTTGGGGCAATCAACAATCTCAGGTCATCCCTTAGTCCGTCCTCAAACCGGACACATCGTTCATGCTCCGTAGCCACTATTCCTCGAGCATAACGGCTCAACCTTAGAAATTTTACCTCATACTCTGCTACGGACTTATTTTCCTGAACCAGCCTCAGAAACGCCTTCCTCTGTGCATCATTGTAACTAGTCCCAATGTACTTCTTCTGATATGCCGCCTTAAAGTATTCCCAAGTAAGATCATCTGCGGCAGCACCATCTCGAACTATGAGCCACCATTGGTATGACTCATCACAGAGTAGCGACACTACCCCTTTCAGTTTCTCCTCGGCAGTCAGGTCCAAATCGTCCATAACCCGCTCCATCGCCTCTAACCAATACTCAATCGTATTGGGCACCACACCAGATATGCCACGAAAAAACTCAGCTCCATTAGCTCAGAGTCGCTCAGGTACCGACTTTCGAGCTCCCATGCCTCCACCTGCTCCAGCCACCCTTTCTAGAACTCGCAAAGATCACCGTGATATCAGATCATCCCCATCGATCTTGATATTCCACATCAGCGGCTGGTGGTGGTGGCATTTCATTTTTAGACCCTTGACCAGACCTAACGGGCTTCGACACGGTCATTCGGCCTCTACCACAGCCACGCACATTACGACCATGTCCCCTAGAATTCATGCTACTGAATCACGTTTATTTGGTTAAAGAATTTTATGAATTAGTTTTTGTTCCACTGATTTATCGCGAACAGTCTTATGTTCAATAGTTCTAAAGAGTAGTTCTTTCGAATTCATACACACACACAGTCTCAAATTCATTCATTGAATCATCACATTCATGAACTTACGTTCATTACAGAAAAGTATTGTGGTTGTCATTGTTGTTGTTTTCCACTACCTAGGGGTATTTTCGTAATTTTATCCTATAGGGGTATTTTGGTAATTTTTCAAATTAGGGTATTTGAAAATTTCGCACAGTAGAGATTTTTGGTATTTTTATGAAATTGAAATACTTGGTAGGAAAATTTCAAGGGTAAAATGGTAATTTATAAACTGAGGGTATTTTTATAATTTTTACAAGCCATGGGCATTTCGGTAATTTTGTAAAATATGGTTCCCGATGACTTTTCAAAACAAGGGTATTTTTGGAAATTTTTAATTTGAGGGTATTTCGGTAACTTTCCATACGGAGGGTATTTTAGTAATTTGTACAGGTTAGGGGTAATTTGGGCAACTTGCAAACTAGGGGTATTTTGGTCATTTTTAAATCAAAGGTACTCTGGAATTTATAATCATGGTTTAACTTTAGAATTTCACAAAATAAGGTGACTGGTCCTTTCGGGTTTTAATTATTGAATTTAACCTGTGATTGAGTCTCCTTGGTTAGGGTGAACCGTTACTACGCACCAGGTAGGATTCGAGCGGAGAGGAGGTGAGTCACTAGGACTGCTTAAATACCAAGCTCCCCCTGAATCCAATCCTAGACATGCGCACAGCGATTGCCACACCCTTAACTCGACAACTCAGACACAGGTTGGTTTGGTTAGACTTTAAGTTTTCTGTATTTTGGTGTTGGAGTAGACTAATCCTAGGGTTCAATAATTCCTAATCTACTAATCTACGTCCCTATAATTTCCCACATATAAATCACAAAAGGGTTAGGAGTACTTACCTGGTGGACTTTGGCCGGAGACTCAGGTGCCATGCCCGAAAACCTGCTCATTTTCTTAATAAAATCCAATTTCAAAAGGAAGAAAATGTTTTGGACCAAAAAGCCCTCAAGGTCGAAGTTTTGAACAAGCTCGATACCAAATGAAACACCCTAAACCCGACCCACAAGCCCCGACCCGCTTCGCATGCTTCGAGTAAAAAAACATAGTTAAGTTTCAATAACGTTTTGAAAATCGTGGTGGTTTGTAGAAAAAGTTGATTCGAGTTGTGTTTAATTTTGTGCTAAATCGATAAGTTTAAAAAAACCACAAGTTGAAAAGAATGCCAAATTTTAGAATTTCATTATTATTGTAACTTGAAAAACCGTAGGTAATTGAGTTTCAAAACATTTGATGTTGTTTGTATCATATCGGGAAAATTAAAACGCATAAAACAATTAAGTATAATGGCCTTATTACATCAACTTATACCCCAAAATAAATCCAAAATACTTAAATATAAAAAAATTCAAAATAAAATAAATGCCGAGCTGAACATGGCCACCATTAAGCTCCTACCGACCCGGTCCATTTACTGAGTGTCACTTGAAAAGATATCCCACAACGAGGTGAGTCAACAGACTCAATGTGTAACAACCAACACAAATTCCCAATTGATTTAGGCATACAAATCATATATACAAAACATATATATAAATAATGATGCAATCCCGAACCCAAACTTAGATAACCATCCTCTACACATCACCCGTACCTGCCATCACACCGTGGGGATTACTAAATTGACCCTCCATCTGCTACACACCATCGAAGGTAGTCGCAGCACGACTTGCACATCGCCCTTATAAATTGTGGTATAGCCACCAGATAATTGTGACAAAGTCACCAGATAGTATTTCATGACATTAGTCACCACATTCAGATTTTGTGACATGAGTCACCATATATTATGGTAAAAACCACCAGATCAATTCCGCTTTTCATAATCACCCATATGCCCTATGTGTCATACAAATCATGCGAATATCATGCCATACACCTTATTCCATATTCATATCAAATTCACATATGTGCCATAATCCAAATGTTCATAACATTTATTAACACAAAATTAAAGGTTATGTACCTGAATACTCTGTGTACCCTTAGCCACATTTTCATATTTTTGTTAACACATACGTAACATGAATACCATAAATCTATTAGGAAATTAGTGTAGGCTACACACCGGTACTAACGCTTTCATGAATCCCGAAAATCTACCAAAACACAGTTGTACTCCTAAAAATCAAAGTCAGAGTCGGCTAACATTAATAGACAGAATGGTCTAAGGCCGAATATCATAACCCACTTACCTCACTTATCTAAGTCCCGAAATCGCTATCTACTAATGGAGATGTTGAAATACCTATAGGTTCATGTTAGATCCGATTTTAACACTTAATGAACACCATGAATGGCCTTTAGCCTAAGATTACCCTTGCTTACCTTAGATCTAGAAATCCCGAAGATCTCCTCTTACAGTCAACTACAGTAGAAATCCCAAAATTGTCGAAGTCCCTACTTAATAAATGTCAGAATCGGCTTTAATACATAAACTTATGAAAGTGGCCCATGGCCAAACACTATGCCCTTACCTTGAGTAATCGAATCCAAGAGACTCCTTTAATGCTCCTTAACGTTGGCTACATACAAAAGAAACACGTATTATGGCACTATGAACATTCGACCATCCCTAAAACCAAGGCCTAAACACTTGATTTTGGCACCCTAATGAAGAAGAGGCAAAATCGATTCCTAAAGAAGTGATTACTCACCACCAATGCTTGCTTGCAGAGATTAAAAGACAGTAGTCGATAGCACTTCCTAAGAGAATCAACTTTGGAAACCAAGGTGGAGATGGGTTTCAGCACCTTAAGGATGAAGAGAGAAATCACAATAGAAGAGAGTTTATGGTCAGAGTATTCGGCCAAGGAGAGAACTAGATCAAAGTTTTGGCTTTTGATGATGGTTGAATCGTGAGAAAATGAAGAAGAAGAGAGAATAAGGTTTGAGAGGTTTCAGTTTCTAGTCATAAAAGAAAAGAGAAAGGGAATAGAGCTTTTTGGAAGAGAGAAAAATCGCAAAAGATGCCTACCACTACACTAAGTAAATTTGGCACCTAGCTCCCTTTGTATGACCAAATTATGCACCCCCCTTAGAGTCCCATTTTCGGCCACTTCCTCCCCTCTCTCCCTTATCCATTGATCCCCTCCACCTTAGTCGAATCCTCAAACTCTCTAACCCCATCTATACCTCCTTCTTTTAGAGTCCACATGCCGTCCACTACCTCTCCTCCTTGCAACAAAATAAAACTCCCATTTGCTTCCCTTGCCACTCGAACCTAGGCTCCCTTTGAACTGCTTGTGGCGTCACTTACCAAGGCCCTAAGTGGCACCTCCTTGCCACTTTAACAAGCCTATTTTGATGTCTAATTTCCCCTACAATTCCTCTTAAGGCCTATCAAGCTTAGCTCCCCTTGAAATACTTAAAATTCGATATTTTCTAAGGCTTTTACCTACACTTTGAAGTTCTCAAGAATTCATACAACATATTCAAACACACATAGGCATGCTACTTCATACAATTAAGCAATAATGCACAAGCCATAAATCTCTAATATTACACATGGCCCAATCACGATTTACACGGGCGTGTGCCATGGCCATGCCCTTGTCGCTGGATAAAGCAATTTCACTTGGATTTGGATGCTTCAAGCCAAAGAAACATACTTCTAATTCTACTCCAACACCCTAATAGTAATTCTACTTGAAGTAGATACTTAGGAGCCAAGTATAGCATCCCAAAGCCTATATAAACAACCCAAGACAAACATTAAAGGGGAGTTTTTTGGCAGAGGCTTTTGTCAAGTTGCTCATCTTTAGGGAATCACTTGAAGATAGCAGTTGATTCATCTCAATAAGCCAAAACTCCATTCAAGACGGAGGATCTCTCCTTTAATTCCTTGAGGGTTTTAGGATTTCTTATGTTTTGCTTATTCTTTACTCTTGAGATGTTTGCATATTTAGTTATGCACTAAACCCTCAAATATACAAGTGGATGAAACCTATGATGGATTTTATTATTTGATTTCTATATTTGATTTCTATATTATATGATAAGTACTTGGTTTGTTCTTAATTATGTTGCTTAATTTAATCGATGTGTTTAGGTAAAGGAGGAATAGACCCTACCTAAGAGTAGATCTAGCATAATTGAGCGTTGAGTTGATAGGGTTACGAGATTTTACCGGATTAGGGTGAAACCTAATATGGGAATCTATTGATCGATTTATCGCTTCCTTAGGGGTTATTATAAGAGAACGAGAGTTCCACTAATTAACCTAAGGTTAGATGTTTTTCGCCTTGAGAGAGGGTTTAATATAGGTTAGGAGTCTCAGGAATCAAGATAAGTAAAGAAATCATAAGGTTTGGGGAATAAATAATAAGTGAAGTCATAGGTGGATTCTTCCTGAGGGTATCATCTTTATCAACTGAGTTTTCCTAAAGTCTTTCTCCAATTCAATCTTTTGTCTTTACATTTAGTCTAAGTATTTCGTTAGTTTAATAATTCAATCACTCTAAATTTCAAGCTAAATAATAGAGAGAAAGCGAGTAGTAGTACTTTTAGGTTCCCTTGGGTTCGATAAGATATTCTTGCCTCAGCTATACTACTGTTCGATAGGTGCACTTGCCTCTATCATTGTCATAGTTAGTCTACAAGTTTGATCACTCTTTTAAAAATATTAAAACTCGACTTTTTGACACGATCATGACTCCGTTGATGAAGTTGCTACAGAAAGATGTTAAATTCGAGTGGTCAGAAAAGTGCCAGCATAGTTTTGAAGCAGCTTGAAAGCATCTGCTGATGAGGCACTGTGTGGGTTTAACTCTGAATCGGGTAAAAATTCATATTTTATAGTGATGCATAGTTGAATGGTTTGGGCTGTGTGTTGATGCAAGAAGGAAAAGTCCTCGCTTATGCTTCGAGATAGTTAAAGTCGCATGAAAAGAACTATCCGACACATGATCTTGAATTAACTGTGATTGTATTTGCATTGAAGATTTGGCGTCACTATCTATTTGGTAAAAAAATGTCATATTTATACCGATCATAAGAGCTTGAAGTATTTGATGACTCAGAAAGAATTGAATTTGTGACAGAAGAGATGGTTAGAATTGCTGAAAGACTATGAGCTTGTGATTGATTATCATTTGGGTAAAGCTAATGTTGTTGCTGATGCCTTGAGTCAAAAGTATTTATGTGCTTTGTGAGCTATGAGTACTCAGATAGATCTATGTGATGATGATTCGATTTTTTTGGGTTGAAAGTAGGCCGATGTTTGTACGCCGATTTATGATGCATGTAAAAGGGATTTGAAATGATGGCTAAATGAGATCAATGCGGTTAGAATTCTGATTCAAAATTTTAAGTAGATAACGATAATTGTTTGAGATTCAGAGATCGGATTTGTGTACCAAAGAATTCAGACTTGATTCAGATGACTTTGAATGAAGCTCACAGTAGTCGGTTATCTATTCACCCGGGTAGTACAAAAATGTATAACGATCTGAAACAATTTTATTGGTGGCACGGTATGAAAAGAGATATCTCTGACTTTGTGTCTAAATGTTTAGTTTGTTAGCAAGTTAAAGGTGAGCATCAGGTTCTATCTGGCTTATTACAACCGATTATAATTCCTGAGTGTAAATAGGAGTGAATCACGATGGACTTTGTATCGGGATTACCTTTATCTCCGGGAAAGAAAGATGCAATCTGGGTGATAGTTGATAGATTGACAAAATTAGCTCATTTTATTCCGGTGAGAACAGACTATTCACTTGATAAATTAGCTGAATTTATATTATCGAGATTGTAAGATTGCACGGGGTGCCGTTATCTATTGTATCTGATAGAGATCTGAGATTTACCTCACGGTTTTGGAAGAAATTACAAGAGGCTTTAGGCACAAAGCTGCATTTTAGTACTTTATTTTATCCGCAAATGGATGGACAATCCGAACGAATCATTCAAGTTCTCAAAGATATGTTGAGATATTGTATCCTCGAATTTGAAAGTATGTGGGAAAAGCATTTATCGTTGATAGAGTTTGCGTACAATAATAGTTTTCAATCTAGCATTAAAATGGCACCGTATAAGGCTCTTTATGGTCAAAAATGTCAAACTCCATTATATTGGACTGAGTTGAGTGAGAATAAGATTCACGGGGTTGATTTAATAAAAGAAACTGAGTATAAAGTGAAAGTGATTCGTGACAATTTAAAAGCAGCATTAGATCGTTAGAAGTCATATGCAGATTTGAAATGGAAAGATATTAAATTTGAGGTTGGTGATAAAGTGTTTTTGAAAGTATCTCCGTGAAAGAAAATACTTCGATTTGGCGGGAAAGGCAAGTTAAGTCCGAGGTTCATCGGACCGTATGAAATCATTGAACGAATTGGGTTGGTTGCTTATAGATTGCAGTTGTCACCTGAATTAGAGAAAATTCATGATGTGTTCCACGTATCGATGCTTTGACGATACAGATCAGATCCGTCTCTTGTGATTGCTCCTACTAAGGTTGAGATTCAGTCAGATTTGTCGTATAGTGAGGAATCGATTCGAATTTTGGCACAAGAGACCAAAAAACTGAGACACAAAAGAATTTCCTTAGTGAAAGTGTTGTGGTACAAACACGGAGTAGAAAAGGTTACGTGGGAGCCTAAAGATGTTATGAGAGAGCAATATCCACACCTATTCATTGGTAAGATTTTCGAGGACAAAAATCCCTAAAGGGAAGAGTTGTAATAGCTCGGTTTAGGCCCTAGTCAGAATAGTGATTTTGAAACCACAAATTTGAGGTCAAAAAAATATTTTAATATTATTTTTCATGTTTACAGTGTGTGATTAAGCCTGTGTGAAAGTTTCGTGTGAAATTTTATCGACTATGTGTTGAATGGTGAAAAAGGACTTAATCGCATAAAATGCAAAAGTTGTTTGCTGATTGTTTAAGTGCTTAATTGTTGTTGTCTTTTATCATTGGAAGGTTTTATGATGCAAATAGCCCACTAATAAGTTAGTGGATGGCAATGGACCATTATGACCTTGATGATTATATGTTTCAAATATTGATTAAAAGGTTAAAAGTTTAATAATATGTATTAAATAAAGAAAATAAGAAAACATACGGAGGTATTTTAGTAATTTATGCAGTTAGGGGTAATTTGGGCAACTTGCAAACTAGGGGTATTTTGGTCATTTTAAATCAAAGGTACTCTGGAATTTATAATCATGGTTTAACTTTAGAATTTCACAAAATAAGGTATTGGTTCCTTTCGGGTTTTAATTATTGAATTTAACTCGTGATTGAGTCTCCTTGGTTAGGGTGAACAGATTACTACGCACTGAGTAGGATTCGAGCGAGAGGAGGTGAGTCACTAGGACTGCTTAAATACCAAGCTCCCCACAATCCAATCCTAGACATGCATGCAATGATTGCCACACCCTTAACTCGACAACTCGAGACTGAGTTGGTTTGGTTAGACTTTAAGTTTTACGTATTTTGGTGTTGGAGTAGACTAATCCTAGGGTTCAATAATTCCTAATCTACTAATCTACGTCCTATAATTTCCACATATAAATCACAAAAGGGTTAGGAGTACTTACGGTGGACTTTGGTAGGAGACTCAAAGCCATGCGAAAACCTGCTCATTTTCTTAATAAAATCCAATTTCAAAAGGAAGAAAATGTTTTGGACCCAAAAAGCCCTCAAGGTCGAGTTTTGAACCGGGCTCTGATACCAAACTGAAACACCCTAAACCCGACCCACAAGCCCTGACCAGTTCTGGCATGCTTCTCGAGTAAAAAAACATAGTTAAGTTTCGAATAACGTTTTGAAAATCGTGGTGGTTTGTAGAAAAAGTTGATTCGAGTTGTGTTTAATTTTGTGCTAAATCGATAAGTTTAAAAAAACCACAAGTTGAAAAGAATGCCAAATTTTAGAATTTCATTATTATTGTAACTTGAAAAACCGTAGGTAATTGAGTTTCAAAACATTTGATGTTGTTTGTATCATATCGGGAAAATTAAAAACGCATAAAACAATTAAGTATAATGGCCTTATTACATCAACTTATAACCCAAAATAAATCCAAAATACTTAAATATAAAAAATTCAAAATAAAATAAATCCGAAATTTGAACATGGCCACCATTAAGCTCCTGACGACCCGGTCCATTTACTGAGTGTCACCTGAAAAGATATCCCACAACGGGGTGAGTCAACAGACTCAATGTGTAACAACCAACACAAATTCCCAATTGATTTAGGCATACAAATCATATATACAAAACATATATATAAACAATGATGCAATCCCGAACCCAAACTTAGATAACCATCCTCTACACATCACCGTACACGCCATCACACAGTGGGATTACTAAATTGACCCTCCATCCGCTACACACCATCGAAGGTAGTCGGCTGCAGACGACTTGCACATCGCCCTTATAAATTGTGGCATAGCCACAGATAATTGTGACAAAGTCACCAGATAGTATTTCATGACATTAGTCACCACATTCAGATTTTGTGACATGAGTCACCATATATTATGGTAAAAACCACCAGATCAATTCCCCTTTTCATAATCACCCATATGCCCTATGTGTCATACAAATCATGCGAATATCATGCCATACACCTTATTCCATATTCATATCAAATTCACATATGTGCCATAATCCCTACTTAATAAATGAATACTATGTACCCTTAGAATCGACTTTAATACATAAACCTATGAAAGTGGCCCATGGCCAAACACTATGAATATCATAACCCACTTACCTCACTTATCTAAGTCCTTACCTTGAGTAATCGAATCCAAGAGACTCCTTTAATGCTCCTTAACGTTGGCTACATACAAAAGAAACACGTGCCCTTATGGCACTATGAACATTCGACCATCCCTAAAACCAAGGCCTAAACACTTGATTTTGGCACCCTAATGAAGAAGAGGTAAAACCGATTCCTAAAGAAGTGATTACTCACCACCAATGCTTGCTTGCAGAGATTAAAAGACGATGAGTCGATAGCACTTCCTAAGAGAATCAACTTTGGAAACCAAGGTGGAGATGGGTTTCACACCTTAAGGATGAAGAGAGAAATCGTAATAGAAGAGAGTTTATGGTCGAGTATTGACCAAGGAGAGAACTAGATCAAAGTTTTGGCTTTTGATGATGGTTGAATCGTGAGAAAATGAAGAAGAAGAGAGAATAAGGTTTGAGAGGTTTTGGTTTCTAGTCATAAAAGAAAAGAAAGGAATAGAGCTTTTTGGAAGAGAGAAAATCATAAAAGATGCCTACCACTACACTAAGTAAATTTGGCACCTAGCTCCCTTTGTATGACCAAATTATGCACCCCTTAGAGTCCCATTTTTACCACTTCCTCCCTCTCTCCCTTATCCATTGATCCCTCCACCTTAGTCGAATCCTCAAACTCTCTAACCCCATCTATACCTCCTTCTTTTAGAGTCCACATGCCGTCCACTACCCTCCTCCTTGCAACAAAATAAAACTCCCATTTGCTTCCCTTGCCACTCGAACCTAGGCTCCTTTGAGCGCTTGTGGCGTCACTTACCAAGGCCCTAAGTGGCACCTCCTTGCCACTTTAACAAGCCTATTTTGATGTCTAATTTCCCTTACAATTCCTCTTAAGGCCTATCAAGCTTAGCTCCCTTGAAATACTTAAAATCCGATATTTTCTAAGGCATTTACCTACACTTTGAAGTTCTCAAGAATTCATACAACACATTCAAACACACATAGGCATGCTACTTCATACAATTAAGCAATAATGCACAAGCCCTAAATCTATAAGATTACATATGGCCCAACCACGATTTACACGGGCGTGTGCCATGGCCATGCCCTTGCCGCTGGAGAGAGCAATTTCACTTGGATTTGGATGCTTCAAGCCAAAGAAACATACTTCTAATTCTACTCCAACACCCTAATAGTAATTCTGCTTGAAGGAGATACTTAGGAGCCAAGTATAGCATCCCAAAGCCTATATAAACAACCCAAGGCAAACATTAAAGGGGAGTTTTTTGGCAGAGGCTTTTGCCGAAGCGTTCATCTTTTAGGGAATCACTTGAAGATAGCCAGTTGATTCATCTCAATAAGCCAAAACTCTGTTCAAGACGGAGGATCTCTCCTTTAATTCCTTCAGGGGATTTTAGGGATTTCTTATGTTTTGCTTATTCTTTACTCTTGAGATGTTTGCATATTTAGTTATGCACTAAACCCCTCAAATACCTGAAGTGGATGAAACCTATGATGGATTTTATTATTTGATTTCTATATTTGATTTCTATATTATATGATAAGTACTTGGTTTGTTCTTAATTATGTTGCTTAATTTAATCTGATGTGTTTAGGTAGAGGAGGAATAGACCCTACCTAAGAGTAGATCTAGCATAATTGAGCGGAGTTGATCGGGTTACGAGATTTTACCGGATTAGGGTGAAACCTAATATGGGAATCTATTGATCGATTTACTGCTTCCTTAGGGGGTTATTATAAGAGAACGAGAGTTCCACTAATTAACCTAAGGTTAGACATTTTTTGCCTCGAGAGAGGGTTTAATATAGGTTAGGGAGTCTCACGAATCAAGCTAAGTAAAGAAATCATAAGGTTTGGGGAATAAATAATAAGTGAAGTCATAGGTGGATTCTTCCTGAGGGTATCATCTTTATCAACTGAGTTTTCCTAAAGTCTTTCTCCAATTCAATCTTTTGTCTTTACATTTAGTCAAAGTATTTCGTTAGTTTAATAATTCAATCACTCCAAATTTCAAGCTAAATAATAGAGAGAAAGCGAGTAGTAGTACTTTTAGGTTCCCTTGGGTTCGATAAGATATTCTTGCCTCAGCTATACTACTGTTCGATAGGTGCACTTGCCTCTATCATTGTCATAGTTAGTCTACAAATTCGATCACTCTTTTAAAAATATTAAAACTCGACTTTTTGACACGATCATGACTCCGTTGATGAAGTTGCTACAGAAAGATGTTAAATTCGAGTGGTCAGAAAAGTGCCAGTATAGTTTTGAACAGTTGAAAGCACTGTTGACAGAGGCACCTGTGTGGGTTTAACCTGAATCGGGTAAAAAATTCATATTTTATAGTGATGCATAGTTGAATGGTTTGGGCTGTGTGTTGATGCAAGAAGGAAAAGTCCTCGCTTATGCTTTGAGATAGTTAAAGTCGCATGAAAAGAACTATCCGACACATGATCTTGAAATAACTGCGATTGTATTTGCATTGAAGATTTGGCGTCACTATCTATTTGGTAAAAAATGTCATATTTATACCGATCATAAGAGCTTGAAGTATTTGATGACTCAGAAAGAATTGAATTTGTGACAGAAGAGATGGTTAGAATTGCTGAAAGACTATGAGCTTGTGATTGATTATCATTCAGGTAAAGCTAATGTTGTTGCTGATGCCTTGAGTCAAAAGTATTTATGTGCTTTGTGAGCTATGAGTACTCAGATAGATCTATGTGATGATGATTCGATTTTGGCTGGGTTGAAAGTAGGCCGATGTTTGTACGTCAGATTTATGATGCACAGAAAAGGGATGCTGAAATGATGGCTAAATGAGATCAATGCGGTTAGAATTCTGATTCAAAATTTTGAGTAAATAACGATAATTGTTTGAGATTCAGAGATCGGATTTGTGTACCAAAGAATTCAGACTTGATTCAGATGATTTTGAATGAAGCTCACAGTAGTCGGTTATCTGTTCACGCGGGTAGTACAAAAATGTATAACGATCTGAAACAGTTTTATTGGTGGCACGGTATGAAAAGAGATATCTCTGACTTTGTGTCTAAATGTTTAGTTTGTTAGCAAGTTAAAGGTGAGCATCAGGTTCTATCTGGCTCATTACAACTGATTATAATTCCTGAGTGTAAATAGGAGTGAATCACGATGGACTTTGTATTGGGATTGCCTTTATCTCCGGGAAAGAAAGATGCAATCTGGGTGATAGTTGATAGATTGACAAAATTAGCTCATTTTATTCAGGTGAGAACAGACTATTCACTTGATAAATTAGTGAATTATATATTATCGAGATTGCGAGATTGCACGGGTGCAAGTTATCTATTGTATCGATAGAGATCGAGATTTACCTCACGGTTTTGGAAGAAATTACAAGAGGCTTTAGGCACAAAGCTGCATTTAGTACTTTATTTTATCCGCAAATGGATGGACAATCCGAACGAATCATTCAAGTTCTCAAAGATATGTTGAGATATTGTATCCTCGAATTTGAAAGTATGTGGGAAAAGCATTTATCGTTGATAGAGTTTGCGTACAATAATAGTTTTCAATCTAGCATTAAAATGGCACCGTATAAGGCTCTTTATGGTCAAAATGTCAAACTCCATTATATTGGGTGAGTTGAGTGAGAATAAGATTCACGGGGTTGATTTAATAAAAAGCGAGTATAAAGTGAAAGTGATTCGTGATGGTTTAAAAGCGACATTAGATCGTTAGAAGTCATATGCAGATTTGAAACGGAAAGATATTGAATTTGAGGTTGGTGATAAAGTGTTTTTGAAAGTATCTCCGTGGAAGAAAATACTTCGATTTGGCGGGAAAGACAAGTTAAGTCCGAGGTTCATCGGGCCGTATGAAATCATTGAATGAATTGGGTCGGTTGCTTATAGATTGTAGTTGTCACCTGAATTAGAGAAAATTCATGATGTGTTCCACGTATCGATGCTTCGACGATACAGATCAGATCCGTCTCTTGTGGTTGCTCCTACTAAGGTTGAGATTCAGTCAGATTTGTCGTATAGTGAGGAATCGATTCGAATTTTGGCACAAGAGACCAAAAAACTGAGACACAAAAGAATTTCCTTAGTGAAAGTGTTGTGGCACAAACACGAGTAGAAAAGGTTACGTGGGAGCCTAAAGATGTTATGAGAGAGCAATATCCACACCTATTCATTGGTAAGATTTTGAGGACAAAATCCCTAAAGGAAGAGTTGTAATAGCTCGGTTTAGGCCCTAGTCGGATAGTGATTTTGAAACCACAAATTTGAGGTCAAAAAATATTTTAATATTATTTTCATGTTTACTGATGTGTGATTAAGCACATGTGAAAGTTTAGTGTGAAATTTTATCGATTTGTGTGTTGAATGGTGAAAAAGGACTTAATCGCATAAAATGCAAAAGTTGTTTCTTGATTGTTTAAGTGCTTAATTGTTGTTGTCTTTTATAATTGGAAGGTTTTATGATGCAAATAGCCCACTAATAAGTTAGTGGATGCCAATGGACCATTATGACCTTGATGATTATATGTTTCAAATATTGATTAAAAGGTTAAAAGTTTAATAATATGTATTAAATAAAGCAAATAAGAAAAATGATGAGATTATGCTCATCTTTGTGCTGAAATTGCTAAGGAAAATAAGAGAAAAAGAACAATAGGGTTCGACTAGAAATTGATTCAATTAAGGTATGTTTTTGTTTTGGTTTTTGATAATTTCTATGTTTTTGTAATCGTTGCTTCGTACTCTATAAAACCCATGCTTAAATTTTCTGAATTGATGATGAATTTGAGTTGTGCCATGGATGAATTCATGAGCTTTTTGATAGTTGATGATGAAATATGAAAGATAGGTGGAAGATTAACATATTTTGTCTTTGAATTTTTAGTGAAATTGAGTAATTTGGATTAAACTGTGAAAGTAAAATTTTGAGTGACTAAAATATGAAATAAATGAAATATGTGGACTTGTATTGATCACGGGAATATTCGACTAAGCTTAGGTGATATGTAATTTTATATATTTTGTGATTTTGTTAAATAGGGACTAAAGTGTCAAAATGTGAAAATGTAAGGGCTATTTTGTAAAATGCCCTAAATATGTGTGTTTGGACTAAATTGAATGAATTGGTGATTGAATGAATTAAATTTGAATATGTATAGACCAAAAAAAGAGGGATTCGGGTCAAGATCAAGGCAAAGATAAAGTACTCGATTAATCGGCTAGTTTCGATATTTCGACATCTGAGGTAAGTTCAAATATAATACTAGTCATTAAATGTCTGTCTATGTGACGAGAAATGAATGAATGTATAGTATTGAAATAGAAATGTATTACATATGAAATCGAGCAAATGAGGCACTAAGTGTGCGAAATTAGAAACGAGACAGAGATGGTTAGCACTATCTGTGCGGAAAGATAGAAGCTTCAGCTTATTAACGTGGCACTGTGTGTGTGATACCGATATAAATTTGATTTAACTCATTGGCACTAAGTGTGCGATGACGATTATGTTTCGGTTACGAAACTGGCACTAAGCGTGCTAATAAATCAAAATAATAGCAAAGGTTGATCGAAATGTAAAATCGAACAATTGAGAAGCAGGAATTGTGAGTAAATAAATGTTGGCAAAGGTATGTTTGAACCTATGTGGTTGATAATATTTTAAATGGTTGAAAGAAAGGATATTTGAGCTTATGGATGAGGATGATATCATGTTGAATTGTGAATCTATCTATGTGATGGTTTAATTATGTTTCGATGTTGTATTATTGAATAGAATGTATTATATTACGAACTTACTAAGCTATTAAGCTTACTGTGTGATGTGTTTCTCTATTTTATAGTGTCAGTAAAGCTAGCTTGGATCTGGGGATCGTCAGTGGCTCTATCACACTATCGACATATCTATTTTGGTACTTTTGAATGTGTATATAGCTAAATAGGGCATGTATAGGCTAGTTGCTTTGGAGCATGTTTGAGACATGTGTACATAGCCATGTGATATGGCTAGTTTAATGGATGTGTAATTGAATGATGAGTCATACTATATGATGTTTGGTTTTGGTATGATCTTATGTTTATGAAGTGGCCAAGATTATGGGAAGCACATTGATGCAAAATGAGTATATATGTTTGATCGATGGAATGGTTATATGAGTTGGTAAAATTGTGAATGATTTATGTTTGGTTATACTTATAATTTTGTTGTGCAATTCGATATATAAGATGATATGTATGGGAAATGAAATTGAATAGAATGATATGATGTTCTTTTTGTATGTTTTTTGTTGCCAATTGTGTGTGGAAATAAGCTTGTATGTGCTAGTAGGGATAGCCCAAGTGTGGGTGGCATTTTGGCTTTGAAAAAGGCCTATAATTGCCCACACGGTTGAGCAGACGGGCGTGTGGCTCGACCGTGTCGTTTAAGCTTGCCAAGTGAAACAAGTCAGGCTCGACCACGGGTTGGACACACAGGTGTGTGACTGGCCGTTTGGTGTAAGTTAGGCTCAACCACGGGTGAGGCACATGGGCGTGTCTTAGGCCGTGTGGTCAAGTCAGTAGGTGTGCCCTATGTTGCCATGGCTTGGACACGTGGGTGTGTACACGGACGTGTGAGGCACACGGCCTACCTACACGGACGTGTGACCTCTGTAACTTAGAAAAATGTTTGAATTTTAGAAATTTTCTTAAGTGTTCAATTTAGTCCCAACCCTATTCTAAAGCATGTTTAAGGTCTTAATGACCTCACTAAGGGACTATATGATTATGTTTGAAAATGATTGAATGATAATTGTCTTGGTGTTGCGAAATGGATATCCTGATTGTTTGGTAATGCCTCTTAACCCTATTTTGATGACGGTTTCGGGTTAGGGGTGTTACACTATGTTCTTACTAAGCTTTGTAAGCTTATCAGTTTTTGTGGATTGTTTTGTAGATAACCTTCACTGATACATTGGAAGGATCATTCAACCGGCTCAAACTATCCATTCAAGTTGTTAGTTTTTGTAACTTTTAGGGTAGTGGCATGTATATATGTAGATAAATATCGGGTTGAAGGACATATGATGTTTTGTATTAGCATTTAGGTATGTTTACGTTCTAAAAGTTATGGTTGGATTTGTGTAATTTAATGTTTCACCAAGTGTTGTCATTTTGGGCACTTCTTAATGCTTGTATATAAGGTCCCATGTTAGAATTTTATGATGTTATGAAAATGGCCAATTGAGATGGGTTTTGGTAAGAGTTTTGAATTAGATTATATGCATGAACTGAAGTGTTTTTGGCTTGTTTTGATATGTTATGTTTGGATGTTAATTGTGGTGCCTTTGAAAGACATCTTGGTTAGTTGAATTAGGATTCTTGAAATAGTATTTTGATGTACGTTTGAGTGATGTTTGGGTCCCATTAAGTGTGCTTAAAAATTTTATAAGGTTATGCATGAAATGATCTTGGAATGGCTTGATATTATGTAAATTTCGGGTGCACATAGCTTGAGACACGAGTATGTGTCTCAGCTGTGTGACACATGGCTTGGTGAAACTGCTGTGTGTCATATGATGATATCCTTAGGTTGCAAGTTAGTAAGTTACCTAGCACACGACATGGCACACAGGCGTGTGGAGCAACTCAAAGAGTTACATAGCCTAGCACAAAGGCGTGTGGCACGGCCATGTGATTCTCCTTAGAGAGTTGTATGGGTGAGGACACAGGCAGGGACACATTTGTGTGTCTCTAGTTCTAAGGTTACACGGCCTGAAACATGGGTGTGTGCTTCAGCGTGTGAGGCATACGACCTGGCCACACGGGCATGTGACCCCTATTTCCAAATTTTTTAGACCTTTTCCTAAACTTTTCAAGTTGTTTCAAATTGGTCTCGATTTACTTTTAAGATATTTTTAGGGCCTCAAAGGCTCGATTTAGGGACAGGATGTAAGTATTTGATTGTTTAATGATGTGCTTATACTATTGATTAATATTTAGTTTAATTATTTCTAATTTTTTGGTAATGCTCTGGAACCCTAATCTGACAACAAATACGGGTTAAGGGTGTTACATTTAGTGGTATTAGAGCTATAATTTAGTCGGTTCTAGGACTAGCGTAGCGGAGTAGAGTTTGGTATAAACATGCCACATATACCCTGTGATAGTGTGATGCTTTTGATCCGCTCTAATATTATATTTTCTTATAGATTCAGATGTCAGCTGAGTCAAACTGAGCTATAGTTAATGAAGTTGAAAGTAATGTTCAGGCTTCAAACCCTGAAGTAAGTAATAGTGCATCGATTCCATAATCATTTGGTGACGAGATAAAAATGTGTTTCTCGGATGATGAACCAGTGGTTTAATGAATTCAAACAAGCAAATCTTGCAACTCGCCACCTCTACCCCTTACTATGCCTCCTCCGACACCCCTGATCCCAAAAATCTATACCTGTGTCAATTACTCAAGTATCTATAGATAAAATCTAGAATTGTGTAGGGGAAGAATTTAGAGGCAAAGTGGATGATGATCCTGCAAAAGCTGAGTACTGGTTAATGAACACAAAGAGAGTATTCACGAAGTTGATGTGCACTTCTGAAGATTGTTTGAGATGTGCTATCTCATTACTAAAAGATGAAGCGTACTTATGGTAGGACACTTTGAGCAAATGACATCACATGGTAATGGTAGTTGGGGTTTCTTCCAAGATGAATTTAAAAAAAAATATGTTAGTCGGTTGTTCATTTACAAGAAAAAGAAAGAATTTCTTGAGTTAAAACAAGAGAATCGGTCTGTAGCTAAGAATGAAGGGAATTTGTTCAACTAAGCAAATATGCTCATAACATAGTATCAAGTAAGGAGGAAATGTGTATTATATTTGAAGATGGGTTGAAGATGATATTTGTATGTCTGTGGCAGCATTAAAGTTATGAGTATTTGTAGAACTTTTAGAAAGGTCTCAAAAAATTGAAGAAATTTGCAAAAGTAAACGACAATCGAATCAAGATTTCAAGATTTTAATAAAAGAGGGTGTCGTTCAAGCCTACACAATCATCTTCATCAAAGAAATTTAGAAATGAGACAAATCAATCAGCTGCCCCTTCAGAGTTCAGCTGGCAGAGATAAACCGAGGCAAAGTAATTTTAAGTTTGTTAATTCTCCTATGGCTAGTGTCGGAAGTGTAAGGAATGCTGAGAGAATCGTTCCTATTTGTGATGATTGCAATAAAAAAGATTTTGGTGAGTGACGATCAAAGTCGGGAGCTTGTTTCTGTTGTGGATCTACCAATCATTTTCTTTGCGATAGTTCAAAAGGAAGAATGTTTTTGGAAACTAATCAAATAAGCTTGAAGCAACTTCACAGATAGGTAGACGATCTGGAAATGGTAGAAACACTACTCTTGATCGAGGGAAGAATAGCGAGATGAATAAAAGATCTGAATCGAGAACCCCAACTAGAGCCTACGCAATTAGAGCTTGTGAAGAAGCTACTACTTTAGATGTTAGTGCAAGTACTTTTTCTCTCTTTGATATTAATGTATATGCCTTGATTCATCCTGGACCAACTCACTCGTATATATGCACTGCATTAGTAGACAAAAAGGAATTACTTGTTGAGTTCACTGAATATACTGTCAAAGCTATGAATCCCCTGGGTCAATGTGTTTTAGTTAATCAAATATGTGGATCATGTCCACTGAAAAGTACGGGTTATGATTTTCCCACTAGTTTGATGTTGTTACCTTTTGATGATTTTGATATCATTCTAGGAATGGACTGGTTGTCTGAGCATGATGCAATAGTGAGTTGCCAAAGGAAGCAAGTTAGTTTGAAGCATCCAAATGGTGAATTTTATTTGTGTTAAGGCAGATGGGGTCGATTGTATTACAAATGTAATTTCGGTATTGTTAGCTCAGAAATTGATTGAAAAGGGATGTGAAGCTCATTTAGCCCATATTCTTGATTCGAAAATGACTAAATCAAAAATTGAGCAAGGTATTTAAGGAGTATGCTGATGTTTTTCCTGGACAATTACCCGGATTGCCACCAATACGAGAAGTAGAATTTGTGATCGGACTTGTGCCTAGAACAACTCCAAATTTGATAACACCGTAAATGATGACCCCTACAGAATTGAAAGAGTTGAAAGTACAGTTGTAAGAGTTGTTAGATCGTAGATTTATTTGATCAAGCATGTCACATTGGGGTGCTCCAGTTTTGTTCGTGAAGAACAAAGATGGGTCAATGAGACTATGTATAGATTATCGATAGTTGAATAGAGCCACCATTAACAATAAATACTCGTTACCTCGTATTGATTATTTGTTTGATCAGTTAAAAGGAGTTATAGTGTTTTCAAGGATTAACTTGAGATTTAGGTATTATCAACTGCGAGTTAAAGAACAATATGTACCATTTCTAAATTTCTAAATTTCTTTGGTGGAAACGATTGTGTAGGCTAATTAAAAAAATTCTCATTTTTCATTTTAAAAATTCTCAACCTTTCACCTTTCATCTTCAACTCTCGACCTTTCATATCTTTGTAACCCCTTTCCTATTTATGTATTAGAAAATGAGGAGTTTAATCTCCCTATATATATAGGATTATACTACTTATAATGATGATGAAAAGAATAGAAATGCAATAGAAATCCCTCTTATGTTCATCTATTATTCTTGTGTTCTTTGTATTATTATTATTATTATTATTATTATTATTATTTCATAACACGTTATCAGCATGAGCTTACTCGGTAGTCTTCAATATTTCATTGGAGAACAAGTAATTTAGACATACAACATCATTTTTGAAGTAACAATCCTAAGGTATGTGATTTTCTATGCGTGCTTGAAAGATTATGAGATTTCAATATTCTTAATGAAAAAAAAAAAGTTAAAAATGTTCGCTTATTTTTTCATATTTAAGTATGAATTTATGTTTTATATATTCCATGGCATGCCTATTTATGATCTAAGACTTTGAATAATATTAAAGTATCAATAGCTTGGATATTTTTCCTTAAATATGTATATCTTTCATAACATATGTCATTGATATGATAACTACATTGTCATTAAATTATTTCTAATAAAGCCACACATGATTTGTGAGAAATAATGAACTTGACTTTATATAAATAGAAAAAACCATTGTTTTTTTTTCCAACATCATTTACATGAAAGATTTTCCATTAAAAAATGATAATTCTCTCTAAAACTTGTTGTGATTGAAATATCTTATATGCTCCTACGGCAGCAATATTGTGAAAAAGGCTTTAAAAAGTATTTTGAAATGATCTCATGCCTTCTAGTGAAAAGGGCTCCATTCCCTAAAGTTAATATGATAATATATAACAATTATGAAAAGTCAAAATATAGAGATTGGCGTGATCTCGAATACAACTTATGGGACCAACCTCAAGAAGCCCAATCCCACAATATTTGGGTTGAACCTAGAAGAGTTGTTAGAAGAAAAAAGAGTCCGTGATGCCTTTAAAATTCCATTTGGTCCCATTACGCGAGCTAGGTCCAAGAAAATGAAGGAGTCATTCATGGGCATAATTCAACATTTATGGGCTGAACCCAATTCATTCAGCAACTATTTGGCTCCGGTTAAGGATTCGAGTCTGTGCAACTTGTTGCACATGATGAATTAAATCTAAGAAGATTGTTTGGTTTCTTTCCCACAGCTCGTTTTTCATTTATTTAATTTCCCTCAGCTCATGATTGCTAAATTTTAATTATGGTGGTTTTTAGTTAAATTAGTTGTTAGTTTATTTAGTTACTTTAATTGAGTTTTAAATATGTTTTAATTTAGCTATTAAAATTCTCCAATTTTATTACAACTTTATTATCATATTTAAAGTGTCCTAACGGTTGTTTATTGTTTCCTAAAGGGACACCAATGGTCGACCAACTTGGGGAACAAATGTGACCATTCAAGTGATGATCCAAGAGCCATTCCACTACTTGAAGAAGCATGGAATTTTCGGCCACTCAAAGGTTGATTCATGAAGGCATTTTAATGGTCAATTGAAGATGAATGTATGAGAGCAATTGTTCATGAAACAACAACTTAAGAGTCAAGCCATCTCCCATTTCCATGCATGAATATTCAACCACTAAAAAGTGCATAAAGGGACCATTTAATTTGGATGTATGTGCATGAATTATTCCAGCCAATTAAATGCTTAAAGATGAACAAACATTGCTTAACGACTAAGGATGCATGGACGAAACAAGGGAGAATGAATGATGAAATTTCAAGCATTAAATGTGGGTTCATGTAATGTGAAAAATAGTTTGTACCTAAGGGATACATGTATGGCTGGTTTTGAAGAGGCATTTTTTTAGGTCATATAAATATTCGTCCTAGGTCACTTTTTAAGGGTTAATGAATTAATGAATCAATTTTGGAATTTAAACCGAGTTTATACTCTTTTTTCTTTTCATAACTAAAATTGAACTTATCAAGAACTTACCTTCTTGTGGCGTTCATCCATCGATTGTAACACCCAAAAATTCGAGTATCGATTTTTATTGCTTGTTTTTGATGCTTAGATTATGAAGGAAAATTTTCTTACTTCTTTTTCGTGTTTATTATAGTCCTGAAGAAGAGTATAGAATTATTCGGGAATGGAATAATTTTAGTTTTGAGAATTTAATGAAGTGGATTAAGTGACATTGATACTTAAGTTAATTTAAGTGTCAAAGTGTAGCATAAGATGAGTAAATGGTAAGGTGGTGTTGGCGCATGAGTTGTGGCATGAGGGAGTGGTTGAATCCTTGGTTAGCATCTAGATAATTTTATTTTTGCACAAGTATAGCAAGTGTCGGCCAAGCAATATATATGGTAAGGTTGGACTTTTCATTTTGGTAAGTAGACTAAAGGAATAAGGTAATTGTTAACTTATGGTAGGGAATCAAGAAATTTTGGAAAGATAAGGGACATTAGGCATGTATCAAGCAAAAGGTTTTGAAATTATTTCATGGTCATTTGACCAATGAATTTGGACGACATTGTGGCTAGGGGAGGTTGGTAGAAAATGTTAGTAGCTTGGCTAGGATTAGGAATTAGTTTTGGTCATTCTTAGCTTTTGTGCAAGTTTTGCAACTCTTTCTCAACCTTTCTCTCTTGGCGAAGTTTGAGCTTTTGGTAACCCTTAATCTTTTGACCATTTGGTCATTTTCCCTATCACTTTAGTATTCTTTGTATGCCTTTTCTCATAGTGCGAAATTACCAATACCAAAAAGCCATTCCTTTTCTTTCTTCTCCCATTG
This sequence comes from Gossypium rotundifolium, assembly GCA_025506655.1. Taxonomy (NCBI): domain Eukaryota; kingdom Viridiplantae; phylum Streptophyta; class Magnoliopsida; order Malvales; family Malvaceae; genus Gossypium; species Gossypium rotundifolium. The sequence continues at coordinate 79,893,765 of CP106723.1, forward strand.
CGAATATACATTGCTCTTAAACTCATTTTTGTCTTTCTCTTTTCTTCTCTTTGAAAACCGAATCCTTATCATCATCTTTTTCTTCCATCTTTTATTTCTTTCTTTTATTTCTTTTCAATCAATACTTTCTCCAATAATTTCTCTCATGGCCGAATGTTAGTGTGCCCATATCAGAACCATTTCTCTTTTCTTTGGTTATACATAGCGAATTCTCCATCATATCTAGACATCCTTCTCAATCCTTTCTTTTCAATCGTGGACAATAGGTAAGAGTTCTTTTTAGTTTATGTTAGTTAATAGTTGTTTTGGCGAATCTTGATGGTGGTAAGAAGGATCTCTTGGATCGAAATAATCATTTTTCTATTAACTTTTCTTTGTTATATTTTAATGCGATAGTAGAAGATCGGAACTCAAGTGTTCGTGAGTATCATAGAACGTTGAAATCGATTTAAGGTGTTAAGGAACGTTTTGGTCGATTCTCATATTGTGGAGCAAGGATCTTTGTGGTAAGGAAATCTCACCCTTAAAACCTTTAGTATTATTTTCGATATATTATTAGGTTGGATTAATGATCTTTTGTCATTGAAGACATTCAAAATAGGGAAGAAAAGGGCAGTGTATAGTGTTCGGAAGAAGGGAGGTTTCGTTAATCCCCCTAAGTATAAGAAAAGGGCTATTTCGGGAATCCGAGATTTTCCACCGGGTTACGGACGCTCATTCTAGGAGAATCAATTATTTGAAGTTGTTCGTACTCCCGAACCTTTGTTTGTTCGTGGACTTTCATCAGTTAGCGAACTATCAATCGGGGAGAAACCGCAAGTAGAAGTAGTACGAAATTCTGAGGGTAAAAGTTTAGATCTTATTCTAAGATTAGTTTTGTTAGTAAATTATAGCATTTTAATTTATCGTGATGCGTATAGGTATCGACGAGCGGGAAAGTCTAGTTCTCACTATAACCAGGTGTGTAACTTCACACTCATTCTCGGGTTAGATATCACTTCGTAAGTATTGTGATAAAATCGTAAGAATAGCAAAATAAAAAAAAATACGTAGTAATTCATACTCTTGCGTAAATGCATGAAAACGATTAAAACTGAGAAATCTGTGAAAAACTGCTAAATCGATAAATTGGGCCGAAAGATTGCTAGTTTGTTAAATTGGGCTAAAAAAAAACTGTTAGATTGTTAAAATGGGCCAAAAAATATTCTAGTTCGATTTATGGGCCAAAAATATTCTAGTTCGATATATGTACCAAAGTTCGCTAAATTGCTAAATGGGCAAAGTACTAATTTGTTTTATGGGCCCAAATGAAATGCTTAATTATAGACCCATTTATATTATGGATTATTTGATAAATTATTATATGGCTATATTTTGTTATGCACACATGATTGCATGGGAAGGGTATTTGATGAAGAGAAGAATGGCTTGTTGCCAAAAATCTAGTTAATTGGCTCGCCACAAATTATTTTGGCTTAATGCCTCTAGTTAAGGTGGCTCGCCACAAATTATTTTGGCTTAATGCCTCTAGTTCGGTGACTATGTCACAATCTAGTTCGGTAGTGCACTACAAAATTATTTTAAAGGCTTAATGCCTACGATTGGTGTGTTTGGCGGGGTGGGTTGACTTGATCCCCACAGGTGTGTTGGTTGGTATGGGGGTGTGTAGCGGATGGATATTAGGCTTGGTTGGGAAATTCATTTTTCATGCATTTCTATTTATTTTACTTTTATTGTTAAAATGAAATTGGGCTCAAGCCCAAGTTAATGTCTCGATGATCCGCCCAATAATGGTGGTAAGTGAGTTGCACTGAGTTCTTAGTAACTCACCCTATTTTATTATCCATCTCGGTAATGGCAATTGATGTGGACTTGGTAGGGATGACTTGGTGGAGGCCATACTACGAGCATGGGTTTATAAACTATGAACTTCATTTAAATTACTTATTTTAATTACTATTTTGGGTTTGATGTAATAAGGCCTCTAATTATGTTTTTATGGATTTTTATGTGTGGATGGATTTAATTACATTTTAAGACTTTTGCTTTGGGCTTTTGTTTAATCTATAAAGTTTTCTTAAAAATATTGAGTTTTACAACAATTTGGTCACCTTAATTATTTCTTTTAAATTTCTTTCAATTCTTTTTAAATTACTTTAAGGTTTTTGATAAATATATTCTAAATGATAAGATTTCAAATAAAGTATTTTCTTAATCTACAAATTTTTAAATCTTTGGTCTTAGTTTTTATTAAACTTTATTTCCAAAAGGTGTTGAAGTATTATTTTACTTTAAACATTAGAAAATTAAATGGATGTTCGATCGGTGTGACAAACTAAATCTCGTCTTAACACATAGACCTGGTTTGGGGTGTTACATTTAATGGTATCAGAGCCAGTTTCAAAACTCAGCTGTGGTTTGAGTTCAACAACGATATTTGTTTGAGAAACAATTCAAATTTCTAGACTTTTGATTTAAAGGTAGTATGGCACCATGAGCATCCCGCACCAAGTCAAGTAAGTATTTGTATATTGATTGTTTATTATTATTGTGATATGATCATAGAAACACTCTAGAACTTCTAGTTTTAGGTGTTAAAAACTGTAGAGATTGAGACAATAAGGATATGATTGTGAAAACAACTCTATCTCTTTCATATCATAAAATATCGTTAATAAACACTGAAATAGTATTCTGATTCATAAAACTCTTAATCAGATTAAATCGAATTAGTCATTATGAGCACTAGAGGACGTGGTCGTGGACGCGTGAAGCGTGGCGTGGTAGAGGCCGAGTCTTTCGAGGCACCAAATCATATGCGAAAATGGATGCACTGCGTCACTTGTAAGTGAGACGGGATCACAAGATCATATCGAATAAGACAATGCTTTGACACAAGCAATCTGCGAGTCCTAGAAAGGGTCACCGGAACTAGAATTGGGCCAACAACTCGTGGGTCAATTTCAAACGACTCAAGTCAAATAATGCGAAGTTTTAGAAGAGTTTAGGTGTAGCTCGAATGTGGTGAATATTGGCTCAAGGCGTGGGCGGATTATGGATGATATGGAATGCCTTTGTTGAGCGTAAACCGAAAGGTGTGTCCTTGCTTAGAGACGGGCGTATCAATGGTGGCTTCTTGTTCGAGAAGGCATCAAGTCGCTTGATTACTTGCAGGAATTCTTTAAAGCGCCTCCAAGGGAAATATGTTGGAGCAGTTATGTAGGCGCGAAGGAAGGAATTTACGAATCTTGTCCAAGGAGTAAGGCAATGGCGGCGTATGAAGTTGAGTTTTACGTTTGAGTCGCTATGCTCGGACAATAGTATCAACAGATCATGAACGTTGTGTGCGTTTCGAGGATGGGCTTAATGATGAGTTGAGGGTTTTGATTGCCCCACAACAAGTTAGAACTTTTTCCACGCTTGTAGAGAAGGCCAAGATAGCCGAAGAGGCTAAGAACTCAGAACGTCAAAATCGGGAAAGATTTAGAAACAAGAGAGAGACACAGCAATCGGGTTCTTCAAAGAGATTTCAGAAGAGGCCTCGAAATGATGAACCAATTCAAGGTAGAGCATCGGTAACTAATAATCAAGTTCGGGATTGTGCTGAATATGGAAAAAGGCATTTTGGTGAATGTTGGAGGAAAAGCGCGCTTGTTACAAATACGGTTCAATGGATCACCGAGATAGAAATTGCCTCGACGTATGGATACGACTCAAGAAGTTCGAATATCTTGATGCACAATCGGTCGAGGTACTCGGTGACCGCCGAGAGGTCGTGGACCGGTCGTGGTGGTAATGAATTTGGTCGTGGTCAAGGTGCGGTGGTCGAGGCAATGGTCCTAGAGGTAACACGGATACAAGATGACCTGTGGTTGGTATATGCGATCGACGCCTTGCGAGGATGGCAATGCACCTGATGTGATAAATGGTACGTTCTTCATCTTTGATGTACCTGTTATTGCCTTGATAGATATTGGTTCTACCCACTCGTATGTTGCTAGCACCATATCTGGAAACTTGGATTTAGAATCTAAAATTTTCGATAGTGAGATGAAGGTAATTAGTCCTTTAGGACGATCGGTGTTGGTAAATAAACTATTTAGAGGCGTGCCTTAAAAATTCAAGGAGAAATATTTTCGCAAATTTGATGGAATTGCCTTTGGTGAGTTCGATATCATTTTGGGCATGGATTGGTTGGTCAAGCACCAAGGCAATCGGATTGTCTTGAAAAGCGGATGTCAATAAGAAGCGTGGAGGATAAGGAGATAGTTATGATAGGCGGCGAAAAAATTACTTGGCAAACGTGGTATCTGCGTTAAAGGCGGAAAAGTTGGTGCGAAAGGGTATGGAGCATTTCTAGCTTTTATTAGTGCTTTAAATGCCAAAGAGTTATCGGTGGAAGATGTGAGAAGCGTAAAGGAATTTCAAATGTATTTCGAAGAACTTCGGTATACCTCGGATCGGAAGTGGAATTTGGTATTGAGCTTTTGCACGGAACGACTCCAGTATCTATTGCTCCTTATAGAATGGCACCGATAGAGTTGATTTGAGCTTAAGCTCAAATTCAAGAATTGTTGGATCGGGTTTTATTAAACCGAGTGTCTCTCCGTGGGGAGCACCAGTTTTGTTTGTTAAGAAGAAAGATGGGTCGATGCGTATGTGCATTGATTACAGGCAATTGAATAAGCTGACGATCAAAAATAGGTATCCTCTGCCAAGAATTGATGACCTGTTTGATCAATTGAAGGAGCTTGAGTATTCTCCAAAATTGATTTGAGGTCGGGTTATCACCAACTTTAAGGTGAAAGAAGCGGATATTCACAAACGGCATTTCGAACTCGTTATGGACACTATGAGTTTTTGGTGATGCCATTTGGGTTGACCAATGCACTAGCTGCATTTATGGATATGATGAATCGGGTATTTCAACCATTTTTAGACCGGTTTGTAGTAGTATTCATAGATGACATTTTGGTATATTCAAGGAGTGAAGAAGAGCATGACTTGCATTTGTGAATTGTATTGCAGTTGCTTCGAGATAATCAACTGTATGCCAAATTCAGTAAATGTGAATTCTGGTTAAGGGAGGTGACTTTCTTGGGTCATGTGGTATCAGTCGAAGGAATAAGGGTGGATCCTCGGAAGATTAAGGCGGTATTGGATTGGAAACCACCAAAGTCAGCAGTTGAGATTCAGAGTTTCTTGGATTTGGCTGGTTACTATAGACACTTTGTTGAGGGGTTTTCATTGATTCTTTGCACCTAACTAAGCTTTTGCGAAAGGGAGTACCGTTTATATGGTGATAAGCAACAAGAAAGTTTGAGAAATTGAAGAAGATTTGACGAAGCTCAATCTTGATTCAACTTTGAAATCGGAAAGCGTTCTGATTTCTTGTGATCGTCACATCTGAGTTTAGTGCGTATTATGCAAAATGGGAAAGTGGTGGCTTATGCTTCTCGTCATTTGAGACCACACGAAGTAAACTACCCTATTCATGATTTGGAGTTAGCAATGTAGTGTTTGCTTTAAAGATTTGGAGACATTATCTTTATGGTGAAAAGTTTATCATCTATACGGATCACAAGAGTCTTAAGTATCTTCTTACTCGGAAGAATTAAACTTGAGACAATGAAGATGGGTGGAGTCATAAAGGACTATGATTTCTCAATCGAGTATCATCCGGGAAAGGCTAATGTGGTAGCAGACGCGTTAAGTCGTAAGGTGGTAACTGAATTGAGAGCAATGTTTGCCCATTTGAGTTTGTATGAGGATGGTAGTCTGTTAGCGGAACTTCAGGTGAAGCCTCTGTGGTTAGAACAAATCAAGGAAAAGCAAATATTAGACAAAAAGTTGGGACTTTTACTTTAGCAAGTTGAAAATGGTGAAATAGAGGATTTTGGAATAAACACGGAAGGTGTGTTGTGCTTTCGTGGAAGAGTTTGTATGCCTAAGAACTCAGATCTGAGGCAAATGATTCTACGGGAGATGCATAGTAGCCCTTATGCTATGCACCCCGGAGGAAATAAGATGTATCGGGATCTTCGTGAACGATATTGGTGGCGAGTTGAAGCGTGATATTTGAGTTTGTGGGAAAATGTTTAACTTGTCGCAAGTGAAGGCGGAGCATCAATTGCCGTCGAGTTTATTACTGCAGTAAAGATTCCTCTTTGGAAATGGGAGCGGATAACAATGGATTTTGTTAGTGGGTCACCTTTAACACCTATTAAGAAATATTTTGTTTGGGTAATTGTTGATCGTTTGACGAAGACTGCTCATTTCCTACCAGTTTGTACGGATTACTCGTTATAGAAGTTGGCGAAGCTGTATGTATCTGAAATTGTGAGGTTGCATGGGGTACCCGTATCTATTATATCAGATAGGGATCCTAGGTTTACATCACGGTTTCGGAAAGCTTTGCATGAAGCTCTGGGGACAAAGCTAAACTTTAGTACGGCTTTTCATCCTCAGTCAGATAGTCAGTCGGAGAGAGTGATTCAGATTCTAGAAGACATGTTAAGGGGTTGTGTGATTAACTTCAAAGGTAGTTGGGAGGATTTTCTACCGTTGGCGAATTTGCGTATAACAATGACAATCGGTCTAGCATTAGATGGCACCTTACGAGGCATTGTATGGTCGTAGGTGTCGTTCTCCTATTTGTTGGGTGAGTTGGGCGACGCGAGATGTTAGGCCACGAGATGATTTCGAAATGGAAGAGAAAGTAAAGGTTATTCGAGCAGTTAAAGGAAGCTTCGGATAGACAAAAGTCGTATCTGATCTGAGGCGTAGGGATTTGAGTATCTTTGTGGGGATCAAGTTTTCTTGAAGGTCTCACCTTGGAAAAAGATTTTCAGGTTTGGAAAGAAGGGCAAGTTAAGTCCTAGGTACATTGGACCATATCGTGTGATGAAGCGTGTTGGTCCAGTGGCTTATCGATTGAGTTACCTCCGTAATTGAGTCAAATTCATATTGTTTTTCATGTTTCCATGCTGAGGCGTTGTAGATCGGATCCTTCGCACATAGTACCGGTAGAAGAATTGGAGTTAAATTCAAACTTGTCTTTTGAGGAGGAACCAGTGGAAATCTTAGACCGAGATGTTAAGGTGCTAAGAAAGAAAACCGTGCCGTTGGTCAAAGTTTTATGGTGTAATCACGGAGCGGAGGAAGCTACGTGGGAGCTGAGGATGCAATTAAGCAACAATACCTCACCTCTTTCAACGGTAAATTTGAGGACGAAATTTTCTTTAAGGAGGGTAGAGTTGTAACACCCTAAAATTCGAGTATCGATTTTTATTGCATGTTTTGATGCTTAGATTATGAAGGAAAATTTTCTTACTTCTTTTCGTGTTTATTATAGTCCCGAAGAAGAGTATAGAATTATTCGGAATGGAATAATTTTAGTTTTGAGAATTTAATGAAGTGGATTAAGTGACATTGATACTTAAGTTAATTTAAGTGTCAAAGTGTAGCATAAGATGAGTAAATGGTAAGGTGGTGTTGGCGCATGAGTTGTGGCATGAGGGAGTGGTTCGAATCCCTTGGTTAGCATCTAGATAATTTTATTTTTGCACAAGTATAGCAAGTGTCGGCCAAGCAATATATATGGTAAGGTTGGACTTTTCATTTTGGTAAGTAGACTAAAGGAATAAGGTAATTGTTAACTTATGGTAGGGAATCAAGAAATTTTGGAAAGATAAGGGGACATTAGGCATGTATTAAGCAAAAGGTTTTGGAAATTATTTCATGGTCATTTGACCAATGAATTTGGACGGCATTGTGGCTAGGGGGAGGTTGGCCAAAAATGTTAGTAGCTTGGCTAGGATTAGGAATTAGTTTTTGGTCATTCTTAGCTTTTTGTGCAAGTTTTGCAACTCTTTCTCAACCTTTCTCTCTTGGCTGAATTTGAGCTTTTGGTAAGCCTTAATCTTTTGACCATTTGGTCATTTTACCTATCACTTTAGTATTCTTTGTATGCCTTTTCTCATAGTGCCGAAATTACCAATACCAAAAAGCCATTCCTTTTCTTTCTTCTCCCATTTTGAATATACATTGCTCCTAAACTCATTTTTGTCTTTCTCTTTCTTCTCTTTGAAAATCGAATCCTCATCATCATCTTTTCTTCCATCTTTTATTTCTTTCTTTTATTTCTTTTCAATCAATACTTTCTCCAATAATTTCTCTCATGGCCGAATGTTAGTGTGCCCATAGCAGAACCAATTTCTCTTTTCTTTGGTTATACATAGCTGAATTCTCCATCATATCTAGACATCCTTCTCAATCCTTTCTTTTCAATCGTGGACAATAGGTAAGAGTTCTTTTAGTTTATGTTAGTTAATAGTTGTTTTGGCGAATCTTGATGGTGGTAAGAAGGATCTCTTGGATCGAAATAATCATTTTTCTATTAACTTTTCTTTGTTATATTTTAATGCGATAGTAGAAGATCGAACTCAAGTGTTCGTGAGTATCATAGAACGTTGAAATCGATTTAAGGTGTTAAAGGAACGTTTTGGTCGATTCTCATATTGTGGAGCAAGGATCTTTGTGGTAAGGAAATCTCACCCTTAAAACCTTTAGTATTATTTTCGATATATTATTAGGTTGGATTAATGATCTTTTGTCATTGAAGACATTCAAAATAGGGAAGAAAAGGGGTGTATAGTGTTCGGAAGAAGGAGGTTCCATTAATCCCCTAAGTATAAGAAAAGGGCTATTTCGGAATCCGAGATTTTCCACCGGGTTACGGACGCTCATTCTAGGAGAATCAATTGTTTGAAGTTGTTCGTACTCCCGAACCTTTGTTTGTTCGTGGACTTTCATCGGTTAGAGAACCATCAATTGGGGATAAACCGCAAGTAGAAGTAGTACGAAATTCTGAGGGTAAAAGTTTAGATCTTATTCTAAGATTAGTTTTGTTAGTAAATTATAGCGTTTTAATTTATCGTGATGCGATAGGTATCGACGAGCGGAAAGTCTAGTTCTCACTATAATCGGTGTGTAACTTCACACTCATTCTCGAGTTAGATATCACTGTAAGTATTGTGATAAAATCGTAAAAATAGCAAAATCGAAAAAAAAATACGTAGTAATTCATACTCTTAGTAAATGCATGAAAAGCAGTTAAAAGCGAGAAATCGTGAAAAAGCGCTAAATCGATAAATTGGGCGAAAGATTGCTAGTTTGTTAAATTGGGCTAAAAAAAGCATTAGATTGTTAAAATGGGCCAAAAAATATTCTAGTTCGATATATGGGCCAAAAATATTCTAGTTCGATATATGTACCAAAGTTCGCTAAATTGCTAAATGGGCAAAGTACTAATTTGTTTTATGGGCCCAAATGAAATGCTTAATTATAGACCCATTTATATTATGGATTATTTGATAAATTATTATATGGCTATATTTTGTTATGCACACATGATTGCATGGGGCGGGTATTTGATGAAGAGAAGAATTGCTGTTGCCAAAAATCTAGTTCGGTGGCTCGCCACAAATTATTTTGGCTTAATGCCTCTAGTTCGGTGGCTCGCCACAAATTATTTTGGCTTAATGCCTCTAGTTCGGTGACTATGTCACAATCTAGTTCAAGAGTGCACTACAAAATTATTTTAAAGGCTTAATGCCTACGATTGGTGTGTTTGGCGGGGTGGGTTGACTTGATCCCCACAGTGTGTTGGTTGGTATGGGGTGTGTAGCGGATGGATATTAGGCTTGGTTGGGAAATTCATTTTCATGGATTTCTATTTATTTTACTTTATATTGTTAAAATGAAATTGGGCTCAAGCCCAAGTTAATGTCTCGATGATCCGCACAATAATGGTGGTAAGTGAGTTGCACATCGAGTTCTTAGTAACTCACCCTATTTTATTTTCCATCTCGTAATGGCAATTGATGTGGACTTGGTAGGGGATGACTTGGTGGAGGCCATACTACGAGCATGGGTTTATAAACTATGAACTTTATTTAAATTACTTATTTTAATTACTATTTTGGGTTTGATGTAATAAGGCCTCTAATTATGTTTTTATGGATTTTTATGTGTGGATGGATTTAATTGCTTTTAAGACTTTTGCTTTGGGCTTTTGTTTAATCTATAAAGTTTTCTCAAAAATATTGAGTTTTATAACAATTTGGTCACCTTAATTATTTCTTTTAAATTTCTTTCAATTCTTTTAAATTCTTTTTAAATTACTTTAAGATTTCAAATAAAGTATTTTCTTAATCTACAAATTTTAAATCTTTGGTCTTAGTTTTTATTAAACTTTATTTCCAAAAGGTGTTGAGTATTATTTTACTTTAAACATTAGAAAATTAAATGGATGTTCGATCGGTGTGACAAACCAAATCTCGTCTTAACGCATAGACCTGGTTTGGGGTGTTTCATCGATCTTATCACTTCATTTCTCAACTCTTTCTAAAGTGTGACGATCATCCTATATCATCGGTTCCTATATCATTATGGATAGTGGGTCACGATCTTTCTTAAAACAACCAACTTGTTAAGACTTAAATTTGCTTTGTAGAAATCAAGTCACACTGTTTTATAATGTTGGTTCATTTCTGGGTCAAATTTCGTTTTATCAATTTTTATCCATTCTATTCTTCCATTTCAATACCCTAAATACATTTCAAGTTATAAGCTTAACTTCCCATTTTTCTAATAAAGTACCTATTTAGACGATCTAGCAAAGCAAATCATGAATAAAATTCTAAACTCATAATTGGGTTCATGTCAAAGATCGTGGTTGTCGTTGTAATTGAGGATCTGGTTGGAGATGTACTAATAATTGTTATCATGATGGTTATAATAGTGGTACTTCTAACCACTAGAAAAACAATAATAAGGAAAAATAAGAAAATGATGGTTAAAATATTCAAAGGTTACTGAAAATTCATGTTACCAATGTGGTATGAAAATGCATTGGCCACGTACTTGTCGTATGTTTAAGCATCTAGTAAAACTTTATCAAAGCATTCATTAAAAAAAAGGAAACAATATTGAGATAAATTTCGTTATTCCAAAATGATGAAATGGAGGATAATTTTTTTGCAAAAGATGAAAATGTTTACTATGATGCTAAAGCTAACCATGCATACAAGGATGATTAATATGTTCTTAGTTTGTATCAAAATTTTGTTTGGATCCAAGCATTGAAAATTGAATTATTTGGTTTAAGAATCATTAGAATTAATGACTACTTGATATTTGCTTGGGGATAATCTCTTTCTCTTCCAAAGGATGTTTATAATCAATAGTTTTCATCCATGGTAATCTAAGTCAACCTAATCAACTTCTTTTGAAATTTAACTTGATTTATATTAAGAAGTTTAATTTATATAATTCTATACCCTAACTCTATGAATATTTAAAACTCTTCACACATTTAGTTGTTGAGATTTTTATGTGGAGATAAATGTTTTTATTTTTATTGGTTCATTTTTAATAGAATTGATTGGTTTAATTTTGATTAAAATATATGATTCTTGCGGAATGGGAGTAAAAATACTTCTTGTCATGAACTTTGGGATATTCACCCTGTCTAGATTGTTTCATGATTGAGGTGGAGGTTAGAAAATGTTTATGTTTAAACTTTTATAGTTGTAAAGTTACTTTAATCGACATTATAATATTTTGTATTTTGTTGTGTTATGGTATATATAAAAATATTATCTAACCATAGTGATTTATTAGTAACATGAACTTATTATTTGTTATGTTTAATATATGTTTTATTTATAATTATTCATTTTATTTTATATGAATAATAAAGTTTTTGAAGATTAGAAATTTTTATCATTCATGTTGAGAAGAAGCGTAAAAGTGTATATTATTTAAAATAAATTAAGAATTCATTAAGGTTATATAGTAAAATGATTACATGCTCTTAAAGAGCTAATATTGCATCAAACAGTAAAAAGCTCTTTAAAAGAGCTAATATTTTTACCTCCTTGTGATGCAAAATTTTGTAAAACATAACACTATTTTTCAGATTAAGAAGATATATGTTGAAGGAAATCTTTACGTGTTATAAATTAAAACCATAGATAGAAATAACATGAGATACTTATGTATTTGTATTATAAATATTCCCCTAAGGAATACATTACACGTGTATGATTGACATATGAGATAGTAAAAAGAAGTTTATAGTGTTGGTATGACCGATTAGACCATCCCAAGTCAATAATGATGCAAAATAATTTGATGAAAATTTATATGATTTTATTCAAGAATTAGAATTTATATTTTAATAATTGTTATCAATATCACTACCAAAAGCTTCAAAGTCTCACACAAGGAAACAAAAGTGTGGAGTATTACCACAAAGAAATGGAAGTGGCCATGATCCAAGTCAACATCGAGGAAAATTGTGAGGCTACCATGGCGAGATTTTTAGCAGGGCTAAATTTTGAGATTGTCAACATGGTGGAGTTACAACATTATGTTGAGCTAACCGACATGGTCCATATGGAGATTAAATTTTAGAGGCAATTAAAGAAGCAAATAATTGCTAGGGCGGTGTACAACTCGGGTTCTACTTCTACATGGAGCCAAAATGCAAACAAAAAGGATGTTGTGTCTCAGGTAAAAGAAAATTTCGATAATTTTAAAGATAACTATTTTTTTTTGATTTAGATGAAGATAAGACCAACGTGTAAACGGGGAGATCAAGAGATGTTCATTGTTTCAAATGTTTGGGGAGAGGGCACCTTGCAAGTCAATGCCCTAACTAGAGTGTAACGATTTTCAAAGACAATGGGGAAATTGAGTTTGTGGGAAAATCTGAAGAAGAAACCAAGCCACCATCGGAAGATATGAGCAACGTAGAATATCCGATGAAAGGTGAACTTCTTGCTTTCAAATGAAATTTGAGCATTCAAGCTAAGGAAGAAGAACTATAAAGGGGAAGCATATTCCACACTAAATGCCACATAAATGGCAAGTGTGTAGTATGTTCATCGATAGAGGAAGCTGCACTATGTCGCGTGTGAATATGTAACGTAAATTTGCAAGTATACATGTTGAATCAAGTAATAAAGTGATAAGTGAGATCGTCTCCACAATATGCTTCCTTACTTTGTACATATCACAACTATATGTCTAGAGTTCTAAAAGTATTCACTCGAGTACTCGATCGTATTATTCAATTACTATACAACTTATTTAACCTTTTTAGAATTAAATCAAGTCTAAGAATATACCATGCATTCATGAATGTCTAGAGCTTGCATGCATATATTTAAAATAATCCAAACCAAATAAAATAGTAAACCTACTCAACATATCACCATGAACATTAAATGTACCAAGATAGATCCAGTAATCCCAACCCAAATGAAATTAGCTTGTGTGTTGTGATTTAAAATAAAAAATTAGAATAACATTCAACATCATCATTAATAGTTTAGAAATCATAGAAATCAATTAATAGAATGAAGGTAGAACTGTAGGACAATTTCACCAATCCTGCTTTCACTTCGACACTGTTGAATTGTGCAGGATGTAAGACTGATTGTTTGTCCCTTTCCTTGTGTCTATGCTCTCCTCTTAAGCTCCTACCCTCTCCTTTTCTTTGGAACTTTTCACAAGATTTTCTGGAGAGAAAACAGCTCTCCCATTCCCCCTCCTAAATCCTCCTGTAAAATCCCGTGTGGAATTCTTTTCTTTTTGTTCTCTTTCCTCTTTTATAAGGAAGGTCCCCCTTTCAGTACACACTTTTCTCCCTTTTTGTCAGGTGAATTTATCTAGTATGCATCCAACTGGCCGAGAGTGATGAGGACTGAGTGTTGCATCAGCATTTTCCTAGAATTACCATAACATTTGTGTGGACAATCCATCCAACCTTTCTCCATAGCAATATTTCACTTCCTTCATTCTCTTCCTCCTTTTCTCTTTTTTTCATCCTTCCTGCACCTACTGCATACAACAACCAATTCCTTTCTTCCTAACAGTAAAAGTAACATGAAATGGCATTTAAGGCACAATCCAAGTATTATTATGCAATGTTCTCAAAATAACATAAAAATGAAAATATATCTATTTAAGTACAGACATTTAATCAAGCTTAGAGGTTTAAAATATAACTCTTTTTAAGAGTTATCGCACCCTCAAACCTGAGTTCTTGCTTGTAATCAAGCAAAACATGTATGAATGCATGAATTTTCTATAACTACACAATTGCCTCTTTGTAACGCCCCAAAATCCCTAAACTCTAAAATTCTGTACGCTGAAGTTGGTATGTATAAGTAGCACTTAGAATATTAATTTTAAAGTATTACCAGGGTTATTTGAAGCATTAGGAATAGGGAAGACCATAGAGAAAAAAATATTTTTTCCTTAGTGGGACCCTAGTCTATGGTATTAGGCCTCTTAAATTGATTAAGGGGAAAATAGGACACAATTGGGCCTTTGGTCCAGTGGTAAGGTGGCGTCACTTGGGGGTTACAAGGTGGCGTTACTATCAGGTAAGGAGGTCCAAGGTTCAAGGCTTAAGACTGGTGAATTAAGAGGTTTTATTTTTGCACAAGGAAGGAAGGTAGTGGCGCTAGAGTGGACTCTGGAAGGGAGTGTTCAGGAGAGAAATTTAAGGTAAAGATAAGAGAGCAAAGATAGTGGATTGAGGTATGGATGTGTTGGTGCCAAATGGGACTTTTGGGGAAGGTAGTTTCGGCTTTGACTATAAAAGGGGGGTGCCGAATTCTTTTGAGGGGTTCTTTAACTTTTCATATTTTCTTTCTTCTTTTCTCACCCCGTAATTAGTTTCTTCCATTGTCGAATTACCATCACCCCTTTTACCAAATCTATATTTGTGCCTATTCGTTGTTGTTTTTCCTTCATCACAAATCTATTGATCAAGTGTTAAAAGCTAATCTCGGTCAGTAGCTATCTAGGCAGTAGGATCAAAGGGGGGATTCGGTAAGTACTCAGTCAACCTCCTTAGTGTGTTTTGTTAAAATATGAAGGGCTATCTAACCTCTCCTTGTCGTTAACCTTATATTAATAAGAGTAGGGCTCAAAGATCACAAGCGTGCTAAGGATCGTTAACAAGTGGTAAGTGTACTCGTCTCAGTTGTGATTTAAGTAAGTGGTTGAATGTAAGTATGATCTATAGGGGTGACTTGTGTGGAATATGAGTCACTCAACTTTTGATAATATATGTGTGGGTGTAGATCTAGGTGATACTCGTGAATAGTAGCTAAGGAAGGCTACTAGAACTGGTGGCACACGGAAAGGTTATGGTAAGGCTTCAGCTTTTGGTAAATATTCTGGTTAAGAGTGTGATTAATGGAAGATTGGTATTGGTTGTAAGTTCAAGGCTGAGCATAGTGTAACATGTCACAATAACCAGGTGTGCACATACACTATACACATACGACAAGTCGGCACTAAATGGGCCTACTGAGTTCATTGGCCCAAGTCAACTAGAGTTGATATGTGAATGATGGATTGATATGGATGTTGTATGATTTGGTCATGATTGGGCTTAATAGGCTATATGAACATGAAATGGGCTTAATGGGCTATATGGACATGAAACAGGCTTAATGGGCTATATGTATGGACATGAAATGGGCTTAATGGGCATTATGGGATTTTAAAAATGCATGTTAGGGTTTTAATGGACTTTAGGCCTAGTTCTGAGGAATTCTTAAATAGCATAAAACTTGTTTTAATAATCAAACATGTCCGTGGACAAATCACTAAGTTAGAGTGTGGCAATGGACATATGCATGTCTAGGATTGGATCTAGGGAGAGCTTGGTATTTAAGCGGTCCTAGTGGCCCACCTCCTCTTCTCTGGGATCCTACCTGGTGCATAGTGTCTGTTCACTTTAGCCGCGAGGACTTGTCGATGGGCCAAAGTTCATAACTAAAACCCGAGATGAAGGAAATATGAAAATACCTCTGTAGAGTAAAATTACGAAAATACCCTTGTAGGATAAAATTATGAAACACCTCTATAGGGTAGAATTACGAGAATACCCCTGTAGGGTAGAAATACAAAAATACCCCTGGGTAGTGAAATACTAAAATACCCCTAAGTGCTTAATGTGTGTGAATGTGTATGTTGCATTCATGAGATATATGCTGCACTTGGGTGGGTTTGATGATACGGAGAAAGATATTTGAGGATCGCATAGTCGCTTGACAACCGTGGACACACCGGTGGCTTTAAGTCCATTATATGTTTAGCAGCCTCGCTGCAACGTTGAGTAGTGCCGCTGTTGGTGCTACCTTTGGAGTGTAGGGATGGGTGGGTTGATATTTATATCCCCACAGGAGTGTAGGGTTGGAAGGGAAATGAAGTGCAGGGTTGGATTTGGATGGGTGCATTACATTCATGCAATAATAAAGTGATATGAGGTCATTGTAGGCTAAGGCCCAAGACCACCAAATTTGATAGGGCTTAGGCCCAATGTGATAACTGCATGTTGGATTGGTTTACCAAGGTTCGTACACACTAAGTTTCTAAACTCACTCCCTTTTATTTAATGTTTCAGGTGACCCTCAGTAAGCAGCTCGACGTGGAAGGGACTCGGAGGTGACCACACTACAAGCTACTTAGATATTTTATTTTACTCAAATGAATTTATTTTAAATACTTTATTTCTGTTGGGTTGTAATAAGGCTTTGTATCTCCGATTTGACTTTAGGTTTGGGGTATTATTATTACTGCTTCAACTATTTACCTATTAAACTTAAATAAATTTCTAAAGTTTAACATGGTTTTAATATAACTGTAACATATGGACGTTTTCTTGAAACATGGGCTTTCATCCTAACTTAAACAAGATTCAAGGATCTTGGGCTGCTAAACCTTAAACTTATGTTTTTAACTAAACAAAGTCATTTTGGAATTTTTCCCTTTGATGTGACATCACTGGGTTCAACCATAGCATCTGGGCTGAGTCTGGGGATGTTACATTTAGTGGTATCAGAGCTAGGTTACAAAGATCGGGCTGTGAAATAGGTATTAGATTTTGGGTTTCTAAAACAAGTAGATTAAAAAGTTTTTGCAGGATTCTTAAAGTGTGGTTCACCGAGCCCTCGACGTCAAGCCAAGTAACTTTTTTGTTATTGAACCCATTGGTAGTTCAAGGAGTTACCTTCTTAGGAGACTTGATGGAATTACCATTTGGGAGTTCGACCTCATCTTAGGCATGGATTGGTTGATAAGGCATCAGGCAACTTTAGATTGTGATGTGAAGCGGGTGGTGATAAGAATCAGGGAAGGTGATGAAGTAGTAGTGATCGGGGAACGTCGTGATTACTTGTCGAACATGATTTTGGATTTAAGGGAGAGAAGTTGGTGAGGAAGGGCTGTGAAGCTTACTTAGCCTATATAAGTGATTTGGAATCTAAGAGTTTTACTATTAAGGATTTGAGAATAGTAAAAGAATTCCCTAATGTTTTTCGGAAGAATTGCCTGGGTTACCTCCCAATAGAGAGGTGGAGTTTGGAATAGGATTGTTACCTAGTAGGCTCCAGTGTCCATCGCACCTTATAGGATGGCACCGAAGGAGCTGGTGGAGTTGAAGGCCTAGATTCAGGAGTTGTTGGACCACGGATTTATTAGACCAAGTGTGTCTCCATGGGGAGCATCGGTATTATTTGTGAAAAAGAAGGATGGGTCCCTCTATCCCTCAAATTTCTCCTAAAATCGTGCAACCACTCTCACTATCCAAATCCCTTAATTTTCTCTCCACACTTCCCACTACACCTCTACCACATTGACATTTTAGTCGAGTTCAAACACTACACTGCACCACGTAGCAAAAATAATACTACAGCAATAGCTCGAACCTAAGACCTCTAGCATAATAACACTCCACTTAGCCACCACACCAGCAGGCCCATTCTGACATGTTTTACCAATATTTATTTATAAACCTACTAGCTAAAGATAGGGGTTTACTCAATTAAAAACAAAATATGCCCAAGCTAAGGCTTGAACTTGGGACCTCACACACACCCAAAACACTTAACCACTGAAGCAGATACACAGTTGTGTCACAAACATATGAGAATAATTGTAAAGGATTTTTGGGGTGTTACAGCGTGAATGAAGGACTGTCTTGAATAAGTTCAAATGACGGTGAAAGCCGCGACCCAAAGCACTTGAATGTTTTATAGAATCAGAGTTATAATCCAATGCGAACCTTAATATAATGAAGATGCCACACTTCGGAGTGCTAAACAAAGTGATAAGTCAAGGGTGAACGCCACAAACTTGAAGGAAGTTTGATTAGTTCAAATATGTTCGATTAAGAACCTTGGCAAGAAATTCCTACAAATAAAGTTGTTTTTGTATTAAAATGGTCTTCATCTTTATAATGACAAGACTTGAACAACTTATAGTGTAACACCCCAAACCTGTATTCATTCATTTACGGAATTCTTGGTTACACAATTGAACATACATTTCTGAACTTATTAAACAATTGAACATGCATTGTCCCTAATACGAGTACGAGGCCCAAATTGCATTGAGTGGAGAGACGAAACCGATAACTCAGGAAATTTTTGGAAAACTTAAAAAATTTTACAAAATACAGGGGACACATGCCCGTGTGGCCCGGCCGTATGCCTCACAAGGCCAAAGACACACCCGTGTCATAGACCGTGTGGATATTCGAAATAGGATCACATGGTCATGTCCCTGTAACACCCCTTACCCGTATTCAAAGTTGAAATAGGGTACGAGGCTTTACCGGACTTACATCAAAAGCTCATAAAATTCTGAGTCATAAATTTGCGTCCAAATTAAACCATTTGCATTTAATCATAATGTCCCTAATATGAGCGTACGAGGCTCAAAACATGCTTTGGAAGTGGTTCAGGACCAAACCAAGAACTTTAGAAATTTTTGTAAAACTTAAAATTTTTTCCATTATACAGGGGTCACACGCCCGTGTGGATATGGGACAAGCCGGTGTTGGCAGGCCTTGTGATCACACACTCCCGTGTCTCGACCCCGTGTAACTCTCTGACTTGAAACCCATGAACAATTTGAGACACACGCCTGTGTGCTAGGCTATGTGGAAAATTAATTTTCACAAAAATAGGTGCAGACTTCACACGACCAGGGCACACGCCTGTGTTTGAGGCCGTGTCGTCCACACGGCTAAGATACACGCCCGTGTCTCTGCCCGTGTGGACAAAATAAATGCTATTTTCCAAGCCATTTGCCACCCTTATTTGCACATACATTTACACCAAGTCAATGGCACAAAACATAATATACCTAAGCAACCAAAACATCCACAATTATGACCAACACATGCCAATACAATATCAACATCTATCATACTCATAACATTTATTATGCCCTAAATTAATCATGCCAATTTCACATTCATTAAGCCTTATTTAACTACTTTCAGAATACCTAATTGTACATAAGTTTGTCATCTCATCAATAAATCACATTTCCAACCATTACATATTCATGTATTGAATCACATTCCATCATTCACTAAGCATATCATAACCATATCACCAAAGAAATTGGCACATATATGAATATACTTAGGCTTACTATCATGTTAACCAAAATAAGCCAATTTACATGGCCAATTATCAAAACAAACCTTTGACAATTACAAGCCAATACATTTAGCTGAAATCATAATGACACATCTAATACAATGACCAAGTCCCTATACATGCCATACATTCAAAATACTAAGATCATCAATACCCAAAATAAGAGTTGGATAGTGTGATTTGAATCTTCGATGATCTCCGATCTGAGCTAGCTTGACAACACTATAAAAACATGGAAAATAAATGGAGTAAGCTAGATAGCTTAGTAAGCTCGTATGAAAGAAATAAACAAACCCTACCATACATTAACATGCAAGTAATGTAACATAAGATAATGCAATTTACCAAAATCTCAGACCATATTCCACTTCCATCACAAACTTACCTTGAAAATTTCATTTCATGAGTTAATAATCATAAGCTTTGAGTACATACTGTATCATCTCAAAATGAATTTACAAATATTTGCGTCTTTGACATACCCATGAAGCACTCGAAATAATAATGTTGGATACTCAAGAATCTTGCACATTAAGTGCCGCATATTTAGCTAATTCTACCTAAATCTCGTATCACATAGTTGCTCGTTCTTGAGCTAACCACGGGCCTACTCACACAAGCTTTCGGTCAATACGTAACTAAGAGGTGTTGCTCACACAAGCTGTCAAGTAACCGCAACATATGCCAATATACTCAGCCACCAATAGGACGTACAGGACCAGCACCCGGATCACATAATCACGTAACACATGGTAACCTTAGTGACATGTCACTTGTATCCGAACCTATTCCTAAGGTTCAAATGAGATTTTTTGCTTGTCGAATCATCGTCGGACTCGTTCATAGAATTAAACTCATCCACATAATCAAACATACAATTCATGCAATATTAAAACATTTAAATACAACTATATTAAAGCTTATTTAACATACGAACTTACCTCAGTTACAAAAACGACCAAACGAGTTTGTTCGTCAATTACTTTGGTTTTCCCCCGATCTAGACCCGAACTTCATTTTTCTTGATCTATAATACCAAATTCATCTCATTTAATTTTCACATTATTCAATTTAGCCCAAAAACACCTCATAGAAAAAATTACATTTTTCCTGTAAACTTTTGACATTTTACATTTTAGCCTCTAGGCTCGTAAAATGAATTTCATTCAATTTCTTAAAAACTCAAGCCTAGCTGAAAATATTCATACTCATAAACACACATTTTTTATTTATTCGCATTTTAAGACACATTTTACAACCTTTTTCCAATAGGTCCCTTTTTGACTTTTCCATGAAAAATCACTTTGTAAATGTTGTTTTCCTAACATCAAACATGCATTTTCTACCATCAAACATCAAAACACATACATATTCTACATGGGTAAAATTTTAGAGTTTGAAATCTTTTCAAATTAGTCCTTGAAATAGATAAATTAGATTAAGACAACTTCAAAAACATAAAAATCATGAAAAACGGGGCAAGAACGGACTTACAATCGAGCCTAAAAGTGGCCAAAATTTTTGGCACAAGGTGGACTATTTTAAGAAGATGGAGACTTTTATTTCACTTAATTTTGTCTTTATTTACTAAATGACCAAAATGCCCTTCACTTAAACTTTGAAATTTTACTTACTCCATGTCCATTTTTGTCCATCTTAGGTATAATGGTCTAATAACCATTTAAGGACCTCTAATTTAAAATTTCATAGCAATTAGACACCTCTACCTTCTAGAACACACATTTTGCACCTATTGCAATTTAGTCCTACTAGTCAAATTGGATACTCTATCGATAAAATTTCTTAACGAAATTTTCACACAATCATTCAATCATACTGTAGACCTTAAAATGTAACACCCCAAACCCAGCCTATGTGTTAAGACCAGACTTGGCATGCCACACAAATCGAACATACATCTAGTCATCAATGATTTAAAGAAAACAGATTTTCAAAAACTATTTTGGAGGTGAAGTTCATACAAAACCGAGGTTAATTTGAAATCTATGTTTTTTAGGGCATAAGAGTTTAAAATTGATCTCGAGAAATAATTGGCTAATTTTTAAAGAAGTTTAAAACTAAATTCACAAGAGATTTGGAAACAAAATTTATAAAAGAGTTTTCACAGATATTTTTACGAGTTTGAAATATTTAAGAAAAACCCCTTTTTATACGAAAAATTAAAGAAAGCATTATAAAATTAAAATGGTCCCCTTTTAGTATTTAAAACATATTAAAATCCATCCACAAATAAAAATCCATAAAAATAATACCAGAGGCCTTATTACATCGTAATTGAAATAGTACTTAAATAAAAATACTTAAAAGAAGTTCAGAGTTTATATAACTCATCATTCGTAGTATGGCCTCCACATAAAGTCATCCTCGGCCCAAGCCTCCATCAATTATCATTACCTGAGAAGGGTAAGAAAACGGGGTGAGTTACTTAGAACTCAGTGTGTAACCCACTTACCGTGTCCACTGGGCCAAAACCATATAATCATTTAATTGGGCTTGAGCCCATTTACAAATGTACAATATATATCAAATATAAAATGCATGTGATATGCAAATCCCAACCAAGCCTAATTTCCATCCGCTACACACCACTCGTACCAACCAGCACACTTGTGGGGATCAAGTCAACCCACCCCGCCAACACACCAATCGTAGGCATAAAGCCATTTAAAATGTTTGTGAGCCACCGAACTAGAGCCACCCAAATCGGATTGTGGCAGAGCCACCAGAACTTCTCTTCAATTTTATCCCAACCCATGCAATCATGTATGCATATACAAAGCATAGCAATATTCATATAATAATTTCAACATAAGGCCCATAATACAAGTTGGCCCATTAAGCAATCTTGCAATTTGGCCCATTAATCGATCTTAACAATTTGGCCCATTAATCAATCTAACAAATTGGCCCATTAATCATATGAGGCCTTTTTCAAATTTTCACACTTGGCCAATTTATCAAATAATTCGTATGGCCCATTTGTCACATGAGGCCCTTTTCAAAATTCTCACACTTGGCCAATTTATCAAATAATTCGTATGGCCCATTTGTCACATGAGGCCCTTTCACAATTCACACACTTGGCCAATTTATCAAATAATTCATATGGCCCATTTGTTACATGAGGCCCAAAATATCACTTTTTAACATAATAGCCCATCAAGGGCAATTTCGTAATTTCCACAACTTTAATACCGATTTAATGCCTTTACACTGAAAGTGTTAATATACCGTATTTTCTAACTTTATCAACTTTATGATTTTTATTCTAATGTTTATGGTATAATATCTAACCCATGAGATAAGTGTGAAATTACACACCTGATTACGGTGAGAACTGTACTTTCCCGCTCGCCGATACCTAAATACGTGACACGCTTGATTAGAACACTAATACTTAATATAAATTTATACTAAAGATAAGCGATCTAGATCTTTACCCTCAAAATTTCGAACAACAACTATTGGTGGTTTCTCCCCGATTGATGGTTCATAACCAATTGAAGAACCACGAATAGTCAATGGCTTAGGATTACGAATGACTTCAAATAATTGATTTTCACCAGAGGAGGGTTTACAACCCGGTGGAAAATCTCAGATTGCCGAAATAGCCCTTTGCTTAAATCTAGAGGGAATAACGAATCCACCCCTCTTCCAAACACTATTCACCACTCTTTTTGACCTTATCTTGTTTGCCTCCATTGACAAAAGATTATTAGTCCTAACAATATATCAGAATTTAAGACTATTAGTTTAAAATGGTGAATTCGACTTACCCTAAAATTCTGAATAATTCCAAAAGAATCCCTTGAAAGTTATGATCCAAATTCGAATGATTTCAAGATGACTTCGAAGAGATAATGATTCGGCTCTCCACTAATTCACTAAAAAAATAACGTAAGAAATCGTCTAAGAGAATGAATGATTATTCGATTTAAAAGACTCTTCCAAGACAACCTATAGATTCGGCCAAAGTGACCAATTAGCAAAAAGAAAACAAAGAAGATGATTCTTATTGATGGTCCAAATTTTGAATAGAAGAAATGATTGAGAATAAATCTATGAGGAAGGGAAGATTCGGCTATGATATATATAAAAGAAAGGAAAAAGATTCGGCTATGGTGATGGTCTCTAACATTCGGCCATGGAAGAAGTATGAAGGAAGAAATGTGTTTAAATGATGAAAAAATGGAGAAAGAAAGAGAATAATGATGAGAGGTTTATGATTCGATTTTCAAAGGTAAAAGAAGAGCAAGGAATAGAGTTTGGGACAATGGTGCATTCGGCAATGAGGAAGAAAGAAGAAAAAGAAATGGCTTTTGTGTTTGATATTTTCAGCACTAGGAGAGAAGCACAAAATAAAGCACTTGAGAGGTTGGAAAAATATGACCAAATGGTCAAAAGGAGAAGGCAAAAAGAAGAAAAACAAAGATGTTTACCCAAAGCATCAAGCACATTCGACTATGAGAGAAAAAGATGAAAAGAAAAGGTGTTTTGGGAGAACAAAAATGGCCAAATGGGATTACACACTAACTACACATCCTTACCAAAGGCTACCACAAAAATTCGGCCACCCCCTAGTCCACAAAACCATCCATGTTCATAGACAAGCTTGGCCATTCCAACTTTCCAAAACACATCCCTTAAGAAGTGCCTTGTGTTCCCCTTACATTCCATAAATTTAGGATTTCTTTCCCCAAGTTCCATGCTTACCTTAACCATTAGCCACCTTGCCATAAAAGAAATAGTCCAACCTTACCAAAAATAAGGCTTGACCGACACATGCTATAAAGGTGAAAAAATAAAAGTCACCAAAATGCAATTCATGGTATTCGAACCTCTCCCCTCAAGCAACACTTATGGCGCCAACTCCACTTTACTACTAGCTCATCTTGTGCTAGTTTTGACACTTAATTTTCCTTAAACATCAAGGTCACTTGATCCACTTCAATAAAGTACTCATTACTAAAATTTATTCTAATTCGAATAAATCCAGAGACTTCTCAAGACTATATTAAGCACACAAATTGAATCATTCACAAGCTAAGCACCAAAACATGCAACATATCGATACTCAATTTTAGGATGTTACAATTCTACCCCCTTAAAGAAAATTTCGTCCTCGAAATTTACCTGGTTAAAAGAGGTGAGGATATTGTTTCCAAATTGCATCCTCAGTTTCCTACGTAGCTTCCTCCGCTCCGTGATTATGCCATAGAACCTTAACCAATGGCACAGTCTTCTTTCTTAGCACCTTAACATCACGGTCTAAGATTTTCACTGGTTTCTCCTTGAAAGACAAGTCTGGCCTTAACTCCACTTCTTCTACCGGTACTATGTGAGATGGATCTGATCTATAATGCCTTAGCATAGAAACATGGAAGACACTATGAATCTGACTCAACTCCGTAGGTAATTCAAGCTGATACGCCACTGGTCCTACAAAATATTGTATTAAATGACTTAATGCCTGCGTATTAATGGCCACTGGCCTGCAAAATATTGTATTAAATGGCTTAATGCTTGCGTGTAAATGGCCACTCGCTTACGAATCATTGAATTAAATGGCTTAATACTGCGATTGGTGTGTTGGCAGGGTGGGTTGACTCGATCCCCACAGGTGTGCTGGTTGGTACGGGTGGTGTGTAGCGGATGGAAAAACTAGTTTTGGTTGGGAAATTGCATTTCATACACATGTTATATTTGATACATTCTTGTTATTATAAATGGTCTTAGGCCCAAAATATTGCTATTTGTGTTCCGACCTAGTGGATGATGGTAAGGGGATTTCACACTGAGTTCTTGTAACTCACCCCCTTTTCTCTTAACCCTTGTAGGTAACGCTCAGTGACGAAGACTTGGGGCCATTGATGACTTGGTGTAGGCCATACTTCTGAAATGGTTTTATTTGGACTTTAGTTTCTTACTTCGTTTACTTTATTACTTTACTATTTTGGGTTATGTGTTGTAATAAGGCCTCTGGATTATTTTATTTTGCTTTATGTTTGACGTGTTTATATTTTACTCAAATTATTTTAAATGGGATTTTCTAAAATCATAATAAAGGTTTTCCAAAATCGATTAACAAATGAATTTCAAAATAAACTTTTACAAATATTTTTAATACGAAATTTCCTAGAACTATCAACGATATTTCCAAAAGTCACAGCTTTTATAAAATTATTACTTCAAATTTAATCGATAAATCTTCAAAATTAGTAGTATTTTATTAAATATCTCAAGTCAAACTTAATTTTCTTAATTTTAACAAATCAACATGTATTTTTGTACGAATAGAAAAGGATCTAACATTTTTTTATCTCAATTGACATGTTTTCTTTATACGTTATCGAAAAACTTTTTAGTGTGACACACCGAATTCGGCCTAACTTCTAGGCGAGTTTGGGGTGTTACATTTTATGATATCAGAGCCTAGTTTCAAAACTCGGCTGTGGTTTGAGATCAAAAATATTTTCAAAGCTGTTTGAAATTTTAATTTATACATGTATGTTCTAAAGGAAGTATGGCACCACGAGTATCCGTCACCAAATCAAGTAAGTATTTTTTTTCATTTTATAATTTTTGTGATACGAAAATTCTACAAAGTAGAATACTCTAGAGCTGTTAGCTTTAGGAGTTGAAACTATAGAGACTGAGACTCTAGGATGCGGATTTGACTCTCAAAAATAACTTTTCTACTCATACTCCATAAAAAATCATTTAATAAATATCAAATAGCATAATGATTCATAAAACTCTTAATCTAATTATATCGACTTAGTGAACATGAGCGCTAGAAGACACGGACCGGTAGACGTGGACGTGGTAGAGGCTGAGGTGCTAGGGCTAGATCTTCAGCACCAAGGCATGTGCCAAAAGAGAGGCGCATGCATCGTTAGTGGCTGAGATAGGATCTCATGATCGAGTTGGGGTTGATGAGCTGACTCAAATAGTTAAGAAGGTATTGAAGGAGGTTAAGGGAATCAGTGAAGCACTTCGAGTTGGGTCTGTGGACTGTAAGAAGAAAGAGATCGTGGTTCTTTTGGATCGCAGTCTCGTTCCGCTAAGCGTGTCAAGGGACGTCCAAATTTTTAGCTTGCGATTATTGCAGAAGGCGTCATCCGGGTGAGTGCTGGAGGAGGTCAGGAGCATGTTTGAGATGCGGGTCTAAGGAGCATAAGGCTCGGGATTGTTCCATCACTATCAAGTCAGGTATGTTTTGGTGGGACGTGATGTTTGAATATAGGAAATTTTATGAATGGACGATAAATACCTGTTTGCTTATGGGGATTAAATATTTGATGATATGAAGAGTTTCCAAGGTTAGAGATAGAAAGTGAATTAGTGTTATTAAGATCAGAGTGCGCAGTGGAGGTGTAAGGTGCTAGGTTAGGATTTGCGATTGTTCATATAGTTGGAAATTTCAAGGACGAAATTTCTTTAAGGAGGATAGAATTGTAACATCCCAAAATTGGGCCTAGTAGGATTGGGCCCAATGAGCCTTAGGCGTAGGAATGTTTAAAATTTTGAGAACAAGAGAATGGCATTATTACAAATTGGACTTGTTAGTTAAGTGAATTTGGAGTTCTGAGGTTTCTATGAAGTCTCGGGTTTAATTGGGCCTTAGGAAAAATTTGGTATTTTAGCACTTTAAGGAGAGATGGTAAGTAGCTTCAATGCTTATTGAAATAAATGAATAAATGATTAGCATAAGTGAGCAATTAGTAAAGAGGTTATGGCATTAAGTGAAGTACCTTGATGGAAGAGGTTCAAATCCCTTTGTGTGCATTGTTTGGCTAATATTTTTGCACTCTTTCCTTAAGTGTCGGCCAAGGACTATTTATGGCAAGGGTGGACTTCATTATTTTTTGGTAAGGTGGCTATGAGAATAAGGCAAGGTTGAAGTTGGGGAAAGGATTTAAGAGAAATGGGTAAGTAAGGGGGACAAGAGGCTTATTTTGTGGATGGTGTTTTGGAAAGTTTGGGTGGCCAAATTCTTATCCTAAGGGGGGATACATGTGGACGGTTTTGAGGTAGATAGGTGGCTGAAAATTTTACCTTGGCATTTGGTAAGGCCTTGGTTTTGTTTTGGCCAAAATTCCTATTGCAACCTTTGTGTCATCTTCTCTCTTTTTGCTACTTTCTTTGCCGAAATTTTCTAGCACAATAGTGCATTTTCTCTTCTCTTGAATTAGTCACATATTCATCTTTTGTCTAATCTCCTTGATAGCCGAATATCATTATTCATTCTCATCCATAACTGAAACCTTTCCATCGTTCTTTCTTTCTCATTCCTTAAGCAATTTTGATATAAAGGGAGGTCGAATACCACAACACCGCCTAATCATCTCTAGTCATAGGACGATCGTGAGAAACGAGATTATAATCGATTAAGGTAAGGAAGATCTTTCATAGTCCATTCGATATCTCCATTTGGTTTTTGAGTTAATTGGATTGAAGGTTGGCTAATTGATATTCTTGGTAGGATCAATTCTTGGTGCATCGAGGAGATCATAGTCGTGGTGTTGACATCGGTAGAAAACACAACTCGTAATCAAGGTGTGTAATCCCGTACCCTTCCAAATATATGTTTGAAATGGTGAGTAAATCTCACATCTCTCTAAAATTTTACATGAAATAATCTGTGATTCGGTAGAAATACCGAAGAAAACTGGAAATTGGCATCCGTGATCACTCTGGCGTGCGTATGATCGTAGTGGTAATCATGTTTTGTAATAAAATAGTTTCAGTCAGAAATAGTGACGTGTATTTGAAAAATCACGAAAAATTGGATAAAAGGAATTACAAAGTGAGTAAGATATTAGATTAAATCTTACAGTGTCTAGTTTAATATGGAAGAAACGGATAATGAAAAGGAATATTATATTCTGAGATATGTTAATTTTAATGAGACTGGTTTTGAATGACTTCGGGGTATTCTAATTTGTATTTGCAGGTTAGGGGTAATTTCATAATTTTTCCAAAATCAAGGTATTTTGATATTTTATAAATTTAGGGTTTTTGAACAAAGTAATGAAA
The DNA here is from genome assembly GCA_025506655.1 of Gossypium rotundifolium. Classification (NCBI taxonomy): domain Eukaryota; kingdom Viridiplantae; phylum Streptophyta; class Magnoliopsida; order Malvales; family Malvaceae; genus Gossypium; species Gossypium rotundifolium. The sequence goes on from CP106723.1 coordinate 79,922,366, forward strand.
TTTTGATAAGAACTGTGGGTAATATGAGTATTTTATAAACCAAGGGCATTTTGGTAATCTTACCACTAGGGGTATTTTTGTAATTTTTTTAAAAAAATATGTCAGAAAAATTTTATAGAATAGCTTTTACAAATCAAAAGAGTAATTTAGTGATTTTAGAACTAGGGTTTCCATAAAAATATGGCTAGTCCTTTCGAGTTTTAGTTAGGGTTTAGCAGTGAATAAGTCCTCTTGGTTAGGGTGAACCAAAGCTACGCACTGGTAGGATTCGAGTGGAGAGGAGGTGAGTCACGTGATCGCTTAAATACCAAGCTCCCTGAATACCAATCCTAGACATGCGCACAATGATTGCCACACCCTAACTCAAATGACTTAACCACAGGTTTGTTTAGTTAGGCATTTAAGTTTTATGTATTTTTGTTGGGGTAACCTAGTCCTAGGGTTCAAGTACTTATCATGCTAATTTACATTCCCTTTCTACCCTTCTACAATTCATATCATAAATCACACAAGAGATAGGGGTACTTACCTGGTGGACTTCGGGTCGGAGACTTAGTGTGCCACGCCAGAAAAACCTGCTTAATTCACAAAATTCCTTTTGGGATTAACTTTGAAAATGTTTTGGGCCTTAAACCCAATGCCAAGAGTTTAAAATTGGGCTCTGATACCAAGCTAAAAAACCCCAAACCCAGCCCACGAGCCTTGACCGGATCTAGTATGTTTCTCATTGTAATCCGGTTCAAAATTCTTTTCTGACTTTGGAAAAACGATGTGTTTTGAAAGAAAGATTATTTTTGGGTTGGGCTCGAGCTGGAAACAAGTTAATTTTATACTTGAAATCCCTTGATTTTATGTGACAAAACATTTAGAGTTTAATTTATGATAAATTTACTTAGTCTTTAAAAAAATATTTTGTAGCATGATAAATGGAAGTAAAATAAAATAATTCAACTATGGCCTTATTACATCAAATAATTCCCAAAATAAATTCAAAGTACTTAAAATAAAAAGAGTCCAAAAGCAGTAAAATCTGAACTTCACATGGCCTCCACTAAGCTCCCCGCCGACCCCCATCACTAATCGTCACCTAGAAGAAAATGTTCCCCAACGGGTGAGTCAAACAGACTCAATGTGTAACCAACACTAAAATTTAACAATTCAGGCATACATTCTCATATCACATACATATTCATATAACAGATAGGAAATAATGATGCAACCCCAACCCAAACCTATATGCCATCCACTACACATCACCCGTACCTTCCGACACACCATGGGGACTACTAAGCCAACCCTCCATCCGCTACACACCATCGAATGCAGTCGCTGCAGTCGACGTGCTCATCGCCCTTATAAAATTTGTGGCATAGCCACCAGATTAAATAATTGTGACCGAAGTCACCACATTCAGATAATGTGACCGAAGTCATCACATTCAGATATCGTGGTATTACCACTACTTTCACTTCCCCTTTCACAATGACTCGTATGCCCATGTTATACAAAACATGCCAAATTCTTGATTCACATTCTTATAGTTTCATATGTGTGTCAAAACAGATATTTATCATAATCCTAGTAAGAGTAGGAAAACGTACCTGAGTACTTTGTACCATAGCATGGTACTTTAGCCATATTCACATTCTTATAAACATGCTCATATTAAATATTGTCATAAATCTTATTAAAAGATAGTGTGGGGTACACACCGTTAACTTAGTGAATTCACTCCAAATCCGAGAACCCGATCTATCGATTTAGATCTCAATTCCTACATTTGGTCAATCACTTTGATGTTTAGCAAAGTCTATTCGCTATGAGATTAAATCCTCAAGGATCATTATGATGTAAATCTTACCTTGTCGCCGATTTGTTTCTCAAACAAACTCAAACTTTATGATGCTTCTTTATTGCAATCGGCTATACCCTTAACCATTGAACTAGTTAGTTTTGGCTTTTTAAACAAATAAGAAATAGATCTAGATACCAAACTAGGCCTTGGCCTAATGTGTAAGTACACTTACCTTACAATTCTCAAATCCCGAAAACACCACTTGACTATGGAGATGTCGAAATCCCTATACACATAGGTTAGATCCGATTCCAAACACTTAAAACATGTTCAATGGCCTTTGGCCGAATACATGACTTACCTTAAATCCTTGAAATCCCGAAGATCTTCCTCCTAGAAATCGACAATAGGCCAAAATCCCATATGACCCTTCATAGTTTCACCATAAAACAATATGAGGGATTAGTTCCTGAATTTCGACAGGCCGAAAAGAAGTAGAATGGAAATCAAACTTGATCTTACCCTTAGTCACCAAGTTGATAGCACCTTTGCTTAACTCCTCAAGGAATTTTGATTAAGGCTAGAAGGGACTTATTTTCGGCTTTTGGAAGATTATGAAAAGAAGAGAATAGGTTGATCACTTTCGGTAATGGAGATGGTTAAAGTTTCGGCCATCACAATGGTATTTTGGCTTTGGAAAAATAAAAGGAAAAGAGGAGATGCACTTAGAGAATTCGGCAAAGGTCAGAGAAGAAAGAAAGAATGATGAATAGCCTTATTTTCCCCTTTCAGCCGAAATTACTACCCCAAGAGTCCCCTATTCGCCAACTCCCTTTCCTCATCAAATCCCTTGTTTTCTCCTTATCCCTTTATTTAAAATTAATACAATTAATCCATCATTTATCCCTTATCTAGCCGAATTTTAAAAGGATTAAACTCCTCCCTTTAGTGCCTTAATGTCGTCCAACACTATCTTCCTTGTAGCAAAATAAAACTTTTATTTGCTTCCCTTGGGACTCGATCCTAGGTCCTTCCTCATAGCCCATGGCATCATTTCAGAGGCCCTAAGTGGCACCTCCAAGCCACTTTTCCAGGCCCGTTTGTGTGTCATATTTTCCCTACATTTTCTCTTAAGGCCCTATCAACCTAGCTTCCTCTTAAAGCTTAAAACTTAATATTTTCTAAAGTATTTTCCTATTATTCTTAAGTTCACAAACATTCATAAATACACATTCAAACTCACAATGACATGCTATTTCATACACTTTAACAATAATGCATAAGCCCAATTTCAGGATATTACAACCTATTTTATGAAAAATTATGGAAATTAAATCGACCACAGGGCCTAGCACACGGGCGTGTGGCACGGCCATGTGGCACAAGTCAGAGACCACCCTATTTTGAACACGGCCTGTAGCATGGGCGTGTCTAAGGGTCACATGGGTGTGTGAGCCCTACAACATGAAAAATTTTCTAAGTTTTTGCAAAATTTTCTAAAGTTTTCAGTTTAGTCCCGAACCATTTCCAAAGCATATATTGAGCCTCGTAGGCTCGTTTTAGGGATGATATGAATGTGTATGAATTTTTTTAATTTGGATGGAAATTTATGACTCAGAAATGTATATTTGCTTGTGTTTATGTCCGGTAATGCCTCGTACCCTGTTCCAGTGTTGAATATGGGTAAGGGGTGTTACATTAATTAAGTTATGCATTAAAGCATCTCATATGTGAATAAAGTTTGGGTTTTAGTTGCATGTTCATTAATAAATTTATGTGGATTAGTGTTTATAGTATGCTGATTTTGTGTGTGTCTTTAGTAATTGTTTAATGCTTAATCATCTATCTTGTAGGTGACTATTCATAGGACTAATGAATCTTTAAGTTTGGATGGTTTTCAAGCCTTTAAAGATCATTATGGTGGTTGTTCAAATGGACTAAGGAAGACTATTCAAATTTGATCAGTTTTAGAGCCTTCAAAACTCATTATGACACCATTTTAATAGGTTTTTGCACAAGACCTTTGATATTTTATTTTAAGGTAGATAAAAGGACACCAGATAGCACATTAAGGGAGTGTTCATTCATCAAGAAGTCATGAAACACGCCTTTTCAACTATACTTGAATCAAGTGAAAAGACATGACTCATTGGTTGCCTTACATAAGTTAAACCAAATTTAAATGCTTGTAGTAATAGCTAGTAAATGTCAAATTTGAAAGGTCCTATATAGAAATTTGAATAGTCATATTTGGTCCTATCAATAACTTGTAAAAGGACTTTATTGGTCAATGAAAATTTTTATTATTTTGTGAAAATTCTATCTCTTTGTTCTTAAAAGAATTTATCTGGATTTATCAAAGTATACATTGTGGCCTTCAAAACCCTATACTATTGGTTCCTATTTTTCTAAATAGTGGGTCATAGTTTTCCTTTTTTAAACTTGTTTGTTTTTTTTTTTTTTATTTGATGAGTTTTCATGTTAGTTAGTCCATTAGGGTTAGGAAAACTTATTTTGGGGGCCTATAAGTATCATTGTCATCCACCCTTATAGATACATAATTGATTTATTTTTTTGAGTTAATAATAATTCTCTTTGAGTTTTTCTTCAAGAATTGCTCTTGAGTTTCTTTTAAAAGTTGTTTGAAAAATCTTTTAGGTTGTGGGGATTATCTTCAAGCTTTTCCTTGCCAAGATGTTTTTCGTGGAGGGGGAATTAGAGCCATTGAAAGGAGTTGTGGATTCTTAATGTTTCTAAGGATTTTTTAGGATGTCATCTTCTCTTTTCTATAATTAATTTATCATTTCTTGCTTATTTAAGTTAGTTCTTGCTATTTTGACTTGTTGATTTTATTGATTTTCATTCTAGGTTAAAGTTTCTTCAAGAAAGACATTCTCCTATCTTGTTCCATCAATAAACACATCAAAACTAGGAGTTTTAATCTTTTCTTGTTATTTCAAACATTCTTGTACAAAACAATTTACTTTTGCCTTTAAAATCACTTCTAACAAGTTTGTTTGTTTTGTTTTTCCAGATCTGGTTGGGGTATTTTCTTGAGGTCCAAGGGCAGTTCCTTTCCATCCAAAAACCCTAATTCGATCTCTTTTGGACTCTTTACAAGTTGGTTCATCTTTCTTTTATTTTAATTTCGTTTGACTCTTCTTTGTGACAACTAATCTATTTTGTTGTTTCTCATTTTAGTTTATGTTCATCTAGAGATTTAGGATAAATCCGCGACTTAGACAAACTTTACGATCCGCTTCTGCATTCATCCACATCATCCCAAATTTTTACTCAAACATTCATGTGCATAACATTTCTTTTTTTAATGTTGATACCTTGTTTTTAAAGTAGACGTCCATGATCGAAGCTAATTTGAAGGATTGAAATAATGTATTTGATCCTGGACATAGTTTTGGCGCAAAAGAAAGCTTAGGTAAGTATTTTTTTTATTTTATTATCATTTATTCTAATCTATTTTCTTTTTGTGTAGATAAAGATTTAGGGATGGATCTTCTTGAGGAATGGGGAATGATGCGAGTCTCAAGCCACAAAATCAAGCTCATGAACATGATAGGCTCAAATTTCCTTAAAACCCAATAACGAGGTCTAATGCCAAGCAATCTGAGCAAGATTGAACGAGACCATCCAAGACTTCATTACGAAGGCCCTAGATGCACAGATGATCTAAAAAGAAAATCAAGATTCACTTTCTTATTTCCAAGCAAATTAAGAAATCGTATCTTGGTCTAATTTTACTGTTTCAGAAAATTTCAACAATAAAGAAAATCAAGATTTCAAATCTTGGAAATCTTGGTCGCAGAAACCAAATCATGTAGCCAATGCGCATTGGATTTCATGTACGAGCTTGAATGAGCCAATTTCAAGAGCAAACAAATCACAAGATCTAGTTCTTGAAAAAATGGCCCATTAAGATGTCTACAAGTCTATCCTGAAGTTTGAAAAGTAATTTAATTGAATATCAGGCCAAATTATCAAAGTGGCCCAAATTGTAAAATATTCAAACTATAGGTCCAATTTTATATTAATAGGTGGATCATCATGTAAGAATTCAGCCCAAAGAGGCCATTTAATTCATTTGGTTGAATTCCCATTAAAAGTCCACACTTAGAATTATTTTGTTTTTTTTTAATTTGATGAGTTGGCATGTTAGTTATTCTATTAGGGGTTAGGAAAACTTATTTTGGGGGCCTATAAGTACCATGGATATCCACCCTTGTAGATACATAATTGATTTATGTTCTTTTGGGTTAATAATAATTCTTTTTAAGTTTTTCTTCAAGAATTGCTCTTGAGTTTCTTTTAGAAGTTGTTTTAACAATCTTTCAAGTTGTGGGAATCATCTTCAAGCTTTTTCTTGTGAAGATCTTTTTCTTGGGGGGGAATTAGAGCCATTGAAAGGAGTTTTGGATTCTTAATGTTTCTAAGGCTTCTTAGAACATCATCTTCTCTTTTCTATCCTCAATTTATCGTTTCTTACTTATTTAAGTTAGTTCTTGTTGTTTTGGCTTGCTTATTTTATTGATTTTCATTTTAGGTTAAAGTTGTTTCAAGAAAGATATTCTCCTATCTTGTTCCACCAAGAAATACGTTAAAATTAGGGGTTTTAATATTTTATTATTGTTTCAAACATTCTTGCACAAAATAGTTTGCTATTGTCTTTAAAATTACTTCTAACAAATTTGCTTGTGTTTTGTTTTTCCAGATTTTGTTGGGGCATTTTCTTCAGGTCCAATGATGGTTTCTTTCCATCCAAGAAGCCTTAGTTCGTTCTCTTTTGGACTATTTACCAACCAGTTCATCTTTTTTTTTTTTAATTTCATTTGACTCTCCTTTGTGACAACTAATCTATTTTCGCTATTTCTTGTTTCAATTTACATTCATCTAGAGATATAGGATAAATTTGTGACTTTGACAAACTTTACGATCCACTTCTAAATTCATCCACATTATTCTTTATCACTTAGCTTCGAAAAACACTTTGAATCACTCTATTTTGAGTTCGGGAGTTCAAGTTATAACCATTTTAGTAAAGACTGTGCCAACAGAATTTCTGGACGAGATTATGATGAGAATTATGAGTTTTGGGCTTTTAATACGAGTTTAAATCATATTGAGTTTGGGTTTTGGGCTTAAATTTTGTTATATATGAACCCAACATTGTATTTATCAGCTCTAATTTTATTATTATTTTATTATTCTTAATTTTTAATAATTATTAAGTGGTTTAAATTATTTAGAAATTTTATGTCAACAAGAAAGTTTAGTTTAAAACTACTTTTGATTTAGATTAATTAGAGTTCTAATATATTTAAGAGTTTTATTTAGATTTATTTATATAGGCCTTTGCATTGTACACAAATCATTCAATTCATTATTATTCAACTTTTCTTTTGAGTTAATAAATTTTCTTTGAGTTTTCTTTTCAAGAACTTTTCTTGAGTTCTTTTAGAAGAGTTTTAACAATGTCTTCAGATTGTGGGGATCATCTTTAAACTTTTTGTTGCCAAGTTTTATTTCTTGATGGGGAAATTAAAGTCGCTTGAAGAGGGTTGTGGATTCTTCGTGTTTCCATGACTTCTTAGGACTTTTACATGCCACGTTCTATCTTTCCATCTATCTTCTTTAATTTCTTCATTATTGCTCTAATTATAAATTTATTATTCTATTTTTATTATCTTAGTTATTTATTTTAATTGCTTTATCTAACTTGGATTTGATTGCATTTCATGTTGTCAAATATCCAACTTTCTTTTCGAATGTCTAGAGCCCAAAGTCAAATCCACGAATTTGACAAACTTTACAATATGCTTCCACATTCATCTGTCTCATTCTTTATCATTTGTGTAACGCCCCAAAATTAGGGTCTTTAATTTTTCATGTTCTGACATAAATTTCTTGCTGTCTTCAATGGCTAAGTGGTTTGGGTGTGTATAGGGGTGTGTGAGAAGCCTGGGTTCAAGTCTTGGCTTTTGCAGGATTTTTAAATTTTTCCTTAAATGAACCTGGACACTGGCACTTAAGCTTTAGTAATAATAATACTTGTTTAATGACACAAGAAGAGTTTGTGGCCTAATGGCAAGTGGCATATTGTGTAACTATGAGGTCTGATGTTCAAATCTTGGGGTAAGCAATCGAATTTTATTTTGCTTCTTGAGCTGGGAAGGTAGAAGAGTTGGACTAAAACACTGCTGATGAGGTGTTTGAATTGGTCATGGAGAGATTGTAGGAGCAAACCGTGGAGAGGATTAAGGGAGAATATTGTAGAGAGAATCAAGGAAGTGGATATGTCCAAGAGTGTTGTGCCGAATGGGTATAGGAAGCCTAGGAATTTTGGCTAAGGGGTTTTTTCCCTCATTTTTGATCAGTTTTGTCACCGATTTTGGACTTCTAATTCTTGTTTTCTTTCTTTTCTATCTAAGTGCCGAAATAGCAACTTACCACTCGTGCATTTTTGTTGTTTTGGTTTTGCACTTTTTCTTCAAACTCCTTGTTGGTCAAAATCTCTGCTTCCCTCTCCCTTTCCCAATTCAAGTTGAATACATTTCCCCTCCCTCCCTCTTCATTCATGTTTTTAGCTTCCTCTTAGCTTGTCAACTAAATCTTTTCTCTTGATTAGTTCTATGGTAACCAAATTCTTTGCTTTCTTTCCCTCTCTATTTCAGTTCTGCAAGTGTTCTTGAAATCAGTAGGTGTTCATATTCTTCACTTCTTGTTTAAAATTGTTCTCCCCTATCCCCCTTTTCTCTAAAATCTGGATGTTTCTACTACTCATGGCCTTTGATTGGGATCCTTTCCTCTTGGTGTGGTAATCGTTGGGTTTTAGGTATTCCCGAGGAGTGGAGAAGTGCAGAAGTTACTCAAGTTGTCAAAACCTATTTTCCATTTAAGGTAAAGACATTACCTTACCTTTTGAATAGGTCAAATATCTCTATATATTTCTGTAAGACCAATATTCATGGATTTAAGCCACAGTTGTGATCGGTCCCATCTGTTAAAATCTTTTGTTATCGCAGTTTATCGGCAAGAAAAGTGTGATCGGTATTAGCTCACAAGCTAAAAGGAACATGTGGTAGTTTGTTCAATCAATGTAAGGTAGTAAGTGCCTTTTTGGGAATAGATGTGACAAGAGGGTGTTTTACCCTAACATATTAAGGACTAACATTGGATCTCAATGATTTTAGGTTGGGTGCTCGTAGATCTTGGAGCGACTCTATAAAAAGGTGTGTAACCACACTATCTCCGCTAAGAATCGACAAAAGCTAAAAAGCCAAAACTTGAGATTTGAGCCTTACGAGCGTGCGATCACTTGTGTAGAAAAACTGAGCCCACAATCGAGGGCGATAGTGAATAGGCCATTACGAGTGTTCTTGTGCACTTGGGCCGTTATGGACCTCATTTGGCCGAAATGGGTCGTGTAGGCCCAATAGGCTCGTGAGCCCCACACGAAAAAATTTACGAAAAGTGGCAGAAAATGGATTGGGCTATTTAGATCACATAGTCGTGTTGAATTTGGGCCAAATGGGCCACACGAGCGTATGGGCCTATTTGGGCCAAAATTGGGCTTTGAGCTCATTTACACTGTTTTGACCAAATAGATTATCTGTGTCGCTCGAGGCGACTGTAGGCCTTTAGAAAGGTCGTTAACTGTGCCGAGACCTCTAGGGAGTAAAATGACTGAAATACCCCTAGGGAGTAAAATGACTGAAATACCCCTAGTGAGTAAAATGACTGAAATACCCCTAATTAGTAAAATGACTGAAATACCCCTAATGAGTAAAATGACTGAAATACCCCTAATGAGAAAGATGACTGAAATACCCCTAGTGAGTAAAATGACTAAAATACCCCTAATGAGTAAAATGACTGAAATACCCCTAATGAAAAAAATGGTTGAAATACCCCTAGTGAGTAAAATGACTAAAATACCCCTAGTGAGTAAAATGACCAAAATACCCCTAAAGGGCAAAATGACTATTTTACCCCTAGAGATAGATTGACAGATGAAAATATGTATTGTATGACTGTATACTGAGTAGGACATGTTGCATACACGAAATATTGATGACATTGCATACTGCATGGGGTTGGGATTCTATTATGGAGGAAGTACTGTTACTAGTGGCTCTCTACACATACTGATACTGGTGGCTCTGCCACAATTACTGTTACTGGTGGCTTTGTGTCATATACTGTATAGTTAGCTCTGCTACGTTATTATTACTGGCAGTTATGTTGCAATATTGGTGTGAGGGTTGGGTAGGTTGACTTTGTCCCCACATGGTGTGTTAGGTTGGTACGGGTGGTGAGCTAGCTGGATTGGGGTGGGTTTGCATACTTGCACCATACTGATACTGTATCGGGCTTAGGCCTACACTATTACTATATTGGGCTAAGGCCTACATTGCATTGTTCTTGAATAGGCTCAGCCTGCATCACATCGCATGTATTACTGATTGAGTGATAGGGGATTACACATGGAGTTCTCGTAATTCACCCTTTCTTTTAACTGTGCAGGTAATCCCTATACTTAGTGGATTTGGAGCAGCGAGGGACTCGGAGGGGGCCACACAATCGAGGATGTTTGTTTAAACGTAGTTAATTAAATATTTTATTTTGGGTTTATATTTTTGTAATAAGGCCTCTGGTAATTTTTAATTTCTTTTCATTGGGTTTTTAGTTCCTTATTTTGAATTTCCAAATGGATACAAATAAGTTTTCACAACTAATAACTGTTTTACAAGGAAAACACATATATATATATATTTTACTTCAAGGAAATAGTGAATGGAGTAGCTTCCACGATTTTAAACCTACAGGAACAAACAAGGTAACCGTTTTACTAATTGGTGGTTTTTATAACTTACCAATTGTTTCCTAAGAAATAAGAACTAACTGGGTTGTTTTTACTCGAACGATTTCTCCCATCAGACTTTGATTTCGAAATGTAACACCCCAAACCCGGTCAATACACCACGCACCGAACTGTATGCTACAGGAAAAAGGTTTTGGGTGGTTTAGGTTTGAGTTTGAAAGTTGAGGAAAACACTTCGCTAAAATTTTGTATTTGAAGAGAAATTGAGTAGGTTTTGAATTAAATATTTATGTTGTATTTGAAAACCCGTAGAGCTTTGAAAATTTATCTAAGTGTAGGTAAAACTAATTTATGTCTGATTGATTTTTAAGTTGTTTCACATTATTACTAAAGTACTTTGTCTTAGTAGAAAATCCTATTTAGGCTAGAAAATCATTTGAGTTCATTTTGTTCTAAGTTATAGTTTGATACCCGATGGTATAGCTTAAAACATCGCTTTTGAAGTTTTGAAAACGTTGTCCTTCCAAGTTTTAGCATATTTTAACTCAAGTAGTTTGTTAAAGCATATTAAAAATCTAACTTAATCGTAAACAAAACATAATTTAAAAGGCCATTTACAACCCAAATAAAACCAAATAGTAATAATAAAACTTAAGTACCAAATTTCTTAAAAGTCTGAGCAAAACTTTATTCCAGTATGGCATGAGCACCTCGAGTCCCTCCCGGCTCCATGTCCGCGTCTAAGCGTCACCTGAAAAGTCAAAGGAGAGGGTGAGTCGAGTGACTCAGTGTGTAAATCCCGCTCCCGAAGAACAACATGCTAACACACATCATACAAAGCAACATAATTAATGCAACCCGATCCTAACCATCCATATCACCTTTTCTACCCCGTGTGGTACCAAACCACTGGTGGTGCCAAACCACTGGTGACATATCGTCACGATGTGTTACCAAAACACTGGTGTCCCAAAGACACAATTGTGCTACCAAAGCACCGGTGACCGAAGTCACAAATCCAATGATGGGGCCAACCCATCGCGTGATACCAAATCACTAGCAGACGATCCCATATCTCATGTGGGGCCAACCCACGGTGGTTAAACCACAGGACAAGTCGCAATGAGGTGCCAAACCTCCGTGTCCCAAAGACACGCTTGTGCTACTAAAGCACCGTGACCGTAGTCACAAATGCTGATGGGGCCAACCCATCGTGTGATACCAAATCACCGCGCCAATCCCATATCTCACAAGTGGGGCCAACCCACGGTGGTTAAACCATTGTGGACGAGACGCCGAGGTACCAAACCTCCGAGGTGCTAAACCTCCGTGACCCAAAGTCACAAAGTGTGTTACTAAAACACCGGTGCTCACAAGACAAAATATCACCGCCCCTCCACTCAGATCACCCATCAACATACCACACTCATGTAATCATGCATATCATATAATCATGCATATCATGCTAATATGTCTAATCTCATAACCCATGTCACATATATCCACAACCATGGTATCATATAGATCATCAAGAAACTCATAATAATAATACCGACTTACCCGAGTCCGATTCATACCCATTAGGTATCATATCAATAAATCCACCGTTTCATTAATCATCACACAAAGTTATCAATTATATTACTAAATGTATGTGTTAGTTTACACACCTGAATTAGCGAAGGTATTAATCCCTAAAATCGATTTACGTCCCTCGATCACTTCTACAACTCGAATCCTACAATCGGCCAACAAATGGATTACCCATCATACCATTCGGCCACAAGTATCAAACCAAAGAGAGTTTATCACATAGTCCTTACCTTGCAAACGTTTGGCTTCCTACCAAACTCGAACCACAAAGGTTTCTCCTTTACAACCGGCCTCCACCTAAAAAGAAAATCCATTAATCCCCTGAGATTTGGTTTAACGAAGCTAAAGGAACGGACTAACAAAGTACTCATCTTACCACCACTTAGCAATCGGCTAAAAGAGTTGGAGGCTCCTCTTGATTATTCCCAAAGTCCAAAGATCCTATACGAAAAGATTTAAACAAGAAGTTAACCCTTTTCAACCAATATCGATATCAGCCCTAACATACCAAGAATTGGTAAAATATCAGAGAAAGAGAAATGGCCATTCGGCCAACACCTACCTACTACCAAATGATTGGAAACCACACACCCAACACCACCAAATATTCGGCCAACACCAAGGGAGGTTCGGCTAACACCCTTAATCCCGAAAAGAAGAGTTTAAAAAGAAAACCAAGGAAGAAAGAGTGCTCTCGGTTTGAATGAATGAAGTAGAGGGAAGTGTTCGAGAAAATGAAGTTTCGGCCTACACCAAAATGAACAAAAGCAAAGGGAAAGTAGGTGAGAAAGAGCTTTCGGCTACAAATGACCAAGATCGGCAAGGGCTTGCTTGTGGTAGCTTTCGGTTTAGATGAAAAGATGGAGGATATAGGTTTTAGTGAAAGGTGTTACTACAAAAAGGAAAAGAAGAAGGCTAGTTTTGTTTAGAGGTATGGTATGGAGCAGATGAGAAAATCAGACAAGGGTTGTAAAATAAAAGAAAGAAATTGAGAAGGAAGATCACTAGTTTTGGCCTTGCACCACAAAAAGAAGAAAGAAGAACAAGGTGGGATTTCGGCAATAAGGGTGCTTGAGGTTTCAGTTGCCACAAAAGGTAAAAGAAGAAATCGCAGAAGAAAAGTGCACGATTGGCTTGAAGTTGCTTTGTGCTTCGGTTTCAAGGAGCAAGAATGGAAGGTTTTCTCTCTATTTTCGGCTAAAGCTATTTGCAAATGAAGTTTACTAGCTTTTGATTAAACAAGGAAAATTAACTTCCCCAAAACAAAATTGACCGAACCTACCCAATTGCCTTAGTGAAAAAAATTTAAGACTCTCCCACAAGCTTACCAACCGCCACACACTCCCTCTCCCCAAACTCTCACCAAATCCGCCAACTCCCCATTTACTCACACACCACTAATTCAAATGGCAAAGACCAAGTCTCCTCCTACTTTCACTCTCCATCCACCGCTTGAATATATTGACCAAGTCCATGGTAGAGTTCTGTTGCCCACAACCTCTTCCTCCATGCCGTCCAAAATGGGAGCCAAAAGGGTGGGATTCTCACGACTCGAACTCAAGACCTCCCTTGTAGATGACGCCACACCCATGCTCCAAGTGGCGATGCTTGCCACTTTGCTAGCTCCTCTTTGTGCTATAATTTCACTTAATTTAATTAAAACCCCATCTCCTTCACTCCTATCCCTCAAGCCCAAAACAAAATTTTCCACCTACTCAGCCCACTCCCACCTTCTTCACTAAGCCCAAAACACCCAAACAACATCATAGCAAACAATAAACATGCAACAATTGCGAAATAAATTAACCCTTAACCCGGATATTACAGCTTCTACCCCTTAAAAGAATTTCGACCTCGAAATTACTCGGTCAAGAGTTGCGGGTATTGTTGTCTCATCATATCCTCGGGTTCCACGCCGCTTCTTCCACGCCATGATTCCGCCAAAGAACCTTAACAGAGGCACGGACTTCCTGCAAAGACCTTCACATCCCGATCTAAAATCAGACAGAGCTCTTCCTCCATGGACATATCCGGATTTACCTCGATCTCCTCATGTTACCACATGTGATGGATCGAACGATATCGCCAAGCATCAAACGTGGAACACGCCATGAATCGACTTAGTTCACCGGCAACTCGAAATGATATGCAATCGTCCCACTCGCCTTAGTACCTTGTACGGCCTAATAAACCTCGGACTTAGCTTGCCTTTCCTTCCGAACCTTAATACTTTCTTCCACGGTGAGACCTTCAGAAAACCCGATCTCCCACAAAGAACTCAATATCTCCGCTTAAGATCGGCATAGGACTTCGCCGGCTCAAGCTTCCTTCAATCGAGCTCAATCAACTTAACTTTGCCTTCGGTCTCAGCAACCAACTCTGGTCCCAATAACTGACGTTCACTTAACTCCGTCCAACAAGTAGGTGAGCGACACTTCCTACCGTACAACGCCTCATAAGGTGCCATCTTAATGCTCGCTTGGTAGTCATTGTTGTAAGCGAACTCACCAACGGTAGATACTCCTCCCAACTACCCTCAAGTCCAATACACAACCTCAAGCATATCCTCCAAAATCAGATAACCCTTTCGATTGCCCGTCATCTGCGGATGAAATGTTGTGCTAAAATCTAACTGTACCCAGAGCCCGATGTAACGCCTTCCGAACCTTGACGTGAATCTTGATCCCTATCCGAGATGATCGAGACCGCACCCCGCAGCCTCACAATCTCCGATACATACTGACTTTGCCAACCTCTCGAGTGAGTAATCCACCTCACCGAATAAAGTGAGTGATTTAGTCACCGATCCACAATTACCAGATCAATCCTTCTTGCTCGGTGTAAGCGGTAATCCACCGATTTAAATCCATAGTTATTCTTTCCCACTTCCACGTGGAATCTTCACCGGTCAAGCAACCAGACGCAAGAATCGATGCTCGGCCTTGACTCACCGACAAGTCGACACTTACCCACAAACTTCGGCCACCTCCTTTTTCGCATCTACCACCGTAATCGGCTCGAGGTCCTTATACATTTTGCTACCTCCGGGATGCATAGCGTAGGGTCGCTATGAGCATCTCAAGAATCTTTTGCCTCAATTCAAGATCTCTCAGCATACAAGCCTTCCCCGAAACACGTAACCCCATCATCGGACAAGCTATACCCTTCAACCCATCACTGCAGACTGAGTCTTCAAGCGCCAAAACCTCGCCTAACAACCGCTTTCTCCGATCCGCTCAACCCAAGTAGGCTTAACTCAGCTTCGCTGAATACTCCGTCGTCGTACAAACTCAAGTGGGCAAACAACGCTCTTAAACCGAAACAACCTTACGGCTCAACGCCTCGCCACGACGTTAGCCTTGCCCGGATGATACTCAATTGAGCAATCGTAGTCTTTCAACAACTCAATCCATCATACCGTCTCGATTCAGTCTTTCCGAGTCAAGGTACTTCAGACTCTTATGGTCCGTGTAGACTATCGATCTTTCTCCATACAAGTAATGCCTCCATATCTTTAAGGCAAATACCACATTGCTAACTCCAGATCGTGCGTAGGATAATTTACCTCATGTGGCCTCACCACCGGATGCGTAAGCCACCACCTTCCCTTCCGTGATCAAGACACAACCTAAGCTCAGATGTGATGCATCGCAAATACATCAGAATTCCTTACTACCTCAAAGTTGAATCGAACCGAGCTTGGTCAAAATCTTCTTTAACTTATCGAAGCTCTCCGCCGCTTCTCACCCAAATAAATGGAACTCCTTTCTCAACAATTTGGTCATTGGTGCCGAATTAACGAGAAACCTCTACAAATCTTCTAGTATCCTCGCCAACCCTAAAACTCGAATCTCCGCCATCGACTTAGGCGGCTTCCAATCCAAGACCGCTTCTATCTTACGGGTCCACTCTAATCCCTCACCGATACTACATGACCCAAAACGCCACCTCCCTAAGCCGTAACTCGTGATTTATCGAACTTCGACAGAAATAAGCTTTCTCCCTTAGAATCTGCAATACCACCCGTAAATGAGCATCATGCTCTTCCCAGATCCTTGAGTATACCAAGATGTCGTCGATAAAACCACCATGAACTGATCTAGATATGTTGGAACACCCTATTCATCGATCCATGAAAGTGCCGGTCGTTAGTCAACCCGAACAGCATAACCAAGAACTCAAAGTGCCCATACCGAGTAATGTAAATGCCGCCTTACAGATATCCGCCTCTTTTACCTTCAACCGATGATACCCGACCTTAGATCGATCTTCGAAAACCGACGCACCTTCGGTGATCAAACAAGTCATCTATCCGAGGCGGTGGATACTTGTTTTGATCGTCGCTTATTCGATTGGCGGTAGTCTATGCACATCCGCATAGTACCGCTTTTCTTCTTTACAAAGAGTATCGGCGCTCCCCATGGCGTAAATACTTGGCCCGATAAAACCTCGGTCCAATAACTCCCGGATTTGAGCCTTAAGCTCCACTAATTCTTTAGGTGCCATCCTGACGGAACAATGGATATCGCGCAGCGATTCGAATGAGATCAATCCGAACTCTACCTCCGATCTGGTGGCAAACCGGAAGCTCCTCAGAAACACATCCACAAATTCCCTAATCGTCCAACGGTCTCCACGAAGACTCCTTAGCCTCCAAGGCATACACATGCACCATATATGCTTCGCAATTCTTTTCGACCATTTTCTGGCTTTGAAAGAGATACCACATTGGATGAGATAGTTTCTCCTATTACCGATCGAACTACTTCATCACCTCACCGTGTTTCGAACCATGCGCTTAGCACAAGATCCAACTTCACCGGTGCTTACTCACCAGTCCATCCCAAAATCGATCGAACTCCCCAAAGCAGCTCCATCGATCACCTCGAAGATACCCTTGAGTTCTAGAGGTACATCTCTATACAGTTTATCTACCACTACAGAGTGACCTAGAGGCTTATTACGGTCATCCGCCTAGAAGATACCTCGAGTCTAAATCCATTGTCTCAACTATACTATCGGCAACATAAGAGTCGTAGAACCCACATCAATTAAAGCAAGATAAGGAGAACCAAAATCAAAACGTCTGGTGATGACGTCCGTGCAAGTCAGCCTCCTCTCGGCGCCGCAAAGATATACCAATCCAGTGTCGGCCTCAGAACTACTGCACCGCCTTCGGTGCTCCACGGCCCCACCAGGCAAGTACCTCCTCTCGCCATTACCTCGGCCCCTCTGCGGCGGTCCATTATTTCAGATCGACACGTACCGATTCTGGATCAATTCTAGCTAACTTGCAGACGGTCCCTCACTCGGTGGTCCAATGAGCCACACTCAAAACAACCTCTACCATCACCCAACATCCTCCCCGGTGAGCCTTTCCACAACGGTTACAATGCAACGGTCCTCGCCTAGCAAAGAATAAACCTACCCGATCGATTCGCCCACTCGGTCTAGCCTCTTCACTGATTACCCAATGACCGGAAGATCCAAAACTCCTTTGTGACGGTTTCTATCCATACTCGCCTCACGACTCTTTAATGCCCTCGGCAACCTTCGCTTTTCAACTAGAACTACAAATTCACGCCTGTTTGGGCGCAATTATCGACCTCGGCTCGTCTCGCAGCCATCCTCAAACGAACGCACCTCTCATGCTCAAGAGCCACCATACCTGGCATACCGACTCGACCTCGTAAACTCGGCCTCAGACCACACGATTTGCTCCCTAGACTAACCTCGTAAATGCTTTCCTCGCTCATTTATGTAATTAGCTCTGACGCATTTCTTCCGATAAGCATCCAAAATAGTCCCAAGTCGATCTTCCATTGCAGTCTGTGCCACGGACCGTGAGCCACCATCGTATAACTCATCTCGTAGAAGTGATACGATCCCTTTAATTTTTCCTCACCGTTAGGTCCAGATCGTCCATGATCCGTTTGCACGCTTCTAGCCAAGATTTTCGGCGAAGGTTAGGAGCAACACCAGAGACACCCGAAAGAATTCAAATTTCATTTGTTCAAGTCGCCAGCACGATTTCCTAGCTCCTACGCCTCCACCCGCTCCACTACCTCTCTAAAACCCGCAGATCGCTCAGGATATCTGCGTCGTCGCCGGTCTGTTCTCGAACTCACCACCTCCGGTGGTGGCGAATCCCAGATCTCATTCTCGAACCCGCCCGAACCTACGGGCTCGAAGCAGACCATCCACTGCGACCACGCCCACGACCACGCCCACCCTGTACTCATGACTAAATCTCATCTCAATTAAAGAATCTTATGTATCATCATTATTCCAATGTGTTTAAAGCAAAGTTTTATGAATTTTAAAGAAGCTTTGTTTTCGCGAGTCCACAGAGTCCTATTAGTTTCAGTCTCTAGAGTAGTCCTACTAGTCGGCCAACCATATCAAGCAATACACAAATAGTACGGGGTACTTACCTGGGCGGACTGGTGCCGGAGACTCGGTGTCATGCCTTTCATACTTTAAAACAGAATACTTGAAAATTATAGTTTTAAAACATTTTGGGCCTCGGGCCCACAGCCGAGCTTTTGAACTTGGCTTTGATACCACAAATGTAACACCCCAAACCGGTCAATACACCACGCATCAATCGGTATGCTACAGGGAAAAGGTTTTGGGTGGTTTAGGTTTGAGTTTGAAAGTTGAGGAAAACACTTCGCTAAAATTTTGTATTTGAAGAGAAATTCGAGTAGGTTTTGAGTTAAATATTTATGTTGTATTTGAAAACCCAGAGAGCTTTGAAAATTTATCGGAAGTGTAGGTAAAACTAATTTATGTCGGATTGATTTTTAAGTTGTTTCACATTATTACTAAAGTACTTTGTCTTAGTAGAAAAATCCTATTTAGGCTAGAAAAATCATTTGTGTTCATTTTGTTCTAAGTTATAGTTTGATACCCGATGGTATAGCTTAAAACATCGTTTTTGAAGTTTTGAAAACGTTGTCCTTCCAAGTTTTAGCATATTTTAACTCAAGTAGTTTGTTAAAGCATATTAAAAATCTAACTTAATCGTAAACAAAACATAATTTAAAAGGCCATTTACAAGCCAAATAAAACCAAATAGTAATAATAAAACTTAAGTACCAAATTTCTTAAAAGTCCGAGTAAAACTTTATTCCAAGATGGCATGAGCACCTCGAGTCCCTCCCGGCTCCATGTCCGTCTAAGCGTCACCGAAAAGTCAAAGGAGAGGGTGAGTCGAGTGACTCAAAGTGTAAATCCGCTCCTCAAGAACAACATGCTAACACACATCATACAAAGCAACATAATTAATGCAACCCGATCCTAACCATCCATATCACCTTTTCTACCCCTGTGGTACCAAACCACTGGTGGTGCTAAACCACCGTGACATATCGTCACGATGTGTTACCAAAACACCGTGTCCCAAAGACACAATTGTGCTAATAAAGCACCGTGACCAAGTCACAAATCCAATGATGGGCCAACCCATCGCGTGATACCAAATCACCAGCGACGATCCCATATCTCATGTGGGGCCAACCCACTGTGGTTAAACCACAGGACAAGTCGCAATGAGGTGCCAAACCTCCGTGTCCCAAAGACACAGTTGTGCTACTAAAGCACCGGTGACCGTAGTCACAAATGCTGTTGATGGGGCCAACCCATCGTGTGATACCAAATCACCGGCGCCAATCCCATATCTCACAAGTGGGGCCAACCCACGGTGGTTAAACCACGTGGACGAGACGCCGAGGTACCAAACCTCTGGAGGTGCTAAACCTCCGTGACCCAAAGTCACAAAGTGTGTTACCAAAACACCGTGCTCACAAGACAAAATATCACCGCTCCCTCCACTCAGATCACCCATCAACATACCACACTCATGTAATCATGCATATCATATAATCATGCATATCATGCTAATATGTCAAATCTCATACCCCATGTCACATATATCCACAACCATGGTATCATATAGATCATCAAGAAACTCATAATAATAATAATCGACTTACCCGAGTCCGATTCATACCCATTAGGTATCATATCAATAAATCCATTGTTTCATTAATCATCACACAAGTTATCAATTATATTACTAAGCGAAGTGTGTTAGTTTACACACCAATTAGCGAAGGTATTAATCCCTAAAATCGATTTACGCCCCTCGATCACTTCTACAACTCGAATCCTACAATCGGCCAACAAATGGATTACCCATCATACCATTCGGCCCCAAGTATCAAACCAAAGAGAGTTTATCACATAGTCCTTACCTTGCAAACGTTTGGCTTCCTACCAAACTCGGACCACACAGGTTTCTCCTTTACAACCGGCCTCCACCTAAAAAGAAAATCCATTAATCCCCTGAGATTTGGTTTAACGAAGCTAAAGGAATGGACTAACAAAGTACTCATCTTACCACCACTTAGCAATCGGCTAAAAGAGTTGGAGGCTCCTCTTGATTATTCCCAAAGTCCAAAGATCCTATACGAAAAGATTTAAACAAGAAGTTAACCCTTTTCAACCAATATCGATATCAGCCCTAACATACCAAGAATTGGTAAAATATCAGAGAAAGAGAAATGGCCATTCGGCCAACACCTACCTACTACCAAATGATTGGAAACCACACACCCAACACCACCAAATATTCGGCCAACACCAAGGGAGGTTCGGCTAACACCCTTAATCCCTAAAAGAAGAGTTTAAAAAGAAAACCAAGGAAGAAAGAGTGCTCTCGGTTTGAATGAATGAAGTAGAGGAAGTGTTCGAGAAAATGAAGTTTCTACCTACACCAAAATGAACAAAAGCAAAGGGAAAGTAGGTGAGAAAGAGCTTTTGCTACAAATGACCAAGATCGGCAAGGGCTTGCTTGTGGTAGCTTTCGGTTTAGATGAAAAGATGGAGGATATAGGTTTTTAGTGAAAGGTGTTACTCCAAAAGGAAAGAAGAAGGCTAGTTTGATTTAGAGGTATGGTATGGAACAGATGAGAAAATCGGCACAAGGGTTGTAAAATAAAAGAAAGAAATTGAGAAGGAAGATCACTAGTTTGACCTTGCACCACAAAAAAGAAGAAAGAAGAACAAGGTGGGATTTTTGCAATAAGGGTGCTTGAGGTTTGGTTGCCACAAAAGGTAAAAAGAAGAAATCGCAGAAGAAAAGTGCACGATTGGCTTGAAGTTGCTTTGTGCTTCGGTTTCAAGGAGCAAGAATGGAAGGTTTTCTCTCTATTTTCGGCTAAAGCTATTTGCAAATGAAGTTTACTAGCTTTTGATTAAACAAGGAAAAATTAACTTCCCCCAAAACAAAATTGACCGAACCTACCCAATTGCCTTAGTGAAAAAAAAAATTTGGCACTCTCCCACAAGCTTACCAACCGGCCACACACTCCCTCTCCCCCCAAACTCTCACCAAATCCGGCCAACTCCCCCCATTTACTCACACACCACTAATTCAAATGGCAAAGACCAAGTCTCCCTCCTACTTTCACTCTCCATCCACCGTTTGAATATATTGACCAAGTCCATGGTAGAGTTCAAGTTGCCCACAACCTCTTCCTCCATGCCGTCCAAAATGGGAGCCAAAAGGGGTGGGATTCTCACGACTCGAACTCAAGACCTCCCCCTTGTAGATGACGCCACACCCATGCTCCAAGTGGCGCATGCTTGCCACTTTGCTAGCTCCTCTTTTGTGCTATAATTTCACTTAATTTAACTAAAAACCCCATCTCCTTCAGCTCCTATCCCCTCAAGCCCAAAACAAAAATTTTCCACCTACTCAGGCCCACTCCCAGCCTTCAGCTAAGCCCCGAAAACACCCAAACAACATCATAGCAAACAATAAACATGCAACAATTGCCAGAAATAAATTAACCCCTTAACCCGGGATATTACACGAAAAACACTTCATGGTGACACACCAAATACAAACGTCTGGCTGGATTTGGGGTGTTACAATTTGCTATCAGATTTTGGCCTTTTTAGGTGTTATTTTTTTTATATAAACTGATTTCCAGCAAACAAGCTCAAAACAATTTTTTTTGCCTAGACAATTTTAGGGAAAAAATATTTTTCAGTGGGTAAACGGTTTTTAAATGATCTAAAATTTTACTTACTATTTCTTGGAACTATTCTAGAGTATAAAAAAATACTTCCCACAAAAAAGTGATTAAAAAGTTACAGAAAAATACGAAAAAAAGGAAAAAAGAAAAAATATTTTATGGGTTAAATTTTGCACTGAAACTGTCCAGATTAGATTACATTATTTGAGGAGGCTCCAGTTTAAATTTTGTATTTTTTTTAAATCGGGAACACCTCCAACGAAGTTTGTCAAATTGCTAAGCAATTATTTGAGTTTTTTAGGTTTCAACAATTTTCATTGACTTTGAGCCTTAGATTTTCCTTTTTTTTTTATTTTTATTGTTTCTCTATGCATTCTAACACTTTATTGTTTCTTGTGTTAGTAGGTTAAAGCACATTGCACATTCCTTCCTTCGTGAGACAAAATTCTTTGAGGTCTAGCCAATTTTGGAATCATAGTGCTATTAGGTTTCTTTGTTAGTTTGATTCTAATACATTCTGATTGATTGATATAGACATTTTTTAAAAGACTCACAAGATTAAATTCTTACCGTATTGAGAATTTGATTTTTATTTCTGAGTGCATAACAGTGAGGGTTACTTAAATTTTCTTTTCTTGAGTTTTGTGTTCTTTTCAGGCTTTCATAATGATTCACAATACCATGATTTGGAAGTTGGAAAGGGATCGAGAGGTTTGAAATGCTTGAGATCAGTAACATGACACTATTCTGGACACGATTATCAAAATTTTAGAATGTCTAAGTACTAAAATAGAGCATTAGAATCGTAATTGGTGAGATAAGATTGATCAACCTCATCTTCGTGCAAATAATGCTCGACGTGTCTCTTGTGAAAATGATGAGACTTTGGTTAATAATGATCGTGGGCAATATTTTGTAGCTAAACAAAAGTTCAACATTCAACCATTCTCAAGGAAGTACGATCCCAAAGCATATTGTGAGTGGGGATAAAACATTGAACTTATGTTTCATTAATATAAAAGCTAGGAAGAGGAAAAAGTCCAATTGGTGACCCTTGTAATTTTAGATTATGAGTTGAGTTGGTGGATTCAACTTGGAATTGATCATCAAAAAAAACTATCAAAAGGGTTAAACATGGGACGAGTTGAAGTAAGTGAAGCGAAAGTGTTACATTCATTCTCATTACTATAGAGAAATCAAAACGAGACTTCAACACCTTGTTAAAGGTAATTGGTCTATTGATAAGTACTTTAAGGAGAAAGAGATGCTTATGTAAAGAGAAAATATATGAGATGATGAAGAGACTACCATGATGGGATTTGTGGATGGCTTGAACATTTCAATGGCCAATGTTCTTAATATTCAAGCTTTTTCTTGCCAAGATCTTTTTCTTAGAGAGGAAATTAGAGCCATTGAAAGGAGTTGTGGATTCTTAAAGTTTCCAAGGCTTCTTAGGATGTCATCTTATTTTTCTATCCTTAATTTATCGTTTCATGCTTATTTAAGTTAGTTCTTGTTATTTTGGCTTGCTGATTTTATTGATTTTCATTCTAGCTTAAAGTTGCTTTGAGAAAAATGTCCTCCTATCTTATTCCACCAAGAAACACATCAAAATTAATATTTTTAATCTTTTCTTGTAGTTTCAAAAATTCTTACACAAAATAGTTTGCTTTTGTCTTTAAAATCACGTCTAACAAATCTATTTTTGTTTTGTAATTCTAGATATGGTTGGGGCATTTTCTTAAGGTCAAAGTACGATTTCTTTCCATCTAAAAACCCTAATTTGTTTTGTTTTGGACTCTCTACCATTTGATTCATCTTTTCCCTAATTTTTTTTTTTTGTTTTGGACTCTCTACCATTCGATTCATCTTTCTTTAATTTTAATTTCATTTTATTCTCCTTTGTGACAACTAATATGTTTTCATTGTTTCTCATTTCAGTTTACATTGTTTAGAGATCTAGGATATATCCGTGGCTTTAAAAAACTTTACGATCTACTTTCACATTCATCCATCTCATTCCTTATCAGATAGCCATCAAACTTTGTAACAATTCATTCCAAAATTCGGCTAAGACAATTTAGCACAAGACTTAGACACTTGACTCTTGACTCTCACGCATAAACAATATAAACATAAGGCAACACTTACACACACTCACACACATATAACATACCTTTAGACAAATGACTCAAACATACTAACACACGCATGAAAACTATCTTAGCATCTTAGATATAAAGACGTATGAACACATACATAATAAAATCAATGGGTAAAACAAAATTAATAATAATATGTCACATGACATATCAAATCAAACAAAACACTCATTTGATGAATTCCATTTTAACTTTAGGCCCCTCATGCTTAGGCCAATTTTGATTTATTTTATTCGAACAACATGATATGATCAGAATCACATCATACCCTCCCTCTTGTAACATTTGGGATTTAGGGGTTGTGCATTTATCTTGTTTTTGTGTGTCTGGTGTATTGGGTGTGCCGTTCGAGTGTGTTGGGGGTCTCAGGGAAGGCCCGAGGTTAAGTCGAAACCTTGACCAAAATTTTAATTTTGGGCACTTAGAAGGGGAGCTGGTTGGAAGCAGGACTTAAGGTTTACTATGGGTGTTTGTTGACACAAGAATTTAATTGGAAAGGTGGCAGGGAGGCACCACTTAGGGAGCAGGAAAGTGACGCCTCAAGGGAGCAGGTTCGAGTCACGTTGCTAACAATGTGTTTTTTTTTATTTATTTTGTTTTGCTCTTGCATCAAAGGCTTGGGTGGTGGAATCAGTTAGGAGCCTTGAAGAGTGGTAGTGGAATTGGTCAAATAGTTTTGAATGGGAGGCCAAGAGAGAAATATGGGTTTGAATAGTTCAAAATTTTCAAATGGATGAATGGGAGCGAGTGTAGGAGGTAACTTAGAAATGGTGGCTTGTTGGGAGTTGGTTGGCCGAATTTTGAAGGTTGGGGGGGAGAGTTTCGGTCTTGGGGCTAGGATGGTGGTGAGTCAAAATCTTAAGGATTATAGGTTTAGGTCCCTCTTTTAGCAAGTGTTCAATCGGCTTGGTGGCGTTTAGTGTTGTCGATTTCTCTTTAGTGTCACTTTGAGCATAAGGTTGGAAACCGAATAGGAAATACACTCTTCTCTCTTTTAACTTTTTCTTCATTTTAGTGATAGCCAAAATTGAAACCTGTTGCTCTCTACTCTATTCTTCTTTTCTCATTTCTTTCTCATTATTCATTTATCATATTTTCCACTCTCTTTTCTTCTACCGTCGAAACCCCTTGAGCTTTGCCTAATCTCTCTTTTCTCAATTGGTGATCTCATTTCTTTTGTTGTTTCACTCATTTTTGATCATTGTCGAATCCCCTATTAAACTCTTTTTCTTTTCACATCGTTTCACTGTTGGCTAATAAGGTTTTCTTCTTTCATCTCATTTGATCAACTGACTGAATCATCTCTTTCAACCATTCACTGTTGTCTACACCCTAATACCTTTGCCGTCCCTCTTGTTTCTCTTCTCTTTTTTCTTCACGTGATTGGAAATTGTTCCTGTATCGATTGTTACATGTGAGCTAAATCTAGGCCCTGGTTGTGGAGTATTCTTCTTCGATTTTAATTTTAAGGATCCGTTAGTAAGTAGTTAATCTTTCACTTTCATTTCATGTCTTCTTTCTTGCCAAGCCGAATGGCTAGGTGGCTTGGTGACGCCATCGTTTGGACTGACATTTTCTATCTTCTTATTTCTCATTTGGATCATTAATCTTTGAGCACTATATCTCTTTTTGGGATTTCAAGGTAAGAGGTTCTCTTTGGATCTTTTAGGTTCGCTTATCGTATTCATTATCTTAACCCTGTGTTGTTGTTGAACAACCATATTTCCTTATAGTATCTTTTGACAAGATCTTTTGATGGAATCCAATACCCATCAGGTGAAGGAGAGGGTTGGACCCTTGATCCCAGCCCCTAAATTCAAGAAACGCACGGTGTCTACTATTCTAGATTGGTCACCGGGTTGTGGGCCAGCTTCTGAGTAGAGTAGTAGGCAGATAGCAGTGGTTCTTGCTAGTGATAGTAGTGACATAGATAGCATAGTGCTGTTTGTAATCAGGTGTGTAAAACTTCACACTTTAATTTTATTATATGATACTAATCAATTGGGGCTGAAAAGCCAAAGCGACTAATGGATAGTTGTTATGCCTTTGTGGGTATGGTGAAATACTAGGTAAGTACCTTGTTGTCACGAATGAGTTAATAAATGTATGCCATAACAATACTATTCATTGACATAACATGATACTTTTATTTGGTTGCATACGTTATGCATAGGTTGGATATGTTGATTGAAGGGGAAGTGCTTAAGACTGTCACTAGTGGTTTGGTACCACAAGTGGGTTGGCCCTACATTCTTGATTCCGTGACTAAGTCTCAGTGGTTTGGTACCACATACATGTGATTTCATGACTTGTCCCGGTGGTTTGGTACCACAGTGGGTTGGCCCCAGTGCATGATTATTAGGGATTGTCACTAATGGTTTGGTACCACAAGTGGGTTGGCCTCACATATGATATTTTGTGACTCTGTCACCAGTGGCTAGGTGCCACATAAGGAGTGTAGCAGATGGAAGGTTGATTGTAGAAATCCCCACGGTGTGATGGGCTGGTATGGGTGGTGTGTAGAGGATGGAAAATCTAGGTTGGGCTGGGTGCATTGCATTCATAAACGAGTATGTTGTTTAAAGATGGGCAAAGGCCCAATAGGTGATTGTGGGCTTGGAGCCATTTTATGTAACTTAAGGGGGATTTATACACTGAGTCTTGGTGACTCACCCCTTTCGCTTAACCTTGCAGGTGATCAGTAAGACGTGGACTTGGAGTCGAGGTGACTCGTGGAGTCCATATCATGTTATTTTCAGTAAAACTCTATTTTTTTCTTAAAACTACTTTAATTTGAGGATTTTTGTTCTTGTAATAAGGCCTCTTAAATTACTATTTGGTTTTACATTTTGTATTTAGTTATGACATGACGTTATTTCACATTTTAAAACATGATTGTTAAAATGGAGTTTTCAAAACAGAAGTAACATAAAACAACCATTTTTCCCAAATGCTAACAAAGATAGCAAAATAATGATAAATTAAACTCGAAACTTTCTTTTTCTTAAGTTACAAACCTTGATTTTCAAAACTTCACCTGAAACAAGGAAAAAAAAACTTCAAACTTATGAGTTTTCATCAAGATTTCAAAGTCTTCTTACAACCTTATTCCCTGTGACATCCCAGATCTGGTCGTAACATTTAGACCGGGTTTGGGGTGTTATAATTTTGGTATCAGAGCCAAGTTTGTAAAATTCTGGCTGTGAAATGGGTTCAACAGTGTTTTATTAAATCAATGTGAATTAGAGGAAATGTTTTGATTGGAATATGGCATCCGAGTCTACTGGCACCCAATCCACGTAGGTAAGTGTTTTAAACTATTGTTGGTGTATGCATGAAATGACTGTAGGTATGACTGGGTAAGTTTGTTAGTTTTAAGAGACACGAGCCTTAGAGACTGAAACATTTTGGGGGTGTCTGGCGAAAACTACTCTCTAAGACTATTTCTCATAAAACTACTCGGTGTTAAACAGTGAAAGACATACAAACTCAAAAAACTTTTAATCAGATTAAGTCGCAAATGTTAGTCATGACCACTTGGGGGGTGGAAGTAATGTACATGGTCTTGGTAGGGGTAGGACTACTGTTTCAGAACCAGTAGGATCTGGTCATGGGTCAGAAAGTGAGATACCAGTGCCACCAGCAGTGGAAGCAAAATTTTAGGACCAAATAGGCAAGGATGATGCGGTGTCTCAAGCGATTTTACGGGTCTTGGAGAGAGTTCTTGGGGCATGTATGGGCATCGAGGCTTAAAAATCTTTATCGAAATGACTCCGAGCCAATGGGGCAGAGATGTTTAGGGGAGTTTCTGGTGTAGCTCCCAACGCAGCTGAATATTGGCTTGAAGTAGTTGATCGTATAATGGATAATCTTAACTTCAAGGCAGAGGAAAAGTTGAAAGGAGTCATGTCTCTTCTTCAGGACGAGGCGTATCTGTGGTGGCTCACGGTCAAGGATGGTACAATGGTTGATCGTATCACCTGGGATTTCTTTAAGGCAGCATTCCAGGGGAAATATGTCGGATCAAGTTATGTGGATGCTTAGCGTAAGGTATTTCTAAATCTGGTTCAGGGGAGTAAGTCGGTGTCTGAGTATGAGGCATAATTCCTACGTCTAAGCCGTTATGCGGGATATTGTGGCCACAGACCATGAGTGCTGTGTTCGGTTAGAGGATGGGTTGCGAGATGAGTTGCGAGTGCTGATAGCTCCACAGTGAGAGAGGGAGTTTACTGTACTTGTGGAAAAGGCTAAGATAGTCGAGGAGGTGAAGCAGTCCAAAAAGCAGAATCAGGAGAGGAATAGAAATAAAATGAATTTTGGTTCGTTAGAATTAGTTGGGCGGTTTAAAAGAGGCCTAAGGTTGAGGGACCGAATCGTGTTGGGAAACCTATTGTTGATAGTCGGCCTCCGAGGTTTGCTCGATGTGATAAATTTCATTTTGGTGAGTGTTTGGTGGTAGTAGAGGTTGTTTCAAGTGTGGGTCTATAGAGCATCGAACAAGGGACTATGCACAAGAGAGGGGCAGAGCGCAATCAACGGGTCAAGGTTATGTTCAGACAGGTAGAGGTGGCTAGCAACCACAGAGAGGTCGTGGTCCGGCCAGAGGGGGTAATGGTTTTGGTCGTAGACGTGGAGCACCAGGCAGAGGTGCTGGGAGTAGTGATGCAAGGCGACCTAGGCTGGTCTATATAGCCAGATGTCGAGAAGAGGGAGATGCACCAACGTCATAATCGGTACATTCCTTATTTATGGGTTGTCTTATACTGTATTAATTGATATAGGATCAACACATTCTTATTTCACTAGTGTAGTATTTGGAACTTTAAGCATAGACTCTAAAATTGCTTCTAGGGAGATGATCGTAATTAGCCCGTTAGGACAATCGATTGTGATAAATAGACTTTATAGGGATGTACCTTTAGAAGTTCAAGGGGTGGTTTTTCTGGTTGATTTGATGGAATTACCGTTCGGGGAGTTTGATTTGATCTTGGGCATGGACTGGTTAGCAAAGTATCGAACAAATTTGGATTGTGCTGCTAAGCGTAATAATGGTTCGGACTCCTGAGGACGAGGGGGTGGTGGTAATAGGAGAAAGGAGAAACTATTTGTCTAACATAGTGTCCGCCTTAAAGGATGAAAGAATGATGAAGAAAGGATGTAAGGCATTCATAGCTTTGGTTTGTGCTTTGGAGGTCAAGGAGTTGTCTGTGGGGGATGTTAAGACAGTGAAGGAGTTTCCTGATATTTTTCCAGAAGAGCTTCTAAGACTACCCCAGGATCGCGAGGTGAAATTCAGAATTGATCTTCTTTCAGGGGCAGCACTTTTGTCTATCGCTCCATATAGAATGGCGTCGAAGGAGTTAATGGATCTGAAAGCTCAGTTTTAAGAATTGTTGGATCGGGGGTTTATTGACCTAGTGTATCTCCGTGGGGAGCGCCGGTACTATTTGTTAAGAAGAAGGACGGATCAATGCGTGTGTGCATTAATTATCATCAGTTGAATAAGTTGACGATCAAGAACAAATACCCGTTGCTACGGATTGACAACTTGTTTGATCAATTGAAGGGGGCTTTAGTCCTCTATAAGATAGATTTAAGGTCAGGATATCATCAGCTTAAGGTTAAGGAGGTGGATATTCATAAGACGGCGTTTCGTACTCGATATGGTCATTACAAATTCTTGGTGATGCCGTTTAGGTTAACCAATGCACCAGTAGCGTTCATGGACATGATGAATCGGGTATTCCAACCCTATATGGACTGATTCATCGTAGTATTTATAGACAATATTTTGGTTTATTCAAAGTTAGTGGAGGAGCATGATTCACATCTTCGGGTGGTTTTACAAACCCTGAAGGAGAAGCAATTGTTCGCCATATTTAGTAAGTGTGAATTTTGGCTAAGCGAAGTTACTTTTCTGGACCATGTTGAGTCGGCGGAGGGGATTAGAGTTGATCCTCGAAAAGTTGAAGCTATCTTGGATTGGATGCCACCTAAGTCTGTGGCAGAGATTGAGTTTTTGGGTCTAGCTGGGTATTATAGAAGATTCGTTGAGGATTCTCATTGATTGCGGATCCTTTAACCAAGTTGTTGCAAAAAGTGGTACCTTTTGTGTGGACTAACAAATAACAGAAAAGTTTTGAGAAGCTGAAGAGGATTCTAACGGAGGCTCCAGTGTTGATTCAGTCGGAGGCTGGAAATGAATTTGTGGTTTACTGTGATGCTTCACACACAGATTTAGGGTGTGTGTTAATGCAAGACGGAAAAGGTTGTTGCGTATGCATCTCGGCAGTTAAGACTGCATGAGTTAAATTATCCTACACATGACTTGGAATTAGTGGCGGTAGTTTTTGCTTTGAAAATCTGGAGACATTATCTGTACGGGGAGAAGTCCATCATTTATACAGATCATAAGAGCTTAAAATATCTTCTCACCCAGAAGGAGTTGAATCTAAGGTAGAGGAGGTGGATTGAGTTGTTAAAAGACTACAATTGCTCGATTGAATACCATCCGGGAAAAGCTAACGTGGTGGCAGATGCACTAAGTCAGAAAGTAATCTCATATCTGAGGGCGATGTTTGCTCATCTTAGTCTCTATAAAGATGGGAGTTTGTTAGCTGAACTTCAGGTGAAATCGACATGAATAAGTCTGATTAAAAAGAAGCAGTTGTTGGATGATGTATTAAGTGCTCGACTACTTCAAGTACAAGATTGTGGGGTAGAGGACTATAGTCTGAACAGTGATAGGGTTCTGTGTTTCTGTAAGAAAGTCTGCATGCCGAGGGATGTTGAGTTAAAGCAGATGATTCTTTAGGAAGCGTATAGTAGTCCATACACTATGCATCCTAGAGGCAGTAAGATGTATCAAGATTTGCGAGAACAGTTTTAGTGGCCGGGTTTGAAGCGAGATGTAACCGAATTCATAAGTAAATGTTTGGCATGTCAACAGGTAAAAGCGGAGCATCAATTGTCTTCGGGGTTATTGCAGCCGTTAAGGATTCCACTATGGAAATGGGAGAGGATCACTATGGACTTTGTTAGTGGGCTACCTCTTACGCCTACTAAGAAAGACTCGGCATGGGTGATTGTGGATTAGTTAACGAAGTGTACTAATTTTATTCCAGTTCGTGTTGACTACTCTCTGTAAACGTTGGCTAGACTGTATATAGCAGAGATTGTGAGGCTGCATGGAGTACCAGTGTCTATCATCTCGGACAGGGATCTTAGGTTTACGTCGAGATTCTAGAAGGCATTACATCTAGCATTGGGGACAAAGTTAGATTTCAATACAGCGTTCTATCCACAAATGGACGGACAGTCAGAAAGGGTAATTTAGATTTTGGAGGATATGTTGAGAGGTTGTATCATTGATTTCAAGGGTAGTTGGGAGGAATTTCTACCGTTAACAAAATTTACGTACAACAACAGTTACCAGTCGAGTATTCAGATGGTGCCATATAAAGCGTTGTATGGTCGAAAGTGTCAAACTCCTATGTATTAGATAGAGTTGGGTGAGCGTCAGTTATTGGGTCCAAAATTGGTTTCGAAAATAGAGGACAAGGTTAAGTTGATCTAGACTAGGTTGAAGGAAGCTTCTGACAGGCAGAAATCTTATGCTGACCTGGAATGGAGGGATATAGAATTTGCAGTGGGTGACCGGGTTTTCTTAAAAGTGTCACCTTGGAAGAAGGTTCTAAGATTTGGACGGAAGGGTAACCTAAGCCCTAGGTTCATCGGGCCTCATCGTGTATTGAAGCATGTGGGACCAGTAGCCTACCCGCTCGAGCTATCTTGGGAGTTAAGTCAGATTCATGATGTGTTTCATGTTTCAATGCTGAGGCGCTATCGTTCAGATCCATCTCATACTGTGCCAATAGAAGAAATTGAAGTAAGGCCTAATCGAACTTTTGAAGAGGAACCAGTAGATTTTGGATCGTGATGTCAAGGTGTTGCGTAGAAAGACGGTTCCGTTAGTTAAGGTTTTGTGGCGTAACCACGATTCTGAGGAAGCTATATGGGAACCAGAACAGGCGAAACAACAACAACATCCTCATATCTTTTGACCAAGTAATTTCGAGGCCAAAATTTCTTTAAGGGGTAGAACTATAACATCTGGGATTTAGGGGTTGTGCATTTATCTTGTTTTTGTGTGTCTGGTGGACTGGGTGTGCTATTCGAGTGTGTTGGGGATCTCGGGGAAGGCCTGAGGTTAATTCGGAACCTTGACCAAAATTTTAATTTTGGGCACTTAGAGGGGGAGTTAGTTGGAAGCAGGACTTAAGGTTTACTATAGGTGTTTGTTGACATAAGAATTCAATTGGAAAGGTGGTAGGGAGGCGCCACTTAGGGAGCAGGTAAGTGACGCCTCAGGGGAGCAGGTTCGAGTCACGTTGCCAACAATGTGTTTTTTTATTTATTTTGTTTTGCTCTTGTGTCAAAGGCTTGGGCGGTGGAATCGATTAGGAGCCTTGAAGAGTGGTAGTGGAATTGGTAAAATAGTTTTGAATGGGAGGCCAAGAGAGAAAGGTGGGTTTGAATGGTTCAAATTTTTCGAATGGATGAATGGGAGTGAATGTAGGAGGTAATCTAGGAGTGGTGGCTTGTTGGGAGTTGGTTAGCTGAATTTTGAAGGTTGGGGGGAGAGTTTCGGTCTTAGGGCTAAGAGGGTGGTGAGTAGAAATCTTAAGGATTATAGGTTTAGGTCCCTCTTTTGGCAAGGGTTCAATCGACTTGGTGGTGTTTAATGTTGCCGATTTTTCCTTAGTGTCACTTTGGGCATAAGGTTAGAAACCGAATAGGAAATACACTCTCCTCTCTTTTAACTTTTTTTTTCATTTTAGTGATAGCCAAAATCGAAGCCTGTTGCTCTCTACTCTATTCTTCTTTTCTCATTTCTTTCTCATTATTCATTTATCATATTTTCCCCACTCTTTTCTTGTGCCGCTGGAACCTCTTGAGCTTTGCCGAATCTCTCTTTTCTCGTTTGGTGATTTCATTTCTTTTGTTGTTTCACTCATTTTTTATCATTGCCTAATCCCCTATTAAACTCTTTTTCTTTTCACATCGCTTCACTGTTGGCTAATAAGGTTTTCTTCTTTCATCTCATTTGATCACCTGATCGAATCATCTCTTTCAACCATTCACTATTGTCTACACCCTAATACCTTAGCCGTCCCTTTGATTCTCTCCTCCTTCTTCTTCACTTGATTGGAAATTGTTCCTGTACCGGTTGTTACATGTGAGCCGAATCTAAGCCCTAGTTGCAGAGTATTTTTCTTTGATTTTGATTTCAAGGATCTGTTAGTAAGTAGTTAATCTTTCCCTTTCATTTCCTATCTTCTTTCTTGCCAAGCCGAATGGTTTGGTGGCTTGGTGAGGCCATCGTTTGGACTGACATTTTTATCTTCTTGTTTCTCGTTGAGGGCGCATATTCTGGGAATTCAAGCTAACCAAATCATCTGACTTTCAAGTCGGAATGGTTAATCTTTGAGCACTATATCTCTTTTTAGGATTTCAAGGTAAGGGGTTCTCTTTGGATCTTTTAGGTTCGTTTATCTTATTCGTTATCTTAACCCTGTGTTGTTGTTGAACAACCATATTTCGTTATAGTATCTTTTGACAAGATCTTTTGATGGAATCCAATACCCATCAGGCAAAGGAGGGGGTTGGACCCTTGATCCCAACCCTAAATTCAAGAAGCGCGCGATGTCTGCTGCTCAAGATTGGCCACCGAGTTGTAGGTCAGCTTCTGAGCAGAGCAGTAGGTAGATAGCAATGGTTCCTGCTAGTGATAGTGGCGACATAGATAGCATAGTGCTGTTTGTAATCAGGTGTGTAAAACTTCACACTTTAATATTATTATATGATACTAATCAATTGGGACTGAAAAGCCAAAGCGACTAATGGATAGTCGTTATGCCTTTGTGGGTATGGTGAAATACCAGGTAAGTACTTTGTTGTTACAAATGAGTTAATAAATGTATGCCATAACTATACTGTTCATTAACATAGCATGGTACGTTCATTTGGTTGCATACGTTATACATGGGTTGGATATGTTGATTGAAGGGGAAGTGCTTAAGACTATCACTAGTGGTTTGGTACCACAAGTGGGTTGGCCCCACATTCTTGTTTTCGTGACTAAGTTTCAGTGGTTTGGAACCACCAGTGGTTTGGTACCACATACATGTGATTTCGTGACTTGTCCCAGTGGTTTGGTACCACAGTGGGTTGGCCCCACAGACATGATTATTAGGGATTGTCACTAGTGGTTTGGTACCACAAGTGGATTGGACCCACATATGACATTTTGTGACTCTGACACCAGTGGCTAGGTGCCACGTAAGGAGTGCAGTGGATGGAGGGTTGATTGTAGAAATCCCCATGGTGTGATGGGTTGGTACGGGTGGTGTGTAGAGGATGGAAAATATAGGTTGGGCTGGGTGCATTGCATTCATAAACGTGTATGTTGTTTAAAGATGGGATAGGGCCCAATAGGTTCTTGTGGGCTTGGAGCCAATTTATGTAACTTAAGGGGGATTTACACACTTAGTCTTGGTGACTCACCCCTTTCGCTTAACCTTGCAGGTGATCAGTAACACGTGGACTTGGGAGCCGAGGGGACTCATGGAGGCCATAGCATGTATTTTTAGTAAAACTCAGTTTCTTCTTTAAACTGCTTTAATTTGGGGATTTTATTTATTGTAATAAGGCCTCTTAAATTACTATTTGGTTTTACATTTTGTATTTAGTTATGACATGACATTATTTCACGTTTTAAAACATGGTTGTTAAAATGGAGTTTTCAAAACAAAAGTAACATAAAACAACCTTTTTTCCCAAATGCTAACAAAGATAGCAAAATAACGATAAATTAAACTCGAAACTTTCTTTTTCTTAAGTTACAAACCTTGATTTTCAAAACTTCACCTGGAACGAGGAAAAAAAACTTCAAACTTATGAGTTTTCATTAAGATCTCAAAGTCTTCTTACAACCTTATTCCTGTGACATACCAGATCTGGTCGTTACGTTTAGACCGGGTTTGGGGTGTTACACCTCTTGAGAATGATTTGTCCTCAAATCCGGCCATTTACCCGAGAAGAATCTTCCATGGTCATGACATTCTTTATTCACGAGCTTGAGAACATCACCTCCAAAAACTTGAGGGTCAAACATAGTTTGAAAAGAAAGAAAGTTAATTGCAAATCCTCCTTCTTTAGAAGGGCATGAATTCACATTGTCACCTACACATGAGCGAAACAACTCAAAGACATTGTGAATTATAAGTACAAAATAATTTTTCGGAACCCTTTCTAAAGATTGAACATACAAGCTAACTCCGATATCAAAGATATAAGATTGGCTTAACTTTCTAGAATGAAACAAGAGTTTCATCATTGGTGACAAAAAAGAATCATAGAGCATTTGAAAGTTATAATCATGCAAAACAAAATTCCATTTCTCGAATTTCTTGAACAATGATATAAAATCGCAATATCCAAAATAAAAAATTTGGTTTTGCATTACCATCTTGCCACAGATCAACAATTTTTATTTTCGATATTAAATCTGGAACATCGAACCATTCAAAATCATTTATTAAAGCGTGCAACATAAAAATTCAAGGCTCAAAATTCTTTAACAATAGCTTAAGACAACAAGCTTCGAGTTTAAACACAATTTTGATCACTTGTTCCAAAATGTTCCAAAATGTAACACGAGTTTGTCTCTCAAAAAACAATTCATCCATGCTAATCAAGGAACAATTAGTGATATGCATTTTCAAACAACCAAACCTCTCAAATTTCATTCGAATAGGCATGAGTTTACATGAAAATTTTGCACAAAGATTTAAAGAATTCACATATCCATCATAATCAAACAAAGAAGCATTCTATGTGAATTTTATTTATCATTCAAAACAATCAAATTTTGAATACAACTAGTTGGACCAAAGACATCAATGGACATATCATCTTGTAGTGTAATGTCACTTGAATCAACATGGAACAAATCATGAGGAAAATGTTTTAAAGCATTATTCAAAACACACTTATCAACACCATTCAGAGAATAACGACAATAAGGATCGTGGTAAAGTGATCTTTTGAGAACAACATCATTGGCATACTTATCATCAGCATTTAATGAATACAATCTCGGTTTAATCTCAAAGAGCTCCTTACCTTGCTTACCTTTCAAAACTTGTGGAATAGTTTTGTTCAACAATTTACCTTTTTTGATCAATTGAAATCATTTTTGGCCAAGAAGTAATGAAGTTGGAACTCATTCATTTGACCTTTAGACCTAAAATGAAGAAAAGTCACAAGGCAAACTCATATGTGGGTTAGTCAAAACATTCCTCACTTGTGATTGAACAATTTCTTGCTCACTTTATTTTTCAACAACATCACTCGTATCACTCACATTTTTTCATCACTATCACTTTCTTTTTCTTCACACTCTCTTTTTATTTCAACTACTCTTCTCACAACCTCTTTTTCTTTTTCGATTTCTTTTTCTTTTCTCTCATGCTATTTTTCTTTTTCAAGTTCAATTTCTTTTCTACCACGCTCTTCTTTTTCAATTTCTTTTCTTCTTCTTTCAAACTCTTTTAATTTTCTCTCATTTTCTATCACCAACAACCATTCTTTCTCTTTTTTGTCAATTTCTTTTTTTCACCACTCAGACTCCTTTATTTTAAAAATATCACTTTCTTTTATCCCCAGTTGATTCTTACATATGAATTTGGAGTTTGAAGGATCCACATCGATAATTTTCTTTTGGAACCAAAAAGTATGATTATCATGTAAGGCGTATCCATCTTTCCTTACTTGTGAATCCAAAGAAGAATACTTTGGCCCACGTGAAGTAACACTTGTAGATTTAATTCATGTACCTTTATTTTTATTGCATTAGGAAACTTCAAAATTGGGATCCATTTTATTCCAGCTTGAATTCCATAATGAATAGGAATCAAGATGTGGCTCTCTTTGAAAGGAATCAATTAATGATTGCCTCCGTGGTGATCTTCCGTCTTTATGATAGAATATTTCTTATACTCGTTCAACTTTTTATCGTGTAACTCTTCGCATCACTTTCATCAAATATTGAATTTTAAAATATGAAATTTCTTTTTGAGAAAAAAATTAGTTTCTACAAAAACAAAATGATTAGTAACAAAAAGGAAATCCTCACCATAACTGTAACACCCCTAACCCTAATTTGTCACTAGAATATGGTTAAGGATCATTACCGTAAAACCATAACATAAAAACATACATTCCCAATTATTTCATCAAACATATCAAATTATAATCATACACATGTATATCGTCCCTTAATCCAGACTTCGAGGCTCTAGAAACACTTTAGAAACAGTTTGGGACTAAATCAGAAACATTTGAAACATTGAGGAAAAAGTTAGAAAAACTTAAACTGCAGCGGTCACACGGCCGTGTGGCCAGGCTATGTAACTCACACGGCTAAGACACACGCCCGTGTAACATTCAAAATAGGGACACACTATCGTGTCCCAGCCCATGTCTGTTCTCGTGTAACTCTTTGACTTGGGTCACACGGCCAAGCCATACGCCCATGTGCCAGGCCATGTAACTCTTGAAATACAACCTTTAAAACCTACAGGGGATACATGGCTTTGTTGCATGGCCGTGTGTCACACACGGCTGAGACACACGCCTTTGTCTTAAGTAGTGTGGACAAGAAAAAGTTCAAATTCAAACCATTTCTTTCACCCATTCAAAGCATGAATTTCCAAGCCATTAGCACTTTTAACCATAGCATCAAAACATACCAAAACATGCATATTAAGACCAATTCAATAGGTCATTATCCATACAACCAATATTCCAAAAGGCATCTCAAACATAAATCATCAATTCAACCTAAACATGTGCACTTTTACCATTTATCAACTAATTTGTTTCCATGCGAAAACATATAACAATTGTTACATATCAACCATACCATATTAGATTTGTGCCATATCAAAATAACCTTACCATTTGGA
Organism: Gossypium rotundifolium; assembly: GCA_025506655.1. Lineage (NCBI taxonomy): Eukaryota > Viridiplantae > Streptophyta > Magnoliopsida > Malvales > Malvaceae > Gossypium > Gossypium rotundifolium. The sequence continues at coordinate 79,960,828 of CP106723.1, forward strand.
CCATTCATTACATGCATCATAACCACCTAAATGACACAAACCAATCATTTCCAAATGGTACAAAACAACCAACATTTATATACCATATTTACATCATACACATCTAGTTCAAAACCTTTCCAAAGTAAACCATATCTTGCCCATGTTGAGGTCAATTCATATCCTATCACCTAGGCCATTTATGTAACACCCCTAACCCGTATCCATCATCGAATTAAGGTTACGAGGCATTACCAAACAAGACACAACTTCCAAACAATTGCATATGCACACATGTCATATTCGCATAAGTAAAACAAATGGCTGATTAAAAATTAAGCATACATTATTAATCATAAAAAAAATACAACTCTCTTGCATATAATCATATTTATAGTTTAATAAACATGCCTCAAAGCCAAACATAATATGCTTTGAAATATATGCATGAATTATATACTCATCACATCATTTCAATGATATTCAAATACTTTATAATTATTAAACAAATTACTACTTAATAATATACTTGCACTTAATAGACCAAACAAATCACATCACAAAGCTTAATGTCCAAAATCATATGTGACATAAGCAATTAAACCAATTGATATGCGCATTTTTCCACATCAAATTTGAACCATTCAAGCTTAAAATATATAAACACATTGCCAATCATCTTGTCCTCAATTCGGCTAATCAAATTTATCCATTAAAAGCTAAACCCAAAACATGCACTACTTATATAACCAACATTAACCAAATTTATGTGTACATTATTCACTAACTTTAAGCCTATTTAAAAGACAACTATATATCATTTTAAAAGACCAAAAACATACATATTTTCCTATTACAAGCATGTGCATATGTGTACACCAATTGAGCTATTTTAGAAAATCCATAGAAATCATACCACTTTACAATTACTAAGCCAAATCAATATCACTTACATGTACGAATCAAACATTTATCAAGTACACCACATGCATAAATAACATGCCTATTACTAAACTAACATATAACAAACCTTAACTAACATTCATTACCTGGCTTATTGTCGAAATACATAACCATATATCACATTAACCATATATCACATTATACATATATAGATGATATTACTTCCCAGTTGACTTAAACCATGATCAAGTTCAAAGATTAACATAATATACCAAACTCATTTCACCTATATGCTTTAACTAAACTCACCTTATACCAAAACACATAACATATCCTTAACAAAACATATCAAACTTGATTCACATATATATATACACATATATACCATAATCAAATCACCAAAACCAACCATTTATATCATTTGAATAAAAGCATAAAAACCAAACTTAACAAAATAGATAAGCTATTTTCGCATGGCTCATATTTACATACCCCAAAATTAAACATATTAACTAGTCTATACATGCCATATGTTCAAATCCAAACTTAATAAAGTATTGATAATAGTCGATAGTGTGATAGACTTCTCTGATGATGCCCGAGCTCGTAACCAACTTCCAAAATCTATAAAACAAAGAGCAATCACATACAGTAAGCTTTCACAGCTTAATAAGTCATAAAAAAATGAGACATTTAATCATATACATAATTTAATCTAGCTAAACCAAAATAAACCATCATAAATTCATATACATTTCTAACTTATAATTCCATATATCAAAACATATATATTTTGCTTAAATTTTCCTTTGGCCGAATACTTATTTGAACATTAGTATATTTAACCTTTACTTTCTACAACACAAATACATTATTTGACCGAATATATATACATTCACATATACATACTCATAGTTCACATTAACATATAACATTTATATTATCAATTCAAACATTTAACTCACCACATTTTCATAACTTTGTTTGAATACATACTTGAGCCTTTTAACTTGATATTATACTCGATCTTTATTTATCACTGCCTATTGAACCATTCGAAATTAAAAAGGATACTCGGATAGTCAAACATTTCGTACAATGCCAACGTCCCAGACATGGTCTTACATGTAATCACATGTAACACCCCTATCCCGTATCCATCGCCGGACTAGGGTTAGAGATATTACTAATCATTTCTGAACATTTGATAACATTTTACAACACAAAGTCAATCATCATTGAAACATATCACAACATAAACATATAGTCCCTTAATGAGGTCTATGAGACCTTAAACATGTATTAGAAAGAGGTCGGGACCAAATCGAACACATACGAATATTTTTAGAAATTTAAAATTTTTCTAAACTGTAGAGGTCACACGCCTGTGTGGATAGGTCATGTGCCTCACATGGCCTCAGACACGCCCGTGCATCCAAGCCGTGGCAGAACAGGCCATACATACTGACTTATCCACACGGCCTGAGACACGTCGTGTGCCTCACCGTGGTCGACACTGACTTGCACCACATGGCCAGTCACACGCCCATGTGTCCAGCCTGTGGTCGAGTCTGACTTGCATCAATTCAACAACCTGAATGACACGGTCAAGCCACACGCCCGTGTGCTCAATCGTGTGGGCAATTATAGGCTAATTTCAAGGCCAAATTACCATCCACACTTTGGAATCACCTATAAGCATCAAAATAGTACCTATTCATGCCTCAATCGCAACCAAAACATACCAATACAAGCACCAATTCATCATCATTTATACCATCTATAATCATACTCAATTTCATTTCAAATAAGTTCATCCAAAATACCCAATTTCACATCTTAAATTATATAGGTCAAGCATCATAAAAACCTTACCACAATTCACATTTTAAACATCATTTCTCATCAATCATTTCAAGCATGAAATATCATTTCCATTCTCACTATTCCATACCTCATTCATCAATTTCATAACATATATATAAGAACCAACATCATCCAACTTCCAAGCCATATCACATGGCAAAGTCCAAACATTTCAAAACATGCAATGTTAACTAGCCTATACATGCCATATTCAAATATACACATCTTTCAAAAGTACCAAAATAGATAGCCGATAGTGTGATTGAGTCGATGACAATCCCCGGATCCAAGCTAGCTTTACTGACACTATAAAATTGAGGAACACATCACACAGTAAGCTTAAGAGCTTAGTAAGTTCGTAATATAATACATTTAACTCAATAATGCAATATCAATACATAAATAAACCATCACTTAGATTGATTCACAACTAAACACAATATCATTCTCAACCATATGCTCATACATTCATCCATTCAACCTTAAAAACTATCATCAACCACATAGGTTCGGAAACATACCATTGTCATCACTTAGTTAACAAACATTCTTGCTATTCAACGCTCGATACCATATTTCATTCACTGTTCATTATCTCTTCAATTAAATTGCACACTTAGTGCCCAAATCATAGTCGAAGCTTAGATAACACCGCACACTTAGTGCCTCTATATCAAAACGAACTTGATTCAGTATCGGACACACAGTGCCAATCAATATATTTGATACTTTCTCTATTTTGCACACACAATGCCATTCATTTCTGTATAAATTCTATTTCGCACACTTAGTGCCATATTTCTTCGTTCTACACATATAATATTTCTACCCGATAATCACATAGTTATTCATTTCATAGCACTTAAACATAAATTTAAGAACACGTATTATATCCGAACATACCTCGGATGTTGAAATACCAAGACTATCCAATCAATCGGGTACTTTGTCTTTGCCTCGATCTCGATCCAAATCTCTCCTTTCTTGGTCTATACATATTCAAATTTAGCTCATTCAATCACCAATTCATTCAAATTAGTCCAAACATACATATTTAGGGCATTTTACAAAATAGCCCTCACATTTTCACTTTTTGACACTTTAGTCCCTATTTCACAAATCACAAAACACATAAAATTTCACTTCACCTATGCCTATCCAAAATCTCCTTATGTCTATACAAGCCCACACATTTTATTTATTTCACATTTTAGTCCTCCAATTTCTCATTTTCACAATTTAGCTCAAATTACTCAATTTCACCACAAATTCAAAGACAAAACATGTTAATCCTTCACATATCTTTCATATTTCATCTTCAAATATCACAAATCTCAAACATTCATCAATGGCATATTTCAAAATCATAATAAAATTCTAAAATTAAAGCATGGGTTTGAAAGAACATGAAGCAACGATTACAAAAACGTAGAGATTATCAAAAATCGAACAAAAACTAACCTTGAATCAAGCCACAAATGTGCCAAATTTACAAAAGCTTTAAACCCTTTTTCTTTCTTCAATATTCGATGGAAGAAAAGATGATAAAAATGGTCATCAAATGCTTTGTTTTAATTATAATACATTAATACACATTTTACCATTTTACCCTTTGTTAAAACATTCTTATTTCATTCATTCAATGTCCATTTATGTCCATCTCCTCTACCAAAGGGCTGATTACCACATAAGGACTTCTAATGTAATAAGCCATGCCAAATAGACACTTTAACAATCAGAACACAACTTTTACATTTTATGCGATTAAGTCCTTTTTGCTAATTAAGCACACAATCGATAAAATTTTCACACAAAACTTTCACACATGCTCAATCACATATTGTAAACACAAAAATAATATTAAAATATTTTTTTGACCTCATATTTGTAGTTCCAAAACCACTATTCTGATTAGGGTCTAAACCGGGTTGTTACAACTATCCCCCTTAGGTATTTTCGTCCCCAAAAATCTTACAGTGAATAAGTTCGAATATTGCTCATTCATAACATCTTCAAGCTCCCATGTAGCCTCTTCTACTCCATGTGTAATATCCTGATTTTGGGGGTTTGTGCATTTGGTATGTTGCATGGCTAAATTAGTATGTTAAGGCTTTGAGGTGTGTATTGGGCTCAGGTTTGGGCCTAAACCTGGGTTAAATTGATTATAAATAGTGTTAGTTTATGAATTAAGTTAAGTAAGTATGTTTAGTAGCAAGTTGGGCTTGTGGCCCAATGTTTGGAGCTACTATAAGTGGGCATGTAGGTGGCGTCACAAGGGGGAGGAGTTTGGGCCTAGTGTGGCCGCGTGGGACCCAAATTGATGGGTCAAATTTGGCACTCCTAGGGGAAGGGGGAGGAAGGCATGTGCTATAATTTAGGAGCTTGAATTCTTTTATTTTTGTATAATTAAAAGATGATAATAGGGAAGGGAAGAGCTAGTTTTAATGTGGTCTCTTTTAAAGGGTAAGATAATAATTAAGTTATCAGTTGAGATAAGGGCTATTAGGAGAGAGAGTTGGCCGAAACTCCAACTCTGTGTGTGTGTATTGCCAAAATTTAGTAGCCAAAGTGTCCATCTTTTCTTTCATTTTTCCTCTTTTCTTTCTCATATTTTCTCTCAAGTTGAAATTCTTTTCTTCCTTTTCTCTCTACTTCTTGACAAAATCGAAATTCCCTAGCCTTATTCTCCTTTCCAAAATTCTTCTAAAGCCGAATACCCTGGTTCCATCTTCTTCTCCCATAGCCGAACCTCTCCTAGGTAGCCTTTTTTTCCCGAAGGTGCACCATAGCCGAATACACCTCTTTAGTTTGGTAGGTTTTTGGGATTTTCTTCTCTATGATTTCTCTTTACTTCAATTAGTATCTAACCCGAATCATATTTTTCCTAAGGGTCTATCGGTTTCACTCTCTACTATTGGTAGCCGAATCCTGTCTTGCTGTGCCCTGTATTATTAATTTGTGGAAAAACTGAAGATAGGTTGGTGGTAGGTTCGACCAAATGGCCACTTTTGTGTTTTTTCCTCTTTGGCCGAATGTTGTATGGTACTCGATTGGTTGTGATCAGCGCTTTGGTTTAATCTTTTGGGCTTGGCTGAATGTAGGAAGGAAGGCAACAAGTTCTTAAGGGCTTTTCGGGATTGGACAGATTAGGTAAGGGTTCGTTTTAAGTATACGATTAATTTAATTAATTGGATCTCATCGTTTTATTGGTTTAGTGACCAAGGAGTTATTATGGACATTAATAACAATCAAGCAATAGAAGGGGTTGGATCTATAAACCCAATGCTAAAGTACAAGAAATGATTAGTATCGAGAGTGCGAGATTGGCCATCCGGGTGCGGGCCAACATCAGAAGTAAATCGTAGGCCGATAGTCGTAGTCTCGAGTGACAGTAGCGTAGAAGCAGTAAAAATGCTAATACGAGAACCAGGTTACGTAATATGTTAATTTTTATGTGTTGATAAAAGTCAGAGTGATAGCTGTGGTTACCAAAATACCCTTGTGGGTAACAGGCGAGGATGCCGAGCAAGTGGTTATGTTTCTTGTGTTGATTGTGATCTATGAGAGCATGATATTCAGTATACATAATTATGTATGTTAAGCATGATCATACTGATATTGTTCGCATGAATATATGTTATGGGTAATAAGAGGAGGGAGAGTATGATCTACCAGACTGTTACCAGTGATTTGGTATCACATAGGGGGTTGGCCCTACATATTATAAAGATTGTGACTAAATCTCAGTGGTTTGGGACCCCTATGGTTTGGTACCACATATGTTTATTTGTGACTTTGGTCACTCATGGTTTGGCACCACTAGTGGTTTGGTACCACAAGGGGTAGATTTGGGAGACACGGATGGATACCTAGGTTGATAGGTCGTATGTCATGCATATTGGTATTTGAATTTGTGTATGACCTTAATTTCATTTGGGATGGGGATTTACACACTAAGTCTAGGTGACTCATCCCTTCCATTATATTTTGCAGATAAACCTTAGATCGTGGATTTGGAGCCGGAGTGGACTAGAGGTGGCCATGCTTAGCATTCATTTTATTATAAAGTTTTCATTTGGACATAGTTGTTTATTTGCTTTGGGTTTTTCAGCGTTGTAATAAGGCCGCTTAACTTTTATTTTTTGGATGTTTTGTTTGGTTGTTTCTAAAACTTTTGTTAAGCATACCTGGTAAATATGAACTGGTTGTTTTAAAACCTCGATAAGTACTTGTTTTCTGACATGTTCACTGATTAAGTAATAAATGCAGAGTAACAATAAGACAACTAAGTTTTTTTAAAGCAAGTTTTTAACACGTTTTAAATGTCACAAGACTCAACTTCGTTTCTCTAAAATTATCCAAAAGTTTTTCCTTAAACAAATTGACAAATCATTTTTCAAAACATTTTATTCCCCGTGGCACGCCAGATTTGGTTGTAGCATTTCAACCGGTTTTGGGGTGTTACATTTTGGTATCAGATCCCGGTTCAAAAGCTCGGTTGTGGGTTTAAGGCCAAAATATGTTTTAAGAGTTTGTGAAATGAAATTTTTGGAAAGCATGGCTTTGAGTCTCAAGACCGATCCACCTGTAAGTACCCTAACCTTTGATTTAATGTTTTTATGTTGGGCTTTATGGGTTTCTAGACGTAGTTGAGTATGATAGTACTGATGGACCATAGGGCTAGTTCACACAACTTCTTAATTACATAAGACTTAAGTCTAATCAAACAAACCTGTAAGTGAGCCGCCGAGTTAGGGTGTGGCAACTGTCATGCACATGTCTAGGAGTGGATTCAAGGAGAGCTTGGTATATAAGCAGTCCCAGTGACTCACCTCCTCTCCGCTCGAATCCTACTTGGTGCACAGTGATCGTTCACTCTGACCGTAAGGACTTGTTCACAGGCTAAACCTTATAATTAAAACCCGAAAGGGACCAGCCACCCTATTTTGAAAAAAAAACCCTAGTTTTGAAATCACCAAATTACCCCTTGATTTGTAAAAACTACCCTAGATTTGAAAAATGACCAAAGTACCCCTGGTTTGTGAAATTACTAAATTACCCCTAACTTATAAAATTACCGAAATACCCCGAGTTTCAAAATTACCAACATACCCCTACTTCATAAAAAATTACCAAAATACCCTAATTTTGAAAAATCACCTAAAACATTATTTTGGAAAATGACAAAAATACCCATACACGTTGAATGTGGTCTGTGGATGTTGGTTGTGCGATAAATGTACTTAGAACTAGGAGATAAGCCTGAAACTGAAATTATAGATAGATTTGAATTCGAAAGAATCACTTTTAAAACTATCTTTCATAAAATTGTTCGTGGATAAACAGTGAACATAATTAATAATTCATAATATTCTTAACCAGCTAAACGTGAATGAGAAGCATGAGTACAAGAGGTCGTGGACGTCCGCCGCGTGGCCGTGGTAGGGGTAGGATGGCCTTGTCAGAGCCAGCAACGTCTGGCCTGGGTTAGGGAATGTGATGCCGGATCTGCCGGCGAAGGAAGTTGAGTTTTAGGACCAAATTTGTGGTAATGATGCAGTATCTCAGGCAGTACCGCGGGTTTTGGAAAGAGTTATCGAGGCAAGCGAGTTTAAGAGCCCAAAATCGGTGGCTGAGTGACTCCAAGCTAACAGAGCGGAGGTGTTTAGGGAGTATCCGATGTAGCTCCCAATACTGCTAAGTACTGGTTAAAGGCAACATAGCGTATAATGGATGACTGAGACTTCTCGACTGAGGAGAAGTTAAAGGGATGGTGTCTCTTCTTCAGGATGAGTCGTATCAGTGGTGGCTCACGGTCGGGGATGGTGCAGTGGCTGATGACATCACCTGGGATTATTTTAGGGTATCCAATCAGAGGAAGTATGTGGGAGTTGGTTATACTGATGCACAACGTAGGGCATTCCTGAATTTGGTTCAGGGGAATAAGTCGGTACCCGAGTGGGAAGCAAAATTTTTGAGGTTAAGTAGTATGCTCGGGGAATGGTGGCTACAGAACATGAGCGTTGTGTCAGGTTTGAGGATGAGCTAAGAGATAATCTGCGGGTGTTGATTGTACCTCAACGAGAAAGGGTATTTGTCGTTCTAATGGAAAAGGCCAGAATAGCTGAGGAGGTAAAGTGAATTGAGAGACGGAATCAGGACCGAGGTAGGGATAAAAGGAGTTCTAGGCCGTTAGGGTCTACTGGAAGTTCATAAAAGAGGGCTAGATTTAGTGGATCGGATCGAGTCGCAAAGCCTGCTGCTGCTGCTCAATGGCCACCTCAGTGTGCTCGGTGTAGGAAGTCTCATTCGAGAGAGTGCTGGGCTGGTAATAGAGGGTGTTTTGAGTGTGGGTTAATGGAGCACTAGGTAAGGGACTATCCATGGAAGTTAGCTAGGACTCAAGCTGAGGGTCAAGGACGTGGTCAATTCAGGGGAGATGGCCAGCAACCACAGAGGGGTCGAGGTGTAGTTAGGGGTGGAAATGGTAACGAACGGGGCCATGGAGCACCTTGCCGAGGTGCTAAGGGTGCTAATGCAAGACAGCCTGAGTTGGTCTATGCAGCGAAGCGTCGAGAGGAGGGCAATGCACCAGACGTTATAACCGGTACGTTTATAATTTCTGGGTTGCCTTACATTGCTTTAATTGATGTTGGTTTAACACACCCATATGTTGCTAGTAGTATAGTGGAAACTTTGAACTTAGCCTATGAGATTTCTGCTAGGAAGATGACGGTAGTTAGCCCTCTAGGACACTTTGTGGTAGTAGACAAACTTTATAAGGATGTACCCCTAGAACTTTAAGGGGTAGTGTTTCAAGTGGATTTGATGGAACTACCCTTCAAGGAGTTTGATTTAATCTTGGGAATGGATTGGTTAATTAAGTACCAGGCAAAACTGGACTGTGTAGCTAAGCGCATGGTGCTAAAATCGGTTGAGGGTGAAGAGGTGGTGATGATAGGTGAGAGAAGGAATTACCTATCCAATGTGGTGTCCGCGCTGAAGGCAGAGAAGATGGTAAATAAAGGATGTGAGGCATTTGTGGTCTATGTCTGTGCTTTGAAGGTTAAGGAATCGATGATAGAAAGTGTCCAAATGGTGAAAGAGTTTATTGATTTTTTTCGGAAGAGCTTTGGGTTTGCCCGGATCGCGAAGTGGAGTTCGGTATAGATCTTCTACCAGGAACAGTGCCAATGTCTATTGCTCCGTATAGGATGGTGCCAAAAGAGTTGGTGGAGTTGAAAGCACAAATTCAAGAGTTGTTGGATAGGGGTTTCATCCACCAAGTGTATCACCTTTGGGAGCACCTATACTCTTTGTTAAGAAGAAGGACGGGTCCATGCAAATGTGCATAGACTACAGACAGTTGAATAAATTGATGATTAAGAACAAGTATCCATTGCCGAGGATAGACGACTTGTTCGACTAGCTTAAGGGAGCATCGGTCTTCTCTAAGATAGATTTGAGGTCGGGATATCACCAACTTAAGGTGAAGGAGGTAGATATCCATAAGACGACATTTCATACTCGATACGAGCACTATGAATTTTTGGTAATGCCATTCGGGTTGACAAACGCACCAGCAGCATTTATGGATATGATGAACCAAGTGTTTCAGCCGTATTTGGATCGATTCGCCATAGCATTTATAGATGATATTTTGGTGTACTCAAAATCGGAGGAGCATGACGCACATTTGCTGGTGGTGTTGCAAATTTTTAGGGAAAAGCGTTTATACGTAAAGTTTAGTAAGTGCGAATTTTGGTTGAAAGAAGTTACCTTTTTGGTCATTTAGTGTCAGCTGAGGGGATTAGAGTGGACCCTTGGAAGGTTGAGGCTGTATTGGACTGGAAGCCACTGAAGTCTGTGGCGGAGATTCGGAGTTTTCTTGGTTTGACGGGATATTACAGAAGGTTTGTAGAAGGGTTTTCTCTGATTGCAGCGCCATTAACCAAGTTACTGAGGAAAGGGGTTCCATTTGTATGGTCAAACAAGCAACAAGAGAGTTTTAAGAAGTTGAAAAGGATTTTGACAGAAGCTCCGGTGTTGATTCAACCTGAAATCGGGAAGGAGTTTATGGTTTATTGTGATGCGTCACACATAGGATTGGGATGTGTGTTGATGCAAGAGGGGAAAGTAGTAGCGTATGCTTCTCGACAGTTGAGACCTCACGAAGTGAACTACCCGACGCATGATCTGGAATTGGCTGCAGAGGTTTTCACCCTAAAAATTTGGAGACATTATTTTTATGGAGAGAAGTCTATAGTGTACACGGATCACAAAAGTTTAAAGTACCTTCTTACACAGAAAGAGCTAAATTTAAGGCAGAAGAGGTGGATCGAGTTGTTAAAAGACTATGACTTCTCGATAGGGTACCATCCGGGAAAGGCTAATGAGGTAGCGGACACCTTGAGCCATAAGGTGGTGGAAGATTTAAGAGCCATGTTTGCCCACCTTAGTCTGTATGATGACGGAAGCCTATTAGCGGAGTTGCAGGTGAAGCAAACATGGGTTGATCAGGTTAAAGAGAAACAATTGGTGGATGAAGTTTTGAGCGCACGGTGCTTGCAAGTGCAAGATGGTGGATTGGAGGGTATAGCTTGAGTAGCGATAGAGTGTTGTGTTTTCAAGGAAAAGTGTGCATGCCTAGAGAAGAGGAGTTAAGGTAGAAGAATTTGCAGGAGGCACATAGTAGTCCATATGCTATGCATCCGGGTGATAGTAAGATGTATCAGGATTTGCGGGAGCAGTTTTGGTGGCCGGGCCTTAAGCGTGAGATAACTGAGTTTGTGGGTAAGTGTCTAACGTGTCAACAGGTCAAAGTTGAACATTAGTTACCCTCGGGATTGTTGCAACCAAGAAAGATTCCACAGTAGAAGTGGGAAAGGATTACAATGGATTTTGTAAGTGGGCTACCCCTCGCACCCACTAAAAAGGATTCAGTTTGGGTGATTGTGGACCGTCTGACAAAGTTTGCTCATTTCATACCTGTACGTATGGATTTTTCTCTTCAGAAGCTAGTGAGACTATATATAGTGGAGATTGTAAGGTTGCATGGGGTGCCAGTGTCGATTATTTCAGATAGAGACCCTAGATTTACATCAAGGTTCTGGAAGGCTTTGCATCAGGCATTGGGTACAGGGTTGGATTTCAGTATGGCATTCCATCCCAAGTCAGATGGACAGACAGAGAGGGTGAATTAAGTTTTGGAAGATATGCTAAGGGTTGTGTCTTGGATTTTAAAGGTAGTTGGGAAGAATTCTTACCGTTGGCGGAGTTCGCGTACAAAAATAGTTACCGAGGAAGTATTCAAATGGCATCATACGAAGCGTTATATGGTCGGAAGTGTCGTACCCCTACGTGTTGGACGGAATTGGGGGAGCGGCAAATGTTGGGTCCAGAGTTGGTTGCTAAAATAGAAGATAAGGTGATAGTGATTTGAGCTCATTTGAAAGAAGCTTTAGATAGGCAGAAGTCTTATGTTGATCTTAAACGGAAGGATATATAGTTTGTAGAAGGTGATAGGGTTTTCTTGAAGGTGTAGCCATGGAAGAATGTTCTAAGATTTGGTAAGAAAGAAAAATTAAGCCCTAGATTTATCGGGCCTTATCGGGTGTTGAAGCGAGTGGGACCAGTGGCTTATCAGCTCGAGTTGCCACGAGAGTTGAGTCAAATCCATGACGTGTGTCATGTGTCCATGTTTAGACGCTATCGCTCAGATCCATCACATGTTGTACCAGTGGAGGAGATTGAGGTAAATCCAGACTTATCTTTCGAAGAGGAACCAATGTAGATCCTAGATCGGGATGTTAAGGTTTTGCGTAGGAAATCAGTCCCTTTGGTGAAGGTATTATGGCGGAACCATGGGTCAGAGGAAGAGACATGGGAACCGGAGGATATCATGCGTCAGCAATATCCTCAACTCTTTTGACTAGGTAAATTTCGAGGTCAAAATTTATTTTAAGGGGGTAGAACTATAATATCCTGATTTTGGAGGTCTGTGCATTTCGTATGTTGCATGGCTAAATTAGTAGGTTAAGGCCTTGAGGTGTGTATTGGGCTCAGGTTTGGGCTTAAACCTGGGTTAAATTGATTATAAATAGTGTTAGTTTATGAATTAAGTTAAGTAAGTATGTTTAGTAGCAAGTTGGGCTTGTGGCCCAATGTTTGGAGGTGCTATAAGTGGGCATGTAGGTGGTGTCACAAAGCGGAGGAGTTTTGGCTAGTGTGGCTGCATGGGGCCCAAATTGATGGGTCAAAATTCAGCACTCCTAAGGGAAGGGGGAGGACGACATGTGCTACAATTTAGGAGCTTGAATTCTTTTATTTTTGGATAATTAAAAGATGAAAATAGGGAAGGGAAGAGTTTGTTTTAAGGTGGTCCCTTTTAAAAGGTAAGATAATGATTAAGTTATCATTGAGATAAGGGCTATCAGGAGAGACAGAGTTGGCCGAAACTCCAACTCTGTGTATGTGTGTGTATTACCGAAATTTAGTAGCTAAAGTGTCCATCTTTTCATTCATTTTTCCTCTTTTCTTTCTCATCTTTTCTCTCAAGCAAAATTCTTTTCTTCCTTTTCTCTCTGCTTCTTGACAAAATCGAAATTCCCTAGCCTTATTCTCCTTTCCAAAATTATTCTAAAGTCGAATACCTGGTTCCCATCTTCTTCTCCTATAGTCAAACCTCTCCTGGGTAGTCTCTTTTTCTCGAAGCTGCACCATAGCCGAATACACCTCTTTAGTTTGGTAGGTTTTCGAGATTTTCTTCTTTGCGATTTCTCTCTACTTCAATTAGTATCTAACCCGAATCATATTTTTCCTAAAGCTCTATCAGTTTCACTCGCTGCTATTGGTAGCTGAATCCTATCTTGCTGTGCCCTATATTGCCAATTTGTGGAAAAGCCGAAGGTAGGTTGGTGGTAGGTTCGGTCAAATGGCCACCTTCGTGTTCTTTCCTCTTTGACCGAATGTTGTATGGTACTCGATTGGTTGTGATCAGCACTTTGGTTTAGTCTTTTGGGCTTGGCCGAATGTAGGTAGGAAGGCGACAATTTCTTAAAGGCTTTTCGGGATTGGACAAATTAGGTAAGGGTGCGTTTTAAGTATACGATTAATTTAATTAATTAGATCTCATAGTTTTATTGGTTTAGTAACCAAGGACTTATTATGGACACTAATAACAGTCAAGCGATAGGAGGGGTTGGATCTGTAAACCCAACGCTAAAATACAAGAAACGATTAGTATGGGGAGTGCGAGATTGGCCACCCAAAAGGGCCGACATCTAAGTAAATCGAGGTCGATAGTCGTAGTCTCGAGTGTGATGAGCGTAGAAGCAAGAAAATGCTAGTACGAGAACCGTGTGTAACTCTTACACACTTTCTTTACTTAATATGTTAATTGTTATGTGTTGATAAAAGTCGGAGTGACGACTGTGGTTACCAAAATACCCTTGTGGGTAATAGGCGAGGATGCCGGGTAAGTGGTTATGTTTCTTGTGTTGATTGTGATCTATGAGAGCATGATATTTTTTATACATAATTATGTATGTTAAGCATGATCATACTACTATTGTTCGCATGAATATATGTTATGGGTAATGAGAGGAGGGGGAGTATGATCTATCAGACTGTCACTAGTGATTTGGTATCACACAGTGGGTTGGCCCCACATATTATAAAGATTGTGACTAAGTCTTAGTAGTTTGGGACCACCAGTGGGTTGGTACCACATATGTTTATTCGTGACTTCGGTCACCAGTGGTTTGGCACCACCAGTGGTTTGGTACCACAAGGGGTAGAGTTGGGAGACACGGATGGATACCCAGGTTGATGGGTTGCATGTCATGCATATTGGTATTTGAATTTGTGTAAGGGCTTAATTTCTTTTGGGTTGGGGATTTACACACTGAGTCTAGGTGACTCACCCCTTCCATTATATTTTGTAGATAAACCTTAGATCTTGGATTTGGAGCCGGAGTGGACTCGAGGTGGCCATGCTCAACATTTGTTTTATTAGAAAGTTTTCATTTGGACATAGTTGTTTATTTGCTTTGGGTTTTCAGCGTTGTAATAAGGCCGCTTAACTTTTATTTTTGGGACATTTTGTTTGGTTGTTTCTATAACTTTTGTTAAGCATACCTGGTAAATATGAACTGGTTGTTTTCAAAACCTCGATAAGTACTTGTTTTCTAACATGTTCACTGATTAAGTAATAAATGCGGAGTAACAATAAGACAACTAAGTTTTTTTTCTTTAAAACAAGTTTTTAACACGTTTTAAATGTCGCAAGACTCAACTTTGTTTTCTCTAAAATTATCCAAAAGTTTTCTCCTTAAACAAATTGACAATTTTCTTCCCCGTGGCACGCCAGATTCGGTTGTAGCGTTTCGACCGGGTTTGGGGTGTTACACCGTGTTTGTGCCACAACACTTTCACTTAGGAAATTCTCTAATTTCTCAACTCTTTGGTCTCTCGTGCCAAAATTTTAATCGGTTCCTCACTATATGATAAATCTGACTGAATCTCAACCTCAGTAGGAGCAATTACATGCAATGGATCAGATTTGTATCTTCGAAGCATTGATACATGAAATACATTATGAATTTTCTCTAATTTAGATGGTAACAACAATCTATAAGAAATGGCCCAACTTGTTCAATGATCCCATACGGTCCGATGAACCTCGGACTCAACGTGCCTTTTCGGCCAAATCGAAGTATTTTTGTAACACCCCAAACTCGGCCCATGCGTTATGACCGGATCTAACATGTCACATGAGAAAAACATGTTAAATCCTTTTTATTCATAATAAAATATGTATTATTACATTATAATCAAGAAAACAAGTTTTATTTGAAATATTTGATAAAATACTACTAACCTCAAAAGTTGATTGATAAATCAAAAATTTGAACTAATGATCTTATAAAACCAATAACCTTTGAAAATATTGTTGATAATTTGAGAGAAAATTTCGAGTTAAAATATTTATATAAGTTTGTTATGAAATCCATTTGTTAGTCTATTTTGAAAACCTTTATTTTAGTTTTTAGAAAATTTACCATTTAAAGCTATTTAAGCAAAATAATAAGTATGTCAAACATAAAGCAAAAGTAAAATATTCTGGAGGCCTTATTACAACATAAAAACCCAAAATAGTAAAGTAAACGGGAATAGAAATCTAAAGTTCAATAAAAACCATTTCTGAAGTATGGTCTCCACCGTGTCATCATAGTCCAAGTCCACATTACTGAACATTACCTACAAGGATTAATAAAGAAGGGGGGTGAGTTACAAGAATTCAGTGTGTAATTCCCTTACCGTTATCCACTAGGCCTGAACCCGTTTAACAATATCCTGGGCCTGAGCCCATATAGCATAATCTTGGGCCTAAGCCCACTTACATGTAATAAATAAATATATGAATGCAACCCATCCCATCCAGCCAATCTCTCCACCCGTACCAACCAATCTCTCCTGTGGGAATCAAGTCAACCCACCCTGCCAGTCTCTCCAATTTGCAGTTAAGCTGCCATTTATAATATTTGTGGCTGAGCCACCAAAATCATATACGGTAATGTAATCAGCATACAGCCTTAATCATGATGGCATAAAGCCAAATTTAAATTGGCACATAGCCATTATCAAAATTTGTGGCAATGCCACCGGTCTATACTTCTCTTCATTTAAATTTCCCATCCCATGCAATATGTAAAGATGCAACATACATAATAACATAAAATATCCACATATAAATAACAACCATTAATCTATTAAATACTTATACTAAATCGGCCTATAGGGGCATTTCGGTAAATCGGCCCATAGGGGCATTTCGGTAATTCGGTAATTTTACCCACCAAGGGTAATTCAATAATTTACCCTCTAAGGGTAATTCGATAATTTACCCTCCAAGGGTATTTTGGTAATTTTGCAACCAGACTTAACTACTAATTTGGGGCATAAAAATTGAAACTGTCAATCTGCATCAAACTAACTAAACTGACTATAACTTGAGTTAGGAAACTCAAAATTTAGATCCATAAATTTTTCTTGAAAATAGACTCACATATCTTCTTACTAATATTTTTTCTAGAATTTTTTGCTTAGCCATTTAGTACAATTCATTCATTATAGATTCCCTTGTTTCACTGACCATTTGTTCTGACCTCTCTTACCCTAAATCCAAATATCTCATTGTACGGTTTTCATATGTTGTTTCCACTTATTTCTATTGAAAATAGGCTCACTAAGGAATGTAATATAAATTATAACTCATAATTCACTTTGTAAAATTTTGAATAATTTTTCCAAGACAGATCAGGGAACCATAAAGTCATTCAAAATCAGTCTTACTAAATTTAAAATATCACAGAATATAAAATTGCTCTTCCTCCTATATTTCTTTCATATAGAACTAGACACATTAAGCTTTAATTCAATATCTTATCCAGCCTCTAATTCATTTTCTCTTATTTTTCATGATTTTTCAAAATCACGTCACTACTCTAACCAAAAACTGCTTCATTGCAAAATACGGTTACCACTAGAACATACTCACGCCCGTGTGGTCAAGATGCCGGTTTTTTATTTTCCTTCAGTATTTCGAATGAATCACAGAACATTTCATGCAAAAATTCAGAGAGGTGTGAGATTACACACCATTTCAAACTTGTATTCGGAAGGGTACGGGATTACATACCTTATTCGAATCCGTAACACGATACTCTCCGCGGCACCTAAAGGTACAATCGGTCAACAATTAGTCCAAAACAAAATTTACAACTTCAACCAAGTATTACGATTGGTTAACAATCTATATCACTTACCAACAATCCGAGTCTCTTACTACGAGGGATAGGTGATCGATTGGCCCTTTGATAAAGTACTTTGAGATTCTACTTACCAACCCTCTTTCGAAAGCCAAAGGCTAGAAAGATGACAAGAGTGTAAGCTAACACTCTACTGATTTGGCCAAGGAAGTGTGAGTGTCCAACACCCAAAAGAAATAAAAAAGAAAAAGTGATATATTGTTATGTGGTTTGGCTATTGGAGAAAAAGAACAAGGATGATTCGGCCTCTACGTAAAATCGATTAAAGAAAAATGAGAGAAAGGTTGGAGAAATAGTGAAGAAGGAAAAGAAGAGATGGTCATAAGAAGTGTAAAAATTTAGACTAATACCATGAAGGAGATGAACAACAAGAGGGATTTGTTTTTCGTTAACCAAGGGAAAAGATTGGAAGGTAAACACCAAAATCATAAAAGAATAATGATAGCTATGGCAAAGATGAAAAGAAGAAAGGAGAATTTCTCTCAAATGGTCTCGGTTATAGGCAAGGAAAAAGATGTACCAAATGAACAAAGAAAAGACTTTCAAAAAGAATTCAAAAGCTCCTCAAAATGCCTAACAATATTTGGCACACCCCCTTACCAAAACTGATTTCATCTTTGCCAAAAAGATGCATGTTGTCAAAAAAATTTCCTTCCCTTGGCAACTCCTAAAATTCAGCCAACATGTTCCCTTCTCTTACCTTTTTCCTTCATTTCTTTCCTTCATTTTCCCTAGTCTTCCTCCTTACCATATTCCTTAGCCATCTTTCCATCAATAAAAAGTCTTCCTTACCATAATAAAGTCATGACCGACACAAGGAAGAGAATCACAAAAAATTACTCAAAAATGCAATAGATGGGATTCGAACCTCAGACCATTAGTACATTCCACACGCCACTTTCCACCTTTACCAATAGACTCTTTGTGCTAGCAAAATGCACACTTATTTCCTTAAGTCTTGATGCCCCTTACCTTCTCCCCCTTAAGTGCATAAACAAAAAAAATTCCTATAGCCTAACTTGAACCCGAAACATCCTAGAAGCCTCGTAACTTTCCAAAATCACCTTGTTACTAAGTCCAACTTGAAATAATGTTGTTCTTTTGTTCTCAATATTTTTAAACGCTCCTATGCCCAAGGCCCATTGGGCCCAATTCTACTAGGCCCAATTTTGGGATGTTACAATTCTACCCTCCTTAAAGAAATTTTGTCCTCAAAATTTCAAACCAACTACTAAATGCACCGCTCAAGTCACAACACTATGCTTTCGCTGTGCACTCTGACCTTAATAACACTAATTCGCTTTCTATCTTAATCTTGGAAACTCTTCACATCATTAAATATCTAATCCTCAAAAGTAAACATGTATGTAACACCCCAAACCCGACCCACGAGCCTTGACTGGATCTTGTATGTCACTACGGAAAACGTTGGAAAAGATTTTTACTTAAAAATAAAAGATGAAATTTGTTGTCGTTGGTAAAAACATTTCACATTTAAGATTCCAAGTAAAACCAAATTATCTGAATTTAAAAGCTTTATGATAAGTTGTTATAAAATAAGTTGATTCAAAACATTGCCAATTATTAGCTCAATAATAGGTTAAACTTCAAAACCATAAATAAAGTTGCAAATACTTTAAGTGGCCCTTATTACATCAAATAATTATTCCAAAACTACTTAAAATATAAAGTATATAAAATTAAGTAAAACATCTTCTGCATGGGCCACCTTTGTATCCGCTCCGACCCGGTCCAAGCATTACGAATCACCTGTGATGTTGGTAAGAAAATTTTGGGTGAGTCAAACAGACTCAGTGCATAGTTATCTCACATGTCTCTACATATGGGCTTGGCCCATATCCACACAGTCCACATATATAAATATGCAAGATGAAGCCCAGCCCAACCTAGTATCCATCCGTTACACTCCTACCTTGGCAGACCTGCTGCCCGAGGCCGTGGCTAAGCCACCGATCACCTAAGTGACCCCACATATCAATATCCTCGAGGTGACCATAGGTCATCCTCAATCCACGGTGATGCACACAGCTATCATCCGCCAGGGTGAGGCACACAGCCAACATCCCACCTTGATGAAGCACATAGCTAACATCAAGCGCCAATGTAGCACAAGGTTAACATCAGACCATGTACATAAATGTACTCCTTGCCCTTCAATAGTCACATCCCAAGCCCCATATATCATGCCACAATATCATTAAAATAAGCATACATCACATGCTATCACATTTTCATTCAGTATACCATAAGAAACTTATTGTCATAAAATCTTGACATTTAATCGATTACCCACCATGGGTATCCACCTTTTTAGCCATTATTTCGGCTACCATGCACATCATATACATATTTATATATATAACACATACACACAACAAGAGAACAGTGCGATAACTATGCACCTGTTTTGGCACACTCGACTAAATCCTGAAATATTTGCTTGCTCCTGAAGATGTCAAGATCCCTACTTAACCATTGTTAGAATCGGCCCTACACCATAAATCCATGAAGATGGCCTTTGGCCGAACCACATATCACTTACCACCTTACCCTAAATAGTCGAATGTAAGAGGCTCCTTACCATTGGCTACACAAAAGAAACACAATATTATGACTCTTCATACATTCGACCATCCCTTAGAAACCAAGGCCAACCATTGGTTTCGGCATACTAAATGAAGAAGAAGAGAATTCGATTGCTAAGAAAATACTTACTATACTCGAAACCTATTGGAAGATTGATGAAAAGGAGTGTCGACACCTCCCCCCTAAAGGCTCTAAAAGATTCGGCAAGAACTCCCAAATGGAGATGGGATAATTGGCTATCACAAAAATAGGTATAGAACCGAGGTTGAGAAGAAGAAAAGAAGTGTAGATGAAAGTTAGGAGAATTCGGCAATGAAGAACGAAGGTGGAGTGGTTTTGGCTTCATTGCAAATGAGAGGATGGGTTTCGATTTTTAGGAAGTGAATGGAAGGAACATAAGTTAAAAAAGAAAAAAGAAAAAAAAAAGAAAAAGATGCACAAAATAACTTCCAACATTCGGCTTTTGGTCAAGAAATAGGGTGCAAATTTCGGCAATGGCAAGGGTGAAAAGAAAGTTTCGAAAGAGAATACTAAAGAAAGAAAAGAGAACCGAAAAAGAACTTCTAGACCTCTTATAGGAAATTCGCTATTCCCCCACTCATGACCGAAAATTATCACCCAAAAGAGACCCACATTCGGCCTCCACACTCAAAATTCTTCTTGCCATCAATTCAAACTAATTTTGAATTAAACTCACTCCTAAATTTCTCCTTATTTCCTCCTAATCACATTGAATTAAGCCAACCCCCAGGTCCACTATACCGTCTACATTCATGGTCAAAAGGCCATAGAAAAGTTTCCAAAACAACACTCCATACGTCAAGCCTTATGTCCCTTATCCTACCAAAATTCCTTGATACCATACCATAAATAAGCATCGGCCTTATTTCTTAGTCTACTAACCATAAAAGACAATAGTCCAACCTTACCTTAATTAGAGTTTGACCAACACATGCCATATAAATGCAAAAATAAAAGTCACCTTAAGTCCATCCATGGGATTCGAACCTAAGCCCCCTTTCAATGCTTGTGGCGTCACCTTCCAAAGCCCTAAGTGGTGCCTCCTTGCCACTTTGCCAACTGGTTACTTGTGTTAAAATTCCCCACGAATTACTCTTAACCCCTAGCTCCTTCAACTCCCTTTAACTAAAGCTTAAAAATAAAATTTTTCCTACAACTCGAGCCTACCCTTGGCTTATTCCTAAGCCCTAGAACATCTCACTTAACAACACAACAATCCGAACTCATGCAAAATAATACAATCACAAATAACCCCTAATTCAAGATATTATAAGGTATTTATCACTCATTCATAAAATTTTCTACATTCAACCAAAACATACATGTCTTAGTGGTGATGGAACAATCCCGAGCCCTATGCTCCTTAGACACGCATCTCAAACATGCTCTTGACCTCCTCCAGCACTCACCCAGATGACGCCTGCAATAATCGCAAGCCAAAAAGTTTCGACGTGTCTTAACATGATTCACAGAATGAGATTGCGACCTTGAAGAACTGTAATCCCTTTTCTTCTTATAGTCCATGCACCTAACTCGAAGTGCCTCACTGATTTCTTTAACCTCCTCTAATACCTCCTTAACTAACTGAGTCAGCTCATCAACTCTGGCACGGTCAGAAGACCCCATCTCAGTCACTGGCGATGTCGGGCCTCCCTTTCAGGCACATGCCTCAGTGCTGAAGATCCAACCCTAGCACCCCGGCCTCTCCACGGCCACGTCTACCGCGTTCACGTCCTCTAGCGCTCATGTTTGCTAAGTCAATTTAATCAGATTACGAGTCTTATGAACCAGTATACTATTCAATGTTTATTAAACAATGTTTTATGGAGTATAAGAAGTAAAGTCATTTTTGCAAAACATATCCTAAAGTCTCAATCTCTATGGTTTCAGCTCCTAAGGCAAAAAGTTTTAGATTACTTCTATCATGTGAAGTATTCATACTACAGTCATAACACAATAGTTATATAATGAAAACATAAACTTACTTGACTTGGTGCTGGATACCCATGGTTCCATACTTCCTTTAGAACATGCATGTATAAATAAAAATTTTAAACAGCTTTGAAAAAACACTTTTGAACCCAAACCACAGTCGAGTTTTGCAACCGGGCTCTGATACCATAAAATGTAACACTCAAACGAGGCCCATGCGTTATGATCGGATCTGACATGTCACATAAGAAAAACATGTTAAATCCTTTTTATTTGGAATAAATATATATATTATTACATTATAATTAAGAAAACAAGTTTGATTTTAAATATTTGATAAAATATTACTAACCTCGAAAGTTGATTGATAAATAAAAAATTTGAACTAATTATCTTATAAAACCAATAACCTTTGAAAATATTGTTGATAATTTGAGAGAAAATTTTAGAGTTAAAATATTTATATAAGTTTGTTATGAAATCCATTTGTTAGTCTATTTTAGAAAACATTTATTTTATTTTTAGAAAATTTCCCATTTAAAGCGATTTAAGCAAAATAATAAGTACGTCAAACATAAAGCAAAAGTAAAATATTCTAGAGGCCTTATTACAACATAAAAACCCAAAATAGTAAAGTAAACCAGAATAGAAATCTAAATTTCAATAAAAACCATTTCTGAAGTATGGTCTCCACCAAGTCATCCATAGCCCAAGTCCGCATTACTGAGCATTACCTACAAGGATTAAGAAAGAAGGGAGGTGAGTTACAAGAACTCAGTGTATAATCCCCTTATCGTTATCCACTAGGCCTGAACCCGTTTAACAACATATTGGGCCTGAGCCCATATAGCATAATCTTGGGCCTAAGCCCACTTACATGTAATAAATAAATGATATGAATACAACCCATCCCATTCAGCCAATCTCTCCACCCGTACCAACCAATCTCTCCTGTGGGGATCAAGTCAACCCACCCCGCCAGTCTCTCCAATTTGCAGTCAAGCTGCCATTTATAATATTTGTGGTTGAGCCACTAGAATCATATACGGTAATGTAATTAGCATACAGCCTGAATCACGATGGCACAAAGCCATATTTAAATTGGCACATAGCCATTATCAGAATTTGTGGCAATGCCACCGGTCTATACTTCTCTTCATTTAATTTTCCCATCCCATGCAATATGCAAAGATGCAGTATACATAATAACATAAAACATCCACATACAAATAATAACCATTAATCTATTGAATACTTATAATGAATCGGCCCATAGGGGCATTTCGATAAATCGGCCCATAGGGGCATTTTGATAAATCGGTAATTTTACCCACCAAGGGTAATTCGATAATTTACGTTATAAGGGTAATTCGGTAATTTACTCTCCAAGGGTATTTTGGTAATTTCACAACCAGACTTAACTTCTAATTTGGGGCATCAAAATTGAAATTGTCTATTTGCATCATACTAACTAAACTAACTATAACTCGAGTTAGAAAAATCAAAATTTAGATCCGTAAATTTTCCTTGAAACTAG
The DNA here is from genome assembly GCA_025506655.1 of Gossypium rotundifolium. NCBI lineage: Eukaryota > Viridiplantae > Streptophyta > Magnoliopsida > Malvales > Malvaceae > Gossypium > Gossypium rotundifolium. The sequence continues at coordinate 79,984,504 of CP106723.1, forward strand.
ACTCATATATCTTCTTACTAAAAGGTTTCCAAAATTTTTGGCTTAGCCATTTAGTACAGTTTATTCATTAAAGATTCCTTTGTTTCAATGACCAATGGTTCTGACCTCTCTTACCCTAAATTCAAATATCTCACTGTACAATTTTCAAATGTTGTTCCCACTTGTTTATATTGAAAATAAGATCACTAAGGAATCTATACATATAAATTATAACTCATAATTCACTTTTTACAATTTTTAGTGATTTTTCCAAGACAGAACAGGCAACCACAAAGCCATTCAGAACCAGTCTTAGTAAAATTAAAATATCACAGAATATAAAATTCCTCTTCATCTTCTGTTTCTTTTATATAAAACTAGACACATTAAGCTATAATTCGAAATCTTATTCACTCTCTAATTCCCTTTCTCCTATTTTTCATGATTTTTCAAAATCACATTACTGTTGCTAACTAAAAACTATTTCATTGCAAAATATGATTACCACTACGAACATACGCACGCCCGTGTGGTCACGGATGCTAGTTTTCGGTTTTCCTCTGGTATTTCAAATGAATCATAGAACATTTCATGCAAACATTCAGAGAGGTGTGAGATTACACACCATTTCAAACATGTATTCGGAATGGTACGGGATTACAGACCTTATTCGGAATCCGTAACACGATACTCTCCGCAGCACCTAAAGGTACAATCGGTCAACAATTAGTCCAAGGCCCAATTTACAACTTCAACAAAGTATTGCGATTGATTAACAATCTATATCACTTACCAACAATCTGAGTCTCTTACTACGAGGGATAGGTGATCAATTGACACTCTGATAAAGAACTTCAAGATTCTACTTACCAACCCTCTTCCGAAAGCCAAAGGCTAGAAAGATGACAAGAGTGTAAGCTAACACTCTACTGATTCGGCTAAGGAAGAGAGAGTGTCCAACACCCAAAAAAAAAAAAAGAAAAAGTGATATAGTGTTATGTGGTTCAGCTATTGGAGAAAAAGACCAAGGATGATTCGGCCTCTATGTAAAATCGATTAAAGAAAATTAAGAGAAGGGTTGGAGAAATAATGAGGAAGGAAAAGAAAAGATGGTCATAAGAAGTGTCAAAATTTCGGCTAATACCATGAAGGAGATGAACAACAAGAGGGACTTGTTTTTCGGTAACCAAGGGAAAAGATTGGAAGGTAAGCACCAAAATGTTATAAGAATAAAGATAGCTATGGCAAAGATGAAAAGAAGAAAGGAGAATTGCTCTCAAATGGTCTCGGTTATAGGCAAGGAAAAAGAGGTGCCAAATGAACAAAGAAAAGACTTTCAAAAAGAAATCAAAATCTCCTCTAAATGCCTAACAAAATTCGGCACACCCCCTTACCAAAACCGATTTCATCTTTGCCAAAAAGATGCATGTTGACCAAAAAATTTCCTTCCCTTGACAACTCCTAAAATTCAGCCAACATGTTCCCTTCTCTTACCTTTTTCATTCATTTCTTTCCTTCATTTTCCCTAGTCTTTCTCCTTACCATATTCCTTAACCATCTTTCCATCAATAAAAAGTCTTCCTTACCATAATAAAGTTATGACCGACACATGGAAGAAAAGCACAAAAATTTACTCAAGAATGCAATAGATGGGATTCGAACCTCAGACCATTAGTACATTCCACACGACACTTTCCACCTTTACCAATAGACTCCTTGTGCTAGCAAAATGCACACTTATTTCCTTAAGTCTCGATGCCCCTTACATTCTCCCCCTTAAGTGCATAAACACAAAAATTTACCTATAGCCTAACTTGAACTCAAAACTTCCTAGAAGCCTCGTAACTTTCCAAAATCACCTTCTTAATAAGTCCAACTTGAAATAATGCTATTCTTTTGTTCTAAAAAATTTAAACACTCCTACGCCCAAGGCCCATTGGGCCCAATTCTACTAGGCCCAATTTTGGGATGTTATAATTTTCAATGATCTCATACGGTCCGATGAACCTTAGACTCAACTTGCCTTTTCGGCCAAATCGAAGTATTTTCTTCCATGGAGACACTTTCAAAAATACTTTGTCACAGATTTCAAATTCAATATCTTTTCGTTTCAAATCTGCATATGATATCTGACGATCTATTGCCGCTTTCAAATTGTCACGAATCACTTTCACTTTCTGCTTAGTTTCTTTTATCAAATCAACCCCGTGAATCTTATTCTCACTCAACTCAGTCCAATACAATGGAGTTCGACATTTTTGGCCATGAAGAGCCTCATATGGTGCCATTATAATGCTAGATTGATAACTATTATTGTATGCAAATTCAATCAATGGTAAATGCTTTTCACATGTACTTTCAAATTCAAGAATACAACATCTCAATATATCTTCGAGAACCTGAATGATTCGATTGGATTGACCATCCATTTGTGGATGAAATGCAGTACTGAAATGCAACTTTGTCTCTAAAGCCTTTTACAATTTCTTCCAAAATCGCGAGGTAAATCTCAGATCTCTGTTAGATATAATAGATAGTGGTACCCCGTGCAATCTCACAATCTCAGCAATATACAATTCAGTTAATTTATCAAGTGAATAATCTGTTCTCACCGGAACGAAATGAGCTGATTTTGTCAATCTATCAATTATCACCCAAATTGCATCTTTCTTTTTTTGGAGATAAAGATAGTCCCGACACAAAGTCCATTGTGATTCTCTCCCATTTCCACTTAGGAATCATAATCGATTGCAACAAACTAGATGAAACCTGATGTTCAATTGTAACTTCCTGAAAAACCATGCATCTCAAATCCATCTTAGAAAACACTGTAGCTCCTTTCAGCTGATCAAACAAATCATCAATACGTGGCAAAGGATATTTATTCTTTATCGTCACTTTGTTTGGCTGCCGGTAATCAATACACATTTTCATAGTGCCATCTTTCTTTTCACGAACAACACAGGAGCACCCCATGGCGAGAAACTCGGTCGTGCAAATCCTTTATCGATCAACACTTGCAACTGTGACTTTAACTCTTTCAATTCTGTCGGTGCCATTCTAAATAGAGCTATCGATATAGGAGTCATTCCCGGCAATAGATCAATACCAAATTTAACTTTCTGTATAGGAGGTAATCCCGATAGTTCTTCAAGAAACACATCAGGGAATTCACAAACTACATGTATAGATTCAACATTCTTTTCTGTCACTTTTGTATCTATCACATATGCAAGATAAGCTTCACAACCCTTTTTCACATAGTTCAAAGCTTTCATCCAAGATATAACATCCGAAAACCCATTCAAATCTCTGGATTCAATTCAAACTATCTCACCATTCTCACATCTCAAATTAATACTCTTTTGTTTACAATTCACACCAACATTATGCAAAGTTAGCCAATCCATACCAAGAATGACATCAAATTCATCAAAAGGTAGCAACATCAAATTAGTCGAAAAGTAAATATCCCGAAACATCAACGGATGGTTCTTGCACACTTTATCAACCAAGACACACTTGCCTATAGGATTCGATACTCTAATCACAAATTCAGTAGACTCAATAGGTAGAGTCTTACTTGATACCAAATTCATACACACATAGGAATGAGTAGATCCTGGATCTATCAATGCAATCATATTATTATCAAATAGAGTAAAAGTACCAGTAATGACGTCTGGAGATGACGCTTCTTCATGAGCGCGAATAGCATAGGCTCGAGTAGGTGCTCTCGCCTCTGATCTCAAAGCTGTATCGATAGTCCCTCTTTGACTTTCACTCACATTCCCAGTGTTTCTGGGTGGTCTACCCCTAGCCGTCGTATTACTCGGTCTCGCACTCTGAACATTGTCTTTCTTAGCTAACTCTGGGCAATCTCAAATGAAATGGTCTCGTGATCGCATTTATAACAAGTTATGTTGTTGTACTTGCCCCAACATTCTCCATCGTGTCGTCTTCCGCACTGTATACACTCAGGCTTGTTACTTTTGACACTTTCAACAGATGATTCAGTCGAAATTTGAGTTCTTGAACCAACACTTTGTCTTACACGATCTCTACCAAAATGTCCAAACGAAGCATTTAAACGATTGCTTGCATCTTTAAATCTCTTCATCGAAAGTTGAGACGACCTACTCATTGATCTTTTTCTTTCATCTCTAGCCTCAGAAACGACTTTTTCTTTTCTTTGCTAAGCTCCTCGGCTTTGCAGGCTCTTTCAACTAACATAACAAATTCATTCAAATCAAGTATTCCAACCAGCAATTTAATGTCTACATTGAGCCCTTCAATGAAACGTTTACAAATAGTAGCTTTGGTCGAAACACATTCTCATGGTTACTGACTTAATCTCACAAACTCCCATTCATACTCAGTAATAGACATGTGACCTTGTTTCAACTCTAGAAACTCTTTACGTTTTTGATCTATGAATCGTGGACTGATATACTTATTTTGAAATCAACTTGAAAGAAATCCCAAGTAATCTTCTCTCTCGGAGCCACTGATATCAATGTTTCCCATCAATTATATGTCGTATCTCTCAACAATGAAACAACACATTTAATGCATTCATCAGGAGTCAATGACATCTTATTAAACACTCGGACAGTATTTTTGAGCCAAAACTCAACTCACTCAGCATCATCATCAACTGTGGCTCTAAACTCTTTAGCCTCATACTTTCAAATCTTATCCATGGGAGGCTTATTCAATCGAATCGGATCTATCGTTTGTGGCACTACAGGCACTTGTGTGGGTGGAGGTTGTTGAGCAACCGGATTCGTTCTTACGAACTCTGAAAACCACTCACTCATCATTTGGAAGAAGGCTTGCTTAGTCTCTCCCTTGTGGCTCCTAACATTCGACCTAGATATGGCCAACGCTATCCCTTGAGTGGGAGCAGGCGCATTGTTCTCTACATAATCAGCAACTACTCAATTGAGATCCATTTGCTATATAAAAACATATTTTTAACTGTCAGGATTCATCACACTATCGCAATTATATATACGACATGTATAGCTAGACTCATGCATGCTATGTTAGTCCTAGAATCAACTAAATTGTAGGTTTGATACCAATCAAATGTAACACCACTATCTCGTATTTGTCTTGGGACTAGGTTTAGGAGGTATTACTAATCATTTCTAAACATCTCATAACATTTTAGAACACAAAGTCAATCATCATTGAAACATACCACAACATAAACATATAGTCCCTTAATGAGGTCTACGAGACCTTAAACACATGTTAGAAAGAGGTCGGGACCAAATCGAACACATACAAAAATTTTTAAAATTTAAAGATTTCTAAAATATAGAGGTCACACGCCTGTGTGGATAGCCCGTGTGCCTCACCCATGGTCGACACTAACTTGCACCATAAGGCTAGTCACATGCCTGTGTGTCCAGCCCATGGCTAAGTCTGACTTGCATCAATTCACCAACCTGAATGACACGGTTGAGCTACACGCCTGTGTGCTCAACTGCGTGGGCAATTATAGGCCATTTTCAAGGCCAAATTACCATCCACACTTAGGAATCACGTATAAGCATCAAACTAATACCTATTCATGCCTCAATTGCAACCAAAACATACCAATACAAGCACCAATTCATCATTATTTATACCATCTATAATCATACTCAATTTCATTTCAAATAAGTTCATCCAAAATACTCGATTTCACATCCTAAATCATATAGGTCAAGCATCATAAAAACCTTACCACAATTCACATTTTAAACACCATTTCTCATCAAACATTTCAAGCATGAAATATCATTTCCATTCTCACTATTCCATATCTTATTCATCATTTTCATAACATATATATAAGAACCAACATCATTCAACTTCCAAGCCATATCACATGGCAAAGTCCAAACATTTCAAAACATGTAATGTTAACTAGCCTATACATGCCATATTCAAATATACACATATTTTAAAAGTTCCAAAATAAATAGCCGATAGTGTGATTGAGTCAGTGACGATCCCCGTGTAACATCCCTAAATTGGTCCTAGTAGAATTGGGCCTAATGGGCCTTGGCGTAAGAGTGTTTAAAATTTTTGAAAATAAGAGAACGACATTGTTCCAAGTTAGACTTATTAGGAAGGTGATTTTGGAAAGTTACAGAGTTTTTAGGAAGTCTCGGGTTCAAGTTAGGCCATAGGAAGAATTTTCATTTTTTGGCACATTATTGGAGAGGGCTACTGATAGTAGGACTTAAGTAAAATTCTATGTATTTAAGAGACACAAGTGGAGTGTGTGGTGTGGTGGCTGTGGTATCATTGGCAGAATAGGAGGGAGGAGGTTCGAAACCCACCTATTGCAACTTTTGGGTTTTAATTTCTATGCTCATCTTGTCGAAGATGGTAGGTGTTGGTCATGGCATCTAAGATGGTAAGGAAGACTTTTTATTGAAGGAAAGAACACAAGGAGAAGTGTAACACTGTAAACCCGATCTAAACACTACGACCGGATCTGGCGTGTCACTGGAAAGAAAACATTTTACAACTATTTTGTCGTCTTGATTTGAAAGGAAAACTCTTGGTGTAGTTAAAAAAATGTGGTTGAATTGGGTGAATCGTTAAAACATTTTGAAACTTAATTTTAGCGTGTTAGATTTACCTTGTTGTTTATCATTCATTCAAAGTATATCTTTAAAAAAAAACTCAGAAAATTATCTTAAGTTTATAAAAAATGTTCATATCATAAATTACTTGGCATGCCTTTTTCGTTTAATGGTAGTTTAAGGAAAAACAGAACAGATAACAACAAAACTCAAAACAAAGTTTAAGTGGCCTTATTACAAACTGAAACCCAAACTTAAAGTAAATAAGAACTAAATTCAAATTAACATTTAAATTAAATGTTGAGCATGGCCACCGCAAGTCCACCCGACTTCGGATCCACAACTTAAGCATTATCTGTAAAATGTAACAAAAGGGGTGAGTCACTAAGACTCGGTGTGTAAATCCCCATCCCAAAAGATGTTATGCTCTTACATAGATTCATATAATATTATGCATGTCATGCAACCCATTGCCTAATTATTCATCTGAGTCTCCCAAATCTACCCCTTATGGCAGCTAGCCACTGGTGGTACCTAACCACTGGTGATGATCCCTTAAATCGATATGTGGGGCCAACCCACTGTGGTACCTAACCACTGGGACAAGTCACAAAATAAGCACATGTGGTACCTAACCACTAGTGGTTCCAAACCACTGAGACTTAGTCACAAAATCATGATATGTGGGGCCAACCCACGTGTGGTACCTAACCACTGGTGACAGTCTGATAAATCATGCCTTCCCCCTCCTCTCATCATACCCATATGCTATTTATATGTTTCTCAATACAATATAATCATGCTTAATGCACTGGAAAATACAATATGGCACACATAGGTTTCACATAGATCAAGAACGATATTCACCATAATGGACTTACCCGGAGTCCTTGCTTATAAGGGTAACGTAATGTTTCCCACTATTAGTTCGGCTTTCAACAAACACAACATTTAACATAACACATATGAAGTGTGTAAGAGTTACACACCTATTTCTCGTACTATCGCACTCACTACTTTAACACTATCGTCCCTCGAGACTACCACTATCGTCCTACGATCTATCTCCGATGTCGGCCCACACCCCAGTGGCCAATCTCGCACTCCTAATACTGCTCGCTTCTTGTACTTAGAGGCCAGGTTTATAGATCCAACCCCTCCTATCACTTGGCTGACATTTGAGTCCATAACAATCCCTTGGTCACTAAACTAAATTTAAACGATGAGATCAAAACTAAGAGGTAATCATAATACTAAAAACGAAACCCTTACTTAGATTGTCAAATCCCGAAAATCCTCAAGAAAGCATCACCACCCTACCTACATTCGGCCATGCTTCCAACATTAGACCAACACGATTATCACACCTACGCTTGATGAGATCCGATAAAAGAGAAAGGATAAGGGAGTGGCTATTCGGTCGAATCCTGCTACCAACACATACCTTCGGCTTTCCTCACAGTTTGGCACGAGAGATCACAGCAAGAAAGATTCGGCTTCTATGAATAAAGAGTGAAAACTGACAAGATCTTAGTGAAGTAATTCATGTTAGAAACTAAATGAGAAAGAGAGAAATAGCATGGAAGAAAACCACGGAGAACTTACCAATCTTGAGATGATGATTTGGCTATGGTGTAACTTCGGGAAAAGAGACTGATCTTAAAGGTTTCGGTTATGGGAGAAGAAAGTATGGCCAAAGAGGGTTTGACTTTTAGGGAAAATATTAAGGAGGAGAGGAGAGATAGGGAGTTGTGGCAAAGAAAGGGAGAGAGAGCTCACAAGAGAAAGGAAATTTCGGCTAGAAGAGAAAAGATGAGAAGAAAAAGATGACAAAAGAAAGTGATCACTTGCCTACTAATTTTGGCATATCAAACCCCCTCCCCAGGGCTTGATTTTCAGCCAACACTGTAGTCACCTGATAGCTCTTATCCCTCTTGATATCTTAATCTATATCCTCCCCTCAAAAGAGGCCTCCTTAGCACCAACTCCTCTCTTCCTATTATCAGCATACTATTAATCAAAATAAAAGAATTAAATCCCCTATTTTGGAGCGATTGCGCCGTCCTCCCTTTGCCCTCCTAGGAGTGCTGAATTCTAGCCCAAAAGCATGGGCTCCAAGTGGCCAACCTAAGCCCAATCCTCCCCTTAGTGACGCCGCCCACTTGCTCCCCTGTGGCACCACCTAACTTTTGGGCCACAAGCCCACCTTGCAATTTAAACATAGATACCCATTTTTATTATATCCTGTAGCTCTTTATTAGAAAATTAACCTAGGTCTCAGCCCAAACTTGAGCCCAATTTGCACCTCTAAACCTCAAGCTAACACTTTAACCCTACAACACATAAAATGCACTGACCCACTTATTTAGGATGTTACAAGAAGAGTAAGGAGAGAATTAAGGGAAGAATAAGGAAAGAAATGAAGGAAAAAGGTAAGGGAGGGAACATGTTGGCTGATTTTGTGGAAGATGTTTTGGAAAGAGTTGTAAATAATCATCTTTTTGGTAAAGATGATACAAAGTTTTGGTAGGAAGAAGAAGGGGAGCCGAATTCCTATAGACTTTTTTTAAATTTTGGGTGCATGAAAGGCTTTCTTTCTTTTGATCAATTTGGTGTTTTCTCTTCCAACATTCTTCCTTTGCTGCCGAAACACTCACCTCATTTTGCACACTTTCTCCTTTGTTGCCAAAATTCCCTCTTCTTCTATTGTGTTCCTTCTACTCATCTTTTCTCTCTTTTCATCCAATTCTAGCTAGTACAACTTGAGCCATGTGTTGCAAATCTCTTCTTGGCCGAAACCCCTACTTTTTTTCCCTCCTAATCTTCAAGTGGTTGATTCCATTCTTCTCATCTTTCGAATTCCATTGCGGTGTGTCCCAAAATTGATTAATAGTTCTTACGTTTTACTGTTGTGTTGAATCTTTTCTTCCATTCGACTTTTCTCTGAGTTAGGATAAGCCAAAACACTCTTTTGTCGATTCTTTAGATAATCAAAGGGTGAGGATCCTTAACTCAATTGTAGTAAAGGAGTGTGGTGGTAGTCAAAAGGCGGGGTTGAATATCGAGACTCCGTAGAGGGAGATCACATAGTGGTAAGTGATTCAAGTGTAAGTAATATGTTGGGTATGAAATCTTTTGGAAATCCGAGGCTAACTTTTGGTTGGTATTGTTCTAGGGTCAACGAAGAGTGGTTCTTTAGGAAATCCAAATCAGGTGTGTAATCTCATACCCTTCCGAATACATGTTTGAAATGATGTGTAATCTCACACCTTTCTGAATATTTGCATGAAATGTTTTCTGATTCGATCGAAAGATCGAAAAAAACTGAAAACCGATATCTGTGACCACTCGGGCATGCATATGTTCGTAGTGGTAACCATATTTTGCAATGAAATAGTTTTTAGTTAGCAGCAGTGATGTGATTTTGAAAATCACGAAAAATAGGGTAAAGGGAATTAGAAAGTGAATAAGGTATAGAATTAAAGCTTATTTTGTCTATTTTTATATGAAAGAAACAGAGCAGGAAGAGAAATTTTATATTCTGTGATATTTTAATTTTAGTGAGACTGGTTCTGAATGACTTTGTTGTTCCATATTCTGTCTTGGAAAAATCATTAAAAATTGTACAAAGTGAATTATGAGTTATAATTTATATGTATAGATTTCCTAGTCAGTCTATTTTCAATAACAACAAGTAGAAGCAGCATATAAAATCTGTACAATGAGATATTTGAATTTAGGGTAAGAGAGGTCAGAACCTTTGGTCAGTGAAATAGAGGAAATTTTAGTGAATAAACTATATTAAATGGCTAAGCCAAAAATTCTGGAAAAATTTTACTAAGAAGATATATATGTCTAGTTGCAAGGAAAATTTACGGATCTAAATTTTGAATTTCCTAACTCGAGTTATAGTCAATTTAGTCAATATGATGCAGATAGACAATTTCAATTTTTATGCCCCAAATTAGTAGTTAAGTCAAGGGTTGCGAAATTACGAAAATATCCTTGGTGAGTAAATTACTGAAATACCCTTGGGTTGTGAAATTATCGAATTATCCTTAATGGGTAAAATTACCATATTACCGAAAATGCCCCTACGGGCGAATTACGAAAATGCCCCTACAGGCTGAATTACGAAAATGCCTCTATGGGCCAAATTGCAATGTTCTATAATTGGCCAATTTATCGTAACAAATCTTTGGATTAATGATTGTTGTTTATATTTGTAAATATTATGTTTTATTATGTATGTTGCATTTACATAATTTTGCATGGGATGGGAAAAATGTTGAAGAGAAGTGTAGCCTGGTGGCACTGCCACAAAAATGTTTGTTATTATGATTCACTATGATTCCGGTGGCTTGGCCACAATCAAAATATATTATAAATGGCAACTTGCCTGCGATTGGTGTGTTTGGCGGGGTGGGTTGACTTGAACCCCACAGGTGTGATGGGATGGTACGAGTGGTGTGTAACGGATGGATTACTAGGATGGGTTTGGGTTGCATACATTGCACATATATATATATTCTGTTATGTAAATGGGCTTCAGCCCAAGATTATGCTACATGGGCTCAGGCCCAAGTTATTGCTAAATGGGTTCAGGCCCAGTAGATGGCGGTAAGGGATTATACACTGAGTTCTAGTAACTCACCCCTCTTTCTTAATCATTGCAAGTAATGCTCAATGATGTGGACTTGGGCCATGGATGACTCGGTGGAGGCCATACTTCAGAAATGGTGTTTTGAACCTTAGAATTATATTTACGTTTACTTTATTACTTTTACTATTTTGGATTTTTAAGTTGTAATAAGGCCTCTGGAATATTTTATTTCTTTTTGCTTTATGTTTCACGTATTTATTATTTTGCTTGAATTATTTTTAAATGGGGATTTTCTAAAAGCATAACCAAAGGTTTTCCAAAATTGATTAATAAATGAATTTTATAAAAAAAAAAATTTACAAATGATTTAACTCAGACTTTCTTTCAAATTATTAACAACATTTTCAAAAGTTACGGTTTTAAAGTTCACTACCTTGATTTTTGATTTATCAATCACTTCTCAAAAATAGTTGTATTTTATCAAATTTTTATATCCAAACTTGTTTTCTTAACCATAACCAAATGACACTTAATTTAGTATGAATCACAAGGATTTTAAATGTTTTCCTTATGTGACATGTCAGATCCGGTCATGACGCATGGGCGGGTTTGGGGTGTTACACCCCGGATCCGAACTAGCTTTACTGACACTGTAAAACAAATAAACACAACACACAGTAAGCTTAAGAGCTCAGTAAGTTAGTAATATAATACATTTAACTCAATAATGCAATATCAATACATAAATAAACCATCACATAGATTGATTCACAACTAAACACAATATCATTCTCAACCATATGCTCATACATTCATCCATCCAACCTTAAAAACTATCATCAACCACATAGGTTCGGAAACATACCTTTTTCAACACTTAGTTAACTAACGTTCTTGCTATTCAACGCTCGATACCATATTTCATTCACTGTTCGTTATCTCTTCAATTCAATCGCACACTTAGTGCCCAAATCATAGCTGAAGTTAGATAACATCGCACACTTAGTGCCTCTATATCAAACCGAACTTGATTCAGTATCACACACACAGTGCCAATCAATATATTCAATACTTTCTCTATTTCGCACACATAGTGCCATTCATTTCTGTATAAATTCTATTTCGCACACTTAGTGCCATATTTCTCCATTCTACACATATAATATTTCTACCCAATAATCACATAGTTATTCATTTCATAGCACTTAAACATAAATTTAAGAACACGTATTATATCCGAACTTACCTCCGACATCGAAATACTGAGACTAGCCGATCAATCGAGTACTTTGCCTTTGCCTCGATCTCGATCTGAATCTCTCCTTTCTTGGTGTATACGTATTCAAATTTAGCTCATTCAATCACCAATTCATTCAATTTAGTCCAAACACACATATTTAGGACATTTTACAAAATAGCCCTCACATTTCGACACTTTAGTCCCTATTTCACAAAATCACAAAATACACAAAATTTCACTTCACCCATTCCTAGCTTAACTCTCCCTATGTCTATACAAGCCCACACATTTCATTTATTTCACATTTTAGTCCTCTAATTTCTCATTTTCACAATTTAGGCCAAATTACTCAATCTCACCAGAAATTCAAAGACAAAACATGTTAATCCTTCAAATATCTTTCATATTTCATCTTCAACTATCACAAAGCTAAAACATTCATCAATGGCATATCTCAAAATCACTATCAAATTCTAAAATTAAAGCATGGGTTTGAAAGAATACGAAGCAACGATTACAAAAACGTAGAAATTATCAAAAACCAAACAAAAACTAACCTTGACTCAAGCAACAAATGTGCTGAATTTACAAAAGCTTTAAACCCTTTTTCTTTCTTCAATATTTGGTGGAAGAAAAGATGATAAAAATGGTCATCAAATGCTTTGTTTTAATTATACTACATTAATACACATTTTACCATTTTGCCCTTTGTTAAAACATTTTTATTCTATTCATTTAATGGCCATTTATGTCCATCTCCACTACCAAAGGGCTAATTACAACATAAGGACTTCTCATTTAATAAGCCATGCCAAATAGACACTTTAACAATCAGCACACAACTTTTACATTTTATGCGATTAAGTCCTTTTTACTAATTAAGCACACAATCGATAAAATTTTCACACAGAACTTTCACACATGCTCAATCACATATTGTAAACACAAAAAATATTATTAAAATATTTTTTAACCTCGAATTTGTGGTTCTGAAACCACTATTTCGATTAGGGTCTAAATTGGGCTGTTACATCACATATCGATGCCACTGTCCCAGACAGGGTCTTACACATAAGTCACAAGTCGATGCCAACGTCCCAGACGTGGTCTTACACGATAACATATAATTATGTCATGACATGTGTATCATAGCTTTTCCTAAGCTTCGTACGAGACTTTTGGACATCGTAACTCGACCGAGTCGATCTCATAAACATTGTTCCCAAGCATATAGACATTCGACCATCGCTTATATACATTCATAAAATTCAGTTCAGCATATAAAGTTCACTTATATTCAAAATTAATAGCATTTATTTGCTTAAAAACTTACCTCGGATATCGACAGATGGAATAAAATGGTTATTCAATTATATTTGTTTTCCCCCGACCAAGTCCGATTTCTTTGGTTCTTGATCTAAACATATTCAAATTAAACTTATTCAAACACAATTTTATTCAATTTAGTCTAAAAACACATAAATGGGTAAGTTACCATTTTACCCCTGGCATTTTACACTTTTCACAATTTAGTCCATATTGCATAAAACACAAAATATGCAAAATTTCAATGTTTCATGCTTAGGCCAAATTTACACCATGTTCATACAAATCCATACATTTCATTTATTTCACATTTTAGTCCCTCAATTTATTATTTTTACAATTTAGCCCTAATTACTCAAATTCATCAAAATTTCCAATACAAAACATATTAATCTAAAACATATCTTTCATAATCCATCATCTAACATCACAAAGCTCATAATTTCATCAATGGCTTAACTTAAAATATTCATCAAAATAAAAATTAAAGCATGGGCTTTGTAAATTTCATAGCAACGATCTCAAAAACGTAAAAATTATAAAAAATCGAGCTAGTTACATACCTTAATCAAGCTTAAATATGGCTGAATGTAGCTTGCTTTTTCTTTTTCTTTTCCTTAGCTATTTTCGGCTTTAAAAAGATGAACATAAAGCACTAACTTAACTTATGTTTTATTATATTACCTTCATTACTTATTTACCTTATTAACCTTTATTATTTAATATAAATATCTTATATATTATGTACATAACCGTCCATCACTATGTTTCATGGTAAAATTGCAACATAAAAACATCCCATTAAAAGAACAAAGCAATTTAGTACTTTAACAACTAGTTAGCAACTTTTACCATTTACACAATTAAGTCCTTTTATTAAATCGGACACTCAAACAATAAAATTAAATCACGAAAATTTTACAGATATCAATTCACACATTATAAACACAGAAAATAATATTTAATTAGTTTTTTAACTCGAATTTGTGATCTCAAAACCACTATTCTGATTAGGGTCGAAACCGGACTGTTACAATTTAAACATGCATCATCACATTATCAAAATACACACATCAACAAGGCATCAAAAGTACCAAGTTTACATCAACTAAAATGACATATACATGCCAAACTTACCATTTACCATAAACCACAAGTCTACCTATACATGTCATTATAACCTTGACTAAAATATCAAAATCTACCGACATAATCTCTGAATAGTGTGATAGATCTCCAACAAGCTTCCAAATCGATTGAGCTTCTGATAATCTATAAGGTAAAGAAAATAACTACGAAGCAATGTATGCTTAGTAAGCCCGTATAAACTTTAAACATAACATTCCATTTCAATAATGAACTTTATAGGTTAAATATAAACCTATACCAATGCCTCAAGATTTATCAAATCATAATCATCAAATCGCAATGGAATAAGTCTATCAACACTACATATACTTATCATTCCTAGCATAGTAGGATTTCATAAGACTTTGAACCCTTCTATTTACTTACTTTCTAGTGCATTTACTTACTTTAGCTTAAATAACAACATCAATTCATTAATTAGCATATTTGTTCATGAGCTAGGTATATTCATCCATATCATACATAAACTTCTCACATACAAGTACATCTTTCAACTCATCATTCCCTTTTATTTCATCATATTTCCTTTCAACTATGAACTTACCATTTTCATTAGATTTTCATACCCGTTTCACATGCATAACACACAAGATATAAGCATAACATCAACCATGACCACAAGCTAGTGCATTTAAACATTGCTCTTTTGGAATTAACAACATGATAAACCATTTCATAAGAAATTACATACTTTGATTTATACCACCTTTTAATGAATATAAACATATTATTAATTGAACACTTACCATTTCAATGTATTTCATTAAGAGTAAGCATGATATAATCCAATCATAAGCTTATCACAAGCCTAAGCATCATCCACAACTCATGTTAGAGCATCAACTCATAAATCATTTGAAATAACATAAGGTAAGTCATATACATGAACAACATCATTTGAAATATTCAATTTCATAAGCGTAAACATACTTTCATTGAACATTACCTTTTCATAAATTCATGACACGAGTCATTTGAATACTTATCGATCCTTCCCTTTTTATGCCTATTGAACCACATAGAATAATATTAGATACACGGGAAAGCTCACACAAAGTGTGCTAAACATATAATTGTAGTTCATACGAGTTGTAAAATGGGCATGCTCACACAAGCTAACGGTCAAAATGTAAGTCACACGATGCCGCTCACACAAGCTGTTGAATATCTGCAACTAATGTCGGACCTCAGCCATCGGTAGGACATTCAAGACTAGTACCCGAAACATGGTAACCTGGGTCTACTCACACAAGCTATTGGTTGGAACATAGCTACACGGTGCTGCTCACACATGTTGTCAAGTATTCGTAACTAATGTCGGAACTCAGTCACCGATAGGACATTCAAGACCAACACCCAAAGCATGGTAACTCTAATGACATGTCATTTTTATCCTATATATTCCTAAGGTTCAAACGGGACTCGATAGTCATCGTAATGTCGTTGGATTTTCGTTGTTTCATGACATGATAAATTGCATAATAACATATATATATATATATATAATGATTTATTTTCAATAGAACCATACATTAAACATTCAATTTAATCAACCATTAGATGATAATAGTTTATATGAACTTACCTGGCTAAATTGCGAAATGTCAAAATATAGAGGCTTTTTGGTAATTTTCCATTCTCCTCGATTTTCCACTCAACCTTGATCTAAATTAATAAATTCGTTTAATTTATTAATTTAGATAGTAAAACCATTTATTTTGTGCAATTAGTCATTTTAACATTTTTACAAAATTACCTTTTAGTCCCTGAGCCTAAAACATGCAAATTAACCATTTTTACCAAAATTTAAGCATAGCCAAATGTTCATAGCTTCCAATACAGCCCATATTTATAAAAATTTCACATCAAATCCTTCTATTTTTACTATTTCAACAATTTAGACCGTAATCGGTAAATTCATCAAAATTACTTAACAAATACTTTTAAATATCAACCAACACTTCAAATTCATCATTTAACATATAAAATCACATATATTTATCAATGGAAACATTCAATATCTTTAACAATTTCAAAATCAAAGGTATGGGCTAGCTGGAAACGATCTAAAAAATATAAAAGTTACGAGAAATAGGTTCAAAACAAACTTATATGCATCATCCATAGCAAGGTCGAAGCTTGAAGCTTCTCCCTTTCTATTTCCATTGCACATTCGGCGATGAAAAGAAAATGGGGAAGAAAACATTATGTTTTCTTTATTTTATTAACTTTTTAATTAATAAAACACACACACACACACACACACACACACACACACACACACATATTCATAATAAAACAAAGCCAACCGCCCACTCATTTATATTATGGTATATTTAACATATTATTCCATGAATTTACTTTTGCATAGCTATAACATCATTATCTAGAGATTTCAATTTTCACACTTTTTACGACTTAGTCCTTTTTGCTTAATTAACTATCGAAACATTAAAATTTCTTAATGAAACTTTAACACAACCTTAATGACACTCTGTAAATGTTTATAAAAATATTTATGGCTTGGTTTATAGAAACGAGGTCCCGATACCTTCTTTCTAAAACTACTTGACTTTAGGGTCTTACCACTTGAACTTAATTAATCATTCGAGTAGCGTAAATTACCATATTAAAAACCTTTTTGAAATCACATTTGACTCGTAAATATTAAATAATAAAATTTAAGAACTTACTCGTCAGATTTGTGGCCCCAAAACCACTGCTTCTAACACCAGTGAAAAATAGGTTGTTATAATAACAAACCTCACAAAGTCTCTTGGAATGAAATTCACTCCACTCGTGTTTTCTTTCAATTATATCGGCTTTTACCTCTCGAATGAGCTTCCCACACTCGTGCCTTTTTCCACTCATTATTTTCTCTCGTATGGTTCTTAAGAGAACTATGAGAACTCTTTTCAAACCTTTTAGGATAATGGCCCGGAAATTAGCTTGGAGTTTTTGTCGGACACTCGCAAAAAAAGGATACACACGTTAGATTGTTCACAAAATGATTGAAAACACTTGAAATGCTCGAAATGATATCAACTAGATGAAAAGATATGAGCTAAATTTTTGCTTGATTTTTTTTTTCACTCGTATTTTTTCACGAATGTTTTTTAATTATCTTTCCTTCTTTTCTTTCAACAAAAACAAAAGATAGATACAAACCTAATTCAAGATTCCAAAGCTCTAATACTAAATGATGTGATTTTTAGAGCTTGGAATTTTTGGAAAATTGTTGAATGGGATGGATCGTCTTGGATGGTTCAAATGGTGGAAAACCTCAACCCATAGCAGTCTTAGCTAAAGAACCTTAGCTATATTAAAGATAAGACTTGTTTAACACTCGAACCACTAGAACCTCGGTATAAGGGAAGTTACCACACTCCAAGGTGGGGAATGGAGTGATAAAACAATTGGTGAACACCACAAACCTTTTAGCTTGATAAGTTCAGAAGTTCGGTTAAGAACCAAGAGAGAAAAATCTCACAAAGTATAAATTTGATTAATAAAGTTCTAAACTTACAAATGAAAACTTACAAACTATTTATAGGACTTAGAAAACTAATAGCCACATCAGGCCATAATGATGTTCACACATGCCATAAACATGTTCACACATGGAATTAAAAAGCCATTCATGTATTAGGTAGATACATTGAACATGTGAAGGGTCACATTCTTCATGCTTAACTTGGAAGAAACCTTCAAATGCATGAATGATCATTAACATTCTTCTTCCATCCCTCTTGACTGAACATGTACCTTGTACGAATCATGCATCTTCAATTAATGGACACATTAAAAGCTAGTTTGTTGATGAATTGATGTCATGAATCTTGTAAATTCATTTCCCAATTCGGTGCATGTATTGTGAAGAACATGCAAAAGTCTTGAATGCTTGCATTAATGTAGTTGTAGATGCATGAATGAACCAATTAATATTCAAATACATCCCCCAAGCTAATGCATGAATGTTCTGGTTCAATGTGTAGCATTTATTGATGCGATTTCCTGGGACTTAGAAAGTTCAAAAAATTACTTGAAGGATGGATTGTCTCGAATAGGTTCAAATTGGGTGGAAACTTTGACCCAAAGTACTCGAATGCTTTAAGGAACCAAAGTTATAATGGAACCCAACCCGCTTAAACATGACAAATTACTCGAACATTGGTGTAAGGAAGTCGCCACACTTTGGGATGAGAAATCGAAGTGATAAGACAAAGGGTCAACATCACAAACTCGTGAGAGTTTGATAAGTTAAATAAGTTCGGTTAAGAACCTTGGAGAGAAGTTTGCACAAAGATAATTTTTGTATTCAAAATATCGTAACCTTGAAATGTCCTTTTTACACATTTTTATAAGATCTCATGTAACATCCCTAACCCGTAACCGTCGTCGAAATATGGTTAAGAGGTATTATCGAACATTCGAGACATTTACAATCATTTTACAACACAAAGTCAATCATCATCCAAACATATCAAGATATATGCAAATAGTCCCTTAATGAGGTCTACGAGACCTTAAACACGGGTTAGAAAGGAGTCAGGACTAAATCGAACACATACAAAAATTTTTGAAAATTAAACATTTTTTCAAGCTACAGAGGTCACACACCCGTATGGGTAAGCCGTGTGCCTCGCATGGCCTCGGACATGCCCATGTGTCCAAGCCATGATAAAATAGGGCATACATACTGACTTGTCCACACGGCCTGAGACATGCCCGTGTGCCTCACCCATGGTTGACACTGACTTGAATCATGCGGCCAATCACACGCCCGTGTGCAAGCTTGACTTGTCTCAATTTGGAAACTCGAAAGATACGGTCGAGCCACACGTCCATCTGCTCAACCGTGTGGGCAATTATAGGCCATTTACAAGGCCAATTTGCCACCCACACTTTGGGTCACACCTACAAGCATTGATCTATACCATTTCATATTCCAATTGGCATTCAAACATACCAAAACATATCAAAAACATGTCAACCATGCACTACTTAATCTCAACCATATTATACTATAACATACCATCTTCATTCTACCAAAACATATCATCAAATCATAGACTTAGAACTCATATACACATCTTGACCAACCTTTACACAAATCCAAAACATATACCAAATTCATTAACTTATCTAGCCAAATCACATGGCAAGATCCAAACATTTCAAAACATGCCATATCTACTAGCCTATACATGCCATATTCAAATATATACATCCTTCCAAAAATACCAAAATACATAGCCGATAGTGTGATTGAGTCACTGACGATCCCCGAGTCCGAGCTAGCTTTAAAATACACTGTAAGATAGAGAAAACTTCACACAGTAAGCTCTAAAGCTTTGTAAGTTCATAATATAATACATTTAACTCAATAATTCAAATCAATATACAAATTAAACCATCACATAGATTATTTCACAAGAATGCACAATCTCATCTATATCCAATACTCACATAACCATCCATTCATCTAATTCCAAATTCATCAACCACATAGGTTCCATACATACATTTGTCAACACTTAATTAACGATCATTATTGCTACTCAATGCTCAATACCATGTTTCAATCAATATTCATTATTACTTCGACTTATTCACACACTTAGTGCCAATTTCATAGTTGAAGCTTAAATATCATCACACACTTAGTGCCTTTACTTTAAACCAAATTTAGCTCGATATCGCACACTTAGTGCCAAGCAAAGTAGTCGATACTTTCTTTATTTCACACACACAGTGCCGTTCTCTATTGTATCAATTCTATTTCGCACACTTAGTGCCACATCTCTCAATTCACACTTATCATTATTTATTCATTAACCACATCATCTTTCATTATATAACACATGAGCATAGTTTAAACAATTCATATTATAAACAAACTTACCTATAAAGTCTAAGTAACAAAACGAGTCGATTAATCAAGCACTTTATCTTTGCCTCGATCTCGATCTAAATCCCTTTTTTCTTAATCTATACATATTCAAATTTAAATCATTCAACCACCAATTCATTCAATTTAGTCCAAACACACATATTTATGGCATTTTACAAAATAGCCCTCATATTTTCACATTTCGACACTTTAGTTCCTATTTCATAAAATCATCAAATTCACATAATTTCTTTTCACACATGCCTAGCCAAATTTTCCTTGTGTTCATACAAGCCCACTATTTCATTTATTTCACATTTTAGTCCTTCAATTTACTATTTTCACAATTTATCCCAAAATAGCCAATTTCATCAAAAATTCAAAGACAAACTATGTTAACCAAACATTAAACTTTCATATTCCATAAACTGTCAACACAAAGCTCACATATTCATCAATGGAATATCTCAAAATCGTCACACAAAGCAACGATCACAAAAACGTAGAAATTATCAAAAACCGAATAAAAACTAACCTTGAATCAACCTAGTTGTTAGCCGAATATTCAAGAGATTCAAACCCCCTTTTTCTTTTCTATTTTCTGTGAAGAACATTAAAGATGAGCATTATTTCATCCATTTTTTTATTTAATACACATTAGTAGGCTTTTTACCATTTTGCCCTTTTATTATTTCATTTAAATTTCCACTAACTATGTCCATTCTTATCATTTAAAGCATTCAATGGTTTAATAACAACATAAGGACCATTCATTTAATAAGCCATGCCATTTAAGCACTTTAAAAATTGGCACACAGCTTTTACATTTTATGCGATTAAGTCCTTTTTCATAATTCGACACACAATCGATAAAATTTTTGCACAGAATTTTCACACATGCTCAATCACATACTATAAACACCAAAAAAATAATATTAAAATATTTTTTTGACCTCGAATTTGTGGTCCCGAAACCACTATTCTGACTAGGGTCTAAACCAGGTTGTTACACCTCAAAATGGCCATTCAAATTCGGCACAAAGTGAGTTCACACTAACATAATTATGTTCACACCTAACACTTTAAGTTGCTCACACTAAAGCATTAAAATTCAGTGCATGCTTTTAAGCTTGGTGAATGCTTTGACCGAATAGTCATGTTGTTTCCTTAGTATATTAAAGCATGCATCGAATTCACCTCAATCCCCCCTTGGCCGAAAGTACATTCCATGGCTCATGCACATCATAATTTGAAGATTTAATTAGTCTTGAATACTTGAACAGACAACTTGAATTTGATGAATTCATCTCCCATGTTTCCATCTTCCATGCACTTGCATTATTCTCATGAATCCTTCATCTATAAGGAATGTATGTTTACATGTATCTTGCACACCATATGAATAGCCACATGAATCTTTGTAACACCCCTAACCTGAATTCGTCATATTACTGGAGATCACAAACCATATGCAATCGGTATTTTTACATTGAAATTATACACTTCAAACACATATAATTCAATTAAAACATATATGTAGCACCCCAAACCCGGCCCATGCGTTAAGGCCAGATCTGACATGTCACATGAGAAAATACTACTAAGTCCTTTTTCATAAATAGATCAATTAAAACAACTCCCATTTAAAAATTTTTGATAAAGTATTATTGAATAAAGATTGATTGATAATTCAATAATTTTGAGATATGAAAATCTTATAAATCGTGACTTTGAAAATATCGTTAATGGTTTGAGAAGAATTTGAAAATAATTTTTGAAAAGTGTTGATGAAAATTTTAAGAGAAATTTTTGAGTTAAAAATATGTTTATAAAAGTTTATTATGAAACCCCTTTTGTTTATTCATTTAAAAAATGATTATTTTAATTTTTAGAAAATCTCAATTTGAAATACTTAGAGCAATTTATAAATTAAGTCAAACATAAAACAAAACAAAAAAAAATTAATCCAGATGCCTTATTACAACCTTAACTCAATATAGAAAAGTAATTAAAAATACTGAAAAGAAATCCAAACTCCAATTTAAACCATTTTTGTAGTATGGCCTCCTTCGAGTCATCCATGGCCCAAGTCTCCATCACTGATCATTACCTGAAAAGGGTAAGGAAAAATGGGGTGAGTTACTAGAACTTAGTGTATAACCCCCTTATCATTGTCCACTGGGCCAAAATCCCATTAAGTAATAATTTGGGCCTAAGCCCATTTACAAAAATAATAATGTATCAATTATAACATGTGTATGAAATGCAATTCCCTAACCAAACCTAGTAATCCATCCACTACACACCACTTGTACCAACCAACACACCTATGGGGATCAAGTCAACCCACCCTGCCAACACACCAATCGCAGGCATTAAGCCATTTATAACAAATTTAATTGTGGACAAGCCACCAGAATAACAGAATTTACGTGGCATTGCCACTATACAGATTTGTGGCAGAGCCACCAAAATTATGTGGCAGAGCCACCAGAACTTCTCTTCAATATTATCCCATCTGACTCAAGGCATCAGCAACAACATTGGCTTTCCCAAATGGTAGTCAATTACAAGCTCGTAATCTTTTAACAACTCTAACCATCTTCGCTATCGTAGATTCAGATCTTTTTGAGTCATCAAATATTTCAAGCTTTTGTGATCAGAATAGATGTGGCATTTTTTGCCGAACAGATAGTGGCGCCATATCTTCAATGCAAACACAATAGCTGCCAATTCCAGATCATGTGTCAGATAGTTCTTTTCATGTGGCTTTAACTGTCTTGAGGCATTTGCTATAACTTTGCCTTCTTGCATCAAAGCACAACCCAAACTGTTTAAAGATGCATCACTAAAGATTACAAATTCTTTACCCGATTCTGGCTGAACTAGCATTGGAGCTTTAGTCAACAAAGCTTTCAACTCATCAAAGCTTTTCTAACCACCCGAACTTAACATCTTTCTGAAGTAGTCGCGTCATCGGGTTGGAATCATAAAGAAACCTTTTATGAACTGTCTATAGTAACCAGCTAGTCCCAGAAAAATTTAGACCTCAGATACATTTCTAGGAGGCTTCCAATCTAGTATAGCTGAAACCTTGTTCGAATCAATCCGAATACCCGATGCTGATACAACATGTCCTAGAAAATTGACTTCTCATAACCAAAACACACATTTACTGAACTTCACATACAACTGCTCATCACACAAAGTCTGTAGCACTAATATCAAATGTTCAGCATGCTTGGATTCATCACGGTAATAGATCAATATGTCATCTATGAACACAACCACCAATCGATCCAAATAAAGTTTGAAGATCCTATTCATTAAATCTATAAAAATAGTAGGTGCATTAGTAAGTCCGAAAGGCATAACTAGAAACTCATAGTGTCTATACCTCGTTCGGAAAGTAGTTTTCGGCACATCAGAGTCATTAACTCGCAACTGATAGTAACTTGATCTTAGATCTACCTTAGAAAACATAGTAGCCCCTTTCAACTGATCGAACAAGTCGTCAATTCGTGGCAAAGGATATTTATTCTTTATAGTCACCTTATTAAGCTGTCGGTAATCGATGCACATTCTTATAGTTCCGTCTTTCTTTTTCACAAACAAAACCGGTGCACCCTAGGGAGAAAAACTCAATCGTGTGAAGCCTTTATTAGTCAATTCTTGTAACTGAGTCTTCAACTCTTTTAACTTTGTTGTTGACATTATGTACGGAGCTATCAATATCGGGGTCATCCCTAACTAACTCAATACCAAACTCTACCTCTCGTATCATTGGCAAACCTGGTAATTCTTCGGGAAATACATCTAAATACTCGCACACAATTGGTACTGATTCAATCTTATTTTCAATCACTTTAGAGTCGAGCACATAAGCAAATTAAGCTTCACAACCCTTTTTCACATATTTCTAAGCTAACATCGAAGATATCACTGCCAGTAAACCATTCAGATAATTTGAATCAATCTGAATAATCTCATCATTCTGACATCGCAAATCAATAATCTTTCATTTGTAGTTCACAATAGCATCATGAAAAGTTAACCAATCCATACCCAGAATTATATCAAACCCGTCGATCGGCAACAACATCAACTCAGCTGGAAAACATGAATCTTGAATCATCAACGGTCAATTCTTGCACACTTTATCAACTAAAACACACTGGCCTAAGGGGTTTGATACTCTAATCACAAACTCAGTAGACTCTACAGACAAAGTCTTACTAGATATTAAAGTCTCACATATATAAGAGTGAGTCGAACCATGATCAATCAATGCAACAACTCTAGTATCATAGAGAGTGAAAGTACCAGTGATAACATTTGGGGATGAAGCCTCTTCTTGAGCGCGAATAGCATAAGATCTAGCAGGTGCGCGAGCCTCAGATCTAGCAGCTATGTCTTTAGTTCCTTTCTGACCGCTACTCACATTACCTGTGTTTCTCGGTAGTCTACCTCATGCTAACATGTTACACAGTCTCGCACTCTGTACGGTATTTTACTAAGCTAGCTCAGAGAATTCACAGATGAAATGATCCATTGATCCACCTTTAAAGCAAGCCCGATCATTCAATCTACAGTTGTCGAGATGTGGTTCACCATAGTGTTTGCACTTCGGTTGATTTGATCTGACGTTACCAACACTAGCTACCGAGGTAGCTTTCAAACTCATAGGTGGTCTATCCTGATCCGTCTATAATAACCTGCAGTAGCCTTTGAACGGTTAATATTAACTCTAAATTTCTTTGACGCTAGCTAAAATGTTTTACACCATGATCTCTTACGGGAATCTCTGGCTTCAAAATCAGCTTTTCTTTTCTATTTTCTGAGCTCTTTGGCTTTGCATGCTCGCTCAACAACTACAACGAACTCTTTTATTTCAAGGATGCCAAATATCAATTTAATTTCTTCATTTAACCCGTCTTCGAACCTTTTACACATTATAGCTTCAATCGACGCACATTCTCAAGCATATCTACTAAGTCTCACAAATTTCCGTTCATATTCTATCACAGTCATGCGACCCTATTTTAACTCGAGAAATTCTTTGCATTTTTTATCAATGAATCTCTGACTGATATATTTCTTCAAAAATTCAGTCTGAAAGAACTCCCAGGTGACCCGTTCTTTCTAAACTACCGATACTAGCATATTCCACCAGTGATTTGCAGTGCCTTGTAGCAAAGATACAACACATTTTAGGGACTCATCAGGAGTATAAGATAGCTCATCAAACACGTGGATAGAATTATCAAGCCAGAATTCAACTCGCTCAACATCATCATCATTAGTGGCTCTAAATTCTTCATGTAACGACCCAAATTTGGGCCTAGTAGAATTAGGCCCATTGGGCCTTGGCCATGGGAGCATTTAAATTTTTTTGAGAATGAGAGGACTACATTACTGCGAGTTGGGCCTATTAGGTGAGTGATTTTGTAAGGTTAGGGGGCTTCTATGAAGTCTTGGTATCAAAATTGGGCTTTAGGAAAATTTTGGTTTTAGGTGAATAAAACCCTGGGAGTTAGTAAGTAGGCTTTAAGAATAAAATGTGGAGAAAATTACACAAAAAGAGCTTGTGGTGTAGTGGCAAAGTGACACCACATAAGAGTCAAGGAGGTGATGCCATAAGGAAGCAAGGGGTCCAAGGTTCAAGCCTTGGCGCTGGCATTTCATTTTGATTTATTTTTAAGTGAACTTAGACTTTGGCCCATAGATTTATATTTACTTGCGCATGATGTTAGACACAAGGAAGTGAGTGGTCTAGTGGCAAGGCGTCATTGAGGGTGTAAGGGAGCCTGGGTTCGAATCTCATGACAAGCAGGGGAGTATTTATTTTGTGGATTGGACGGCCAGAGTTTGTGTTGGATTTAAATTCTACTGAAGAAGGGATCCCACATCGGAAAGCTAGCAAGAAGGAAGCATACCATGGTGGGCATTTGGGCATGGAAGCATTCGGAGCACGGAATAGCTTCAGACTCCTATCATGTGTGTATCTCGCACTACTCTAGCTGTAGAGCGGTAAATACTAAAAATCGATCACACGGCGATGGTAGCCACATGAGCGTGCGAGCGCATGTGTGGGAGCTTCTACGCGATAGTTGAGGCCACCATGAGTATTCTTGTGGGTTGACATTGTTTGGGCCCAATGGGCCCGGGGGCCCATATGAATAAATTGTATGATTGTGTAGTAGATAGTGAACTGGTCTAAGTGAATATCATATCTGTGGCTAGTTTTGGGCTAAATGGGCCACACGAACGTGTGGGTCCATTTGAGCCAAGAATGGACTCTAGGCCCATTCGCATCGTTATCTTTGTTTAGAATATCTTAGTTTATGAAATTACCAAAATATCTCTGGTTTGCAAAATTACCGAAACACCCCTAGTTTGTGAAATTACCAACATACCCCTGGCTTGTGAAATTACCGAACTACCCCTAGTTTTTCAAATTATTGAAATACCTTTGGTTTGCAAAATTATCGAAATACCCCTAGTTTGTAAAATTACCGAAACACCCCTAGTTTACGAAATTATCGAAATACCACTGGTTTGTAAAATTACTGAAATACCCTCTATGGGTAAAGTTACCAAAGTACCCTCAATGGGTAAAATTATTGAGATGACCTTAAGTGGTGAAATAATCGTTGTACCCCTAACCGATTAAATAACCGTTGTACCCTCGTAGTAGTACTAGTGTTGTACGTGTTAATTGTATGATTGATTATGTTTGAGATGCACTGCACACATGGATTAATTATGAGTAGAATTACCGAATCACCTCTGTAGGGTAGGATTACCGAAATACCCTAATAGGGTAAATTAACTATTTTGCCCCTAAGGGTAAAAGACTGATTTTAGTGCCATGATTTGACTGTGATTGTATGATTGTGGTTTAATCGACTTGACTATAGGTGTGTGTCTGATTTACTGTTAATGTGTGTTGCAATGGCAGTTACTAAGCATGGCCATTTTGCATACACGTGTAATGATTGAGCATGACATACACGACATTCTGCATTGGGTTGGGTTATGCTTATGGAGGAAGAATTGTACTGGTGGCTATGCCACATTTTACTGATTTAGTGGCTTTGCCACATATACTGATTCAGTGGCTCAGCCGCATATACCGTTATTAGTAGCTTGGCTACATTACTGGAGAGCTTGGCTCTATGCCATCTTGATTAAGGCTGTGTGCCGATTATATTACCATCGCTGAGGGTTATGTGCCAAACAGATATCGATGACTCTGTGTCGATAATATTTACCCAAGGCTGTGTGTCGATTATATTCCCGTCACTGATGGCTATGTGTGTCGATTATATTACCATCGCTGATGGCTATGTGCCAAACATAATATAGTTATTGATAGCTCTGTGCCAATTATAATACCGCTATTGAAGGCTTAAGAGTCGCATATGTTTATACTGGCAGCTCGACTGCATTCTTGAAGTGTAGGGTTGGGTGGGTTGACTTGGTCCCCACATGGAGTGGAGGGCTGGTACGGGTGGAGTGTAGCGGATGGACTATTAGGTTGTGTAACACCCCAAACCCGGCCCATGAGTCCTGACCGGATCTGGTATGTCACTGGGTGAAATATTTTTGGCCAATTTGAAAGTTGGGTGAAAATTCGATAAAATTTGGCTAAGGTATTTAAAACGGTGTTTGAAAACTCAGTTGGGCCTTTTTATAAATACAGTTGAGCTTTATAAACCCTTTTGAAAACATTGATCATGTATCATTTTCAAATCATCAAAGTGATAGTTGACTTAGTTTATTTTTGTTACCCGATAGTAACATCTTTAAAAATCCATAGAAGTTTATTAAGTTTGAAAAATTATTTTTAACCGGTTTACTTATCATTTGAAAATTTCATTTGTAACATAACATAAGCAAAATAAAAATAACATCCACATAATAAATAGCGGCCTTATTACAATCCCAAAATAAAAACTTAGAAAATAATAATTCTAACTTAAGCAAAGTAAAAATAAAATCCAACGACAAGCATGGCCGCCTCGAGTCCGCTCCGGCTCCATCTCTGCGATCTACTCATCTGCAAAATGTTAAGGGAAGGGGTGAGTCACCAAGACTCAGAGTGTAAATCCCCTACCCGAAAAATACAACTCATACACAAGTTATCAATTAAACATGCACATGCGACCCAACTAGGCATCCATACTCCTTTTCTACCCCGTGTGGTCAAAACCATGATGACTTAAAGTCACAATTTAAATGATGGGGCCAACCCATCGTGTGGTCAAAACCATGATGACCATAGGTCACAATATTTCATAGTGTGGTCAAAACCATGGTGGTACCAAACCACTTTGGGACTTAGTCGCAAATATTCAATCGTTGTGGTCAAAACCACTGATGACCATAGGTCACAAAAATCTGATGGGGCCAACCCATATTGTGGTCAAAACCACTGACGACAGTCCATATTTCATCCCCCTCCTCTTGTCAATTCCACCATCACATGCTTTAATAAAAATTTTCATAAATCATATCATGGCATTTAATCATTATGTGATGGCATGCAAATCATATATCAAAATCACAAATTAGGGGACTTACCCGGAATCCATGTTTAAGCCCACAAGCATATCATAGGTCACTACCAAAATTCATACACAAGACAATAATATTGCAAGTTTAATCATAAAGTATGTAAAGAGTTTACACACCTATTTCTACCGAAATTCCTAGATCCCGAAGATCCGATCTACAACACTAGGTTTTTGTCCCTTGAATGGATTTGATTTCCAATCAAATCCCGAAGCCTAAATTAGTCCCTACACCCATGGCACATGTTAGTTTCGGCATTTAATCATAGACTTTTTAATTGAAAGGCCCTTGGCTGAATGTGCTTACCAACTCTGCTTGGAAAATAATTCCCGAAAGCTTCCCTACAATTGGTTTAAACAAGTTAATAGGATTCATAGGCCATTCCATAACCTTAGATCCCAGAGAGGTGATTATCTCTTACCTTAATGATTGTTTCAGCCCTTAAACTCCACAAATTAGCACCACTTGGGGTTGTGAGGGGTTTGACTATTTTCAATGAAAAGAAAAGAACCGAACAATGACTTACCTTAGAGGAAATCGGCTAATAATAAGAGGAAAAAGGGTGGAATTTTCCTCTTAAAGAGGAAGTAGATTAAACTTTAAAGGTACAAGAAAATCTGGAAATTTTGAACAATTTGCCTATGGTTTAAGGGAAAATTCGGCAGACAAAGTAGAAGGAAAAGATGTTGGAAATTTTGAACAATTTTGGCTTAAGAACAAGGAAGAATTCAAAACAAAGTAGAAGGAAAAGATGCTGGAAATTTTGAATAGTTTTGGCTATGAAACAATGGAGATTTCAAAGAGACAATGAAGAAAAAAAAGAAAAGAGTTTCTTTGGAGGTTTTGATACTTCTTTCTTGTTCAAAACAAATATGGATGACCCCAAGGTCTCCTAATTTAAGCAAATACTCCCTATTTTGTGATAATTTTTAGCCTTGAATTATCACAATTAATCTAGCTTTATCATACCTTTTAATCTCCTCATCCCTTAGCAATTTAATAGCAAACAAAACACTATTAGTCTCCCCCTTTCTAGCCGATTATTAGCAAAAAAAAAAAAGCTAAATCTCTTACCAATTGAGAGTCCAAAATGTCGCTAACTCCACTCCTCACCATGAGAACAAACAAGAGGACAAAAAAGATAAAACCAAGATCTTTTACATGAGTCGAACGACTGGCAAAGAAAGCCCCCTCCCTTTAAGCGCCCAACCAATTCTCCCTTTAGACTTTCATGTTAATTAACACCATCATTTAATGATAAGGCCTTCATACAGCCCCTACTCCTTCAACATAAAGCCCCAACAAATAAAGCTCTTTGCATCCTTTGTGTCTCGAACCCGAGACCTTATATCAAAGCCCTTAAACCACGCCCATGCCACTCCACGAACCCATTTTTCATGTCACAACCCTCCTTCATTTAATTATAAAGCCTTTCTAGCCCTAACATTAAAAAAGCCCACAAGGAAAAATTATTTCTCCCTTGCTACGATGAGACTCGAACCCAAGACCCCTTGCAAACCCTTAGGCGCACCAAGCCACTTGTGCCAATTACATTCTTGTGTCAAGTTTTTCTTAAATTTTATTTAACCCTATTCCCCAGCTTCCTTCCTTTTAGATCCTTTAAAAAAAATATTTTTAAAATCAAAATTCGACCCAAAACGGGGTTATTTCTAGACCCTAAATTATGCCAAATAAAATCATATTTATTTATTTCTTGAAGCCCACATGGAATTTATCTAATTTACAAATAACCCCTAATTCAGGGTGTTACAGGTTGGGTTGCATTTTCTATTTTCATTACCATGATTTTGGGGCCGTTGGCCCAAATTAATACTATATGGGGCTTAGGCCCAAACTGAGACCATGATTGTGACTAAAATCGGGGTTACACACTGAGTTCTCTTAACTCACCCTTCCATTTTAACCTTAAGGTAATCCCCAGCGTTAGTGGATTTGGAGCTGTGGAGGACTCTGTGGTGGCCATACAGCAGGATTTATTATCGCAAACTTAGTAAATATTCATTTTGCTTTACTTTAGTCTTATTTTTGTTTTGGGGTTAATATTTTTGTAATAAGGCCGTTGGTTTATTTTCTTTATGTTTTCTTTAATAATTGCTAAATTTATTGATACGTGGTTTTCTTAAAACGACAATAATCATTTTCAAAATATCGCATATTTGCAAATAACTGAACCTAATTTCTATTATAAACAGAGGTTTCAATAGTTATAACAAACAACGTTTTTACAACAACACCATAGAAGTGAAACTAATTTTCACACACAACAAAGACAAATTCTTAAAAAAATATATACAAAGTTTTTAATGAGAACACAACTTTTAAACAACCCAACCATATGACATGTTGGATCCGGTCATAACGTCTAGGCCGGGTTTGGGGTGTTACATTCTATTATATCAGAGCCTGGTTGTAGAACTCAACTGTGGAATGGGTCTAAATTTTTTTAAAAAATTTGATTAACCTTTGGTTTAGAAAAGTGATAGTGTTACTGGAAGTATGGGCTCCAAGCAGCCAACTTAAGCCTAATCCTCCCCCTTAGTGACGCCGCCCACTTGCTCCCCTGCGGCACCACCTAACTTTTGGGCCACAAGCACACCTTGCAATTTAAACATAGATACCCATTTTTATTATGTCCTGTAGCTCTTTATTAGAAAATTAACCCATGTCTCAGCCCAAACCTGAGCCCAATTCGCACCTCTAAACCTCAAGCTAACACTTTAACCCTACAACACACAAAAAGCACAGACCCACTTATTTAGGATGTTACAGTTCTACCCCCCTTAAAATAAATTTCAGCCTCAAAATTTACCTGGTCAAAAGAGTTGAGGGTATTGCTGTCGCATAACATCCTCTGGCTCCCATGTCGCTTCTTCTGATCCATGGTTCCGCCATAAAACCTTCACCAAAGGGACTGATTTCCTGTGTAACACTTTGACATCCCGATCCAGGATCATGTTGGTTCCTCCTCAAAAGATAAGTCTGGGTCACCACAATTTCTTTTACCAGTACAACATGAGACGGATCCGAGCGATAGGATCTAAGCATGGAAACATGAAACACATTATGGATTTGACTCAATTCAGGTGGTAACTCGAGTTGATAAGCTACTGGTCCCACTCGCTTCAACACCTGATAAGGCCCGATAAACCTAGGGTTCAGCTTGCCTTTCTGACCAAATCTCAGCACCTTCTTCCATGGCAACACCTTCAAGAAAACCATGTCACCCTCTGTAAATTCTATATCCTTCCGTTTAAGATAGACATAGGACTTTTGTCTGTCCGAAGCATCCTTCACACGACCTCGAATCAGCCTAACCTTCTCTTCTGTTTCAGCCGCCAACTCTGGACCCAACAACTGCCGTTCTCCCAACTCCGTCCAACACGTAGGGGTACGGCACTTCTGACCCTATAATGCTTCATATGGTGCCATCCGAATACTTGCACAGTAACTATTCTCGTATCACGAACTCTACCAATGATGTAAATTCTTCCCAACTACCTCTGAAATCCAAGACACAACCCTTAGCATATCCTCCAAGACACAGAATTACCCTCTCCATTGTCCATCCGACTGGGGATGAAATGCCATACTGAAATTCAGCTTTGTTCCCAATGCCTGATGCAATGCCTTCCAAAACCTCCACGTGAACCTACGGTCCCTATCTGAGATAATCGACACTGGCACCCCATGTAACCTCACAATTTCAGCCACATATAACCTAGCTAACCTTAGGAGAGAGTAAACAACCCAAACCAGTATAAAATGTGTTGAATTTGTTAACCGATCGACGATCACCCAGACTGAATTCTTCTTAGAAGGCGTGAAGGGTAGCCCACTAACAAAATCCATCATGATCCTTTCCCATTTCCATTACAAAATCTTTACTGGTTGCAACAATCCCGAGGGTAACTGATGTTCAGCCTTGACCTGTTGACACGTCAAACACCTACCCACAAATTCAGTTACTTCTCGCTTGAGGCCTGGCCATCAGAACTGCTCCTGTAAATCCGGTACATCTTACTACCTCTAAGATGCATAGCGTATGGACTGCTATGAGCGTCCTCAAGAATCTTCTGCCTTAACTCCACGTTGCTAGGCATGCAAAATTTGCCCTGAAAACACAGCACTCCATTGCTGCTCAGGCTATACCCCTTTAATCCACCATTCTGCACTTACAAACACCGAGCGTTTAAGACTTTGTCCACCAGTTGTTTTTCCTTAACCTGGTTTACCCACGTTGGCTTCACTTGCAGTTCCGCTAACAGACTTCCGTTATCATACAGACTAAGGTGGGCAAACATGGCTCTTAGATCTGCCACCACCTTACGGCTCAAGGCATCAGCTACCACATTCGCCTTTCCCGGATGGCACTCAATAGAGCAGTCATAATCCTTCAACAGCTCGATCCACCTCCTCTACCTTAAATTCAATTCCTTCTGAGTAAGGAGGTACTTCAAACTCTTGTGACCTGTGTACACGATAGACTTCTCTCCATACAAGTAATGTCTCTAAATTTTTAGGGCGAAAACCACTGCAGCCAACTCCAGATCATGCGTCAGGTAATTCACCTCGTGAGGTCTCAATTGCCAAAAAGCATATGCTACTACCTTCCCCTCTTGTATCAGCACACATCCTAACCCTGTATGCGACACATCATAATAAATCGTAAACTCTTTTCCTATTTCAGGTTGAATCAGCACTGGAGCTTCCGTCAAAATCCTCTTCAGCTTCTCAAAACTCTCTTGTTGCTTATCTGCCCACACAAACGAAACCCCTTTCCTTAGCAACTTGGTTAGCGGGTGGCGCAATCAAAGAAAATCCTTCCACAAACCTTGACTAAACCCGAAAACTCGAATCTACGCCACAGACTTTAGTAGTTTCGGTCAATCTGACTTCAATCTTACGAGGTCTACCCTAATCCCTCGGTAGACACCACATGACCTAAAAAGGTAACTTCCTTCAACCAGAACTCGTACTTACTAAACTTAGCAAACAACTGCTTATCCCTCAGAATTTGCAACACCACACGAAGATGCGCATCATGCTCCTCCTCAGACTTGGAATAAACTAGAATAATATCGATAAACACCACAACGAACCGATCAAGATATGGTTGAAACACCCGGTTCATCATATCCATAAACGCTGCAGGGGCGTTAGTCAACCCAACTAGTATCACAAAAAATTCATAGTGATCGTAACGAGTACAAAAACCTGTTTTATGGATATCCGCCTCCCTAACCTTAAGCTGGTGATATCCCGACCTCAAATCTATCTTGGAAAAGACTAAGGCTCCCTTAAGTTGATCGAACAAGTCATCTATCCTCAATAACGGATACTTGTTCTTAATTGTCAACTTATTCAGCTGACGGTAATCAATACACATTCGAATGGATCCATCCTTCTTCTTAACAAAAGGCACAGGCGCTCCCCAAGGCGATATACTCGGCCGGATAAAACCTCGATCCAGCAATTCCTAAATCTGTGCCTTCAGCTCCACTAACTCCTTCAGCACCATCCTATACGGGGCAATAGACACTAGCGCTGTTCCTGGTAGAAGGTCTATACCAAACTCTACTTGCGATTCGGAGGCAAACCTGGGAGCTCTTCCAGAAAGACATCGGTAAATTTTTTCACTGTTCGGACATTCTCCAAAGCTGATTCCTTAACCTCCAAGGTACAAACATAGACCAAAATGCCTTACATCCTTTCCTCACCATCTTCCCAGCAATCTTGGCCTTTTCTACATGAACGACAAATTTCCTTTCTCGCTGCGATGTAATCAACCCCCGCAGCTCGTCCCTTAGTCTGTCCTCAAACCTAGCACAACGCTCATGCTCCGTAGCCACGATACCCCGAGCATACCTACTTAACCGTAAGAATTCCGTTTCATACCCGGATACCGACTTACTCCCCTATACCAAACTCAAGAACGCCTTACGTTGTGCATCTATATAACTAGACCCAATGTACTTCCTCTGGTAAGCCGCCCTAAAGAAATCCCAAGTGATGTCATCGGCCATCGTACCTTTTCCCGACCATAAGCCACCACTGATAAGACTCATCCCGTGGAGAAGAGACACTATCCCTTTCAACCACTCCTCATTGTGATATCCAAATCATCCATTATGCGCTCTATCGCCTCTAACCAGTACTCTGCGGTGTTGGGAGCCACACCAAACTCCCCTAAATACTTGACTCTATTCGCTTGGAGTCATTCAGACACAGATTTTTGAGTCCCGTCCCTACACCTGCTTTAGCAACTCTCTCTAGGACTCGTAGCATAGCTTGCAACACTGCATCATCACCACCTGCCTTCTCTTGATATTTGGCGCCTATAGCGGGTGGCGGCGACACCTCATTTTTTGACCCATAATCGAACCCTACCGATTTCGACACAGTTGTCCTACCCCTACCATGACCACGCGCAATACGCCCACGACCTC
Organism: Gossypium rotundifolium; assembly: GCA_025506655.1. Lineage (NCBI taxonomy): Eukaryota > Viridiplantae > Streptophyta > Magnoliopsida > Malvales > Malvaceae > Gossypium > Gossypium rotundifolium. Next base: position 80,020,325 of record CP106723.1, read on the forward strand.
GAATGCTTATTCTACCGTTTGTGAATTATCTGGTTTAGAAATTTTTATGGGTTAATAACTTTTTCTTTCAATGATTAACAACGAACAGTCTTATGGAAGGAAATTTTTAACAGTGGTTCTTTCGAGTCTGAACTATGTCTACATAGTTCGATTCTTAAGTATGTATTTCTAATTCCAAAATTCACATTCAAATAACATCCAACAGGGCACCATACACAGGCTTCACACACAAGTACATACATGGACTCACGTTCATTGCCTAGGGGTGTTTTCGTCATTTCACTACCCAAGGGTATTTTCATAATTTTACCCTATAAGGGTATTTTCGTAATTTTCCAAAATAAGGTATCATGGTGATTTTTCAAAATAGGGGTATTTCAGTTATTTTGTAACTAGGGGGTATTTTGGTAATTTTGCAATCCGGGGGTATTTTGGTAATTTTGCCAATTTCAGTAACTTTCATAAATCAGGGGTAATTTAGTAATTTCCCAAAGAAAAAGGGTTGTTTTGGTCATTTTACAAAGTCAAGGGTATTTTGGTCATTTACCTCAACCTAGGGTATTGTGGATAATTTTGCAAAATTCAGGGTCATATAAGTAATTTCGGAAAGACAGGTACTGGTCCTTTTCGGGTTTTTGTTAAAATTTTGGCCTGTTAACAAGTTTTCGAGGCTAAGGTGAACGGTCACTACGCACTAGGTAGGATTCCAGAGAAGAGGAGGTGAGTCACTAGGATTGCTTAAATACCAAGCTCTTCCTAAATCCACTCCTAGACATGCATATGCCTGTTACCACACCCTAGTCCTTCTGACTTGCTCACAGACATGACTATTTAAGGAAATTAAGTTTTATGAAATTTAAAAGTGTGTTGAGTTAAGCCTAAGGTCCACAAGCCCTAGTATAACTATCTACATCCCTATAGCCCATTAATCCATCATACATATATATATCACAACAAAGGTTAGGATACTTACCTGGGTGGATCAGTGCCGGAGACTCAGGTGCCATGCTTTCCGAAGTATGCATTTCTGTCAAATCATTTTTAGACCCCTTGTTAAAACATTTTGGGCCTTATACCCACAGCCGAGCTTTTGAACCGGGCTCTGATACCTAAAATGTAACACCCCAAACTCGGTCTAAACACTACGACTGAATTTGGCGTGTCACTGGGAAGAAAACATTTTACAACTATTTTGTCATCTTGATTTGAAAGGAAAACTCTTGGTGTAGTTAAGAAAAATGTGGTTGAATTGGGTGAATCGTTAAAACATTTTGAAACTTAATTTTAGTGTGTTAGATTTACCTTTGTTGTTTATCATTCATTCGAATTATATCTTTAAAAAAAAACTCAAAAAATTATCTTAAGTTTATAACAAACGTTCATATCATAAATTACTTGGCATGCCTTTTTTGTTTAATGGTAGTTTAAGGAAAAATAGAACAGATAACAACAAAACCCAAAACAAAGTTTAAGTGGCCTTATTACAAACTGAAACCCAAACTTAAAGTAAATAAGAACTAAATTTGAATTAACATTTAAATTAAATGTTGAGCATGGCCACCACGAGTCCACCCTGACTTCGGATCCACAACTTAAGCATTATCTGCAAAATGTAACGAAAGGGATGAGTCACCGAGACTCAGTGTGTAAATCCCCATCCCAAAAGATGTTATGTTCTTACACGGATTCATATAATATTATGCATGTCATGCAACCCATTGCCTAATTATTCATCCGAGTCTCCCAAATCTACCCCTTGTGGCACCTAGCCACTTGTGGCACCTAGCCACTGGTGGTACCTAACCACTGGTAACCGAAGTTACAAATATTCATGTGTGGGGCCAACCCACTTGTGGTACCTAACCACTGGTGACAATCCCTTAAATCGATATATGGGGCCAACCCACTGTGGTACCTAACCACTGGGACAAGTCACAAAATAAGCACATGTGGTACCTAACCACTGGTGGTTCCAAACCACTGAGACTTAGTCACAAAATCATGATATGTGGGGCCAACCCACGTGTGGTACCTAACCACTGGTGATAGTCTGATAAATCATGCCTTCCCCCTCCTCTCATCATACCCATATGCTATTTATATGTTTCTCAATACAATATAATCATGCTTAATGCACAGGAAAATACAATATGGCACACACAGGTTTCACATAGATCAAGAACGATATTCACCATAATGGACTTACCCGGAGTCCTTGCTTATAAGGGTAACGTAATGTTTCCCACTATTAGTTCGGCTTTCAACAAACACAACATTTAACATAACACATATGAAGTGTGTAAGAGTTACACACCTGTTTTTCGTACTATCGCACTCACTACTTTAACACTATCGTCCCTCAAGGCTACCACTATCGGCCTACGATCTATCACCGATGTCGGTCCGCACCCCGGTGGCTAATCTCGCACTCCTGATACTACTCGCTTCTTGTACTTAGAGGCCAGGTTTATAGATCTAACCCCTCCTGTCGCTTGGCTGACATTTGAGTCCATAATAATCCCTTGCTCACTAAACTGAATTTAAACGATGAGATCAAAACTAAGAGGTAATCATAATACTAAAAATGAAACCCTTACTTAGATTGTCAAATCCCGAAAATCCTCAAGAAATCGTCACCACCCTACCTACATTCGACCAAGCTTCCAACATTAGACCAACACGATTATTGCACCTACTCTTTATGAGATCCGGTAAAAGAGAAAGGGTAAGGGAGTGGCTATTCGGTCGAATCCTACTACCAACACATACCTTCGGCTTTTCTCACAGTTTGGCACAAGAGATCACAGCAAGAAAGATTCAGCTTCTATGAATAAAGAGTGAAAACCGACAAGATCTTAGAAACTAAATGAGAAAGAGAGAAATAGCAAGGAAGAAAACCACGGAGAACTTGCCAATCTTGAGATGATGATTCGACTATGGTGTAACATCGGGAAAAGAGACTGATCTTAAAGGTTTCAGTTATGGGAGAAGAAAGTATGGCCAAAGAGGTTCGACTTTTAGGGAAAATATTAAGGAGGAGAGGAGATAGGGAGTTGTGGCAAAGAAAGGAGAGAGAGCTCACAAGAGAAAGGAAATTTGGCTAGAAGGAAAAGATGAGAAGAAAAAGATGACAAAAGAAAGTGATCACTTGCCTACTAATTTGACATATCAAACCCCTCCCGGGGTTTGATTTTTAGCCAACACTTGTAGTCACCGATAGCTCTTATCCCTCTTGATATCTTAATCTATATCCTCCCTCAAAAGAGGCCTTCTTAGCACCAACTCCTCTCTTCCTATTATCGACATGCTATTAATCAAAATAAAAGAATTAAATCCCTATTTTGGAGCGATTTGCAGTCCTCCCTTGCCCTCCTAGGAGTGCCGAATTCTAGCCCAAAAGCATGGGCTCAAAGTGGCCAACCTAAGCCCAATCCTCCCCCTTAGTGACGCCGCCCACTTGCTCCCCTGTGGCACCACCTAACTTGTGGGCCACAAGCCCACCTTGCAATTTAAACATAGATACCCATTTTTATTATATCCTGTAGCTCTTTATTAGAAAATTAACCTAGGTCTCAGCCCAAACCTGAGCCTAATTTGCGCCTCTAAACCTCAAGCTAACACTTTAACCCTACAACACACAAAATGCACAGACCCACTTATTCAGGATGTTACAAGAAGAGTAAGGAGAGAATTAAGGGAAGAATAAGGAAAGAAATGAAGGAAAAAGGTAAGGGAGGGAACATGTTGGCTGATTTTGTGGAAGATGTTTTGGAAAGAGTTGTAAACAATCATCTTTTTGGTAAAGATGATACAAAGTTTTGGTAGGAAGAAGAAGGGGAGCCGAATTCCTATAGACTTTTTGTAAATTTTGGGTGCATGAAAGGCTTTCTTTCTTTTGATCAATTTGGTGTTTGCTCTTCCAACATTCTTCCTTTCTTTGTCGAAACACTCACCTCATTTTGCACACTTTCTCCTTTGTTCTGAAATTCCCTCTTCTTCTATAGTGTTCCTTCTACTCATCTTTTCTCTCTTTTCATCCAATTCTAGCTAGTACAACTTGAGCTGTGTGTTGCAAATCTCTTCTTGGCTGAAACCCTTACTTCTTTTTCCCTCCTAATCTTCAAGTGGTTGATTCCATTCTTCTCATCTTTTGAATTCCATTGCGGTGTGTCCCAAAACTGATTAGTAGTTCTTACGTTTTACTGTTGTGTTGAATCTTTTCTTCCATTCGACTTTTCTCTGAGTTAGGATAAGCCAAAACACTCTTTTGCCGATTCTTTAGATAATCAAAGGGTGAGGATTCTTAACTCAGTTGTAGTAAAGGCGTGTGGTGGTAGTTAAAAGGCGGGGTTGAATATCGGGACTCCGTAGAGGGAGATCACATAGTGGTAAGTGATTCAAGTGTAAGTAATATGTTGGGTATGAAATCTTTTGGAAATCCGAGGCTAACTTTTGGTTGGTATTGTTCTAGGGTCAACGAAGAGTGGTTCTTTAGGAAATCCAAATCAGGTGTGTAATCTCATACCCTTAGAATACATGTTTGAAATGATGTGTAATCTCACACCTTTCTGAATATTTGCATGAAATGTTTTCGATTCGATCGAAAGATCGAAAAAACGAAAACCGATATCTGTGACCACTCGGGCATGCATATGTTCGTAGTGGTAACCATATTTTGCAATGAAATAGTTTTTGGTTAGCAGCAGTAACGTGATTTTGAAAAATCACGAAAAATAGGGTAAAGGGAATTAGAAAGTGAATAAGGTATAGAATTAAAGATTATTTTGTCTATTTTTATATGAAAGAAACAGAGCAGAAAGAGAAATTTTATATTCTGTGATATTTTAATTTTAGTGAGACTGGTTTTGAATGACTTTGTTGTTCCATATTCTGTCTTGGAAAAATCATTAAAAATTGTACAAAGTGAATTATGAGTTATAATTTATATGTATAGATTTCCTATCAGTCTATTTTCAATAACAACAAGTAGAAGCAGTATATGAAATCTGTACAATGAGATATTTGAATTTAGGGTAAGAGAGGTCAGAACCTTTGGTCAGTGAAATAGATGAAATTTTAGTGAATAAACTTTATTAAATGGCTAAGCCAAAAATTCTGGAAAAATTTTACTAAGAAGATATATATGTCTAGTTGCAAGGAAAATTTGCGGATCTAAATTTTGAATTTCCTAACTCGAGTTATAGTCAATTTAGTCAATATGACGCAGATAGACAGTTTCAATTTTTATGCCCCAAATTAGTAGTTAAGTCAAGGGTTGCGAAATTACGAAAATATCCTTGGTGAATAAATTACTGAAATACCCTTGGGTTGTAAAATTACTGAATTACCCTTAATGGGTAAAATTACCAAATTACCGAAAATGCCCCTACGGGCCAAATTACGAAAATGCCCCTACGAGCTGAATTACGAAAATGCCTCTATGGGCCAAATTGCAATGTTCTATAATTGGCCGATTTATCGTAACAAATCTTTGGATTAATGATTGTTGTTTATATTTGTAAATATTATGTTTTATTATGTATGTTGCATTTACATAATTTTGCATGGGATGGGAAAAAAGTTGAAGAGAAGTGTGGCAGGTGGGCATTGTCACAAAAATGTTTGTTATTATGATTCACTATGATTACGGTGGCTTGGCCACAATCAAAATATATTATAAATGGCAACTTGCTGCGATTGGTGTGTTTGGCGGGGTGGGTTGACTTGAACCCCACAGTGTGATGGGATGAATGCAGTGGTGTGTAGCAGATGGATTACTAGGATGGGTTTGGGTTGCATACATTGCACATATATATATTCATTATGTAAATGGGCTTGACCAAGATTATGCTACATGGGCTCAGCCCAAGTTATTCCTAAACGGGTTCGAGCCCGGTCGATGGTGGTAAGGGATTATACTGAGTTCTAGTAACTCACCCTCTTTCTTAATCATTGCGGTAATGCTCAATGATGTGGACTTGAGCCATGGATGACTCGATGGAGGCCATACTTGAAATGGTGTTTTGAACCTTAGAATTCTATTTACGTTTACTTTATTACTTTTACTATTTTGGATTTTAAGTTGTAATAAGGCCTCTGGAATATTTTATTTCTTTTTGCTTTATGTTTCATGTATTTATTATTTTGCTTGAATTATTTTTAAATGGGGATTTTCTAAAAGCATAACCAAAGGTTTTCCAAAATTGATTAATAAATGAATTTTATAACAAAATTTTACAAATGATTTAACTCAAACTTTCTTTCAAATTATTAACAACATTTTCAAAAGTTACGGTTTTAAAGTTCACTACCTTGATTTTGATTTATCAATCACTTAAAAAATAGTTGTATTTTATCAAATTTTATATCCAAACTTGTTTTCTTAACCATAACCAAATGACACTTAATTTAGTATGAATCGGAAGGATTTTAAATGTTTTCCTTATGTGACATGTCGATCCGGTCATGATTATTGGGCGAGTTTGGGGTGTTACACCGGATCCGAACTAAGCTTCTTGACCGTAAAACAAATAAACACAACTTGATTGATATCGCTTACACACAGTGCCAATCAATATATTCAATACTTTCTCTATTTCGCACACATAGTGCCATTCATTTCTGTATAAATTCTATTTCGCACACTTAGTGCCATATTTCTCCACTCTACACATATAATATTTCTACCCAATAATCACATAGTTATTCATTTCATAGCACTTAAACATAAATTTAAGAACACGTATTATATCCAAACTTACCTCCGACATCGAAATACCGAGACTAGCTGATCAATCGAGTACTTTGCCTTTGCCTCGATCTCGATCTGAATCTCTCCTTTCTTGGTGCATACGTATTCAAATTTAGCTCATTCAATCACCAATTCATTCAATTTAGTCCAAACACACATATTTAGGACATTTTACAAAATAGCCCTCACAGTTCGACACTTTAGTCCCTATTACACAAAATCACAAAATACACAAAATTTCACTTCACCCATGCCTAGCTTAACTCTCCCAATGTCTATACAATCCCACACATTTCATTTAGTTCACATTTTAGTCCTCTAATTTCTCATTTTCACAATTTAGGCCAAATTACTCAATTTCACCAAAAATTCAATGACAAAACATGTTAATCCTTCAAATATCTTTCATATTTCATCTTCAACTATCACAAAGCTAAAACATTCATCAATGGCATATCTCAAAATCACTATCAAATTCTAAAATTAAAGCATGGGTTTGAAAGAACACAAAGCAACGATTACAAAAACGTAGAAATTATCAAAAATCGAATAAAAACTAACCTTGACTCAAGCCACAAATGTGCCGAATTTACAAAAGCTTTAAACCCTTTTTCTTTCTTCAATATTTGGTGGAAGAAAAGATGATAAAAATGGTCATCAAATGCTTTGTTTTAATTATAATACATTAATACACAATTTACCATTTTGCCCTTTGTTAAAACATTTTTATTCTATTCATTTAATGGCCATTTATGTCCATCTCCACTACCAAAGGGCTAATTACAACATAAGGACTTCTCATTTAATAAGCCATGCCAAATAGACACTTTAAAAATCAGCACACAACTTTTACATTTTATGCGATTAAGTCCTTTTTACTAATTAAGCACACAATCGATAAAATTTTCACACGAACTTTCACACATGCTCAATCACATATTGTAAACACAAAAATATTATTAAAATATTTTTAACCTCAATTGTGATTCGAAACCACTATTTCGATTAGGGTCCAAAGCTGGAACATTACATCACATATCGATGCCCTTGTCCCCCAGACGGTCTTACGTAAGTCACAAGTCGATGCCAACGTCCCAGCACGTGGTCTTACACGATAACATATAATTATGTCATGACATGTGTATCATAGCTTTTCCTAAGCTTAAATGCGAGACTTTTAGACATCGTAACTTTCGGTAAGTCGATCTCATAAACATTGTTCCCAAGCATATAGACATTGAACATCGCTTATATACATTCATAAAATTGATTCGACATATAAAGTTCACTTATATTCAAAATTAATAGCATTTATTTGCTTAAAACTTACCTCGGATATCGACGGATGGAATAAAACAGTTATTCAATTATATTTGTTTTCCCCCGACCAAGTCCGATTTCTTTGGTTCTTGATCTAAACATATTCAAATTAAACTTATTCAAACACAATTTTATTCAATTTAGTCTAAAAACACATAAATGGGTAAGTTACCATTTTACCCCTGGCATTTTACACTTTTCACAATTTAGTCCATATTGCATAAAACACAAAATATGCAAAATTTCAATGTTTCATGCTTAGGCCGAATTTACACCATGTTCATACAAATCCATACATTTCATTTTGTTTCACATTTTAGTCCCTCAATTTATTGTTTTTACAATTTAGCCCTAATTACTCAAATTCATCAAAATTTCCAATGCAAAACATATTAATCTAAAACATATCTTTCATAATCCATCATCTAACATCACAAAGCTCATAATTTCATCAATGGCTTAACTTAAAATATTCATCAAAATAAAAATTAAAGTATGGGCTTTGTAAATTTCATAGCAACGATCTCAAAAGCGTAAAAATTATAAAAAATCGAGCTAGTTACATACCTTAATCAAGCTTAAATATGGTTTGGATGTAGCTTGCTTTTCTTTTCTTTTCCTTAGCTATTTTACTTTAAAAGATGAACATAAAGCAATAACTTAACTTATGTTTTATTATATTACCTTCATTACTTATTTACCTTATTAACCTTTATTATTTAATATAAATATCTTATATATTATGTACATAACAGTCCATCACTATGTTTCATGGTAAAATTGCAACATAAAACCTCCCATTAAAAGAACAAAGCAATTTAGTACTTTAGAAACTAGTTAGCAACTTTTACCATTTACGATTAAGTCCTTTTATTAAATCGGACACTCAAACAATAAAATTAAATCACGAAAATTTTCTGAGATATCAATTCACACATTATAAACACGAAAATAATATTTAATTAGTATTTTAACTCGATTTTGTGGTCTCAAAACCACTATTACGATTAGGAATTAAGCTGGACTGTTACAATTTAAACATGCATTATCACATTACCAAAATACACACATCAACAAGGCATCAAAAGTACCAAGTTTACATCAACTAAAATGACATATACATGCCAAACTTACCATTTACCATAAACCAGAAGTCTACTTATACATGTCATTATAACCTTGATTAAAATATCAAAATCTACCAACATAATCTCTGAATAGTGTGATAGATCTCCGACAAGCTTCCAAATTGATTGAGCTTCTGATAATCTATAAGGTAAAGAAAATAACTACGAAGCAATGTATGCTTAGTAAGCTCGTATAAACTTTAAACATAACATTCCATTTCAATAATGAACTTTATAGGTTAAATATAAACCTATACCAATGCCCCAAGATTTATCAAATCCAAATCATCAAATCGCAATGGAATAAGTCTATCAACACTACATCTACTTATCATTCCTAGCATAGTAGGATTTCATAAGACTTTGAACCCTTCTATTTACTTACTTTCTAGTGCATTTATTTACTTTAGCTTAAATAACAACATCAATTCATTAATTAGCATATTTGTTCATGAGCTAGGTATATTCATCAATATCATACATAAACTTCTCACATACAAGTACATCTTTCAACTCATCATTCCCTTTTATTTCATCATATTTCCTTTCAACTATGAACTTACCATTTTCATTAGATTTTCATACCGTTTCACATGCATAACACACAAGATATAAGCATAACATCAACCATGACCACAAGCTAGTGCATTTAAACATTGCTCTTTTGGAATTAACAACATGATAAACCATTTCATAAGAAATTACATACTTTGATTTATACCACCATTTAATGAATATAAACATATAATTAATTGAACACTTACCGTTTCAATGTATTTCATTAAGAGTAAGCATGATATAATCCAATCATAAGCTTATCACAAGCCTAAGCATCATCCACAACTCATGTTAGAGCATCAACTCATAAATCATTTGAAATAACATAAGGTAAGTCATATACATGAACAACATCATTTGAAATATTCAATTTCATAAGCGTAAACATACTTTCATTGAACATTACCTTTTCATAAATTCATGACATGAGTCATTTGAATACTTATCGATCCTTCCCTTTTTATGCCTATTGAACCACTTAGAATAATATTAGATGAGCGAAAGCTCACACAAAGTGTGCTAAACATATAATTGTAGTTCATACGAATGTAAAATGGGCATGCTCACACAAGCTAACGGTCAAAATGTAAGTCACACGATGCAGCTCACACAAGTCGTTGAATATCGCAACTAATCTGGGACCTCGACCATCGGTAGGACATTCAAGACTAGTACCGAAACATGGTAACACTGGTGCGCTCACACAAGCTATTGGTTGGAACATAGCTACACGGTGCTGCTCACACATGTTGTCAAGTATTCGTAACTAATTTCAAAACTCAGTCACCGATAGGACATTCAAGACCAACAAACAAAGCATGGTAACTCTAATGACATGTCATTTGTATCCTATATATTCCTAAGGTTCAAACGGGGCTCGATAGTTATCGTAATGTCGTTGGATTTTCGTTGTTTCATGACATGATAAATTGCATAATAACATATATATATATATATATATAATGATTTATTTTCAATAGAACCATACATTAAACATTCAATTTAATCAACCATTAGATGATAATAGTTTATATGAACTTACATGGCTAAATTGCAGAAATGTCAAAATATAGAGGCTTTTTGGTAATTTTCCATTCTCCTCGATTTTCCACTCAACCTTGATCTAAATTAATAAATTCGTTTAATTTATTAATTTAGATAGTAAAACCATTTATTTTATGCAATTAGTCATTTTTAACATTTTTACAAAATTGTCCCTGATGTTTTCCTTTTATTCAATTTAGTCCCTGAGCCTAAAACATGCAAATTAACCATTTTTACCCAAATTTAAGCTTAGCCAAATGTTCATAGCTTCCAATACAGCCCATATTTATAAAAATTTCACATCAAATCCTTCTATTTTTACTATTTCAACAATTTAGACCGTAATCGGTAAATTCATCAAAATTACTTAACAAATACTTCTAAATATCAACCAACACTTCAAATTCATCATTTAACATATAAAATCACATATATTTATCAATGGAAACATTCAATATCTTTAACAATTTCAAAATCAAAGGTATGGGCTAGCTGGAAACGATCTAAAAAATATAAAAGTTACGAGAAATAGGTTCAAAACAAACTTATATGCATCATCCATAGCAAGGTCGAAGCTTGAAGCTTCTCCCTTTCTATTTCCATGGCACATTCGATGATGAAAAGCAAATGGGGAAGAAAACATTATGTTTTCTTTATTTTATTAACTTTTTAATTAATAAAACACACACACACACACACACACACACACACACACACACACACACACACACAGAGATATATTCATAATGAAACAAAGCCAACCGCCCACTCATTTATGTTATGGTATATTTAACATATTATTCCATGAATTTACTTTTGCATAGCTATAACATAATTAGCTAGAGATTTCAATTTTCACACTTTTTACGACTTAGTCCTTTTTGCTTAATTAAGTATCGAAACATTAAAATTTCTTAATGAAACTTTAACACAACCTTAATGACACTCTGTAAATGTTTATAAAGATATTTATGGCTTGGTTTATAGAAACGAGGTCCTGATACCTTCTTTCTAAAACTACTTGACTTTAGGGTCTTACCACTTGAACTTAATTAATCATTCGAGTAGCGTAAATTACCATATTAAAAACCTTTGACTCATAAATATTAAATAATAAAATTTAAGAACTTACTCGTCGGTTGTGTACCGAAACCCTTTGCTTCTAACAAAGATGAAAAGCAGTTGCTATAATAACAAACCTCACAAAGTATCTTGGAATGAAATTCACTCCACTCGTGTTTTCTTTCAATTATATCGGCTTTTACCTCTCGAATGAGCTTACCACACTCGTGCCTTTTTCCACTCATTATTTTCTCTCGTATGGTTCTTAAGAGAACTATGAGAACTCTTTTCAAACCTTTTAGGATAGTGGCTCGAAAATTAGCTTGGAGTTTTTGTCGGACACTCGCAAAAAAAGGATACACACGTTAGATTGTTCACAAAATGTTTGAAAACACTTGAAATGCTCGAAATGATATCAACTAGATGAAAAGATAGAGGCTAAATTTTTGCTTGATTTTTTTTTTCACTCGTATTTTTTCACGAATGTTTTTTAATTATTTTTCCTTCTTTTCTTTCAACAAAAACAAAGAGATAGATACAAACCTAATTCAAGATTCCAGAGCTCTAATACTAAATGATGTGATTTTTAGAGCTTGGAATTTTGGGAAAATTGTTGAATGGGATGGATAGTCTTAGATGGTTCAAATGGTGGAAAACCTCAACCCGTAGCAGTCTTAGCTAAAGAACCTTAGCTATATTAAAGATAAGACCTGTTTAACACTCGAACCACTAGAACCTCGGTATAAGGGAAGTTACCACACTCCAAGGTGGGCAATGGAGTGATAAAACAATTGGTGAACACCACAAACCTTTTAGCTTGATAAGTTCAGAAGTTTGGTTAAGAACCAAGAGAGAAAAATCTCACAAAGTATAAATTTGATTAATAAAGTTCTAAACTTACAAATGAAAACTTACAAACTATTTATAGGACTTAGAAGACTAATAGCCACATCAGGCCATAATGATGTTCACACATGCCATAAACATGTTCACACATGGAATTAAAAAGCCATTCATGCATTAGGTAGATACATTGAACATGTGAAGGGTCACATTCTTCATGCTTAACTTGGAAGAAACCTTCAAATGCATGAATGATCATTAACATTCTTCTTCCATCCCTCTTGACTGAACATTTACCTTGTACGAATCATGCATTTTCAATTAATGGACACATTAAAAGCTAGTTGGTTGATGAATTGATGTCATGAATCTTGTAAATTCATTTCCCAATTCGGTGCATGTATTGTGAAGAACATGCAAAAGTCTTGAATGCTTGCATTAATGTAGTTGTGGATGCATGAATGAACCAATTAATATTCAAATACATCCCCCAAGCTAATGCATGAATGTTCTGGTTCAATGTGTAGCATTTATTGATGCGATTTCCTGGGACTTAGAAGGTTCAAAAAATTACTTGAAGGATGGATTGTCTAGAATAGGTTCAAATTGGGTGGAAACTTTGACCCAAAGTACTCGAATGCTTTAAGGAACCAAAGTTATAATGGAACCCAACCCGCTTAAACATGACAAATTACTCGAACATTGGTGTAAGGAAGTCGCCACACTTCGGGATGAGAAATCGAAGTGATAAGACAAAGGGTCAACATCACAAACTCGTGAGAGTTTGATAAGTTAAATAAGTTCGGTTAAGAACCTTGGAGAGAAGTTCGCACAAAGATAATTTTTGTATTCAAAATATCGTAACCTTGAAATGTCCTTTTTACACATTTTTATAGGCTCTCATGTAACACTCCTAACTTGTGAAATCCGCTAAAAGCAGGTTAAGAGGTATTATCGAACATTCGAGACATTTACAATTATTTTACAACACAAAGTCAATCATCATCCAAACATATCAAGATATATGCAAATAGTCCCTTAATGAGGTCTCGAGACCTTAAACACGGGTTAGAAAGGAGTCGAGGACTAAACCAGAACACATACAAAATTTTTGAAAATTAAACATTTTTTCAAGCTACAGAGGTCACACACCCGTATGGGTAAGCCGTGTGCCTCGCATGGCCTCGGACACGCCCATGTGTCCAAGCCGTGATAAAATAGGGCACACATTGTAACACCCTAAAAATTTGAGTATTTAAATTGGCATGATTTTGGTGTTTAGATTTTAAAGGAAAAAAAAAATCTTTTATTTTAATTTGGTGTTTATTGAAATCTTGAGAGGGTAAAGCATAATTTGGAGAAGAAATAAAATTTTTTAAAGTGAGATTTATGGAAGTGAAACAAAGGTGATTAAGACTTAAGCTAAATTAAGTGCTAAAAAGTGTCATAAAATGAGCATATGGCATGGTGGAGATTGGCGCATGGGTTCAAGTAAGAGGGAAGAGGTTCGAATCCCTTGTATAGCACCTAGATAAAATTTTTGTTTTAATTTTACGCTCATGGCTATGAAGTGTCGGCAAGGGGACATATAAGGAAGGTGTTGACCATGTATTTTTGGTTAGTGTATCAAGGGATTAAGGTAACAACTAACATATGGTATGAAATCAAAAGTTTAAGGAAAGATAGGGGGGACATAAGGCACTTATCAAGGGGAAAATTTGGAAAGAAATAATGGCCAATTGACCATAGGCTGGACGGCAATATTGGTAGGGGGAGGAGAGCCAAAATTTTGTTAGTTTGGCAAAAATCTCATTCTTTTCTCTTTGGTTAACCTTTGCACTTTGTGCAGAATTTTTATTCCTCTCCTTTCAATATCCCTTTTTGGCCGAATTTTGCATTTGGTTAAGCCAATATCTCTTGACCATTTGGTCACTTTTATTCATTTTGTTAACTTTCTTTTGTATTCTCCTTGTGCCGAAATCATCTATACCAAAATCAATCTCTTTCTTTTTCTTTGCCATGGCCGAATATACCAGCACCTAAGTTCATATTTTTTCTTTTCTTTTTCTTCTATTCTCCTTGAAATCAAAACATCATCACCATCATCCTTTCGTTCTTATACTATTTCTTTTCAATCGAAAATTTTCTCCATATTCACTCTCTTGGCCGAATGCTATTGTGCCTATAAACCAAATATTTTTCTTTTCTTTGAATATACTTAGCCGAATCCTTCAATATTTAGACACCATTCTCCATCCTTTTCTTTTCGATTGTGGATCATAGGTAAGGGGTTTTTCTTTTCCATTTTTCGTTTTAATAAGTGATATTATGGCCGAATGTCATTAGATTATTGAAGGTCTTTTTGGATTGAAATAACGTTCATTCTAATAACGTTCTTTTCGTTATTATTATTTAGTGCAATAACGGAGATCGGAACTCAAGAGATCGGGAGAAAGCGTTGGAAACGTTTCATTTTGGTAAGAAATCCTACTCTTTAAATCTCTAGTATTATTGATATTATTTTAGATCTAACTAAATTCTTTTGGATCTTGAAGATGTCAAGATAGGGAAGAAAAGGCGGTGTTTAGTTATCGTAAGAGGGTGGATCTGTAAATCCCCATTCAAGCGAAGAGCGGTTTCTGCGGTCAGGATTTTCCAGGGTTGTGGGCCATCGTAGAAAGGAGTCCATTATTCAAGTAGTACGAACCTCGGAGCCGTTATCGTTGGTGGATTCTCGTGGCTAGTGAATCGATAAGCGAAGGAAAACCGAAAATCAAGTGATTCAAAATCAAGAGGGTAAGATTTTGGATCCATTAACAAATAAGATTATTTTTGCGAATTAGTTGTCTAACGAATCGAAATATATTTTAGGTCTTAGAGGCGAGAAGGGATAATACTCACGGTATCGAGGTGTGTAATTTCACCCTCATTATTTTTGGGTTGTATGTCAAATTTGGTATGGTAGAAAAATCGTAAAAGCGATTAGATCGGTAAAAGCGTAAAAATTGATATTATGACGAAAATTAAGTAAAAGCGACAAAATCGTGAAAATTACGAAAATGCCCTCGAGTTATTAATTGTTATTATGAAAATTGGATATTTCGTGAAAATGGGCCGTAAATACTCTAGTTCGTGAAAATGGGTAGTAAATACTCTAGTTAAGTGAAAATGGGTAGGAAATACTCTAGTTAGTGAAAATGGTAGTAAATACTCTAGTTAAGTGAAAATGGGCGAAAATACTCTAGTTAAGTGAAAATGGGCGTAAATACTCTAGTTCGATAAATTGGGCCAAAACACTCTAGTTCGTTAAAATTTAGCCAAAACGCTCTAGTTTGGTAAATGGGCCAAAGCCCACTAAATTGCTAAATGGATAAATTGCTATAATTATGGGCCAAATGAAATGTCATTGATAAAACCCACCATGTTATGTATTGATAATAAATTTTATATTTTTAAAGTACATGTATAATTGCATGGGTGGGATTTATGAAAGAAGAATGGCCGATTGCCACAATATCGGCTTATTGCCTCTAGTTGGTGGCTCTGCCACAATATCGACTTATTGCCTCTAGTTGGTGGCTCTGCCACAATATCGACTTATTGCCTCTAGTTCGGTGGCTCGCCACAATATCGACTTATTGCCTCTAGTTCGGTGGCTATGCCACGATTATAAAAAGGCTTAATGCCTACGATTGGTGTGATGGCGGGGTGGGTTGACTTGATCCCCACAGGTGTGATGGTTGGTGCAGGGGTGTTAGCGGATGGATATTAGGTTTGGGTTGGGAATTACATTTTTTGTTATGCATTATTAATTATTTTAAATTCATGATATATTATTGAATTACGAATTGGGCTCAAGCCCGACATAATATCTTGACAACTTTGGCCCAATAATGGTGGTAAGTGAGTTACACTTTGAGTTCTAAGTAACTCACCCTTTAATTTCTTTCCATCTCGGGTAATGGGCTGATGTGGACTTGGTGAGGATGACTTCGTGGAGGCCATCTTGCTAAATAAGGGTTATTTAAATTCGAACTTTTAATTATTATTTTTACTATTTTGGGATGTTGTAATAAATGGCCTCTATAAATAACTTATGGATTTTATGTGTGTTGGAATTTAAACTTTATTTGGGTTTTAAATCATGGGCTGTGATTTATGATGCTTTACTAAAATGAATTTGGGTTTTCAAAGTATATGAAATTCTTTTATAAATAATTCTTTTTATTGTTAACTCTTTAACAAATCTCCTAACGGTTTTAGATAATACAATGATTTTCAACTAATGTTTTAAATATTTATCAAAATCTAATACTCTACAAATTTTAAACTCGTAATCAATATTGTAGTTTTCAACTCATAAAAGATTTAAGAATAGTTGAATCATGTAACAAACCAAATCTAGTCTCAACGCATAGACCGGGTTTGGGGTGTTACATTTAGTGGTATCAGACCCAGTTTCAAAAACTCGGCTGTGGTTTGGGTTCAAAAATAATTTCTGTATGAAAACGTTCAATGATATTTTAAAGATCAGTATGGCACCACAAGCATCCGGCGACAAGTCAAGTAAGTATTATTGCTTAATGATTACTATGATATGATCATAGGAACACTCTAGAACTTCTAGTTTTAGATGTGAAAAACTGTAGAGATTGAGACTATAGGACACGTTGCGAAAAACAACTTTATATCTCAAATCTCATAAAATATCGTTAATAAACACCGAAACAAAATTTCTGATTCATAAAACTTGTAATCAGATAAACGAACAAGCAATCATGAGTACAAGAGGGCGTGGTCGTGGGCTTGTAGAGGCGTGGGCGTGGTAGAGGCCGAGGTGCTACTGGTGAAGCACCAAATCATATGCGAAGTGGGCCTTTGCGTCAATAGAAAGTGAGACCGGATCACGCGATCACATGGAAGAAGATCACGCATTGACTCAAGCAATGCTACGAGTCTTGGAAAGGGTCATTGGAACTAGAATTGGGCCAACAACTCGTGGGTCAATTTGAGCGACTTAAAGCGAATAATGCGAAGTTTTCGGAGGAGTCTCGGTGTAGCTCGAATGTGGCGAATCTTGGCTCGAAGGCGTGGAGCGGATTATGGATGATATGGAATGCGGTGAGCAAAAAGCGAGAGGGCTGTATCCTTATTGAGAGATGAGGCGTGTCGATTGGTGGCTCCTTGTTCGAGAAGGCATGAAGCCGCTAGCGATTAAGCGGGAATTCTTTAAAGCCGCCTTCCAAGGAAAATCGTCGGAACGAGCTATGTAGATGCTCGAAGGAAGGAATTTGAATCTTGTCCAAGGAAGTAAGGCCAGTGGCAGCATATGGTGAGTTTTACGTCGAGCCGTTATGCGGGACAATTGTAGCAACAGATCATGAGCGTTGTGTATGCGTTTGAGGATGGACTTAATGATGGTGAGGGTTTTGATTGCTCCATGACAAGTTAGAAATTTTCCACTCGGTGGAGAAGGCTAAAATAGCGAAGAGGCTAAGAACTTCGAGCAGCGAGCAGAAAGATCCGAAACAAGAGAGAGACACAGTGATCTGGTTCTTCCAAGAGATTCGGAAGAAACCGAAATGATGAATCGGTTCAAAGCGAAACCGGTAGCAAATAATCGAAGTCGAGATTGCAGAGTGTGGGAAAAGGCATTTTGGGAATCTTTGGAGGAAAGCGGTGCATGCTACAAATGCGGTTCAATGGAACATCGATTACAAAAGTTGTCCTCGACGAATGGATCGACTCAAGAAGTCCGTAATAATGATGCCGCAGTGGCGGGGGTGTCAATGACCACAGAGAGGTCGTGGACCGGTCGTGGTGGTAATGGGGCTGGTCGTGGTCAAGGTGCACCGGTCGAGGAAATGGTAATAGAGAAATGTAGATGCAAGACGGACTGGTGGTCTATGCGGTTAGGCGCTGCGAGGATGGCAATGCACCGGATGTGATAACAGATGCGTTCTTCATTTTGATGTACTGTTATTGCCTTAATAGATATTGGCTCTACTCATTCATATGTATCTAGTGCCATATCTGAAATCAATTTAGAGTCTGAAATTCGAAAATGAGATAATGATGTCAGTCCTTTAGGACGATCGATGCTTATTAATAAAATATTTAAGGGCGTGCCCTTAAAAATCCAAGAGGAAGTATTCTTAGCAAATTTGATTGAACTACCTTTCGGTGAGTTCGATCTCATTACAGGCATGGTGGTTGGTTAACCATCGGTATGAATTGGATTGTCTTTGAAAAGCGAATGTCGATGGGACCCGGATGATAAGGAAATCATAATGATTGGTGAGCGAAAGAACTATCGGCAAATGTGGTATCTCGCATTAAAAGCGGGGAAGTTAGTGCGGAAAGTGCAGGGCATTCCTAGCCTTTATCGTGCTTTGGATGCCAAGGAATTATCCGTGAATGATGTGAGGACGGTGAAGGAATTTCCGATGTATTTCTGAAGAACTTCTGGTATACCTCGGATCGGGAAGTAGAATTTGGCATTGAGCTTTTGCACAGGGACGGCTCCGGTGTCCATTGCTCCTATAGAATGGCAGAAGGAGTTGGTGAGCTCAAAGCTCAAATTCAAGAATTCTTTGGATCGGGATTCATTCGACCAAGTGTGTCTCCGTGGGGAGCACCGGTCTTGTTCGTCAAGAAGAAGGATGGATCGATGCGTATGTGCATTGACTACGAGACAGTTGAATAAATTGACGATCAAGAATCGGTATCCTCTGAGAAATTGACGACTGTTTGATCAATTGAAGGGAGCTTGATTTTCTCAAAATTGATTTAAGGTCGGGTTATCACCAACTTAAGGTAAAAGCGGACATCTATAAGGCGGCATTTCGGACACGTTACGGACACTATGAGTTTGTAGTGATGCCGTTTGGATTAACCAATGCACCGGTGCATTTATGGACATGATGAACCGAGTCATCAACCATATTTAGACCGGTTTGTGGTAGTGTTCATAGATGATATATTGGTTTATTAGAAGTGAGGAGGAACATGACCAGCATTTACGGATAGTATTACAATTACTTCGTGATAAGCAATTGTATGCCAAATTTGGTAAATCGAATTTTGGCTAAAGGAGGTGACTTTCCTTGGTCATGTAGTATCGGTAGAAGGAATAAGGGTGGATCCTCGGAAAATTGAGGCTATTACGGATTGGAAGCCACCAACATCGATGGTGAAATTCGGAGTTTCTTAGGCTTGGTGGATACTATAGGCGCTTTGTAGAGGGTTTTCATTGATTCTTTGCACCTAACTAAAGCATTGCGAAAGGAGCTCCGTATATCGGGTGAAAAGAAGAAAGTTTTGAAAAATTGAAGAAGATCGTGAAGCTCAGTTTTAATTCAACAGAAATTTGGAAAAGAATTTCTTGTTTATTGTGATCGTCTCACAGTGCAGGTTGTGTGTTGATGCAAAATGGAAAGGTGGTGGCCTATGCTTTCGTCAATTGAGACCACACGAAGTAAACTACCCTACTCATGATCGGAGTTAGCTGCGTTGTCTTTGCTCTAAAGATTTGGAGCACTATCTCTATGGTGAGAAGTCCATAATCTACACGGATCACAAGAGTCTTAAATACCTCCTTACCCGAAGGAGTTAAATTTAAGACAAAGAAGATGGGTAGAATTGTTAAAAGATTATGATTTCTCCATCGAATACCATCACGGAAAGGCTAACGTGGTAGGCGGCGCGTTAAGTCGTAAGGCGGTATCTGAATTAAGAGCTCTATTTGCCCATTTGAGTGCATGCGAGGATGGCGGTTTGTTAGAGAACTACGGTGAAGCCTCGTGGTGGAACAAATCAAGGAAAAGCAGACATCGAGATGAGAAGTTGGGACCTTTACTTGACAAGTTGAAAATGGTGAAATTGAAGATTTTGGAATAAACACTTTGAGGGTGTGTTGTGCTTTCGAGGAGAGTATGCATGCCTAAGGATCTAGATTTGAGGCAAGCGATTCTCGGAGGCGCATAGTAGCCCTTATGCTATGCATCCGGAGGAAATAAGATGTGTCGAGATCTTCGTGAGCGATATTGGTGGCGGGGTTGAAGCGTGAGATTCTGAGTTCGTGGGAAAATGTTTGACTTGTCGACAAGTGAAGGCGAACATCAATTACCGTGCGGATTGTTACAACCGATAAAGATTCCTCTTTGGAAATGGGAGAGGATAACTATGGATTTTGTTGGTGGGTTACCGTTAACACTGCTAAGAAAAATTCCGTTTGGGTAATTGTTGATCGGTTGACGAAGAGCGCTCATTTCTTGCCGGTCAAATACGGATTATTCATTGCGAAATTGGCGAAACTTTCGTATCCGAAATTGTGAGGTTACATGGGGTACCAGTATCTATTATATCGGATAGGGACCCTAGGTTCACATCACGATTCGAAAGCCCGCATGAAGCCTTGGGGACAACGTTGAATTCGATCGGCTTTTCATCCTCGGTCGATGGTCGATCGGAGAGTAATTCTGAGATATTGGAAGATATGTTAAGAGGATGTGTAATCGACTTGAGGGTAGTTGGGAGGATTATCTACCCTTTGGCGAAATTTGCGTATAACAACGACTATCGATCTAGCATTGGATGGCACCTTACGAGGCATTGTATGGTCGTAAGTGTCGCTCTCTATTTGTTGGGTGAGTTGGGCGAAAAACGAGATGTTAGGTCTGAGATGATATCGAGGCCGAGGATAAGGTAAAAGTTATTGAAACACGGTTGAAAGAAGCCTCGGATAGGCGAAGTCGTCTGCAGATCTGAAGCGGAGGGACATCGAGTATAGTGTGGGAGATCGGGTTTTCTTGAAGGTATCTCCTTGGAAAAAGATCTTGATTAGGAAGGAAGGGCAAGCTAAGTCCTAGATATATTGGACCTTATCGTGTCTTTGAAGCGTGTTGGTCGATGGCATATCAGTTGAGTTACCTCGGAGTTAGATCAAATTCATAATGTCTTTCATGTTTCCATGTTGAGGCGTTATAGATCGGATCCTTTGCACATTATCTGGTAGAAGAATTAGAGTGAATCAGTTGTCCTTTGAAGAAGAACCGGTGGAAATCCTAGACCGAGATGTCAAGGTATTAAGGAAGAAAAGCTGTCTGTTGGTCAAAGTTCTATGGCGTAACCACGAAGTGGAAGAAGCTACGTGGGAGCCGGAGGATGCAATTGGCTGACAATACCCTCACCTTTTTCAACGGGTAAATTTCGAGGACGAAATTTTCTTTAAGGAGGGTAGAGTTGTAACACCTAAAAATTTGAGTATTTAAATTGGCATGATTTTGGTGTTTAGATTTTAAAGGAAAAAAAAATCTTTTATTTTAATTTGGTGTTTATTGAAATCTTGAGAGGGTAAAGCATAATTTGGAGAAGAAATAAAATTTTTAAAGTGAGATTTATGGAAGTGAAACAAAGGTGATTAAGACTTAAGCTAAATTAAGTGCTAAAAGTGTCATAAAATGAGCATATGGCATGGTGGAGATTGGCGCATGGGTTCAAGTAAGAGGAAGAGGTTGAATCCTTGTATAGCACCTAGATAAAATTTTTGTTTTAATTTTACGCTCATGGCTATGAAGTGTCGGCAAGGGACATATAAGGAAGGTGTTGACCATGTATTTTTGGTTAGTGTATCAAGGGATTAAGGTAACAACTAACATATGGTATGAAATCAAAAGTTTAAGGAAAGATAGGGGGACATAAGGCACTTATCAAGGGAAAATTTGGAAAGAAATAATGGCCAATTGACCATAGGCTGGACGGCAATATTGGTAGGGGAGGAGAGCCAAAATTTTGTTAGTTTGGCAAAATCTCATTCTTTTCTCTTTGGTTAACCTTTGCACTTTGTGCAGAATTTTATTCCTCTCCTTTCAATATCCCTTTTGGCGAATTTTGCATTTGGTTAAGCCAATATCTCTTGACCATTTGGTCACTTTTATTCATTTTGTTAACTTTCTTTTGTATTCTCCTTGTGCGAAATCATCTATACCAAAATCAATCTCTTTCTTTTTCTTTGCCATGGCCGAATATACCAACACCTAAGTTCATATTTTTCTTTTCTTTTCTTCTAATCTCCTTGAAATCAAAACATCATCACCATCATCCTTTCGTTCTTATACTATTTCTTTTCAATCGAAAAATTCTCTCCATATTCACTCTCTTGGCGAATGCTATTGTGCCTATAAACCAAATATTTTCTTTTCTTTGAATATACTTAGCGAATCCTTCATTATTTAGACACCATTCTCCATCCTTTTCTTTTCGATTGTGGATCATAGGTAAGGGTTTTTCTTTTCCATTTTTCGTTTTAATAAGTGATATTATGGCGAATGTCATTAGATTATTGAAGGTCTTTTGGATTGAAATAACGTTCATTCTAATAACGTTTTTTCGTTATTATTATTTAGTGCAATAACGGAGATCGGAACTCAAGAGATCGGGAGAAAGCGTTGGAAGCGTTTCATTTTAGTAAGGAAATCCTACTCTTTAAATCTCTAGTATTATTGATATTATTTTAGATCTAACTAAATTCTTTTGGATCTTGAAGTGTCAAGATAGGGAAGAAAAGGCGGTGTTTAGTTATCGTAAGAGGGTGGATCGTAAATCCCCATTCAAGCGAAGAGCGGTTTCTGCGATCAGGGATTTTCCAGGGTTGTGGGCCATCGTCCGAAAGAGTCCATTATTCAAGTAGTACGAACCTCGGAGCCGTTATCGTTGGTGGATTCTCGTGACTAGTGAATCGATAAGCGAAGGAAAACCGAAAATCAAGTGATTCAAAATCAAGAGGTAAGATTTTGGATCCATTAACAAATAAGATTATTTTTGCGAATTAGTTGTCTAACGAATCGAAATATATTTTAGGTCTTAGGGGCGAGAAGGGATAATACTCACGGTATCGAGGTGTGTAATTTCACCCTCATTATTTTGGGTTGTATGTCAAATTTGGTATGGTAGAAAAATCGTAAAAGCGATTAGATCGGTAAAAGCGTAAAATTGATATTATGACGAAAATTGTAAAAGCGACAAAATCGTGAAAATTATGAAAATGCCCTCGAGTTATTAATTGTTATTATGAAAATTGGATATTTCGTGAAAATGGGCCGTAAATACTCTAGTTCGTGAAAATGGGCCGTAAATACTCTAGTTCGTGAAAATGGGCGGAAATACTCTAGTTAAGTGAAAATGGGCGTAAATACTCTAGTTAAGTGAAAATGGGCGAAAATACTCTAGTTCGTGAAAATGGGCCGTAAATACTCTAGTTCGATAAATTGGGCCAAAACACTCTAGTTCGTTAAAATTTAGCCAAAACGCTCTAGTTTGGTAAATGGGCCAAAGCCCACTAAATTGCTAAATGGATAAATTGCTATAATTATGGGCCAAATGAAATGTCATTGATAAAACCCACCATGTTATGTATTGATAATAAATTTTATATTTTTAAAGTACATGTATAATTGCATGGGTGGGATTTATGAAGAAGAATGGCGATTGCCACAATATCGGCTTATTGCCTCTAGTTCGGTGGCTCTGCCACAATATCGGCTTATTGCCTCTAGTTCGGTGGCTCTGCCACAATATCGGCTTATTGCCTCTAGTTCGGTGGCTCTGCCACAATATCGGCTTATTGCCTCTAGTTCGGTGGCTATGCCACGATTATAAAAAGGCTTAATGCCTACGATTGGTGTGATGGCGGGGTGGGTTGACTTGATCCCCACAGGTGTGATGGTTGGTACGGGGGTGTTAGCGGATGGATATTAGGTTTGGGTTGGGAATTACATTTTTTTTTATGCATTATTAATTATTTTAAATTCATGATATATTATTGAATTCTGAATTGGGCTCAAGCCCAGCATAATATCTTGACAACCTGGCCCAATAATGGTGGTAAGTGAGTTACACACTGAGTTCTAAGTAACTCACCCTTTAATTTCTTTCCATCTCGGGTAATGGGGCGATGTGGACTTGAGTGAGGATGACTTCGTGGAGGCCATCTTGCTAAATAAGGGTTATTTAAATTCGAACTTTTAATTATTATTTTTACTATTTTGGGATGTTGTAATAAATGGCCTCTATAAATAACTTATGGATTTTATGTGTGTTGGAATTTAAACTTTATTTGGGTTTTAAATCATGGGTTGTGATTTATGATGCTTTACTAAAATGAATTTGGGTTTTCAAAGTATATGAAATTCTTTTATAAATAATTCTTTTTATTGTTAACTCTTTAACAAATCTCCTAACGGTTTTAGATAATACAATGATTTTCAACTAATGTTTTAAATATTTATCAAAATCTAATACTCTACAAATTTTAAACTCGTAATCAATATTGTAGTTTTCAACTCATAAAAGATTTAAGAATAGTTGAATCATGTAACAAACCAAATCTAGTCTCAACGCATAGACCGGGTTTGGGGTGTTACACACATACTGACTTGTCCACACGGCCTAAGACATGCCCGTGTGCCTCACCTATGGGTGACACTGACTTGAATCATACGGCCAATCACATGCCCGTGTGCGAGCCTGACTTGTCTCAATTTGCAAACTTGAAAGACACAGTCGAGCCACACGCCCATCTGCTCAATCGTGTGGGCAATTATAGGCCATTTACAAGGCCAATTTGCCACCCACACTTTGGGTCACACCTACAAGCATTGATCTATACCATTTCATATTCCAATTGGCATTCAAACATACCAAAACATATCAAAAACATGTCAATCATGCACTACATAATCTCAACCATATTATACTATAACATACCATCTTCATTCTACCAAAACATTTCATCAAATCATAGACTTAGAACTCATATACACATCTTGACCAACCTTTACACAAATCCAAAACATATACCAAATTCATTAACTTATCTAGCCAAATCACATGGCAAGATCCAAACATTTCAAAACATGCCATATCTACTAGCCTATACATGCCATATTCAAATATATACATCCTTCCAAAAATACCAAAATACATAGCCGATAGTTTGATTGAGTCACTGACGATCCCTGAATCTGAGCTAGCTTTAAAATACACTGTAAGACAGAGAAAACTTCACACAGTAAGCTCTAAAGCTTTGTAAGTTCATAATACAATACATTTAACTCAATAATTCAAATCAATATACAAATTAAACCATCATATAGATTATTTCACAAGAATGCACAATCTCATTTATATCCAATACTCACATAACCATCCATTCATCTAATTCCAAATTCATCAACCACATAGGTTCCATACATACATTTGTCAACACTTAGTTAACGATCATTATTGCTACTCAATGCTCAATACCATGTTTCAATCAATATTCATTATTACTTCGAATTATTCACACACTTAGTGCCAATTTCATAGTCGAAGCTTAAATATCATCACACACTTAGTGCCTTTACTTTAAGCCAAATTTAGCTCGATATCGCACACTTAGTGCCAAGAAAAGTAGTCGATACTTTCTTTATTTCGCACACACAATGTCGTTCTCTATTGTATTAATTCTATTTCGTACACTTAGTGCCACATCTCTCAATTCACACTTATCATTATTTATTCATTAACCACATCATCTTTCATTATATAACACATGAGCATAGTTTAAACAATTCATATTATAAACAAACTTACTTATAAAGTCTAAGTAACAAAACGAGTCGATTAATCAAGCACTTTTTCTTTGCTTCGATCTCGATCTAAATCCCTCTTTTCTTAATCTATACATATTCAAATTTAAATCATTCAACCACCAATTCATTCAATTTAGTCCAAACACACATATTTAGGGCATTTTACAAAATAGCCCTCATATTTTCACATTTCGACACTTTAGTTCCTATTTCATAAAATCATCAAATTCACATAATTTCTTTTCACACATGCCTAGCCAAATTTTCCTTGTGTTCATACAAGCCCACTATTTCATTTATTTCACATTTTAGTCCTTCAATTTACTATTTTCACAATTTATCCCAAAATAGCCAATTTCATCAAAAATTCAAAGACAAACTATGTTAACCAAACATTAAACTTTCATATTCCATAAACTGTCAACACAAAGCTCACATATTCATCAATGGAATATCTTAAAATTGTCACACAAAGCAACGATCACAAAAATGTAGAAATTATCAAAAACCAAACAAAAACTAACCTTGAATCAACCAAGTTGTTAGCCGAATATTCAAGAGATTCAAACCCCCTTTTTCTTTTATATTTTCGGTGAAGAACATTAAAGATGAGCATTATTTCATCCATTTTTTTATTTAATACACATTAATAGGCTTTTTACCATTTTTCCCTTTTATTATTTCATTTAAATTTCCACTAACTATGTCCATTATTGTCATTTAAAGCATTCAATGGTTTAATAACAACATAAGGAGCCATTTAAGCACTTTAAAAATTGGCACACAGCTTTTACATTTTATGCGATTAAGTCTTTTTTCATAATTCGACACACAATCGATAAAATTTTTGCACAGAATTTTCACACATGCTCAATCACATACT
This sequence comes from Gossypium rotundifolium, assembly GCA_025506655.1. Classification (NCBI taxonomy): domain Eukaryota; kingdom Viridiplantae; phylum Streptophyta; class Magnoliopsida; order Malvales; family Malvaceae; genus Gossypium; species Gossypium rotundifolium. The sequence goes on from CP106723.1 coordinate 80,047,547, forward strand.
ATAAACACCGAAAAAATAATATTAAAATATTTTTTTGACCTCGAATTTGTGGTCCCAAAACCACTGTTCTGACTTGGGTCTAAACCAGGCTGTTACACCTCAAAATGGCCATTCAAATTCGGCACAAAGTGAGTTCACACTAACATAATTATGTTCACACCTAACACTTTAAGTTGCTCACACTAAAGCATTAAAATTCAGTGCATGCTTTTAAGCTTGGTGAATGCTTTGGCCGAATAGTCATGTTGTTTCCTTAGTATATTAAAGCATGCATCGAATTCACCTCAATCCCCCTTGGCCGAAAGTACATTGCATGGCTCATGCACATCTTAATTTGAAGATTTAATTGGTCTTGAATACTTGAACAGACAATTTGAATTTGATGAATTCATCTCCCATGTTTCCATCTTCCATGCACTTGCATTATTCTCATGAATCCTTCATCTATAAGGAATGTATGTTTACATGTATCTTGCACACCATATGAATAGCCACATGAATCTTTGTAACACCCTAACTTTCAATTCGTCATATTCTTGGAGATCACAAACCATATGCAATCGGTATTTTTACATGGAAATTATACACTTCAAACACATATAATTCAATTAGAACATATATGTAGCACCCAAAACCCGCCCATGCGTTAAGGCGGATCGACATGTCACATGAGAAAATACTACTAAGTCATTTTTCATAAATAGATCAATTAAAACAACTCCCATTTAAAAATTTTTGATAAAGTATTATTGAATAAAGATTGATTGATACTTCAATAAATTTGAGATATGAAAATCTTATAAATCGTGACTTTGAAAATATCATTAATGTTTTGAGAAGAATTTGAAAATAATTTTGAAAAGTGTTGATGAAAATTTTAAGAGAAATTTTTGAGTTAAAAATATGTTTATAAAAGTTTATTATGAAACCCTTTTGTTTATTCATTTAAAAAATGATTATTTTAGTTTTAGAAAAATCTCAATTTGAAATACTTAGAGCAATTTATAAATTCGTCAAACATAAAACAAAACAAAAAAATTAATCCAGAGGCCTTATTACAACCTTAACTCAATATAGAAAAGTAATTAAAAGTACTGAAAAGAAATCCAAGCTCCAATTTAAACCATTTTTGTAGTATGGCCTCCTCCGAGTCATCCATGGCCCAAGTCTCCATCACTGATCATTACCTGAAAAGGGTAAGGAAAAACAGGGTGAGTTACTAGAACTTAGTGTATAACCCCCTTATCGTTGTCCACTGGGCCAAAATCCCATTAAGTAATAATTTGGGCCTAAGCCCATTTACAAAAATAATAATGTATCAATTATAGCATGTGTATGAAATGCAATTCCCAAACCAAACCTAGTAATCCATCAGCTACACACCACTCGTACCAACCAACACACCTGTGGGGATCAAGTCAACCCACCCCGCCAACACACCAATCACAGGCATTAAGCCATTTATAACAAATTTAATTGTGGACAAGCCACCAGAATAACAGAATTTACGTGGCATTGCCACTACACAGATTTGTGGCAGAGCCACCAAAATTATGTGGCAGAGCCACCAGAACTTCTCTTCAATATTATCCCATCTGACTCAAGGCATCAGCAACAACATTGGCTTTCCCAGATGGTAGTCAATTACAAGCTTGTAATCTTTTAACAACTCTAACCATCTTCACTATCGTAGATTCAGATCTTTTTGAGTTATCAAATATTTCAAGCTTTTGTGATCAAAATAGATGTGACATTTTTCGCCGAACAGATAGTGACGCCATATCTTCAATGCAAACACAATAGCTGCCAATTCCAGATCCTGTGTCAGATAGTTCTTTTCGTGTGGATTTAACTGTCTTGAGGCATATGCTATAACTTTGCCTTCCTGCATCAAAGCACAACCCAAACTGTTTAAAGATGCATCACTAAAGATTACAAATTCTTTACCCGATTCTGGCTGAACTAGCACTAGATCTTCAGTCAACAAAGCTTTCAACTCCTCAAAGCTTTTCTAACCACCCGAACTTAACATCTTTCTGAAGTAGTCGCGTCATTGGGGTTGGAATCATAAAGAAACCTTTTACAAACTGTCTATAGTAACCAGCTAGTCCCAGAAAACTTTAGACCTCGGATACATTTCTAGGAGGCTTCCAATCTAGTATAGCTAAAACCTTATTCGAATCAATCCGAATACCCGATACTGATACAACAAGTCCCAGAAAATTAACTTCTCATAACTAGAACTCACATTTACTGAACTTCACATACAACTGCTCATCAGGCAAAGTCTGTAGCACTAATATCAAATGTTCAGCATGCTTGGATTCATCACGGGAATAGATCAATATGTCATCTATGAACACAACCACCAATCGATCCAAAGAAAGTTTGAAGATCCTATTCATTAAATCTATAAAAATAGTAGGTGCATTAGTAAGTCCAAAAGGCATAACCAGAAACTCATAGTGTCCATACCTCGTTCAGAAAGTAGTTTTCGACACATCAGAGTCTTTAACTCGCAGCTGATAGTAACTTGATCTCAAATCTACCTTAGAAAACATAGTAGCCCCTTTCAACTGATCGAACAAGTCGTCAATTCGTGGAAAAGGATATTTATTCTTTATAGTCACCTTATTAAGTGTTGGAACGCCGGCACCCCCAAGGCGCAGCGAAATAAAATTAATCCCGGCGATCCAAACCATGAATCCATGTGTGAGGAACGAATCGGGGTGAAATAAAGGTTTTGAAATTACCAAAGTTTCAATCTGAGTAGATAGCGACGCCTCGGCAACAAGATATCTGATCCACTGTCGAACCAAGCCACAACCTTTACGATGTCGGCCTCTACGTAATCCACCCGGTTTGACTATGAACGGCAGATATCTCCAAAAACTATTTTTAGAGAGGTGTTTTGCTTGACTTGCTAGACCTTTTTAAGCAAAATTCTTAGGGTTTTCTTCACTTATTACCCTTTTATAATCGTATTAAATAAATATAATAATGTTTTAACCGAAAATTATAATTACATTAATTATACCCAAAAGTTATAATTACATTAATTATAACATGGATTTCGATAAACTATATTTATTTAAATTTATATAGGAACCAAATTCATATATTAATTCTCATTATGTGTACAACATCCTTGTACATATAATATATTCAATATTTGATTGCGAATTAAATTAATTCTTTAATTAATTTAATTCATGTGACAATCAAACACAATACCAACTATGTTTCATTAGTTCATTTCAACCATAGGGTGTGACCACAGAGGTTCTTGTAACGTTAGTAGTAATACTAGAACGATTCTAATGTCACAAACAATGAGTGGCATCTAGCAATGCATCATTGCTACCTAAGATACAAGAAGTCATGATTCGACATAACTTTTGTGATTAACTTTTCATGCATTAATCCTTAAGTCCTTTACCTCTGGAATAGATACAAGTTATGGAATAGTCACACTTGTATAGTCCATCCCATGTTTCTTGATATCTTGAGTAGACTATGATATACAAATTAGTATGACATCTCATGTCAACTTATTTGAGCATGGCCATGCATTTCTAGTCTCACTCAATCAAGTGGCCTAAGATATTACTCCCATTATGTGGGAGGACTTATCTATATTGATCAATAATATCCCTCTACATTGATTGTGATATATCCAACATCGCCTTTATAGAACAACCGATTCACGATTATGCGTTTGATTGTATCAAAATATCGACTCACGATGTTGGGATAATGATTATCTCAAGTCTAAGGATCATATACATATTAATCACTATGAGTAATGTTGTGACAATTACATAATAATCCAAGAAACATACTCATAGCGGGTCGGTCCAATATGTTGTTCTCTAACACACATATTCATGCATTGATTTTGACACTCCATATCAATGATAACTCTTTATCATCAATCAACTACATGTTAGTCTTAATGCATTATTGTTGTCCTAGTCAACAATAATACTTGACTAAGGATATTTTAAGAATAATCATATTATTCTCGGGACATTATTATAAAAGCAGTTTATTTGTACACACGGAAGGAAAAGCGAAATAATAATGACAACGCTTTATATTAATAAACATGGTAAATCAAGTATGTTATTACAACCATCTCATGATTGATCTTTGGGCATACTCTTACATTGTTTGTTGGTAATCGATGCACATTCTTATAGTTCCGTCTTTCTTTTCACAAACAAAACCGGTGCACCCTAGGGAGAAAAACTCAATCGTGTGAAGCCTTTATTAGTCAATTCTTGTAACTGAGTCTTCAACTCTTTTAACTTTGTTGCTGACATTATGTACGGAGTTATCAATTTTGGAGTCATCCCTAACTAACTCAATACCAAACTCTACCTCTCGTATCGGTGGCAAACCTGGTAATTCTTGGAAATACATCGAATACTCACACAATTGGTGCTCGATTCAATCTTATTTCCAATCACTTTAGAGTTGAGCACATAAGCAAATTAAGCTTCACAACCCTTTTCACATATTTACGAGCTAACATCAAGATATCCTTGCCGATAAACCATTCAGATAATTTGAATCAATTTGAATAATCTCATCATTCTGACATCGCAAATCAATAATCTTTTGTTTGCAGTTCACAATAGCATCGTGAAAAGTTAACCAATCCATACCCAGAATTATATCAAACCCGTCGATCGGCAACAACATCAACTCAGCTGGAAAACATGAATCTTGAATCATCAACGGTCAATTCTTGCACACTTTATCAACTAAAACACACTGGCCTAAAGGGTTTGATACTCTAATCACAAACTCAATAGACTTTACAAACAAAGTCTTACTAGATATTAAAGTCTCACATATATAAGAGTGAGTCGAACCATGATCAATCAATGCAACAACTCTAGTATCATAGAGAGTGAAAGTACCAGTGATAACATTTGGGGATGAAGCCTCTTCTTGAGCACGAATAGCATAAGCTTTGGCAGGTGCGCGAGCCTCAGATCTAACAGCTGTGTCTTTAGTTCCTTTCTGATCGCTACTCACATTATCCGTGTTTCTTGGTGGTCTACCTCGAGCTAACATGTTACATAGTCTCACACTCTGTACGGTATTTTACTAAGCTATCTTAGAGCATTCACAAATGAAATGATCCATTGATCCACCTTTAAAGCAAGCCCGATCATTCAATCTACAATTGTCGAGATGTCATTCACTATAGTGTTTGCACTTCGATTGATTTGATCTGACGTTACCAACACTAGCTACCGAGGTAGCTTTTGAACTCATAGGTGGTCTATCCTGATCACGTCTATAATAACCTGCAGTAGCCTTTAAACAGTTAATATTATCTCTAAATTTCTTTAACGCTGGCTGAAATGTTTTACACCATGATCTCTTACGGGAATCCCTGGCTTCGAAATCAGCTTTTCTTTTCTATTTTCTAAGCTCTTTGGCTTTGCATGCTCTTTCAACAACTACAATGAACTCTTTTATTTTAAGGATGCCAAATAGCAATTTAATTTCTTCATTTAACCCGTCTTCAAACCTTTTACACATTATAGCTTTAGTCGACGCACATTCTCAAGCATATCTACAAAGTCTCACAAATTTTCGTTCATATTCTGTCATAGTCATGCGACCCTGTTTTAACTCGAGAAATTCTTTGTGTTTTTTATCAATGAATCTCTGACTGATATATTTCTTTAAAAATTCAGTCTGAAAGAACTCCCAGGTGACCTGTTCTTTCAAAACTACCGATATTAGCATATTACACCAGTGATATGCAGTGCCTTGTAGCAAAGATACAGCACATTTTAGGGACTCATCAGGAGTACAAGATAGCTCATCAAACACGTGGATAGAATTATCAAGCCAGAATTCAACTCGTTCAACATCATCATCATTAGTGGCTCTAAATTCTTCATGTAACGACTCAAATTTGGGCCTAGTAGAATTAGGCCCATTGGGCCTTGGCCATGGGAGCGTTTAAAATTTTTTTGAGAACGAGAGGACTACATTACTGCGAGTTGGACCTATTAGGTGAGTGATTTTGTAAGGTTGGGGGGCTTCTATGAAGTCCCGATATCAAAATTGGGCTTTAGGAAAATTTTGGTTTTACGTGAATAAAACCCTAGGGGTTAGTAAGTAGGATTTAAGAATAAAATGTGGAGAAAATTACACAAAAAGAGCTTGTGTTGTAGTGGCAAAGTGACACCACATAAGAGACAAGGAGGTGATGCCATAAGGAAGCAACGGGTCCAAGGTTCAAGCCTTGGTGCTGGCATTTCATTTTGATTTATTTTTAAGTGAACTTGGACTTTGGCCCATAGATTTATATTTACTTGCGCATGATGTTAGACACAATGAAGTGAGTGGTCTAGTGGCAATGCGTCATCAAGGGTGTAAGGGAGCCTGGGTTCGAATCTCATGACAAGCAGGGGAGTATTTATTTTGTGGATTGGACAGCCAGAGTTTTTGTTGGATCTAAATTCTACTGAAGAAGGGATCCCACATCAGAAAGCTAGCAAGAAGGAAGCATACCATGGTGGGCATTTAGGCATGGGAGCATTCGAAGCACGGAATAGCTTCAGACTCCTATCATGTGTGTATCTCGTACTACTCTAGCTGTAGAGCGGTAAATACTAAAAATTGACCACTGGCGATGGTAGCCACATGGCGTGCGGCGTATGTGTGGGAGCTTCTCTGTGATAGTTGAGGCCACCATGAGTATTCTTGTGGGTTGGCGTTGTTTGGGCCCAATGGGCGGGGCCCATATGAATAAATTGTATGATTGTATAGTAGATAGTGAACTGGTCTAAGTGAATATCATATATGTGGCTAGTTTTGGGCTAAATGGGCCACACGAATGTGTGGGTCTATTTGGGCCAAGAATGGACTCTAGGCCCATTCGCATCGTTATCTCTGTTTAGAATATCTTAGTTTATAAAATTACCAAAATATCCCTGGTTTGAAAAATTACCGAAACACCCCTGGTTTGTGAAATTACCAACATACCCATGGCTTGTGAAATTACCGAACTACCCCTAGTTTTTAAAATTATTGAAATACCTTTGGTTTGCAAAATTACCGAAATACCCCTAGTTTGTAAAATTACCGAAACACCCCTAGTTTATGAAATTATCGAAATACCACTAGTTTGTAAAATTACTGAAATACCTTATATGGGTGAAGTTACCAAAATACCCTCGATGGGTAAAATTATCGAGATGCCCTTAAGTGGTGAAATGATCGTTTTACCCCTAACCGATTAAATGACCGTTGTACCCTCGTAGTAGTACTAGTGTTGTATGTGTTAATTGTATGATTGATTATGTTTGAGATGCACTGCATACATGTATTAATTATGAGTAGAATTACCGACTTACCTCTGTAGGGTAGGATTATCGAAATACCCTAATAGGGTAAATTGACTATTTTGCCCCTGAGGGTAAAAGACTGATTTTGGTGCCATGATTTGACTGTGATTGTATGATTGTGGTTTAATCGACTTGACTATAGGTGTGTGTCTGATTGGCTGTTAATGTGTGTTGAAATGACAGTTACTAAGCATGGCCATTTTGCATACATGTGTAATGATTGAGCATGACATACACGACATACTGCATTGGGTTGGGTTATGCTTATGGAGGAAGAATTGTACTAGTGGCTATGCCACGTTTTACTGATTTAGTGGCTTTGCCACATATCTTGATTCGATGGCTCGACCACATATACCGTTATTAGCGACTTGGTTGCATTCTTTGAGAAGCTTGGCTCTATGCCATCTTGATTAAAGTACGTGTGCTGGATTATATTACCGTCATTTGAGGGTTATGTGCCTATGAGATATCGATGACTCTATGTCGATAATATTTACCCAAGGCTGTGTCTTGATTATATTACCGTCGCTGATGGCTATGTGTGTCGATTATATTACCGTCGCTGATGGCTATGTGCCAAACATAATACAGTTATTGATAGCTCTGTGCCAATTATAATACCGCTACTGAAGGCTTAAGAGTCGCATATGTTTATACTGGCAGCTCGACTGCATTCTTGGAGTGTAGGGTTGGGTGGGTTGACTTGGTCCCCACGTGGAGTGGAAGGTTGGTACAGGTGGAGTGTAGCGGATGGACTATTAGGTTAGGTTGCATTTTCTATTTTCATTACCATGATTTTGGGGCCGTGGGCCCAAATTAATACTATGTGGGGCTTAGGCCCAGACTGAGACCATGACTGTGACTAAAATCGGGGTTACACACTGAGTTCTCTTAACTCACCCTTCCATTTTAACCTTATAGGTAATCCCCAGCGTTAGTGAATTTGGAGCTGTGGAGGACTCTGTGGTGGCCATACATCAGGATTTATTATCGCGAACTTAGTAAATATTCATTTTGCTTTACTTTAGTCTTATTTTTATTTTGGGGTTAATATTTTTGTAATAAGGCCGTTGGTTTATTTTCTTTATGTTTTCTTTAATAAGCGCAAAATTTATTGATCGTGGTTTTCTTAAAGCGACAATAATCATTTTCAAAATATAGCATATTTGCAAATAAGCGAACCTAATTTCTATTATAAGCGAGAGGTTTCAATAGTTATAACAAACAACGTTTTACAACAACACCATAAAAGTGAAACTAATTTTACGCACACAACAAAGACAAATTCTTAAAAAAATATACAAAGTTTTAATGAGAAACGACTTTTAAACAACCCAACCATGTGACATGTTGGATTCGGTCATAACGTCTAGGTCGGGTTTGGGATGTTACATTCTATTGTATCAAAGCCTGGTTGTAGAACTCAACTGTGGAATGGGTCTAAAATTTTTTTTAAAAATTTGATTAACCTTTGGTTTAGAAAAGTGATAGTGTTACTGGAAGTAAGGCACATCGAGTCTCCGACACCAAATCCGTAAGTTCCTGATACTATGCTTTGTTGTATGTTGCATTAACTATAGTTATCCTGCATATGTTTTCTGGATGTGATGCTTAAACATAGAGTTTGTATTTATTCTATGTATATTGTGGAAATTATTTGCGTGTGATGTCCATCCGCTCTGATGGATAAATAGTGTAGTGCGTGTTGTGTTATTAAGATCAGAGCGCGCAGCGAGAGCGTAGTGTACTAGGTTAGGATGTGCAACATTTCTATTAGTTGGAAATTTTGAGGATGAAATTTCTTTAAGGGGGTAGATTTGTAACAACCCGAATTTGGGCCTAGTAGAATTGGCCCCATTGGGCCTTGGCCATGGGAGCATTTAAAAGTTTTTTTTTTTGAGAACAAGAGAACGGCATTACTGCAAATTGGACCTATTAGGTGAGTGATTTTGGAAGGTTAAGGGGCTTCTATGAATTCCCGAGATCAAACTTGGGCTTTAGGAAAATTTTGGTTTTAGATGAATAAAATCCTGGGAGTGAGTAAGTGGGCTTTAAGATTAAAATATGGAGAAAATTTACACAAAAGGAGCTTGTGGTGTAGTGGCAAAGTGACACCACATAAGAGACAAGGAGGTGGCATACAAGGAAGCAAGGGTCCAAGGTTCACGCCTTGGCTACTGGCATTTCATTTTGATTTATTTTAAGTGAACTTGGACTTTGGCCCATAGATTTATATTTAGTTGCATGATGTTAGACACAAGGAAGTGAGTGGTCTAGTGGCAAGGCATCATTAAGGGTGTAAGGAGCACAGGTTGAATCTCATGACAAGCGGGGAGTATTTATTTTTGCGGATTGACGGCCAAAGTTTGTGTTGGATTTAAACTCTCTGAAGAAGGGATCCCACATTAGAAAGCTAGCAAGAGGAAGGTGAGAAGGCTGGCTATATATGGAGTATCTATGAGGAGAGGAAGCATTCCTTGGTGTTTATTTGGACATAGGAGCATTGAACGCACGAAATAGCTTGATTATTATCGGTGTGTATCTCACTACTCTAGTTGTAGGCGATAAATGCTTAAAATTCGGTCACACGGCGATGGTGTATGATTGTGTAGTAGATAGCGAATTGGTCTATGTGAATCTCATATCTGTGGCTAGATTTAGGCTAAATGGGCCACATGATCATGTGGGTCCATTTGGGCCGAGAATGGACACTAGGCCCATTCGTATCGTTATCTCTATTTAGAATATCTCAGTTTGTAAAATTATCGAAATACCTCTGGTTTGCAAAATTACCAAAATAACCCTGGTTTACAAAATTACCGAAATACCCTAAATTTATGAAATTACTAAAATACCCATGGTTTGCGAAATTAACGAAACACCCCTGGTTTGCAAAATTATCAAAATACCCCTAGTTTACGAAATTAGTAAAATACCCTCAATTTGTAAAATTATCAAAATACCCCTAGTTTGCGAAATTACCAAAAACACCTGGCTTACGAAATTACTGAAATACCATTGGTTTGCAAAATTATCAAAATACCCCTAGTTTGCAAAATTACCGAAACACCCCTAGTTTGCAAAACTATTGAAATACCCCTGGTTTGTGAAATTAACGAAATACCCCTGGTTTACAAAATTACCAAAATAACCTCTATGGGTAAAGTTACCAAAATACCCTGGATGGGTAAAATTATTGAGATGCCATTAAGTGGTGAAATGATCGTTTTACCCCTAACCGATTAAATAACCGTTGTACCCTCGTGGCAGTACTAGTGCTGTATGTGTTAATTGTATGATTGATTATGTTTGAGATGTACTGCATACATGGATTAGTTATGAGTAGAATTATTGAATTACCCTTGTCGGGTAGGATTATCGGAATACCCGTATATGGTAAACTGACTATTTTTCCCTTGAGGGTAAAAGACTAATTTTAGTGCCATGATTTGACTGTGGTTTAACCGACTTGACTGTAGGCGTGTGTCTGATTTGCTGTTAATGTGTGTTGAAATGATGGTTACTAAGCATGGCCATTTTGCATACACGTGTAATGATTGAGCATGACATACACGACATACTGCATTGGGTTGGGTTATGCTTATGGAGGAAGAATTGTACTGGTGGCTATGCCACATTTTACCGATTTAGTGGCTTTGCCACTTATACTGATTCAGTGGCTTAGCCACATATACCGTTATTAGCAGCTTAGCTGCATTACTAGAGAGCTTGGCTCTAAGCCATCTTGATTAAGGCTGTGTCCCGATTATATTACCGTCGCTGAGGGTTATGTGCCTAACAAATATCGATTACTCTGTGTCGATAATATTTACCCAAGGTTGTGTGTCGATTATTATAACATCGCTGATGGCTATGTGTGTCGATTATATTACCGTCGCTGATGGCTATGTGCCAAACATAATACAATTATTGATAGCTCTGTGCCAATTATAATACCGCTATTGAAGGCTTAAGAGTCGCATATGTTTATACTAGCAGCTCGACTGCATTATTGGAGTGTAGGGTTGGGTGGGTTGACTTGGTCCCCACATGGAGTGGAGGGCTGGTACGGGTGGAGTGTAGCGGATGGACTATTATGTTTGGTTGCATTTTCTATTTTCATTACCACTATTTTGGGGCCGTGGGCCCAAATTAATACTATATGGGGCTTAGGCCTAGACTGAGACCATGACTGTGACTAAAATTGGGGTTACACACTGAGTTCTCTTAACTCACCCTTCCATTTTAACCTTACAGGTAATCCCCAGCGTTAGTGGATTTGGAGCTGTGGAGGACTCTGTGGTGGCCATACATTAGGATTTATTATCGCGAACTTAGTAAATATTCATTTTGCTTTACTTTAGTCTTATTTTTATTTTGGGGTTAATATTTTTGTAATTAGGCCGTTGGTTTATTTTCTTTATGTTTTCTTTAATAACTGCAAAATTTATTGATACGTGGTTTTCTTAAAACGACAATAATCATTTTCAAAATATCGCATATTTGCAAATAACTGAACCTAATTTCTATTATAAACAGAGGTTTCAATAGTTATAACAAACAACGTTTTTACAACAACACCATAGAAGTGAAACTAATTTTCACACACAACAAAGACAAATTCTTAAAAAAAAATATACAAAGTTTTTAACGAGAACACAGCTTTTAAACAACCCAACCATGTGACATGTTGGATCCGGTCATAATGTCTAGGCCGGGTTTGGGGTGTTACATTCTATTGTATCAGAGCCTGGTTGTAGAACTCAACTGTGGAATGGGTCTAAATTTTTTTTTCAAAATTTGATTAACCATTGGTTTAGGAAAGTGATAGTGTTACTGGAAGTATGGCACACCGAGTCTCCGGCACCAAATCCGTAAGTTCCTGATACTATGCTTTGTTGTATGTTGTATTAACTATAGTTATCCTGCGTATGTTTTATGGATGTGATGCTTAAACATAGAGTTTGTATTTATTCTGTGTATATTGAGGAAATTATTTGCATGTGATGTCCATCCGCTCTGATGGATAACTAGAGTATTTCGTGCTTGTGTTATTAAGATCAGAGTGCACAGCGAGAGCGTAGTGTACTAGGTTAGGATGTGCAACGTTTCCATTAGTTGGAAATTTTGAGGACGAAATTTCTTTAAGGGGGTAGATTTGTAACGACCCGAATTTGGGCCTAGTAGAATTGGCCCCATTGGGCCTTGACCATGGGAGCGTTTTGAAAGTTTTTTTTTTGAGAACAAGAGAACGGCATTACTGCAAATTGGACCTATTAGGTGAGTGATTTTGGAAGGTTAAGGGGCTTCTATGAATTACCGATATCAAAATTGGGCTTTAGGAAAATTTTGGTTTTAGGTGAATAAAACCCTGGGAGTGAGTAAGTAGGCTTTAAGATTAAAATATGGAGAAAATTTACACAAAAAGAGCATGTGGTGTAGTGGCAAAGTGACACCACATAAGAGAGAAGGAGGTGACGCCACAAGGAAGCAAGGGGTCCAAGGTTCAAGCCTTGGCGCTGGCATTTCATTTTGATTTATTTTAAGTGAACTTGGACTTTGGCCTATAGATTTATATTTAGTTGCGCATGATGTTAGACACAAGGAAGTGAGTGGTCTAGTGGCAAGGCGTCATTAAGGGTGTTCGAATCTCATGACAAGTAGGGGAGTATTTATTTTGCGGATTGGACGGCCAAAGTTTGTGTCGAATTTAAACTCTCCTGAAGAAGGGATCCCACATCAGAAAGCTAGCAAGAGGGAAGGTGAGAAGCTGGCTATATATGGAGCTGTCTATGAGGACAGGAAGCATTCCTTGGTGTTTATTTGGGCATAGGAGCATTCGGAGCGCGGAATAGCTTCAGACTGCTATCAGGTGTGTATCTCGCACTACTCTAGCTGTAGAGCGACAAATGCTGAAAATCCGGTCACACGGCGATGGTAGCCACACGAGCATGCAAGCGCACGTGTGGGAGCTTTGACACAATAGTTGAGGCCACCATGAGTATTCTTGTGGGTTGACGTTGTTTGGGCCACGATGGGTTGAAAAGGGCCAAGCGAGCCCAATGGGCTCGAGGGCCCGTATGAATAAATTGTATGATTGTGTAGTAGATAGTGAATTGGTCTATGTGAACCTCATATCTGTGGCTAGATTTAGGCTAAATGGGCCACATGATCATGTAGGTCTATTTGGGCTGAGAATAGACACTAGGCGCATTCGTATCGTTATCTCTGTTTAGAATATCTCAGTTTGTAAAATTATCGAAATACCTTTGATTTGTAAAATTACAAAAATAACCCTAATTTACAAAATTATCGAAATACCCTTAATTTGCGAAATTACTAAAATACCCATGGTTTTGAAATTAACGAAACACCCCTGGTTTGCAAAATTATCAAAATACCCCTGGTTTACGAAATTACTAAAATACCCCAATTTACAAAATTATCGAAATACCCTAGTTTGCAAAATACCAAAATATACGGCTTGTAAATTCTTGAAATACCATTGGTTTGCAAAATTATCGAAATACCCTAGTTTGCAAAATTACCGAAACACCCCTGGTTTGCAAAACTATAGAAATACCCCTGGTTTGTGAAATTAACGAAATACCCCTGGTTTGCAAAATTACCAAAATAACCTCTATGGGTAAAGTTACCAAAATACCCTGGATGGGTAAAATTATCGAGATGCCATTAAGTGGTGAAATGATAGTTTTACCCCTAACCGATTAAATAGTTGCTGTACCCTCGTGGTAGTACTAGTGTTTTATGTGTTAATTGTATGATTGATTATGTTTGAGATGCACTACATACATGGATTAGTTATGAGTAGAATTACTAAATTACCCTTGTAGGGTAGGATTATCGGAATACCCTTATATCGTAAACTGACTATTTTTCCCTTGAGGGTAAAAGACTAATTTTAGTGCCATAATTTGACCGTGGTTTATTATGGTTTAACCGCTTGACTATAGGTATATGTCCGATTCTTTGTTAATGTGTGTTGAAATGATGGTTACTAAGCATGGCCATTTTGCATACACGTGTAATGATTGAGCATGACATACACGACATACTACGTTGGGTTGGTTATGCTTATGGAGGAAGAATTATACTGGTGGCTATGCCACCTTTTACTGATTTAGTGGCTTTGCCACGTATACTGATTTAGTGGCTCAGCCACATATACTGTTATTAGCGACTTTTGCATTCTTCGAGAGCTTGGCTCTATGCCATCTGATTAAGGCTGTGTGCCGATTATATTACCGTCGCTGAGGGTTATGTGCCTAACAAATATCGATGACTCTGTGTCGATAATATTTACCCAAGGCTGTGTGTCGATTATATTACTGTCGCTGATGGCTATGTGTGTCGATTATATTACCGTCGCTAATGGCTATGTTCCAAACATAATACAGTTATTGATAGCTCTGTTCCAATTATAATACCGCTATTGAAGGCTTAAGAGTCACATATGTTTATACTGGCAGCTTGACTGCATTCTTGGAGTGTAGGGTTAGGTGGGTTGACTTAGTCCCCACATGGAGTGGAGGGCTGGTACGGGTGGAGTGTAGCGGATGGACTATTAGGTTGGGTTGCATTTTCTATTTTCATTACCATGATTTTAGGGCTGTGGGCCCAAATTAATACTATATGGGGCTTAGGCCCAGACTGAGACCATGACTGTGACTAAAATCGGGGTTACACACTGAGTTCTCTTAACTCACCCTTCCGTTTTAACCTTACAGGTAATCTCTAGCGTTAGTGGATTTGGAGCTGTGGAGGACTCTGTGGTGGCCATACATCAGGATTTATTATCGCGAACTTAGTAAATATTCATTTTGCTTTACTTTAGTCTTATTTTTATTTTGGGGTTAATATTTTTGTAATAAGGCCATTGGTTTATTTTCTTTATGTTTTCTTTAATAACTGCTAAATTTATTGATACGTGGTTTTCTTAAAAGGACAATAATCATTTTCAAAATATCGCAAATTTGCAAATAACTGAACCTAATTTCTATTATAAACAGAGGCTTCAATAGTTATAACAAACAACGTTTTTACAACAACACCATAGAAGTGAAACTAATTTTCACACACAACAAAGACAAATTCTTAAAAAAATATATACAAAGTTTTTAACGAGAACACAGCTTTTAGACAACCCAACCATGTGACATGTTGGATCCGGTCATAACATCTCGGCTGGGTTTGGGGTGTTACATTCTATTGTATCAGAGCCTGGTTGCAGAACTCAACTGTGGAATGGGTCTAAATTTTTTTTAAAAAATTTGATTAACCTTTGGTTTAGAAAAGTGATAGTGTTACTGGAAGTATGGCACACCGAGTCTCCGGCACCAAATCCGTAAGTTCCTGATACTATGCTTTATTGTATGTTGTATTAACTATAGTTATCCTGCGTATGTTTTGTGGACGTGATGCTTTAACATAGAGTTTGTATTTATTCTGTGTATATTGTGGAAATTATTTGCGTGTGATGTCCATCCGCTCTGATGGATAAATAGTGTAGTGCGTGCTTGTGTTATTAAGATCAGAGTGCGCAGCGAGAGCATAGTGTACTAGGTTAGGATGTGCAACATTTCCATTATTTGGAAATTTTGAGGACGAAATTTCTTTAAGAGGGTAGATTTGTAACGACCCGAATTTGGGCCTAGTAGAATTGGCCCCATTAGGCCTTGGCCATAGGAGCGTTTAATTTTTTTTTGAGAACGAGAGAATGGCATTACTACAAATTGGACCTATTAGGTGAGTGATTTTGGAAGGTTAAGGGGCTTCTTTGAATTCCTGAGATCAAACTTGGGCTTTAGGAAAATTTTGGTTTTAGGTGAATAAAACCCTGGGAGTGAGTAAGTAGGCTTTAAGATTAAAATATGGAGAAAATTTACACAAAAAGAGCTTCTGGTGTAGTGGCAAAGTGACACCACATAAGAGACAAGGAGGTGACGCCACAAGGAAGCAAGGGGTCCAAGGTTCAAGCCTTGGCGCTGACATTTCATTTTGATTTATTTTAAGTGAACTTGGACTTTGGCCCATAGATTTATATTTAGTTGCGCATGATGTTAGACACAAGGAAGTGAGTGGTCTAGTGGCAAGGCATCATTAAGGGTGTAAGGGAGCCTGGGTTCAAATCTCATGACAAGCAGGGGAGTATTTATTTTGCGGATTGGACGGCCAAAGTTTGTGTTGGATTTAAACTCTACTGAAGAAGGGATCCCACATTAGAAAGCTAGCAAGAGGGAAGGTGAGAAGCTGGCTATATATGGAGCTGTCTATGAGGAGAGGAAGCATTCCTTGGTGTTTATTTGGATATAGGAGCATTCGGAGCGCGAAATAGCTTCAGACTGCTATCAGGTGTGTATCTCACTACTCTAGTTGTAGAGCGATAAATGCTTAAAATTCGGTCACACAGCGATGGTAGCCACAGGAGCGTGCGAGCGCACGTGTGGGAGCTTTGACACGATAGTTAAGGCCACCATGAGTATTCTTGTGGGTTGACGTTGTTTAGGCCACGATAGGTTGAAAAGGGCCAAGTGGGCCCAATGGGCCCGAGGGCCCATATGAATAAATTGGATGATTGTGTAGTAGATAGTGAATTGGTCTATGTGAATCTCATATCTGTGGCTAGATTTAGGCTAAATGGGCCACATGATCGTATGGGTCCATTTGGGCCGAGAATGGACACTAGGCCCATTCGTATCGTTATCTCTATTTAGAATATCTCAGTTTGTAAAATTATCGAAATACCTCTGGTTTGCAACAAAATAACCTTGGTTTACAAAATTACTGAAATACCCTCAATTTACAAAATTACTAAAATACCCATGGTTTGCGAAATTAACGAAACACCCCTGGTTTGCAAAATTATCAAAATACCCCTGGTTTACGAAATTGCTAAAATACCCCCAATTTGCAAAATTATCGAAATACCCCTAGTTTGCAAAATTACCAAAATACACCTGGCTTACGAAATTACCGAAATACCATTAGTTTGTAAAATTATCGAAATACCCCAAGTTTTGCAAAATTATCGAAACCCCCCGGTTTGCAAAACTATAGAAATACCCCTAGTTTGTGAAATTAATGAAATACCCCTGGTTTGCAAAATTACCAAAATAACCTCTATGGGTGAAGTTACCGAAATACCCTGGATGGGTAAAATTATCGAGATGCCATTAAGTGGTGAAATGATCGTTTTACCCATAACCGATTAAATAATCGTTGTACCCTCGTGGTAGTACTAGTGTTGTATGTGTTAATTGTATGATTGATTATGTTTGAGATGCACTGCATACATGGATTAGTTATGAGTAGAATTACTGAATTACCCTTGTAGGGTAGGATTACGGGAATACCCTTAAATGGTAAATTGACTATTTTTCCCTTGAGGGTAAAAGACTAATTTTGGTGCCATGATTTGACTGTGGTTTAACTGACTTGACTGTAGGCATGTGTCTGATTTGCTGTTAATGTGTGTTGAAATGACAATTATTAAGCATGGCCATTTTGCATACACGTGTAATAATTGAGCATGACATACACGATATACTGCATTGGGTTAGGTTATGCTTATGGAGGAAGTACTGTACTGGTGGCTATGACACTTTTACTGATTTAGTGGCTTTGCCACATATACTGATTCAGTGGCTCAGCCATATATACCGTTATTAGTAACTTGGCTGCATTATTGGAGATCTTGGCTCTATGCCATCTTGATTAAGGCTATGTGCCGATTATATTACCGTCGCTGAGGGCTATGTGCCTAACTGATATCGATGACTCTGTGTCGATCATATTTACCCAAGGTTGTGTGTCAACTATATTACCGTCGCTGATGGCTATGTGCCAAACATAATACAGTTACTGATGGCTCTATGCCATTTATAATACCACTATTGAAGGCTTAAGAGCCGCATATGTTTATACTGGTAGCTCGACTGCATTCTTGGATTGTAGGGTTGGGTGGGTTGACTTGGTCCCCACATGGAGTGTATGGCTGGTACGGGTGTAGTGCAGTGGATGGACTATTAGGTTGGGTTGCATTTTCTGTTTGCATTACCATGATTTTGGGGCCGTGCGCTCAAATTGATACTGCATGGGGCTTAGGCCCAGACTGATACCATGCTGTGACTAAAATCGGGTTACACACTTTGTTCACGTAACTCACCCTCTATTTTAACCTTGCAGGTAATCCCAACGTTAGTGGATTTGGAGCTATGGAGTACTCTATGGTGGCCACACATCAAGATTTATTATTGCGAACATAGTATATTTTCGTTTTGCTTTACTTTAGTCTTATTTTTATTTTGGGGTTAATATTTTTGTAATAAAGTCGTTGGTTTATTTTCTTTAAGTTTTCTTTAATAACTACTAAATTTATTGAAACTTGGTTTTCTTAAAATGACAATAACCATTTTCAAAATATCGCATCTTTGCAAATAACTAAAGCTGATATCTATTATAAATAGAGGTTTCAATAGTTATAACAAACAACGTTTTTACAACAACACCATAAAAGCGAAACTAATTTTTATAGGCAACAGAGCCAAAGTCTTAAAATAAAAATATACGAAGTTTTTAATGAGAACACAACTTTTAAACAACCCAACCATGTGACATGCTGGATCCGATCGTAATGTCTAGGTCGGGTTTGGGGTGTTACAATTCAACCCCGTTGTAACAGTCCGGTTAAGACCCTAGTCAGAATAGTGGTTTCAGGACCACATATCTGAGTCAAAAAAATTTTAATATTATTTTCTGTGCCTATGATATGTGATTAAGTATGTGTGAAAGTTTTGTTATTTAATTTGGTCATTTATGTGCTTAATTTGAGAAAAGGACCAATTTGTGAAAGATACTAAATTAGCATGCCATACGTTAAAAGCACCTATGTCTCATGTCTTTATAAATGTGAGGTCCTTATAATGCAATTAGACCATTTGAATTATGGATGGACATTAATGCCATATGTTAGTGGAATTTATAATGTTGTAATAAAGGTTAAAGTTGTAAATTAATTAATAAGTTTATATTAAGTAAAATAAAGGCATAAAATAGGCCATTTTGTCTTGTTCTTGCCGAATTGCAAAGAAAAAGAATGAATAAACAAGCTTCCTAGGTTTCGGCTATGCTTATGGTTTAATTAAGGTATGTTTCGATTTCAGTTTTTGATAATTTCTATGTTTTTGTAATCGTTTCTTAGTGTTCTTCAAAACCCATGCTTCAATTTTGTGAATTGATGATGAATTTGAAATCTGCCATGGATGAATTCATGAGCTTTTTTATGTTTGATGATGAAATGTGAAATATATGTGTTAGATTAACATGTTTTGTCCTTGAATTTTTGATGAATTTGAGTAATTTGGACTTAATTGAGAAAATAATATTTTTGAAGGACTAAATTGTGAAATAAATGAAGTGTATGGATTGGTATGATCATAGTGAATATTCAGCTAAGCATGGGTGATATGAAATTATGTGTATTTTGTGATTTTATGAAATAGGGACTAAAATGTCCAGATGTGAAAATGTGAGGGCTAAATTGTAAATTGCCCTAAATATGTGTTTTTGGATTGAATTGAATGATTTGGTGAATTAATGGATTAAATTTAAATATGTATAGATCAAGAACCGAAGAAAACAAATTTAGATCGAGGAAAGTCGAAAGTAATAGAATAGCCGAATCCGTTCGTTTACTCGAATTCGAGGTAAGTCTATATACAAATAAATGTATTTGTGTTGATTTATGTATGTTCATACAAAATTTCATTGTGATTAATGTGTACGAGATAATAAATATATGAAATTCAAGGAAGTATTGAAAATGTATCAAAGTCCTAGAAGTCCCGTACGAACCTAAGAATAGATAGGATTACATATGTCATGACATAGGTTTTCGATATGTGATATCTAGTAAGACCACGTCTGGGACATTGGCATCGATTTGAGATTTACATGTAAGACCATGTTTGGGACATTGGCATCGTATTTGATTCGTGTAAGACCCTATCTAGGATAGTGGCATCGATATTTGGTTACATGTAAGACCACGTCTGGAACGTTGGCATTGTACGACTTTTTCAAGCATTCTGAGTATCCTATTTGATTCCGAACTGTTCAACGGGAAAATCCAAGAAATGAAAGACTACGTGAAATGTATAAATGAGTCAGGTACGTTTGAAAGGTACTCTATATACGTGTATGAAAGGTAAGTGTATATATGAACTTACCAAGGTGAATATGTGTATAGATTTTATGAGATAATATGTGATATATGCTTGAATGTGCTATGAGCAAAAGTGATACTTTGAGTTATGAAATGTGGGTAAGAAATGGTTAAACAAAAGAGCCAAAGAAAAGTTTATGAATTTGCAAATGAGAAACATTAATGACATTGTATCATTATGATTATGTGCATTTTATGTTAAGTTTATTTGTAACATCCCGAAATAGGGCCTAAGCGGAACAATGGTTGCGAAACCACGAACCTGAGCTATAAAAGTTTATTACGATTGATTATTATGATTTACCGAGTGATTAAATACATGTGTTAAAGTATTGATAAGAAATTTTATTGATTTCATGCTTAAATTGCATATTAGGACTTGTTTGCAAAAGTTGCTAAATAGGGGTTCTAATTTATAAAGTACTTGATTGAAATGGGGATTTGAAGTAGGATTCCTTAAATGGTAATTAAACCATTATATTTTCATGGACAAAATGGACATATATAGGTAGAAAGAACCAAAGTTTTTAATGAAGGGTAATTTAGTCATTTGGTAATAAAAAGAAGTTAAAAAGGGGAAAAGATGGCAAAATATGCTCATCTTCTTCATTAGGCCGAATTTTCAAGTGTTCACCATAGCTAGGGTTTGTTTCAAGCTTCCAAGCTCCATAGTAAGTGATTCCAAGCCCCATTTTTAATGTTCTTTACATTTTTGAAGCCCAGTAGTTTCGGTTTAGCTTATTCTATCAATAATTCATGCTAGGGTTCATATTTGGAAAAATACCCATATGTGAAATGTGTTTATTTTGATGTTTTATGATAGAATATGAAGTCTGAAATTATGTTAAACAACTTTTGCTAAGTGATTTTAAGTGAAAAGCGAGTAAAGCAATTTGGATCGGTAAAAATACCTAATGTTCATAAGTATATGTTAGAGTGAGAATTTGATGTTGTCATAGAAGGGAAAAATTATCAGCATGTCATTAAACATAAGAATATGAGATAAAGTATAATTTCTGAGCTTTGGGGCAAATGTGTAAATATGTAAAAGTTTTGGGGCAAAATTGTAATTTTGCCAAAGTTAGACTTAAGGATTGTTTTGATAAATGTGAGTATTAAATAAGCTAAATTTGCTATTATAGATCAAGAAGAAAGAAATCCAGAGTTAGATCGGGGAAAGAAAAAGATAGTGGACTAAATCGATATAGTTTATCATATTTTGTTTCGAGGTAAGTTTGCGGTAAATAAATGTAGTATTCTATTATTTTACATTTGATACTATTAAATTCCAGAATTTACATATTTATTTTGTAAATTTATCATTTAAAGATTCAAGCATGAATTGACGAAGAAGCAATCTCAGAATGTCCCGGTTGAACCCTAGGAATGTGTAGGATACAAATGTCATGACATTAGGGTTTAAGAAAATCATGTAAGACCATGTCAATACATGGCTTTGATTAGTTACTATAAGGCAAAGGTCCCATATAAGACCACGCCAAGGCATGGCATTGGTGAATTTATAAGGCAAAGGTCCCATGTAAGACCATGCCAAGGCATGGCGTTGGTGAGTTCATAAGGCAAGGATACCACGTAAGACCATGTCAAGACATGGCAATGGTTAAGTTTCACAAGGAAAGGTACCCGCGTGTCCTTAGTATTCCAAGTGGTTCAACGGAAAAATTTAAAGAGTATACCAAAGGAAAGGTAAGACAAGTTCAAGCTAAAAAGGTGCAGGTAAGAATTTAAGACTTAAGTATATTAAGTTAAAGGCTTAAATAATTTTGGTAAGAAAATAATATGATAATGCATTAAGAATGTTGTTATTTATTTACATGCAAACTTACTAAGCTTAATGCTTACTCCCATTCCTTTCTTTCTTTTCATAGTTTTAAAAGCCAACTAGGGGATCGTCAGGACGTCGGAGATCGTTACACACTATCAAAGGATTATATTGGTATTTTGTGACTCGAATGTTTTAAGTTATGGCATGTATAGGGACTTAGCCATTTTGTGTGTATGACCTTATGATATGGCTTAATATTGGCTAGTAAATGTTTGGTAATGATTAGCTATTAAAATGGTTAATTAAGAACATGTGTTGGATGTTATGTAATGCCTAGTTGATAGTTATTTTATGAAATTATGTAATTATATGCAGGGGAACAGTTTGGACAGCAACAGTGACATGATTTTGAAAAATCACCAAAACTAGTAGAAATGGAATTAGGTTGTGCATGAGATATATAATTAAAGGTTATTGAGTCTGAAACACCCCAAACCCGGCCCACGAGCCTTGACCGGATCTGGTATGTTCCCCGGTGTAAACCGTTTCGAATTCTTTTGTTACTTAGGAAAAACTTTTGTATTTTGAAAGAAAGATCGTTTTGGGTTGGGCTTGAGTTGAAAACAAGTTTATTTCATTATTAAAATCCTTTACTTTAGGTGACAAAACGTTTGGGCTTTGTTTTAAAAATAGATTTACTTAATCTTTTAATAAATAAAAGTTTGTAAGCTTAATAAATAAAAACAGAATAAAATAGTTCTACTAAGGCCTTATTACATCAAATAATTCCCAAAACTTAAATTCATATTACTTAAAGTAAAATAGTCCAAATAAAAGAAATCTGAACTCCACATGGCCTCCACTAAGCATCTGCCGGCCCGGTCCATCACTGATCGTCACCTGAAAAATAATCCCACAAGGGGTGAGTCAACAGACTCAATGTGTAACCAACACTAAAATTTAATCATTCAGGCATACATTATCATACATGTTCATAAACAAATGAAAATAATGATGCAACCCGAACCCAAACCTATATGCCATCCGCTACACGTCCTCCGTACCAACCTGCACACCGTGGGGACTACTAACTCAACCCTCCATCCGCTACACACCATCGACGGCAGTCGCTGTAGTCGACGTGCTCATCGCCCTTATAAAGTTCGTGGTCTTAGGACACCACATTCAGAAATCGTGGTCTTAGGTCACCACATTTAGTTATCGTGGTATTAGGTCACCACATTCAGATTTCGTGGTCTTAGGTCACCACATTAACTCCCCCTTTTCATATAACCCTTATGCCCCCATATATCATACATATTATGCAAAACCATGCCTTAATTCACATTCTTATCACTTTTCACGTGTTAAAAAATAACATATATTCATAATCCTAGTAGGAGTAGGAAACGTACCTGGGTACTCTGTACCATTGCATGGTACTTTAGCCATATTTTCACATTCTTAATAATATATTTAATTTAAAACATAGCCATGAACATATTAAAACTTAGGGTAGGGTACACACCTGTTCGCTTAACAATTTCACTTGAACCCGGAAAATCCGATCTAAAGCCCTAGATCTCAAGTCCCTACATTGACCAACCTTAATATGTTAGCATAAAGCCTATTCGGCTATAAAACCAAATCCTAGTAGGATTTGTGTACTAAAACTTACCTTAATGCCGATTTGCTTATCTCTCAAATCCCGAAAACTTTGCTATTCTCCTCCTTGTATTCTACCAAACCTTTGGATCTCCATATAGGTTAGTTTCGCTTTTAAACAAAGTAAGAGATAGATCTAGATATCCAAAATTGGCCTTGGCGAATATACCTATGTGCTTACCTTCCAAATCTTAAATCCGAAAATGATCTTTTGTCTTAGGTGCTGTCGAAATCCTATAATCATTTGTTAGATCGATTTTAACACTTAATCACTATTAAATGGCCTTTGGCTGAATGTCAAAGTGTTACTCACCCAGATCCTTGAAATCCCGAAAGCACTATTTGACTATGGAGATGTCGACAATAGCAGAGATCCCGGAGAACCTTCAAGTTTCGTCCAGAGATCACTAATAGGGTTAATACCTTGATTTCGACAACACTAAAAGTAGAAGAATGGAAACCGAATTTTTTATCTTACCCTTACTTGAAGAAATCGACAACCCCTTTGCTTTAAGTCCTTCAAAGATTCGGCTAAGGCTAGAGGGGACTTATTTTTGGCTTTTGGAACTTAACAAGAAATTGGCTTATGAAGATGTCTGTATTGTCGGTTTAGCAAAAGAAAAGAGAGGGGAGAGAGTCCCTTGAGAAATCGGCAAAAGTGAACTAAGAAGTGGGGGGGAAAATTCGGCTAGAACAATTAGAAAAGAAAGAAGAAAAAGATGATAGCTTGGAGAGAAAAGAGTTAGCAAGAAAGAGGCAAGTTGGCTAAATGAAATTCGGCTATAGCCTCCCCTTTACAACCTTGGCCAAAAATACCATCCAATGAGTCCCTCAATCGGCCAACTCTCCACAACTTGATAAATTTTATCTTTTATTTATCACCTTAATTAATCTCATCAATTATCTATTCTTTAATCCACTTAAAATAATCTAATATTAAATCACCATTTATCTACTATTTATCCGAAAATTTAAAGAGAATCAAACTCTTCTTCCAAGTGCCTTAATGCCGTCCAACTCTCTTGTTCCTTGCACCAAAATAAAATTCCTTTGTTTGCTACCCAAGTGACTCGAACCTAGGCTCCTTCCCCATGACTGTGGCATCACCTACTGGGCTTTAAGTGGTGCCTCCAAGCCACTTAAACAAGCCTATGTTTGTGACAAATTTCTTCTATTTATTTTCTTAAGGCTACCTTGTTTTAGTTTCCTCTTTTAAACTTACCATTACTAAAACATTTCATTACATTTCCAAGTTTCCAAAAATGTTCACTTTCCTAAACATTTACTTAACATTTCCAAGATTCCAAAAATGTTCACTTTCCTAATCATTTAGTTTCCAAAAATGTTCACCATACATTCATAACACATAAGACATGCCATTTCCGTATAATTAATTCAAAAATACATAGGCCCATTTTCAGGATGTTACAGTTCTACCCCCTTAAAATAATTTCATCCTCGAAATTGGGTGGCTAAAATAAATGAGGGTATTGCTATCGCATTGCCTCTTCTGGCTCCCACGAAGCTTCCTCCGATCCATGATTGCGCCACAACACTTTAACTAGGGGAACTGACTTCTTCCGTAGTATTTTCACGTCTCGTTCCAATATCTGAATCGACTCTTCCTCATAGGATAAGTCTAGCCTTAGCTCCACTTCTTCAACTGGTACCACATGTGATGGATCCGATCGATAACGACGTAGCATGGACACATGGAATATATCGTGCATCTGCTGCAACTCTGGTGGCAACTCTAGTTAGTACGCCACTGGTCCAACTCGCTTCAACACTCGATAGGGTCCTATAAACCTTGGGCTTAGCTTCCCTTTTCGACCAAATCTCATCACCTTCTTCCAAGGCAAAACCTTAAGGAATACTTGGTCCCCCACATCAAATTCAATCTCCTTTCGTTTGAGATTTGCATACGACTTTTGTCTATCAGATGCTTCCTTTAACCGTGCCCGAATTATCCCAACCTTTGCTTCGGACTCTGCCACTAATTCTGGTCCCAAAACTTGACGTTCTCCCAATTCCGTCCAACATGTAGGAGTCCGACACTTCTGACCATACAGCACTTCATAAGGTGCCATTCGAATACTTACCTGATAGCTGTTGTTGTAGGCAAACTCTGCTAAAGGCAAATACTCCTCCCAACTTCCTCTGAAATCCATCACACAGCCCCTCAACATATCTTCCAATACTTGGATTACCCGTTCAGATTGCCCGTCTGACTGTGGATGAAAAGTCATAGTAAAATCCAACTTAGTGCCTAAAACTTGATGAAGTGCCCTCCAAAATCGAGACGTAAATCTTGGGTCTCTATCCGTAATGATAGACACCGGCACTCCATATAGCCTCACAATTTTGCCACATATAGTTTAGCCAATTTCTAAAGAGAATAATCAACTCTTACTGGGATAAAGTGCGCGGACTTGGTTAGATGGTCCACTATTACCCATACCGAGTCCTTCTTGGTAGGCGTAAGGGGAAGCCCACTAATGAAGTCCATGGTAATTCTTTCCCACTTCCACTGCGGAATCTTGATTGGCTGAAGTAATCCCGATGGAACTTGGTGTTCAGCCTTAACTTCCTGACACGTCAAACACTTGCCAACGAGTTCAGTAACTTCTTTTTTCAAACCAAGCCACCAAAACTGTTTCCTTAGGTCTCTGTACAACTTAGTGCCTCCAGGATTCATAGCATAGGGGCTACCATGCTTCCTAAAGAATCCTCTGTCTTAACTCCTCGTCCCTCGGCATACAGACCTTTCCTTTGAAGCACAATACTCCCTCATTACTAACACCATAGTCTTCTAACTCTCTGTTCTGTACTTGCTGTACCTTAGCACTTAGGTCCTTATAAGCCAACTGTCCCTCTTTCACCTCATTCAACCACGTTGGCTTGACTTGTAATTCTGCCAGCAGACTTCCATCATCATATAAACTCAAGTGTTCGAACATTGCCCTCAGATCCATCACAACCTTCCTGCTTAGGGCATCCGCCACTACATTCGCCTTGCCCGGGTGATATTCTATCGAACAGTCATAGTCCTTCAGCAATTTAACCCACCTTCGCTGCCTCAAGTTTAACTCCTTCTGAGTCAGCAAATACTTAAGGCTCTTGTGGTCTGTGTAGATCGTTGACTTTTCGCCATAAAGGTAGTGCCTCCATACCTTAAGAGTGAAAACCACTACTACTAATTCCAAGTCATGCGTCGGGTAATTCACCTCATGAGGCCTTAACTGTCGGGACGTATATGCAACTACCTTTCTGTCTTGCATCAATACACAACCCAAACCTGTATGGGAAGCGTCACAATACACTGTAAAATCCTTTCCTGCCTCAGGCTGAACCAACACTGGAGCTTCCGTCAATACCCTCTTAAGCTTTTCAAAGCTCTTATGTTGCTTATCCGTCCATACAAAGGGTACTTCCTTCCTCAACAACTTTGTTAAAGGCGCGACTATTGACGAAAATCCTTCCATGAACCTTCTGTAATAGCCTACCAATCCTACGAAACTACGAATCTCCGCCACCGACATAGGTGGTTTCTAATCCAACACCACTTCAATCTTCTTAGGATCCACCCTTATTCCTTCAGCAGACACCACATGTCCTAAGAAAGCAACTTCCCTAAGCCAAAATTCACACTTGCTAAATTTGGCATAAAGCTTTTTCTCCCTCAATACTTGTAACACAATCCGAAAATGCTCATCATGCTCCTCCTCAGTCTTGGAGTACACCAAAATATCGTTGATAGACACTAAGATGAACCTATCCAAGTAAGGTTGAAAAACCCGATTCATCATATCCATGAACACGGATGGGGCGTTGGTCAACCCAAATGGCATTACTACAAACTCAAAATGGTCGTATCTTGTCCTAAAGGCTGTCTTATGGATATCTGCCTCTTTTACCTTTAACTGATGATATCCCGACCTTAAGTCGATCTTTGAAAACACTGCTGCCCCCTTGAGCTGATCGAACAAGTCGTCTATCCTTAGCAAGGGGTACTTGTTCTTGATGGTCAGCTTATTCAACTGACGATAATCTATGCACATACGCATATTTTCGTCCTTCTTCTTCACAAATAGAATCGGTGCTCCCTATGGAGACACACTGGGTCGAATAAATCCACGGTCAAGTAATTCCTGAATTTGAGCCTTAAGCTCTACCAACTCCTTTGGTGTCATTCTATAAGGGGCAATTGACATAGGAGCTGTACCCGGCAGCAGGTCAATTCCAAACTCCACCTCCCTATCTGGGGGTATTCCTGGTAATTCCTTTGGGAACACATCCTCAAAGTCCCTTACAGTTCTAACTCCAATGACACCTCATTCTTTTCCATCTAACGCACTTACAAAGGCTAATAACGCCCTTCACCCTTTACGAACCATCTTCTCCGCCTTCAATGCCGAAACTACATTAGACAAGTAGTTTCTTCTTTCTCCTATATTACTACCACTTCATCTTCCGGGGTCCTTAGTTCCATTCATTTAGCCGCACAATCCAACACGGCCGGTGTTCTACTAACCAATCCATACCAAGTATGAGGTCAAATTTCGAAGGTAACTCCATTAAGTCACCAAAGCTCACTCCACAATTTCTAGGGATACACTTGAAAGATCTTATCCACCACTACAGTTTGGCCTAATGGGCTTACTACAATCATCTCCCTATTAGAAAGTTCAGAGTCTAGGCCTAGTGTTTCAACTAGACTACAGGCAACATAAGAATGGGTCGAGCCCACATCAATAAGAGCAAAATAGGGCTTGCCATGAATGAGGAACGTACAGTTAGGGCGTTCCGTGCGTCCTCTATCCTCTCTACGGTGAATCGTATAAACCAAACTCGACTGCCTTGCCTCAGTATTAGTAGCACCTCGAACCGGTGTTCCACGTCCTCTACCATTTCCTCGATTATTTAGACCACGACCTCGCTGAGGCTGCTGTCCCCCTTTACCAGCCGAATTAGTATTCTGAGTTGCTGGGTGATTCTCATCTGGTTTTTTCGGGCAGTCCTTGATCATATGGTCCTTTGACCCACATTTGAAACACACACCTGTCTTCTACCAACATCTACCCAAGTGTTTTTTTCCACACTGATCACATGGACGATACTGCCTTCCTGCACCGACTTGCTGACCCTACGGCCCTTCAGCTCTGGGCCTTTTCTGTACATTTCTCGATGATCCTGACGACCCATAACCCCTTTTGGGTCTATTCCTATCAGAGCTCTGCTTAGCCGAGTCCTTGATTCCCTCGGCTACCTTAGCCTTTTCTACCAACGCGAAAAACTCCCGCTCCTAATGTGAAGCTATTAATAACTTGAGGTCATCCCTTAAACTGTCTTCAAAACGGACACATCGCTCATGTTCCGTTGCTACTACTCCTCGGGCATATCAGCTTAACCTAGAAATTTAGCTTCATACGCTACTACTGACTTGTTCCTTTGAACCATTGAAAAGCCTTCCTCTGCTCATCAATATATCTGGTCCCCACATACTTCTTCTGATATGCCATCTTAACATATTCCTGTGTCAAATCCTCAACTGTGGTACCATCCCGAATCGTTAACCACCATTGATCGCTTCATCGCAGTAGCGCCACCATTCCTTTCAACTTCTCCTCGGGGTCGGTCAAGCTTATCCATAATGCGCCGATCGCTTCAACCAAGTATTCAATTTATCTTTGGGTGCCACACCAGATACTCCACGGAATACCTCGGCTCGTTGGCTCGAGTCGCTCAGTACAAATTTTCTAGCTCTCACATTCCTTCCAAAGACCACCACCATTTCAAGAACCCGCAAAGATGGCTCGTGATACGGCATCATCCCCGTCGAGCTTGTCGCTCGACACCAACAAATTGGGGGTGGTGGTGGCGGTGGTAACTCATTGTCGGACCTCGACCCGATCTAACGGTTTCGACACGATCATTCTTTCTCTCTGCGTCCATGACGATGCGTCCTCTAGAACTCTTATCTAATGATGCGCTTTAATCTTATTTAAGAAAGTTTTATGAATTAGCCCTTATTCCACCGATTATCCACGAAGAAGTTTTATGAAAAGAGTTTTAGGATTGGTTCTTTCGTATTCATACATGCACACAGTCTTTACATTCATACATTCATCAATCAATTATGAACTTTCGTTCATTCAGAGAAATGTTGTAGTTTTCATTGTTGTTGTTTTTCCACTACCCAGGGGTATTTTTGTAATTTGCCCTACAGGGGTATTTTCGTAATTTGTCAAAATAAGGTTCTTTGGTGATGTTGTCAATAAGGGTATCTTGGTAATTTTTTTTGAAATACGGAGGGTATTTCAGAAATTTTAAAATTACAGGGGTATTTTAATAATAAACCAGGGTAAATTTATAAGTCTGACTAAATCAAGGGTATTTCAATATTTGCAAAACTTGAGGGTTCTTTTTGAGAATTTGTTTTCCAAATCGGTCTTGTTGAAAAATTTTGAAAATTAGGGTCGATTCGGTAATTTTGTAACTTGGGGTATTTCGGTAATTTGAGGTAGGGGTAATTTTGTAATTTTTTCTAAAATCGTGGTATCTTGTCATTTTGCAAATTAGGGTTTTGAACATTTTATAAAGTAATGAAATTTTGATAAGAATTGTGGGTATTTAAAATTTTCATAATCCAAGGGCATTTTGTAATTTTACCACTAAGGCATTTTGTAAATTTGTAAATCGAAATATTTCGGAAAATTTATAACAATAATATTTTCAAATCAAGAGGGTAATTTAGAAATTTTAAAACTAGGGTTTCCATAAAAATACGGCTAGTCCCTTTCGGGTTTTAGTTAGGGGCTTAGCCCGTGTGTAGGTCTTCTTGGTTAGGGTGAACCGAGGCTATGCACCAGGTAGGATTCGAGTGGAGAGGAGGTGAGTCATGTGGACTGCTTAAATAACAAGCTCCCACCAAACCAATCCCTAGACATGCGTACCATGGTTGCCACACCCTAACTCGGCGACTCAACCACAAGTTTGTTTAATTAGATATTTAAGTCTTATGTATTTGTTGGGGTACACTAGTCCTTAGGGTTCAAGTACTTAATCTCTATTCTACGTTCCATTTCTATCATAACATAAATCATACAAAAGATTGGAGTACTTACTTGGTGGACTTCGGGTCGGAGACTTAGTGGGCCATGCCAGAAAATCTTGCTTAATTCACAAAAATTCTTTTTTTTGGGCTTAACTTTGAAAACATTTTGGGCCTTAAACCCAAGGCCAAGAGTTTAAAACTGGGCTCTGATACCAAATTGAAACACCCCAAACCCGACCCACGAGCCTTGATCGGATCTGGCATGTTCTCCGGTGTAAACCGTTTCGAATTCTTTTATTACTTAGGAAAAACTTGTGTATTTTGAAAGAAAGATCGTTTTGGGTTGGGCTTGAGTTGAAAACAAGTTTATTTCATTATTAAAATCCTTTACTTTAAGTGACAAAACGTTTGGTCTTTGTTTTAAAAATAGATTTACTTAATCTTTTAATAAATAAAAGTTTGCAAGCTTAATAAATAAAAATAGAATAAAATAGTTCTACTAAGGCCTTATTACATCAAATAATTCCCAAAATTTAAATTCATATTACTTAAAGTAAAATAGTCCAAATAAAAGAAATCGAACTCCACATGGCCTCCACTAAGCATCTGCGGCCGGTCCATCACCGATAAATCACTTTGAAAAATAATCCCACAAGGGTGAGTCAATAGACTCAATGTGTAACCAACACTAAAATTTAATAATTCGGCATACATTATCATACATGTTCATAAACAAATAAAATAATGATGCAACCGAACCCAAACCTATATGCCATCCGCTACATGTCCCCGTACCAACTCGCACACCGTGGGGACTACTAACTCAACCATCCATCCGCTACACACCATCAAAGGCGATCATTGCAATGATGTGCTCATCGCCTTATAAAGTTCGTGGTCTTAGGTCACCACATTCAGAAATCGTGGTCTTAGGTCACCATATTTAGTTATCGTGGTCTTAGGTCACCACATTCAGATTTCATGGTCTTAGGTCACCACATTAACTTCCCCTTTTCATATAACCCTTATGCCCCCATATATCATACATATTATGCAAAACCATGCCTTAATTCACATTCTTATCACTTTTCACATGTTAAAAAATAACATATATTCATAATCCTAGTAGGATTAGGAAACGTACCTGGGTACTCTGTACCATTGCATGGTTTTTTATCCATATTTTGACATTCTTAATAATATATTTAATTTAAAACATAGCCATGGGCATATTAAAACTTATGGTAGGGTACACACCTGATTCGCTTAACAATTTCACTTGAACCCTGAGAATCTGATCTAAAGCCTTAGATCTTAAGTCCTTACATTCAGCCAACCTTAATATGTTAGCATAAAGCCTATTCGGCTATAAAACCAAATCCTAGTAGGATTTGTGTACTAAAACTTGCCTTAATATCGATTTGCTTATCTCTTACCTTAATACCGATTTGCTTATCTCTCAAATCCCAAAAACTTTGCTATTCTCCTCCTTGTATTCGGCCAAACACTGGATCTCCACAAAGGTTAGTTTCGCTTTTTAAACAAAGTAAGAGATAGATCTAGATATCCAAAATAGGCCTTGGCTGAATATACCTATGTGCTTACCTTCCAAATCTTAAATCCCAAAAATGATCTTTTGTCTTAAGTGCCTGTCGCAATCCCTATAATCATATGTTAGATCGATTTTTAACACTTAATCACTATTAAATGGCCTTTGGCCGAATGTCAAAGTGTTACTCACCTAGATCCTTGAAATCTCGAAAGTACTATTTGACTATGGAGATGTCGACAATAGAAGAGATCAGGAGAACCTTCAAGTTTCGGTCCAAAGATCACTAATAGGATTAATACCTTGATTTCGACAATACTAAAAGTAAAAGAATGGAAACCAAATTTTGATCTTACCCTTACTTGAAGAAATCGACAACCCCTTTGCTTTAAGTCCTTCAAAGATTCGGCTAAGGCTAGAGGGACTTATTTTTAGCTTTTGGAACTTAACAAGAAATCGCTTATGAAGATGTACATGATTGTCGGTTTAGCAAAAGAAAAGAGAGGGAGAGAGTCCCTTGAGAAATCGGCAAAAGTGAACTAAGAAGAGGGGAAAATTGGCTAGAATAATTGGAAAAAAAGAAGAAAAAGATGATAGCTTGGATAGAAAAGAGTTAGCAAAGAGAGGCAAGTTGGCTAAATGAAATTTGGCTATAGCCTCCCCTTTACAACCTTGGCCAAAAATACCATCTAAGGAGTCCTCAATCGCCAACTTTCCACAACTTGATAAATTTTATCTTTTATTTATCACCTTAATTAATCTCATCAATTATCTCTTCTTTAATCCACTTAAAATAATCTAATATTAAATCACCATTTATCTACTATTTATCCGAAAATTTAAAGAGAATCAAACTCCTCTTCCAAGTGCCTTAATGCTGTCCAACTCTCTTGTTCCTTGCACCAAAATAAAATTCCTTTGTTTGCTACCCAAGTGACTCGAACCTAGGCTCCTTCCCCTTGACTGTGGCATCACCTATTGGGCTTTAAGTGGTGCCTCCAAGCCACTTAAACAAGCCTATGTTTGTGTCAAATTTCCTCTATTAATTTTCTTAGGGCTACCTTGTTTTAGTTTCCTCTTTTAAACTTACCATTTCTAAAACATTTCCTTACATGTCCAAGTTTCCAAAAATGTTCACTTTCCTAAACATTTACTTAACATTTCCAAGTTTCCAAAAATGTTCACTTTCCTAATCATTTAGTTTCCAAAAATGTTCAACATACATTCATAACACATAAGACATGCCATTCCGTATAATTAATTCAAAAATACATAGGCCCATTTTCAGGATGTTACAGAGTCTATTTTTATATTAAAAAAATGGTGTAGGAAAAAAATTGTATATTATGAGAGAATTAATTTTTAGTGAAGAGAGGTCAAAATTGTCGAACTGTGTAATAAGGGAGGCTTTAACTAATAAACTGTACTAATTGGCCACACTAAAAATTCTGGAAAACTTATAGTAAGAAATATATGAGTCTAGTTTTAAGGAAAATTTACAGATCTATATTTCGAGTTTTGTAACTCGAGTTATAGTTAATTTAGTGAACATGACGTAGATGGACAGTTTCAATTTTTATGCCCTGATCTATTAAGTTAAGTCTAGTAATGCCTCGTGCTTGATTCGAGAACGATCTTGGGTAAGGGGTGTTACATTATTTGTATATGGCTTACTAAGATTTTGAAAGCTTACTTTGTGTGTGTTTGCTTTGTTTTGTAGATCGTTGAAGCTACGAAAGGCTCGGAATTGTCAAGGATTATCACCACACTATCAATCTCTACTTTGGTACTTTTGGATGTGTACATAGTTAATTATGGTATGTATAGGCTAGTTGTTTTGGATTATGTTTGAGTTGTATATGAATAGCCATCTGATATGGCTAGATAATGAACTTGATAATAATGAGTAGCACATGTCAAATGATGCATAGTTTGGTGTGGTTTGATGGCTAATGTTTGAGCTAATGAGATATTCAAATTTATTGTAAGCTATTTGATGCAAAGTTGGTATATTATTGATGAGAAGATGTTATATGGTAGTGGTAAGTTGTGGATAATTTATTGTTGAGTTAAATGGCATATAAGATGTTGTGATGAAATGAACTTGAATAAATTGAAAAGGATGACCATTTGGTATTTTTTTTTTTGGTTGCCAATTGTGTTTCATATAATGCTTGTATGTGCTTGTAGGGATAACCAAAGGTGTGGGTGCATTTTGGCCTTGCAAATGGCCTATAATATCCCACATGGTTGAGCACACATGCATGTGGCTCGACCGTGTTCTTCATGGTTGCATTTCAAAACAAGTCAGTGTCAACCACGGGTTGGACACATGGGCATGTGACTGGTCATGTGGTGCAAGTCAGTAGCAACCACGGGTGAGGCACAGGCGTGTCCACGGCCGTGTGACCTCTGTAACTTTGAAAATATTTTTAAATTTTCAAGAATTTTTGTATTGTCTGGTTTAGTCCTGGCCCTATTCTAAAGCATGTTTAAGGTCTCGTAGACCTATTCTAGGGACACTTAGATTTTATTTTTGAATGTCCGTAAAAGATCTGAACTGTCTGGTAATGCTTTAACCCTAAATTGGTGATGGTTATGGGTTAGGGGTGTTACATTTGATTGGTATCAGAGCTACAGTTTAGTCGATTCTTGGACTAATGTAGCGTGTGAGATTCTAGCTATACATGTTATATATATGAAATGTGATATTGTGATGAATCTTGACGTGTAAAATGTGTTTTTCATATAGTAAATGGATCCCAAAAGAGCCGTAGCTGACGATGTTGAAAGTAACGCTCGCTCCCGCTTAAGGGATAGCGCAATCTGATTCGAGATCGGTTACTAGCGGTCAAGAGGAAGAGGCTAAATAAGCCTTCTTCCAAATGATGAACGAATGGTTCACTCAATACGTAAGAACTAATCTGGTTGTTTCACAACCTCTGCCCTCGCCTAATCATCAGACTTCTGCTATACCTCCGGTTATGAATTTGAATATGTTGAATAAACCTCCAGTTGATAAAATTTGTAAGTGTGGGGCTGAAGAGTTTAGGGCCACCGGTGATGATGATGTTGAGAGAGTGAAATTTTGGCTCGAAAACACTATCCTAGTATTTGATGAAATGTCATTGGCTCTTGAAGAATGTATAAAGTGTGTTGTTTCTTTGTTATGAGACTCAGCCTATCAGTGGTGGAAGACTTTGATTTCTGTGGTTCTAAAGGAACGGGTTACATGGGATTTCCTTTAGTCTAAGTTTTGGAAGAAATATATCAGTTAGAGATGTATTGATCAAAACAAAAAGAATTTATGGAATTGAAATAGGGTCGCATGTTTGTCACCGAGTATGAACGATAGTTTGTAACATTAAGCCAATATGCTGGAGAATGTGTTTCAACGGAGGTAATAATGAGTAAACAGTTTGAAGACGGCCTAAATAAATATATTCTTTTATTAGTTGAGATTCTGGAAATAAAAGAGTTTGTTGTGCTTGTTGATCGAGCATGCCAAGCTTAGGTACTCGAGAAAGATAAAAGAAAAGTTGAGACAGAAGCTAAAAATGCGAGAAAGAGATTTCTAAGTAAAACATTTCAGTCTGCTTCAAAGAAATTTAGAGATGAACATAGCCGTTCTAAAGCTAATGTGGGACATTCGATTAGAGATCGAGCTAGATCACAGTTGAATTCCAAAGCTCCAGCTACATCAATGGCTAGTGTAGGAAATGTCCGATCCGAATAACCTGAATGTAAGTATTGTGGTAAAAGACATCCGGGAAGTTGTAGGTTGAATGACCGAGCCTGTTTCAGATGTGAATCCTTAGATCATTACATCCGAGACTGCCCAGAATCTGTTGAGCAAGAGATTATTCTGAATCTAAGATCTGATAATATTTGAGCTAGAGGTAGACCTTCTCGAAATACAAGGAATGTCAGTGGTATTCAGAGAACTATGAAACACACTATTACGAGATCTGAAGCTAGAGTGCCTGCCATTCAAGCTCGTGAGGAAGCTTTATCTTCAGATGTTATATCGAGTACATTTACTCTTTATGATACTTCTGTGATTGCATTGGTAGACCCAGGTTCTACTCATTCGTATATATGCATGAACTTAGTATCTAGTAAGACTTTGCATGTAGAGTCTACTGAATTTGTTATTAGAATATCGAACCCCTTAGGTAGAAGTGTCCTGGTTGATAAAGTATGCAAGAACTCTCCGTTGATGTTTTGAGATGTTTGTTTTCTGGCTGATCTGGTGCTATTACCATTTGACGAGTTTGAAATGATTTTGGGTATGGATTGGTTAACATTGCATGATGATGTTGTGAATTGCAAATGAAATATCATTAATTTGAGATGTCAGAATAATGAAAAAGTGCGGATTGAGTCTAATGATTTGAATGGATTACCGGCTATGATATCAATGATGAAAGGTCAGAGTTATGTGAAAAGGGTTATGAAGCTTATTTTGCTTATGTAATTGATTTGAAAGTCACTGAAAAGAAAGTAGAATCAGTGTTAGTTGTCTGTGAATTCCCTGATGTATCTCCTGAAGAATTATTGGGATTACCTCTAATATGTGAAGTTGAATTTGGTATTGATCTGCTGCCTGGTATGAGTCCTATATCGATAGCTCCATATAGAATGGTGCCAACAGAGTTGAAAGAGTTAAAGTCATAGTTGCAAGAGTTGACTGACAGAGGATTTGCAAGACTGAGTTTTTCACCTTGGGGTGCTCCTATTCTATTTTTGAAAAAGAAAGATGGCATGATGAGAATGTGCATTGATTACCGTCAGTTGAATAAAGTGACTATCAAGAATAAATATCCTTTGCCCGAAATTGATGATTTGTTTGATCAGCATAAAGGAAAAATGTGTTTTCAAAGATAGATCTGAGATCGGGATACTACCAGTTGTGAGTAAAAGATTCAGATGTTTCGAATACTACTTCTAGAACGAGGTACGGGTATTATGAGTTTTTAGTTATGCCTTTCGGACTAACAAATGCTTCTGGTGTTTATATGGATTTGATGAATAGAATTTTCAGACCGTATTTAGATCGATTTGTTATCATATTCATTAATGACATTTTGATTTATTCGTGTGACGAAACTGAACATGCCGAGCATCTGAGAATTATGTTACAAACTCTGCAAGATAAGCAATTGTATGAAAAGTTTAGAAAATGTGAATTCTGGTTGAGTGAAGTCAATTTCACGGACATATTGTATCAGCCTCTAGAATACGAGTTGATCCAAGAAAGATTTTTGCTATTCTAGAATGGAAATCTCTAAAGAATGTGCCTGAAGTCCGTAGTTTTTGGGACTTGCTGGTTATTATCGACAATTTGTAAAAGGTTTTTCAATGATAGCTACTCCGTTGACTAGATTGCTTCAGAAAGATGTGAGATTTGAATGGTCTGATAAATGTCAGAAAAGCTTTAATCAGTTGAAAACTCTGTTGATTGAAGCTCCAGTTTTGGTACAACTAGAACCGGGTAAAGAATTTGTGATCTATAGTGATGCTTTATTGAATGGTCTGGGATGTGTTTTGATGCAGGAAGGCAAAGTTATAGCTTATGCCTCGAGACAATTTAAGCTGTATGAAAAGAACTATTCAACACATGATCTTGAGCTAACTGCGATTGTGTTTGCATCAAAGATTTGGTGCCATTATCTTTTCGATGAGAAATGTCACGTGTTTTCAGATCATAAAAGTTTGAAGTACTTAATGACTCAGAAAGATTTGGATCTATGACAAAGAATATGGTTAGAACTTTTAAAAGACTACGAGCTTGTGATAGACTATCATCCGGTAAGGCAAATGTTGTTGATGATGCTTTGAGTCAGAAATTATTGTTTGTATTACGTGCTATGAATGCTCATTTAGACTTATCTGATGATGGTTTAGTTTTGGCTGAATTGAAAGTGAAACTATTATTTCTACAACAAATATGTGATGCACAAAAAATTGATAATGAAATGATAGCGAAACAAGCTTAGTGTGATTTGAACTCCGATTTTGAATTTAGAGTTGATGATGATGATTTTTTGAGATTTTGAGATCAAATTTTGTTCCGAGAAATCAAGAATTGATTCTGTTGATTTTGAAGGAAGCTCATAATAGTCATTCATCTATTCATCCGGGAAGTACAAAGATGTACCATGATTTGAAACAACATTATTGGTGATTTGACATGAAAAGAGATATCTCTAATTTTGTCTCGAAATGTTTAGTTTGTCAGCAAGTTAAAGCTGAACATCAGGTTCCATCTGGTTTGCTATAACCGATTTTGATTCTTGAGTGGAAATGGGATAGAGTGACGATGGAATTTGTTTCTAGATTGCCATTGATTCCGAGAAAGAAAGATGCAATTTGGATTGTAGTTGATCAATTGATGAATTCAGCCCATTTTATTCCAGTACGATCTAATTATTCACTTGAAAAGTTAGCTGAGCTTTACATTTCTGATATTGTGAGATTGCACGAAGTGCCGTTGTCTATTGTGTCTGACAGAGATCCGAGATTTACTTCACGGTTCTGGAAGAAATTGCAAGAAGCTTTGGGTACTAAATTGCATTTCAATACGACTTTTCACCCGCAGACGGATGGTCAATCCGAGCGAATCATTCAGATACTCGAGGATATGTTGAGATGTTGCATTCTTTAGTTTAATGGTACATGGGAACAATATTTGCCATTGATTAAATTTGCATACAATAATAGCTTTCAGCAGAGCATCAAAATGGAACCTTATGAGGCTTTGTACGGATGCAAATGTCAGACACCTCTGTGTTGGACTAAGCTCAGTGAAAGTAAGATACATGGGGTTGATTTGATCAAAAAAACTGAACATAAAGTAAAAGTGATCCATGATAGTTTGAAAGCAGTGTCTGATCGTCAGAAATCTTATGCAGATTTGAAACGAAAGATATCAAATTTGAGATCGGTGATAAAGTTTTCTTGAAAGTATCTCCGTGGAAGAAAGTACTCGATTCAGACATAAAGGCAAATTGAGTTTGAGGTTCATCAGGCCGTTTGAGATCATCGAGCGCATTGGACCTGTTGCGTATAGATTGTTGTTGCCACCTGAATTAGAAAAAAAATCATAATGTGTTTCACATGTCAATGCTTAGACCATATCGATCTGATCCATCACATGCGATTACTCCGTCTGAGATTGAAATCTGATCTAATATGACTTATGAAGAGGAACTGATCCATATCTTAGATCGTGAAGTGAAAGAATTAAGAAATAAGAAAATCTCATTAGTAAAAGTGTTATGTCATCGACAAGGCGTAGAAGAGACTACGTGGGAGCCCGAAGATATAATGAACCAACAACATCCGAATCTATTCAACGGTAAGATTTTTG
Organism: Gossypium rotundifolium; assembly: GCA_025506655.1. Taxonomy (NCBI): domain Eukaryota; kingdom Viridiplantae; phylum Streptophyta; class Magnoliopsida; order Malvales; family Malvaceae; genus Gossypium; species Gossypium rotundifolium. Next base: position 80,087,601 of record CP106723.1, read on the forward strand.
GGGACGAAAATCCCTATGGGGGAGAATTATAATAGCTCGAATAAGACCCTAGTCAGAATAGTGGTTTTGAGACCATAAATCGAGTTAAAAATATTTTAATATTATTTTCTGAGCCTATGATATGTGATTAAGTATGTGTGAAAGTTTTTGATTTAATTTGGTCATTTATGTGCTTAATTTGAGAAAAGGACCAAATTGTGAAAGATGCTAAATTAGCATGCCATATGTTGAAAGCACCTATGTCTTATCTCTTTATAAATGTGAGGTCCTTATAATGCAGTTGGACCATTTGAATTATGGATGGACATTTAATGCCATATGTTTGTGGAATTTATAATGTTATAATAAAGGTTAAAGTTGTAAAGTAATTAATAAGTTTATATTAAGTAAAATAAGGGCATAAAATAGGCATTTTTGTCTTGTTCTTGCTGAATTGGAAAGAAAAATAAAGAATAAACAAGCTTCCTAGGTTTCAGCTATGTTTATGGTTTAATTAAGGTATGTTTCGGTTTTGATTTTTGATAATTTCTACGTTTTTGTAATCGTTGCTTAGTGTTCTTCAAAACCCATGCTTCAATTTTGTGAATTGATGATGAATTTGAAATGCTCCATGGATGAATTCATGAGCTTTGTGATGTTTGATGATGAAATATGAAATATATGTGTTAGATTAGCATGTTTTGTCTTTAAATTTTTGATAAATTTGAGTAATTTGGACTTAATTGAGAAAATAATATTTTGAAGGACTAAATTGTGAAATAAATGAAATGTATGGATTGGTATGATCATAGTGAGTATTCGGCTAAGCATGGGTGATATGAAATTATGTGTATTTTGTGATTTTATGAAATAGGGACTAAAATGTCAAATGTGAAAATGTGAGGGCTAAATTGTAAATTACCCTAAATATGTGTTTTTGGATTGAATTGAATGATTTGGTGAATTAATGGATTAAATTTGAATATGTATAGTTCAAGAACCAAAGAAAACGAATTTAGATCGAGAAAAGTCGAAAGTAATTGAATAACTAAATTTGTTCGTTTACTCGAATCCGAGATAAGTCTATATACAAATAAATGTATTTGTATTGATTTATGTATGTTCATACGAAATTTCATTGTGATGAATGTGTATGAGATGATAAATATATGAAATCTGAGGAAGTATCGACAATGTATCAAAGTTCGAGAAGTCCCATACGAACCTAGGAATAGATAGGATTACATATGTCATGACATAGGTTTTCGATATGTGATATCGTGTAAGACCACGTCTGGGACGTTGGCATCGATTTGAGATTTACGTGTAAGACCATGTCTGGGACATTAGCATCGCCTTTGATTCTTGTAAGACCCTATCTGGGATAGTGGCATCAATATTTGGTTACATGTAAGATCACGTCTAGGACGTTGGCATTGTACGACTATTCCGAGCATTTTGAGTATCCTATTTGATTCTTAACGGTTCAACAGGAAAATTCGAGAAATGAAAGACTACATGAAATATATAAACGAGTCAGGTACATTTGAAAGGAACTCTATGTACGTGTATGAAAGGTAAGTGTACATATGAACTTACCAAGGTGAATATGTGTATGGATTTGATGGGATAATATGTGATATATGCTTGAATGTGCTATGAGCAAAAGTGATACTTTGAGTTATGAAATGTGGGTAAGAAATGGTTAAACAAAAGAGCCAAAGAAAAGTTTATGAATTTGCAAATGAGAAACACTAATGACATTGTATCATTATGATTATGTGCATTTTATATTAAGTTTATTTGTATCTGGCTTACTAAGCTTTTGAAAGCTTACTTTGTGTGTGTTTGCTTTGTTTTATAGATCGTTGATGTAACACCCCAAACCCGCCAATACACCATGACCGAATCTGGTATGTTATGGGAAAATTCATATTTGAGAGGTTAGGTTTCCGGTTAAAGTGTTGATGAAAACTCTTTGCTGTGGTTGTAAAGAAAAAAAATCTTGGGTATGATTGTTTAAAGGCGATAGTGAATTTTGATAACCCGGAAGTTTTGAAAACTTAGTTGAATCTAATAGTAAAATCAATTTATATCATTTGGAAATTTGAGTTATTCCTTTTTAGTTGCTTAAAAACATTTTGAACTTAGTTTAAGTTTGGAAAACATTTGAATTGCATTCATTTTAAATTACAGCGTGATACCCGATGGTAAAGTTTAAAACATATCGCTTTGTAGTTTTGAAAACCTTATCTTTCCAAGTTTTATCCAATATTAACCCAATAATTTGTTAAGGCATATTTGAAATCAAATTTAAGCATATAAATAACCAAAGTATAATTTTTAAAAGGCCTTTTACAATCTTAACAAACCAAATAAAAGAAAATATGAAATATAGTACTAAGTTTTTTAAATCAGTGCAACTCCGAGTTTATTCATGGCATGGTCACCTCGAGTCCACCTGGTTTCATGTCCGCGATCTAAGTGTCACTTGGAATGATAAGGGAGAAGGTGAGTCGCAAGACTCAGTGCATAAATCCCCCTCCCGATGAATGCAACATACTAACACACCTCATAACAAAGCAATACAAGTAATGCACCCGATCCTAACCATCCATAACACCTTTTCTACCCCGTGTGGTACCAAACCACTGGTGGTGCCAAACCACTGGTGACCCAAAGTCACGATATCCATCGATGTGGTGCCAAACCACTGGTGACCCAAAGTCACGAATAGTCCATCTATGGGGCCAACCCACGTGTGATACCAAATCACTGGTGACGATCCCGTATCTCAATAGTGGGGCCAACCCACGGTGGTACTAAGCCACAAGGACGAGTCGCTATGAGGTGCCAAACCTCTGGTGTCCCAAAGACACAAATGTGATACCAAATCACTGGTGACCGAAGTCACGAATAGTCAAGTTGTGGGGCCAACCCACATGTGATACCAAATCACTGGCGACGATCCTGTAATATCAACTGTGGGGCCAACCCACTGTGGTACTAAGCCACTGGGACAAGTCGCTATGAGGTGCCAAACCTCTGGTGTCCCAAAGACACGGATATCATATTCCCCCTCCTCTCATATCACCCATAGACATATCATACCGACTCATGTAAAGTATGCCAATCATGCAAATCATGCTAACATATTAATATTGCATCTAACAACACATACATCATAGATCATGATATCATATATCAATAACAGAACTCATAACGAAACGGACTTACCCGAATCCGTGCACATACCCTTAGGGTATCACATCAATCGACCAACTGTTTCGGCCTTATTAAGCAATCAGGTTATTAAGCATATTACTAAGCAAAGAGTGTGTTAGTGTACACACCTGTTAAAACGCAAGCCTTAATCCTAAAGAACCGATCTAAGACCCTTGAATACCTTGCTCCTATAATCGGCCATACATGAGATTAGCAACCTAGACCAATCGGCCAAACCAAATAACTCAAGAGGGCTAACGCTCAAACCCTTATCTTATGAATGATTTGGTTTCCTACCAAATCCCGAACCAACTGATGGTTCCTCTGACAATTGGCCACACCCTATTAAGAAGAACAGTTAATCCTTTGAAGACTTTGGCTTAACGAAACTAAGAGAATAGACTAATAAAACCAACCCTTACCACCACTTACCAACTGTTCACTCACAAGTGGAGGCTTCGCTTGACTGCTTCAAAATCCTGGATACCCTATAATGAAATCAGTTCCAACACAAGAGATTAACTCCTTTCAACACATGCTGAAATCGGCTCTTAACCATATCAGAATCGACAAAAAACAAGGGAGAAGAGAAATAGACATTTGGCCAAGCACTTACCTTCCTCTAAACCCGATTGGAACCAAACTAGAAGAGATCCACACCACACTAATATTCAGCCAATATGAAAGCTACTAGGAGAGGGGAAATTTCGGCTATGGGTACTTAACACCACTTATGGTACGGCTTGAGTGGTAAGAGAGGAAGAGAAGAAGTGAGATGAAGATAAGGTTTTGGCAAAAGGGTTTCAAGAGGAACCGAGAAAATGAAAGTAGAAGAAGAAGAAAAAGAGTACTTTCGGCTTTAAGCACAAAATGGAAAAAGAAATGAGAGAGAAGAGAGGGTAAGTGTTTTGGCCAAGAATCAAAAGAAGGCAAGAAAGCGAGACAACAAACAAAGTTTTCTTTGCACTCAAGAGAGCATTCGGCCACAGCAACATCAAAAGAATAAGTGCAAATTTCGACAAAGTGAAGGTTACTTGGGGTTTTCGGTTTTCAATGGAAAAACAAATGAGAGACTCCTTTGAAAATTTGGCTAGGCACTAGACTAAGGCTGGACGAAAGTCACTCAAAATGCCAAAAGAATTTCGGCACTCCCCACTTACACACCTACCAAACCGGCCACTCCCCCCATGAAGACTCCAACATTCGGCCACTACCAACAAACACTCCAAGCCACTAATTCAAACAGCTTTGAACTAGTCAACCTCCTAGATTAACTCTCCACCCACCATTTAAATTATTTGACTTGGTCCACCCTCAACCACCTTGGTGTCAAAATGGAAGCAAAAAGATGAGACTTCTACAGCTCGAACACAGGACCTCCTCCCCTTGCAAGTGGCGTCACACACAAGCTCTAAGTGGCACCTTCCTTGCCACTCTAGTAGCTCAATTCTTGTGCTAAAATTCACCTAAAAAAACCTATAACCCCTTAGCTCCTTCAGCTCCATTCACTTAAAGTTTAAAAACTAAAATTCTCCCTACCACTCAGGCTTACACTAGGCTTACAACTAAGCCCCAAGACATCAAAAACAACCACACCGCAGATCAAACACATTCAAACAATGCAATAACAAAATCGCCCCTATTCTAGGATATTACAGTTGAAGCTATGAAAGGCTCGGGAATCGTCAAGGATCATCACCACACTATCAATCTATACTTTGGTACTTTTGGATGTGTACATAGTTAAATATGGCATGTATAGGCTAGTTGTTTTGGATTATGTTTGAGTTGTATATGAATAGCCATCTGATATGGCTAGATAATGAACTTGATAATAATGAGTAGCACATGTCAAATGATGCATAGTTTGGTGTGGTTTGATGGCTAATGTTTGAGCTAATGAGATGTTCAAATTTATGGTAAGCTATTTGATGCAAAGTTGGTATATTATTGATGAGAAGATGTTATATGGTAGTGGTAAGTTATGGATAATTTATGCTTAGAAATGCTTGTGAATTAGTTGAGTTAAATGGCATATAAGATGTTATGATGAAATGAGCTTGAATAAATTGAAAAGGATGACCATTTGGTATGTTTTTGTTTGCCAATTGTGTTTGATATAATGCTTGTATGTGCTTGTAGTGATGACCAAAGGTGTGGGTGGCATTTTGGCCTTGCAAATAGCCTATAATTGCCCACGCGATTGAGCACACGAACGTGTGGCTCGACCATGTTCTTCGTGGTTGCATTTCAAAACAAGTCAGTGTCGACCACGGGCTAGACACACGACCATGTGACTGGCCGTGTGGTGCAAGTCAGTAGCGACCACGGGTGAGGCACACAGGCGTGTCCACAGCCGTGTGGACAGGTCACTATGTATGCCCTATTTTGACACGGCTTAGATGCACGGGCATGTCTGAGGCCGTGGGAGGCACACGGCCTGCCCACACGGGTGTGTGACCTCTCTAACTTTGAAAAAAAATTTAAATTTTTGAGAATTTTTGTATTTGTTCGGTTTAGTCCCATCCCTATTCTAAAGCATTTTTAAGGTCTCATAATCCTATTCTAGGGACACTTGGATTTGATTCGTTGAATTATGATATGAAATGTCCATAAAAGATCTGAACTGTCTAGTAACTCCTTTAACCCTAAATCGGCGATGGTTACGAGTTAGGGGTGTTACACCATATTTTTGACTTGATCAACCGGTGGCTTATTCAATCACACTGGATCAGTAACTTGTGGCATTACAGGTATTTTAGGGGGAATCGGTGGGGTAGGAGGTTGTGGAACAGCCAGATTTGTCTGGATATACTGAGTAAACTAATCATTCATCATTTGATAAAAGGCTTGTTTAGCCTCTCCCTCTTGGTTACTCGAAGTCAGTCGAGAATCAAGCAGCGCTGACCCTTGAATGGGAGCAGTTGCTATACTCTCAACATCATTAGCTATGGCTCAACCAGGATCCATTTACTATACAAAAGCACATTTTCAAATGTCAGGAATCATCACACTATCGCAGTTTATAATATGGCATGTATAGCTAGACTCACATACACTACGTTAGTCTTAGAATCGACTAAACCATAGCTTTGATACCAATGAAATGTAACACCCCTAACCCATATCCGTCACCGGATTAGGGTTGTGAGGCATTACCGAACAAGACACAACTTCTGAACAATTGCATATGCACACATGTCATATTCGCATAAGTAAAACAAATGGCTGATTAAAAATTAAGCATACATTATTAATCATAAAACAAAAGACAATTCTCTTGCATATAATCATATTTATACTTTAATAAACATGCCTCAAAGCTATACATAATATGCTTCAAAATATATGCATGAATTATATACTCATGACATCATTTCAATGATATTCAAATACTTTATAATTATTAAACACATTACTACTTAATAATATACTTGCACTTAATAGACCAAACAGATCACATCACAAAGCTTAATATCCAAAATCATATGTGACATAAGCAATTAAACCAATTGATATGTGCATTTTTGCACATCAAATTTGAACCATTCAAGCTTAAAATATTTAAACTTGTCCTCAATTCGGCTAATCAAATTTATCTATTGAAAGCTAAACCCAAAACATGCACTACTCATATAACCAACATTAACCAAATTTATGTGTATATTATTCACTAACTTTAAGCCTATTTAAAAGACAACTATATATCATTTTAAAAGACCAAAAACATACATATTTTCCTATTACAAACTTACACATATGTGTACACCAATTGAGCCATTTCCGAAAATCCATACAAATCATATCACTTTACAATTACTAAGCCAAATCAATATCACTCACATGTACGAATCAAACAATTATCAAGTACACCACATGCATATATAACATGACTATTACCAAACTAACACATAACAAACCTTAACTAACATTCATTACCTAGCTTATTGCCAAAATACATAACCATATATCACATTATACATATATACATGATATTACTTCCTAATTGACTTAAACCATGATCAAGTTCAATGATTAACATAATATACCAAACTCACTTGACCTATATGCTTTAACTAAACTCACCTTATACCAAAGCACATGACATATCCTTAACAAAACATATCAAACTTGATTCACATATATATATACATATATACCATAATCAAATCACCAAAACCAACCATTTATATCATTTGAATAAAAGCATAAAAACCAAACTTAACAAAATAGATAAGCCATTTTCGCATGGCTCATATTTACATACCCCAAAATCAAACATATTAACTAGTCCATACATGCCATATGTTGAGTTCAAACTCAATAAAGTACCGAAAATAGTTGATAGTGTGATAGACTTCTCTAATGATCCTCGAGCTCATAACCAACTTCCAAAATCTATAAAACAAAGAGCAAACACACACAGTAAGCTTTCACAGCTTAGTAAGTCAGAAGTAAATGAGACATGTAATCATATACATAATTTAATCTAGCTAAACCGAAATAAACCAACATAAATTTGTATACATTTCCAACTTATAATTTCATATATCAAAACATATAAATTTTGCTTAAGTTTTCCTTTGGCCTAATACTTATTTGGACATTAGTATATTTAACCTTTACTTTCTACAACACAAATACATTATTTGACCAATATATATACATTCACATATACATACTCATAGTTCACATTAACATATAACATTTATATCATCAATTCAAACATTCAACTTACCACATTTTCATAACTTTGTTTGAATACATATCTGAGCCTTTTAACTCGATATTACACTCGATCTTAATTTATCATTGCCCGTTGAACCATTCGTAATTAAAAAGGATACTCGGATAGTCAAACATTTCGTCCAACGCCAACGTCCCAGACGTGGTCTTACATGTAATCACATATCAATGCCACTGTCCCAGACAGGGTCTTACACGTAAGTCACAAGTTGATGCCAACGTCCCAAACGTGGTCTTACGCGATAACACATAACGGAATCCTCACATATGTATCCTAGATATTCCTAAGGTTCGTACGGGACTATCGAACATTGTAACTCGATCAAATCAATCTCATAAACAATGCTCCCAAGCACATAGACATTCGACCATCACTCGAATATCGACGGACAGAATAAAACGATTATTCAATTATTTTTGTTTTCCCGATCCAAGTCTGATTTTTTTGGTTCTTGATCTTAACATATTCAAATTAAACTTATTCAAACACAATTTTATCCAATTTAGTCTAAACACACATAAATGGGCAAATTACCATTTTACCCCTAACATTTTACACTTTTCACAATTTAGTCCCTAATACATAGAACACAATATATGCAAAAATTCAATGTTGCATGCTTAGGCCGAATTTACCCCATGTTCATACAAATCCATACATTTCATTTATTTCACATTTTAGTCCCTTAATTTATTATTTTTACAGTTTAGCCCTAATTACTCAAATTCATCAAAATTTCGAATACAAAACATATTAATCTAAAACATATCTTTCATAATCCATCATCTAACATCACAAAGCTCATAATTTCATCAATGGATTAACTTAACATATTCATCAAAATCAAAAATTAAAGCATGGGCTTTGTAAATTTCATAGCAACGATCTCAAAAACGTAAAAATTATCAAAAATCGAGCTAGTTACATACCTTAATCAAGGTTAAATATGGCCGAATGTAGCTTGCTTTTTTTCTTTTTCCTTTCCTTAGCTACTTTTGGCTTTAAAAAGATGAACATAAAGCACTAACTTAACTTATGTTTTATTATATTACCCTAATTACTTATTTACCTTATTAACCTTTATTATTTAATATAAATATCTTATATACTATGTACATAACCGTCCATCACTATGTTTCATGGTAAAATTGCAACATAAAAATCTCCTATTAAAAGAACAAAGCAATTTAGTACTTTAACAAATAGTTAGCAACTTTTACCATTTACGCGATTAAGTTATTTAATTAAATCAGACACTCAAACGATAAAATTAAATCACAAAAATTTCACAGATATCAATTCACACATTATAAACACATAAAATAATATTTAATTATTTTTATAACTCAAATTTGTAGTCCCGAAACCACTATTTCGATTAGGGTCAAAATTGGACTGTTACAGGAAGTTACTTTTCATTATAACGAGATGATGTCTCTTTGGCACGAACTGGATCAGTTTTATAATGATGAATGGGAGTGTCTCGGAGATGGTGTAAAAGCTATGAAAAGAAGATAATGAACGAGCTTATTTGTTTCTGGCTGGTTTAAATAAAGAATTTGATGAAGTGAGATCTCAGATCTTAGGAAAAAAACCGCTTTCAAGACTCCGAGAGATTTTCTCTAAAGTTAGAAGAGAGAGACAAGGAGAAAAGTAATGTTAAGGCCAGGGTTTGAAGATAATGATGATAATTCTTCTCTTGTAACTATTTAAAATAATGTTGATGGTGAAAAAATGAAAAAAAACCTCAGTGCGATCACTGCAAAAAATGTTGGTACACTCAAGAAACGTGTTGGAAGCTCCATGGAAAATCAATGAATGGATGAAAAAAGAATGGCAATGGTTGTGGTTCACAATTAGGGGATAGCAGAGCTTTCCAAACAACTAATGAAAATTATGAGGGCCAAAGTTCTCTAGAAGGGTGTCCATTCACTAAGGAACAATTAGAGCATCTACACAAGATTTTTCAATCACCACAGCTTCGGATGAATTCTTATGTTCTTAACTCATCCAATAATCCTTCTTCCTCCATTGTCCAACCAGGTACTGATTTTTCTATTTTTTCAGTGTCAAGCCTTATAAAACAAACACGTGGATCATTGATTTTGGAGCTAGTGATGACATGACTAGTAGTCATTTTCTTTTTTCAACTTACACACCTTGTGCAGAAACAAAAAGATCAAAGTAGCAAATGGGTCATTCTCGGCAATAGCCAGGAAAGGCACTGTTAAAATTTTGTCTTCCTTAGTTTTACATGATGTTTTACATGTGCCAAATGTAGCTTAAAATCTCATATCGGTCAGTAAATTATCCCAGTCCTTGAATTATCCTCTGTGTGTAAATTTCAGGACATGGTCTCGAGGAGGATGATTGGCAATGCAAAAGAATCTGATGGAATTTACTTTCTTGACGACGGCCATCTAAGTCAACCAACAACTACTTTATGTTCAAATTTTGTTTCTGGTTTTTCTTAGGTTATGATTTGGCATTATAGGCTTGGGCATATTAATTTTTACTATTTAAGATATTTGTTACTTGATCTATTTAAAAGTAAAAGTCTTTCTTCATATCACTGTGAATTTTGTGAATTGGCTAAACATCATCAATCATTCCTTCCACCTCAAAAATATAAAGCTTACAAACCTTTTTTTGTTAATTCATAGTGATTTTTGGGGACCTTCAAGAGTCTCAACTTTTTCAGGAAAATATTGGTTTGTCACATTTATTGATGATCATACTTGTATGTGTTGGGTGTTTTTAATTAAAAGAGAAGTCTAAAGTTAAAAATGTGTTTATGCTATGGTGAAAACACAATTTGGTGTGAAAATAGAAGTATTTCGGAGTGACAATGGTGGAGAATTTTTTAGTGACCAATTAGGTGTTTTCTTAACCAAACATAGAATAGTCCACCAAAGCTCTTGTACAAATACACCACAAAAAAATGAGATTGCAAAAAGAAAAAACCGACATCTTTTGGAAGTAACTAGAGCCTTAATGTTCACTAGTCAGGTACCATGTTATCTTTGGGGTGAAACCTTGTTAACAGCTACATATCTTATTAATGGAATTCCTAGTAAAACTCTAAACATAGAACTCATTTTCATCTTTTTAAAGATAACTTTCCCAACTCTAAATTGATCATAGATTTATCCCTTCGAGTTTTTGGGCATAGTGTTTTTGTTCATCTTCACAACCAAGGTAAACTAGATCCTAGAGCAAAAAAATGTTTCTTTGTTGGCTATGTTTCTAATAAAAAAGGTTACAAATGTTATGATCCAATTGATATAAAGATTATTGTTACCATGGATGTCACGTTAGTTGAAACGCAATCTTATTTTGATTCTAATTTCCAAGGAGGGAATTATAGTAAGGAATATTCTATAATTGATCAAGAAAAGACTAGGAATATACAATATAGGGATTCTAATAATGGGGAAGGTGAATTTATGATTAACATAGAAATTAATGATGTTAATGTTGTTAATAGAAAGGAGTATGAAGGTGTAGGGTCTGATCATGAGAATAAAGAACAAACAAAGGTGTTAATTGTTTACTCAAGAAGAAATCAAAATCAAGAAAGTGGAATCCACCAGATTCACCATCAAGAATTCGACCCACAAGATCTTGTTAAAAGTCTATGTAAAGCTCATAATCTAGCCAATGAAATTTCTTATTTATATATTCCAATTGCTAAAAGAAAAGGTGTTAAAAATGTTTTCAAATATCCCATGTCTAACTTTGTATCCTATAAAGCCTTGTCTTTGACATTCTCAGCCTTTTTTTCATGTCTTGATATTGTTAAAATACCCAAAAATGTGAAAGATGCTTTACAGGTTCCTGAATGGAAGAAAGCTATTTTAGAGGAGATGCACTTTCTTGAAAAAATAGGTATATGGGAAACAGTGGAATTACCTGTATGGAAAAAAAATAGTGGGCTGTAAATGGGTGTTCACAACCAAAAACCAAATGGACCTTTACATAGATACAAAGCGTGGCTAGTGGCTAAAGGGTACACTTAAACATACGGGATAGATTATCTTGGAACATTTACTGTAATAGCCAAATTAAATTCCATTAGAGTTCTTTTATCAATTGATGTTAATCTTAATTGGTCTTTACAGTAGCTTGATGTGAAGAATGCTTTCCTAAATGGGAAACTTGAAGAAGAAGTTTACATGGATCGTCCTCCAGGTTTTGAAGAAAAATTTAGAACTCAAGTATGTAAGCTCAAGAAATCTTTGTATGGTCTAAAGCAGTCTCCTGGAGCTTGGTTTAAACAATTCACTCAAGTTGTTAAAAAACAAGGTTACTCACAATGGTAAGCTGATCATACAATGTTCTATCGACACTCAAAAAGTGGTAGAATAGCAGTTATTATAGTTTATGTTGATGATATCATTCTTAGAAGAGATGATGTGGTTGAAATAAGACGTCTCAAGAAGCATCTAGCATTAGAGTTTGTGATCAAAGACTTGGGTCCTTTGAAATACTTTCTTGGAATGGAAGTTGGTCGATCAAATAAGGGTCTTATGGTCACTCAGAAAAAATATGTGATTGATCTTTTAAAAGAGGCTGGGATTAGTGGTTGTCACCCAGTTGACACACCAATTGGTCCAAATGTAAAATTCAGAAATAAAGGTCAATTAGTTGATAAAGGGCAGTACCAAAGATTAGTTGGCAAGTTAATTTACTTATCACATACAAGGCTAGACATAGTTTTTTGAACTTAGTGAGTCAATTTATGCACTCCCCAATGGAGGAACATGAAGAAGCAATGTTTAGGATCTGAGATACTTGAAGAGTTCACCTGGAAATGGCTTATTATTTAAAAAATACGAACAAGGAGGAATTGAAGCTTATACAGATGTAGATTGGGCAGGCTCAATAACAGATAGAAGATCTACATTAAGATACTGTACATTTGTTTAGGGAACCTTGTGACTTGGCGAATTGCAAAAAAAAGTGTTGTAGCAAGAAGTAGTACAGAGGTTAGAGCAATGGCTCAAGGAATCTGTGAAATGATGTGGTTAAAAAATTTATGGAAGAGCTGAGGAAACCAATAACTTCACCAATGAAGTTGTATTGTGATAGCAAAGTAGCCATTAGTATTGCTCACAACCTATTCTAGCATGATAGAACTAAACATGTTGAGATTGATAGACACTTTTTCAAGGAGAAGATTGAAGAAGGCCAAGTGTTCATGGCATTTGTTCCTTTAAAATAACAGATTGCTGGCATACTCATAAAAGGGCTCTCGAAGAGAAGCTTTGATTTTCTTGTCAACAAGTTGGGCATGATTGATATATATGCACAAACTTGAGGGAGGATGTTAAAATATGTGAAACCCATATATTTTGGGGATATATTTTAAATTTATTTAGGTAGATAAATCTTAAAATAAATAATTTGAGATATTCTAGGAATATTTTATTTTATCTTTTAGTAGTTTATTAGAATAAGAAAATTATTTTCCCTTATCTTTTAGTAGTTTATTAGAATAAGGAATTATTTTCCCAATTAGGTTATGACTCTTTTCTCTATTTAAGTTTAGTTCTTTAGTTAATAAAATATATATGTAACCGTCTGGTTTAGACCCTAGTTAGAATAGTGGTTTGGGACCACAAATCCGAGTTAAAAAAATATTTTAATATTCCTTTCTGAGTTTACAGCATGTGAATTGGTATGTGTGAATTTTCTGTGATTTAATTTGGTCATTTGTGTGCTTAATTTGACAAAAAGTTTAAATCGCATAAAACGTAAAAGTGGCCTTTTAATTTAATAAGCGTCAAATTGTTATTATTCTTATTATGTGAAGTCCCAAGTGGAAACTAGCCACTAAATTAGTTAATGGACGGTAAGACCATTAAGTGAACATGATTTATATGCTTTATTAAAAGTTAAAATTTGGAATTATATTATTATGTTAACATAAATAATGTAACACCCCAAACCCGGCCCAAATGCTACGACTAGATCTGGCATGCTACAGGTCGAATGTTAAAGTTCAAATTCTCTGGTTACTTTGAAAAACATGGATTTGGGAAAAAGTAATTTTTTGGTAGCACTATGTGTTGGAAACTTGCTTTGTTGGGTTCGAAGATCTCAGTTTGTTTTATTCCGATATCCGTTAAATAAGTGTTTTTTTTTCATGAAAACTGTTGTTTTGCATTAAAGCAAGTTTGAAACTCCCATTTTTAGCACTTCTTATGATTAAGTCCTTAAAATATAAATTTATAATCCATAATCATTAACCACTAGAAACCGAAAATTTAAGCTAAGAGGCCTTATTACATGCTAAAGAAAACAAACCCAAAATTTAAAACTAAAGAAAAACCGAAAATAAGTTTACTTAAATAAAAGACTTTATGGCCCCTCGAGTCTGCCTCGGCTCTCTTATCCACGATCTACTGCTCATCTGAAGAGTTGAGAAAAATAAAGAGGTGAGTCACCAAGACTCAGTGTGCAAATCCCTGAACCACATAAACGACTTGAGGCCCACAATCTCATACTGGGCCTCATCCCACGCATAATGATAGCAGAACAAGTACATGTGATATGACCCAACCTAACCTAAAATTCCATCCTCTACACGCCAACCCTTACCATCCATCACACCGCGGGGATTTCTACAATCAACCCACCAACCGCTACACGCCATTTCGACAGCCATGCTGCCGGTTATAATGCTGATCACTATGTGACGTTAAAATCAAATGTGGTAGAGCCCCGATCACTAAGTGACCTATTAAGCATGCTCTTCCCCTTCATCATATTAACCCCATCCCATGCATACATACATATAAAAGTAAGAACAATATACCATCTACAAGATAATAGGTTATCACATACATCGATACACATAGAGAATTTGCTATGTTTTCGTACCTGGCATCCCTTGCCTAACCCCTATGGGTTATTCGATTGTCCATACAGCCTTTTCTGGCTTTTTAGCCCATAAAAGGTATAATACAGAAACTAATGTGATAAAGATCTACACACCTGATTACAAACAAGATAATACTTTCTATGTCGACACTATTAGTAGCCGAAAAGACTACTAACTGCCTATGGTTTTGTTCTGTAGCTGGTCCACAACCCGGTGGCCAATCTCTGACGGCAGACACCGAACGCTTCTTAAACTTAGGGGTTGGATTTACAGGTCCAATCCCCTCATTCGCCTGATCGACATTTGATTCCATCAAAAGACCTTATCAATTGCTACCATCATAACATATGGTTGTTAATCCATAACATAGGGTTTAAGATCATGAATACGATTAACGAACCTAACAAAAATCTAAAGAGAACCCTTACCTTGAAATCCTAAAAAGAGATATGGGACTCAGAGACTAGCGATTTCTGGCTTTTGGGATCTAAATGATTCGATCTACTTCGTTTCCCAAAATGTCGCCCAAGATGAGAAAACAAGCACAATCAAAACATTACTCAAAAGATAACCTCGTCACGCTAATTAGCCTTTCGGCTTTGGCCTAAAAAAACAAAAACTGAAAGAGGAAGGTGAAATATGAAAGAAATCATCACTTACCTTAACACCAAAAGATTCAGCTACTCCCAGTAGATTTTGGCTTCTAAGAAAATCAAAATGAGAAGATGATGCAAAGAGATCTATTGAGATTCGACTTAATGAAGAATTCGATAAAGAGAAAAAGAATGGATAGGGGACTTTCGACTTAAGCATAGAAGTGAAGATGAGAGAATGGGATTAGGGGTTTTCGGCTTTAGCAGAAAATGAGAGAAGAGATTAAGAGAATAAGAACCCAAGTGTCAAGACGAAGAAGTACTCCCCTCACTTAAATAGAATTTTGGCACTTACAAAACAAATGCCGAAAATGCCTATTTTGAAAACTAAAAACCCATCCTATCAACAAGGAAATTTCAACACCCCTAAGCCACTCAAAACCGATTCCCCCTCCCCCTTAGAGTCAGAAATTCGGCCACCACCCTGATCAACCGATAACTCCTAAACTTTCTCCCTTATCATCATTTGATCCTTCATCCACAAGTGGTATGGATAATGCCATCTCTTCTTCCCTTTATTAGCACATTATCAACCATATTATCCGCATTATCCACCTCAATTAGTTCCCTAATTTCAAGCATTCAAGCCGAACTCAACTACTACTCCTTGCTAATGCCAAAATTAATTAAAATGAATGGGTAACATGCGACTCGAACCTTGGACCTCTTCACGCCACCTTTCACTGGGCTACAAGCCCATTTTGTGTCTTAAAGTACAAATTATATCTTTTAAGTCCTAACCCTACTGGCTCTCCACTGGAGGCTCCAACAACAAATTTTTGCTAAGGCCTCGGCCCAACTCCGAGCCCAATCTGGACCCCTAAAACACTCTAACTAGCATATTAAGCACAACAACACATCACAGCACATCAAATGCAAAGCCCCACAAATTCAGGATGTTACAGTTCTACCTCTCTTAAAGAAATTTCGACCTCGAAATTACCTGGTCAGAACAGATGCGGGTATTGCTATCACATTGCTTCCTCTGGTTCCCAAGTAGCCTCCTCAGAACCGTGATTCCACTACAGAACCTTAACCAACGGAACCATTTTCCTTCACAATACTTTGACATCATGATCCAGAATTTCCACTAGTTCCTTCTCAAAGGATAGATCAGGTCTTACTTCAATTTCCTCCACGGGCACCACATGAGATAGATCTGAACGATAGCGTCTTAACATAGAGACATGAATTAAGTTATGGATCTGGCTTAATTTTGAAGGTAGCTCAAGCTAATAGGCTACCGGTCCCACTCGTTTCAACACCTGATAAGGTCCGCTGAATCTGGGACTTAATTTACCTTTCCATCTAAACCTTAGCACTTTCTTCCATGGCGACACCTTTAAGAACACCCTATCACCTACAGCAAACTCTGTGTCCTTACGATTCAAATCAGCATAGGACTTCTATCTGTCTGAAGCTTCCTTTAATCGAGCCTGAATTAACTCAACCTTCTTCTCTGTCTTGGTAACCAATTCTGGCCCCAAAATCTGACGTTTCCCTAACTCCGTCCAACAGGTAGGAGTATGACACTTTCGCCCGTACAATACTTCATAGGGCGCCACCTGAATACTAGACTGGTAGCTGTTGTTGTAAGCAAACTCCACCAACGATAAAAACTCTTCCCAACTACCCCTGAAATCAATGACACAACCTCTCAACATGTCCTCTAATATCTGAATTACCCGCTCAGACTGACCATCAGTCTGAGGATGAATAGTGTACTAAAATCTAATTTCGTACCCAACGTTTGATGCAACGCCTTCTAAAATCGCGACGTGAACCTCGGGTCCCTGTCCGATATGATTGATATCGGTATTCCATGTAGCCTCACTACCTCTGCTATATATAACCTAGCTAATTTTTACAGAGAGTAATCGACACGTACAGGTATGAAATGAGCAGACTTTGTCAAGCGGTCAACAATCACCCAAACCGAATCTTTCTTAGTAGGTGTGAGAGGTAGCCCACTAATAAAGTCCATTGTGATTCTTTCCCATTTCCACTGTGGAATCTTCACCGGCTACAACAATCCTGATGGTAACCGGTGCTCACCTTTACCTGCCGATAGGTTCAAACACTTACTCACAAATTCGGTTACCTCTCGCTTCAGGCCCGGCCACCAGAACTATTCTCGTAAATCCCGATACATCTTACTCCCTCCAGGGTGCATAGCGTATGGACTACCATGCGCTTCTAGCAAAATCTTACGCCTCAACTCAGGATCTTTTGGCATACAAATTCTTCCTCGAAAACATAATAGCCCTTCTTCATTCACACTGAATTTTGTTGATCCATCACTTGATCCTACCTGAAACTTCTCCTTTAGCAACTCATCAGTCTGCTGCTTCTCCTTAACATGACTTACCTAAGAGGGTTTCACTTGAAGTTCAGCTAATAAACTCCCATTATCGTATAAACTGAGGTGAGCAAACATTGCCCTCAAGTCAGAGATTACTTTACGACTTAGAGCATCCGCCACCACGTTAGCTTTACCTGGATTATACTCGATCGAGCAGTCATAGTCCTTTAACAACTCGATCCACCTCCTCTACCTTAGATTCAACTCTTTCTGGGTCAAAAGGTATTTTAAGCTCTTATGATTGATATAAATGATAAATTTCTCCCTGTAGGGATAATGTCTCCAGATCTTTAAGGCAAAAACCATTGCCGCCAATTCCAAATCATGGGTGGGATAATTTGATTCATGCGGTCTTAACTGCCAAGACGCATATGCAACAACCTTTCCACCTTGCATCAATACGCATCCTAGCCCCGTGTGTGAAGCATCACAGTAAATCACGAACTCCTTTTCGGCCTCCGGTTGAATCAACACCGGAGCCTCCGTCAATATCCTTTTTAACCTCTTGAAACTTCCTTGCTGCTTATCAGCCAAACAAATGGAACCCCTTTTCACAACAACTCATTCAACGGTGCCGCAATCAACGAAAATCCTTCAACAAACCTTCTGTAATACTCGGCCAGACCAAGAAAACTCTAGATTTCTACTACAGACTTAGGCGGTTCCAATCCAACACTGCTTCAATTTTCTGAGGGTGAACCCTAATCCCATCTGCCGACACCACATGGCCTAGAAAAGCAACTTCCCTTAGCCAAAATTTGCACTTACTGAATTTGGCATACAGCTACTACTCCCTCAGAATCTGTAAAACACTCGAAGGTGTGAATCATGCTCCTCCCCCGATCTTGAACAAACCAGAATGTCATCTATAAATACCACGATAAACCAATCCAAGTAGGGTTGGAACACTCGGTTCATCATGTCCATAAATGCTGCTGGTGCATTGGTCAATCCAAATGGCATCACCATGAATTCGTAGTGACCATAGCGAGTCCTAAAAGCCGTCTTATGAATATTCACCTCCTTGACCTTAAGCTGATGGTACCCTAACCTCAGATCTATCTTTGAAAAGAATGAAGCCCCCTTCAACTGATCGAACAAGTCGTCGATCCTCGAAAACGGGTATTTGTTCTTGATTGTCAACTTATTCAACTGGAGATAGTCAATGCACATACGCATTGATCCATCCTTCTTCTTAACGAATAACACCGGTGCTCCCCAAGGCAACACACTTGGTCGAATAAACCCTCTATCCAGCAATTCTTGTATCTGTGCTTTTAACTCTACCAACTCTTTCGGCACTATTCATGCAGGTGATAGATATCTGCTATTGTTCCCTAAAAAGATCACTACCAAACTCCACTTCACGGTCCGGAGGTAATCCCAGAAGCTCTTTTAGGAAAACATCAGGAAATTCCTTCACCGTCCTAACACCCCCGACAGGTAGTTCCTTGGCTTCCAGAGCCCGAACAAACATTAAAATTGCCTCGATCCTTTCCTCACCATCCTTTCTGCTCTTAAGGCGGTCACCACATTCGATAAATACTTCCCCCTTTCACCCATCACCAACACTTCGCCATCCTTGGGAGTTTTTAACACCATACACTAGGATGCACAATCTACATTAGCTTGATACCTCACCAGCCAATCCATGCCTAAGATTAAATCAAACTCCCCAAACGGTAATTCCATCAGATCAGTCAGGAAAACTATTCTTTGAAATTCTAAAGGTACCTCTCGATAAAGCTTATTTACCACCACAGAGTGTCCAAACAGGCTAATTACAGTCATCTCCCTAGAAGAAATCTCAGAATCTATGCTTAAAGTTCCAGACACCCTACTAGCAACATATGAATGCGTCGACCCAATATCAATCAATACAGTGTAAGGCAAATTAAAATTAAAAATGTACCAGTTATGACATCCGGTGCGTCGGCCTCCTCTCGACGTCTGGCAGCATAGACTAGCCCCGACTGTCTCGCCTCAGTGTTTCCTGCCCCTCGGCCTGGTGCTCCATGGCCTCGACCGAAACTGTTACCACCCTTGGCCAGACCACGACCTCTCTACGACTACTGACCTCCTCTACCTGGCTGAGCATTCCCCTGACCTGCAGGCTCTGCACTACCCCGTGGCTGTGGACAGTCTCTAATTTGATGGTCTGTAGATCCACACCTGAAACACTTCCCATTGCTCGATCAACACTCACCTGAATGGAATTTACCACATCGAGCACACCTCTGTGCCTGGCTTGCAGCAGCAGGTCTCTCACCCCGACTCGACCCATTTGACCTAGATCTTTTCTGAGTACGCCTAGCTACCCCTGACGATCCAAAATTCCTTTTACTTCCACCCCTATCCTTATCATGATTCAATTTTCTGTCCGCTTCACCTCCTCAGCTATCTTAGCTTTTTCCACAAGGATAGCAAATTCCCTCTCCCGCCACTGAGGCTATCAATACGCGCAGATCATCCCTCAAACCGTCTTCAAATCAAACACAACGTTCATGGTCTGTGTCCACTATCCCTTGGGCATGACGGCTAAGGCGTAAGAATTCTACTTCATACGCAGCCACCGACCTACTTCCCTAAACCAGATTCAGAAATGCCCTGCGCTGCGCATCCACAATTACTCACTCGATGTATTTACTCTGAAACGCCATTCTGAAGAAATCCCAGGTGATACGATCAGCCACCGTACCATCCTTAACCATAAGCCACCATTGATACGCTTCATCCCGCAGGAGAGATACAACCCCTTTCAATTTTTCCTCTTCCATGAAATCAAGATCATCCATTATGCACTCAACCGCCTCCAACCAATACTCAGTTGTACTCGGGGCTATACCAGAAATTCCTCTAAACATTTCTACCCCATTCGCTCTAACTCGCTTCGACACAGATTTTCGAGCTCCCATACCCATACCTGCCCAAGCAACTCTCTCTAAAACTTGTAACATCGCCTGAGATACCGCATCATCTCCGGTCGTCTAGTCTTGAAATTTTGCCTCCGCAGCTGGTGAGACTGGCATCTCGTCTCCTGACCCATGGCCAGATCCTATTGGTTCTGACACGGCCATCCTGCCCCTACCACGGCCATGTGCAAGACGTCCTCATCCCCTTGTACTCATACTACCGATTCACTTTTATCTAATTAGAAGTTTTATGGATTAATAATTTCTTTCACTAATTAATAACGAACAATCTTATAGAAAGTAGTTTCAATAGTAGTTCTTTCAAATTCGAAATTATATCTACAAGGTTCAGTCTCAAGTCTGCATCTCCTAGTTCGAGGAACCACATACATTCAACACCCATATGCATCCAAAGTAGAGTATCACATAAATGCATCAAACATACGAGTAACATCCATAAGCTCACCTTCGTCATACAAGAGTATTTTTGTCATTCTACCCTACAAGGGTATTTTTGTAATCTCACAAAATAGGGTATCTTGGTGATTTTACAAAATAGGGGTATTTTGGCATTTTCGTAAAGTAGGGGGATTTTGGTAGTTTTGCAAACCAGGGGTATTTTAGTAATTTTCACAAACCTAGGGTATTTTATAAATTTTCACAAACTAGAGGTATTCTAGGTAATTTACAAAACTAAGGGTATATTAGTAATTTTACAAAGATAGGGTATTGGGTCCCTTTCGGGTTTTAGTTATGAACTTTGGCCCATTAACAAGTCCTCGGGGCTAAGGTGAACAGCCACTACGCATCAGGTAGGATTCTAGCGAAGAGGAGGTGGGCCACTAGGACCGCTTAAGTACCAAGCTCTCCCTGAATCCAATCCTAGACATGCGTATGCCTGTTGCCACATCCTAACCCAGCGGCTTGTTCACAGACATGCCTAGTTAGATTAAGTCTTATGAATTTGAAGAGTTGTTTATACAAGGCCTAAAGTCCATAATTCCTAACATACTATTCTACGTCCCCATAAAGCCTATCAAACCCAACATGCATACCACATCAAGAGTTAGAATACTTACCTACGTGGATCAGGTGCTGCTAGACTCGAAGGCCATATCTCAACCCAAAGCATTTTTCTTAAATTCTCATCAATCTATAAAACACTACTGGACTCATTTTACAACCCAAGTTTTGCAACCGGGCTCTGATACCAAAAATGTAACACCCCAAACCTGGTCCAAACGCTACGACCAGATCTGGCATGCTACAGGTCAAATGTTAAAGTTCAAATTCTCTGGTTACTTTGAAAAACATGGATTTGGGAAAAAGTAATTTTTTGGTAGCATTATGTGTTGGAAACTTGCTTTGCTGGGTTCGAATATCTCAGTTTGTTTTTTCTAATATCTATTAAATAAGTGTTTTTTTCATGAAAATCGTTGTTTTGCGTTAAGTGCGTTTGAAACTCCTATTTTTAGCACTTCTTATGATTAAGTCCTTAAAATATAAATTTATAATCCATAATCATTAACCACTAGAAACCAAAAATTTAAGCTAAGAGGCCTTATTACATGCTAACGAAAACAAACCCAAAATTTAAAACTAAAGAAAAACCAAAAATAAGTTTACTTAAATAAAAGACTTTATGGCCCCTCGAGTCCGCCTCGGCTCCCGTATCCACGATCTACTACTCATCTGAAAAGTTGAGAAAAATAAAGAGGTGAGTCACCAAGACTCGGTGTGTAAATCCCTGAACCACATAAATGACTTGAGGCCCACGATCGCATACTGGGCCTCAGCCCACACATAATGACAGCAGAACAAGTACATGCGATATGACCCAACCCAACCTAAAATTCCATTCTCTACATGCCAACCCTTACCAACCATCACACCGCGGGGATTTCTACAATCAACCCACCAACCACTACACGCCATTTCGATAGCCATGCTGCCAGTTATAATGTCGATCACTATGTGACCTTAAAATCAAATGTGGCAGAGCCACCGATCACCATGTGACCATATAACCAAATGTGGCAGAGCCACCGATTACTAAGTGACCTATTAAGCATGCTCTTCCCCTTCATCATATTAACCCCATCCCATGCATACATACATACAAAAGCAAGAACAATATACCATCTACAAGATAATAGGCTATCACATACATCGATAAACATAGAGAATTTGCTATGCTTTCGCACCTGGCATCCCTTGCCTAACCCCTACGGGTTACTTGACTGTCCATACAGCCTTTTACGGCTTTTTAGCCCATAACAAGTATAATACAAAAACTATTGTGATAAAGATCTACACACCTGATTACAGACAAGATGATACTTTCTATGTCGACACTGTCAGTAGCCGAAACGACTACTAACTGCCTATGATTTTGCTCTGTAGCCGATCCACAACCCGGTGGACAATCTCTGATGGCAGACACCGAATGCTTTATAAACTTAGGGGTTGGATTTACAGGTCCAATCCCCTCCTTCGCCTGATCGACATTTGATTCCATCAAAAGACTTTATCAGTTGCTACCATCACAACATATGGTTGTTAATCCATAACATAGTGTTTAAGATCACGAATACGATAAACAAACCTAACGAAAATCTAAAGAGAACCCTTACCTTGAAATTTGAAAAGAGATATGGGACTCAGAGACTAGTGGTTTTCGATTTTTGGGATCTAAATGATTCGATCTACTTCGTTTCCCAAAATGTCACCCCAAGATGAGAACACAAGAATAGTTAAAACGTTACTCAAAAGATAACATCGCCACGCTAATTAGCCTTTCGCCTTTGGCTTCCAAAAAAAAATAAAAACTGAAAGAGAAGGTGAAATATGAAAGAAATCGTCACTTACCTTAACACTAAAAGATTCGGCTACTCCCAATAGATTTTGGCTTCTGAGAAAATCAAAAAGAGAAGATGATGCAAAGAGATCTATGGAGATTCAGCATAATGAAGAATTCAGTAAAGAGAAAAAGAATGGACAAGGGACTTTTGGCTTAAGCATAGAAGTGAATATGAGAGAATGGGATTAGGAGTTTTCGACTTTAGCAGAAAATGAGAGAAGAGATTAAGAGAATAAGAACCCAAGTGCCGAAGATGAAGAAGTACTCCCCTCACTTAAATAAAATTTTGACACTTACTAAACAAATGCCAAAAATGACTATTTTGAAAACTAAAACCCATCCTATCAACAGGGAAATTTTGACACCCCTAAGCCACTCAAAATTGATTCCCTCCCCTTAGAGTTGGAAATTCGGCCACCACCCTGCTCAGCTGATAACTCCTAAACTTTCTCCCTTATCATCATCTGATCCTTCATCCACAAGTGACATGGATAACGCCATCTCTTCCTCCCTTTATCAGCACATTATCAACCACATTATCCGCATTATCCACCTCAATCAGTTCCCTAATTTCAAGCATTCAAGCCGAGCTCCACTACTGCTCCCTACTAATACCAAAATTAATTAAAATGAATGGGTAACATGTGGCTCAAACCTTGGACCTCTTTACGCCACCTTATAGCCCTATGTGACGCCACCTTCCACTAGGCTACAAGCCCATTTTGTGTCTTAAAGTACAAATTATATCTTTTAAGTCCTAACCCTGCTCGCTCTCTACTAGAGTGCCCAACAACAAATTTTTGCTAAGGCATCGGCCCAACTTCGAGCCCATTCTGGACCCCTAAAACACTCTAACTAGCATATTAGCCTCAACAACACATCACATCACATCAAATGCAAAGCCCCACAAATTTAGGATGTTACAAATAAAAAAAAGCTTAAAATAAGCTAATATAGCATGTTCATCCACCAAAAATATAAAGAAAAGAAAAGAGAAAAGCTTGTTAGATATTTGCCCTTGCTCAAGCAAATTAAGGTATGGATTTTGATCGATTTTTGACAATTTCTACATTTTTGAAATCGTTGCTTAGTGTTCTTCAAAACCCATGCTTCAATTTTGTGAATTGATGAATATTTTGAAATGTGATATTGAAGAACACATGAGTTTTATGATGTTTGATGATGAAAAATGAAATATATATGTTTGATTAACAAGTTTTTTCTTTGGATTTTTAGTGATTTTGAGTAATTTATACTAAATTGAGAAAATAATATTTTGAGGGACTAAATTGTAAAATAAATAAAATGTATGGACTTGTATGGACTACATGCGAATTCAGCTAAGCATGGATGTATTGAGATTTTGTGTATTTTGTGATTTTGCAAAAATAGGGACTAAAATGTAAAAATGTGAAAATATGAGGGCTAATTACAAATTACCCTAAATATGTGTTTTTGAATTGAATTGAATGAATTAGTGAATAAATGAATGAAATTTGAATACGTATAGATTAAGAACCAAGAAAACGGTCTTAGATCGCAGAAAGTCAAAAGTAATTGAGTAGTCGAGTCCGTACATTAACCGAATCCGAGGTAAGTCGATATACAAATAAATGTATTTGAATTAAGTTAATTGTGCATAGATGAAATTTAGCTTGTGTTGAATATGCTTATGATGTCCCCTACATGGAATTCGACATAGATTTTCGATATGTGAGATCATATAAGACCACATCTGGGACGTTGGTATTGATTTGAGATTTCGTGTATGACCATGTCTGGGACGTTAGCATCGATATGAGGTTTACGTGTAACTGTAAGAGTATGCCCAAAGATCAATCATGAGATGGTTGTAATAACATACTTGATTTACCATGTTTATTAATATAAAGCGTTGTCATTATTATTTCGTTTTTCCTACGTGTGTACAAATAAACTGTTTTATAATAATGTCCTAAGAATAATATGATTATTCTTAAAATATCTTTAGTCAAGTATTATTGTTGACTAGGACAACAATAATGCATTAAGACTAACATGTAGTTGATTGATGATAAAGAGTTGTCATTGATATGGAGTGTCAAAATCAATGCATGAATATGTGTGTTAGAGAACAACATATTGGATGACCGCTATGAGTATGTTTCTTGGATTATTATGTAATTGTCACAACATTACTCATAGTGATTAATATGTATATGATCCTTAGACTTGAGATAATCATTATCCCAACATCGTGAGTCGTATATTTTGATACGATCAAGCGTGCACCGTGAATCGGGTTGTTCTATAAAGGTCGATGTTGGATATATCACAATCAATGTAGAGGATATTGTTGATCAATATAGGATAAGTCCCTCCCACATAATGGGAGTAATATCTTAGGCCACTTGATTGAGTGAGACTAGAAATGCATGGCCATGCTCAAATAAGTTGACATGAGATGTCATACTAATTTGTATATCATAGTCTACTCAAGATATCAAGAAACATGGGATGGACTATACAAGTGTGACTATTCCATGACTTGTATCTATTCCGAGATAAAGGACTTAAGGATTAATGCATGAAAAGTTAATCACAAAAGTTATGTCGAATCATGACTTCTTGTATCTTAGGTAGCAATGATGCATTGCTAGATGCCACTCATTGTTTGTGACATTAGAATCGTTCTAGTATTACTACTAACGTTACAAGAACCTCTGTGGTCACACCCTATGGTTGAAATGAAGCGGAATGAAACATAGTTGGTATTGTGTTTGATTGTCACATGAATTAAATTAATTAAAGAATTAATTTAATTGGGCAATCAAATATTGAATATATTATATGTACAAGGATGTTGTACACATAATGAGAATTAATATATAAATTTGGTTCAGTATATAAATTTAAATAAATATAGTTTACGAAATCCATGTTATAATTAATGTAATTATAACTTTTTGGGTATAATTAATGTAATTATAATTTTCGGTTAAAACATTATTATATTTATTTAATTTTATTATTCATAAATGATATCTTGATTATAAAAGGGTAATAAGTGAAGAAAACCTAAGAATTTTGCTTAAAAGGTCTAGCGACCGTCAAGCAAAAGACCTCGAAAAAATAGTTTTTGGAGATTTACATTGTTCATAGTCAAACCGGTGGATTACGTAGAGGCCGACATCGTAAAGGTTGTGGCTTGGTTCGACAAGAGATCGAGATATCTTGTCGCCGAGGCGTCGCTATCTACTCGATTGAAACTTTGGTAATTTGAAACCTTTATTTCACCCCGATTCGTTCCTCACATATGGATTCATGGTTTGGATCACGGGATTAATTTTATTTCATTTGCGCCATGGGGTGCAAGCATTCCAACAAATGGTATCGAGCCACTTGTGTGATCTGACTTCGGGTTTAAATACTTGGATGATGCAATTGTATGAGATGCATGCTTTTATTTTACTACGTTTTTGGTTGTTTAAATCGTTTAAGCATAACTCGATAACTGTTCCTTTCGATAATTGATTAAATGTTAATCATGGTGTTGTGGCCTATTCGATCTTATGTTATTTCATTAACTATTAACAAATCTTTAATATTATGACGGTGGTATTTACAGCTTTCGAAGAGGTTAATCGGCTAGTGGAACAAGGGTTGTTCCGATATGAACCTCAAGGATTAAAATCTTGAAAACACGATTCCGTTGATAAAAGTTATCAAATCGTGAGGTTTCATTTGATCGGGTATGCGATTTGTACCGCATGGTCCATACTCATGGGCTCGCCCCACACCCCGACTCCTACTTGTAACATCCCTCTCATATTTTGAGGATGGGGATTCGAGGGCTGACTCCCATGGGCCTTGCCCGCTTCCTCCGACGCCTCGCACCCCATTTTCTTATTATAGTATATTTTGTTAATAAAAGAAATATATATAAACTTGATGGGCCACATAAGGTTGAAAGGATATTTTATAATTCACCTTAGCAAAAGAGCATTGAATTATGTATGCTATTTTTGACATGCACGGTGTTTGAAATGCATAGTTATAGCCCAATGACCCATTTGATAAAAGGTTGTAATTATATATATATAAATACGGCCTGCGTGTCGTGCCTTACTACTATTCTCTTGTATTTCTCTTCTCATCTTACTCCCTCGTATGTAAAACGAGTTTCTGCATATTGTAATTTGCAAAAGTTGCTATGGGCCAGACGAGAAGGAAGTTGGGACAACTATTGAAGAATGATAGTTTATGAAACCGCTTACACCTTTAGGTTTCCTTTTGGTTCTCCCATTGGCTTGGGTTGAATCACCTTAGTTTATGGGCTATAACTATTGCATTTATTTATTGCTTTATTTATTCATGTATGAGATGCTATGGATGTTTAAAGCATGCCAATTTTATATATTAAAATTTAATAATAAACCCAATTAATTGATGAGATCAATTAAAAGACTAAATGGACTAAATTAGACCATAATTGGTGAGATGGAACATCCTTAATAAAATCCTCTATTAAAATATTAAGTCAACATGGCCTTCCAATTTTGCCCTCGTTAAGGCCTCGATCAATACTATGTAGGTTATGCCAAAGCAAAGTACTAGTATTTATCTTGGTTAAACGCGAAGAATAAACAAGTGATATTCATTTGGTTAAAATTGGTTAATGACTTAACTAGGTTACTCTAATAGGATTAGAAACCTAGAGGCAATTAAATTGGATAAATCATAAGATGATTAGAACAAGAGTTGTTCACCAAATATTAGGAGTTACATATGATTTAATTAGCAAAGGTTGCTTACCTAAATAACCTTAGTCTTGAGAGTAAAGCCAAAGTCGACTTAAGAGGAGGTGAAATATGGATCCTTAACCCACTAGAAATACTTTGGAAAAAGTTTTTAGAAATTAATATATGGGGTTATTAATTTTGAAATAAAATAGTGGGATCATCATTTAATAAAGTCTTTTTAATGATTGATATAAACTTGGTAAATTTACTCACACGCATATTCAATTATTGTAGATATATTATGGTGCAAATACTAGCACACTCTCATTGCGATCGGTCCTTGAGAAGGACAAATTGAATGGTTTGAATTTTCTTGACTGGTTCCGTAACTTGAGGATTGTCCTCAAACAAGAACGGAAATTGTATGTCATTGAACAACCACTTCCTAATGAACCACCTATTAGTGCCTCGAGAACTGATAAAGATGCTTACAAGAAGTATCTCGATGACATGGTAGATGTTGGATGTCTTATGCTTGCCACTATGAATCCTGAGCTTCAGAAGCAACATGAGGACATGGTTGCTTATGATATGATCGAGCACCTAAAAGAACTTTATCAAGGGCAAGCACGACAAGAGAGGTTCGATGTCTCTAAAGCCCTATTCCAATGTAAGTTGGCTGAAGGAAGCCCAAGAGGACCTCATGTCCTTAAGATGATTGGCTATATTGAAAGTCCGTCTAAGCTTGGTTTTCCATTGGGCCAAGAGTTGGCCATCGATGTTATTCGCAATCGCTTCTTGGGATAGTTACTGACATTTGTTCTTAATTTCAATATGAATGAAATTGACAAGACTCTACCACAGCTTGCTCAAGATGTTACGAATCTGAAGGTAACATGAAAAGGTTGGACCCAAGCCCATACCGATGGTCCGTAACAACAAGGGCAAGGGAAAGGCCAAAATTCGGACAAAGCCCAAGGGTAAAGGTAAGCCCAAGCTTTGGCAAAGGAAAGGCTGCAATGAAACCTAAAGGTGGAGTGTCTAAGGAAGGAAGCGCTTTCATTGTGGTGTGATTGGACATTGGAAGCGAAGCGCCTATCTATCTTGAGGAAGTCAAGAAGGCCAAAACAAGCGAACGTCTGCTTGGTATTTATGTTATTGATATTAATTTATCAACTACTACTTCTTGGGTATTAGATACTGGTTGTGGTTCTCATATTTGTACTTACGCATGGGGACTACAAAGGAGTAGGACGTTGGCTAGAGGAGATGTGGACTGCGAGTTGGAAATGGAGCAAAGGTTCTTGCATTAGTGTGGGAACATATACTTTATCTTTGCCTAGTGGACTTGATTTAATTTTAGAGGATTGTTATTTTGTGCCCATTTGACTAAAAACATTATTTCATTTCTTGTTTAGACAAAATTGGTTTTGAGATAATTATTAAGAATAATTGTTGTTCCTTTTATCTCAATAATGTTTTTTATGGATCGGCACAATTGATTAATGGCCTCTATATTTTAGATCAAATGAACCCTATTTACAACATAAATACTAAAAGATCTAAAATAAATGACTCAAATCAAACTTATCTTTGGCATTGTCGTTTGGGCCACATAAGTGAGAGACGATATCCATACTCCATAAAGATGGTTTCTTAGATTCATTTGTTTTTGAACAATTTGAAGTATGTGAATCTTGCTTATTAGGAAAAATGACTAAATCTCCTTTTACTGGTAAAAGTGAACGAGCTAGTGATTTATTGGGCCTAATACATTCTGATGTATGTGGACCAATAAATACACAGGCCAGAGGAGGATTTCAATACTTCATTACTTTCACTGATATTTCAGTAGATATGGGTATATTTATCTCATGCGCCATAAGTCTGTGTCTCTTGAAAAGTTCAAGGAATTCAAAAATGAAGTACAAAATCAACTAGGCAAAACTATCAAGTCACTTCGATCTGATCGAGGTGGAGAGTATTTGAGCCTAGAGTTTGATGATCTATTGAAGGAATGTGGGATTGTCTCACAACTTACTCCTCCTGCTACTCCTCAATGGAATGGAGTTTCTGAGAGAAGAAATCGAACTTTATTAGACATGGTTCGATCCATGATGAGTCATGCTGATCTACCGACTTCTTTTTGGGGACATGCAATTGAGACAGCTGCTTTCACACTAAATCGTGTTCCATCTAAATCGGTTCAAAAGACGCCATATGAGATGTGGACTGGGAAACGTCCCAGTATGTCTTTTATGAAAATTTGGGGTTGTGAAGCTTATGTTAAACGTCAGACGTCTTGTAACACCCTAAAAATCGAGTAATTAAATTGCATGAATTGGAGTTTAGAAAAATCTCTTATTTTTATTTCATTGCTTATTGAAGTCCTAGAGGGGGTAAAACATAAATTGAAGAAGGAATAAAATTTATTAAGTGAGAATTTATTGAAGTGAAACAAAGGTGATTAAGACTTAAGCTAAATTATGTGCTAAAGTGTGTCATAAAATGAGCATATAGCATGGAGGAGTTGGCGCATGGGTTCAAGTAAGAGGAAGAGGTTGAATCCCTTGTATGACACCTAAATAAATTTTTGCTTTTAATTTTCCGCTCATGACAAGGAAGTGTCGCAAAGGGACATATAAGGAAGGTGTTGACCATGTTATTTTTGGTTAGTGTATCAATGGATTAAGGAAACAACAAACTTATGGCATGGAATCAAAGATTTAAGGAAAGATAGGGGGAACATAAGGCACATATCAAGGGGAAATTTTGGAAAGAAATCATGGCCAATTGACCACATGCTGGACGGCAATTTGGTATAGGAGGGAGCCTAAATTTTGAGTTAGTTTTGGCTGAAAAATTCTTTTCTCTCTTTGGTTATCCTTTGCACTTTGTGCAGAATTTTTATTCCTCTCCTTTCAATATCCCTTTTTGGCCGAATTTTGCATTTGGTTAAGCCAATATCTCTTGACCATTTGGTCACTTTTATTCACTTTGTTAACTTTCTTTTGTATTCTCCTTGTGCCGAAATCACCTATACCAAAATCAGTCTCTTTCTTTTTCTTTTGCCATGGCCGAATATACTAGCTCCTAAAATTCTTTTCTTTTCTTTCTTTTCTTCTCTTCTCTTTTAAAATCAAGCAACAACATCACCATCATCCTTTCGTTCTTATATTATTTCTCTTCAATCGAAAGTTCCTCCATCAAATACTCTCTTGACCGAATGCTAGAAGTGCCATAACCGAATTTAATTTCTCTTTTATATGGTTGCATAACCGAAATTCTCCAACTCTCTCAAACATCTCTCTCAAATCCTTTCTTTTCGATTGTGGAATATAGGTAAGGATTCTCTTTTTTCGCTTTCATTTTATTTAAGTATTATGGCGAATATCATTGATATTATGAGGCCTTTTGGATTGATATAACGTTCATTCTAATAACGTTCTTTTCGTTATTATTATTTAGTGCAATAACGAGATCGGAACTCAAGTGATCGGGAGAAACGTTGGAAACGTTTTGTTTTGGTAAGGAAATCAAATCTCTTTAAATCTCTAGTAACATTTGATATTATTTTAGATCTAACTAAATTCCTTTGAATCTTGAAGACCGTCAAAATAGGGAAGAAAAGGCGGTGTTTAGTTATCGTAAGAGGGTGGATCTGTAAATCCCCATTCAAACGAAGAGCGGTTTTGGTCGGGACTTTCCATCGGGTTGCGGGCCTTCTTCCGAAAGAAGTCCATTATTCGAAGTTGTGCGAACCTCCGAGCCGTTATACGTTGGTGGATTCTCGGCGTCTAGTGAATCAATAAACGAAGGAAAGCCGAAAATCGAAGTGATTCAAAATCAAGAGGGTGCCGAGGAGCGAGAAGGGTTAATACTCACGGTATCGAGGTGTGTAATTTCACACTCATTATTTTTGGTTGGATGTCAAATTTCGGTATGGAAGTAAATCGTAAAAACGATTGGATCGGTAAAAACGTAAAAAAATTATATTTTGACGAAAATGCGTAAAAACTACTAAATCGTGAAAATTACGAAAACGCCCTCGAGGAATTAATTGTTATTATGAAAATTTGGATGTTTCGTGAAAATGGGCCGTAATTACTCTAGTTCGTGAAAATGGGCCGTAATTACTCTAGTTCGTGAAAATGGGCCGTAATTACTCTAGTTCGTGAAAATGGGCCGTAATTACTCTAATTCGTGAAAATGGGCCGTAATTACTCTAGTTCGTGAAAATGGGCCGTAAATACTCTAGTTCGTGAAAATGGGCCGTAAATACTCTAATTCGTGAAAATGGGCCGTAATTACTCTAGTTCGTGAAAATGGGCCGTAAATACACTAGTTCGTTAAAATTTAGCCATAACACTCTAGTTCGGTAAATGGGCCAAAGCCCACTAAACTGCTAAATAGACAAATTGCTATAATTATGGGCCAAATGAAATATTATTGATAAACCCACCATGATATGTATTATTAATAAATTTTATATTTTAAAGTACATGTATAAATGCATGGGTGGGTTATATGAAGAGAAGAATGGCGATTGCCACAATATCGACTTATTGCCTCTAGTTCGGTGGTTTCGCCACAATATCGGCTTATTGCCTCTAGTTCGGTGGTTTCGCCACAATATCGCTTATTGCCTCTAGTTCGGTGGCTATGCCACAATTATAAAAAGGCTTAATGCCTACGATTGGTGTGATGGCGGGGTGGGTTGACTTGATCCCCTTGGTGTGATGGTTGGTACGGGTGTTAGCGGATGGATATTAGGTTTGGGTTGGGAATTACATTTTCATGCATTATTAATTATTTTAAATTCATGATATATTGTTGAATTACGAATTGGGCTCGTGCCAAAGATAATATCTTGACAATCTGCCCAATAATGGTGGTAAGTGAGTTACACACGAGTTCTAAGTAACTCACCCTTTAATTTCTTTCCATCTCGGGTAATGGAAACCGATGTGGACTTAATGAGGATGACTTCGTGGAGGCCATATCGCTATATATGGGTTATTTAAAACTCGAACTTTTAATAATTATTTTTACTATTTTGGGATGTTGTAATAAATGGCCTCTATAAATAACTTATGGATTTTATGTGTGTTTGGAATTTAATTTTACTTTGGACTTTTAATCATGAGCTAAAGTTTGATGATGTTTTATTAAAATAAAATTTAGTTTTCAAAGTTTATGAAAATCTTTTATAAATATCTTATTATAGTTAACTCTTTAACAAATTACCCAAAGGTTTTTGATAATACAATGATTTCCAACTTATGTTTTATATTGATCTAATTTAATTCTCTTCAAATTTTAAACTCTGTAAACAATATTGTAGTTTTCAACTCATTAAAGATTTAAGAATAGTTCGAATCACGTAACAAACCAAATCTAGTCTCAACGCATAGACCGGGTTTGGGGTGTTACACGTCTACTAAGCTTGAACCCAAATCTGAAAAGTGTATTTTTGTGGGGTATCCAAAAGAAACCAAAGGTTATTATTTCTTTAATCCCACTGAGAACAAAATGTTTGTTGCTCGGACTGGTGTCTTCCTAGAGAGAGAATTTATTTCTAGAAAAGGAAGTGGGAGAAAGATTGAACTTGAAGAAATTCGAGAATCACAAGATACCACTGAACCCGGTGATAGAACAACGAGAAATTCCACAAGAAATTGAGGAACAAGTAACTGCCTGTAGAAACACAACCACGGCGAAGATCTTTAAGAGAACGCCATGCACCGAGAGATATGGATTTCTCATTACAACACATGGTGACGTTCTTCTTATAGATCAAGATGAGCCTAGGACTTATCAAGAAGCGGTGACGAGCCAGACTCGAGAAATGGCTTGAGGCCATGAGATCCGAGTTGGATTCCATGTATGAAAATCAAGTATGGACTTTGATTGACCCACCGAAGGGTTAAACCTATAGGGTGCAAGTGGGTTTTCAAAAAGAAAACCGACATGGATGGTAATGTACAAACATACAAGGCGATTAGTCGCTAAAGGTTTTCGCCAAATTCATGGTGTTGACTATGATGAAACTTTTCTCCTGTAGCTATGTTTAAATCCATCAGATCTTGCTCGCCATATTGCATTTCATGATTATGAAATCTGGCGGATGGACGTCAAAATAGCTTTCCTTAACGGAAACTTGAAGAGGATGTGTACATGACACAACCTCAAGGTTTTGTCAATCCAAAGGATGCTAGAAAGATTTGTAAGCTACAAAGATCCATTTATGGATTAAAGCAAGCTTCAAGTTGGAATCTTCGTTTTAACGATGCAATTAAAGAGTTTGGTTTTATCAAAATGAAGATGAACCATGTGTTTACAAGAAAGTTAGTGGGAGCACTATCACATTCTTGGTAATTGTATGTGGATGACATACTTATCATGGGAAATGACATACCTACCTTGCAGTCTATTAAGACTTGGTTAAGAAGTTGTTTTTCTATGAAGGACTTGGGCGAAGCTACTTACATCTTAGGAGTCAAGATCTATAGAGATAGATCAAGACGACTACTAGGTCTAAGCCAAAGTACATACATAGATAAAGTACTCGAAAAGGTTCAAGATGGAAGAATCTAAAGAGGATTTCTACCTATGAGACATGGTGTTTGACTCTCGAAGGAAATGTGTCCTTCAACTCCACAAGAGAGAGAACGCATGAGTAAAATTCCATATGCTTCTGCTATTGGATCTATCATGTATGCCATGTTATGTACCCGCCCGGATGTCTCGTATGCCTTAAGTATGACGAGCGGTACCAAGTAGATCCGGTGAAGGTCATCGGACCACGACCAAGAATATCCTTAAGTACTTAAGAAGAACTAAGGATACGTTCCTAATATATGGACGTGAGGAAGAGTTAAGTGTAAAGGTTACATCGATGCTAGCTTCCAAACCGACAAGGACGATTCTCGATCGCAATCAAGATTTGTGTTTTGCCTTAATGGTGGTGTTGTGAGTGGAAGAGTTCAAAGCAAAGTACGAGAGCCGATTCTACAACAGAGGTTTAGTATATTGCGACCAAGTGAGGCAAGAAAAGAAGCGATTTGGATCAAGAAGTTCATTATTGGACTAGGGGTTGTGCCTAGCATATCGATGCTATAGAACTCGATGTGATAACAATGGAGCTATTGCACAAGCAAAAGAACCTAGATCTCACCAATGATCCAAACATATACTTAGGCGCTATCATCTTATTCGAGAGATTATCGATCGAGGAGATGTTGAGATATGTAGAGTACCTACAGATGATAACATTGTTGATCCTTGACCAAGCCTCCCACATGAAGCATGATCGTCACACTAAGTCTCTTGGTATTAGATATATGATTGATTGGTCTTAGTGCTAGTGGGAGATTGTAAGAGTATGCCCAAAGATCAATCATGAGATGGTTGTAATAACATACTTGATTTACCATGTTTATTAAT
The DNA here is from genome assembly GCA_025506655.1 of Gossypium rotundifolium. NCBI lineage: Eukaryota > Viridiplantae > Streptophyta > Magnoliopsida > Malvales > Malvaceae > Gossypium > Gossypium rotundifolium. The sequence continues at coordinate 80,123,392 of CP106723.1, forward strand.
ATAAAGCGTTGTCATTATTATTTCGTTTTTCCTTCCGTGTGTACAAATAAACTGCTTTATAATAATGTCCTAAGAATAATATGATTATTCTTAAAATATCTTTAGTCAAGTATTATTGTTGACTAGGACAACAATAATGCATTAAGACTAACATGTAGTTGATTGATGATAAAGAGTTGTCATTGATATGGAGTGTCAAAATCAATGCATGAATATGTGTGTTAGAGAACAACATATTGGGTGACCGCTATGAGTATGTTTCTTGGATTATTATGTAATTGTCACAACATTACTCATAGTGATTAATATATATGATCCTTAGACTTGAGATAATCATTATCCCAACATTGTGAGTCGTATATTTTGATACAGTCAAACGTACATCGTAACTAGTTGTTCTATAAAGGCTGATGTTGGATATATCACAATCAATGTAGAGGGATATTGTTGATCAATATAGGATAAGTCCCTCCCACATAATGGGAGTAATATCTTAGGCCACTTGATTGAGTGAGACTAGAAATGCATGGCCATGCTCAAATAAGTTGACATGAGATGTCATACTAATTTGTATATCATAGTCTACTCAAGATATCAAGAAACATGGGATGGACTATACAAGTGTGACTATTCCATGACTTGTATCTATTCCAGAGATAAAGGACTTAAGGATTAATGCATGAAAAGTTAATCACAAAAGTTATGTCGAATCATGACTTCTTGTATCTTAGGTAGCAATGATGCATTGCTAGATGCCACTCATTGTTTGTGACATTAGAATCGTTCTAGTATTACTACTAACGTTACAAGAACCTCTGTGGTCACACCCTATGGTTGAAATGAACGGAATGAAACATAGTTGGTATTGTGTTTGATTGTCACATGAATTAAATTAATTAAAGAATTAATTTAATTGGGCAATCAAATATTGAATATATTATATGTACAAGGATGTTGTACACATAATGAGAATTAATATATAAATTTGTTCAGATATAAATTTAAATAAATATAGTTTATGAAATCCATGTTATAATTAATGTAATTATAACTTTTTGGGTATAATTAATGTAATTATAATTTTTGGTTAAAACATTATTATATTTATTTAATTTTATTATTCATAAATGATATCTTGATTATAAAAGGGTAATAAGTGAAGAAAACCCTAAGAATTTTGCTTAAAAGGTCTAGCAACCGTCAAGCAAAAGACCTCGGAAAAATAGTTTTTGGAGATTTACGCTCATAGTCAAACCGGTGGATTACGTAGAGGTCGACATCGTAAAGGTTGTGGCTTGGTTCGACAAGAGATCGATATCTTGTCGCCGAGGCGTCGCTATCTACTCGATTGAAACTTTGGTAATTTGAAACCTTTATTTCACCCCGATTCGTTCCTCACATGGATTCATGGTTTGGATCACGGATTAATTTTATTTCATTGCGCCATGGGGTGCTGCGCGTTCAACATGATAAGACCATGGCTGGGACATTGGCATTGTATTTGATTTGTGTAAAACCCTCTTTGGGACAGTGGCATCGATATTTGAGTACATGTAAGACCACGTCTGGGATGTTGGAATTATACGACTATTTCGAGCATTCTGAGTATCCTATTTAGTTCTGAACGGTTCAACAGGCAAGTCCGAGAAATGAATTTTATGTGAAATGTATAAATGATTCAGGTACATTTGAAAGGTACATTATGTATGTGTATGAAAAGTAAGTATTTATATGAGATCACTAAAGTGAATATGTGTATAGATTTGATGAGATAATATATGAGATATGCTTAAATGAGCTATGAGTTAAGTGATACTTTAAGCTATGAAATGTGGGTAAGTAACGGCTAAACATACGAGCCAAAGGTTATGTGATGAATTTGCAAATGAGAAACATTAATGTCATTGTAATAATGTGGTTATGTGCATTTTATGCTAAGTTTATTTGTATATGGCTTACTAAGCTTTTGAAAGCTTACTTTGTGTGTATTACTTTTTTTATAGATCGTCAAAGCTACAGAAGGCACAGGGAAATCGTCAAGGATAGTCATCACACTACTCAATTTCTATTTTGGTACTTTTGAATGTGTATATAACTAAATATGGCTTGTATAGATTAGTTATTTTAAGGTATGTTTGATATAAGTACAAGGCCATGTGATATGGCTAGATATATTGTTATTTATGTCCTATGATAATAGTTTTGTTATAGCTTGAAAGTAAATGAAATGGTCATATGAATGGCAAGTTTATTGATGAATAACTAGCACATTATTGATGGTAAGATTGTAATGGATTTGTATTGAAGTGCTTGTGGTTATGTTGAGTTAAATAGCTATTAATTTGGTATGATTGTTAGGCTCCTAATTGAGTAGATATTGTAACACTCCAAACCCAGCCTAGAAATTAGGCTCGAATCTGGTGTGTCACAATGAAGAAAATGTACAAAGGATCTTGTGATTCGTACTAAAATAGGTGTAATTGAAGAAAACAAGTTTGTTTAGAAATATTTTATAAAAATACTACTAATCTTTGAAAAGCTGATTGAAGAATCGATATTTGAACTAGTGATCTTTTAAAACCTTTTTGGTTGCGAAAACATATTTGAAATAAATGATTTATGAAAATATGACGTTTGGAAATAGAGTGGCAGAAGCATTATGAAAACATTGCGGAAACGTAGATAAAATACAAGTATTTTTGAGAGTTTGATTGATGAGTCGAAAATCAAGGTGGTGAACTTTTGAAAATGTCATTGAAAATTTAAGAGAACATCTCTAAGTTAAAATATTTGCAAAGGTTTGTTACGAAATCCATTTATTAATCTATTTTGGAAAAGCTTTGTTTATGATTTTAGAAAAAAAACCATTTAAAGTAATTTGAGCAAAATATAAATACGTCAAACATAAAACAATATAAAATAAACCAGAGGCCTTATTACAACTTTAAAACCCGAAATAGTAAAGGTAACGAAATAATACGGAAAGTATTTTCTAATAGTTGCAATCATCATTTATGAAGTATGACCTCCACCGAGTCATCCATGGCCTCAAGTCCTCGTCACTGAGCATTACCTACAGGGATTAAGGAAGAAATGGGGGTGAGTTACAAGAACTCAGTGTGTAACCCACTTACCGTCGTCCACTGGGCCAAAATCTCATTAAGCAATTATTTGGGCCTAAGCCCAATTACAATAACAATAATATATCAAAATATAACATGTATATGAAATGCAATTCCCAAACCAAGCCTAGTAATCCATCAACTACACACCACCCGTACCAACCAACACACCTATGGGGATCTTTAGTCAACCCACCCCACCAACACACCAATCGCAGGCATTAAGCCATTTATAGCAATTTTAGTTGTGGACAAGGCACCAGAATAACAGAATATACATGGCATAGCCACCAGACAGATTGTGACAGAGTCACCAAAATATGTGGCAAAGCCACCAAATAGCTTCCTCCAATCATCAATATCCCAAACTCATGCAGAATTATGTGAATGCAACATTCATAGAAAATTATGATATTTTCAATATAAAAATGATAATTAGCAACATCAGAGATTTATTACAAACAATTTGGCCCATTAACACTTTGCAAAATTGGCCCATTCTGCCATATATCAAATTCAGCCCATTTAGCCATATATCAAATTTAGCCATATATCAAATTGGCCAATTTAGACATATATCAAATTGGCCCATTAAGAAATATATCAAAATCAGCCCATTTAGCCATATATCAAATTCGACCCATTAAGGCAATCTATCAAATCGGCCCATTAAGGGCGTTTTCGTAATTTGACCCATAAGGGTATTTTCGTAATTCAGCACATAAGGGCAATTTTGTAAGTTGGAAATTTTACCCACTAAGGGTAATTCGGTAATCTCGCAGCCCATGGGTATTTCGATAATTTACCCTCCAAAGGTATTTTCGTAATTTCGCAACCCCGGACTTAATTACTAATTTGGGACATAAAACTTGAAACCGTCCATCTGCGTCATACTGACTAAATTGACTATAACTTGGGTTAGAAAACTCAAAATCTAAATCCGTAAATTTTCCTTGAAACTAAACTCATATATCTTCTTACTAAAAGTTTTCCAGAATTTTTGTCTTAACCATTTAGTACAGTTTATTCCTTAAAATTTCCCTTGTTACACTGTCCAACGATTTTGACCTCTCTTTCCTTAATTTCAAATATCTCACTGTACGGTTTTCATATACTGCATCCACTTATTTCTATTGAAAATATACTCACTAAGAAATCTATACATATAAATTATAACCCATAATTCACTTTGTACAGTTTTATATGATTTTTCCAAAATAGATTAGGAAACCATAAAGTCATTCAGAACCAGTCTCAGTAAAATTAAGATATCTCAGATTATAAAATTCCTTTTCCTTCTCCATTTCCTCCATATCAAAATAGACACAATAAGATTTAATTTGATATCTAATTCACTTTCTAATTCCCTTTCTCCTATTTTTCATTTTTTTTCAAATACATGTCACTGTTTCTGACCGAAACTATTTTATTACAAATATGATTGCCACTACGATCATACGCACGCCCGAGTGATTACGGATGCCGGTTTCTAGTTTTCTTATGTATTTTGACCGAATCACAAAATATTTCATTCAAGCCTTCAGAAAAGTATGAGATCACACACTATTTCAAATATATACTCAGAAAGTACGGGATTACACACCTTATTCGGAATCCGTAACACGATATTCTCCACGACACCAACAATCTAAGTCTCTTATTACTAGAGATAGGTGTTTGACTTTACCGCTATTTCTAGAAAATCCACAAGTAGAGAGTATCGCATGATTTTGTGCCTAACAACAGAATCGATTAGCCAAACTTTCAATCCAATTAACACCATAACCGAATAGCGATATCGAATGGACTATGAAAAGACTCCTTACCTTAATCGATGATAATCTCGATTCCTACCAATTGGCTTATGAGTACGAATGAATCGACAAGGATTTGGTATTAGGTCACCCACTAGAACTCTACGAAAAAGTGTTGATCAAATATGAAAGTGATGGAGAGAGTGATATTTCGATAAGAAACAAAGTGGAATAGTCATATAGTGATGAACATACATATTCAGCTAGAAAGAGAAGAAATGAAAGGATTAGAAATGAAGCCCTTACCCGATTCAACCAAGGAGAGATGTCAAACACAAAAAATGTTGAAAATAGAAGATGATAGAAATTCAGCTATCAAAAGAAGATGAACAAAAGATGAATATTTGACTAAACAAAAGAGAAGAAAGATGCACAATTGTGCTAGGAGGTTTCAGCAAAGAGAATAGAAAATTGGAAGAAGATGACACAAAAGTTACAAAATAGGATTTTTGGCCAAAACAATACCAAGACCTTACCAAATGCCAAAGTAAAAATTTAGCTACATATCTACCCTCAAAACCTTCCACATGCATTACAATATTGGTCAAACATTTGGCCAACCACACTTTCCATAACATTCTCCCCTTTTTGTGCCAACATGTCCCCCATACTTGCCTTTTTCTTTTGATTCCTTTCCCCAACCTCAACCTTTCCTTATTTCCTTAGCCACCTTACCAAAAATAAAGAAGTCCACCTTGCCATATATACCTCTTGGCTGACACTTAAGGAGAGCATGCAAAAATAATAGTCAAAATTTGCACACAATAGGATTTGAACCTCTTCCCTTAATGCCCTTCACTTGATTCCATAACCTCTTTACTAATTACTCATTTATACTAACAATTTATTCATTTATTTCTATAAGCCTTGAAGCTACTTACCATCTCTCCTTAAAGTGCTAAAATATCAAATTTTTCCTAAGGCCCAATTAAACCCGAGACTTCATAGAAACCCCGTAACCTTCCAAATTCACTTAACTAATAAGTCCAATTTGCAACAACAACATTCTCATATTCTCAAAAATTTTGAACATTCTTACGCCCAAGGCCCATTGGGCCCAATCCTACTAGGCCCAGTTTCGGGATGTTACAGATATGGTGTACAATTTGATATGTTTAGGTTTCAAATGTGTATAGGATGATGCTTGAATGTACATGGCAAAATGACCCAAGTATGGGTGGCATTTTGGCCTTGCAAATGGCCTATATTTGCCCACACAGTTGAGCACAAGGGAGTGTGGCTCGACCATGTCCCTTGTGGTTTTATTTCAAAACAAGTCAGGCTCGACCACAGGCTAGACACATAGGCGTGTGACTGGCCGTGTGGTGCAAGTCAGGCTCGACCACGGGTGAGACACACGGGCGTGTCTCAGGCCGTGGGGACAAGTCAGTATGTATGCCATGTTTTGACACGGGACAAACACACGGGCCTGTCTGATGTAACACCCCAAACCTAGCCCAGAAGTTAGGTTCGAATCTGGCGTGTCATAATGAAGAAAACGTATAAAGGATTTGAAATTCGTACTAAAATGAGTTTTGTTAAAATCAAGAAAAAAAAGTTTGATTTGAGACATTTGATAAAATACTACTAACATCGATGATTGATTGATAAATCGTTAGATTTGAACTAATAATCTTATAAAACTTGACTTTTAAAAATGACATTGAAAATTCAAAGAAGATTTTCGTATTAAAAATATTTGTAAAAATTTTATTATGAATTCCATTTGTTAATCGATTTTGGAAAACCTTTATTTTAGCTTTTAGAAAATTCTCGTTTAAAATAATTTAAGGAATAATAAGTAAACCAACCATAAAGCAAATAATAAAATAGTTTAGAGGCCTTATTACAACTTAAACCAAAATAATAAAATAATGGGAAAAGAAATTTAAAATTTAATAGCACTATTTTTGAAGTATGGCCTCCTCCGAGTCATCCATGGCCCAAGTCCACCTCACGGAGCATTACCTACAGGGTTAAGAAAGAAGAGGGGTGAGTTACTTAGAACTCAGTTGTAACCCACTCACCGTTGTTCACTGGGTTAAAATCCATAAAGCAAATATTTGGGCCTAAGCCCATATACAAATGTAACAATATAACAAATATAAAATGCATGTGATATGCAATTCCCAACCAAGCCTAATTTCCATCCGCTACGCACCACCCGTACCAACCAACACACCTGTGGGGATCAAGTCAACCCACCCCGCCAACACACCAATAGTAGGCATTAAGCCAATTATAATATTTGTGGTAGAGCCACCGAATTAGATTTTGGCAACAGACCATTTAAAATATTTGTGGCAACAGGCCATTTAAAATATTTGTGGTAGAGCCACCGAACTAGATTGTGACAGAGTCACCGAACTAGAGGCATTAAGCAATTTACAATATTTGTGGCAACATGCCTTTTTTCTCTTCGTCAATTACCCCAACCCATGCAGTCATGTATATATAGATAATGCATAACAATATATTCATAAGGTAAATTTCAACAAAAAGCCCATATTACAAGTTCTCAATTTGGCCCATTAGTCAAAATAGAAATTTTGGCCCATTTAACGATCTAGCAAATTTTGGCCATTTAACGATCTAGAAAATTTGGCCTATTAAACATATTTTGGCCCTCATAAAAAAATATATCAGATTGGCCCATAAAGTAATATGTCAATTCGGTTCATTAAGCAATTTCAGATTTTGGCCTATTAGGGGCAATTTATAATTCAAATTATATAAGGCGTTTTAGTAATTCGACCCATAAGGGCATTTTCATAATTTTACTCGTCGAGGGTAATTTGGTAATCTCGCAACCTGTGGGTATTTTGGTAATTTACCCTCTAAGGGTATTATGGTAATTTTACAACCTAGGCTTAACTACTAATTTGGAGCATAAAATCAAATCGTCCATCCGCTTCATATCGACTAAATTGACCATAACTCGAGTTAGAAACTCAAATCTAAATCCGTAAATTTTCCTTGAAAGTAGACATATATATCTTTCTCCTATAATTTTTTCCGAATTTTTAGCTTAATCATTTAGTACAGCTTTATTCCTTAAAGTTTTCCTTGTTTCACCGTCCAATGATTCTCGACCTCTCTTTTCTTAATCACAAATATCTTACTGTACACTTTTCATCTACTGCTCCCTAATTGTTTCCATCAAAATAGGTTCATTAGGAATCCATACATATAAATTATGTCCCATAATTCACTTTTTACAATTTTATACGATTTTTCCAAGACGTAATGAATACCTCAAGTCATTCAGAACCAGTCTCAGTAAAATTAACATATCACATAATATAGTATTCCCTTTCCTTCTCCGTTTCTTCCATATTAAATTAGACACAGTAAGATTTAATATGATATCTTACTCACTTTTTAATTCCTTTTATCCAATTTTTCGTGAGTTTTCAAATACAAATCACTGTTTCTGACTGAAACTATTTTATTACAAAGTACGATTACCACTACGAATATACGCACTCCCGAGTGATCACGGATGCCGGTTATTGGTTTTATTAGGTATTTATACCGAATCACGGAATATTTCATGTAAACTTTCAAAGAGATGTGAGACTTACTCACCATTTCAAACATATATTCGGAAGGGTTCGGGATTGCACAGCATGATTACGAGTTGTGCTTTCTACAGATTTCAATACCACAACGGTGATCTCCCTTGATGCACCAAGAATTGATCCTTATCGACATTGGATCCAATTACCACTGTTTTACTTTGGCTAGAACAATACACGGTCTCCCAGTTAAAGCACTACGAAAAGAGAGAGTGAATAAAACATGAAGAAGTGGAGGATAACACCATTTTCAGTTACAATCACGATTTACAACCAAATAGTGATAATTACTTATTCGGCTAAAGAGGAAAAAATATGATCATGAAAAAGAATTCACTTACCGATTGTACATAAATAACCACTTGAATGGAAAAGAGAGTTCAATAGAAGGGTGGAAGATTTGGCTATCCAAAAAGGGAGATAGACAAGAGATGAAAATCTTGATCAAACAAAAGAGCAAGAAAGTGCACAAATGTGCTAGGGGAATTCAGCCAAAGTAAAAAGAAAGAAGAAACATATGGTCACCAAGGCTTGTAATTTCGGCACAAAGCAAAGGAAAAGAAAAGAATTTGAGAGGAAAATAATGCACTATTGCTCTACTATGTTTCGGCAATATGGGTTGCAAAATTGAGTGAAATGGCACAAAGTTGCCAAAAGGATTTCTGGCCAAGAAAAAGCTAGGATTTTACCAAAAGCCAAAATAAAATTTCAGCCACTTAACTACTCCAAAACCGTCCACATGCATCCCCCCTTAGGATTAGAGTTTGGCCTCCTAAGCTTTCCAAAACATCATCCATGGAATTAGCCTCATGTCCCCCTTTCTTTCCTATTTCTCTTGATTCCTTTCCCCAACTTCAACCTTGCCTTATTCTTTTAGCCACCTTACCAAAATAATGAAGTCCACCATTGCCATATTTATTCCTTGACCGACACATAAGGAAGGGAAGCAAAAGTAAAAGTCAAATTGCATACAAAGTGATTCTAACTCCTTCCTTCAAGGTAATACATGTGGTGCGATAGCCTCTTTACTAACTACTCACTTATGCTAGCTATTTAATCAATTATTTCCATATGCTTTAAGGTCACTTACTCCATCTCCTTAAAGTAACCAAATTTTTCCTAAGGCCCAATTAAACCCGAGACTTCATAGAAACCTCGTAACCTTCCAAATTCACTTAACTAACAAGTCCAATTTGAAATAATGCCATTCTCTTGTTCTCAGAATTTTAAACATTCTTATGTCCAAGGCCCATTGGGCCCAATCCTACTAAGCCCAATTTCGGGATGTTACAATTCTACCCTCCTTATAAAAATTTTGTCCTCGAAATTTCCAATCAACTACTAAACGCATCGCTCAAATCACATCACTAAGCTTTCACTGCGCACTCGATCTTAAAAAAACCAGAATGTACTTTTAACAAAATCTTGAATCCTCTTTCACACAACTAAACATCTAACCACAAAAGCAAACAGTTGTCTACCATTTATACTTAGAATTTTCTACATTCATTCTTCACGTCCAACCAAACATACCTGACTTGATGGTGATGTAACAATCCTGAGCCTTATGCTCCTTAGACCCGCATCTCAAGCATGCTCCTAACCTCCTCCGGCATTCTCCCGGATGACTCCTTCTGCAATAATCGCAAGTCGAAAAGTTTGGACGTGCCTTGACACGCTTCACAGAACGAGACTATGAGCCTAAAGAACCACGATTGATTTTCTTCTTACAGTCCACAAATCCAAATCGAAGTGCCTCACTGATTCCTTTAACCTCCTCCAATACTTTCTTAACTATCTGAGTCAGCTCATCAACCTTAAATCGAACACGAGATCCCATCTCAGCCACTGGCGATGCCAACGTCTCCCTTTCGGGCACATGCCTTGGTGCCAAAGATCTAGCCCTAGCACCTTGGCCTCTACGACGTCCACGTCTACCGCGTCCGCGTCTTCTAGCACTCATGTTCACTAAGTCGATATAATCAAATTATGAGTTTTATGAATCATTATACTATTCAATGTTTATTAACTAATGTTTCATGAAGTGTGAGTAGGAAAGTTGGTTTTGAGAGTCAAATCTGTATCCTAAAGTCTCAGTCTCTATAGCTTCAACTCCTAAAACTAACAGTTCTAGAGTATTCTACTTTGTAGAATTTTCGTAACACAATAATCATAAAATGAAAATAATTACTTACTTGACTTGGTGCTGGATACTCGTGGTGCCATACTTCCTTTCAAACATGTATTTATAAATCAATTTTTAAACAGCTTTGGAAAATATTTTCAAACCCAAACCACGTAGAGTTTTGAAGCGGGCTCGATATTATAAATGTAACACCCCAAACTCGGCCCAAAAGTTAGGCCTGAATCTGGCGTGTCACAATGAAGAAAACGTATAAAGGATTTGAAATTCGTACTAAAATAAGTTTTGTTAAAATTAAGAAAAACAAGTTTGATTTGAGACATTTGATAAAATACTACTAACCTCGATGATTGATTGATAAATCGTTAGATTTGAAATAATAATCTTATAAAACGTGACTTTTGAAAATGACATTGAAAATTCAAGAAGATTTTCGTATTAAAAATATTTGTAAAATTTTATTATGAATTCCATTTGCTAATCGATTTTGGAAAGCCTTTATTTTAGCTTTTAGAAAATTCTCGTTTAAAAAATTTAAGGAATAATAAGTAAACCAACCATAAAGCAATTAATAAAATAGTTCGACGCCTTATTACAACTTAAACCAAAATAATAAAATAACGGAAAAGAAATTTAAAGTTTAATAACACTATTTCAAGTATGGCCTCCACCGAGTCATCCATGGCCCAAGTCCACCTCACGGAGCATTACCTCTGTGGTTAAGAAAGAAGGGGTGAGTTACTTAGAACTCAAGTGTAACCCACTCACTGTTGTTCACTAGGCCAAAATCCATAAAGCAAATATTTGGGCCTAAGTCCATTTACAAATGTAACAATATAACATATATAAAATGCATGTGATATGCAATTCCCAACCAAGCCTAATTTCCATCCGCTACACACCACCCGTAACAACCAACACACCTGTGGGGATCAAGTCAATCCACCCCGCCAACACACCAATTGCAGGCATTAAGCCAATTATAATATTTGTGGTAGAGCCACCGAATTAGATTTTGGTAATTGGCCATATAAAATATTTGTGGCAGAGCCACCGAACTAGATTTTGGCAACAGGCCATTTAAAATATTTGTGGCAGAGCCACCGAAGTAGATTGTGATAGAGTCACCGAACTAGAGGCATTAAGCCATTTAAAATATTTATGGCAACATGCCTTTCTTCTCTTCGTCAATTACCCCAACCCATGCAGTCATGTATATATAGATAATGCATAACAATAAATTCATAAGGTAAATTTCAACAAAAAGCCCATATTACAAGTTATCAATTTGGCCCATTAGTCAAAATAGAAATTTTGGCCCATTTAACGATCTAGCAAACTTTGGCCCATTTAACTATCTAGCAAATTTTGGCCCATTTAACGATCTTGCAAATTTGGCCCATTAAACATATTTTGTCCCTCATAACAAAATATATCAGATTGGCCCATAATGTAATATGTCAATTCAGTTCATTAAGCAATTTCGTATTTCGGCCCATTAGGGGCAATTCTGTAATTCGACCCATAAGGGCATTTTCGTAATTTGGCCCACAAGGGCTTTTTCGTAATTTTACTTGCCGAGGGTAATTCGGTAATCTCGCAACCCAGGGGTATTTTGATAATTTACCCTCTAAGGGTATTATGGTAATTTCACAACCTAGGCTTAACTACTAATTTGGAGCATAAAATAGAAATTGTCCATCTGCGTCATACTGACTAAATTGACCATAACTCGAGTTAGAAAACTTGAAATTGAAATCTGTAAATTTTCCTTAAAAGTAGACACATATATCTTTCTCCTATAATTTTTTCCAGAATTTTTAGCTTAACCATTTAGTACAGTTTATTCCTTAAACTTTTTCTTGTTTCATTGTCCAATGATTCTGACCTCTCTTTTCTTAATCACAAATATCTTACTGTACGCTTTTCATCTACTTCTCCCACTTGTTTCCATCGAAAATAGGTTCAGTAAGGAATCCATACATATAAAATTATGTCCCATAATTCACTTTTTACAATTTTATACGATTTTTCCAAGACAGAATAGAATACCCCGAAGTTATTCAGAACAAGTCTCACTAAAATTAACATATCTCAGAATATAGTATTCCCTTTTCTTCTCCGTTTCTTCCATATTAAAGAAGACACAGTAAGCTTTAATCTAATATCTTACTCACTTTTTAATTCCTTTTATCCAATTTTTTGTGATTTTTCAAATACACATCACTATTTCTAACTGGAACTATTTTATTACAAAATACGATTACCACTACGAATATACGCACTCCCGAGTGGTCATGGATGCCGGTTATCGGTTTTATTAGGTATTTCTACCGAATCACAGAATATTTCATGTAAACTATCAAAGAGATGTGAGACTTACTCACCATTTCAAACATATATTCGAAAGGGTACGGGATTACACACCTTGATTACAAGTTGTGCTTTCTACCGATTTCAACACCACAACGGTGATCTCCCTCGATGCACCAAGAATCGATCCTTATCGATATTAGATCCAATTACCACCATTTGACTTCAGCTAGAATAGTACACGATCTCCCACTTAAATCACTGTGAAAAGAGAGGGTGAATAAAGCATGAAGAAGTGGAGGACAACACCCGGTTACGATCACGATTTACAACCGAATAGTGATAATTACTTATTTGGCTAAAGAGGAAAGAATATATCATAGAAAAGAATTTACTTACCGATTGTACATAAATGACCACTCGAATGGAAAAGAGAGTTCAATAGAAGGGTGGAAGATTCGGCTATCCAAAAAGGGAGATAGACAAGAGATGAAAATCTTGATCAAACAAAAGAGCAAGAAAGTGCACAAATGTGCTAGCGGAATTCGGCCAAAGTAAAAAGAAATAAGAAACATATGGTCACCAAGGATTGTAATTTCGGCACAAAGCAAAGGAAAAAGAAAAGAATTTGAGATGAAAACAATTCACCATTACTCTACTATGTTTCGGCAAGGTGGGTTGCAAAATTGAGAGAAATGGCACAAAGTTGCCAAAAGGATTTCTGACCAAGAAAAAGCTAAGATTTTACCAAAAGCCAAAATAAAATTTCAGCCACCTAACTACTCCAAAATCATCCACATGCAGCCCCTTAAGATTAGAGTTTGGCCTCCTAAGCTTTCCAAAACATCATCCATGGAATTAGCCTCATGTCCCCCTTTCTTTCCTATTTCTCTTGATTCCTTTCCCCAACTTCAACCTTGTCTTATTCTTTTAGCCACCTTACCAAAATAATGAAGTCCACCATTGCCATATTTATTCCTTGACCGACACATAAGGAAGGGAAGCAAAAGTAAAAGTCAAATTGCATACAAAGTGATTCGAATTCCTTCCTTCAAGGTAATACATGTGGTGCCATAGCCTTTTTACTAACTACTCACTTGTGCTAGCTATTTAATCAATTATTTCCATATGCTTTAAGGTCACTTACTCCATCTCCTTAAAGTGCTAAAATACTAAATTTTTCCTAAGGCCCAATTAAACCCGAGACTTCATAGAAACCTCGAAACCTTCCAAATTCACTTAACTAACAAGTTCAATTTGCAATAATGCCATTCTCTTGTTCTCAGAATTTTAAACATTCTTATGTCCAAGGCCCATTGGGCCCAATCCTACTAAGCCCAATTTTGGGATGTTACAATTCTATCCCCTTTATAGAAATTTCGTCCTTGAAATTTCCAATCAACTACTAAACGCATCGCTCAAATCACATCACTAAGCTTTGCCACGACTCGATCTTAAAAACCGAATGTACTTTTAACAAAATCTTGAATCCTCTTTCACACAACTAAACATCTAACCACAAAAGCAAACAGTTGTCTACCATTTATACTTAGAATTTTCTACATTCAATCTTCACGTCCAACCAAACATACCTGACTTGATGGTGATGTAACAATCCTAAGCCTTATGCTCCTTAGACCCGCATCTCAAGCATGCTCCTAACCTCCTCCAGCATTCTCCCGGATGACGCCTTCTGCAATAGTCGCAAGCCAAAAAGTTTGGACGTGCCTTGACACGCTTCACAGAACGAGACTGTGACCCTAAAGAACCATGATCTATTTTCTTCTTACAGTCCACAAATCCAAATCGAAGTGCCTCACTGATTCCTTTAACCTCATCCAATACTTTCTTAACTATCTGAGTCAGCTCATCAACCTTAAATTGAACACGAGATCCTGTCTCAGCCACTGGCGATACTAACGTCTCCCTTTCGGGCATATTCCTTGTGCCAAAGATCTAGCCCTAGCACCTTGGCCTCTACCACGTCCACGTCTATCGCGTCCGCGTCTTCTAGCGCTCATGTTCATTAAGTCGATATAATCAAATTACGAGTTTTATGAATCATTGTACTATTTAACGTTTATTAACTAATGTTTTATGAAGTGTGAGTAGGAAAGTTGTTTTTGAGAGTTAAGTTCCGTATTCTAAAGTCTCAGTCTCTATAGTTTCAACTCCTAAAACTAACAGTTCTAGAGTATTCTACTTTGTAGAATTTTCGTAACACAATAATCATAAAATGAAAACAATTACTTACTTGACTTGGTGCTGGATACTCGTGGTGCCATACTTCCTTTCAAACATGTATTTATAAATCAATTTTCAAACAGCTTTGGAAAACGTTTTTGAACCCAAACCACAGCTGAGTTTTGAAATTTGGCTCTAATATCATAAAATGTAACACCCCAAACCCGACCCAGAAGTTATGCCCGAATCTGGCGTGTCACAATGAAGAAACGTATAAAGGATTTGAAATTCGTACTAAAATAAGTTTTGTTAAAATTACGAAAAACAAGTTTGATTTGAGACATTTGATAAAATACTACTAACCTCGATGATTGATTGATAAATCGTTAGATTTGAAATAATAATCTTATAAAACGTGACTTTTGAAAATAACATTGAAAATTCAAGAAGATTTCTGTATTAAAAATATTTGTAAAAATTTTATTATGAATTCCATTTGTTAATCGATTTTTGAAAACCTTTATTTTAGCTTTTAGAAAATTCTCGTTTAAAACAATTTGAGCAGAATAATAAGTAAACCAACCATAAAGCAAATAGTAAAATAGTTCAGAGGCCTTATTACAACTTAAACCAAAATAATAAAATAACGGGAAAAGAAATTTAAAATTTAAGAACACTATTTCTGAAGTATGGCCTCCACCGAGTCATCCATGGCCCAAGTCCACCTCACGGAGCATTACCTACAGGGTTAAGAAAGAAGTGGGTGAGTTACTTAGAACTCAGTGTATAACCCACTCACCGTTGTTCACTAGGCCAAAATCCATAAATCAAATATTTGGGCCTAAGCCCATTTACAAATGTAACAATATAACAAATATAAAATGCATGTGATATGCAATTCCCAACCAAGCCTAATTTCCATCCGCTACACACCAATAGCAGGCATTAAGCCAATTATAATATTTGTAGCAGAGCCACCGAATTAGATTTTGGCAATTGGCCATTTAAAATATTTGTGGCAAAGCCACCGAACTAGATTTTGGCAACAGGCCATTTAAAATATTTGTGGCAGAGCCACCGAAGTAGATTGTGATAGAGTCACCGAACTCGAGGCATTAAGCCATTTAAAATATTTGTGGCAACAGGCCTTTCTTCTCTTCGTCAATTACCCCAACCCATGCAGTCATGTATATATAGATAATGCATAACAATATATTCATAAGGTAAATTTCAACAAAAAGCCCATATTACAAGTTATCAATTTGGCCCATTAGTCAAAATAGAAATTTTGGCCCATTTAACGATCTAGCAAACTTTGGCCCATTTAATGATCTAGCAAATTTTGGCCCATTTAACGATCTAGCAAATTTGGCCCATTAAACATATTTTGGCCGTCATAACAAAATATATCAGATTGGCCCATAAAGTAATATGTCAATTCAGTTCATTAAGCAATTTCGTATTTCGACCCATTAGGGGCAATTCCGTAATTCGGCCCATAAGGGCATTTTTTAATTCAGCCCACAAGGGCTTTTTCGTAATTTTACTCATTGAGGGTAATTCGATAATCTCGTAACCCAGGGGTATTTCGATAATTTACCCTCTAAGGGTATTATGGTAATTTCACAACCTAGGCTTAACAACTAATTTGGAGCATAAAATCAAAACTGTCCATCTGCGTCATACTGAGTAAATTGACCATAACTCGAGTTAGAAAACTTGAAATCTAAATCCGTAAATTTTTCTTGAAAGTAGACACATATATCTTTCTCCTATAATTTTTTCCAAAATTTTTAGATTAACCATTTAGAACAGTTTATTCCTTAAAATTCTCCTTGTTTCACTGTCCAATGATTCTGACCTCTCTTTCCTTAATCACAAATATCTTAATGTACGCTTTTCATCTACTGCTCCCACTTGTTTCCATCGAAAATAGGTTCAGTAGGTAATCCATACATATAAAATTATGTCGCATAATTCAGTTTTTACAATTTTATATGATTTTTCCAAGACAGAATAGAATACCCCGAAGTCATTCAGAACAAGTCTCACTAAAATTAACATATCTCAGAATATAGTATTCCCTTTTCTTCTCCGTTTCTTCCATATTAAAAAAGACACAGTAAGATTTAATCTGATATCTTACACACTTTTTAAATCCTTTTATCCAATTTTTCGTGAGTTTTCAAATACACGTCACTATTTCTCACTGAACTATTTTATTACAAAATATGATTACCACTACGAATATATGCACTCCCGAGTGGTCACAGATGCAGGTTATCGATTTTATTTGGTATTTATACCGAATCATAGAATATTTCATGTAAACTTTCAAAGAGATGTGAGACTTACTCACCATTTCAAACATATATTCGGAAGGGTACGGGATTACACACCTTGATTACGAGTTGTGCTTTCTACCGATTTCAACACCACAATGGTGATCTCCCTCGATGCACCAAGAATCGATCCTTATCAATATTGGATCCAATTACCACCATTTGACTTCGGATAGAACAATACATGGTCTCCCACTTAAAGCACTGTGAAAAGAGAGAGTGAATAAAGCATGAAGAAGTGGAGGATAACACCATTTTCGGTTACGATCACGATTTACAACTGAATAGTGATAATTACTTATTCGGCTAAAGAGGAAGGAATATAATCATAGAAAAGAATTCACTTACCGATTGTACATAAATGACCACTTGAATGGAAAAGAGAGTTCAATAGAAGGGTGGAAGATTCGGCTATCCAAAAAGGGAGATAGACAAGAGATGAAAATCTTGATCAAACAAACGAGCAAGAAAGTGCACAAATGTGCTAGGGGAATTCGGCCAAAGTAAAAAGAAGTAAGAAACATATGGTCACCAAGGCTTGTAATTTCAGAACAAAGCAAAGGAAAAAGAAAAGAATTTGAGAGGAAAACAATGCACTATTACTCTATTATGTTTCGGCAAGTTGGGTTGCAAAATTGAGAGAAATGGCACAAAGTTGCCAAAAGGATTTCTGGCCAAGAAAAAGCTAGGATTTTACCAAAAGCCAAAATAAAATTTTAGCCACCTAACTACTCCAAAACCGTCCACATGCACCCCCCTTAGGATTAGAGTTTGGCCTCCTAAGCTTTCCAAAACATCATCCATGGAATTAGCCTCATGTCCCCCTTTCTTTCTTATTTCTCTTGATTCCTTTCCCCAACTTCAACCTTGCCTTATTCTTTTAGCCACCTTACCAAAATAATGAAGTCCCCCATTGCCATATTTATTCCTTGACCGACACATAAGGAAGGGAAGCAAAAGTAGAAGTCAAATTGCATACAAAGTGATTCGAACTCCTTCCTTCAAGGTAATACATGTGGTGCCATAGCCTCTTTACTAACCGCTCACTTATGCTAGCTATTTAATCAATTATTTCCATATGCTTTAAGGTCACTTACTCCATCTCCTAAAAGTTCTAAAATACCAAATTTTTCCTAAGGCCCAATTAAACACGAGACTTCATAGAAACCTCGTAACCTTCCAAATTCACTTAACTAACAAGTCCAATTTGCAATAATTCCATTCTCTTATTCTCAGAATTTTAAACATTCTTATGTCCAAGGCCCATTGGGCCCAATCCTACTAAGCCCAATTTCTGGATGTTACATCTCAGGCCGTGGGAGGCACACGGCCTGCCCACACGGGCGTGTGACCTCTGTAACTTAGAAAAAAATTTTACTTTCTGATAATTTTCAAATGTGTTCGGTTTAGTCCCGCCCTATTCTAAAGTATGATTAAGGTCTCGTTGACCTAGTTAAGGGACTCTTTGACTTGAATGGTTGAATTAAATTATAAATTGTCAGAAAAAAGTTTTTAATTATTCGATAATGCCTTTTAACCCTATACCGGTGACGATTATGGGTTAGGGGTGTTACAACAGAACAGTTTTATTAAATGCTCTCATGAAACTTTCAATAATGGCATGTATAGGTGGACTATGTCTAATGTTTAGTTGATGATATTGGCATGTAATATTACTTTGAATTTGTGAAACTTATGTTATTTTGATGCCTTGATGGTTTGTGTGCTTTTGGCACTTTGATGCTTAATGGTTGGTGTTTATATGATCAAATTGATGCATGGTTTTTATGGTCAAAGTGCTAAGTTTTGGCATGTTTGCAAAATGATCATTTAGGGCATGATTTGATATGAAATTTAGTTAAGTATAATTAGTTGAATTATAACTCATTTCGTATGTTTGAATGTGAATTTGGCTTGTGGTCAATTATGGTATAACATGGTATAGAATTAAGCTAAATATATATGGATGAAATATGGTCAAATATATATATAAGTTCAATATATGTGTATTTGGGATGCATGAAAACAATGGTTCAAATGATAAGTTCTAATGACATGGTATAAGTTAAGTATGGTAAGTTTTCAAATGGTAGCAAGGTGATCAATTATACATATGTGTTGTTAAGTTGAGTGCTTACTTTAGAGGTGCCTTTTGGGCATATTGGTTGTATGGATAAATACCATATTGATCTAGCTTTATTATGCATGTTTTAGGTACATTTTTTAATGCTTGAAATAGGTGCAAATGACTTGTATGTATAAACATGTTTTGAGTGAGAGAAATGGCTTGAAAATGGCCTATTTCTTGTCCACACGACCTAAGACACAGGCGTGTATCTCAGTCGTGTGTGACACATAGCCATGCAACACGGCCGTGTGTCCCCTTGTAGGTTTTAATGGTTTCATTTCAAAAGTTACACGGCCTTGCACACGAGCTTCTGGCTTGGTCGTGTGACCCAAGGCAGAGAGTTACAAGGCACAGACATGGGCTAGGATATGACCAGGTGTCCCTAATTCGAATGCCCACACAGCTTGAGACACTGGTGTGTGTCTCATCCGTGTGAGTCAAACGACCTGGCCATAAGGACGTGTGCCCCTACATTATGAAAAATTTCAACTTTTCCATGAAATTCTATATGATCCCGATTTAGTCCTGAATCATTTCTAAAGTGTTTCTTTGGCCTCAAGGGATCGATTAAGGAATAATTTGCATGTGTTTGGATGAATTATACTATGAATTATGAAATGTTTGAAATCAAATGTTTTAAGTTATAAATTATCTGGTAATGTTCTGTAACCCTATTCTAGT
The DNA here is from genome assembly GCA_025506655.1 of Gossypium rotundifolium. NCBI lineage: Eukaryota > Viridiplantae > Streptophyta > Magnoliopsida > Malvales > Malvaceae > Gossypium > Gossypium rotundifolium. The sequence continues at coordinate 80,143,697 of CP106723.1, forward strand.
GAAGGAAATGGGTTAGTGATGTTACATGAAGGGCAAACAACAACACCCTTAATTCCTCATTCAACCCACCTTCAAAACTAAGGCACATTCCTTCCTTGTCTGGCACCAATTCTATAACAGCCCATTTTTAGTCAAATCAGAATAGTTGTTTTGGGACCACAAATTTGAGGTTGAAATTATTATTTTATTATTATTTTGAGTTTTATAGTATGATAAAATGATTTTGTGAAATTTTCGTTAAGAAATTTTATCGTTTGAGTGCTTAATTTGATAAAAAAAACTAAATCGCGTAAAATGCAAAAGTGATATTTTATTAACTAAAGGTGTATAATAGCTATGGAAACTTAAAGTAGAGGTCCTTATGTGATAAATATCCCATTATTAAGATAGTGGATGTGTAACAGTCTGAATTTGACCCTAATCGAAACAGTGGTTTCGGGACCACGAGTCTGAGTCTAAAAAATATTTAAATATTATTTTCTGTGTTTATTATATTTGAATTAAAGTGTGTGAAAGTTTCGTAGAGAAATTTGACTATTTGCATACATAATTAAATAAAAAGGGCTTAATCACGTAAATTATAAACTTGATATAAAAAGGGCTTAATCACGTAAATTATAAACTTGATAGTTTAAAGTGTAAGGACTAAGTTAAGGTTGTTTTACTAATTAGGAGCATTTAAAATGCAAATTACCCAATTTAAAGGGTAGTGGACGGCAATGACTAATGTATACCATATATTATATGTTTATTTCTTTTATTAAATAGTTAAAGTTATATTTTATTTATATTATAAGTTATGTTTATAATATAATAAAAAACATAAAAGTGGCCTCATTTCTCATTGTTCTTGCCGAAAACAAAAAAATAAAATAAAAGAAAAAGAAGCTAGGTATTTGGCATTCATCAAGCTAAATTAAGGTAATTTTTTATTTTGGTTTTCGATAATTTCTACGTTTTTGTAATCGTTGCTTCGAGAGCTTTAAAACCCATGTCTTAATTTCATGAATTGATGATGTTTGTGTAAAATTCCATTGATGTTATGATGAATTTTGTGATGTTTTATGTGTTAAATGATAGATATGTAATTGATGAACATACTTTGTTCTTGAATTTTTGATGAATTTGGCTAAATAGGGCTAAATTGAGAAAATAAATTTTTGAGGGGTTAAAATGCAAAATAAATGAAATTTAGGGACTTTTAGGAGCATGGGGAAGATTCGCCCTTAGTGATTGAGTTCAAATTATGTGTATTTTGTGTTTTGTGCAATAGGGACTAAATTGTAAAAGTTGTAAATGTCAGGGGTAAAATGGTAATTTTCCCATCTAAGTGTTTTTGGATTAAATTGAAATGAAATGTACTTGAATGAGTTTATTTTGAATATGTTTAGATCAAGAACAAAGAAAAACGGACTTGGATCGGAGAAAGGCGAAAGTTAACGAATAGCCGGTTCTCGACGTCCGACGATATCCAAGGTAAGTCTTTAAGCAAGTTAATATTGTAAGTATCGATTATAACCTAGTATACATGTTGAATTATGAACTTGTGGATTGAAATATGTTAAAGCCGAATGTGTGAAAATAATTTAGCAATGATATGTAATTGAATTAATTGAGTTCACTATGTGAAAGTGATGTGAATTATATGTGATATTTGTGATATTGTTAATGTGTAATGTGAATGAGTTGGTTTGGTAATATGAATATCGGGCTTATTGCCTAGCAGGCCTTGTGCCGATGAATTGTATCAGGCTTCGAGCCTAGCAGGCCTTGGGCCGGTGAAATATATCGGGCTTATTGCCTAGCAGGCTAAAGGCCAGTGTTTAAATTTAGAACTCGGGTCTAGCAAGCCTAGTACCGGTGTGTATTTCAGGTTTTGATGCCTAGCAAGCTTAAAGCCGATGATGTATTATAAATAAAGAATTCATGAATCATTTACAAGATGGGACGTAATTACTACAATAAGCTAAATGCTCGGGTAAGTATAAGTTTTCATAGTTGCAAGGAGTAAGGTAAGTTTACCATTCGAATTAAGTAAGATGTGATATAGTTGAAGCTTTCAGTGATAGTTTAATATGTGCATTTGATCTTACCAAGAATGGGTATGATATATATATATATTGGAATTTAAGCTTGGTTATGCCTTTGAGATTTGGCCATATGTGTAAATGTTAAATGTGAGAGTGATTGAATATGTTTATATATATGTGTATGACTGATTACATGTGATTAAGATGTATGTTATATTTGTTTGGGTTGGAATATGCGAATGCCATTATTTTTAGATATTTCAGAGAGTTACATGCTTATGGTAAGAAATGATAACGGTTAAGTTAAGTAAGGTAATGGCATTCGATTATAAGGAACTTATAAGTTAAATTATTTATACTCAGTGTAATAAACCAATTGTTTTAAAAGCTTGAATGGTTGAATGCTATAATATAATTGCTTAAGACTTACTAAGCTAGTAAGCTTACTTTGTGTGTGTTCATTGCTTTGTTTTATAGATTTCAATCATGCTACGAGCTCAGAGGATCGTCACCGAAGTCATCCCCACTATCAACCTATTTTGGTACCTTTTTAGCTGGAATTTTTAAGTCTAAAGCATGTATAGTCTAGCTTAAGTTTTAAATGGTATTTTGTGGATGTATTTAAGCCATGCTAAAATGGATTGACAATGATGCTAGTTTGGCATATATATATATATATAATTGGTCATACTATAAGTTTATTTGGTAACTATGCTATATAGCATGTGTATATAATACTTTGATTTTATGGCTTGATTTGGGAATGATGTGAATGGCTTATAATTAGTTTGTTTTTGATAATCTTGATGCTTGGTAAGACTTGGCTTTGAGTATGACTATAAACTCACTTAGTAATAGGATATATGGAATATATATATATATATACTTGACTTTGTATTGTTTGTTTTGATTCATTTGTAAAGGCAATGTATGCACATATATATGTTTGAATGATTTACAAATTAGGTATGGTTGGTGAATGCAAAGGAAATGAATAAGTTGTAGAAATATTTGTGGCTCAATTATGCGCATGCAGACAAATTTAAGTGTGCATTGGTTTGATAGAGTGTTGGATCTATTTTAATTTGATATGAGAAATGTACATGTGACCTCATATATGTTTATTTAAATGCCATGATTATTACATAGTTAAGAACTAAGTATGTGCATCTGTATATTCGGTTAAGGTGACCTAAATTAATAAATAAATAGAACCATTTTGTCAATTGCTACAGTGACCCATTTGGAGTATATATTTACATATGTGAACAATCTTGCAATAGTTAGTTAATTGAATGAAGCATGTTTTAAATCATCTTTTATAGATGTTGTTGGTTTAGTTGTCTGAGCAAGTAGTATATAAATAAAAATAAAGTAATTGGGGCTTTTGTTAATTACATTGTTGTGTGGTATGAATAAATGTTCATAGCATGTTCGGCTTACGTTCTTTGATGATTATGTCGTTTATGACTTAGGTTTAGTATGGTAAGTATGTTTTAAGAAATTATATGCAATACACATTTACATGCATATGTGATCATTTTAATTTATTTGGATTATTATATAAGAATATTCATTTATGACTTAAGTGATTGATTAAAAGTTGTGGCATAAAAATTAATGACCCGTAATCCCTAATCCGACGACGGATATGGGTTAGGGGTGTTACATTTGATTGGTATTAGAGCTTACGATTTAGTCGATTCTAAGACTACCGTAGCGTGTGTGAGTCTAGCTATACATGCCTTAAATTTTATAATACGATAGTGTGGTGACTTTTGACATCTGAATTGTGCTTTATATAGTAAATGGATCCCGACAGAGCCATAGCTGATGATGTTGAGAGCGTAGCGCCTGATCTCGCTCATGGGTCACGGTAGACTCTCGACCTATCACGGGTAGCCATGAGGGGAAGGCTAAGCAAGCCTTTTACCAGATGATGAATGATTGGTTTACCCAATTTATTCAAACTAATCTGACTGTACAACAACCTCCACCCCCGAATAATCCAACTCCGATACCTTCAGCACCTCCGATGATAGATCCGATGAGATCTAGCAGGCCTCTAGTTGATAAAATCAGGAAACATGGGGCCGAGAAATTTAAAGCTAATGATGATGACGACGCAGAACGAGCTGAACTGTGGCTTGATAATACTATCCGTGTGCTCGATGAGCTGTCATGTACTCCAGATGAATGCTTGAAGTATGCTATATCCTTATTACGGGACACCGCATATCATTAGTGGAATACACTAGTATTGGTGGTTCCGTAGGAGAAACTGACCTGGGGATTCTTTCAGATAGAATTTCGTAAAAAGTATATCAGTCAGAGATTCATTGATTAGAAACGAAAAGAATTTCTGAAATTGAAACAAGGTCGAATGACCGTGACTGAGTATGAACGAAAATTTATCAGACTGAGCCGATATGCCCGTGAATGTGTGTCAACTGAAGCCATTATGTGTAAAAGATTTGAAGACGATCTGAATGAAGATATTAAGTTGGTAGTCGGCATACTCGAGATTAAAGAGTTTGGAGTACCTGTCGATCGAGCTTGCAAAGTTGAAGAGCCTGGAAAAGAGAAAAGAAAAGCTGAGTTTGAAGCTAGAGACATTCGAAAAAGATCATCAAGTAAGACCTTTCATTCTGCACCAAAGAAGTTTAAAGATGAATCCAGTCGACATAAGGCTACTTCAGACTTCTCTAGACGAGATCGACCTCCTGTAGGTTCTCGAGCTACTTCAATTGCCAGTGTTGGTAATGTCCAGTAGAATTGGGTTGAATACAAGCATTGTGGTAAATGGCATTCTGGGAGTTGTAGATTTCATGATCAGTCCTGCTTTAAATGTGGATCGTCGGATCATTTTATTCAAGAGTGCCTAATGCTAGTCGAGTAAATTACAGCTCAAAATACAAGATCGAGCAATGCTCCAACACGAGAAAGACCACCTAGACATTCGAGGAATGCAAGTGGCAGTCAGAGAGGAACAAAGGACACTGCAGTTTGATCAGAGGCTCGAGCACTTGCTAGAGCATATGCTATACGTGCCAGAGAGGATGCTTCTTCCCCAGATGTTATTATCGGTACTTTCACTCTTTATGATACTACTGTGATTGCATTAATTGATCCGAGTTTGACTTATTCATATGTATGTGAAACTTTAGTATCTAGTAAGACTCTGCCTGTTGAGTCTACTGAATTTGTGATTCATGTAACAAACCCATTGGGTCGATGTGTTCTAGTTGATAAAGTGTGTAAAAGTTGCCCGCTGGTGATTTGGGATTTATGCTTCCCAGCTGATTTAATGTTGTTGCCTTTCGACGAGTTCGATATAATTTTAGGAATGGACTGGTTAACTTTTCATGATGCTGTTGTTAACTGCAAAAGAAAGACCATTGATTTGAGATGTTAGAACGGTGAAATTATCCGAATTGAATCTAATGACCTGAATGGGTTACTGGCAATAATATCTTCGATGTTAGCTCACAAGTATGTGAGAAAAGGGTGTGAAGCTTACTTGGCTTATGTGTTGGATAGTAAAGTGACTGAAAAGAAGATTAAATTTGTTCCAGTTGTGTGTGAGAATCTAGATGTGTTTCTCAAGGAATTATCGGGTTTGCCACCTATTCGAGAGGTAGAGTTTGGTATTGAGTTAGTACCAAGGACGACTCTGATTTTGATAGCTCCGTATCGGATGGCACCTACAGAATTAAAAGAATTGAAAGGACAGTTGCAAGAGTTAACAGATAGGGGTTTTGCACGACCGAGCTTCTCTCCTTGGGGTGCACCAGTTTTATTTGTGAAAAAGAAAGACGGGACTATGCGAATGTGCATCGATTATCGACATCTTAACAAGGTAACTATAAAGAATAAATACCGATTGTCATGGATTGATGACTTGTTTGATCAGATGAATGGGGCTTCAGTGTTTTCAAAGATAGATTTGAGATCAAGCTATTGTCAGTTGCGAGTCAAAGATTTCGATGTGCCAAAGACTACTTTTTGAATGAGGTATGGACATTATGAGTTTCAGTTATGCCTTTTGGGCTTACTAATGCACCTGCTATTTTTATGGATCTAATGAATAGGATTTTCATACAGTATTTGGATCGATTTGTGGTAGTCTTTATAGATGATATTCTGATCAACTCCAGAGATGAAACCGAGCATGCTGAGCATTTGAGACTAGTGCTACAAACTTTGCGAGATAAGCAGTTGTATGCGATGTTTAGCAAATGTGAGTTCTGGTTAAATAAAGTTAGTTTTCTAGGCCACGTTATTTCAGCATCAGGTATTCGGGTTGATCCGAATAAAATATCGGCTATACTCGATTGGACACCCCCAAAGAATGTTTATGAAATTTGAAGCTTCCTGAGACTTGCTGGTTACTGTAGACGATTTGTTAAAGGTTTTTCTATAATAGCTACCCCGTTGACAAAGCTATTACAGAAAGACACTAAATTTGAATGGTCGGACAAGTGTCAGAAGAGTTTCGATCAGTTGAAAGCCCTTTTGACCGAAGCTTCAGTGTTAATTCAGCCTGAATCAGGTAAAGAATTTGTTGTGTATAGTGATGCTTCTTTGAATGGTTTAGGTTGTGTTTTGATGCAGGAAGGCAAAGTCATAGCCTACGCTTCGAGACAATTGAAGCCGCATGAAAGAAATTACCCGACGCATGATTTAGAGTTAGCAGCCATTGTATTCGCATTAAAGATTTGGCGTCATTATCTATTCGGTGAGAAATGTCATGTTTACTCGGATCATAAGAGTTTAAAGTACTTGATGACTCAGAAAGATTTGAACTTGAGACAATTCAGATGGTTAGAGCTGTTGAAAGATTACGAATTAGTGATTGACTACCATCCGAGAAAAGCCAATGTTGTTTCAGACGCCTTAAGTCGAAAATTATTATTTGCTCTTCGTGCGTTGAATGCACATATGGTTATGTCTAATGATGGTTCGATAATAGCCAAATCAAAAGCAAGACCATTATATATTCAACAAATTTGTGATGCTCAGAGAGTTGACCAAGATACGATGGTAAGACGAGTTTAATGTGAAAGTAATGCAGAGTCAGAGTTTCAAATTGATGAAAATGACTGTTTGAACTTCAAAGGCTAAATATGTGTTCCTAGGAATGTGGATTTGATTCAGATGTTGTTGAATGAGGCTCATAATAGTCGATTGTCGGTACATTCGGGTAGCACAAAAATGTATAATGATTTGAAATAGTTCTATTAGTGGTCTGGTATGAAGCGGGACATATCCGAATTTGTATCAAAGTGCTTAATTTGTCAGCAAGTAAAAGCCAAACATCAGGTGCCTTCTAGGTTACTCCAGCCGATCATGATACCTGAATGGAAATGGGATCGAATTACTATGGATTTTGTATCCGGTTTGCCTTTGACACCGAGTAAGAAGGATGCAATTTGGGTTAAAGTGGAGATTCTAACCAAATCAGCTCACTTTGTTCCAATTCGTACAGACTATTCGCTCGATAAGCTTGCTGAGTTGTATATATCTCAAATTGTGAGATTACATGGTGTGCCAATTTCTATTGTTTCAGACAGAGACACTAGATTCACGTTGCGATTTTTGACGAAATTGCAAGATGCTTTAGGTACCAAACTACACTTTAGCATAGCTTTTCATCCGCAGACAAATGGTCAGTCTGGACGAACCATTCAGATACTTAAGGATATGTTGAGATGTTCCATCCTCGAGTTTGAGGGTACGTGGGAACGATACTTACCTTTGATTGAATTTGCTTACAATAATAGCTTTCAATCTAGTATCAAAATGGTGCCCTACGAAGCTTTGTACGGTCGTAAATGCGATACACCTTTGTACTGGACTAAACTCAGTGAAAACAAGATTCACGGGGTTGATATGATTAAAGAGACTGAACAGAAAGTGGCTATGATCCGTGATAGTTTGAAAGCTGCATCCGATCGACAAAAGTCATATGTAGATTTGAAACGTAAAGACATTCAGTTTCAGATCGGAGATCGGGTATTTTTGAAAGTTTTTCCGTGGAAGAAAGTACTTGATTTGGTCATAAAGGAAAATTGAGTACAAGGTTCATCGGACCGTATGAGATCATCGAACGTGTTGGGCATGTTGCTTATAGATTAAAGTTGCCCTCTGAACTAGAAAAGATTCATAATGTCTTCCATGTATTGATGCTTCGTAAATATCGATCAGATTCGTCACATGTGATTTCTCCGTCTGAGATTGAAATCCAATCCGATATGACGTACGACGAGGAATCGATCCTTATTTTAGCTCGAAAAATGAAAGAGTTGAGAAAAAGAAAATTCTGTTAGTAAAAGTACTATGGAATCGACATGGAGTGTAATATCCGGGAATTAGGGCTTGTGCATTTTTGCTCAATTGCATGTGCTTGTATGCATGTGTATATTATAAATGTGCTTTATGAATTTCGGGAACAATAGAATGTAGGAGAATGCCTTAGAAATTATTTAATTGTAAGTTTAAAAGAGGGAGCTAAGCCTAAGAGGCCTTAAGAAAATTTGTAGGGGAAATATGCCACTAAAATGGGCTTGTTTAAGTGGCTTGGAGGAGCCACTTAGGGCCTTAGAGTGTGACGCCACAAGCAAGGGGAAAAGGCTTGGGTTCGAGTCACAAGGGAAGCAAATAGGAATTTTATTTTGCTGCCAAAATGAGCAGTAGTGGACGGCACTAAGACACTAAAGGGATGAGCTTTAGTTGTGATTAAATCTTTTTTAAAAATTCGGCTAAGATAAGAGATAAATGTGGATTTATTCCTATTATTTTAAATGAAGTGATAAAGAGGGAAATAAGGGATTAGATAGGGGAAGAAGAGTGTGGCCGGCCTAGGGACTCCTTTAAGGTGATTTTCGGCCAAGTATTGTAAGGGGGATAGCCGAATTTCATTAAACAAGTTAGTCTCTCTTTTGTTTTCTCTTTTCTCTCCAAAGCCATCACTATTATCTTCTTTTTCTTATTCTAGCCGAAACCCCCTCTAAAGATCATCATTGCCGATTCTTCCTGAGTCCCATACCCTTCCTTTTCACTCATGTTGAAGCCGATTTCTTAGTAAGTTCCAAAAGCCGAAATCTGTTAATTAACATCTAGCCATAGCCAAATTTCTCTGTGGATTCAAGTGAAGGTGCAGTCGACTACAGTACTAAGGGTAAGATTAGTTGATATTCGATTTTCAATTCTTTTAGCTGAAACTTAAGGACTAATCTATTATTGTTCTCGACTGAAACTTTGAAAGATCTTTGGGATTTCCATAGTAGCCGACTACTAGGGAGGTCATTCGGGATTTTAGATCTAAGGTGAGAGATTTGGCCGAAGGCCATGTATTCAAATGTTGGAATTGGATCTGGCATAGTACTTGTAGGGATTTCGACAGAGACCAAGGACAAGTGATATTTCGGGAGTTGGATTCACAAGGTAAGTACATGTGATATTCGACCAAGGCCTATTTAGTGACTTAGATCTATTTCTTATTTATTCAAAAGCCGAGAACTAATCTATGAAGTGATTTAATGCTAGCCGATTGAAAGGAGGAAACACTACAAAGTTTCGAGATTTGATTAGTAATCAAATCGGTAACAAGGTAAGATTTTGGTTGCAATAATCCTTCGGGATCTGATCATTTGGCCGAATAGGCTTTTGCTAAAATACTAAGTGTTGATCGAATGTAGGAACTAAGGATATAAAGCATTAGATCGGGACTTTCTGGATTTCAGTGAAAATATTAAGTAAACCAGGTGTGTACCCCCCACTAACTTTTAATAGATTTACGGCATCAATTTGATATATGTGTTTATAATGATGTGAAATGTGGCCAAAGGTACCATGCAATGGTACAAGTACTCAGGTACATAACCTTAACATTATGTTAATAAATGATAGGAATATTTGGAATATGGCACATATGTGAATATCGATAAGAATGTGAAATAAGGCATAAGGCATGATGTTGCATGATTTGTATGACATGGGGCATGTGGGAAATTGTTTAAAGAGGAAGTGATCTGGTGGTTTATACCACAATATCTGAATATGGTGACTCATGTCACAAAATCCGAATGTGGTGACTTATGTCACAAATAATTATCTGGTGGCTATGCCACAATATATATAAGGCGATGAGCATGTAAATGCATGCGACTTCCTTCAATGATGTGTAGCGGATGGAGGGTCGACTTAGTAGTCCCCACGGTGTGATGGTTGGTACGGGTGATGTGTAGCGGATGCCTATCTAGGTTTGGGTTCAGGTTTGCATCATTGATTATATGTGTTTCATATGTGTGATTTGACATGCCTAAATCGATTAAGAGTTTGTGTTTGGTGGTTACACATTGAGTCTATTTGACTCACCCCGTTGTGGGATCTTTTTCAGGTGACACTCAGTAATGGACCGAGTCGGCAAGAGCTTTATGGTGGCCATGCTCATTTCGTAAATTATTTTGTTTTGGACTTTCAATACTTAAGTATTTTGGACTATTTCGGATTTGTTTTGATGTAATAAGGCTATCAAGATTAAACGATTATGCATGCATTTTAATTATTTTTAGTATGGTACGATTTGATCTTTATCACTTTAAAGTTTAAGTAACTTATACTAAAAATAAATGTTAAATGTTTTGACACCTAATCAACACAAATCAACTGTTCTTCAAAAACACACAAAAATTTTGGCAAAACTTCAAATAAGTTTCGAAAGATTCTTCCCTAGAAGCATGCCAGATCCGGTCAGGGCTTGTGGGTCGGGTTTGGGGTGTTTCATGGAGTAGAATAGGCTACGTGGGAGCCTGAGGATTCAATAAGGCAACAATATCCAACTTTGTTTTATGGTAAGATTTTCGGGGACGAAAATCCCTAAGAGGGAAGAGTTGTAACAGTCTGAATTTGACCCTAATCAGAATAGTAGTTTTGGGACCACGAGTTTGAGTCCAAAAAATATTAAAATATTATTTTCTGTGTTTATTATATGTGAATTAAAGTGTGTGAAAGTTTCGTAGAGAAATTTGACTATTTGCATGCATAATTAAATAAAAAGGGTTTAATCGCGTAAATTATAAACTTGATAGTTTAAAGTGTAAGGACTAAGTTAAGGTTGTTTTTCTAATTAGGAGCATTTAAAATGCAAATTACCAAATTTAAAGGGTAGTGGACGGCAATGACTAATGTATACCATTTTATTATATTTTTATTCTTTTATTAAATAGTTAAAGTTATATTTTATTTATATTATAAGTTATGTTTATAATATAATAAAAGAAACATAAAAGTGGTCTCATTTCTCATTGTTCTTGCCGAAAAACACAAAAAGAAAATAAAAGAAAAAGAAGCTAGGTATTCGGTATTCATCAAGCTAAATTAAGGTAATTTTTTATTTTAATTTTTGATAATTTCTACGTTTTTATAATCGTTGCTTCGAGAGCTTTAAAACCCATGTCTTAATTTCATGAATTGATGATGTTTGTGTAAAAATCCATTGATGTTATGATGACTTTTGTGATGTTTTATGTGTTAAATGATAGATATGTAATTGATGAACATACTTTATTCTTGAATTTTTGATGAATTTGGCTAAATAGGGCTAAATTGAGAAAATAAATTTTTGAGGGGTTAAAATGCAAAATAAATGAAATGTAGGGACTTGTAGGAGCATGGGGAAGATTCGGCCTTAGTGATTGAGTTCAAATTATGTGTATTTTGTGTTTTGTGCAATAGGGACTAAATTGTAAAAGTTTTAAATGTTAGGGGTAAAATGGTAATTTGCCCATCTAATTGTTTTTGGATTAAATTGAAATGAAATGTACTTGAATGAGTTTATTTTGAATATGTTTAGATCAATATCAAAGAAAAACGAACTTGGATCGGGGAAAGGCGAATGTTAACGAATAGCCGGTTCTCAACGTCCGATGATATCCGAGGTAAGTCTTTAAGCAAATTAATATCGTAAGTATCAATTATAACCTAGTATACATGTTGAATTATGAACTTCTGGATTGAAATATGTTAAAGCCGGATGTGTGAAAGTAATTTAGCAATGATATGTAATTGAATTAATTGAGTTCACTATGTGAAAGTGATGTGAATTATATGTGATATTCATGATATTGTTAATGTGTAATGTCAATGAGTTGGTTTGGTAATATGAATATCGGGCTTATTGCCTAGAAGGCCTTGTGCCGGTGAATATTATCGGGCTTCGAGCCAAGCAGGGCTTGTGCCAATGAATTGTATCGGGCTTCGAGCCTAGCAGGCCTTGTACCGGTGAAATATATCGGGCTTATTGCCTAGCAGGCTAAAGGTTGGTGTTTAAATTTTAGACCTGGGGTCTAGCAGGCCTAGTGCTGGTGTGTATTTTAGGTTTTGATGCCTAGCAGGCTTAATGTCGGTGATGTATTATAATTAAAGAATTTATGAATCATTTACAAGATAGGACGTAATTACTGCAATAAGCTAAATGCTCGGGTAAGTATAAGTTTTCATAGTTGCAAGGAGTAAGGTAAGTTAATATATTACCATTCGAATTAAGTAAGATGTGATATAGTTGAAGCTTTCAGTAATAGTTTAATATGTGTATTTGATCCTACCAATAATGGGTATGATATATATATATTGGAATTTAAGCTTGGTGTGTAAATGTTAAATGTGAGAGTGATTGAATATGTTTATATGTGTGTGTGTGTGTGTGTGTGTGTGTGTGTGTGTGTGTGTGTGTGTGTGTGTGTGTGTGACTGATTACATGTGATTAAGATGTATGTTATATTTTTTTGGGTTGGAATATGCGAATGCCTATTGTATTTAGGTATTTTGGAGAGTTACATGCTTATGGTAAGAAATGATAATGGTTAAGTTAAGTAAGGTAATGGCATTCGGTTATAAGGAACTTATAAGTTAAATTATTTATACTCAGTGTAATAAACCAATTGTTTTAAAAGCTTGAATGGTTGAATGATATAATATAATTGCTTAAGACTTACTAAGCTAGTAAGCTTACTTTGTGTGTGTTCATTGTTCTGTTTTATAGATTTCAATCAAGCTACGAGCTCAGAGGATCGTCACCAAAGTCATCCCCACTATCGACCTATTTTGGTACCTTTTTAGCTGGAATTTTTAAGTCTAAGGCATGTATAGGCTAGCTTAAGTTTTAAATGGTATTTTATGGATGTATTTAAGCCATGCGAAAATGGATTGACAATGATGCTAGTTTGGCATATATATATATATAATCGGTCATATTATAAGTTTATTTGGTAACTATGCTATATAGCATGTGTATATAATACTTTGATTGTATGGCCTGATTAGGGAATGATGTGAATGGCTTATAATTAGTTCGTTTTTGATAATCTTGATGCTTGGTATGACTTGGCTTTGAGTATGACTATAAACTCACTTAGTAATAGGATATATGGAATATATATATACTTGACTTTGTATTGGTTGTTTTGATTCATTTGTAAAGGCAATGTATGCACATATATATGTTTGAATGATTTACAAATTAGGTACGGTTGGTGAATGCAAAAGTAATGAATAAGTTGTATAAATATTTGTGGCTCAATTATGCGCATGCAGACAAATTTAAGTGTGCATTGGTTCGATAGAGTGTTGGATCTATTTTAATTTGGTATGAGAAATGTACATGTGATCTCATATATGTTTATTTAAATTCCATGATTATTACATAGTTAAGAACTAAATATGTGCATCTGTATATTAGGTTAAGGTGACCTAAATTAGTAAATAAATAGAACCATTTTGCCAATTGCTTCAATGACTCATTTGGAGTATATATTTATATATGTGAACAATATTACAATAGTTAGTTAATTGAATGAAGCATGTTTTAAATCATCTTTTATAGATGTTGTTGGTTTAGTTGTCAAAGCAAGTAGTATATAAATAAAAATATAGTAATTGGGGCTTTTGTTAATTACATTGTTGTGTGGTATGAATAAATGTGCATAGCATGTTTGGCTTACGTTCTTTGATGATAAAGTCATATATGACTTAGGTTTAGTATGGTAAGTATGTTTTAAGAAATTATATGCAATACACATTTACATGCATATGTGATCGTTTTAATTTATTTGGATTATTATATGAGAATGTTCATTTATGACTTAAGTGATTGATTAAAAGTTGTGACATAAAAAGTAATGGCCCGTAATCCATAATCTAGTAACGGATACGGGTTAGGGGTGTTACAGGATGTTAATGGTTTGGAATTATTGAAATTTTGATTTAGTATTAAGGTTAAAAAGGTAAATGTGCTATTAAGTTAAATTTAATAAACAAAAACAAATTCTTTTCTTTCATATTCATCATCCACTGATTTTTGAAGGGAGAAAACACCATTTTAGGGCTATCATTTGGCCATCTTAAATTCTTGCAATTAGGTATGATTTTTGTCCAGTTTTTAATGATTTCTATGTTTTTGAGATTGTTGCATCTTAATCTAGCTAGCCCAGGGCTAATTTGCAAAATTGTTAAAGGTTTAGGGTTTGCCATTGATGAATACATGAGTATTTTTATTTCTGATAATAGAAAATGCATGCTTGTTGTTAGATAAACAACATTTGTAAAGTGATTTTTAGTAAAATTTTCAATTAGGGATTAAATTGAGAATTGTTGAAAGTTTATGGTTAAATTGAGAAATAAATGAAAAATATGGGCTGCTAGGGACCTAATTGAAATTTGGCTAGCATGGGTTTTGGTTGAATTGCATGAATTTGTAATTTTATGAAATAAGGACTAAATTGTAAAAATGTGAAATGTTAGGGGCAAATGTGTAAAATTGCTTTAATGTATAATTTGGACTAAATTGAATAAAGATATTATTTAAATAAGTTAATTTTGATATTATATAGATCAAGAAAAGTGAAATACGAACTTAGATCGAGGAAAGAACAATGTTTTGGATTAATCGACTCGTTTTGCCATTTTTTGCATCCGAGATAAGTTCGTATGCAATAAACATTATTATAATTGTATTTTAAATGCTTTGATATTACATAAATTTTAAATATGATCTTATAGACAAATTCAATGATGATTTGGCAACGAGAAAGCCTGAATGAACCTTAGGAATAGATTAGGATACGAATGACATGTCATTAGGGGTTATTATTGTTTGGGTGCTGGTCCGTACGTCCTACTGGTGGTTAAGTTATCCAGCATGTGTTGCAGATTCTCGTCAGCTTATGTGATCAGCACCATGTAGCTTCGTCATGACCGCCACCTTATGTGAGCAGACCTATTGATAGCTCGAGAGTGAACATTATTGAGATAGCTTCAGCTATGTATTAGCACTTCGGTGCAAGATTTTTTGAGATAGCTTCGACTATATATATTGGCACTTAGGGTGCGAGATTCCGAGTATCCTGTATTATTCCAAATGGTTCAATAGGTATATCGAAGATATGAAATGGTGAGAATAGATACGTATCAAACTAGGTATATATGAAAATTGTATATGTATCGAACTTATGAAAGAAGTGAACTCATGGTTATATAGATGATTTAATACATGTTAACATTGTGGTTAATTAATTTGTGGTATGATATATTCATGTTTTGAATGGTAAATTAAATGGTGACTTTTGCTTATTATCTTCATACGAGCTTACTAAGCTTTAAAGCTTACTTTGTTTATTTTCTGTGTTTTATAGTGAAATCAAAGCTAGCTCTGATTCGAGATTGTCGGAGACTTCATCACACTATCCTACTATCACTTTGGCACTTTTGAACTTAAGTATCTTAAGTATATGGCATGTATAGGAATTTTGGTTATTTTGGTTTATGGTTTGATAATGAATTTAGCAAATTGTAATGGCTTGTAAATTTTAATGTTTTGGTTTTGTATATAGCCATGAGAACTAGCTTAATTTGGTTGATTTAGTTGCACATTCATATGTGTATATGAATTGAGATGTCAAATGGTTAATGAATTGAGAATTAGTATGCTTGTGAGCTTAGGTAAAATAATGCACGTTTAGAAAATGACTATGTTGATGATTTGAGAAAGTGAAATTGGTATAAAATTGTATGGTGTGTTGTGAGATTGTATGCCTTGTGTTGTTGGTATTGAAATGGTATAATTTATGCTTGGTCGAGTTAGATGAATGCATATATATATGTTATTCTTTGGTGCCAAATGGTTTGGTGTAGGTACATGCAATTTGGGTGGCAAAATGGCTTGGTAAATAGGCTATTTTTGTCCACACGGTTATGTTACACGGTAGTGTGTCCCCTGGTATTGAATTTGAAATCAAGTCAATATACTCCACACAGCCCAGCATACGGGTGTGTGTCATGGCCATGTGGCATAAGTCAGTATACCCTACAGGATTGGCACGGCCTGGCACACAGGCACATGTGGCCATTTCTAGGGCACACGGGCGTGTGTGTTAGCCATGTGACCCAAGTCAGAGAGTTACACTGGGTCAGACACAGGCTGGGACATGGCCATGTGATCCCATTTCGAATATCCACATGGCCTGTGACACGGGCGTGTCTTTGGCTGTGTGAGACACACGGCTGGGCCACACGGCGTGTGTCCCCTATATATTGGAAAATTTTCTAAGTTTTCCTTAAATTTCATAAGTTATCGGTTTAGTCCCAACCCACCCCGAATGCATTTGGGCCTTATAGGCTCGTATTAGGGACGATGTGATTGAATTTGAATGATGATTGCATAAAATTTGAAGATGTATGTGAAATGAATGTTTAATTGTATTATAAGTTCGATAATGCTCCGTAACACTATTCCGGCATTGAATACAAATGAGGGGTGTTACAAATTCTTTGGCATACTTGCTTAGCTAAATGAATTCTTTCTCTTATTCAAACACTATCATCCTTCCTTGTTTTAACTCTAGAAATTCTTAATTTACCTATTCAACGAAGAGTTTGTTGATGAACTTTTCCTTAAACTTCACTAGGAAAAAGCTCCAATTTATTTGGTCTCTTGGGCCATGCTAAAGAGATGGAACATCTTAGGATCTCAACTAGGGAGCACTGCAACTCCTCCACTACTCAACAAACTTGAGAAAGCTAGTTTTCTGGTGTAACTGGATCATCATTTTTGCTACCTCAAAAAACTCTGGCACCTCTCTTTCAAATTGTTTCTACTGGATCCTCTCTAGATATTACGACAGTTGGGGCTAGAGGAGTAGGGCATGTTGGTGGTGCAACTTCTACTGTCCTTTATGTCCACTCTTGTTTCACTGATTCATCTTGGTGTCTAGATGGTGAGGTTGGAGCAACTCCCTTGTATCGGTCATACCATTGCCCCATTATGTACCGTATCATATTTGACAAGGCATCCTTAGCTTCTATTTCTAGCACTCTTTTACTTACAAAAGGAGCAGGACTGCTGGCTACTAGAAAAGCATTACTCTGCATCAACTCTTCATTAGCATCCCTAGCATTTGACAACATCTCTCTCTCTTAGCTACAATACACACTTAAATAATTATTAATACAGTGAAGGTTCCAACTAGACTTTAGTAACATGTATCGCGGGGTCCCTAACTAACACCTGTCTTCGAGAATCAACTAAACCAAAAGCTGTAATACCAACTAAACTTGTGACACCTCACGCCTGACCTGAGCATTGGATTCGAAGCGGTACAGGTTGACCCATTGGAGTATTCTAATTCTTTACTTAAAATTACTTGGTAGATTCCACTTATGTGGTGCAACATCACTCAAGTTCTAAATCAGAATTTCTTGGAAACAAGTTTTAAAATATACAATCGTAGCCTGCGGTGGCTATCTTCAAAACTCTCACAATTGGAAATAAGATAATCAAGCTACAATTATGATAAATTAATACAAAATATTGATTTAGAAAATCAATAATTCGACAAGAGACTGCATCTTGCACTAGTCCTAATAACCCCTAATGAATACATATTACCCACAAAATAAGAAGGCTCACAAATGGCCACAAGTCTAGTGGGTTCCCTTCGACCCTTCACTAAATCTATGACCCTGAAAGAAAAGGGGAAAACTAGGTAAGTTCACAAGAATTTATTGACTTCCTAAAGAGATTAAGCTTAGCAGATGATAACAGACATAAGGAATAGGAACTCAAGCTGACAACCAACTCACCATATTTGGCAGATACATCCCCTTAGTCCACAAGACATCTGACGAATCCTACCACGACTCACTCCACCCTTTGGTGTAGTTCACTAGTCTACGTTCCCATGCATGTATGTCACACCCTGAGTCTGGCGAATCCAAGTTTAAGGTGTAGTGTTGTAAAGTTATCAATTGGTGTAGTGTAATCTGCCACTTATAGTTTTCTAGCATATTGGAATGTGGCATATAGTAACTGCCATAGAGGTGAATAAATGTTTTATGTTATTCTTATTTTGTTATCTAAGAGATGGGTATATCAAGTGAAGTATAAGCCAATTGAGTTACCGCCATATGCATGGTACGTTCAGTTTGTCTGAGTGTTGTGCTAGTTGAGTTTTATAATGAGATCTGGTTAAGGGTCAATTGGATTGACTGGTCAAAAATCAATTATACATGATTATCATTTATGTTTCTCTCGAAACCTATAGGACATTTAAGGATGAAAAATTCTAGATTCAAGTGACACTTGTTAAGTTCCAAAAGAGAAGTGGGTTATATATATATGGGTGAGAAGGTATTGTGAGGGAGTTACTTCTTCCTTCAATATTACTCTTTCATTATTTTTCTTAAATCTAAACATTATCTCTTCCTCATTAAGTTGGAAGCTAAGGTTCTCAACTTAATCAGTTGTTGTTCTACCTCCTAGTAAGTATTATAGCTTTGCATGTTAAATTTTGAAGAAGTAAAGGTATTAAGAATTAATATGAACAGTAATTTGTAAGGACAAGGCTTTGCATGAGGGTTATCAACGATTGAGATGATAGTGATTTGTGTGTAAATGGGTTTTAATGATGAGTCTGTGTTCTTTGAACAACTGTTGCTGCTGGTTCAAGATGGATGTTCGAGTCTAGAGTTTCGAGTTACATTTATGGTTAGTATCAGGTAAGTCTCTATTCTGACTCTTACACATTAATAGTTCAGGTAAAGATATATACATAATGATAACACCTCAGATGAAAGGGTAAGTGTGTAAAGCATGGTAAAAATGTTATATGTGTATGATGGTGTTAGACATGAAAGAAATACTGACTAAATAGAAAGTTGAGTGGTAAGCATGTAGGTAAAGTACGAAATGGGAATACATGGATAAATCAGATGTGTGAACAAATCTAGACAAGTAAATTCTAGGTAAAAGTCCCTTGTGATGCATCTGGTAGGGTCGGTGTATTACTAACCAGACTAAAAGATCATGATACATGAAAGTGTGTAAGTCCATGTGGCTGAGACCCATGACATCATATGACTGTATGAATGTTCATGGTGTAGCCTATGATAATGTGCAGATCGAACTAGTAGACCGCGATACATGAAATTTATGTATAAGTCCATGAGGGAGAAACCCATGACACCTTCTATGAAAGTCCGTCGGGACAGTAAACACATGATTCTGTATGTTGCCCTTGTGGTGTACTCTGTTAAGTTTGTATGGCAGAATGTGATTATCTACCCTTATGGTAAGCTCTAGATAAGTTCGGAGTGTTCTATGATAGATATTGCTATGATAAGGTTATGATACGTTTGAGGTTAATTTGGTTGAAATAGATCAATGGTGTAATCAAATAAGTTTTAAAGGAGGTTCTTAAAAGAAGTGTGTATATGTGTGTTCAAAAACGGTATCCCCATGGTAATTTGTTAGTTGTGAATATGGGCATAGTCGTAGTTATGAGAGACATAAGAAATTTCAAATTGAATTCATCAACGTTATGTAGCGTTGAAACCTGCGTATTTGGTATCCATCATATCTTAAAAGTATTATGTCTTACTTTGGAGTCTTATGGAATCTTGGGTAGATTTGTGTTCTGTAACAAAAATTTGGGAAATTATTTTGAATGATCTAGAGAATTCATTATCAGTATAACCGTGTATTAAGTTGAATAGAAAATGATCTAATTTAGTAAACTGATGGTATCTAACTCATGTGGGAATCCATCAAATATGTAAGAATTCGCCAATAAACAATATCCGTGAACAGCCATTTTGGAATAAGTGTATATGTGAGAGATGGTCTGTATGAGGTGAATTTTGATGGTATATTCTTTTGAAAAATACTTTTTTGGTTTTAAGAGAAAGAATATATTAAGGTTATGTCTGGAAGAATTTTAAGTAGTCAGGTAGATAAAACAGAACTGGTACGCTCAGAGTATGGTAGGTGTAAGCTTAAAATTTTTGAAAGTATTCACCAAAATAAAAGCAAGATGTTAAGAATGGTAGTTGGCGAACATATATTCATTCGAAATAAAAAATATCCACCAAGGTATTATGTGTTAACCCTCACTAAGTTCTCCTAAACTTACAAGTGTTATGTTTATGTTTTAGGTATTATTGTGAATGTTTACGCCAGGAGTGCACCAAGGTAGTGACGAAGAGGGTTATTATGCATATAGTGGAAAAGTGGCGTATTGTAGGGTTACACTGTAACATCCTAAAATTAGGGGTTCTGCATTTTGCACTATCTCATGCATGTGGCTAGCTATGCTTGTTGTTTTGATGTGTTTGGGGTCTTGGGAAGGCTCGGGTTTGAGCTAGGGCTTTAGGAAAATTTTGCTTTTTAGGGCACTTTAGGGGAGAGCTTGTGGAAGTAGGCCTTAAGGGTAATTATGTGCATTTGATGACAAGAAAGGAGCTCTTGGTGGAGTGGGGTTGGCGTCACTTGCAGGAGCAGAGGGGGAGGAGTTCAAATCCCATTTACTGCACTTAGGAGTTTAATTTTTAGTGCTCAACAAGGAGGAGGTGGCTTTCGGCTGGGACTCTACCATGGTGGTTGTGGAATGAGTCAACAAATTCAAATGGATTGACATGAGGAGCTTAGGGAGTTTGAATTGGTCAAACAATTCAAATTGGTGGATGGAGAGGACTTGGTGGAGCAAATCTAGAAGCAAATCAAGGAAGTAGGGAGGTGGAGTGAGAGTTGGCCGAATGTTAGAGAGTGGAGGGGTGAATTTCGGCTATAGGGTATGTAGTAAGGAAAATTTGGCATTAGTGAGATGAGAGCAAAATCGAACCTTTTGGTGTTGTGCCGAAATTCTCTGTGCAGTCTTAGTTGTTCTTTTGCATTTTCAGCTGTTGATACTCTAGATTTTGGGTGCCCTTTTAGTCACTAATTCTTCTTTCGTTGAGCATTTTATTTTCTCTGTTTCCTCTCTTATTGTCGAAACCCCAACCCTTCATTTGCTTCCTTTTCTTTTCTATTTGAAAACACTCCTTTTTGACCATTGTGATTGCTGAAATACCATAGCTGAACCTCTCTTTCTATCATTTCTTTTCTAACCTAGCCAAAACCTTGCTACTTCTCATCTCTTTCTCTCCATTTGTTCTTTCATTAAGGTGTTAGCCGAACTTGAGTTGCCCACTTCCTTTACTTTTCTTTTTGTCTTTCTCTTGTTCTACTCATAAGCCGAAAGCCCTTTTGTGTCAAAATAAACCTGTATCTCTCATCTTTTGTTGAAAGCCGAAGCATCAAGAAGCATCCTTGTTGGTTTCTCGAAAGTCTTTTCTCAATCAGTTTTGTCTATGCAAGGTAATGGGTTCTATTTTCTTATGATCTTCTCTTCTCTTTTTTATGGATCGAAGTAGTCATCCTCTTATTTTTGTTCTTTCTAGGCCGAATATTAGTACTCCCTTCACTTTGAAGCGTGTTTATTCGTTTGTAGGAAGCTGGAACTCTAGTCAGCAGTGGTCGAATCTAGGACATCTTGTGTGGCATGTTCGCATCGGATCAGAATCTATAGTCAAGTCTATTTGTGTTCGGTTCATTCTTTGACCAAGTCAAACTGAGGAAGGGGAGTGGACTCGTAGTCTCTGCTCCTAAGTTCAAACGACGTACTATGTCGGCGGTTCGAGACTTTTCGTCGGGTTGTGGTAGAGAGCTGACATCCGTTTGGGATAAGCAGATAGTGGTTATTCCGCTAGTGAGAATAGCAAAGATCAGGAGTGTTTAGTTTTTCATGTAATCAGGTGTGTAATTCTCACACCTTAAGTTGTATAATTAGTAACAATTATATGTATTGCTTAAAAGCCAAAATATCGGTAACGATTACTGAGTTACCCATAGGAGGTAATATTGGAGATACCAGGTTAGTCACCTAATTGAATATGTCATTTTAATACCTTAGCATGAGTTTATGGATGCTCTGATTAATCAATTTATGATTACATATGTTGCATTCATTATATTATGATTATATGTTTGCATGGGATTGGGATGTGCTAATGATAAAAAGGGGCAGTGTTTTTTTCAGTGGTTTGGTACCACTTATATCGGTGACTTTGTCACATCATTATCGTGGTTTTGTACCACATATATCGGTGACTCTATCACATTATATCGGCTTTGAGTAGCATAACTATCAGCATGACTACCAATGAGGAGTGTAGCGGATGGAGGGTTGATTGTAGAAATCCCCACAGATGTGTTGAGGTTGGACATATGGAGCGGTGTGTAGCAGATGGAATACTAGGTTGGGCTGGGTTGCATTGCATTCACTATCAGTTATGCCATGTTGTTAGGGCTACGGCCCAGTTCGATACGTATGGGCTTCGTCCAATCTATTTCTATGGGCTTAGGCCTAGTTATCTTTCGTAAGGGGAAATGCACACCGAGTTCTTGTAACTCACCCCTCTGTTTAATTTTGCAGGTAATCCCTAGTTCGAGGATTTGGAGACGAGGCTGACTCTGAGGTGGCCATACAGATTTCTTTCGTAAATTCGTATTCTTTATTTTAACTTTTTTTATTTAATTTGGGAATATTTTATGTAAAAAGGCCCCGTAACTTTAATTTGATTTTTTATGGATTTTTAATGCGGTTACTATATATTTTGATAGGTTAAGTATGAAATTTTCTAAAAATATATAAGAAATCATTTTTTCCAAAATATTAATAAACGAAACACAAGAAAATAAATAAATAAATTCAGGAATTTTGTCAGAACAACAAACACT
The DNA here is from genome assembly GCA_025506655.1 of Gossypium rotundifolium. NCBI lineage: Eukaryota > Viridiplantae > Streptophyta > Magnoliopsida > Malvales > Malvaceae > Gossypium > Gossypium rotundifolium. The sequence goes on from CP106723.1 coordinate 80,166,836, forward strand.
GATTTCAAGATGTCACGTTCCTGAAATTCACTAGTCTCGATTTTCGTATCACAAAACTTGTTTTAAACTGTTAGAACTATAAATGATGATTTGCAAGAAAAACTTATAATCAAATTTGATATTCAAAATGAAAACAAAACGCGAAGTTTTTTTTTTAAAAAATTTGCGAAGTTTTAACAACCTTTCCATGTGACATACCAAATCCGATCGTAACGTTTAGGCTGGATTTGGGGTGTTACAATTGTGGTATTAGAGCCTGGTTGCAAAATTCGACTGTGAAATAGGTTCAAAAACGCTTTTCCAAAATTGGTTTGAATGTTTGTTTAGAAAAATATGCCTTTCTGCAAGTATGGCACACCGAGTCTCCGCCCAAATTCATACTGTAAGTCTTCTGATTTTGTTTAATTTTTATTATGTTGTGATTGCTAGTTATAATAGATAAAATTTTAGAGATCGAGACCTCTAGAAATACGATTTGTGAAAACTACTTTTAAATCTATATTCATAAGATATCCATTAATAAATAGTGGAATAATGTACTAATTCATAAAATTCCTAATCAGATTAAGTCGATTCTGTAATCATGAGCTCTAGAAGACGTGGACGTGGTACATGCGGTCGTGGTAGAGGCCAGGGTGTAGAGGCTGGACCTTCAAAATCAGGGCATAGGCCAGAAGGCGAAGTGCCAGCATCACCAATAGTGAAAGTAGGGTCTCAAGATCAATCTGGAGGGGACGATGCTTTGTCCCAAGCTATGTTGCGAATGTTGGAATGGGTTGCTGGGGTAAGCACTGGATCGGTAGCCTAAAAATCTATCCCTGAACGACTCCGGGCAAATGGGGCCGAGGTATTTAGAGGTATTTTTGGTGTAGCTCCAAACCGAGCGGAGTATTGGTTGGAAGGAGTCGAGCGAATCATGGACGATCTAGACTATGCCGCAGAGGAAAAATTGAAGAGAGTAGTGTCTCTCCTTCGATATGAGGCATACCAGTGGTGGCTCACGGTAAGGGAAGGTACTCCAGTGGATCGTATTACCTGGGATTCCTTTAAGATAGTGTTCCAAGGAAAATATGTTGGGGCAAGATTTGTAGATGCGGAGAGAAAAGCATTCCTAAATCTGGTTCAATGGGGTAAATCTATGGCTGAATACGAGGCGGAGTTCCTGCGTTTGAGCCGTTATGCCCGGGGTATCATCAACTGACTATGAGCATTGTGTTTGGTTCTAGGATGGTCAGATGGTCTGCGATGTCTGTTATTATTGGTCAATCTCGATCGTATGCTCGATGTGGGAAATTACATTCGGGAGAGTGCTGGGTAAGAAATAGAGGATGTTTCAAGTGTGGATCTATGGACCATCTGATAAGGGACTGTCCACAAGAGTTGGCTAGGGCACGATCGGTGAGTCATGGTTATACACAGCCAAGAAAAGGTGGGCAGCAGCCACCAAGAGGTCGTGGTCCAGTTTGAGGAGGAAATAGAGTTGGTCGAGGGCGTGGAGCACCGGGTAGAGGTGTTGGTAGTAAGACGCAAGACAGTTAGGGCTGGTTTATGCGGCTAGACTTCGTGAGGATGGCAACGTACCCGACGTCATAACTGGTACATTTTTATATTTGATTCACCCTTTACAGTTTTGATAGATGTTGGGTGTACACATTCTTATGTTGCCTGTACTGTATCTGGGACTATAGGCATTAAATTTGAGATTGCTTCTAGAGAAATATCTACGGTTAGCCCTCTAGGACAATCTGTTGTGGTGAACAAACTATTTAGAAGTTTGCCTTTAGATGTTCAAGGGGTAGTGTTTCTGGCAGACTTGATGGAATTGCCGTTCGGCCAGTTTGACTGGATCTTAGGTATGGACTGGTTAGTTAAGCATCGAGCAAACTTGGATTGTGCTACTAAGCACATGATATTGAAGACTTCCGAGGATGAGGAGGTGTTGGTGGTAGGTGAGAGAAGGAATTACCTGTCTAATGTGGTGTCTGCACTAAAGGCTAAAAGGATGGTACGAAAAGGGTGTAAGGCATTTTTAGCTTTCATCAGTGCTTTGGAGGCCAAAGAATTGTCTATAAGGGATGTTAGAATGGTGAAAGAGTTCTCAGACGTCTTTCCAGAAGAGCTTCGAGGGTTACCTCTGGATCGCGAGGTGGAGTTCGATATTAATCTACTTGAGAATAGCTCGATGTCCATCGCCCCATATAGGATGGCGCCGAAGGAGCTGGTAGAACTTAAAGCTAGATCCAGGAGCTGTTGAACCATGGATTTATCTGACCAAGTGTGTCTCCGTGAGGAGCACCGGTGTTGTTCGTTAAGAAAAAGGACGGGTCGATGCGAATGTGCATTGACTATCATCAGTTGAACAAGTTGACGATTAAGAACAAACACCCATTTCCAAGGATTGATGACTTGTTCGATTAGCTAAGAGGAGCTTTAGTGTTCTCGAAGATAGATTTGAGATCTGGGTATCATCAACTAAAGGTCAATGAGGCAGATATTCATAAAACTGCTTTTCGAACATGTTATAGACACTACGAGTTTTTAGTGATGCGTTCGGGTTAACAAATGCACCAGCTGTATTTATGGATATGATGAACCGAGTATTCTAACCCTATCTTGATCGGTTTGTTGTAGTGTTCATAGATGATATCTTGTTATATTCGAGGACTGAGGAGGAGCATGATTCGCATCTTTGGATGGTTTTGTAGATTTTAAGAGAGAAGCAACTGTATGCCAAATTCAGCAAGTGTAAATTTTGGCTGAAGAAAGTTACCTTTTTGGGGCATGTTGTTTCTGTCGAGGGGATTGGGGTTGATCCTTGGAAGATCGAAGTTGTTCTGGACTGGAAGCCATCGAAGTCCATAGTAGAAATTCAAAGTTTTCTTGGGTTAGTTGGGTACTACAGAAGGTTCGTTGAAGGATTCTTGGTGATTGCTGCACCATTAACCAAGCCATTATGGAAAGGGATACCGTTTATATGGACTGTTAAACAGCGGGAAAGCTTTGAGAAGCTAAAGAAGATTTTGTTGAGGCACCGAGATTGATTCAAATTTGAAAGGTTGGGAAGGAGTTTGTTGTCTATTGTGATGCATTACACACAGGGTTAGGATGTGTGCTAATGCAAGAAGGAAAAGTAGTGGCGTATGCGCCTCGGCAATTAAGACCACATGAAGTGAATTATCCCACTCATGATTTGGAGCTAGCTATGGTAGTGTTCGCCCTGAAGATTTGGAGACACTACTTGTATGGAGAAAAGTTGATTATCTACACCGACCATAACAGCCTGAAATATCTCCTTACCCAAAAAGAGTTGAATTTAAGGCAGCAGAGATGGATTGAGTTATTGAAGGACTACGACTGTTCGATTGAATATCATCCGGGTAAATCTAATGTGGTGGCGGATGCGTTGAACCGTAAGGTGATATCGGATTTGAGGGTGATGTTTGCTCACCTTAGTTTGTATGAAGACGGTAGTCTATTAGCGGAACTTCAGATAAAGCCGACATGGGTAAGTCAGATTAAAAAGAAGTAATTATTGGATGAATAGTTAAGTTCTCGACTTCAACAAGTGGAAGGTGGTGAGATAGGAGATTTTGATCTGAACAGTGAAGGGGTATTGTGTTTTCGTCGAAAGGTGTGCATGCCAAAAGACTCAGAGTTGAGGCAGATCATTCTGCAGGAGGCGTATAGTAGCCCATACGCTATGCATCCCTATGGAAGTAAGATGTATCGAGACTTATGTGAACAGTATTGGTGACCTGGTCTGAAATGGAAAGTTACCAAGTTTGTGAGTAGAAGTTTGACATGTCAGCAGGAGAAGGCAGAACATCAGTTGCCTTCAGGGCTGTTGCAGCCAGTGAAGATTCCACTATGGAAGTGGGAGAGGATAACAATGGACTTTGTTAGTGGGCTGCCCCTAACGCCTACTAAGAAAAATTTAGTGTGAGTGACTATCGATCGGTTAACGAATTCCGTGCACTTCATACCGGTTCATATGGATTACTAGCTTTAGAAGTTGGCCAAGTTATATGTGGCAGAAATTGTGAGGTTGCATGGGGTACCAGTTCTATCAGACAGGGATCCTAGGTTTACATCACGATTCTAGAAGGCGTTGCACGAAGCTTTGGGTAGAGGCTAGATTTCAGCACGATGTTTCATCCTCAGAATGATGGTCAATCAGAGAGAGTAATTCAGATTTTGGAAGACATGTTAAGAAGCTGTGTAATCGACTTCAGGGGTAGTTGAGAGGATTTACTACCATTGGCAAAATTCACGTACAACAATACCTATCAATCCAGCATTCAGATGGCACCTATGAGGCATTGTACATTTGTAGGTGTCGTACCCCTACCTGCTGGACAGAGTTGGGTGAGCGAAAGTTGTTGGGTCCAGAGTTGATCTTAGAGACAGAGGAAAAGGTTAAGTTGGTTTGGGCTCGGTTGAAGGAAGCTTCCAACAGACAGAAATCGTATGCAGATCTGAAGTGTAAAGAGATAGAATTCTCAGTGGGTGATCGGGTTTTTGAAAGTTTCACCATGGAAGAAGGTTCTAAGGTTTGGACAAAAGGGCAAGTTGAGCCCTAGATTCATCGGGCCTTATCGAGTGTTGAAACGTGTGGGACCAGTGGCTTATCAGCTTGAGTTACATCCGAAGTTGAGTCAGATACATGATGTATTCCATGTCTCAATGTTGATATGCTATCCTTCGGATCCGTCTCACATAGTGCCAGTGGAAGAAATTGAAGTAAGACTCAATTTGTCTTTTGAAGAAGAACCAGTGCACATCTTAGATCGAGATGTAAAGGTGTTGAGAAGAAAGTCGGTTCCTTTAGTCAAAGTTTTATGGTGTAATCACGATTCAGAAGAAGCCATGTGGGAGCCAAAAGATGTGATGCGATAACAATACCCTCATCTCTTTTGACTAGGTAAATTTCGAGGTCGAAATTTCCTTAAAGGGGTAGAACTGTAACATCCTAAAATTAGGGGTTATGCATTTTGCACTATCTCATGCATGTGGCTAGCTATGCTTGTTGTTTTAGTGTGTTTGGGGGTCTTGGGGAGGCTCGAGTTCGAGCCAGGGCTTTAGGAAAATTTTTCTTTTTAGGGCACTTTAGGTGGAGAGCTTGTAGAAGTAGGCCTTAAGGGTAATTATGTGCGTTTGGTGACAAGAAAGGAGCTCTTGGTGGGGTGGGGTTGGTGTCACTTGTAGGAGCAGAGGGGGAGGAGTTCGAATCCCATTTACTGCACTTAGAAGTTTAATTTTTGGTGCCCAACAAGGAGGAGGTGGTTTTCGGCTGGGACTCTACCATAGTGGTTGTGGAATGAGTCAACAAATTCAAATGGATGGACATGAGGAGCTTGGGGAGTTTGAATTGGTCAAATAATTCAAATTGGTGGATGAAGAGGACTTGGTGGAGCAAATCTAGGAGCAAATCAAGGAAGTGGGGAGGTGGAGTGAGAGTTGGCCGAATGTTGGAGAGGTGGAGGGGTGAATTTCGGCTATAGGGTATGTAGCAAGGAAAATTCAGCATTAGTGAGAGGAGAGCAAAACTGAACCTTTTGGTGTTGGGTTGAAATTCTCTGTGCAGTCTTAGTTGTTCTTTTGCATTTTTCTGTTGATACTCTAGACTTCGGGTGCCCTTTTGGTAATTAATTCTTCTTTCGTTAAGCATTTTCTTTTCTCTGTTGCCTCTTTTATTGCCGGAACCCCAACCCTTCATTTGCTTCCTTTTCTTTTCTCTTTGAAAACACTCTTTTTTACCATTATGATTGTCGAAATACCATAGCCGAACCTCTCTTTCTATCGTTTCTTTTCTTACCTAGCCGAAACCTTGCTACTTCCCATCTCTTTATCACCATTTGTTCTTTCATTTAGGTGTTAGCCGAACCTAAGTTGCCCACTTCCTTCACTTTTCTTTTTGTCTTTCTCTTGTTCTACTCATAAGCCGAAACCTCTCTTGTGTCAAAATAACCCGTATCTCTCATCTTTTTTTTGAAAACGGAAGCATCAAGAAGCATCCCTGTTGGTTTGTCAAAAGTCTCTTCTTAATCAGTTTTTCTCCTTTCTAGACCGAATATTAGCACTCCCTTCACTTTGAAGCGTGTTCATTCATTTGTAGGAAGCTGGAACTCTTGTCAGCAGTGGCCGAATCTAGGACATCTTGCGTGGCATGTTCGCATTGGATCAGAATCTATAGCCAAGTCTATCTGTGTTTGGTTCATTCTTTGACCAAGTAAAACTGAGGAGGAGTGGACTCGTAGTTTTGCTCCTAAGTTCAAACGACGTGCTGTGTCGGCAATTTGAGACTTTTCACCGGGTTACGGTAGAGAGCCGACATCCATTTGGGATAGGTAGATAGTGGTTATTCCTGCTAGTGAGATTAGAAAAAATTAGGAGTGTTTAGTTCTTCACAAAATCAGGTGCGTAATTCTCACACCTTCAGTTGTATAATTAGTAACAATTATATGTATTGCTTAAAAGCTGAAATATCGATAACGGTTTCTGAGTTACCCATAGGGGGTAATATTGGAGATACCAGGTTAGTCACCTATTTGAATATGTCATTTTAATACCTTAGCATGAGTTTATGGATGCTCTGATTAATCAATTTACGATGACATATGTTGCATTCATTATATTATGATTATATGTTTGCATGGGATTGGGATATGCTAATGATAAAAAGGGGCAGTGTTTGTTTTTAGTGGTTTGGTACCACATGTATCAGTGACTTGTCACATCATTACCGTGGTTTGGTACCACATATATCGGTGAATCTGTCACATTATATTGGCTTTGAGCAGCATGACTGCCAATGAGGAATGTAGCGGATGGAGGGTTGATTGTAGAAATCCCCACAGGTGTGTTGAGGTTGGACATATGGAGTGGTGTGTAGCGGATGGAATACTAGGTTAGGCTGGGTTGCATTGCATTCACTATCTTTTATGTCATGTTGTTAGGGCTACGGCCCAGTTTGATACGTATGGGCTTCGGCCAATCTGTTTCTGTGGGCTTTGGCCCAGTTATCGTTCGTAAGGGGAAACGCACACTGAGTTCTTGTAACTCACCCCTCTAGTTAATTTTGGGTAATCCCTAGTTCGAGGATTTGGAGCGGAGGCGGACTTTGAGGTGGCCATGCGCATTTCTTTTGTAAATTCCATTTTCTTTACTTATTTTTATTTAATTTGGGAATATTTTATGTAACAAGGCCCCGTAACTTTAATTCGATTTTCTTTGGATTTTTAATGCGGTTATTATATTTTACGATAGGTTAAGTACGAAATTTTCTAAAAATATATAAGAAATCATTTTTCCAAAATATTAATAAACGAAACACAAGAAATTAAATAAATAAATTCGAGAATTTTCTCAGAACAACAAACACTGATTTCAAGATGTCACATTCCTGAAATTCACTGTCTTGATTTTTGTATCTCAAAACCTGTTTTTAACTGTTAGTACTATAAATTATGATTTGCAAAAAAACCTTATAATCGAATTTTATATTCAAAATGAAAACAAAACGCGAAGTTTTTCTTTAAAAAAAAATTGCGAAGTTTTAACTACCTTTCCATGTGACATACTAGATCTGGTCGTAACGTTTAGGTCGGGTTTGGGGTGTTACATACACACTAAAGAGTTTATCCTTGATAAACTTGTGAATTGTTTTATGGTGTAATAAGTCTAATGTATTATTATTTTTAAATACTTTTCCTTATTTCCAAATAATGAGATTTTAGATAGAATAATATGTAAAAGGTTTCAAGTAAAGTGTATAAGAAGGCTTATTTTAAAAATTTTGCTAAACTATGTATGGTAACACTCGAGATTTAGACCTAGTGAATCGGGTTGGGTTTAGGGCATTATATCACAATTGCAGACACATCTGCTTTACTTACTTGGTCTAACCATGTTATGATTAATAGGTTTAATGTTTATTCTTTCCATATAACATGCATTAACTCATGCACCTTTTTTTTTCTTTTTCTCTCATACTCCGTCCTTGTGCTAGCTTCTAATCCTGATTCTTGAAGAACATATTATATCATGGATCTTCATAATTTCTCTTCTATACCATACACAACATTCTCTTCGTATCCTCCTTAATCCCTTCCTTGTTTGAACACATAAGTTTTCCTCTACAAGGCTGAGTTTCACCAATCACGGTTTGCATCTACATGTCATATTGAAGGCAAACAATTCGTCCTGGATCTTCAATATTAATATGCATATCATTACATTGACCTCTTCGCACCAGTATGGATACGAAGCTTATGCACCAATGAAGAAGTCCTTGTACTTTATTCATATATAATGCCTTTGGGTCTTTTATTGTGTTTGACCATGCATGCAACAGACTATGGGAACATAATCCTCTGGACATTAATACTAGTGACAAGGAACAATGCCACTTACCTAGCTAAACAATGAAAACTATGAATTAGAACAATACAGACTATAACTCTAGGTACAAAGGAACTCACCAAAATGTATTACTTTAGAGCTTTATCTACTCTATCTGTTCCTTGCCTTTGGAACTGGGGCCTTCTCCTCGTCTTTAGCTAAACAATGAAACAACTCTTTTAATCATTATGAACTACAAAGAAACTATGGCATAGCAAAAATCTATAGATATGTAAACAGTCTTGGGTAGAAGTTTCTCTTATACCCCATATTCAAAATATACTACCACCTATCTTATGGGTGCTTATCTATCTATCTATCTATCTATCTAATAAAACTTAAAGAATGGTTTAAGAATTTACTAGTGGACAATCTATCGTAAAGGCTCTTCTAATCCCTAACAGTTAACACATTTGTTAACAAAGAAGAACTCTCCTGGTTTTTTCGATGATAACAAGGTCCTATAGAGAAGATGATTTAGAAATCTTCTCTCCATACTCTATCCTATTTATAGCTAGCTCACTAGAAGATCCTAATCAGAACTATCTTCAGTTACTTCTAAATTTTGTATGCTTCCACTAGCTAATCGCATCCTTTGAGGCCTTCCAAGTGTCTTAAATTTTGACACTTTATGTTCAATATGACGTTAAGTGGCTTAAACGTGTTCCACAACCTATTTTACTTACTCTAGCCACCATGAAAAAACACGGGTGGTGATCTCATTAGTGAAAATGTCCGCCTAATAAGATCCTACCCTAATCTATACCTTGTTTAACATCCCGATTTTGGGTCTAGTCAGAATAGTGGTTTTGAGACCACAAATCCAAAGTAAAAAAATTATGACTTTTTTGAGGTCCATGACATGTTTCCATGATTGTGTGATAGTTTCATGAAGAAATTTTGTGAATAAGTGTCCAATTTGACTTTTAGGACTAAATTGTAAAAGTTGCAAAATATGAGATTCTAGAAGCTTTAAGTATGAAATAGCTTTGGACTATTAATTAGAGTCCTTAAATAGTAATTTTCCCAATTTCTATTTTTATGGACAAAAATTGGCATGAGTAGGTAAAATTTGAAAGTTTAGTAAAAATGGCATTTTGGTCATTTTGTTAATAAAAGAATAAAAAGGGAAAAATAAAGAAAAATTTGCTTATCTTCTTCAAGGGTGTGCCTAGAATTAGAAGAGCTATAGCTACGATTTTTCTTAAACTTCCAAGCTTGATAGTAAGTCCATCCTAGCCCGTTTTTAATGTTCTTTACGTTTTTAAAGTTGTTATCGACCGATCTATCTATTTCTACCATTTATTTGAGCTAGGGTTCATGATTAAAAATTTACCCATGTGTGACATGCATGTGTTTTGATGATTCATGGTAGATTATGAAAGTTTGATGTGCAATAAACATCTTTTACTCAGTGATTTTTGAAGAAAACACCTAAAAAGGACCCTTTTGTAAAAGTTATAAAATGAGTAGTAAAAATCTAATTTGAAGGAAAATGTGGGCTGTTATGAGCATGTGTTAGGTTCGGCTAGGCTTGGGTAACAAAGAAAATGGACACATTTCATTTTATGAGCTTATGGACTAATTTGTAAATATGTGAAAGTTTAGGGGCAAAATTGTAATTTTGGAAAAGTATGGTTTTTGGACTGATTTGAACAATGTGATAATTAAATGAGCTAAATTTACTATTATAGATTAAGAAAAATAGAGTCCGGACCTAAACCAAGGAAATAACAAGGTTGTGGACTAAATTGAATAGTTAGCTATATTTTTGAACCAAGGTAAGTTCGCGTGTAAATAATGCAACATTACATTTTTAAGTATTTAATGCTTTCATATTGCATGAATTGTGTAATTATCCTTGTGGACTTGATTAATGTTGACTCGATGACGATTCGACGAAGATTTGATACCTCGAAATCCCGTTGAACTTTAGGAATAGTTAGGATAGAAATGTCATGACATTTAGTGGTCTTAGAGCTATGGTTTAGTTGATTCTTGACTAACGTAGCGTGTGCATGAGTCTAGCTATACATGCCATAAATGAATTGTGATTGTGTGATGACTCTTGACCTTTTAAATTGTATTTTCATATAGTAATGGATCCCAATCGAGCTGAAGCTGATGATGTAGAAAGTAATGTACTGGATCCTGCTCAAAGGGCAATGCCAGTTGAAAGTAGACCCGTAACTGTGAGTTAGGGAGGAGGAGAAGAGGCTAGAAAAGCCTTTCTCTATATGATAAATTCCTGGTCTATGGAGTTCGGTCGAATGAACTCGAACGCTCAACCCCCTTCACCCCCACCTATTCCTCAACATGTTTCTGTAGCACCCCAAGGTATGGATTTGTGAGATTGAATAGACCTCCAATGGATAAATTTCGAAAGCAATAAGCTGAAGAGTTCTGAGCTAGTATAGATAATGATGCCAAAAGGGCAGAGTTTTGGCTCGAGAATACCATCAGGGTATTTGATGAGTTATCATGCACACCCGAGGAATGTATGAAATGTGTTGTGTCACTTTTGAGAGACTCGGCTTATCAGTGGTGGAACAATCTTATGTCAGTTGTACCAAGGGAGAGAGTTAATTAGGAATTTTTCCAAGAAGAGTTTCGTAAGAAGTATATTAACCAGAGGTTTATTGATCAGAAGAGAAAGGAGTTTCTTGAGTTAAAACATGGCTGAATGACGGTAATGGAATATGAGCGCGAGTTTGTGAGACTGAGTAAATACGCTCGAGAACGTGTTTCGACTGAAGCCATCGTGTGTAATAGATTTGAAGATGGGCTGAACAAAGACATCCGATTATTGGTTGGCATTCTCGAATTGAAAGAATTTGTTGTGCTTGTAGAGAGAGCTTGTAAGGCCAAGGAGTTGGCTAAAGAAAAAGAAAAGCTGAGTTTGAGTCTCGAGATTTGAAGAAAAGATAGATGGGAAAGTTATTTCAATCCTCATCTAAGAAACCAAGAGAGTTTAATACTCTTTCTAATGCTTCAGTTGGGTTTTCAAATAGAAACCAAGAGAAACAGTATTCGAGTCGCAAGGCTTAGACTACTTCGATAGCGAGTGTGGGTAATGCTTGACCTAGTAGACTTGAATGTCCACATTGCAGTAGACGTCACCCTAGTGAGTGTCGGGTGAATGATCGAGCTTGTTTCAATTGTGGTTCCCAAGATCACTTTATTAGGGATTGCCCCGAGATAGTTGAAAAAGAGAAATTTCAGAGTGTAAGATCACGTAAAACTACTCCTAGAGGGAGGTCACAAAGAAATCTGAGAAATGGAGCGAGTAGTAAGAGTGCACCTAGAGATCCAGCAGTGAGTGTAACGGTCGATTTAGACCCTAGTCGGAACATTGGTTCGAGACCACAAATTCGAGGTCATAAACATATTATAATGATATTTTCTATGTGAATGATATGTGACATAGTCTGTGTGAAAATTCTGTGTTGTGATTTGATCGTTTTAGTGTCGGATTAAGAGAAAGGACTTAATTGCATAAATAGTAAAAGCTATGTGCAGATTTATAAGTACCTAAGTGTGATTGTCTTTATAAAGTGAAGACCTTATGATGCAATTAGGCCATATTAAGTGATAGTGGGTGGCAATGGACTAGAATGACCTTAATGTTAAAATGTTTTATTTATTTATTTGAAGGTTAAATTAGTAAATGGCATAATTATAATATATATGTTATAATAAAACAAAGATGATGAATAAGTGGGTGTGTTCATCTTCTTCCACCGTTTGCAAAAGAAATAAAATAAAGGGTTTAAGGTGTTGAAACATTTGGCCACTTCAAGCTTCAATTAGTAAGTGCTTTCTGCTCGATTTTTGATAATTTCTACGTTTTTGCAATCGTTGCTTTATGCTCTAGCTAACCCAAGCTTAAATTTTAGAAAATGATGGTGATTTTGAGAAATGCCATTGTTGAATATATGAGCTTTGTGATGATAGTTAGTGGGATATAAAAGTTTAATGTTGGGTTAACATAGTTTGTATTTGAAATTTTGGTGAAATTGAGTAATTTGAGCTAAATTGTGAAAATGAGAAGTTGGAGGATTAAAATGTAAAATAAATGAAATGTGTGGACTCCTATGAGACTAAGGAGAATTCAACCTAAGCATAGTGTAATGAAATTTTGAGTATTTGATGATTTTGTGAGATAGGGACTAAAGTGTTAAAATGTGAAAATGTGAGGGCTATTTTGTAAAATACCCTAAATATGTGTGTTTGGATTAAAATGAATGAATTGATGATTGAATGGATTGAATTTGAATGTGTATAGGCCAAGAGAGGAGAGGTTTGGATTGAGATCAAGGCAAAGATAAAGTGCTCGATTAATCGACCGTATCGATAGTTTGACGTTCGAGGTAAGTTCGGATATAATACATGTATTTGAGATACGTTTTATCAATATGAAATGAATATGTTTATGTATATGAAAGTGAGCTACTATGTGCATGATTTTAATTTGAAGGCACTAAGTGTGCGAAAGTGAAATCGAGATAGAAATGAATGGCACTGTGTGTGCGACGCGATGAAAGCTTCGGTTTATTGCTATGGCACTGTATCTGCGATGTTATGAAAGCTTTGGATTATTGCTGTGGCACTGTGTGTGCGATACTGAGATGAGTTGGTTAAAAGAATAGGCACTAAGTATGCGATATGATTATGAGTCGGATAAGTATGTGGCAATCGAGTGTGCGATTAAATTAAAGAATGATCAGCAAATGATATCGAGCATTGAATATCTTGGAGATTTAATAGCTTTGTGTGGTTAAGGTACGTATTGAACCTTTGTGGTTGATGAGTAAAATTAAGCTTTGATTGAGGAAATGAGCATTGTGGCTATGGATGAGAAGGCACGAATATGAGATAATAGATCTAAGTGATTGTTTATTTTTGCATCGATTTAATTTGATATGATAATTGTATTGTATATCGAACTTACTAAGCTTTGGAACGATTACTGTGTGATTTGTTTCTCGGCCTTGCAGTGTTAGTAAAGCTAGCTCGGATCTGGGATCGTCAGCTTCTAAATCACACTATCGGCATTCTATTTTGGTACTTTTGGAAAGATTTATATAGCTAGAATATGGCATGTATAGGCTAGTAAATTGAATCAAGTTTGAGATTTATAAGTAGCCATGAGATGTAGCTAGATATGTGATAGGTTTGGCATGAATGAATGTGGTATACAAATGATGCATCTTTCGGCATGATTTGTAGATTGATAAATTTGCTATTGAGTGGTAACTTTGTGTTGATAAATGCTACTAGGAGTAGTGAGATTTGGGAATGAATTATACTTGTGATAGAATAAGTATTGGCATTGAATTGGGTATATTAGAGTTGGTATTGATTGTATGTTTTAAATTGCTAAATTGGTATGCTTTTAGATGGCAATATGTGCATGAGATGTTTGGTTGATTGGCTTGTAGGTTTGACCCTAAGTGGGTGGCATGTTGGCCTTGCAAAGATGGCCTATAATGTCGCACGGTTGGGGCACACGGGCGTGTCTCGGACCATGGGTAAATTGGTAAAATATGGTTTAAACTACACACGGCTAGGGCACGGGCGTGCCTACAGGTCGTACGAGATATGGCAGTATATGACCTTATAGGACACGGCCTTAGCACACGGGTGTGCTTGTTAGCCGTGTTGATTTTGGTAGTAAGTAACCATGGAGAGGTCACACGGGTGTGTCATGTAGCCGTGGGAGAGGCACAACCTACCGCCACGGGCGTGTCTCCCCTGTATTCTAGAAAAGTTTCAATTTTTCATGAAATTATATATGTGTTTCGGTTTAGTCCCGACTCGGTTTATAAGCATGCTTAGGGTCTTGATAACTCGTTTAAGGGACACTATGATTGTATATGAATGTGTTTGATGATGATTGACTTTGTGTCGTGAATGCGATGTAAAATGATCCTATTGTTCGGTAATGCCTCTAAACCCTATTTCAGCAATAGTCTCGGGTTAAAGGTGTTACATTTTATTGGTATCAGAGCTACGGTTTAGTTGATTCTTAGACTAACGTAGCGTGTGTGAGTCTAGCTATACATGCCATATTATGTAATTGCGATAGTGTGATGAAATTTGACAGTTGAAATGTAATTTAATATAGTAATTGATCTCGATCGAGCAGTTGTTGACGACGTAGAGAGTAATGCGCCTGCTCCCATCCAAGGGACAGCGCCGGCCACATCTAGGCCGAATGATAGTGGTGAGGGAGGTGAGGCTAAGCAAGCCTTTTTCCGTATGATGAGTGAATGGTTTTCGAAATTTGTTAGAATAAATCTGACTGCCCACAACCTCCACCCCCGCAAGTACCTATTGTGCCACAAGTTGTAGATCCGAACAGATTGAATAAACCACCTGTAAATAAGATTCGCAAGTATGGGGCCGAAGAGTTTAGGGCCACAGCTGATGACGATGCTGAGCGAGCGGGTTTTGGGCTTGAAAATACAATCAGAGTATTTGATGAGATGTCATTGAACCATGAAGAGTGCATTAAGTGTGTAGTTTCCTTGTTGAGAGACACGGCTTACAATTGGTGGAAAACATTGATATCTGTAGTTCTAAGAGAGAGAATAACTTGGGATTTCTTTCAATTCGAGTTTAGAAATAAGTATATCAGTCAATGCTTTATTAATCAGAAACGTAAGGAATTTTTAGAGTTGAAACAGGGTCATTTGTCTATTACTGAGTACGAGTGGGAATTCGTAAGATTGAGTCAATATACAAGGGAATGTGTTTCGACTAAAGCTACCATGTGTAAACGTTTTATAGAGGGATTGAATAAAGACATTAAGTTGTTGGTTGGAATACTGGATATAAATGAATTTATTGTATTAGTCGAAAGAGCATGAAAAGCTGAGGAGCTCGGTAAAGAAAAGAAGAAAGCTAATTCTGAGGCTCGTGATGAAAGAAAGAGATCGATGAATAAGTTCTCTCAATCTTCAGCAAAGAGATATAAAGATGCAAGCAATCGTTCAAATGCCTTGTTTGGACATCCAAATAAATATCATTCGAGACAGAGTACTGGTTTACGAATTCAAGCTCCAAATGAAACAAGTGTTGGCAATGTTAAGAGTAACAAGCCCGAATGTAGACAATGTGGGAGACGACATGTTGGAGAGTGTTGGGGCAAGTATAACAATAGAACATGCTATAAGTGTGGATCCCGAGATCATTTTATCCAAACTTGCCCAAAGATGGTTGAAGAAGAAAATGTTCAGAATGAAAGACCGAGTAATGTGACAACAAGGGTAGACCACCCAGAAACATAAAAAATATGAGCGAAAGCCAGAGAGGAACAACTGATACAGCTGTGAGATCAGAAGCGAGAGCACCTGCCCGAGCCTATGCTAAATGTGCATGAGAGGAAGCATCATCTCCAGACGTGATCACTGGCACTTTCACTTTATTTGATACTGATGTCATTGCATTGATAGATCCAAGATCGACTCATTCTTATGTGTGTATGAATTTAGCATTGAATAAGGCTCTACTTGTTGAGTCTACTGAATTTGTGATTAAAGTATTGAACCCCTTAAGAAAGTGTGTTTTGGTGAATAAGGTGTGCAAGAATTGCCCGTTGATGTTTCGTGATTTATGTTTCCCGGTCAATTTGATGTTGCTACCATTTGATGAATTTGACATAATTCTGGGAATGGATTGGCTCACTTTGCTTAATGCCATTGTGAATTGTAAGAGAAAGAATGTTGAATTGGAGAGTAAGAATGGTGAGATAGTTCAAATTGAGTTTAGTGATATGAAAGGATTAGTAGCTGTTGTATCTATAATGAAAGTTATGAACTATGTGAAAAAGGCTGTGAAGCTTATTTGGCGTACGTGATTGATACAAAAGTGTCAGAAAGGAAAGTTGAATATGTGCCTGTGATAAGTGAGTTTCAGATGTGTTTCCAAAAGAGTTATCGGGGTTACCTCCAATTAGAGAAGTTGAATTTGGTATTGAGTTAGTCAAGGAGCTGCTCCTATTTTGATAGCTCCATACGAATGGCACCAATGAAATTGAAAGAGTTGAAATCTCGGTTGCAAGAATTGGTGATAGAGGATTTGCACGACCGAGTTTTTCACCTGGGAGCTCTGTATTATTTGTGAAAAGAAAGATGGAACTATGAGAATGTGTATTGATTATCGACAATTGAAAAAGTGACGATAAAGAACAAATATCCATTACCTCGGATCGATGATTTGTTTGATCAGTTGAGAGGAGCTACGGTATTTTCTAAAATAGATTTGAGATCGGGCTACTATCAGTTGAGAGTTAAAGAGTTTGATGTGCCGAAAACTGCTTTCAGAACGAGGTATGGATATTATGAATTCTTAGTGATGCCCTTTGGACTAACAAATGCCCATGCAGTATTTATGGACTTGATGAATCGGATATTCAGACCGTATTTGGATCGCTTTGTGGTGGTGTTCATTGATGATATTTTGATCTATTCGTGTGATGAGACGCAGCATACCGAGCATTTGAGAATCGTGCTACAAACTCTGCGTGAGAAGCAGTTGTATGCAAAGTTTAGAAAGTGTGAATTTTGGCTGCCTGAGGTCAGTTTTCTGGGGCATATTGTATCTGCTGCTGGGATACGAGTTGATCCGCATAAAATCTCTGCTATTTTAGATTGGAAGCCTCCGAGAAATGTGTCCGAAGTCCGTAGTTTTTTGGGACTAGCGGGATATTATAGACAATTTGTGAAAGGCTTCTCAATGATTGCGAATCCATTGACAAAGTTGTTACAGAAAGATGTTAAATTCGAGTGGTCGAAAAAGTGTCATCAGAGTTTTAAGCAGTTGAAAGTGTTGTTGACAGAAGCACCGATGTTAGTTCAAACCTGAATCAGGCAAAGAGTTTATAGTCTATAGTGGTGCATCGTTAAATGGTTTGGGTTGTGTGCTGGTGCAAAAGGAAAAGACATCGCTTATGCTTGGAGATAGTTAAAATCGCATGAAAAGAATTATCCAACGCATGATCTTGAGTTGGCTACGATTGAATTTGTATTGAAGATTTGGCATCACTATTTATTCGATGAAAAATGTCATATTTATACTGATCATAAGAGTTTAAAGTATTTGATGACTCAGAAAGATTTGAACTTGCAAAAAAGAATATGGTTAGAATTGTTGAAAGACTACGAACTTGTGATAGATTACCGCCCGGGTAAAGCTAATGTTGTAGCTGATGCCTTGAGTCAAAAATCATTATCGCTGCGAGCTTTGAGTAATCGAAAGATCGTGTGATGCTAATCGGCGATAAGCGAATTGAAAGTTAAGCGATGTTTGTGCAATGATTTGTGATGCTCGAAGATTGATAATGAGTTGTTAGTCAAAAAAGTTCAGTGTGATTCTGATGCCGTATTGAAATTTTGAGTTGATAATAATGATTGTTTTAGATTTAGAGATCTGATCTGTGTTCCGAGAAATTTAGAAATGATTCAAATGGTTTTGGCTGAAGCTCACAATGGTCATTTGACTATACATCCGGGAGATATTTCGAAAATGTATAATGATTTGAAATAGTCCTATTGGTGGCATGGTATGTTCTGCGGAAGAGAGATATTTAAAACGACTTTGTGTCGAAATGTTTAGTTTGTCGCCCATAATAAAATAATACCAAAATAATAACAAGTTAAATTTTGTTGCCACCTAAGTAAAAAAAGATCAAGTTTAGAATCGATCGTGTTCGCAAGATGAGCACCTAGAAATTTAGAAATTTATTGCAATCGATTATGATTCATGGTATGAAGCAGAGATAGTGGAAATGGAAGAGGATCACGATGGACTTTGTGTCAAGGGTTTGCCCTTATCTTGAGCAAGAAAGATGTGATCTGGGTGATAGTTGATAGATTGACAAAATCACTCATTTATTCCGGTGAGAATCGATTATTCTTTAGATAAGTTGGTGAATTGTATATCGATGAGATTGTGGGATTACACGAGTACCATTATCTATTGTGTCGATAGAGATCCGAGATTTACCTCACAATTTTGGAAGAAATTGCAAGATGCTTTAGGCCCCTGGTCAAGCCCCCACATGCACGAAATTGCATTTCTTAAACCATGCGCAACTAAATATAAAAAGATTACTTTTCATCCACAAACGGATGGTCAATCCGAACGAATTATTCAGATCCTTGAGGATATGCTAAGATGTTGTACACTCGAATTTGAAAGCACATGGGAAAGGCATCTATCATTGATTGAGTTTGCGTATAACAATATTTTTTAGTCTAGTATCAAAATGGCACCATATGAGGCTCTTTACGGCATTTCGAAAGTGTCGAACTCCATTGTATTGGACCGAACTAAGTAAGAACAAGATTCACGAGGTTGATCTTATAAAAGAGATCAACGAGGTAGCGAGTATCATAATATGTAAAAAGTGAAAGTAATTCATGACAATTTGAAAGCGACCTCGGATCGTCAAAAGTCTTATGCGATTTGAAACGAAAGGATATTGAATTCGAGGTTGGCGATAAAGTGTTTTTGAAAGTGTCTCCGTGGAAGAAAATACGAGAATAGCCTAAAAAATTTTATAAAAGCCCAAATTCTTTGATTTGGCCGAAAGGGCAAGTCGAGTCCGATACTGTGTAGGATTCGAGTAAAGAGAAGGTGAGTCGCTAGGACCTTAAGTACCAAGCTCTATCTTGAATACCAATCCTAGACATGCGCATGATGGTTGCCACACCTTAACTCTACGACTAACTTCACTGTGTTTGTTTAATAATCCCTAAGTTTTATACATATGTTTAAGTAGATTCATTGGACCGTATGAGATTGCCGAACGAGTTGGATCGGTTGCTTATAGACGAATAAAACATGTAAAAATTTCCATTTAAATTGGAAAAGATCCATAATATGTTTCATGTGTCAATGCTTGACAAGCTCATGAATCTGATTAGCATAATCATTACACATGTTTCCACACGTATGGGCTTGACCCATATACACACATCCATGCAACCAGTCATGCCAAATGTATCCCGGCCCAACCTAAGTCCGTCCATTACACCAACCTTAGCAGACTATAAGTAATCCACGATCACAAGATCCCACATATCCTAGTTCAGGCAAGTGGTGAGCCATCGATCACATCATGACTCAATCCTATGGCGGACTTGCTTGCTCAAGGCCGTGATAAAGCCACCGATCACATAAGTGATCCCAACATTAATCCATCTACGGTGATGCACTCACTATCAACCGCCGAGATGGGCTAACATTGATGAAGCCCACTAATCATCAAGCGCTAATGTAGCACGAGGCTAACATTAGACCACGTACATAATAGTACACCCCATCCTTCCTTGATCAAAACCAATCCCCATGCAAATATGCAAATGTATCATGTCAAATCATCATATCGAATGAGTATACCTCACATGCTCATTATTATATCACGAGAATTACTACACATGGGTATCCATCACTTTAGCCTTTATTGTCGGCTATCACACATCATACTCAACATTAATAAACAATTAACCGGAGAAATGGCGATGATTACGCACTTTTGATTAATTGACTAAACCTCAAATCACTAAAAGTCTCAAGTCTCCAAATCGCCGACTACGCCTCTAAAAAGGTTCGTGGCCAAAACTAAACAACAAAATCATGCTAATCAATGTATAACCGTAATTTTACCTCAAGGGCATTTTCGTAATTTACCCACCAAGGGTATTTTCAGTAAATTCACAACTATAATGGCCTTTTCAAGGCCTAATGTCACCACTAGCGATACCATTTGTCGCATTCGGACGATTGGGCCTAAAACTCGATTTTGGCCCATAGAGCCCACCTAACACAAATCTAGCCACATATATAAGTTCCACCTAGTCTAGTTATGGGCCCCGGGCCCACACCGATAGGACCCTAACTGATGGCCTCAACTATGAAGCCCCCACGCTACTAATGTCGTGGTAACCGACATTTCACTACAACTAGAGTAGAGAGTTTGATGACTGGGGGCCACGCCCGATCACGCCTCTAAGATGTGTTTACTCTCCTCCAGGATGCTCCTTATATAGCTAGCTCTTCACCTTCATTCTTTGTGTCTTTCCGATGTGGGATCCTTCACAAGAGAGTTTAAATTCAATCAAACTCTTGCCGTCAATCCGCAAAATAAATACTCCTTTGCTTCTCATGAGATTCAACCTAGGCTCCTCGGAACATAATCCACGCCGCTAACCACTTGTCCACAAGCTCCTCTTGTGTCTTAAACCATGCTAACTAAATATAAACTATGGGCCAAATTCTAAGGTCTAAGCAAAAGAAACCAAAATGCAAAAGCCAAGACTTGAACCTTGGACTTCCTTCCTTCCTTGTGGCGTCACCCTTATCTCTTATGTGGCGTCACTTTGCCACTACACCACACACTCCACTTGTGTCATTTTCTCCATATTTTATTCTTAAGGCCTAATGGTCAACTTCTGACTATTTTTTCACCTAAAACCAAAATTTCCCCAAAGCCAATATTTGGTCCCGGACTTCATGGAAGCCCTCTAACCTTTCAAAATCACTTATCCAATAGGTCTAACTTGCATTTAAGCCGATCTCTTATTCTCTAAAAGTTTAAACGCTTACGATTGCAAGGCCCATTGGGCTCAATTCTCCTAGGCCCAATTTTGGGATGTTACATGGACTTTGTGTCGGGTTTGCCCTTATCTCCGAGCAAGAAAGATGTGATCTGGGTGATAGTTGATAGATTGACAAAATTAGCTCATTTTATTCCGGTGAGAATCAATTATTCTTTAGATAAGTTGGCTGAAATGTATATCGATGAGATTGTGGGATTACACGGAGTACCATTATCTATTGTGTCTGATAGAGATCCGAGATTTACCTCGCAATTTTGGAAGAAATTGCAAGATGCTTTGCGCACGAAATTGCATTTCAGTACTACTTTTCATCCACAAACGGATGGTCAATCCGAACGAATTATTCAGATCCTTGAGGATATGCTAAGATGTTGTATACTCGAATTTGAAAGCACATGGGAAAGGCATCTATCATTGATTGAGTTTATGATAATAATATTTTTAGTCTAGTATCAAAATGGCACCATATGAGGCTCTTTACGGTCGAAAGTGTCGAACTCCATTGTATTGGACCGAACTAAGTGAGAACAAGATTCACGAGGTTGATCTTATAAAAGAGACTGAGCAGAAAGTGAAAGTAATTCATGACAGTTTGAAAGCATCCTCAGATCGTCAAAAGTCTTATGCAGATTTGAAACGAAAGGATATTGAATTCGAGGTTGGCGATAAAGTGTTTTTGAAAGTGTCTCCGTGGAAGAAAATACTTCGATTTGACCGAAAGGGAAAGCTGAGTCCGAGATTCATTGGACCGTATGAGATCGCTGAACGAGTTGGATTAGTTGCTTATAGATAGAAATTTCCATTTGAATTGGAAAAGATCCATAATATGTTTCATGTGTCAATGCTTCGACAGTACAGATTAGATCCGTCTCATGTGATTACTCCTTCTGAGGTTAAGATTCAGTCAGACTTGTCATATAGTGAAGAACCGATCCGAATTTCGGCACGAGAGACCAAAGAGTTGAGAAACAAAAGAATTTCCTTAGTGAAGGTATTGTGGCACAAACACGAAATTGAAGAGGCTACGTGGAAGCCTGAGAACGTTATGAGAGAGCAACATCCACAACTCTTCACTGGTAAGATTTTGGGGACGAAAATCCCTAAGGGGGGAGAGTTGTAATAGCCTGGTTTAGACCCTAGTCGGAACAGTGGTTCGAGACCACAAATCTGAGGTCGTAAAAATATTATAATGATATTGTCTGTGTGAATGATATGTGACATAGTCTGTATGAAAATTTTGTGTGATGATTTGATCGTTTTAGTGCCGGATTAAGAGAAAGGACTTAATTACGTAAATAGTAAAAGCTATGTGTTGATTTATAAGTACCTAAGTGTGATTGTCTTTATAAAGTGAAGACCTTATGATGCAATTAGGCCATATTAAGTGATAGTGGGTGGCAATGGACTAGAATGACCTTAATGTTAAAATGTTTTATTTATTTATTTGAAGGTTAAATTAGTAAATGGCATAATTATAATATATATGTTATAATAAAACAAAGATGATGAATAAGTGGGTGTGTTCATCTTCTTCCACTGTTTGCAAAAGAAAGAAAATAAAGGGTTTAAGGTGTTGAAACATTCGACCACTTCAAGCTTCAGTTAGTAAGTGCTTTATGCTCGATTTTTGATAATTTCTATGTTTTTGTGATCGTTGCTTTGTGCTCTAGCTAACCCATGCTTAAATTTTAGAAAATGATGGTGATTTTGAGATATGCCATTATTGAATATATGAGTTTTGTGATGGTAGTTAGTGGAATATAAAAGTTTAATGTTGGGTTAACATAGTTTGTATTTGAAATTTTGGTAAAATTGAGTAATTTGAGCTAAATTGTGAAAATGAGAAATTGAAGGATTAAAATGTGAAATAAATGAAATGTCTGGACTCTTATGAGACTAAGGAGAATTCGGCCTAAGCATGGTGTAATGAAATGTTGAGTATTTGATGATTTTGTGAGATAGGGACTAAAGTGTCAAAAAGTGAAAATGTGAAGGCTATTTTGTAAAATGCCCTAAATATGTTTGTTTGGATTAAAATGAATGAATTGATGATTGAATTGATTGAATTTGAATGTGTATAGACCAAGAGAGGAGAGGTTTGGATCGAGATCGAGGCAAAGATAAAGTACTCATTAATCGACCGTATCGATAGTTCGACGTCCGAGGTAAGTTCGGATATAATACATGTATTTGAGATATGTTTTATCGATATGAAATGAATATGTTTATGTATATGAAAGTGAGTTACTATGTGCATGATTTTAATTTGATGGCACTAAGTGTGCGAAAGTGAAATCGAGATAAAAATGACTGGCACTGTGTGTGCGATGTGATGAAAGCTTCGGTTTATTGCTATGGCACTATGTGTGCGACGTTATGAAAGCATTGGATTATTGCTGTGGCACTGTGTGTGCGATACCGAAATGAGTTGGTTAAAAGAATAGGCACTAAGTATGCGATAACAGTTATGAGTCGGATAAGTATGTGGCACTGAGTATGCGATTAAATTAAAGAATGATCAGCAAATAATATCGAGCATTGAATAGCTTGGAGATTTAATAGCTTTTTGTGATTAAGGTACATATTGAACCTTTGTGGTTGATGAGTAAAACTAAGCTTTGATTGAGGAATGAGCATTGTGGCTATGGATGAGAAAGCACAAATATGAGATAATAGATCTAAGTGATTGTTTATTTTTGCATCGATTTAATTTGATATGATAATTGTATTGTATATCGAACTTAATAAGCTTTGGAAAGCTTACTGTGTGATTTGTTTCTCTGCTTTGCAGTGTCAGTAAAGCTAGCTCGGATCTGGGATCGTCAGCTTCTAAATCACACTATCGACATTCTATTTTGGTACTTTTGGAAAGATGTATATAGCTAGAATATGGCATGTATAGGCTAGTAAATTGAATCAAGTTTGAGATTTGTAAGTAGCCATGAGATGTGGCTAGATATGTGATAGGTTTGGCATGAATGAATGTGGTATAAAAATGATGCATCTTTGGGCATGATTTGTAGATTGATAAATTTGCTATTGAGTGGTAACTTTGTGTTGATAAATGCTAGTAGAAGTAGTGAGATTTGGGAATGAATTATGCTTGTGATAGAATAAGTATTGGTATTGAATTGGGTATGATTAGATTTGGTATTGATTGTATGTTTTAAATTGCTAAATTGGTATGCTTTTAGATAGCAATATGTGCTTGAGATGTTTGGTTGATTGGCTTGTAGGTTTGACCCTAAGTGGGTGGCATGTTGGCCTTGCAAAGATGGCCTATAATGTCGCACGATTGGGACACACGGACGTGTCTCGGATCATGGATAAATTGGCAGAATGTGGCTTAAACTGCACACGGCCATGGCACGGGTGTGCCTACAGGTCATGCGAGAAATAGCAGTATATGACCTTATAGGACATGGCCTTAGCACACGTCGTGCTTGTTAGCCGTGTTGATTTTGGCAGTAAGTAACCACGGGGAGGTCATATGGGTGTCTCATGTAGCCGTGGGAGAGGCATGGCCTACCCCCACTGGCGTGTCTCCCCTGTATTCTAGAAAAGTTTCAATTTTTCGTGAAATTTTATATGTGTTTCAATTTAATCCCGACTCGGTTTATAAGCATGCTTAGGGTTTTGATGACTCGTTTAAGGGACACTATGAATGTATATGAATGTGTTTGATGATGATTGACTTTGTGTCGTGAATGTGATGTAAAATGATCCTATTGTTCGATAATGCCTCTAAACCCTATTCCAGCGACGATCTCGGGTTAGGGGTGTTATAGTGAGGCCCAAAGGTAGAGCACCTGCGAGGACTTATGCCATTCGCACTCATGAAGAGGCTTCATCTCCTGATGTGATTACGGGTACTTTTTCTCTTTATGATATTTCTATTTTGCTTTGATTGATCTAGGATTTACCCATTCGTATGTATGTATGAAATTGGTATCTAGTATGAATATGCCTATTGAATCTACAAAATTTGTGATAAAAGTGTCCAACCTTCTAGGCAAGTATGTGTTAGTTGACAAAGTATGTAAGAATTGTCCTTTGATGATTAGAGGTCACTATTTTTGGCTAATCTTATGCTTTTGCCGTTTGATGAATTTGATGTAATTCATGGTATGGATCAGTTGACCATTCATGATGTGGTAGTAAATTATGGAAGAAAATTATTGAATTGAAATGTAAAAGTGGTGATATTCTTCGGGTTGAATCAGATGAATCGGATAGCTTGCCTATAGTGATTTCTCCTATGACAGCTCAGAGGTATATGAGAAAAGGGTGTGAATCTTATCTAGAATTTGTGTTGAATACCAAAGTGTCTAAGCTAAAGATTGAGTCAGTGCCGGTAGTATGTGAGTATCCAAATGTGTTTCCGAAAGAATTGCCCGAATTGCCTCCAATTAGAGAAGTTGAATTTGGTATTGAGTTAGTTCTTGGTATTGCACCTATTTCGCTTGCTCCGTACATAATTGCTCCGATCGAATTAAAGAAGTTGAAATCTCAGTTACAAGAGTTGACGGATAAAAGTTTTGCGATACCTAGTTTTTCTCCATGTGGTGCACCGGTATTATTTGTGAAAAAGTAAGATGGATCTATGAGGCTTTGCATTGACTACCGACATCTCAATAAGGTAACCATAAAGAATAAGTATCCTTTGCAGAGAATAGATGATTTGTTTGACAAATTAAAGGGAGCCACAGTATTTTCTAAGATAGACTTGAGGTCCGGTTACTATTAGTTGAGAGTTAAAGACTCGAACGTGTTGAAAACTGCATTTCGGACGAGGTATGGTCACTATGAATTTTTGGTTATGCCTTTTGGTTTAACGAATGCTCCTGTTGTATTTATGGATTTAATGAACCGTATTTTATGATCGTACTTGGATAAATTTATTGTTGTTTTTATTAATGATATACTAATTTATTCTCGTGATGAGACCGAGCATGTCGAACACTTGAGAACGGTTTTGTAAACTTTGAAAGATAAATA
Source organism: Gossypium rotundifolium (assembly GCA_025506655.1). Classification (NCBI taxonomy): domain Eukaryota; kingdom Viridiplantae; phylum Streptophyta; class Magnoliopsida; order Malvales; family Malvaceae; genus Gossypium; species Gossypium rotundifolium. The sequence goes on from CP106723.1 coordinate 80,192,860, forward strand.
GTTGTATGCTAAATTTAGTAAAAATGAGATTTGGCTTCGAGAAGTCAGATTTTTGGGGCACATTGTTTCGGGTGATGGTATTCGAGTTAACCTGAGTAAGATTTCAGCAATTGTTGATTGGAAACCGCCGAGGAATGTATTCGAGGTTAGAAGCTTTCTAGGCTTAGTTGGTTATTACAGACGATTTGTTAAAGGATTTTCCATGATTGCTACTCCGATGACAAAATTGTTACAGAAAGATGTCAAGTTCGAATGGACAGAAAAGTGCCAACAGAGTTTTGAGAAACTAAGGCATTGTTGACTAAGGCTCCAGTTTTAGTACAACCTAAACCGAGAAAAGAAATTTGTGGTTTATAGTGATGCATCCTTGAATGGATTGGGTTGTGTACTTATGCAAGAGGGCAAGGTGATAGCTTATGCCTCGAGACAGTTGAAACCGTACGAGAAAATTATCCAACACATTATTTTTATTTGGCTGACATCGTGATTGCGTTAAAGATTTGGAGACATCATCTGTATGGTGAGAAATGTCGTGTGTATACTGATCATAAAAGTCTAAAATACTTGATGACTCAAAAGGATTTGAACCTAAGGCAATGGAGATGGTTAGAGTTGATAAAAGATTGTGAGCTAGTGATTGACTATCACCCGGGAAAGGCGAATGTGGTTGCCGATGCCTTGAGTAAGAAATCCTTGTTTGCATTGATGGCTATGAATACACGGTTGGTTTTATCAGATGATGGTTCTATTCTAGCTGAGTTGAGAGCTAGACTGATGTTTCTCCAAGAGATTTATGAAGCTCAGAAAAGTGAAAATGATTTGCAAGACAAGAGAATTTAGTGTGAGTCGGGTCTTGAATCCGAACACCAAGTACCTTCGGGTTTACTTCATCCTGTGATGGTTCCTGACTGGAAATGGGACAGAATTACTATGGATTTTGTGACGGGTTTGCCTTTGACACCGAGAAAGAAAGATGTCGTATGTGTTGTTGTAGATCGATTGACAAATTCGTCTCATTTTATACCAATACATACTGACTACTCACTTGATAAATTAGCCGAATTGTATATTTCTAAAATTGTGAGATTGCACAGAGTGCTTTTGTCGATTATATCGGATAGAGATCCGAGGACTTCGTGGTTTTGTAAAAAGTTATAAGAAGCGTTGGGTACAAAATTAAATTTTAGTACTGCTTTTCACCCGCAAACTGATGGTCAATCTAAACGAGTAATTAAAATTCTTGAAGATATGTTGCGGTTTTGTATGATTTCTTGCGTATAAGTCCAATAACGCCTCGTACCCTGTTTCGGCATTGAATACGGGTAAAGGGTGTTATACCTTGCCTATACTTGCTAATATCCCGCCACATAGGCGAGGTTCTACGAAGTACTTCGCCATTCAATCACCAACCTCTATTGAGCTAAGTCCAACAACCTAGGCATCCTTTATTGGCATAGTCTTCCCCAATCGACCCGAGTCGTCAAATTAGGGTGTTACAAATATAGAAAAAAAATTAAATAAATGAAATATTTGAATAACTAAATAGGAGCAAAATAAAATAAAGAAGATAGATAAAAATATGGAAAGTGGCGTGTAGAAATCCTAAGGAGCCTAAAAATAAGATGAATCCACAACCCCTTTCAAACGACTCTAATTTTCCCTCTAAGAAAGAAAACTTGGCAAGAAAAATCTTGAAGATGACCCTCACAATCTGAAAAGATTGTTAAAACTCTTCTAAAAGAAAACTCAAGAGAAAATCTTAAAAAGAAAACTCAAGAGAAGTTCTTAAAAGAAAACTCAAAGAGAATCTTATTAACTCAAAGTGAATAATGAATGAATTGATTGTGTACAACGAAGAAGCCTTTATATATGCTAACTAAGTAAGTCCAAATAAAACTCTTAAATATGCTGAAACTCTAATTAAAAATTATTCAAAATTTGAAATAAATAAATAATCAAACTTAATAAATAAAATATTGGGCTCATATATAATAAAAATTAAGCCTAAAACTCAAACACATTATGATTTAAACTCAAATAAAAAGCTCGAAACTTATAATTTCCATAATAACCCGGTCCAAAAATTTTGCTCTTGTAGTCTTCACTAAGACGATCATAACTTGAGCTCCCAAACTCACAATCGAGTGATTAAAATTGGGTTCCAAAGCTAAGAGATAGATCTTCAAATGCTAGGTAGACATCTAAGCCCATAAATGCCTAGATCCCATCTAAAAAATTTTCACAAGTTGACTAATCTTTTCAGCTTGAAAATTGGCAGCTTAGTTTAATTAACTTTAATAAATTCCATCCATTCTATGCATGTATCAATCCCCCTTTCCTCGAAATGATTAATTCTCACATATTGTCATTGATCGAATCTTGATTTCATTTGCTTCACCTTTGACCTTATTATTAGGCCTTGAGGTAGTGTAAGCTCATCACATTCATGAGCCTAAAATTGAGCCTTGAGACTCATAAGAAAAGATTTTGCTATACGAAATGTTTTTTTGGCTTTATTTTTTCCAAGCTCGAATTGAATAAATGTTATTTTAATTGCATATAAATTAAATTTAATATTTAGTAAAATTAGAAATTAGAGCTCACCATTGAGCTGTGAAAAGCTTAGCATTCGAGTTTTTAATTTCATGCACAAGTTACAGATGGTTTGTGAGTCCATGATCGAGTAGCATCGTTAAAAAGTCTCTGCAACCCATATTTTGTAAAGACATTTCTATTTAGTTTTAGCCTTGACATGTATTTAGGAGTTAGGAGTGTTTGATTAGTCGATCACTTTTATATCAATTAATTGTTTAATTGTTTACTTAGTTATGTTTAATGATTTTAATCTTTTTTTTCATAAGTATGATGTTGATAGATGATCTATTATTTGTATTTTTTTAATGTGCATAATTGACCAAATGATTGTTCAGATCGATTCGGCGACCAATGCGGTGCTCCAAATCCGATTGAACTTCCGAATCAAATTTAGGGTATTACAATATTAAATGTTTGGAATGTAACAAAATTGAACATTTTCAAAATTTGTAAGTAATCTTAAGATGGTATTTTAACCACAAAATTTTCTTTTTCAAATTCTATCATTGCTTATAATTTTATTTGATCTAATACATATTATCTCACTATAAAATAAAAACTTAAACTTGAAAATCATTTTTAAAATTTTACAAATATAATAATAGTCTTGACTAAGTTTTTATATCATTTATTTTAATATAAATATTCTCATTTTATAATTATATTTTTAAATTATAAAATTCTAATAATTTTATTTATCCTTAGACGGGGATGGAATAAAAGGATACTCAATTTTCCTTATATAAATTAAAAGTCTATGCAAATAAAGATAAGAATCCTTTCTTTTTCCTCTCTACTACGATACAAAGCTTTCAATCCTTTTAAAGCTTTCAAGATGTTGTCGAAATTATTTTAAAATCGAGTTTTGAAAAAATGAGGATCGACTTTAAAATAAAATGGGAGTCGCCACCAATCTTTTTTTTTTTACTTAGGTGTGATTGGATTACCTTGTAAAACGTTTCATTTTAAAACATTTAATTTTGGTCTACAAAAAGCGAGAAAACGGGTTCGAAAGTCGGTTACGTATGAGGAAGGGTTAGCACCCTCATAATGCCCAAAAATTAGTACCTAATTGATAAAATCATGTCCAAATGTTTGAAATTTAAAAGCATTTAAAAATATGATTTCTAGAAAACTTCGAACAAATTTGATTCAAAATATGAGAGTTCCTCGATACGAAAGATTATAAACATCACATCCAGCACGATTGGACACGATGTTTTTTTTTAAACCCTCGTAACTAAGATCATCTCATGATTTATAAAACTTTGAGAAATTTTGATTTAAAATTTGAGATTTCTTCGATCCGAAAGAATACAAACATCACATCCAGCACGATTGGACATGACATTTTTAAACTCTCGTCATTAAGATCGTCTCATAATTTTATAAAACTTGTCAAAAGGATATTTAATTATTTAGCCAAATGGGAAATCGCAACCCAGCATGATTGGACACTATTTCCTAATTTCTAAATATCAAAATATTGCCTTATTTTGAAAAACCTTTAAATAAAATATTGATTTTGTAAAAATGTATTTTTATTTTAAACCATAACCATGTGGCAATATTGCATTTGAACATTATTAAAAAAAAATTATAACATGCTAATATTTAGGATAGGTAATAATAATATGAAATACAACAAATAAATATTTTCTATACTAAAGCAATTGCAAATATATGAGAAAGTATAGACAAGTACAATAAACAATAAAATCAACTATGAACATATTTCATGCAAATTTAAATATCGATAAAAAGATACATATGATCTAAACAATGTGTTTTAATATATATATATATATATATATATATATATATATTGTAAATAGAACATATTATACAATAAAAAAATTTAGTTAAAAAATAATATACAATATAATATTATATAATATACAAAATTTTAGAATATAACATAATAACTAATATATATAAAATACTAAAATAATTTTATAAATAAAAATAATTAAACTAAAATAAAAATAATTAAACTAAAAATACTAATTTGAAATATATAATATAATAAATAATATGCTAATTTATATAATATAACTAATAAATAATAATAATAAAAATAGGAATACTAATGTTAAAAGTAATGATAATAATAATATTGATAATAGCAAAATAAAAAATATTAGTAATAATAAAATAATAATAGTAAAATAATAATAATATGATATAAAATAAAATTAACAATAATGATAATAAAATTACTAAAAAATAATGAAAATTATAAAGGAAATGAAAAAACGAAATTGAATTTAAAAACAGAATATGGGGCAAAATCAAAATAAATAAAAGGAAAGGATCGGATTGAAACACGCACAACGTAGATGGACCAAAAGTAAAATAACCCGCCTCGTAAAGCAGTGCCGTTTGAATGCAGACCAAATTGAAACAGGGAAAAAATTATTGGGCAAAATTGGGAATAAAATGAATTTAATTATAAAACAGTAGAAAAGCAGAGGGGCTAAATGTGCAATTAGTCCCTCCATCAAAAACACGCGGATCCTGAGACTGGGTCCGGTCGAAGCGCGGGTTAGCCTATAAAACGACGTCGTTTTAGGCATTGGGGGTGCCCAAAACGGCACCGTTTCAATAGGCTATAAAAGCCATATTTCCTTCAAAAAAAATTATTTATCAGTTCTTTAAAAAAAAGGAAATAGAATAATAGTATTCAGAAATAAAATAAAAATAAAATGAAGCAAAACCTTGGCTCGATTTCTTTTTTGATTGTATTGTATTTTCGTATATCTCTCTCTATCTGTGTATTGTGTGTAACCCCATTTTTTACAAGTTTTGGGGTTTTTATAGCCCCAAAAGAAACAAAATAAAAGGAAAATAAATAAAAAATCTATCACTATTTTCCATTTTTGCTGCGATTTCTTTCTTCTTTTGCAGGTTGAAGGCGGAGATCGTGGCGATGAGCGAGTTTCTTGGTGGTAGGGCGACATGAGAATTGATTTCAGCGCGAGAACGGCTGGATGAGGCTACGGCGTGACGCTCGAGCTCCTACTGAGGCGGCATGACGTTCGGGCTCTGTCTCCTGCGTGCGGCTCCTAAGGTTAGCAGAAACCCTAGGCTTCTGCTGAGGCTATCTACTTCTTGGGCTTTTTAGGCCGTGCATGATTTGGGTAGTTAGGGTTTTAGGTGGGCTCGAGTAATTTTAAGTGTTGGGCTATCTTTGGATTTGTAATAAGGACTATGAACTAAACATTTATTTAATTATTTTAATTTACTTAAGCCCAGTTAAAATTGGACTCTTATATATATTAAAATTCTTTAATGTCATGATGTGATTAACATAACGTCAATTGCAAATAAGAATGATGTAATTAACGTAACATCAAACAGTTTTCTTCTATTAAACCACGAGTAAAAAAGTAACAACTTTTGAGAGAAAGAGAGAGAGGAGTTCATTATTTAACTGACGCAATCTAAACAATAAAATCCATGAAACATAGCAGAAACAATAGACAGCAGATGAGAAAAGTTTTAGAGAAAACAACTGATTAGGCTGAACAATATAATGTACAAAAAATTTGCCAACTGTACAAATAAGCTGTATAATATCTACGTGTGTGTGGTGTCCAACGAATCACATTTCATTAAGCCAAATGCTGAGACTGGAGATGAATTCTAGTGATATAGTCATAAGCACGAAGAAGGCGCTTCCGGAATCTGGTGAGGTCTAATTTTACGGTTTGACGCTCAAGATAGATTTTCTTGGTGTATTCCCATCCCTTTTGATTTAAACTAGAAGGGTCTGTGAGAACGGGATCGTCTTTATCATATTCATCAACCAATGAGCTCTCTCTACGGCTGATTTTGTACCCAATATACTTCAAACCAAGCTTCCTTGCTGGCTCCCCGTAGTATGTCTCAGCTGCCCAATCTGTTCCTAGGGGATCACTTGAATGAAAACCGAGCAGCGAGGTCTCATGAACAGGAAATGAGTCATGGCAGCACCATGGACACCAATCATGGCATCGCTTGAATTAAGTTCCATGTAAATTTTTGCTAATTCCGTTGTTGGCTCCGGCATCAAAACATGAACCTCAAACCCAATTTCCTCTGCTGCTTTCACCAAAATGTTTTGGTTAGTTATTGCTCTAGAACCTTTCCGAGACAATATCACCAACTTTGGTTTCTTTGGTTGATTGTGCATCCTTTTTGGGGTAGCTAATGCGCACCCTGATGTCTTCTCCTGTGCTTTTCGTATCAAACCTGTAATTCTGGGCCGGTAAGCTCTATCGAGAAGGTTTCGAAAATCCACAATACTCTCATTGTTCTTCATCAATATAGGTTCCACAGTGAGCTCATCATGGATTCTAAGCCCAGTTATTGCCTCAGTAAAGCAATGGGTTCGATTGTCTCCATTGAAGTCGATTGGTGGATAACTGGAGAGATGTGGAAGGATGTCAGCATACTTCATAACCCACCAATCATGATATTCAAGGATCACAAACACCACCTCCTTGTTAAATTGCTGCGAAGTGATGTACAGAGGGATGATCCCATCATTGAACTCATGATAAACGTTGCCTGTATAGCCTCCAGTTGAGAAGATAACTGCTGGAACATCATGAATTACATCACAAGAATGGTCAACGTCCGAATTTCGTCTCTTTGAGATAAGGTTCAATTCATCAATGGTGGCCATTACACTCGTTTCCCATTTTCGGGTATAAGGTTTGATCTTTTCGTGTTGAAGTTCATCACCATCAAACGTACTTGAAACGTTATCGTCGCTGTTTTTTAGTGAATAAAGGAAAACCGAAGAGGTGGGAGAATGTGTTCTTATGTCACCTTTCATAAAACAAATATCAGATCGAAAATGGCTTCTATCACAGCAAACTGAACCTGTATTTAGCCGAAAGAAGAACCATAAGATTCAAATAAGCAGTTCGGGAACGTTGAAAAAGGATAGTTCAATGTGTATTTAATTAAGGCAACCAATTTTCTGATATGAAAGGCAGCGTTCGATCATATCAAGAAGGTGCAGAAAAGAAATAAAAATAGTACTGACTAGTGACTACTAACCATTAGAGATTGAAGAACAAAGAGGAGCATTTACATCCAAACCACCAGCAAGACCGTCATTTTGTACACCAAAAAAATCCGCTAAAAACATGTAAGAGAAGTCAAGACGCATAAACAGAGAGCAAAAAAAAAAAAAAAACAGAGGCAACTAATCGAAACCCAGGGAAGGAAAAGAAAAGCTTACAGAGATGAGATAAAGCAGAAGAAAAGCTAAAGAAGTGAGGAGCCAATATGAAGCTACAAGAAAGAAGAGAAAGTAAAAGGAAAGAGAGAATCTTAGGCCTTCTTCTCCTGTAATAACCCCGGTTCGTCCACACGAAAACAAGGGTTGCTGCCTCTTCATCTCCACCATTTTTCAACTGATTGTAACGCTGATGCTGCACCATTTCTTATGTTCAAAACCCATACTTTTTCCTTTTCAACTTTTATGTTCTGAGTTTAGCCTTGCCGTTTAAACGACTCAACCCAAAAACAGAGAGAAAGCTTGCTTTTTATGCTATGTTTGGTTGGCTGCTAAAAGAACTAAAACCCCAGTTCGAAGAAAGGAATAAAAAGATTATTTTAAGACAGAGAAGCAGATATAACTATGTTGTGAGTGCTTTGATGAAGCTGTCTCTTTTTTTTTTTTTTTTTATATCTTTTTCCGAGAAATATGAGAGCTGAGGGAAAAGAAAAGAAAAGAAAGTTACAGTAAGTATAATAGAAAGAATGGAAGAAGAGAGATATTTATATGAGCGAAGAGGAGGCTTGTTACAAGGCAGGCAAGCTCAAATGCATAGCTGCCAGCAGCCATGCTAAGCTATGTAGAAGAACAAGGTCCAAGGAAAGGAGCTTCTGGGGTTGTTACCCTTTTTCTTGAACAACAACAATAATAATAATGATAATAATAACATTAATGAAGGTCAAAAACAATAGGCTGTCGAAATTGGCTTTGAATCTGAAGGGAACATTATATATTTGGGTTTGGGCAGTCAAATACGAATTTCGTGTACGACTGGTATTACCATTATTGAAAACGAAGAAAACTTAGAAATAGAGAAATTAAGGGGCAAATATCTCAAAAATATCAAAAAAAATTAAAAATTATCGGAAAGGACAAGTTTCAAAAATATTGACCGGAAGGGCATTTCAAAAACGCGCCCATCGCAGCTTTTTAAGGGATAAGGGCTAAAGCCACGAGACGCTTTGGCCACCTCAAAGAAAACGCGTTCATGTAGGCGCTTTTTCGAGGTGGCAAAAGAGCGCCCCACGTGGCGTGCTTTAGCCTGTTTTTAAAAAAACTATTCGAATATTTTAAAATTTACGAGAATAAACTTTATAAAGTCAAAGTGACAACACTATTTTTTTAAGTGTCATCATGATTAATAAGGAAATATCTTGAGTAAAGTGGGATATGAGATATGTGTATTAATAGAATAGTTTTACACTGCTGATGTTTCTTTTCTTTTAATATAACGTGAGATGACATGCTACACTATATTTGATTTTTTTACAAAACTATTTCTCTTTTTATATTTTGTTAACATTTTTATATTAGTGATGATTAGATTTGTAAAAATATATTTGAGCTTTTTGTTTCTTGTTTTTTATAATATAAGAAAATGTTAACAAAATATAAAAAAGAGAAATTGTTTTGTAAAAAAAAATCAAATATAGTGTAGCATGTCATCTTATGTTGTTAGTTAAAGAGAAGGAATCCTACATTGTTTAGAATGTTGCAAAACTATTCATGAGTCTATAAATACACATATCTCATATCCCATTTTACTCAAGAAAACAAGGAAGTAAGACATTGGGTCTATATAAAGATTTTTTATAAGTTATATTTCTTATTAATTGATAACACCTTAACAAAATTGGTGTTGTACTTTGAGCCTTTATAAATATTCTCGTAAATTTTAAAATATTCGAGAATAGTTTTTTTAAAACATGGGCTAAAGGCGCCAGAGACGCTTTTGTCCACCTCAGAAAAGCGCCTACGTGGACGTTTTTTTGAGGTGGACAAAAGCGCCCTCCGAAGCGCTTTAGCGCTTTTCCCAAAAACGCACCGACGTGGACGTTTTTGGGAAAATTGTCCTTCCGTCAATATTTTAAAACCTGTCCTTTCCGATAATTTTTATTTTTTTAGTATTTTTGGGATATTTGCCCGAAATTAAGTGAACATAATTTGTGCATTTTCGTGTTTTTTTCATAATTATGTTTATTTTATGTTATATATATTAATTATTTAGTATATATTTTTAAAATATTTTTAGTTTTTAGGTTCTTATAATATTTAATGTCTGTTTTCTTTATTCGTTCAATCATATCCTAAGATTAGACGAAAGGGAAAAAAGAAAACAAAACAAAAAAAAAAAAAAACTTGGTGGCTTGGTTTTGTTCCCTGTTGGCTCCTGGTTGGCAGCTATTTTTCAACTTTCAAAAACACGCAGACTCAAATTCACGCAGCTTCCAAAGTTGTTGCCTGTTGTCATCGATGGTCACATTTGCCAAACCTTCAATAAAACAAAGAATGAAAAGCCAGAAGTTTTATGTATTATTTTCATACTATCTAAATTCCCCCTTTTTTTTTTACATACCTAATATACTATATTGAGCGTAAAATTTTAATTCAATTTATTCATGTAATTATTTCTAAATTTAAGTATTTTATTTTTAACTTTGTCTTTTAGTAAAATAATATTTTAATTTATTACTTAAGAATTAAAATATATATAATTATCACATTTAATAAAATAATAAATAGATTTATATTTAGTGTACTTTCAACTTATAGATATAATGTAGTTGTCGAGCCATGCGAAATAGTTAAAATTTAAAGATTATAATATGCTTAAAGTTTCTATATTCTCTATATATTTAGAATTTAGTCCTTATAACACCCTTTACCCGTATTCAATGTCGGAACAGGGCTCGAGGCATTACCGAACTTATAACACATGCAAGCATACATTTTCGAGCCATAAATTTGGGTCCAAATTAAAACCATTCATATTCGATAATAAAGTCCCTATTACGAGCCTACGAGGCCCAAAACATACTTTAGGAGTGGTTTGGGACTAAATCGAAAACTCAGGAAACTTTTACAAAACTTATAAAATTTTTCATGTTACAGGGCTCACACGCCCGTGTGGTCCAAGGGACACGCCCGTGTGACCCTAGGACATGCCCGTGCTTCAGACTGTGTTCGATTTAGGGGTGCTCTTTGACTTGTGCCACACGCCCGTGTCTCTACCCGTGTGCTCAATTCTGAACATTCTGTTTTTCCAAAATTAAGGTCCAGAGGACACACGACCAGATCACATGCCCGTGGGGTAGACCGTGTGTCACACACGTGCTAGACACAAGTCCATGTGTCTACCCGTGTGGACAAAAATAAGGCTATTTACAAAGCCATTTTGTCACCCTCACTTGCAGACATCTACACAACATCACATGACACAATTCAAGCATATAAATGCAACCTAACAACCACAAACAAGACAATAACATGTCATTCTTATACCATCATTTATCATGCTTAAAACATCATACTTAGCCCATTAAAACATACTAATTTCACATTCACAAGAGGGTATTAACATATGAACAAACCTATGATCAACATAAGCCATCATTCATGGATATATATAAGATGAAACATTAACAATTACAAACTAACACATATGGCCAAAATAATAATGACACACATAAAAAATTGACCTAGTCCCAATACATGCCATAGGCTTAAATTGCTTAAATTCATTTATACCCAAAATGATATCTTGATACTGTGATAGGATCTTCGACGAGTTCCAACCCGAGCTAGCTTAATAACCCTATAAGATATGGGAAAATAAAGGGGGTAAGCTATATACATAGCTTAGTAAGTCCGTACAAAAATAATAAGCAACTCTTACAAATCTTTTAACAAGTTGAACAATTTAAGCACAAGATAATACAAATTGCTATAAAGCTCATAGTTATAATTTTCATTCAGTCATAAGGTTTACTCTATCAACTTATAAGCAAAATTTAACATATCTTGGCATCAGCCTAACAACCCTAATCTCTCATTTGTAATAGATTACAGCAAATATAACGTAACAGTCCAGTTTAGACCCTAGTCAGAATAGTGATTTCGGGACCACAAATCCTAGTCAAAAAATATTTTAATATTATTTTCTGTGCTTGCAGTTTGTGATTTAGCATGTGTGAAAGTTTTGTGGATTAAATTATCCGTTTGTGTGTTTAATTTAATAAATGGACTAAATCGCATGAAATGTAAAAGTAGCTTTCTATTTGATTAAGTGCTTAATTGATGTGTCTTTCTATATATGAGGCCTTATGTTGTAATTTTCCATTAGACTTTGGGGTGGACGGTTATGGACTTAGTTTATATGGTTTACTTATAAAAATTCAAAGGTTAATTTGGTAAATAATACATTATTATGTAGTAAATAAAATAAATGAAAGATGATAGTTGTAACATCCTAATAATTAGGGGTTATGCATCTTTACTTAATTGAATGTTATTGCATGCCTAATTATGATTGAGTGTGTTTTGGAAGTTCATTTTTGAACTTCATTATGTAAGTGAATGCTTAGTGAAACTTTTAATTTTTAATAATTAAGATGGAGCTAAGCAAGATAGGCTTTAAGAAATAATGACAAGGGGTTTTAAGCATAAGATGAGTAATTAGCAAAGTGGTAAGGGCGCTTGGATGAGTGCTTGAGGGGAGAGGTTCGAATCCCCTAGCTAGCAAATGGGAGGATTTTATTTTGTTTCCTTCCTATAGTGTCGGTCAAGACTCTTCTAGAATGGATGAGCATCTTTTAATTTTGGTTAATTGACCATATGAAAAGGTAAGCTAGAAGATATGGCATGGAATCATGAAAGGATGGTAAGATGGGGGACAAAAGGCTTGAAGTAAGGGCAATGTTTTGAAGCTTTTTCATGGTCATTTAACCATGAATCTAGTCGATTTTAGGGGCTAAAGGAGATGGTTAATTGTGATAGCAATCTAAGGGTTGATGGGGAAGAAATGTGGAGGAAAAAGGGGGATTATGTTGGCATTCTAGTTGGCTGAATTTGACTTTGAGTTAGGGGGTGATAGTTGGCCAAAAACTCTAGCATTTTGTACATCTTTTCTCATTTTTCCAAAAGCTCTCCTCCTAGCCAATTTTGCTAATGACATTAGGTAAAAGTTTTACTTTGTTTTGGCTTTTATTTTTACCATTTTGGTTAAAATACCTTTTCTCTCAAATTCTTGTCTTCTTTAGTCAAAAGCATCAAAAGTTTAGAAAAACATTTCTTCTTTTCTTTTCCCTCATTCTCGAAAGTACCAAAGTTCAAAGAACTACTTCTTCTTCAATTTTTCCCTCTTGGCGAATGCAAATAGGTCCCTAAACCTATCTCTTTTCTTTTGGAATCATCTTCATCATCATTTTCCTTCTTCTTCTCTCTTTCTCTTCTTTCATTTTTCATTTTCTTTCTTCCTTCTCTCAACCGAAACTACTTTCTACTAAAACCAAAATCAACATTATTTTCATCTCTTTGTCAACCGAATCCTCTTCTATTTTGATTTCCTTTCTTTTTTCTTTTATTGAAAATCGAAACCATTTTAGCCATAAATCACTATCTTTTCTCTTTTCTTTTGTGCAAACCAAATCACCAAATCTATTTTTTATTCTTTTCTTTTGTTCAAGGTGAATCTTCAAGTGATCAAGTAAGGTTTTTGTCAATTGTTTTCATTATCTCTTTTTACTATAGTCGATTTAGAACATAAATCTCTTATTTTTCTCTCCTAGGCCTAATCCTTGGAAGGATTTTTAGGATCTTTTTGGAAACCAACGTTTTAAGAGAAACCTTCAAATCATCCAAGGTAAGAATATCACTTTCGGTTATATCAATTCTTTTAGATAGATTATTAAACAACTTTATTTTAGGGGTGATTTGAGACTAAAAAGATAGGTACGAAAAGAGCAAAGACGGAGTGTTTGGAAGAGAGAAGGCCTTGTTTTACCATCGAACTTCAAACGAAAGGTCATATCGGCGATAAGAGATTTTCCACCGAGTTGTGGACCTCCGCCAACGAAGATCGCTTATTTGAAGTAAAGCGACAACCGAACCACTTTTCGTTGGTGGGTTATCGGTGGGTTTTGATCCATCTAGCGGAGAAAACCACAAATAACGATTGTTCGAGAATCAGAGGTAAGGATGTAGATCTCTCATCAATAGTATAATTTTATTAGTAATGGTGTATACTAATCTAGTGTGATAATTAATTAGGTGTTGACGAGCGAGAAGGTATCGTTCTCACGGTCATAAGGTGTGTAACCTTACAATAAAATCTCATAGATCTATTTTAAATGTGATTACATGACAATGTGTTTGAAAATGATTGTGGATACCATTCATTGGTATACAATATTCAGGTATGTTTACCCCAATATTTCGTTAATTTTTCTATATGCATAAATGTGAAATAAGTATGACTCTATTATGATTTTGGGGTAAATAGCATGAAAATGAATAATATGTAAGTGCATGGGCATATGGGTGAATTTGAAAAGGGAAGTATTCGGTGGTTTTACCACAATATCGGTGACTTCGGTCACATATTTGAAATCCGGTGACTTCGGTCACATATGTGAATCTGGTGACTTTGGTCACATATTTGAAATCCGTGACTTCGGTCACAATTTTGTCCGTGGCCTTGCCACAAAATTATAAGGCGATGTGCATGTTGATCTGCAAAGAATCGCCTTCGATGGTGTGTAGCGGATGGAGGGTCGATTTAGTAATCCCACGGTGTGATTGGTTGGTACGGTGGTGTGTAGCGGATGGATATTTAGGTAGGTGGGTTTGCATTTCATTATATGTACATATCCATGTGATTTTAAATGATTATTATTTAATCTACTATGAAAATGGGCTTATGGGCTAAATATGACTTAAATGGGCCTATGGCTATATGTATGATTAATGGGCTTTTTAATGTATGTGTTACACATTGAGTTTATAACTCACCCTTTGTGGGATAACTTTTCGATGATTCAGAGTGCGATGGATCGGGTCACAAGGATTTCGAGGTGGCCAATGCAATTACAAAGCATTTTGGAAATTTTCCTACTTAAACTTATTAAGTTAATTTTACTACTTAGACTTTATTATGGGTTTTTTGCTATTTTATGTAATAAGGCCACTATGAACTGCTTTTAAATTTTTGTGTTTGGATTTATTTTATTTTGCCATGAATAATTATTAATTAAATAACTAAATGGATTTTGATAAATAATTTAAACTGCTTTTGAAAACAAAATATATTTCCACAATATTAATAAATTTTTCATTAAATTTGGTTTTTCGTTAACTTATTATTTCTTTTAAAATAATGTTTTAAGAAGATGCGAATTTACTTTACAATTAAATTTCAACCCGATCTTTAAGTTAATCTGTTTTATTCAAAAATCATCAAGTTTTTCTTAAATAAGTGAGAGTTTGCTAAAGCTTTACTCGAGGAACATATCAAATCCAGTCAGGCTTTTTGGGCCGGGTTTGGGGTGTTTCAATAGTGGATTGTTCATCCATCCACCACCGAAAATAAGAAAAGAAATGAGATTTTAAGCTTAGGTTACATTCAGCCATTGATGTTCTTAGATTCAAGGTTAGTTTTTACTCGATTTTTGATAATTTCTACATTTTTGTAACCGTTGCTTCGTGTTCTTTCAAACCCATGCCTTAATTTTGTGAATTGATGAAGATTTTGAAAAGTTCCATTGATGAATTCATGAGCTTTGTGATGATTGTTGATGAAATATGAAATATATGTGTTAGATTAACATGTTGTCTTTGGATTTTTGATGAAATTGAGTAATTTGGACTAAATTATGAAAATAATATTTAAAAGGACTAAAATGTAAAATAAATGAAATGCATGGACTTGTATTGAGCATGGGAATATTCGGTCAAGCTTGGGTGATATGAAATTTTGTGTATTTTGTGATTTTATGAAATTGGGACTAAAATGTCAAAATGTGAAAATATGAGGGCTAATTTGTAAATTGCCCAAAATGTGTGTTTTTGGATTGAATTGAATGAATTGGTGAATAAATGAGTTAAATTTGAATAGGTATAGATCAAGAACCAAAGAAAATAGATTTAGATCGAGGGAAATCGAAAGTGATCGAAGTGGTCGAAATTGCTCGTTTATTCCGAATTCGAGGTAAGTCTATATACAAATAAATGTATTTGAATTGATTTACTTATGTTTGTATGAAATTAAATTGTGATGATTGTCTACGGAAAATATATATACATGAAGTCCGAGAAAATATCGACAATATGTCAAAATCCGAAAAGCCCCGTACGAACCTAGGAATAGATAGCATTCCATATGTCATGACATAGGTTTCCGATATGTGGTATCGAGTAAGACCACGTCTGGGACGTTGGCATCAATTTGATATTTACGTATAAGACCATTTCTAGGACATTGGCATCGTATCTGATTTCGTGTAAGGCCCTGTTTGGGATAGTGGCATCGATATTTGGTTACATGTAAGACCACGTCTGGGACGTTGGCATTGTACGATTATTCCTAGTATCCTATTTGATTTTGAATGGTTCAATGAGCAGATCCGAGAAATGAAAGACTATGTGAATTGTGTAACTATTTCAGGTACATTTGATGTGTATGCTTTGTTTAAGCATGAAAAGTGAGTATTCATTGACTTGCAAAAGAGAAGTATGTGTATAGATGTAAAGTGATAAAATGTGATATATGTATGACTATGATATGAGCAAAAGTGATGCTTCGAAATATGGTATGTTGATAAGCTATGGCTAAATAATTGAGCCAAAGGAAAATATTATGAATATGCACTTGAGAAACATTAATGATATTGTATTAATATGATTATGTGCATTTTATGTTAGGTTTATTTGTATATGGATTGTTTTATAGATCGTTAAAGCTACAAAAGGCTCGGGGATCATCAAGGATCATCATCACACTGCCCAATCCTATTTTGGTACATTTTGAAAGGGTATATACTAAAGTATGGAATGTATAGGCTAGTCATTTTGAATTATGTTTAAGATGTGTATATAGCCATGTTATATGGCTAGATAAATGAATGTGCTAAGAATGAGTAGTCATGTTATATGATGCTTTGTTTGGTATGGCTAATGGCTAGATAAATGCTTGTGATCCATATGAGCTAAATGGTACCTAAGTTGGTGTGTTTGTGATGTTTATGAATTGGTAGAAATGATGCACAATTTGGTATGCATTGGTTGCCATTGGTGTATGAAATGATACTTGTATGTGCTTGTAGGTTTAACCCAATGTGTGGGTGGCATTTTGGCCTTGCAAATGGCCTATAATTGCCCACACGGTTGAGCACACGGGCATGTGGCTCGACCGTGTCCTTAGTGGTTGCATTTCAAAACAAGTCAGACTCGACCACGGGCATGTGACTGGCCGTATGGTGCGAGTCAGTGTCGACCACGGGTGAGGCACACGAGCGTGTCTTAGGCCGTGTGGACAAGTCAGTATGTATGCCCTGTTTTGACACGGCTTAGACACACGAGCATGTCTAAGGCCATGGGAGGCCTGACCACACGGGCGTGTGACCTCTGTAAATTGGAAAAACATTTAAATTTCTAAAATTTCTATATGTGTTCGGTTTAGTCCTGGGCCCTTTTTAAAGCATATTTGAGGTCTCGTAGACCTATTTAAGGGATACTTTGATTGGATTTGACGAATTATATTATGAAATATCTGTAAAAGGATTCGATTTGTCCGGTAATACCTTTGACCCTAGACCGGTGATGGTTACGGGTTAGGGGTGTTACATTTGATTGATATTATAGCTACGGTTTAGTCGATTCTCGGACTAACGTAGCGTAAGAGAGTCTAGCTATAAATTTCATATATATGAACTGTGATAGTGTGATGAATCCTGACGTACAAAATGTGTTTTTCATATAGTAATGGATCCCGAAAGAGCTGTAGCTGACGATGTTGATAGTAATGCACCTGCTCCCGCTCAAGGGACAGTGCCATTTGATTTGAGACCGGCTACTAGCGGTCAAGAGGGAGAGGCTAAACAAGCCTTCTTCCAAATGATGAATGAGTGGTTCACTTAATACATAAGAACAAATCTGGCTGTTTAACAACCTCCGCCCCCGCCTAATCCTCTTCAGACTTTTGCTATACCTTTAGTTATGAATTTGAATGTGATGAATAGGCCTCCAGTTTTGTAACTTGCATGGTTGGAGATAGATATAACAAGATTTATGTATTGGTTAATGACTTTTGGCTGCATATTTGTGCCTTGAAATGGTAACATTTGTACTTGTATAGGTATGTACAAAGATGGGGTGCCAAATTGGCCTTGCAAATGGCCTATTTTTGTCCACACGAGCATGTATCTCAGCCATGTGTGACACATGGTCATGTTACACGGCTGTGTGTCCCCTGGTGTTGAAATTGAATTGAAGTCAGTATGCTCTACACATTCTCACAAATGGGCGTGTGACTGGCCGTGTGGTATAAGTCAATATACCCCCTAAATGGCACAAGGCCTAGCACACGGGCGTGTGACTTGTCCGTGTTGCATAAGTCAGTATACCCTACAGGTTTAGCACAGCCTAGTACACGACCTAACATATGGGCGTGTGTGGCCACTTCAAAGAACACATGGGCGTGTGGTTAGCTGGGTGACCCAAGTCAGTATGTATGCCCTGTTTCCACACGGCCTAAGACATGAGCGTGTCTGGAGCTGTGTGAGGCACACGGCCTGTTCACATGGGCGTGTGACCCCTGAATGGTTGAAATTTTTTCTAAGTTTCCAAAAATTTCCCGAGTTATCGGTTTAGTCCTGAACCACTTCTAAAGAATGTTTAAGGCCTCGTAGACCCTTATAAGGGACAATGTGATTGTAATTAAATGATATTTGAGTATGAGTGCATAAATATATGAGTTATGTATGTTAAATGATATGTATTGATCGGTAATACCTCATAACCCTACTTCGATAAGAGATGTGTAACACCCCAAATTGGCCTATGCATTAAGCCCGGGTTTTGGCATGCCACACAAATTTAACGTACATTCAAATCATTTAACGAAGTAGAAATCAAATTCCAAAACGATTAAGAGAATGACTTTACCGAAAAATCGAAGTTCATTGAAAACCATAATTAAAAATACAAGAATTTGTAATTTGATCTATAGAGTAGTAATTGATAAAAACTTTGGATTTATTTAGTCGAAATATTTCATCGATGTAACATCCCAAACCCGACCTAAATGTTACGACCGGATCTGGCATGTCACATGAAAGGAATGTCTAAAAAACTGTGCGTTCGTTAAAAAAGTTCGTGTTCTTTATAGTTGTTGTGAAAAGTCAAGTTTAAGTAATTTTGAATAAGAAACGGTTTATTAATATTTTGGAAAATGGTTATTAAGGGTTTAGGAAATTCCATATTGAACATTTAATAATAGTAGGCGAGTCAAATTAAAAGTGAAACCAACCAAAATACCAAAATTAAGGCCTTATTACAAAACTGTAAACCAAACTTATAGTAAAACAACTCCCATGATAAATATTAAAATAAAACCAAAATATTGAGCATGGCCACCTCAAGTCTGCCTCCGCTCCTAAATCCGCGATCTAATGATTACCTACAAGATTTAAACAAAGGAGTGAGTCATCGAGACTCAGTATGCAATTCCCCTTACCACGATAACTGGGCCTAAGCCCACAGTAATATGTTAGCCCAATGCCATGGCATATCAATAATTAGTGCAATGCAATTAATCCACATGATTCCACAAATGGGCTTGGCCCCAAATCCACATAAAACCACATACCACGCATAATGATGCAATATGTTACCCACCCAACCTAATATCCATCCGCTACATACCCCCGTATCCTGCCACACACACCAGGGGATTACTAAATTGACCCTTCATCCGCTACACACCTCTTTGGTAGTCAAGCTGCTCAAAGCTAATATAACGTGGCCTATCCACCGATCACCGTGTGATCAAATATAACGTCGCCTAGCCACCGATCACCATGTGACCAAATCTCGATATCCACAATGTGACCCATGGTCATCATTAAACCACGATGAAGCAAAAAAATAACATCGTCCCTCGATGTGGCACATAGCCGACATCAAGTCATGATATGGCACATAGCCAATCATCACCACGTACATAAATGTACACCCTATCCTTCATTCAATATATATATCCCGAACCCCATGCACATGCAGCATAATATAATAATTCGTGTATGCAGTATGACATGTATGCAAATCATATATCAGATAACGTATGAAATGAATTACCATCATAATCAGAATAATAATATACAACATAATCAAGCTAACCAACCTCTAAGGGTATAACAATAATTTTACCTACCAAGGGTATTTTCGTAGTTTACCCACCAATGGTATTTTCGTAATTTACCCACCAAGGGTATTTTCGTAATTTACCCACCAAGGGTATTTTCGTAGTTTACCCACCAAGGGTATTTTCATAATTTACCCACTAAGGGTTTTTTGTAGTTTACCCACCAAGGGTATTTTTGTAATTTCGCACCTGCAATGGCCCTCCGAAGGTCTAATGTTACCCTGAGCGACTCGGCTATCATTTCCGGTCGTCACTAGACTATTGGGCCTAAAACCCAATTTCAACCCATTCAAGCCCACACGCTCGTGTGGCCCACCTAACACAAATCTAGCCACGTATATAGGTTCCACCTAGTCTAGTTCACTATATACTATATCATCATACAATTTATTCCAATTGGGCCCACAGGCCCATTGGGCCCACTTTGGCCCATCGCAGCCCAAGCAGCCCCAACCAACAAGAATACTACTAATGGCCTCAACTATCGCGTCGAAGCCCCATACGTGCGCTCGCACGCTCGTGTGGCTACTATTGCCGTGACCGATACTTCGGCATTTGTCGCTCTACAACTAGAGTAGAGAGAGTTACACACCTCATAGGACTTTGGTGCTAAATCCGCTGCGACCACTCCTGTGCCCAACGCCCACCAAGGTATGTTAACTCTCCTCCTGGCATGCTCTTTATATGTCTTGCTCTTCATCTTCATTCTTTGTATCTTTTCGATTTGGGATCCCTTCGTCAGTAGAGTTTAAATTCAACTGAAACTCTTACCGTCCAATCTGCAAAATAAATACTCCCTTGCTCCTCATGAGATTCGAACCCAAGCTCTCCCATCAGCCAATTCACATCACTTGCCACTAAGCCACAAGCTCCTCTTGTGTCTTAAACCGTGCGCAACTAAATATAAACTATGGCCAAATTCTAAGATCCAAGTAAAAAGAAAACCAAAATGCAAAAGCCAAGACTTGAACCTTGGACCTCCTTTCTTCCTTGTATGCCACCTTGCCTCTTATGTGGCGCCACTTTGCCACTACACCACACACTCCACTTGTGCCATTTTTCTCCATATTTTATTCTTAAGGCCTACCTGTCAACGTCCAGGGTTTCTTTCACCTAAAACCAAAATTTCCCCAAAGCCAATATTTGATCCCGAGACTTCATAGAAGCCCTCTAACTTTCCAAAATCACTTATTTAAAAGGTCCAACTTGCACTTAAGCCGATCTCCTGTTCTCCAAAAATTTTAAACGCTACTACGCCTAAAGCCCATTGGGCTCAATCCTACTAGGCCCAATTTCAGGATGTTACAAATCTACCCTTCTTAAAGAAATTTCGTCCTCAAAATTTCCAACTACTAATAGTCACACATCCTAACCCACCACACTACGCTCTTGTTGCGCACTCTGATCTTAATAAAACTAATATACTTTCTAACTAAATCTTGGAACCCCTTCACATAACCAACTATCTACCACCGAAGCAAATAGATATTTTTCACACATACATACAATTCCTATATCACATCCACACATCGCAGAATAAATACAATCATTCAGCATATAACAGAATATAGTAAAAAGGAAACTTATCGATTTGGTGCCGGAGACTCGGGTGCCATACTTACGTAAAAGATATATATATATTTTAAAAAATCCTTTGAAAACATTTTAAACCCAAACCCACAATGAAGTTTTTGAACCTTGGCTCGATACCAAAATTGTAACACCCCAAACCCGACCTAAACGCGTTTAACGGATCGGCATGTCACATGAAAGGAATGTCTAAAAAGCGTATGTTAGTTAAAAAGTTCGTGTTCTTTATATTTGTTGTGAAAAGTCAAGTTTAAGTAATTTTGAGTAAGAAATGATTTATTAATATTTTGGAAAATAGTTATTAAGGGTTTAGGAAATTCCATATTGAACATTTAATAATAGTAGCAGAGTCAAATTAAAAGCGAAACCAACCAAAATACCAAAATTAACGCTCTAAGGCCTTATTACAAAGCGTAAACCAAACTTATAGTAAAACAACTCCCATGATAAATATTAAAATAAAACCAAAATATTGAGCATGGCTACCTCGAGTCCGCCTCCGCTCCCAAATCTGCGATCTAATGATTACCGCAAGATTTAAACAAAGGGTGAGTCATCGAGACTCGTGTGAAATTCCCTTACCATGATAATCGGGCCTAAGCCCTCAAGAATATGTTAGCCCAATGCCATGGCATATCAATAATTAGTGCAATGCAATTAATCCACATGATTCCACAAATGGGCTTGGCCCCAAATCCACATAAAACCACATACCACATAATGATGCAATATGTTACCCACCCCAACCTAATATCCATCCGCTACACACCCCGTATTCCGCCACACACACCGGGGATTACTAAATCGACCTCCATCCGCTACACACCTCTTTGGCGTCAAGTCGCTCAAAGCTAATATAACGTGGCTTAGCCACCGATCACTGTGTGACCAAATATAACGTGGCATAGCCACCGATCACCATGTGACCAAATCTCGATATCCACGATGTGACCTATGGTCATCATGAAACCATGATGAAGCACAAAGCTAACATCGTCCCTCGATGTGGCACATAGCCGACATCAAGTCATGATATGGCACATAGCCAATCATCACCACAAGCTCCTCTTGTGTCTTAAACCGTGCGCAACTAAATATAAACTATGGCAAAATCCAAGTAAAAAGAAAACCAAAATGCAAAAGCCAAGACTTGAACCTTTGACCTCCTTCCTTGTGGAGTCACCCCTTGCCTCATATGTGGTGTCACTTTGCCACTACACCACACACTCCACTTGTGTCATTTTTCTCCACATTTTATTCTTAAGGCCTACCTGCCAACTTCCAGGGTTTTTTTCACCTAAAACCAAAATTTCCCCAAAGCCAATATTTGATCCCGGGACTTCATAGAAGCCCTCTAACCTTCCAAAATCACTTATCTAAAAGGTCCAACTTGCACTTAAGCCGATCTCTTGTTCTCCAAAAATTTTAAATGCTACTACGCCTAAGGCCCATTGGGCTCAATCCTACTAGGCCCAATTTTAGGATGTTACAATCGAAAAGTTTTAAAAGAATTTCCTAAGTTTTAATGATATTTAAGAAAAACTTTTATTTTATATGAGAGTTATAGAAAAACATTTATAAAAACTAAACCAATCCAACTTAGGAAAACTAAAACATAATAAAATCCATCCACATAATAAAATCCATAATTAAAGAGGCCTTATTACATCGCCATAAAATAGTACTTAATAAAATTATTAAAGAAGTCTTAAAATTTTATAAACCACCATTTGTAGTATAGCCTCCACACGAAGTCATCTCCACCCAAGCCTCCATCAAATATTATTACCGAGAGGGTAAAATTGGGGTGAGTTACTTAGAACTCAGTGTGTAACTCACTTACCATAGTCCACTGGCCAAAACCATTTAACATTTATTTGGGCCTAAGCCCATTACAAATATAATAATTTAGCATGCATGAAATGCAAGTGATATGCAATTCCCAAAACCAAACCTAGATTTCCATCCGCTACACACCACCCGTACCAACCCGCACACCTATGGGGAGCTTTAGTCACCCACCCGCCAACACATCGAAGTAGCACAAAGCCGTATTTCAAATTTCATGGACAAGCCACCATATTCACAGAGTTTACATGGCATTTGTAATTTTTCAAAATTATGGCAGAGCCACCAAAATTTTGTAGCAAAGCTACCAGAACTTCTCTTCGTCAAATAGCCCAACCCATGCAATCATGTATATAGCATGCATAAGAATCCATTAATATAATTATTCCAACATAAGGCCCATTATAAAAGTTATTACAAACTGGCCCATTTCACATTTTGGCCCACGAAATCTCATATCACATATAACCCATTTATCAATTATCATAAATGGCCCAATTATCAATATCACATATGGCCCATTGATCAAATATCACCTATGGCCCATTTATCAATTATCACATATGGCCCAATTATCAATATCACATATGGCCCACTTATCAAATATCACATATGGCCCACTAATCAAATATCACATATGGCCCATTTATCAAATATCACATATGGCCCATTTATCAAATATCACATATGACCCATTTATCAAATATCACATATGGCCCATTTATCACTTTTATCGAATTATCTCATTGAGGGCAATTTCGTAATTTTCATGACCTTAATACAAATTTCAAAATTTTATCATTAATGTGATAACTATGTTATTCTTCCCGATTTCACTAACTTGTGATTTCATCCACCGATTTATACGATATAGTCATCTAACCCATGAGATACGGTGTGAGATTACACACTTGATTACGGTGAGAACTACACTCTCCCGCTCGTCGATATCTAAACACACATCACGATGGATTAGAACACTAATATTTAATATAAAACTATTCTAATGTTAAGCGATCTAGATCTTACCCTCAGAATCTCAAACAATCACTATTTACAATTTCTCTCAGATCAAAGGTTTAGAACCACGAGTAAACAATGGTTCGGGGGTACGTATGACTTCGAATAATTGATTTTCATCGGATGAGGGTCCACAACCTGGTGGAAAGTCTCAGATTCTCGAAATAGTCCTTATCTTGAATTTAGGGGAATAATGGAACCACCCCTCTTTCGAACACTATTAACAACTCTTTTCGTCCCTATTTTGATTGCCTCCATTGACAAATAAATGTTAGTCAAACTAATATTCCCTTATCACCACTAATTGATTTTAAGAGCGAGATTGGCTTACCACAAGATTCTTTCGTTAAAAAGGTGGAAGTCGATTGATAGAGTCCCTATGATAGAATCGATTAAATCAATACAATCTTATCAAAATAGAAGGATAAAAAAATAGAATCCTTTTCAAATAATCCCTTACCTTGATCGATGAAATCTCCTTTTTCACCCGATCTATAATAGCTATGATCAACTTAAGATGTAGAAAAGAAATCGACACTCCACTATATCACTACAATGAAAGAAGGATTTGATTGAAGGAGAAAAGATTAAAAATAAAAGAAAGATTCAGCTAAGGTTTTACCATCAACATTCGGCCATGGTGAAATAAAAGGGAGAAAATTGTTTGAGAGAATTTTGTAACGAGAAAGAGATGAAGAAGGGTAAAGGAAAATAAGGTGTTTAGGTTTCAGTTCTTTTCAAGAATGGAAGATGAACAAAGAAATGAATTTGAGGCTTGTGTGCATTTGGCAAGGGTGAAAAGAAAAGAGAAGATGGCCTTCTAAGGTCTTGGTGATTTTGACATTAAGAGGAAAGGTTTGAGAGAATAAACAAAATAAAATCAAAATGGTCAAAACTCAAATGGCCAAAAGAAAAGAAAAGAAAATGGTTTACCTTTTGTCCAATATACATTCGGCTAAGAGGAGAGAATTAGAGAGAAACAAGTTTTGAGGAAAAAAACACCAAATGACCAAAAGAGAGATGTGCACAACTAGCTCCTAATTCATCCAAATGCCTTCAAAATTTCAGCCAACCCCTAGCCCCAAAAATCGTCCAAGTACATTAGTCAAATGGTCAAACTTTAGTCACCCCAAACTTTCCAAAACATCACCCCTTGTTTTAAGCCTTATGTCCTCCCCTACATACCTTTTCCATATGATTCTTTTCCTTAAGTTAACACTTGCCTTTTTCCCATGGTCTTCTTGCCATAAAAAAATAATCCAACTCATCCTAATTCTTATCCATGACCGAAACTTGCTAAGGAAAAGCAAAAATAAAAGCTTTCAAATTGCATGCTAGGAGATTCGAACCTCTCCCCTCAAGCAAACATACATGTGCCAACACCACCTTACTATTAGCTCATCTTATGCTAGTTTTTGTCACTTAAATTTACTTAAACCTCAAAGTCACTTAATCCACTTCAAATAAATACTCTTTACTAAAATTTATTCTAATTCTGAATAGTTCTCAAGTCTTCTCAAGAATATACTAATCATGCAAAATTTAATTATACACAAATTAAGCACCAAAACATGCATCATATCAATACTCAAATTTTGGATGTTACAACTCTACCGTCCTTAAAGAAAATTTCGTCCCCAAAATTTACCTGGCTAAAAGAGATGAGGATATTGTTGTCAAATTGCATCCTCAGGCTCCCACATAGCTTCCTCCGCTCCGTGATTACGCCAAAGAACCTTAACCAACGGCACAGTCTTCTTTCATAACATCTTAACATCACGATCTAAAATTTCCACTAGTTCTTCCTTGAAAGACATATTTGACCTTAATTCCACTTCTTCTACCGGTGCTATGTGCGATGGATCCAATCTATAGCGTCTCAGCATAGAAACATGGCAAGCACTATGAATCTGACTCAACTCCGGAGGTAAATCAAGTTGATAAGCCATTGGTCCTACACGCTTCAACACATGGTACGGTCCAATGAACCTAGGGCTCAACTTGCCTTTCCTCCCGAATCTGAAAATATTTTTCCAAGGTGAAACTTTCAAAAAGACCTTATCTCCCACCGCAAACTCAATATCCTTACGCTTCAAATCAACATATGACTTTTGTCTATCCGAAGCTTCCTTTAATCGCGTTCGAATTACCTTTACTTTTTCTTCCGTCTCTGATATCAGTTCAGGACCCAACAACTGTTGTTCCCCTAATTCAATCCAACAAGTAGGAGTACGAGACCTACGACCATATAACGCTTCATAGGGTGCCATCTGAATACTGGATTGATAACTGTTGTTATACGCAAAACTCTGTCAACGGTAGAAAATACTCCCAACTACCTCTGAAGTTGATCACACAACCTCTTAACATGTCTTCCAAAATATGGATTACTCTTTCCGACTGACCATCTAACTGAGGGTGAAAAGCCATACTGAAGTTTAACTTTGTTCCCAAAGCCTCATGCAAAACTTTTCAAAACCATGATGTAAACCTAAGATCCCTATCTGATATGATAGACACTGGTACCCCTGCAACCTCACGATTTCAGATACATACGCTTTAGCCAACTTCTACAACGAGTAATCCGCATTTAACCGGTAGAAAATGAGCAGCTTCGTTAATCGATCTACTACCACCTGCATGTAATCTTTCTTAGTAGGTGTTAAGGGTAACCTACTAACAAAATCCATCGTTATCTGCTCCCATTTCCATAGAGGAATCTTTACTGGTTGCAATAAACTCGATGGTAATTGATGTTCCGCCTTCACTTGTTGACAAGTCAAACACTTTCCCACTAAATCAATAACTTCTCGTTTTAACTTTGGCCACCAATACTGATCACGGAGATCCCGATACATCTTTTTTCCTCTGGGGTGCATAGCATAAGGGATACTATGGGCCTCTATAAGATCATTTGCCTCAAATTCGAATCCTTGGGCATACAAACCCTTCCATGAAAACACAGTACACCATCTTTGTTCAAACCAAAATCTCCTATTACACCACTTTTAGCTTGTTGTATTAAAGGACCCAACTTTTTAACGGATAATTGCTTTTCTTTAATTTGCTCCAACCACAGAGGCTTCACCTGAAGTTCCGCTAGCAAACTGCCATCCTCATACAAACTGAGATGAGCAAACATTGCTCTTAACTCTGATACAACCTTACGAGTCAACGCGTCTGCTACAACATTAGCCTTTCCAAGATAATAATCGATTGAGAAGTCATAATCCTTTAACAACTCCACCCATCTCCGTTGTCTTAAATTCAAATCTTTTTGGGTAAGGAGATACTTAAGACTCTTATGGTCCGTATAAATAATTGACTTCTCACTATAGAGATAATGCCTCCAAATCTTTAATGCAAACACCACTGCAGCCAACTCCAAATCATGAGTAGGATAGTTGACTTCATGCGGCCTCAACTGTCGAGAAGCATAAGCTACCACTTTTCCACTTTGCATCAAGACACATCCTAAACCCGTGTGTGACGATCACAAGAAATAGTAAACTCTTTTCGACCTCTCGTTGAATCAAGATCGGCGCTTGTTAGAATCTTCTTCAGTTTCTTGAAACTTTCTTGTTGTTTATCAGTCCATACATACGGTACTTCCTTTCGCAACAACTTAGTTAGGGGTGCAGTAATCAACAAAAACCCTTCAACAAAGCGTCTATAATAACCAGCCAAACCCATGAAACTCCAAATCTCAGCTACTGACTTTGGCGATTTTCAATCCAACACAGCTTCTACCTTTCGAGGATCAACTCTTATTCCTTCAGCTGACACTACATGACCCAAGAAAGTCACTTCCTTTAACCAAAATTCACACTTATCGAATTTGGCATATAGTTGCTTATCTCGCAAAATTTGTAACATAGTGCGCAAATGAGAGTCACGCTCTTCTTCATTCCTTGAATATACCAAGATGTCATCTATGAACACTACTACGAATCGATCTAAATAGGGTTGAAAGACTTGGTTCATCATGTCCATAAATGCAGCTTGGTGCATTAGTCAAACCAAATGGCATCACTAAAAACTCATAATGTCCATAGCGAGTTCAGAATGCCGTCTTATGAATATCTGCCTCTTTCACCTTAAGTTGATGATAACCCGATCTCAAATCAATCTTGGAGAAAACTAAAGCTCCTCTTAATTGATCAAACAAGTCATCAATTCTCGGCAATGGATACCTATTCTTGATCGTCAACTTATTCAACTGCCTATAATTAATGCTCATATGCATCGACCCATCCTTCTTGTTGATGAACAAAACCGGTGCTCCCCATGGAGACACACCTGGTCGAATAAATCCCCGATCTAACAGTTCTTGAATTTGAGTTTTAAGCTCTGCTAACTCCTTCGGTGCCATTCTATAAGGAGCAATGGACACCGGAGCCATTTCGGGTAGAAGCTCAATGCCAAATTCTACTTCTCGATCTGAAGGTAGACCCAGAAGTTTTTCGGGAAAGACATCTAAAAATTCTTTCACCATTCTCACACCTTCTACCGATAATTCCTTGGCATCCAAAGCACTGATGAATGCGAGGAATGCTCTATTCCCTTTCCGCACCAACTTTTCTTCCTTCAAAGCAGATACCACATTAGCCAAAAAGTTTTTTTTCGCCTATCATTATTACCTCCTCATCATCCACAGTCCTAATTGACATTCGCTTTTCGGTACAATCCAATTGCGCCCGATGCTTCACCAAACAATCCATGCCCAAAATAAGATCAAACTCACCGAAAGGTAATTCCATCAAGTCTGCTAGAAATACCTCTCTTTGAATCTCCAAGGGCACATCTCTAAATAATTTATTCACTATTACCGACTGTCCTAAAGGATTAATTACCGTCATCTCTCTATCGATAATCTTAGATCTAATATTTAGGTTTTCAAATATAGCACTAGCAACATACGAGTGGGTAGACCCGATATCTATCAAAGTAGTAACAGGTACATCAGAAATGAAAAACGTACTAGTTATCACATCAGGTGCATCGCCGTCCTCACGACACCTGACAGCATAGACCAATCCTGGCTTTCTTGCCTCCGTGTTACCTCTAACACCATTACCTCGACCCGGTGCACCTTGTCCACGTCCGTTACCATTACCACCATGACCTAGTCCGCGACCTCTCGGTGGTTGCTGAGTACCTCTAGTTGGCTGAGCATCAGGGTTATGAGCTTTCTGAGTCGTATCAGTCCGTCGAGGACAATTCTTAAACTGATGATCCTTGGATCCACATTTAAAATAGGCTCTAATTTTCCTCCAACATTCTCTAGGATGTCGTCTTCCACAGTCGGCACATTCTCGACTCTGATTGGTAGTCACAGGTGCCCTAACTTGAACTGGCTCATCATTCCGTGGCCTCTTTTGAAACCTTTTAGAAGAACCAGAGTACTTAAAATCCTCTTGCCTCTTACTTTTTCCGGTGCTCGAATTCTAAATTTTAGCCTCTTCGACTATCTTAGCTTTCTCTACAAGCGAGGTAAAAGTCCGCACTTGTTATGGGGCTATTAGTACCCGTAACTCATCATTCAACCCATCCTCAAAGCGTACGTAGCGCTCATGATCAGTCTGCACTATAGTACGAGCATAACGACTCAAACGAAGAAATTTTGCCTCATAAGCTGCCACAGTCTTACTTCCTTAAACCAAATTCAGGAATTCCTTCCTCTAGGCATCTACATAACTTGTCCTGACGTACTTCCCTTGGAAAGCAGCTTTAAAGAAATCCCAAGTAACCAATGCAGCCTCGATGCCTTCTCGAACAGTAAGCCACCATTGATACGCCTCGTCCTTAGCAAAGACATGGCTCCTCTCAGTTTTTGCTCGAGGGTACACTCCAGATCATCCATAATTCGTTCTACAGCCTCAAGCCAATATTCTGCCACATTCAGAGCTACACCGGAGACACCTCTAAAAACTTCTGCACCACTAGACTTGAGTCATTCCAATATTGATCTGCGAGTTACTGGCCCAGTTCTGGCCCCAACTACTCTTTTTAAGACTCGCAACATTGCTTGAGTCAAAGCATTATCCTCATTCGCATGATCATGAGATCCAGTTTCGCTCTCGAATGATGCAGGTGCATCAATTTTTGGTATATAACTCGATGCTTCAGACGCAAAGACCTTGTCCTCTACCACGTACCACGCTCATCAAGGCCCACGCATTTACGCCCTCTAGTGCTCATATTGACTAATTCACTTTTAACTGATTACAAGTTTTATGAATCGTAATATTATTTTAGTGTTTATTAACGATATTTTATGAGATATAAGAGATAGGGTTGTTTTCGCAATCAGATCCTATAGTCTCTATCTCTATCGTTTTCAACACCTAAAACTAGAAGTTCTAGAGTGTTCCCAAGGTCTCATCACAATAATAAACATTTAATAAACAAATACTTACTTGACTTGGTGCTGGATGCTCGGGGTTCCATACTACCTTTAAAACATAAAGTCTAGAAAAATTAAGTAGTTTTTAAACAAAACATTGTTGAACCAAAACCATAGCCGAGTTTTGAAACTGGGCTCTGATACCATAAAATGTAACACCCCAAACCTAGCCTATGTATTAAGCCCGAATTTTGGCATGCCACACAAATTTAACGTACATTCAAATCATTTAACGAAGTAGAAATCAAATTCTAAAACGATTAAGAGAATGACTTTATCGAAAAATCGAAGTTCATTGAAAACCATAATTAAAAATACAAGAATTTGTCATTTGATCTATAGAGTAGTAATTGATAAAAACTTTGGATTTATTTAGTCGAAATATTTCATCGAAAAGTTGTAAAAGAATTTCCTAAGTTTCAATGATATTTAAGAAAAACTTTTATAAAAACTAAACCAATCCAACTTAGGAAAACTAAAACATAATAAAATCCATCCACATAATAAAATCTATAATTAAAGAGTCCTTATTACATCGCCATAAAAATAGTACTCAATAAAAATTATTAAAGAAATCTTAAAATTTTATAAACCACCATTTGTAGTATAGCCTCCACACGAAGTCATCTCCGACCCAAGCCTCCATTAAATATTATTAACTGGGAGGGGTAAAAATTGGGGTGAGTTACTTAGAACTCAGTGTGTAACTCACTTACCATAGTCCACTGGGCCAAAACCATTTAAGCATTTATTTGGGCCTAAGCCAATTACAAATATAATAATTTAACACGTATGAAATGCAAGTGATATGCAATTCCCAAAACCAAACCTAGATTTCCATCCGCTACACACCACCTGTACCAACCAGGACACCTGTGGGGAGCTTTAGTCAGCCACCCCGCCAACACACCGAAGTAGGCATAAAGCCGTATTTCAAATTTCATGGACAAGCCACCATATTCACAGAGTTTACATGGCATTTTCCATTTTTTAGAATTGTGGCAGAGCCACCAAAATTTTGTAGCAAAGCTACCAGAACTTCTCTTCGTCAAATAGCCCAACCTATGCAATCATGTATATAGCATGAATAAGAATCCATTCATATAATTATTCCAACATAAGGCCCATTATAAAAGTTATTACAAACTGGCCCATTTCACATTTTGGCCCACGAAATCTCATATCACATATAACCCATTTATCAATTATCATAAATGGCCCAATTATCAATATCACATATGGCCCATTGATCAAATATCACATATGGCCCATTTATCAATTATCACATATGGCCCAATTATCAATATCACATATGGCCCAATTATCAAATATCACATATGGCCCACTTATCAAATATCACATATGGCCCATTTATCAAATATCACATATGGCCCATTTATCAAATATCACATATGGCTCATTTATCACTTTTATTGATTTAGCTCGTTAAGGGCAATTTTGTAATTTTCATGACCTTAATACAAATTTCAAAATTTTATCATTAAGGTGATAACTATGTTATTCTTCCCGATTTCACTAACTTGTGATTTCATCCACCGATTTATATGATATAGTCATCTAACCCATGAGATACGGTGTGAGATTACACACCTGATTACGGTGAGAACTACACTCTCCCGCTCGTTGATATCTAAACACACATCACGATGGATTAGAACACTAATATTTAATATAAAACTATTCTAATGTTAAGCGATCTAGATCTTACCCTCATAATCTCGAACAATCACTATGTGCGATTTCTCTCCTATCAAAGGTTCAGAACCATGAGTAAACAATGGTTCGGGGGTACATATGACTTCGAATAATTGATTTTTGCCGGATGAGGGTCCACAACCCTGTGGAAAGTCTTAGATTTTTGAAATAGTCCTTCTCTTGAATTTAGGGGGAATAATGGAACCACCCATCTTCCGAACACTATTAACAACTCTTTTCGTCCCTATTTTGATTGCCTCCATTGACAAATAAATGTTAGTCAAACAAATATTCCCTTATCACCACCAATTGATTTTAAGAGCGAGATTGGCTTACCACAGATCCTTTCGTTAAAAGGTGTGTAACACCCAAACAAACCCAAACATTACTAATCAATTTGGTTTGCTCTGAGAGAAAAACATTTTGACAACCATTTTAAAACCGATTGAAAATTTTGTTGAAATGCCTTTCATTTTTAATTCTCTTTGTTAAAAACCATACTTAATTTGTTTAAAAATATTTATTGAGTCGAATTGTTTATGGACTTCAAATGTACCGATGGCACTTTAAAACATTTTGCGTTTAATTTGAGAAAACATGTGCATCCGCTTTAACATCATCAAATAGTTTAGACAAAAATTAAAACATGCAACAATAACAAAATAATTCTAGGAGGCCTTATTACATCTTAAATAAAACAAACCAACGTAAAAATAATTAAAATTTAAAGTTCATTTATATCAAATGTCCACTGCATGGCCACCTCGAGTCCATCCGGTTCCTCATTCGCAATCTACGAGTCACCTGAAAAATTAAAGGAGAAGGTGAGTCACCAAGACTCAATGTGTAATCCTTCCTCGGTTTAGTGCAACAACATACACAAATCATAACCAATTAATATGCATAAGTTTAAGATGCACCCATCCTAACCATCCAAACGCCTTTCTCTACCCCGTGTGGTACCAAACCACTGGTGACGTATAGTCACAAATGTGATGCCAAATGTAATATCCCGGGTTAAGGGGTTAATTTATTTTTGGCATTGTTGCATGATTATTGGTGAGCTATTATGTTGTTTGTATGGGTTCGGGACTTAGATGAAGGCTAGGAGTGTGCCTGAGTAGGTGGAAAATTTTTGTTTTTGGGCCTTAGGGGGATAGGAGCTGAAGGAGATGGGGCTTTTAATTAAATTAAGTGAAGTTAAAGCACAAATAAGGAGCTAGCAAAGTGGCAAGCATGCGCCACATGGAGAGTGTGTGTGGCGCCATCTACAAGGGGAGGTCTTGTGTTCAAGTCATGAGAATCCCACCCTTTTGGCTCTCATTTTGGACGGCATGGAGGAAGAGGTAGAAGGCAACTTGAACTCTAGCTTGGACTTAGTCTTCACATTCAAAGAGGGTGGAGAGTGAAAGTAGGAGGGAGACTTGGTCATGGGATTTGAATTGGTGGTGTGGGAGTAAATAGGGAGAGTTGGCGGATTTGGTGAGAGTTTGGGGGAGAGGGAGTGTGTGTGGGTTGGTAAGCTTGTGGGAGAGTGCCAATTTTTCCACTAAGGCAATTGGGTAGGTTCGGTCAAATTTTGTTTTGGGGAAGTTAATTTTTTCCTTGTTTAATCAAAGCTAGTAAAAGATATCTTCAATAGCAAATAGCTTTAGCAAAAAAAAGAGAAAACCTTCCATTCTTGCTCCTTGAAACCAAGCACAAGCAACTTCAATTGCCAATCTTGCACTCTTCTTCTGCGTTTTCTTCTTTTACCTTTTGTGTCAACCGAAACCTCAAGCACCCTTATTGAAATACCACCTTGTTCTTCTTTCTTCTTTTTATTGTGCAAAGCCGAAACTAGTGATCCTCCCTTCTCATTTTCTTTCTTTTGTTTTACAACCCTTGTGCCGATTTTCTCATTTGTTCCATACCATATCACTAAACCGAAACTAGCCTTCTTCTTTTCCTTTTTGACCGTAACACCTTTCACTAAAAACCTGCATCCTCCATCTTCTTCATCTAAACCGAACACAACCATAATCAACCCTTGCCGATTTTGGTCATTAGTAGCCGAAAGTTCTTCCTCTCCTACTTCCCTTTTCTTGTTCCTTTTCATTCTAAACCGAGAGCACTTACTCTTGTTATTCTTTCTCTTTCTCCAAGCAAAGTGGCCGAATCTTTCTCCTCTCTTAGTAGTTGGTAGGCCGATTATTGGTTGTGTTGGGGTGTTGGTGATCAATCGGTCTACTAAAGGGGTAAGTGTTGGCGAATGGCCATTTCTCTTCTCTCGTATTTTACCAATTCTTGGTATGTTAAGGGTGATATCGATATTGGTTAAAAGGGTTTAACTTCTTGTTTAATCTTTTCAGTATAGGATCTTTGGACTTTGGAAATAATCAAAGGGAGTCTTCCAACTCTTTTAGCCGATTGTTAAGTGGTGGTAAGAGGAGTATTTTGTTAGTCCGTTCTTTTAGCCTCGTTAAAGCAAGTCTCAATGGATTAATGGATTTTCTTTTTTAGGTGGAGGCCGTTTGTAAAGGAGAAACCTTTGTGGTTCGAGTTTGGTAGGAAGCCAAACGTTTCCAAGGTAAGGACTATTTGATAAACCCTTTTGGTTTAATGCTTGTGGTCGAATGGTATGATGGCTAATCCATTTGTTAGCCGATTGTAGGATTCGAGTTGTAGAAGTGATCAAGGGACGTAAATCGATTTTAGGGATTAATACCTTCGCTAATTGGTGTGTAAACTAACACACTCGCATTTAGTAATATAATTGATAACACGTGTGATGATTAATGAAACAAAGGACGATTGATGTGATACCCTAATGGGTATGATTACGACTCGGGTAAGTCAATTATTATTATTATGAGTTTACCGATGATCTATATGATACCATGGTTGTGGATATATGTGACATGGGGTATGAGATTAGACATATTAGCATGATATGCATGATTATATGATATGCATGATTACATGAGTGTGGTATGTTGATGGGTGATCTGAGTGGAGGAGCGGTGATATTTTGTCTTGACGAGCACCAAGTGTTTTGGTAACACACTTTGTGACTTTGGGTCACTGGAGGTTTGGCACCTCCAGAGGTTTGGTACCTCGGCGTCTCGTCCTCATGGTTAACACCACCGTGGGTTGGCCCCACTTGTGAGATATGGGATTGGACGGTGATTTGGTATCACACGATGGGTTGGCCCCATCATTGGATTTGGATCGGTCACCGGTGCTTTGGTAGCACAATTGTGTCTTTGGGACACCCGGTGGTTTGGTACCACATTGACGGATATTGTGTCTTTGGGACACGGTGTTTTGGTAACACATTGTGACTATATGTCACCGGTGGTTTGGCACCACCAATTGGTTTGGTACCACACGGGTAGAAAAGGCGATATGGATGGTTAGGATCGGGTTGCATTAATTATGTTGCTTTGTATGATGTGTGTTAGCATGTTGTTTTTGGGGCGGGATTTACATTCGAGTCACTCGACTCACCCTCTCCTTTGACATTTCGGTGACTCGTGAGCCGCGACACGAGCCGGGATGGACTCGGGGTGCACATGCCATGCTTTAATAAAAGTGTTGCTCGGACTATTGAATTTGGGTGCTTTAGCTTATTTACTTTACTTGGGTTTTATATTGGATTTGTAAAAGGCCTTTAATTTATGTTTTGTGATGTTTATGTTTTAATTAGATTTTAATATGCCTTAACAAAACAAGTTGGTATGAATTTTCTAAAACTTGGAAAGAAAATGATTTCAAAATTATAACGAATGTGTTTTAAACCATACCATCGGGTATCACACTATGTCTTTATAGTAAGCCAACTCAAATGATTTTCAAAACAAACTTGTATTACTCCTAAGTCTAAAAAGGTTTTAAGTAACACTAAGAAACTACTAAGGTTTAAATGGTTTAAACTCGTTTAACCACACATTACAGTTAAGATTTCAAAATCTCGGGTTTCAAATACACCATCGATTTCAAACAAGTCTACTGAATTGTCTTCAAAACACCTTGTGTTTTCACTCGGCTTTTAACGAAAAATTTAACCTCTCACAAACATGTTTCCGTAACATACCAGATTTGGACGTGATGTCTTGTCCGGGTTTGGGTGTTACACCAAATCACTGGAGATACCAAATCTACGTATCCGAGGACACAAATCGAATGATGAGGCCAACCCATCGTGTGATACCAAATCACCGGCGTCAATCCTATATCTCAAAGTGGGGCCAACCCACGGTGGTGCTAAGCCACGGGGACGAGGACGCTATGAGGTGCCAAACCTCGGAGGTACCAAACCTCCGTGACCGTAGTCACAATGTGTTACCAAAACACGGTGTCCGCCGACACGAATATCTACGCCCTCCACTCATTAGATCCCACATGAATCAATAATATTTAATTAACAATTGTCATGCCAATGGATTTATTAATCAATATCCAACAGATCTTTCATGAGCCATATATTATAAGCCACATACCAAATGTATCATGCTTTCCAAAAGCATCAAATCGTAATCTCATAGCAACAAAGACTTACCCGAATCTTTGTTTATACCATGATGGTATTACATCCGTATCTACACAAACCGATTAATCATACATATAATACTTAGCATATTAAATAGTTATAAGATGTGTATGTACACACCTTTCACCCACGATAGTCCTAATCCTCAAAGAGTCAATTGGCCACACAAGATTTCTTGCTTCTATAATCGGCCAAACACAAGAGTTAGGGACATGGACCATTCGGCCAAACCAAATAATTCTACGGGGCTATCATATGAACTCGAAACCTCACCTAATCGCCGAGTACTAACTACAAAGAACTTGCACATAAATCGCTTCACTTCCCTACAATCGGCAACCATTAAAATAAATAA
Source organism: Gossypium rotundifolium (assembly GCA_025506655.1). Classification (NCBI taxonomy): domain Eukaryota; kingdom Viridiplantae; phylum Streptophyta; class Magnoliopsida; order Malvales; family Malvaceae; genus Gossypium; species Gossypium rotundifolium. The sequence continues at coordinate 80,230,389 of CP106723.1, forward strand.
TAGCCTTGACTTTAGAATAATCAAAAGAATAATCCCTTAAAATAAATCCTTACCACCTTCAATATTCGCCAAGATACTTCTAATTGGAAGAAGAGAGTTTGGCACCCAAAAGAATATATTTGGCCAATAAAGAAATTTTTGAGAAGAAAAGAGAAATAAGGATTCGGTTTTGAAATGAAAAGAAAAGTGGTAGATGAAAGAGAATGGTGTAGGAGATTGACCAAAGTTTAGAAAAAGAAAGAATGGTTTTGGTTTTGATAAAGGTTGAAAAGAGAATGGAAAAGAATTGATCAATGGAAGAAAGAGAGATAGAAGAAATGATATTCGGTCACCACAACTTTACCAAAGAAGAAAATGCACAAGATGCAAAAGAAAATGTAGTTTGGTTCAAAAGACAAATGAGAGAAAGAAAGTGGTATTTTGTTTTCAACAAAATGAAGTTGTCTTCAAAAGAAATTTTGCACTAAAACACCCTAGACATTGACCAAAGATGAGAGCTTTTGGAGAGGAAAACAAACACAAAATGATACACAAAACAAAAGTTTGGCCAACATCCCCCAAGCTACCTATCACATTCGGCCATCCCCTTTTCCACACATGCAAGTCCACATTCAACCATTAAGGCCTAGGAAAACATTCTCCACCTTTCATGCCCTTGTCCCTCATAATACCATAAACTCAAGATTCTTATCCCTATCTTCAAGCTTTCCTTAAGCAAAAATTCAACTTACCAAAGATGAAGTCCAACCTATCATAAACATAGGTTGACCAGCCATTAATGTTAAAATACAAAAATAAAGTTTCAAAATGCTAAATATACTACTCGAACCTCTAACCTCAAGCCACCTTTCAAGCTCCTTAACCAACTTGCCACCAACTCCTCATGTGCTTTAAATTAACACTTAGATTAACTTAAGTGCTAAGCTCACTTAATCCACTTCATTAAATAAACCATACTAAGAATTGCTCTACTAAACCGAGCATACTCAAGACCCCTAATTAAGTCTTATAGCTCTACGAATAATATCACAGAAATTCAAACACAAGCAAAATAATTCAATCACAAATAACCCTAATTTTAGGATGTTACAGTTCTACCCTTAAAATAATTTCGACCTCGAAATTACACGATCGAAAAAGGTGGGGTATTGTCTGCGATCACACTCTCGGGTTCCCACGTAGCTTCTTGATTACCATGGTTTCGCCATAGTACTTTCACCAAAGGTCTTGACTTCCCACGCAAAACCTTGATATCTCGATCTAAGATTTGGATTGGTTCCTCCTCGAAAGATAAACCGAGTTTACCTCAATCTTTGCCACACGGGCACAATGTGTGATGGATCCGACCGATATCGCTAAGCATCGACACATGAAAGACGTTATGAATCTGATTCAATTCACGACGGTTTGAGTGATAAGCTCTCGGTCCCACTCGCTTTAACATCAGATATGGCCCGATGAACCTAGGGCTTAGCTTCCTTTTTCCCAAATCGTAACACCTTCTTCCAAGGTGATACCTTGAAAAACTTTATCCCCACAAGATATTCCATTTCTTGCGCTTGAGATCGGCATAGGACTTACGCCATCCGACGCTTCTTAAGACGAGCCCGAATTACCTTAACTTTGTCCTCGGTTTTAGTCACCAACTCCGGACCCAAAACATCGTTCACCCAACTCCGCCCAACAAGTAGGAGTTCGGCATTTTCGTCCATCTGATTGCTTCATATGGAGCCATCTCAATGCTCGCTGATAACTATTGTTATAAGCGAATTCCGTGTGATGAGATACTCTTCCACTACCACTAAAATCCGAACACAACCTCTCAGCATATCTTCTAAGATCTAAATCACTCTCTCCGATTGTCCGTTAGTTTGTGGATGAAAAGCTGTGCTGAAGTCCAATCTCATTCCCAAGGCTTGATGCAAAGCTCTCCAAAACCTTGACGTAAACCTCGGATCCCTATCCGAGATAATCGATACTGGCACACCATGCAATCTCACTATCTCGGCTACATATAACTTTGCTAGCTTCTGAGGCGAATAATCTACCACTACTGGATGAAATGCGTACCGACTTAGTCAGACGATCCAGAATCACCTAAACTGAATCCTTCTTACTAGGCGTAAGAGGTAATCCACTGACAAAGTCCATGGTGATCCTCTCCCACTTCCACTAAGGAATCTTCACCATTGAAGTAACCGGATGGTGGCGATGTTCGACTTTGACTTGTCGACACGTCGGACACTTACCCACTTAACCCGTTACTTCCGCTTTAGACACAGCCACCAAAACTGTTCTCTCAAATCCCGATACATCTTGTTACCTCCGGGATGCATAACATATGGGCACTTATGTGCGTCTCGAAGAATCCTTTGTCTCAACTCCACATTCTTCGGTATACAAGATCTCCCTTTAAAGTACAAAACTCCATCACTGGACAGACTAAAATCCTCTAATCCACCATTCTGAACTTGCAACCTCCGATCATTCAAACCATCATCCTCTAATTGCTTCTCCTTAATCTGATCTAACCAAGTCGGTTTGACTTGCAATTCTACCAAAAGACTCCCATCGTCAAACAGACTAAGTCGAGCAAACATCGATCTTAAATCCGATACAACCTTACGGCTCAACGCGTCTGCCACCACGTTAGCCTTACCAGGATGATACTCGATCGAACAGTCGTAGTCCTTCAACAGTTCAATCCACCGACGCTGCCTCAAATTCAAATCCTTCTGAGTCAAAAGATACTTAAGACTCTTGTGATCCGTGTAGACTATCGACTTCTCCCCGTACAAATAATGCCTCCATATCTTCAAAGCGAAGACTACAGCCGCTAACTCCAAGTCATGCGTTGGATAGTTAACCTCATGCGGTCTTAGTTGATGGGATGCATAGGCCACTACCTTCCCTTCTTGCATCAATACACATCCCAAACCAGTATGGGACGCATCACAGTAAACCATAAACAACTTTCACCTCTCAGTCAGCATGCGAGCAGGAGCTTAATCGAATCTTCCTTAGCTTGTCAAAACTTTCTTGTTGCTTCTCGTCCACACAAATGGAATTCCTTTTCTTAATAACTCGATTAACGGTGCACGATTAAAGAGAATCCTTCCACAAACCTCCGATAGTACCCGCCAAACCGTAAAACTTTGAATTTACGCCACCGACCTAGGCGGTTTCATCCAACACCGCCGATCTTGCGAGGATCTACTCTAATCCGCCTGCGACACTACGTGACCTAAGAAAGCCACCTCTCTAAGCCAAAATTCGACTTACTAAATTTGGCATATAAGCGCTTCTCCTCAAGACTTGTAGAACTATCTGCGAGATGCATGTCATGCTCCTCCTCCGACTTGGAATAAACCAATATGTCGCCTATAAATACCATGACAAATTGATCCAAATTGCTAAAACACCCTATTCATTAAGTCCATGAATCTTTGGTGCATTGGTCAACCCAAATGGCATCACCAAAACTCGTAATGCCCATACCTTATGCGGAATCTTAGTCTTGTGCACATCAACCTCCTTCACCTTGAGTTGATGATATCCCGACCTAAGATCTATCTTGAAAATACCGATGCACCCTTCAGTTGGTCAAACAAGTCATCAATGAGGTAACGGATACATTCTTAATCGTTAACTTGTTCAATTGGCGGTAGTCAATACACATCCGCATTGAACCGTCCTTCTTTTGACAAACAACACAGGTGCTCCCCGGAGATATACTTGGTCGGATAAATCCTTGGTCCAAGAGCTCCACGAATTTAAGCCTTCATTCCACCAATTCCTTTGGTGCCATTAGGTCTGATGCTATAGACACAGTCTTGTTCAAGGTAATAAGTCTATACCAATTCAACTTCCGATCTGAGGCAAACGAAAGTTCTTCAGAAATCGCCAAGATATTCCTTACAGTTCAAACATTCCCCGAAAACTCTTTAGCTTCCAAAGCACATACATGAACAATGAACGCCTCACGACCCTTCCGACCATCTTCACGACTTCCAACATAGATACCACATTGGATAGATAATCTCTCCTATTACCTATCATGACCACTTCTTCACCTTCAATCGTCTTCAAAACCATGCGTTTAGCAGCGCAATTCAAAGTTGCTTGGTACTTGACCAACCAATCCATCCCAAGAATCAGATCGAACTCCTCAAACGGCAGTTCCATCAGATCGGCTACAAACACTACCCCTTGGAGTTCTAGGGGTACATCTCTATCGATTTATCTACTTCTGAGTAACCTAAAGGACTAAATACGGTCATCCTCCTAGAAGCAGTCTCAAAAACTAAACTCATGGTCTTAACTATGCCACTAGCAACGTCAGAATGCGTCGAACCCACATCTATCAAGGCAGTATATGGGACACCAAAGATTAAAAACATACCGGTTATGACGTCCGGTGCGTCTCCCTCCTCACGACACCTCGCAGCATACACCAAACCAGGCTGCCAAGCCTCCGTGTTGCTTGCACCTCTGCCTGATGATTCGCGGCCTCGACTAGAACCATTACCTCCTCTACCATTACCACGACCTCTCTGCGGTGACGGTCCCTCCTTTCTGAGCTGAGCACGACCTTGACCTTCAGACTAATTCCTGGCTTGCTTACGTGGACAATCCCTCACACGGTGATCCGTGAACCACACTCGAAACGACCTTTTCCTCCTGTCCAACATTACGCCTAATGAAATTTTCCACATCGGTTACACGGCTTTGGTCCTCGATTAGCGATATGAGACCTCTCGGTGATTCGGCTCATTTTGCCTAGCCCTCTTGAACATTACCGGTGACCCGGATGATCCATATCCTCTCTTATGCTTATCCGGTCATAGTTCTGCCTTCCAGATTCCTTTATTCTTTTGGCTATCTTAGCCTTTTCAACTAAAGTAGCAAACTCTCTCACGATGTGGAGCAATCAACAATCTCGGCTCATCCTTCAAACCATCTTGAATCGAACACATCGTCAGTGCTCAAGCCACAATACCTCCAAAGATATTGGCTCAATCTTAAGAACTCGACCTCATACTCGTCACGGATTTCTCCTTGGACCAAACTCAGAATGCCTTACGCTGCGATCAACGTAACTAGACCCAATATATTTCTTTTGATATCTTTGCCTTAAAGAAGTCCCAAGTGAGATCTTTCTTTCTGACACCATTTCGAACCGTGAGCCACCATCGATATGACTCATCCTTGAAGCGACACCGCCTTTCGATTTCTCCTCATTTGTCAAATCTATCTCATCCATGATTCTTTTGGTCGATTCTAGCCAATACTCACCAGTATTAGGCGCTACACCAGATATTCCTCAAAAATTCAGCTCGTTAGCTCAAGTCTCTCAGTATCGATTTAGAACTCCTACCTCCACCCATTCCATTACCTTTCCGAACTCATGACATTGCTTGTGACCTTTGCGTCATCACCGTCGATCCTCGCTCTTGGCTCCAAAGGTTGGGGTGGTGGTATATCGTTCTCAGATCCACGACCGACGATGGTGTTTTGATATCATCATCCTACCCTTTCGCGTCCCACACTGCTACGTCCTCTAAAGCTCATTCTAACTATCGCACTTTAATTTGATTAGGAAATTTTATGAATTAGTACATGTTTCACTTTGTTATCCGCAAAGAAATTTTATGAAAAGAGTTTAATAGAGATTCTTTCGATCAAGCGAGTTTTAAGTCTTCTATCTAGTTTACAGAAAAGTACATCCATTCCTAATACCTTTCATACCTATGCACTCTTGAGGCATTTACCGTAGTTCTAACCTGTGGGTATTTTCGTCATTTTTCCTATAGGTATTTTTTGTAATAAATCGAAGAAATTTGAGAACTTTAATAAATCAAATCATTTTGAAATTTCAAAATTGAGGAGTATTTTGAAAAATTCTTCAATTTAAAGGTATGGCGAATTTTGAAAACTATGGGCATTTTGGTAATTTTATCAATCGGGGGTAATTTTGTAAATTTCAAAGTCGAGTATTATTTTGAAATACAAAAATTTTGAGTACTTATGTGAAATAAAAATTTAATCAAAACCAGAGTAATACGAAAATTTTTTAAAAAAACCAAGGGCATTTTCGTAATTTTGCCACTAAGGGCATTTCGATAATTTTGATAAACCAGAAATAATTGATAATTTCTGAAGATAAATTTGTCCTACTATCTAAAAGAGATAATTTAGTGATTTTAAAACCGAAGTTTTCCTTAAAACATGACTAGTCCCTTTCGGGTTTTATTTAGGGTTTTGCCTATGACCGAGTCCTCTTGGTTAGGGTGAACCGAAGCTACGCACCGGTAGGAATCTCGCGAAGAGGAGGTGAGTCACGAGGATTGCTTAAATACCAAGCTCTTTCAGATCCAATCCTAGACATGCGCACCAAGGTTACCACACTCTAACTCGGCGACTTGGTCACGGGTTGGTTTTAATTAGGCCATTAAAGTCTTATGAGTTTTGTTGGGGTGAACTAGTCCTAAGGTTCAACACCTATCACACTAACTACGTTCCCTACCTACCCTTCTATAATAATAATCCATACAAAAAGTTAGAGGTACTTACCAGGCGGATAGGTCTTGGGAGACTCGGTGCCATGCTTATTCAAAACCAAAATATTTCAAATAGGCCTACTAAAAACATTTTTGGGCCTTGGGCCCCACAACCGGAAGCTTTGAACTGGGCTCTGATACCAATTTGTAACACCCTAAACCCGACCCAAACATTACGACCGAATTTGGTTTGCTACAGAGAAAAACATTTTGACAACCATTTTAAAACCGATTCAAAATTTTGTTGAAATGCCTTTCATTTTCAATTCTCTTTGTTAAAAACCATAATTAATTTGTTTAAAAATATTTATTGAGTCGAATTGTTTTGAGACTTCAAATGTGCCGATGGCACTTTAAAACATTTTGCGTTTAATTTGAGAAAACATGTGCATCCGTTTTAACATCATCAAATAGTTTAGACAAAACATTCAAAACATGCAACAATAACAAAATAATTCTAGGAGGCCTTATTACATCTTAAATAAAACAAACCAACGTAAAAATAATTAAAATTTAAAGTTCATTTATACCAAATGTCCCTTTGCATGGCCACCTCGAGTCCATCCGGTTCCTCATCCGCAATCTACGAGTCACCGAAAAATTAAAGGAGAAGGTGAGTCACCAAGACTCAATGTGTAACCCTTCCTCGGTTTAGTGCAACAACATACACAAATCATAACCAATTAATATGCATAAGTTTAAGATGCACCCATCCTAACCATCCAAACGCCTTTCTCTACCGTGTGGTACCAAACCACCGGTGGTGCCAAACCAACGGTGACGTATAGTCACAAATGTGATGCCAAATCATCGGAGATACCAAATCTCCGGTATCCAGGGACACAAATCGAATGATGGGGCCAACCCATCGTGCTACCAAATCACTAGCGTCAATCCCATATCTCAAAGTGGGGCCAACCCACGGTGGTGCTAAGCCACGGGGCGAGGCGCTATGAGGTGCCAAACCTCTAGAGGTACCAAACCTCTGGTGGCCGTAGTCACAATGTGTTACCAAAACACCGGTGTAAAATCGACATGAATATCTCCGCCCCTCCACTCATTAGATCCACATGAATCAATAATATTTAATTAATAATTGTCATGCCAATGGATTTATTAATCAATATCCAACAGATCTTTCATGAGCCATATATTATAAGCCACATACCAAATGTATCATGCTTTCCAAAAGCATCAAATCGTAATCTCATAGCAACAAAGACTTACGAATCTTTGTTTATACCATGATGGTATTACATCCAGTATCTACACAAACCGATTAATCATACATATAATACTTAGCATATTAAATAGTTATAAGATGTGTATGTACACACCTTTCACCCACGATAGTCCTAATCCTCAAAGAGTCAATTGGCCACAGAAGATTTCTTGCTTCTATAATCGGCCAAACACAAGAGTTAGGGACATGGACCATTCGGCCAAACCAAATAATTCTGGGTTATCATATGAACCCGAAACCTCACCTAATCGCCTTCGAAAGTACTAACTACAACAACGATACGCAAATCGCTTCACTTCCTACAATGGCAACCATTAAAATAAATAATAGCCTTGACTTTAGAATAATCAAAAGAATAATCCTTAAAATAAATCCTTACCACCTTCAATATTTGGCCAAGATACTTCTAATTGGAAGAAGAGAGTTTGGCACACCCAAAAGAGTATATTTGGCCAATAAAGAAATTTTTGAGAAGACCATTAAGGTGGAAGTCGATTGATAGAGTCCCTATGATAGAATCGATTAAATCAATACAATCTTATCAAAATAGAAGGATAAAAAATAGAATCCTTTTCAAAATAATCCCTTTCCTTGACCGATGAAATCTCCAAAATAGAAGGATAAAAAATAGAATCCTTTTTTTCACCCGATCTATAATAGCTATGATCAACTTAAGATATGGAAAAGAAATTGGCACTCCACTATATCACTACAAAGAAAGAAGGATTTGATTGAAGGAGAAAAGATTAAAAAATAAAAGAAAGATTCAGCTAAGGTTTTACCATCAACATTCGGCCATGGTGAAATAAAAGGAGAAAATTGTTTGAGAGATTTTTGTTAGGAGAAAGAGATGAAGAAGGGTAAAGGAAAATAAGGTGTTTAGGTTTTGATTCTTTTCAAGAATGGACGATGAACAAAGAAATGAATTTGAGGCTCATGTGCATTTGGAAAGGGTGAAAAGAAAAGAGAATATGGCCTTCTAAAGGTCTTGGTGATTTCGGCACTAGGAGGAAAGGTTTGAGAGAATAAACAAAATAAAACCGAAATGGTCAAAACTCAAATGGCCAAAAGAAAAGAAAAGAAAATGGTTTACCTTTTGTCCAATATACATTCAGTTAAGAGGAGAGAATTAGAGAGAAATAAGTTTTGAGAAAAAACACCAAATGGCCAAAAGAGAGATGTGCACAACTAGCTCCTAATTCATCCAAATGCCTTCAAAATTTTGGCCAACCCTTAGCCCCAAAAACCGTCCAAGTACATTAGTCAAATGGTCAAACTTTAGTCACCCCAAACTTTCAAAACATCACCCCTTGTTTTAAGCCTTATGTCCCCCTACATACCTTTTCTATATGATTCTTTTCCTTAAGTTAACACTTGCCTTTTTCCCATGGTCTTCTTGCCATAAAAAAAATAATCCAACTCATCCTAATTCTTATCCATGACCGACACTTGCTAAGGAAAAGCAAAAATAAAAGCTTTCAAATTGCATGCTAGGAGATTTGAACCTCTCCCCTCAAGCAAACATACATGCACCAACACCACCTTCTACTAGCTCATCTTATGCTAGTTTTTGTCACATAAATTTACTTAAACCTCAAAGTCATATCAATACTAATCATGCAAAATTTAATTATACACAAGTTAAGCACCAAAACATGCATCATATCAATACTCAAATTTTAGGATGTTACAATATGGGTTACAGTGTTACACAAAATTACATTTTTGCCCCTAAACTTTTGACATTTTACACTTTAGTCCCTAGGCTCATAAAATGGTTTTCATTCAATTTCTTCAAAAGGCAAGCCTAGCCGAACCATTTGCATACTCATAACAGCCTACATTTATCATTTTTTCACATTTTCCACTCATTTTATAACTTTTATAAATAAGTCATTTTTGACATTTTTACCAAAAATCACTTAGTAAAAGTCGTTTAACAAACAACAAATATGCATTTTCTACCATCAAACATCAAAATACACACATGTTCAACATGGGTAAAACCCTAGACCTTGATCATATCTTAAATTAGTGGTAGAAATAGATAGATCGGGTTACAGCGACTTTAAAAATGTAAAGAGCATTAAAAACTGGGCAAGAAAGGACTTACAATCAAGCTTGGAAGCTTGGCAAACCCTATCTATGTCTTCTCCTTGTGAAATTCGGCCAAGGGAGGAAGAAGATGGACAAATTTTGGCTTTATTTTGGCTTTTTAATCCATTTAACTACCAAATTACTAAAATGCCCTTTATGAAAAACTTTAGCAACATACCTAACCATGTCCATTTTTGTCCACTATGAAGTATAATGGTCTAATTACCATTTAAGGACCTCTAATTTAAAATCTCATAGCAATTGGAAACCTTTAACATATAGAATTCAACTTTTGCACTTTTGCACCCAAATGTCAAAATTTTCAAATGAAATTTTCACTAAATCGTTCAATAAAAATGTAGACCGTAAAAATATAATAAAACTAAATTCTACTGCGTCAGATTTACGGTCCCAAAATCACTGTTATGACTATACCCAAAATCGGGCTATTATAGTCAGCTTGTGTGAGCAGACCCGTTGATAGCTCGAGAGTGAGCATTATATGTGATACGAGATTGAGATAGCTTTGGCTATGTATGTGGCACTTAGGGTTCAAGATTCCTGAATATTCGATAGTATTCTGAATGGCTCAACGGATATATCGGGATATGGTTGAGTATGAATTTGGTACAAGATAGTACAGGTATGTACATGAACCATACAAGCTTTGAAATGAGAAGATTTATGAATTTCATAACTAGCTTGGTGAATAAAAATGTGGGAGGTTTGTGAATTATTGAGATGTGTTTTGTTATGTTTAAATTGTTTATATTGTGCATATATGGTAAATTGATTTTAATGTTATACAAACTTACTAAGCTTTATAGCTTACATTGTTTATTTTTCTGTGTTTATAGTGAAATCGAAGCTAACTCGAATTTGGGGATCGTTAGAGATTACATCACACTATCCAACTATCACTTTGGTACTTTTGAATCTATATTTTTGAATATGGCATGTAAAGGAAGTATGGTCATTTTGGCTATGGTTTGGTAATGAATTTAGTCATTTGAAATGGGTTGTAAATATTAAGTGTTTGGTTTGAATATAGCCATGATAGTTGGCTTATTTTGGTTGGTTTAGGTGTGTGTATATATATGTGCAAATAGCCTATGTCTTATGTTGATAATTGCTATGTCAATGCTTGTAGTGAATGGTTGATATTAGAGAAATTATATGCTTGTGAGATTAGGCTAAATGATGCAAAATTTGAAGTTTTCATATTGATGATTTAAGAATGTGAAATTTTGGTATGAGATTGAATGATATATTGTAGTATTTGAGTGACTTGTAGTTGTTATTAAAATGGTATGATTTATGCTTGGTTGAGGTGGATTGAATGCATATTTATGTCATGTTTGTGTGCCAAATGGGTTGGCTTAAGTGTGTGCAAATTTTGGTGGCAAAATGGCTTGGTAAATAGTCTATTTTTGTCAACACGGGCAGAGACACAAGTGTGTGTCTTAGTCGCTGTAACACACGGTCATGTTACATAACCGTGTGTCCCTTGGTGTTGAATTAAAAATTAAGTCAGTATGCTCCACACGGCCTAGCACACGGGCGTGTGATTTGGTCATGTGGCATAAGTTAGTATACCCTACAGGTTTGACACGGCCTAACACACGGCCTGGTACACAGGCGTGTGAGGCCATTTCGAAGGTCATACAGGCTAGACACACGAGCGTGTGGTCAGCCGTGTGACCCAAGTCGAAGTGTCACATGGGGTTGAACACGGATTGGGACATAACCATGTGCTCCCATTTCGAATGTCCACACGGCCTATGACACGAGCGTGTCTTTGGTTGTGTGAGACACATGGTCGAGCCATACAGGCATGTGTCCCCTGTATTTTACAAAATTTTGTAAGTGTTCCAAAAATTTTCTGAGTTATCAATTTAGTCTTGAACCACTTCAGTTGCATGTTTAGGGCCTCGTAGGCTCGTATTAGGGACAATGTGAATGATTTTGAATGATGTTTACATGAAATGTGAATATGTATGTGAAATGTATGATTATTTGCGAAACAAGTTTGGTAATGCTCCGTAACCATATTTCGGTATTGAATACGGGTGAGGGGTGTTACATTACCTCACTAAGTTCTTATGAATTTAAAAAAGTTATTTCATGTTTCCGTTGTAAAGAAGTGTGCACTAAGGGACGACGCTAGTGCTATGCCAAGGAGTGGCAAATCAAGCTATTGTGCATACAAAACGTGTTAAGAGATGCATTCAAGATTGACCCATGTTTATACTCTTTATTAATGCTTGAAGGTACTTAGTCAAGCTTAAATTTAAATATAGATGTCATTGAAAAATTTAAGTATGAATTGTATTGATAATCACTTGCAATACACACATAGGAACCTTGATTAGAAAACTGAACTTTTCATACTTATAGATAGAAGTTTTACATTAGAAAATAAAAATGTTAAATTTACATCTGTAATAGGGTGCAACGTCTGACATTCAGATCCGGTAAATCAGATCGGATGGATGGCATTACAAGTTTTGGCATCAGAGCATGGTTTATCCAGTTCTTGGACCATGAAGGATGATGGAAGGACCTTTTATGCATAATCCGCCATGCTTGGCTTAGTCTCTCAGGCATTTTGAAACCTTTATCTATTTGAAAGACTACATGTTTCTTTTGACTTAATAATTACTAATCTTGTTTACCCAACTATACGGTAATGCGTTTAGATTAGGTTGATAAACTATGTGTCTTAAATATTTCAAGGTGTTATTTGGGTTGTCCAATATGGTGTTAAAATTGGTTAATGTGTTTAAAGGAGTTTTGTTTACACTATCCCTAATGACATTAACAGGCCAGCTAGTTTGTGTTAATTATACTATTCGGATGACATTTGGAAATTGTTTATTCGATATTTTAATACTTGGTTCGTGATGGAATATGCAAGTATACATAGTTGTTATCAAGTAACAAATAAGGAAAAAGAGTATCGTCTCCACAGGGACTATGTTTAAATCAATAATTGTAAAATTAATATTTACAAGTTGGTTAAGAAAACACAATATTTTGAGGTGATAGATGTCAAAATTAAATTAATCAACTATATGCAAATGAATTAACCTAAATGCAATGAACTGGTGTAAAATGTAATGAAATGGTTTAGTAGCAATTCACAAGTTTTAACAACAATAACATGAGTAACCTAGAGCAATTACAACTTCTTAATTTAATTCATTCATCATCATGCTTAACAAATGTTCTAGAAAAATTCCATGGCAACTCGATTATTCATTAACTTGGAATCTAATATAAGTTCTATTGAAGTCTTATAATTAGGAAAACATGCATATTTCTATGTCCCTATTTAACTAAGGATTTATTAGAATTTATGTGAAGTAACATGAACTAGGTTAGTTTGAAACAATTTAATCACATAAACCTAAAGCTATGCAAGGTAATAGTATTCTTTTGGAATCATTTTGATCATTTAATTCATTCTGGTTCAGATAAGAATTAAGCATGCACTTTCTAATTATTGCATCCATTAATCACCATATAGTTCAGATTAAGTAACTAATTCTAATGCATTCAAACATATTTTAATGCATGAATAACATGAATGATTTTAATTGGAAGCATGAACATCTAAGGCACAAAACAATATAAACAAGAATTGAATGATTTTAATCAAACTATTGCAATTATTCTAGTTGACATAATTTAAGCCATTATAATTAATGGAAAAGCAATAAAAAATTTTGAAAACATGTTTATAAACTAAGAACAAACTAAAGATAAAGGAAGAAGAAACTTTTATATGAATCTGGGAATTTTTTGAAGACTATCTGTGGTGGCTTCCTCCAATTTTGAGGTTGTTCCTTTGCAAATTGCTCCTCAAAGTGGCCAGCCAAGAGAGCTTTTCTCTTAAGGAAATTCTAGCTAAGGGAAAATGGGAAGATGGAGAGGAATGAAGGGCTTTAGGCATGGAAGAGAGAAAAGGAATGAATGAATGTTGGTGGCATGAATGAAGGGGTTTTGGCCTTTATTTATACACATGAGAGGAGGATAAATATAGAGATTTTTAGCCACAATATTCTCCCTCATGTGGTCATGAATTATGGAGATGATGGTTGGTTGGTTTTGCTATTTTAAGCGTGATGCTCAAAGTGCAAAGCTTGAAAGTGGAGGGGTTTGAATGGATGAGTAGGAGAGTTTGAGGGTTGGTCTACAAATGTTTAAAATTAGCTTAAAGGGCTGGTTTGGGCAGTATTATCGTCGGTTCTTGGGTGCTGGATTTGGGCCTTCCTTGGATGTGTGGAGCTCACTTTCTTTGGTAGCATTTTGGGTTTTGATATTTGCTAGAAGTGATCCAATTTTTACTGTTCATTTGCACCTTGGTCTTTCAATGATTTAAGGGTTCAAATTACTTTATTTAGATGTCCCTTGATTAATTTTTTGTAGCTTGATTGATGATGCTTTGTCGAGCTACATTGTCAAGGCCTCAATGAAAGAGCAATGATCAAATTGTCGTCGATGCGTCAACTACTAAAAAATAATATGAAATTAAGTAAAATTTACATAAAATTGAATAAAAATATGTTTTTAACATAAATTATTCAATTTATTAATTTTGTAATAAAAACCACAAAAATCATTATCAATTACTCAAAATTTACAAGAATTATGATCTAGAAAGTACTATAGATAACTTTATATTCTAGGGTTATCTGTAACACCTATAACCCATATCCATCGCCAGACTAGTGTTACGAGGTATTACCGGTCAAATCATAACATTTATACCATCATGACTCACACATCAACACATCATAGTAATCAATAGCACAAAGTCCCTTTAGTAGATCTATGAGACCTTAATCATGCTTTAAAGAGGGTTCGGGACTAAACCTATCTCATCCAAAAACTTTACAAAACATAGAAATTTTTTTCTTCTAAAATATGGCACACGCCAGTGTGGATAGACCGTGTGCCTCACACGGCCATGTCTTAAACTGTAACATCCTAAAAGTAGGGGTTCGACATTTTGCACTATTCTATGTGTTTGGCTTGCTAGGCTTGTCAGTTATGTGTGTTCGGGGGTCCTGGGAAGGCTCAGGGTCGAGCCTAGGCCTGGGTAAAATTTTGCTTTTTGGGCACTTAAGGGGGGAGAGCTAGTGGAAGTAGGCTTTAAGAATAATTAATTGTGTTTTATAACACAAGGGAGCACTTGGTGGAGTGGTGGTGGCATCTTTGGCATAGAAAGGGGAGGAGTTCGAATCCCACATATTGTAAAATATGGCAATTATTTTTGTGCTCAAGGTGAGAAGAGGTGGTGTTGGTGTGGGACTCTAATGGGTTGGTTGTGGAATAAGTCAAAGCATTCAAAATGGAAGGAGGACAGGAGTTTGGGGAGTTTGAATGGGTCAAGGTGGTTGGGTGATTTCAAATGATGGGTGGAGAGTGAATCAAGGAGGGAATCGTGGGATGTGGAGAGTGGTGTTGGTTAGCAGAATTTGAAAGGTGGGTTTAGGGAGCATATTCGGTCTTTGGTATGGAGGGGGGAGTGTCGTTTCTCTAAGGGCTAATGGGAGAGTGATCTTTTGCTTTCTTTTCATTTTTGGTATTTTCCATTCTTGCGTTTCGGTTTACTTCTCTTTTAGCATTTCTTTTCTTCTTTGGTTACAATTTCTTTCTTCTTGCCTCTTTTTGGAAATTGACCACTCGTATAACTTTGTTCAACCTTTCCACCCTTTTCAATTATTTTCTACTCAATAACCGAATCTCTCTTTTTCATCTCCTACTATTTATTTTCATCACCATAATCGAACCTCCTTTGTTATCCCATTTTAAATCGGCTTCTTTCTTATGTGTTTACCATAGCCGAACCTTAGTTCTTCCTTGATTCTTTACTCATTCTTTATTAATCAAAACTTTACCTTTCTTCAATCTGAGTTGGTGCTTTGCGTATACTAATAGCCGAGGTTGAATAGCCTAAAGCGTGGGGGACTGTTGTCTGCCGAACCTACCTGGACTATTCGGTCCTGTTGTGAGCACAATGTATGGTATTTGTGCTTTTCCTTCTCTTCTTTTCGGTCTTAGGTTGCACATAGCCGAAGTGGCTATTTCTCTCGACTAATCCCATTTTTTTCTCTCATCATGCCATAGCCGAATCTGTGGAAGTTCGGTTCCTCACTGATCAAGGTAGAGAGTTCTCTCTCTGGTTCTTTTTCAACTTTTCTCTTTTCATTTCACTCGGCTATAACCGAATCTACAAATTTGTCTAGACCGATTATTTTAGGGATCAAGCAACTCTCTCCTATGCTCATTAATCACTCAGATTTTAGAGGTGGAGGGGCTTGCATTAAGGGAGCCTAAGGGGAGTAGACTCATAGCCTTTGCTTCTAAGTTCAAGCGAAGTAGAGTATCAGCGATTTGGGATTTCTCGCCGTGTTGTGGAAGGGAATCGACATCCAATTCGAATAAGCAAATCGTAGTTGTTCGTGATAGTGAGGGTAAGTGTGAGCAAATCATTGTTCAGATGTGGGTTAGATCTCCCATTATTTTGGTTGTAAGCTAATTGTGTGATGTATTGTCTTAGGCGACGTTGATCGGGAATTTCTAGTTCTCCACGTAATCAGGTGTGTAATCTCACACCTTCATCTATTTTGTTTTGTATTATTCTATGTGTTGGCTAAAAGCCGAATTGCCTTAACCGGTAAGCTACTGTGATACCCCTAGCGGGTGAGTTTGGAAATAACCTAGGTACGTAAAATTTCAATTATACCCTTTTAGGGTAATTTTGCATGACTGTGTATATTTTGGTTATCTGATGTGTTGGTGTAATCATGCATACACTATATTATTATGACCTAACATGTTGCATGGGATTGGAATATTGATTATTGGGGAAGTGTATTTCGATGGCTCTGTCACATATTTTGGTGACTCTGTCACATTCTGTCCGGTGGCTATGCCATGTATATTTCGATAATCTGGTGTCTCTGCCACAATTTCAGTGATGAGCAGCGTGTCTACCATCGCGGATAGAGGGTTGATTGTAGAAATCCCCACAGGTGTGTTAGGCTGGATACGAGTGGTGTGTAGAGGATGGAATATTAAGCTGGGTTGGGTTGCATTGCATGCATTGACTGTATTATCATGCTGATAGGGCTAAGGCCCATTTTGTTTTCATAAGGGCTAAGGCCCAGTTAATGTCTGATTAGGGGATTACACGCTGAGTTCTCATGACTCACCCCTCTGCTTTAATTTTTCAAGTAATCCCCAGCTTTGAGGATTTAGAGCCGAGGTGGACTCTGTGGTGGCCATACATCGTTTCTTTAGTATATCCTGTTTTACTTTACTTTAAATTTTTATTTTAATTTGGGCTTATGTTTTGTAATAAGGTCTTTCGTATTATATTTGGTTTTTAACTTTTAACTTGGTTTCTACTTATTATTAAATGTTCAATACGGGATTTTCCTAAAACCTTAATACTTGTTGGTTTTCCAAAACTTTAACGAACGGTTATTCAAACTATAATTGTTTAAACATTGGGTTCTCTTAAATGTTGAAAACAGTTTTCAAAATATCACATGTTCGAAATTCACTGAAGCTGGTTTCTGTTATAAACAAGATTTTACCAACCATTCAAACTCAAATCTCCTAATAAAAGCAGTTTTCAAATTGCTCACAACTTTTCTAAAGTAGACATTAAGTTAAATAGGTTTTTATAAACAAACACCTAAGCTCGAAGTTGTGAAAAGAATACGAATATTTTACAAACATACAACTTTCTTAACAACCCTTCCATGTGACATGCCAGATCCGGTCATGAAGTCTAGGCCGAGTTTGGGGTGTTACATTTTTTGGTATCAGAGTCTTGTTGCAAAACTCGGCTATGGAATGGGTTTGAAAAACGTTTTTCAAAATTGGTTGAAAAATGGTTTTAAAAATATATGTCTATTTAAAGGTGTGGCACCTGAGTCTCCGCACCAAATCCGTAAGTCTTCTGATTTTGTTTAATAGTGTGATGAAATGATTATAGAAAAACTATTAGAGTTAGTATACTGAGATTGTTAGCTAAGACTATAGAGACCAAGACATTAGGAATTTCGATCTGCGAAAACAACTCTTATATTTGCTTTACATAAGACATTTGTTAATAAACAATAGCAAAGTTTTGAGAAGTTAAAAAAGATTCTAACTGAGGCACCGATATTGATTCAACCTGAGGCTGGGAAGGAATTTTTCGTCTATTGGGATGCATCGTACATAGATTTGGGTTGTGTGTTAATGCAAGAAGGGAAGGTGGTAGCGTATGCATCTCGTAAACTAAGGCCGCATGTAATATCTAGAAATAGGGCCTAAACGAAACCATGGTTGCAAAACCACAAATCCGAGATAGAAAATTTTATTACGATTAATTATTATGATTTATTGAGTGATTAGATGCATGTGTTAGAATATCGATAGAAAATTTCATGAATTGCATGTCTAATTTACCTATTAGGACTTAATTGTAAAAGTTGATAAATATGAGTTTTAGGTGTTAAAGGATTTAATTGAAGAGCATAATTGAAGTAGAGGTCCTTAAATGGGAATTACACCATTAGGCTTTCATGGACAAAAATGGACATATATAGGTAGAAAGAACCAAAGTTTTTAATGAAGGGTAATTTAGTCATTTGGTAATAAAAAAATTAAAAGGGAAAAAGATGGCAAAATGTGCTCATCTTCTTCATTAGGCCAAATTTTGAAGGGTTCACCATATCTAGGGTTTGTTTCAAGGTTCCAAGCTCCATAGTAAGTGATTCCAAGCCCCGTTTTTAATGTTCTTTACATTTTTGAAGCCCCGATAGCTTGGTTTATCTTATTCTATCAATAATTCATACTAGGGTTCATAATTGGAAAAATACCCATAGGTGAAATGTGTTTATTTTGATGTTTTATGATAGAATATGAAGTTTGAAATTATGTTAAACAACTTTTGCTAAGTGATTTTAAGTGAAAACGAGTAAAACAACTTAATCGGTAAAAATACCTAATGTTCATAAGTACATGTTAGAGTGAGAATTTTATGTTGTCATAGAAGGGAAAAATGATCAATATGTCACAAAACATAAGAATAATGGATAAAGTTTAATTTTGGAGCTTTGGGGCAAATGTGTAAATATGTAAAAGTTTAAGGGAAAAATTATAACTTTCCAAAGTTAAAGTTAAGGGCTGTTTTAATAAATTTGAATATTAAATAAGCTAAATTTGCTATTATAGATGAAGAGGAACAAAATTCAGAGTTATATCGGGGAAAGAAAAAGATAGTGGACTAAATCGATATAGTTTATCGTATTTTGTTTCGAGGTAAGTTTGCGGTAAATAAATGCAATATTCTATTATTTTACATTTGATACTATTAAATTCCAGCATTTAAATATTTATTCTATAAAATTATCATTTAAAGACTCAAGCATGAATTGACGGAGAAGCAATCTCAGAAAGTTCCAGTTGAACCTTAGGAATGTGTAGGATACAAATGTCATGACATTAGGGTTTAAGGAAATCATGTAAGACCATGCCAAGGCATGGCAATGATAAGTTACTATAAGGCAATGGTACCATGTAAGACCATGCCAAGGCATGGCATTGGTGAGTTTATAAGGCAAAGGTCCCATGTAAGACCATGCCAAGGCATGGCATTGGTGAGTTCATAAGGCTAGGATACCACGTAAGACCATGTCAAGACATGGCAATGGTTAAGTTTCATAAGGAAAGGTACCCGGATATCCTTAGTATTCCAAGTGGTTTAACCGGAAAATTCAAAGAGTATACTGAAGGAAAGGTATGACAAGTTCAAGCTAAAAAAGCATATGTAAGAATTTAAGACTTAAGTATATTAAATTAAAGGCTTAAATAATCTTGGTAAAAAGGATTAAGATAATTCATTAAGAATGTTGTTATTTATTTACATGTAAACTTACTAAGATTTATGCTTACTCCCATTCCTTTTTTATTTTTAGTATTACAAGCCAACTCGGGGATCGCAAGGACGTCGGAGTTCGTTACACACTATCAATGGATTATATTGGTATTTTGTGACTCGAACGTTTTAAGTTATGGCATGTATAGGGACTTAGCCATTTTGTGTGTATGTCTTTATGATATGGCTTAATATTGGCTTGTAAATGCTTGATAATGATTATCCATTAAAATGGTTAATTAAGAACATGTTTTCGATGTTATGTATGCTTAGATGATAGTTATTACAAAGAAATTATGAAAGAGTAAAAAAAAAAAATTCTGCAGGGGAACAGTTTTGGACAGCAACTGTGATGATATTTTAAAAATTCACCAAAAATAGAATAAATGGAATTAGGGTGTGAATGAGATATATAATTAAATCTTATTGAGTCTATTTTTATATGAAAGAAACGATGTAGGAAAAAAAACTTTATACTATGAGATACTTGATTTTTAGTGTGGAGGGGTCAGAACTGTCGAACTGTGTAACAGGGGAGACTTTAACTAATCAACTGTACTAATTGGCCGCTCCAAAAATTCTGAAAAAATTGTAGTAAGAAGATATATGAGTCTAGTTTCAGGTAAAATTTACAGATCTAAATTTTTAGTTTCGTAACTCGAGTTATAGTCAATTTAGTGAACATGACGCAGATGGACAATTTTAATTTTTATGCCCCAAACTAGTAAGTTAAGTCTAGTAATGTCTCGTGCTCTACTCCAGCAACAATCTCGCGTAAGGAGTGTAACATTTAGTGGTATCAAAGAAAAAGTTTAGTCGGTCTCGAAATATTCAGTATGAGTAAGAGTCTAACTATACATGCCATACTTATATTTTGATAGTGTGATGACTCATGACGATTTTAAAATGTTTTTATTTTATAGTTATGGATCCCGAACGAGCTGGTGCAGATGATGTAGAGAGTAATGCACCCACTCCCGTTGAAGGGTCGATGCCACCAAATAGTAGTGAAAGGCCCATTACAGTTAGTCAAGGAGGAGGGGCTCGAGAAGGCTTCTTCCAAGCTATGAATGAATGGTTTGCTAAATTCGTTCGTACGAACCCACTGTTAGACCTCCACCCCCTCATGATCCTCAGACTACCCATGTAGCTTCTCTAGTCATAGATACAGCCAGAAGAGAGAAGCCACCGTTGACAAGATTAGAAAACAAGGGGACGAGGAGTTTTGGGCTACCAAAGATGATAATGCACGAAAAGTGAATTTTGGCTCGAGAACACTATCAGAGTCTTTGATTATATCCCGCACACCAGAAGAGTGTATTAAATGTGTAGTGTCACTTCTCAGAGATTCGGCCTACCGGTGGTGGAAGACACTTGTGTCAGTAGTACCGAAAGAAAGAGTTACTTGGGATTTCTTTCAGGAGGAGTTCCATAAGAAGTACATCAGTCAGAGGTTTATTAAAACAGGGTAAGATGATGGTGACTGAGTATGAATGTGAATTTTTCTGCCTCAGCAATTATGCTTGAGAGTGTGTGTCTATAGAGGCTATCATGTGTAAAATATTTGAGGATGGGCTCAATGATGATATCCGACTGTCAGTTGGTGATCTAGAGATAAAGAAGTTTGTTGTTTTAGTTGATCGAGCCTGTAAGGCAAAAGAGTTGTTAAAAAGAAAGGGTAAAGCTGAAATTGAGATGCAAGATACGAAGAAAAGATAGATGAGAAAGTCGTTTCAGTCTACATCCAAGAGGCCTAGAGAGTTTTCTACAAGATCTAATTTTTAATCAGGTATTCTAGCCGAAATAGAGGTAGAAGATTTAAGGATCCAAAAGCTCAAACCATTTCGATTGTGAGTGTTGGCAGTATTCAGCCTGATAGACCTGAGTGTCCTCAATGTGGTCGACGTCATCTATGTTAATGCGACCAACTAAGACTGGTTTATTGATGACATCTTGATTTATTCTCATGATGAGACTGAGCATGCAGAGCATTTGAGAATAGTTTTATAGATTTTGAGAGCTACTCAGCTTTATGCCAAGTTTAGTAAAAGTGAGTTCTAGTTACGGGAAGTTTGTTTTCTTGGATATATTGTCTCAGGTGAAGGTATTAAAGTTGATCCAAGTAAGATTTCAGCCATTGTTGGTTGGAAGCCTCCCAGGAATGTATTAGAGGTCAAAAGTTTTCTTGGTCTTGCCAGTCATTATAGACGATTTGTGGAGGGATTTTCCATGATAGCTACTCCATTGACAAGATTGCTACAGAAAGATGTCAAGTTTGAATAGACCGAGAAGTGTTAGAGAGTTTTGACAAGTTAAAGGCATTGTTGACTAAAGCTCTTATCTTAGTACAACCAGAACCGGGTAAAGAGTTTGTGATTTACAGTGATGCATCCTTGAATGGACTAGGCTGTGTGCTTATGCAGGAAAGAAGGGTAATTGCTTATGCCTCTAGAAAGTTAAAGCCACATGAGAAAAATTATCCGACACATGATTTAGAGCTAGCTGCTATTGTATTTGCATTGAAAATCTGAAGACATCACTTGTATGGAGAGAAATGTCGAATATTCACTGATCATAAAAGTTTAAAATACTTGATGGCTCAGAAAGATCTAAACTTGAGGCAAAGAAGATGGCTAGAGTTGATTAAACATTATGAGCTAGTGATCGATTATCACCTAGGTAAGGCAAATGTTGTTGCTGATGCTTTAAGTAGAAAGTCGTTATTTGCATTGAGAGCTTTGCACACTAGTTTGGCCTTATCAGATGATGGTTCTATTTTAGCTGAGTTGAGAGCTAAACCGACGTTTCTTGAAGAAATTTGTGAAGCTCAAAAGGATGACAGTGAGTTGTAAGCCAAAAAAGTTTAGTGCGAGTCAGGTGTAGAGTCTAATTTTCAGATTGGTTCTGACGATTGTTTGATGTTCAGAGATAGAGTATGTGTACCCAAGAATGATGAACTTATTTGGAAAGTCTTACAAGAAGCACATAGCAGTTCTTTGCATATTCACCCAAGTAGTACAAAGATGTATAATGATTTGAAGAAAATGTATTGGTGGACAGGAATGAAAAGAGATATTTCAGAGTTTGTTTCTAGATGTTTGATCTGTCAGCAGGTAAAAGCTGAACATCAGGTACCTTCAGGTTTATTGTAGCCTGTATTAGTTCTCGAGTAGAAATGGGACCGAGTTACTATGGATTTTGTGATAGGATTGCCTTTGACACCGAGAAAGAAAGATGCAGTATGGGTTGTGATTGATAAGTTAACAAAGTCGGCTCATTTTATTCCAGTTCGTATGGATTATTCACTTGACAAGTTGGTCGAGTTATATATTTCAGAGATAGTTAGACTACATGGAGTACCATTATCGATTATCTCAGATAGAGATCCGAGATTTACTTCATGGTTTTGGAAGAAATTGCAGGAAGCTTTAGGTACAAAGTTGAGTTTTAGTACAGGTTTCCATCCTCAGACTGATGGTCAGTCAGAGAGAGTTATTTAGGTACTTGAAGATATGCTTAGATGTTGTGTATTGGAATTTCAAGGTAGTTGGGAGAAATATTTGCCGTTAGTAGAGTTTGACTACAATAATAGTTATCAATCGAGACTAAAGATGGCACCTTATGAAGCTTTGTACGGACGTAAATGTCACACACCTTTGTATTGGATAGAGCTTAAGGAAAATCAGATTTACAGGGTTGATCTAGTCATAGAAACAAAAAGAATGTAAAAGTCATCAGAGATTGCTTGAAAGCAGCTTCAGATAGGCAGAAATCCTATGAAGATTTGAAAAGAAAAGAAATTGAATTTCAAGTTGGTGATAGGGTATTCTTGAAAGTATCCCCGTGGAAGAAAGTTCTCAGATTTGGAAAGAAAGGCAAATTAAGTCCTTGTTTTATTGGACCGTTTGAGGTGATCGAGAGAGTTGGACCATTGGCATATTGGTT
Organism: Gossypium rotundifolium; assembly: GCA_025506655.1. NCBI lineage: Eukaryota > Viridiplantae > Streptophyta > Magnoliopsida > Malvales > Malvaceae > Gossypium > Gossypium rotundifolium. The sequence goes on from CP106723.1 coordinate 80,254,177, forward strand.
AGCTTTACCGACTGAGTTAGACAAGATTCATAATGTGTTTCATGTGTCTATGCTACATGATTATCGTTCAGATCCATCGCATGTAATTTCGCAGACAGAGGTTGAGATTCAGCCATATATGACTTACGGTGAGGAACCGATAAAAATTCTAGCTCGAGAAGTTAAGCAATTAAGGAACAAAAGTATTCCACTTTTGAAAGTATTATGGAATAGGCATGGGATAGACGAGGCTACATGGGAGCCCGAAGAAACTATGCAAAAACAGTACCCAAATCTCTTCACAGGTAAGATTTTCGGGGATGAAAATCCTAAAAAGAGGAGAAATGTAATATCCCAAAATAGGGCCTAAATGGAACCGTGGTTGTGAAACCATGAATTCCATATAGAAAAGTTTATTACGATTAATTATTATGATTTATTGAGTGATTAGATGCATGTGTTACAATACCGATAGAAAATTTCATGAATTGCATGTCTAATTTACCTATTAGGACTTAATTGCAAAAGTTGATAAATATGAGTTTTAGGTGTTAAAGGATTTAATTGAAGAGCATAATTAAAGTAGAGGTCCTTAAATGGTAATTATACCATTAGGATTTCATGGAAAAAAATGGACATATATAAGTAGAAAGAACCAAAGTTTTTAATGAAGGGTAATTTAGTCATTTGATAATAAAAAGAAATTAAAAGGGAAAAAGATGGCAAAATGTGCTCATCTTCTTCATTTAGCCGAATTTTGAAGGGTTCACCATAGCTAGGGTTTGTTTCAAGGTTCCAAGCTCCATAGTAAGTGATTCCAAGCCCCATTTTTAATGTTCTTTACATTTTGAAGCCCCGGTAGCTTGGTTTAGCTTATTCTATCAATAATTCATGCTAGGGTTCATAATTGGAAAAATACCCATAGGTAAAATGTGTTTATTTTGATGTTTTATGATATAATATGAAGTCTTAAATTATGTTAAACAACTTTTGCTAAGTGATTTTAAGTGAAAACGAGTAAAATGACTTAATCGGTAAAAATACCTAATGTTCATAAGTACATGTTAGAGTGAGAATTTGATGTTGTCATAGAAGGAAAAATGATCAACATGTCATAAAACATGAGAACAAGGGATAAAGTTTAATTTTCGAGCTTTTGGGAAAAAGTGTAAATATGTAAAAGTTTAGGGCAAAATTGTAATTTTTCCAAAGATAGAGTTAAGGGTTGTTTTAATAAATGTGAGTATTAAATAAGCTAAATTTTCTATTATAGATCAAGAGGAACAAAATCCATAGTTAGATTGGGGAAAGAAAAAGATAATGGACTAAATCAATATAGTTTATCGTATTTTGTTTCGAGGTAAGTTTGCGGTAAATAAATGCAATATTCTATTATTTTACATTTGATACTATTAAATTCCAGCATTTACATATTTATTCTGTAAATTTATCATTTAAAGACTCAAGCATGAATTGAAGGAGAAGCAATCTCAAAAAGATCCGGTTGAACCTTAGGAATGTGTAGGATACAAATGTCATGACATTAGGGTTTAAGGAAATCATGTAAGACCATGCCAAGGCATTGCAATCATAAGTTACTATAAGGAAAAGGTACCATGTAAGACCATGCCAAGGCATGGCTTTGGTGAGTTTATAAGGCAAAGGTCCCATGTAAGACCATGCCAAGGCATGACATTGGTGAGTTCATAAGGCAAGGATACCACGTAAGACCATGTCAAGACATGGCAATGGTTAAGTTTCATAAGGAAAGGTACCCGCATATCCTTAGTATTCCAAGTGGTTCAACAGGAAAATTCAAAGAGTATACCAAAGGAAAGGTAAGGCAAGTTCAAGCTAAAAAGGTACAGGTAAGAATTTAAGACTTAATTATATTAAATTAAAGGCTTAAATAATCTTGGTAAGAAAAGATTAAGAGAATTCATTAAGAATGTTGTTATTTATTTACATGTAAACTTACTAAGCTTTATGCTTACTCTCATTCCTTTCTTTTTTTTTAGTATTATAGGCCAACTCGGTGATTGCAAGGATGTCGGAGTTCGTTACACACTATCAATGGATTATATTGGTATTTTGTGACTCGAACGTTTTAAGTTATAACATGTATAGGGACTTAGCCATTTTGTGTGTATGTCTTTATGATATAGCTTAATATTGGCTTGTAAATGCTTGATAATGATTAGCCATTAAAATGGTTAATTAAGAACATGTTTTGGATGTTATGTATGCTTAGATGATAGTTATTACAAAGAAATTATGAAATAGTGAAAAAAAAATCTGCAGGGGAACAGTTTTGGACAGCAATTGTGACGTGATTTTGAAAAATCACCAAAAATGGAATAAATGGAATTAGGATGTGAATGAGATATATAATTAAATTTTATTGAGTCTATTTTTATATGAATGAAACGATGTAGGCAAAAGGATTGTATATTATGAGATAATTAATTTATAGTGTAGAGGGGTCAGAACTGTCGAACTGTGTAATAGGGGAGACTTTAACTAATAAACTGTACTAATTGGCCACACCAAAAATTCAGGAAAAATTATAGTAAGAAGATATATGAGTCTAGTTTTAGGAAAAATTTAGGGATCTAAATTTTGAGTTTCGTAACTCAAGTTATAGTCAATTTAGTGAACATGACGCAGATGGACAGTTTCAATTTTTATGCCCCGAACTAGTAAGTTAAGTCTAGTAATGCCTTGTGCTCGACTCCGGCAACGGTGTAGGTAAAGAGTGGTACACCACATGAGATGAACTATCCCACTCATGATTTGGAATTAGCTGTGGTGGTGTTCGCCCAAATGATATGGAGACACTATCTGCATGGAGAAAAGTCGATTATCTATATGGACCATAAGAGTCTAAAATATCTCCTTTTTCAGAAGGAGCTGAATTTAAGACAGCGGAGGTGGATAGAGTTGCTGAAAGATTATGACTGCTCGATTGAGTATCACCCGGGTAAAGCCAACGTGGTGGCAGATGCATTGAGTCGTAAGGTGATATCAGATTTGAGGCAATGTTTGCTCATCTCAGCCTTTACGAAGATGGCAGCTTGTTAGCGGAACTTCAGGTGAAACTAACATGGGTAGGTCAGAGTAAAGAGAAGCAATCGTTGGATGAATTGTTGGGTTCTTGACTTTAGCAAGTGGAAAGTGGGGAGGCAGTGGATTTTGGGTTGAACACTGAAGGGGTGTTATGTTTTCGTGGAAGAATTTGTATGGCGAAGAACTTTGAGTTGAGGCAAATGATTCTGCAGGAAGCGCATAATAGCCCATACGCTATGCATCTCGGTGGAAGTAAGATGTATCAGGACCTACGGGAACTGTATTGGTGCCCTGGTCTGAAGCGGGATGTTATCGACTTTGTGAGTAAGTGTTTGACATGTCAGCAAGTGAAGGAGAAACATCAGCTGCCTTCGGGGTTGCTGCAACCGGTGAAGATTCCACTTTGGAAGTGGGAGAGGATAAAGATAGATTTTGTTAGTGGGCTACCCCTAACCCCTACTAAGAAAGATTTAGTGTGGGTAATCGTTGATCGGTTGACTAAGTCTGCACACTTTATACTGGTTGTATCGACTATTCATTACAAAAGTTGGCTAAGCTGTATGTGGCAGAAATCGTGAGGCTATTTGGGGTACAAGTGTCTATCATATTAGACAGGGACCCTAGATTTACATCTCGGTTTTGGAAGGCATTACTTGAAGCTTTGGGTACAAGGTTAGATTTCAGCATAGCGTTCCACCCACAGACTAATGGTCAGTCGGAAAGGGTAATTCAGATTCTGAAAGACATGTTAAGGGGCAGCGTGATTGACTTCAGAGGTAGTTGGGAAGATTACCTGCCATTGGCTGAGTTCGCGTACAATAAAAGCTATCAGTCCAGTATTCAAATGGCACCCTATGAGGTATTGTATGGTCGTAGGTGTCGTACCTCTACCTGTTGGACAGAGTTAGGTGTACGACAGTTGTTGGGTTCGAAATTGATTTTAGAAACGGAGGAAAAGGTTAAGCTGATTCAGGATCGGTTAAAATAAGCTTCTGATAGACAAAAATCGTATACGGATCTGAAGCGTAGGGAGATAGAATTTTCAGTGGGGTATCACGTCTTCTTGAAAGTCTCACCTTGGAAGAAGGTTTTAAGATTTGGACGGAAGGGCAAGTTGAGCCCCAGATTCATCGGGCCTTATCGGGTGTTGAAACGTGTGGGACCAGTTGCTTATCAGCTTGAATTACCCCCGAAATTGAGTCAAATACATAATGTCTTCCATGTTTTGATGTTGAGGCGCTACCGTTCAGATCTATCTCACGTAGTTCCGGTGGAAGAAATTAAGGTAAGACCTGATTTATCTTTTGAAGAAAAACTAGTGCAGATCTTAGATTGGGATATTAAGGTATTGAGGAGGAAATCGGTTCTATTATTCAAAGTATTATGGCATAATCACGGTTCAGAGGAAGCCACGTAGGAGCCAAAAGAAGCGATGCGACAATAATATCCTCACCTCTTTTAATTAGGTAAATTTCGAGGTTGAAATTTCTTTAAGGGGGTAGAACTGTAACATCCTAAAAGTAGGGGTTCGACATTTTGCACTATTCTATGTGTTTGGCTTGCTAAGCTTGTCAATTGTGTGTGTTCGGGGGTCCTGGGAAGGCTCGAGGTCGAGCTTAGGCCTAGGTAGAATTTTGCTTTTTAGGAACTTAAGGGGGGAGAGCTAGTGGAAGCATGCTTTAAGAATAATTAATTGTGTTTGATAACACAAAGGAACACTTGGTGGAGTGGTGGTGGCGTCTTTGGCGTAGAAAGGGGGAGGAGTTTGAATCCCATATATTGCAAAATGTGGCAATTATTTTTGTGCTCAAGGTGAGAAGAGGTGGTGTTGGTGTGGGACTCTGATGGGGTGGTTGTGGAATGAGTCAAAGCATTCAAAATGGAAGGAGGATAGGAGATTGGGGAGTTTGAATAGGTCAAGGTGGTTGGGTGATTTCAAATGATGGGTGGAGAGTGAATCAAGGAGGGAAACGTGGGATGTGGAGCGTGGTGTTGGTTGGCCGAATTTGGAAGGTGGGTTTAAGGAGCATATTCAGTCTTTGGTATAGGGGGAGTGCCGTTTCTCTAAGGGCTGATGGGAGAGTGATCTTTTTCTTTCTTTTGTATTTTTGGTATTTTCCATTCTTGCGTTTCGGTTTACTTCTCTTTTAGCATTTCTTTTCTTCTTTGGTTACGATTTCTTTCTTCTTGCCTCTCTTTGAAAATTGATCACTCGTATAACCTTGTTCAACCTTTCCACCCTTTTCAATTGTTTTCTACTCAATAGCCGAATCTCTCTTTTTCATCTCCTACTATTTGTTTTCATTACCATAACCGAACCTCCCTTGTTACCCCATTTTAAATCGGCTTCTTTCTTGTGTGTTTACCATAGTCGAACCTTAGTTCTTCCTTGCTTCTCTACTCATTCTTTATTAACCGAACCTTTACCTTTCTTCAATCTAAGTTGGTGCTTTGCGTATACTAATAGCCGAGGTTGAGTATCCTGAAGCGTGGGGGACTGTTGTTTGCCGAACCTACCTGGACTATTCGGTCTTGTTGTGAGCACAAGGTATGGTATTCGTGCTTTTCCTTCTCTTCCTTTCAGTCTTAGGTTGCACATAGCCGAAGTGGCTATTTCTCTCGACTAATCCCTTTTTCTTCTCTCATCATGCCATAGCCAAATCTGTGGAAGTTCGGTTCCTCACTTATCAAGGTAGGGAGTTTGTAACACCCTAAACCCGGTCAACACACCACAACCAGATCTGGCATGCCACGGAGTGATAACCTTTTAAAAGCGAGAGTTTGTCGGATAAATTTCTTAGAAAACCCTTTTTGTAGTACGAAAAGTTTAGAAATCCTTGCTTGAAAATCTACTTATTGTTGCATGTTTTTATAAAACATACAAGTTATCATCTTATAAGTGATGTTACCCGATGGCAACATTTAAAAAAAATGAAGGAGTTATAGTTTTGAAAACATTGCTTTTACCGGTTGATTTAACAAGTCCATATAGTATAATATAATCAAAATAAAAACAAATAATAAAAACCCAAAATAATACTTAGCGGCCTTATTACAAACCAAAACCAAATTTAAGTAAATAAATAAACTGAAATAGTAATTTAGAAGAAATCAAATTCGAACTAGCTGGCATGGCCACCTCGAGTCCTCCCCGGGTCCATATCTGCAATCTATGTCTCATCTGCAAAATATAAGGGAAGGGGTGAGTCACCAAGACTTAGTGTATAAATCCCCAACCCGATAGTGCAAGCACTTACACAAATCATTAGCAAATCATGCAAATCATGCAACCCATAACCTAACCATCCAATCTCCTTTAACTACCCGTGTGGTCAAAACCACTGGTGGTCAAAACCACTGGTGACCGTAGTCACAAATATATAAGTGTGGTCAAAACCACTGATGACCGAAGTCACAAATCAAGTGATGGGGCCAACCCATCGTGTGGTCAAAACCACTGATGACAATCCTGTAGTCAACATGTGGGGCCAACCCACTGTGGTACCAAACCACTGGGACGAGTCACAATATTCATATGTGGTCAAAACCACTGGTGGTCAAAACCACTGGGACTTAGTCACAAAATATAATATCAAGACGAGACCAACTCGTCGTGTGGTCAAAACCATTGGTAACAGTCCAAAATAAATCATCCCTCTTCTCTTATGAATCCCACCATCATGTCCATAACAATCGTGGCATAAAACATATGATGATGCAAATAACGTATGACATAGTATTAACAATGACATGATAGCATACATTGAGATCCATAATCGGGACTTACCCGAGTCACGCCATGCCCACAAGGCAAAGTCACTAATTCCAATGGTTATAACAAGAACAAAATAAGCATATTATACTAATAAAGTGTGTAAGCGTTACACACCTGACTATTCATAAATCTAAGCGAATCCTGAAACTATGCAAACTAACGAGATCCCGAACGTTGCTCCCTCCTACAATCGGCCAACTCCTAGTTAGTAACTAAAAAGCCTATTCGGCACAAATAGAAATCCCGAAGGATATGCCGCCCAAATATAGCACTTACCTTAAGCGATTTGGTTTCCAACCAAATCCCGAAGCCACACACTGAGTCCCCCTTGCAATTGGCCACACACTAATACACATAAACGATTAGCCTTCAACTTTTGAACAATTAAGAAATAGATCTTGAGGTGTTAAAACCTTACCTAGATCGACCACCAAAACCCAAAGACTCACTGTATTCGGCTATGACCTTCCCTTGATGAATGATTCGGCTCCTAACCACCACAGATCGACACCTCTTAATGGTGTTAGGGGTTTCGACTACCTTTAAAGAACAAGGATAGAATTCAACATATAGATCTAAAATAGAAAAGAAGATAGAAAAGGGGTGGGATTTTGGTCATTACCCGAATTGATCAAAAAGAGAAAAAGATATTACCTACCAATAGATTCGGCTAACCCAAATGACCCAAAAAGAACACGGAAGAGGAGTGAGCTTATGAGCAAGGTATTCGACCAATCACAGAAAGAAGAGAAGAAGAAGAACCCAACCAGATTTCGGCTTTTCAAAACAATGAAAGAGATGGAAGAAGGTGGAATCAAGATTCAACTTTTGAAGATGGTAGTGAAGAAGAAGAAAATCGAATAGAACAATTTTGGCACAATGAAAGGGGTTTTGAGAGAATGAAAAGAAAAGTGCCGAATGGGAGTGAGGTTGTTGGTTTCGGCTATGAGCAAAAAGAAGAAGAAGAAGTGAACAAGGGTGGATTCGACAAAGAGGGAGTTTTTCAGCTCTTCAATGGGTTGCTAAAATGAATCGGCCAAGTGCCCAAATTGTCAAAAGAGAAAAAGAGAGAAAAGCACCTAAGGTTCGAGTTTTAGCATAAAACGCAAGAAGGGAAAACTATCTAAGCTAGCAGAATAATGCACACTTACTTGGTTATTGAGATTCGGCACTCCCCTAGCTTCCCAAACCGCTTACACCTCCTCCCCCACAGTCCATAATTCAGCCAACACTTCAAGACTCCCACTCATAGCCGTCCCCCTCATCTTGCCTTGAATTCCTCTCATCCACTCATTCAAACAAGTTTGAATGAGTCCAACACCTATCACTTAAAGTTAGCCTAATCCATATCCCTCCAACAGAGTCCTACTGAGCACACCTCTGCTTGCCTGTGGCGTCAAAAATAAATGAGCAGAAAGGGATTTCTGCAGCTCGAACCAAGGTCCTCCTTGCTCCCTGTGGCGTCATCACCCAAGCACCTTAGTGGCGCCTCCTTTGCCACTTCACCAAGGTAGTTCTTGTGTCCAAATCCTCCAATAAATTCCTTTAACCCGTAATTCCTCTAGCTCCTTCTTCTTAAGTGCTAAAACTAATTTTTAGCCATGACCCAGGACTAACCCAAGGTCATGCCTAGACCCCAAAACATATCAAACCAACACAACATACTTACCAACACATGCAACCACATGTAAAATGCAGAAACCCCATTTTAAGGATGTTACAATTCTACCCCCTTAAAATAATTTCGGCCTCGAAATTACCTGATCAGAAGATCTGAGGGTATTGCTCCACATCACATCCTCGGGTTCCACGTGGCCTCCTCCGTACCATGGTTCTGCCAAAAAACTTTCACCAAGGGAACTGACTTCCTACGTAAGACCTTGACATCCCAATCCAAAATCTGTCGGTTCCTCCTCGAAAGACAGGTCCGAGCTCACCTCAATCTCGTGACTGGCACAACGTGTGATGGATCTGACCGATAATGCCTAAGCATTGAAACATGGAAGACGTCGTGAAGCTAACTTAACTCTACCGGTAACTCGAGCTGATAAGCTACCGGTCCTACCCGCTTCAACACCGTGTACGGCCCGATAAACCTAGGGCTTAGCTTACCTTTCCGCCCAAATCTCAGCACTTTCTTCCATGGTGATACCTTCAGAAAAACCTTATCACCCACTGCATACTCTATATCTCTGCGTTTTAGATCAGCGTAAGACTTCTGTCTGTCCGACGCTTCCTTAAGACAAGCCCGAATCACCTTAACCTTATCCTCAATTTCTGCCACCAACTCCGGACCTAATATCAGCCGTTCACCCAACTCTGTCCAACACGTAGGAGTGTGACATTTTCTCCCATACAGTGACTCATATGGTACTATCTGGATACTCGCTTGATAACTATTGTTATAAGCGAATTCCGCCAATGGTAGATACCCCTCCCAACTACCACTGAAATCCAAAACACAGCCTCTTAGCATATCCTCTAAATCTGTATCTCTTTCAAACTGTCCATCAGATTGTGGGTGAAAAGCTGTGCTGAAATCCAACCTCGTTCCCAAAGCTTGATGCAAAGCTCTCCAGAACCTCAACGTGAACCTAGGATCCCTATCCGAGATAATTGACACTGGCACTCCATGCAACCTTACTATCTCGGCCACATACAACTTAGCTAACTTCTGGAGTGAATAATCAACCCTCACCAGTATGAAATGAGTTGATTTGATTAGGCGGTCCACAATCACCTAGACTGAGTCCTTCTTACTAGGCGTAAGGGGTAGCCTACTGACAAAGTCCATGGTAATCCTTTCCCACTTCCACTGAGGAATCTTCATCGGTATCAAGTAAACTCGACGGCGGTGATGTTCAGCTTTGACCTACTGACACATCAGACACTTACCCACAAATTTAGTCACTTCGCTTCAGCCCCGGCCACTAGAACTGCTCTCGCAAATCCCGGTACATCTTGCTACCTCCAGGTTGCATAGTGTATGGGCTGCTATGTGCATTCTAAAGAATCCTTTGCCTCAACTCGACGTCCTTTGGCATACAAGCTCTCCCTCTAAAACACAACACTCCATCGTGAGACAAGCTGTATCCTTCCAACCCATTACTTTAAACTTGCAACCTCCGAGCATTCAAACCCTTATCCACTAATTGTTTCTCCTTAATCTGCTCTACCCAAGTCGACTTTACTTACAATTCCACCAACAAACTCCCATCGTCATACAGACTAAGGTGAGCAAACATCGCTCGCAAGTCAGCTACCACCTTACGGCTCAACGTATCAGCCACTATGTTAGCCTTACCCGGATGGTACTCGATCGAGCAGTCGTAGTCCTTCAACAACTCAATCCACCTTTGCTGTCTAAAATTGTCAAAAGATACTTCAGACTCTTGTGGTCCGTGTAGACTATCGACTTTTCTCCATACAAATAATGCCTTCAAATCTTCAAGGCAAAAACCACTGTAGCCAACTCCAAGTCATGCGTCTGGTAGTTACCCTCATACGGTCTCAACTGTCGAGATGCATACGCCACTACTTTCCCTTCCTGCATCAGCACACATCCCAAGCCAGTATGTGATGCATCGCAATAGACCGTGAATACCTTCCCTACCTCAGTCGTACAGGTAACCGAGCTTAGTCAAAATCTTCCTCAACTTGTCGAAACTTTCCTGCTGTTTCTCCATCCACACAAATGGAACTCCTTTCCTCAATAGCTTGGTCAACGGTGTCACGATCAGAGAAAATTCTTCCACAAATCTCCGGTAATACCCCGCCAGACCTAAAAAACTCTGAATTTCTGCAACCGACCTAGGCGGTTTCCAATCCAACACCGCCTCAATCTTGTGAGGGTCTACACTAATCCCTTCAGCAGACACTACGTGACCTAAGAAAGTCACTTCTAAGCCAGAATTTCGCACTTACTGAACTTGGTAAATAACCGCTTCTCCCTCAGAATTGGCAAAACCACCCGCAAGTGCATATTATGATCCTCCTCCGTCCTTGAGTACACCAATATATCGTCTATAAATACTACAACAAACTGGTCCACGTACTGCTGGAACACCCGATTCATCAAGTCCTTGAATGCTGCCGGTGCGTTGGTTAACCCGAATAACATCACCAGAAACTCGTAATGCCCATATCGAGTACGAAATGCCGTCTTATGAACATCAGCCTCCTTCACTTTGAGTTGATGGTACCCTAACCTAAGATCTATCTTCGAGAAAACTGATGCACCCTTAAGTTCATCAAACAAGTCGTCAATCCTGGGCAACGGATACTTGTTTTTGATCGTCAACTTGTTCAGCTGGCGGTAATCTATACACATCTGCATTGTACCATCTTTTTTCTTAACAAAGAGCACGGGTGCTCCCCAAGGAGATATACTTGGTCGAATGAAACCTCGATCCAACAACTCCTGGATTTGAGCCTTCAGCTCCACCAATTCCTTTGGCGCCATTCTATACGGGGCTATAGACACTAGCGCAGTTTTAGGTAACAAATCTATACCGAATTCAAATTCTCAGTCTGGAGGCAGACCTGAAAGTTCTTCAGGGAATACGTCAACAAATTCCTTCACTATTTGGACATTCTCCACTACTGACTCCTTGGCCTCCAAGGCACACACCCGAACCAAAATGCCTCATAGCCCTTCCTGACCATTTTCTCTGCCTTCAGTGCAGAGACCACGTTAGATAAGTAATCTCTCTCATTACCTATCATCACCACCTCCTCACCTTCCATTGTCCTCAACACCATGTGCTTAGCCGTACAATCCAAACTGGCCTGGTACTTCACCAGCCAATCCATCTCGAGAATCAGATCGAATTCCCTAAATTGCAGTTCCATCAAATCTGCCAAGAACACGACCCCTTGAAGTTCTAGGGGTACATCCCTATATAGTTTACTTACTTCTACAGAGTGACTTAAAGGGCTTATCACAGTCATCTTCCTAGAAGTAATCTCAGAGTCTAAGTTCATAGTTTCCACTATACTACTAGCTCATACGAGTGCATCGAACCCACATCTATTAAAGCATTATAAGGAAATTCGAAGATTAAGAATGTACCGGTTATGACATCCGGTGCGTCACCCTCCTCTTGATGCCTCATCAGATAGACCACCCAGTTGTCTAGCCTCTGTACCACCTGCACCTCTGCCTGGTGCTCCATGGCCTCTACTAGAGCCATTACCTCCCTACCAAAGACCACGGCCCTCTGTGGTCACGACCATCCCTCCCTGCTCGAGTACGATTCTCGATCCCAGATCGCAACCTAATCGACCTCTGTGAACAATCCCTCACTCGGTGCCCCATCGACTAACACTCAAAGCATCCCCTATTTCCAGTCCAACATTCTCCCGTGTGAGACTTTCCACATCGAGCACATCGTGGTGGCCACTGAGTATCGCAGCAGTAGGCCTAGCAGCTTGATTCAGCTCACTATATCTACCCCGTTTCTGATGATTCTCGGCAGACCCAGATGATCTAGATTTTCTTTTACTCCATCCCCTGTCCTGATTTCGTCTTACCGACTGTTTCACTTCCTCAGTAACTTTGGCCTTTTCCACTAAGATCGTAAATTCTCTCTCCTACTGTGGAGCAATCAGCAACCTCAGATCATCCCTTAACCCGTCCTCGAACCTGACACATCGCTCATGCTCTGTTGTTATGATGCCCTAAGCATATCGGCTCAACCTTAAGAATTTCGCCTCGTATTTCGATACGAACTTACTCCCCTGAACCAGCCTCAAGAACGCCTTCCTCTGCGCATCAATGTAACTGGTCCCGACATACTTCTTCTGATAAGCTGCCTTGAAATAATCCCAAGTGAGATAATCCATTGTAGCACCATCTCGAACCGTGAGCCACCACTGATATGACTCATCAAGGAGAAGCGACACTACTCCCTTTAGCTTCTCCTCAGCCGTCAGATCCAAATCATCCATGATTCATTTCATCACTTCCAACCAATACTCAGCTGTATTGGGCGCCACACCAGACACACCTTGGAATACTTCAGCTCTATTGGTTCAGAGTCGCTCAGATACAGATTTTTGAGCTCCCACACCCCCATCTGCTCTAGCCACTCTCTCAAGCACTCGCAGTATCACCTGCGACACTGCATCATCCCCCGTCTGATCCTGGTACTCAACGCCAGCAGCTAGTGGTGGTGGTATCTCATTTTCTAACCCTTGTCCAGACCTAACCGGTTCCGATACGGTTATTCTACCTCTACCACATCCTCACACATTACGACCACGTCCCCTAGTACTCATGTCTATAATCACGATTTATTTGCTTAGGAAATTTTTATGAATTAGCTTCTGTTTCACTGATTACCCATGAATAAGTTTTATGTAAAGTAATTTGGTAGTAGTTCTTTCGATCATCACAAAGTTTTCATTTTCTAGTCCTCTACCCTCATTCCCCGTGTAGGGGTATTCCTGTCATTTCACTACCCGGGGGTATTTTCATAATTTAACTTATCGGGGTATCTTTAGTAATAAAATAGGGTTAATTTGAAAACCTTTATAAATCGTAGATATTTTAAAAAAATTAGAAATTGGGGTATTTTGGTAATTTCATAAACTAGGGGTATTTTCGTAATTTTTCCAAAATAAGGTTCCAGGTAATTTTACAAAATAAGGGTGTTTTGAAAATTTTCACTTTGAGGGTACTTTGGTAATTTCCATATTGAGGGTATTTTGGTAATTTTTACAAGTTAGGGGTAATTTGGTCATTTTTCAAATCAGGGGTATTTTGATCATTTTTCCAAATTAGGGATACTGTGGTAATTTCAAAACTAAGGTTTAAAGTGTTTCAAAACAAAATGGTTGGTCCCTTTCGGGTTTTAGTTATTAAATTTAGCCTGTGAATAAGTCGTCTCAGTTAGGATGAATCATCACTACGCACCAGGTAGGATTTGAGCGGAGAGGAGGTGAGTCACTAGGACTGCTTAAATACCAAGCTCCACCCTGAATCCATTCCTAGACATGCGCACAATGGTTGCCACACCCTTAACTTAGTGACGTACTCACAGGTTTGTTTAGTGGATCTTTAATTCTTATGTAATTTGCGTTGGAGTAAGCTATTCCTAGGGTTCATTAACTCCTAAACTACTAGTCTACGATCTCGGAATACCCATTTTCCCCCGAATATAATTCACACAACAGTTACGGATACTTACCTGGGCGGATTGGTGCTGGAGACTCGGTGCCATGCTGTTCAACCCATGTAACTTTTCCACAAAACTTTTCAAAGTCTCACTTTAAAACATTTTGGGCCTCGGGCCCACAGCCGAGCTTTTGAACTTAGCTCTGATACCAAAATTGTAACATCCCAAACCCGCTCAACACACCACAACCGGATCTGGCATGCCACGGAGTGATAACCTTTTAAAAGCGAGAGTTTGTCAGATAATTTTCTTAGAAAACCCTTTTTGCAGTATGAAAAGTTTAGAAATCCTTGCTTGAAAATCTACTTATTGTTGCAAGTTTTTAGAAAACATACAAGTTATCATCTTATAAGTGATGTTACCCGATGGCAACATTTAAAAAAAATGAAGGAGTTATAGTTTTGAAAACATTGCTTTTACCGGTTGATTTAACAAGCCCATATAGTATAATATAATCAAAATGAAAACAAATAATAAAAACCCAAAATAATACGTAGCGGTCTTATTACAAACCAAAACCAAATTTAAGTAAATAAATAAACTGAAATAGTAATTTATAAGAAATCAAATCCCAACTAGCTGGCATGGCCACCTCGAGTCCTCCCCGGCTCCATATCCACAATCTACGTCTCATCTACAAAATATAAGGGAAGGGGTGAAAGGGAAGGGGTGAGTCACCAAGACTCAGTGTATAAATCCCCAACCCGATAGTGCAAGCACTTACACAAATCATTAGCAAATCATGCAAATCATACAACCCATAACCTAACCATCCAATCTCCTTTAACTACCCGTGTGGTCAAAGCCACTGGTGGTCAAAACCACTGGTGACCGTAGTCACAAATATATAAGTGTGGTCAAAACCACTAATGATCGAAGTCACAAATCAAGTGATGGGGCCAACCCATCGTGTAGTCAAAACCACTGATGACAATCCCGTAGTCAACATGTGGGGCCAACCCACTGTGGTACCAAACCACTGGGACAAGTTACAGTATTCATATGTGGTCAAAACCACTGGTGGTCAAAACCACTGGGACTTAGTCACAAAATATAATATCAAGACGGGGCCAACCCGTCGTGTGGTCAAAACCACTGGTGACAGTCCAAAATAAATCATCCCCCTCCTCTCATCAAACCCACCATCATGTCCATAACAATCGTGGCATAAAACATATGATGATGCAAATAACGTATGACATAGTATTAATAACGACATGATAACATACATCGAGATCCATAATCAGGGGACTTACACGGAGTCCACGCTCATGCCCACAAGGCAAAATCACTAATTCCAATGGTTATAATAGTAACAAAATAAGCATATTATACTAATAAAGTGTGCAAGCGTTACACACTTGACTATTCGTAAATCTAAGCAAATCCCGAAACTATGCAAACTAACGAGATCCTGAACGTTGCTCCCTCCTACAATCGGCCAACTCCTAATTAGTAACTAAAAAGCCTATTCGGCACAAATAGAAATCCCGAAGGATATGCCACCCAAATGTAGCACTTACCTTAAGCTGATTTGGTTTCCAACCAAATCCTGAAGTCACACCCTGAGTCCCCCTTGCAATCGGCCACACACTAATACACATAAACGATTAGCCTTTAGCTTTTGAATGATTAAGAAATAGATCTTCAAGTGTTAAAACCTTACCTAGATCGACCACCAAAACCTGGAGACTCACTGTATTCGGCTATGCCCCTCCCTTGATGAATGATTCGGCTCTTAACCACCACAGATCGGCACCCCTTAATGGTGTTAGGGGTTTCGGCTACCTTTAAAGAACAAGGATATAATTCAACATATAGATCTAAAATAGAAAAGAAGATAGAAAAGGGGTGGGATTTCGGTCATTACCCAAATTGATCAAAAAGAGAAAAAGATATTACCTACCAATAGATTCGGCTAACCCAAATGACCTAAAAAGAACACGCAAGAGGAGTAGGCTTATGAGCAAGGTATTCGGCCAATCACAGAAAGAAGAGAAGAAGGAGAACTCAACCAGATTTCAGCTTTTCAAAATAATGAAAGAGATGGAAGAAGGTGGAATCAAGATTCGGCTTTTGAAGATGGTAGTGAAGAAGAAGAAAATCGAATAGAATAATTTTGGCACAATGAAAGGGGTTTTGAGAGAATGAAAAGAAAAGTGTCGAATGGGGGTGAGGTTGTTGGTTTCGGCTATGAGCAAAAAGAAGAAGAAGAAGTGAACAAGGGTGGATTCAGCAAAGAAGGAGTTTTTCGGATCTTCAATGGGGTTTCTAAAATGAATCGGCCAAGTGCCCAAATTGTCAAAAGAGAAAAAGAGAGAAAAGCACCTAAGGTTCGGGTTTTAGCACAAAACGCAAGAAGGGAAAACCATCTAAGCTAGCCGAATAATGCACTCTTACTTGTCTATTGAGATTTGGCACTCCCCTAGCTTCCCAAACTGCTTACACCTCCTCCCCCACAGTCTATAATTCAGCCAACACTTCAAGACTCCCACTCATAGCCGTCCCCCTAATCTTGCCTTGAATTCCTCTCATCCACTCATTCAAACGAGTTTGAATGAGTCCAACACCTATCACTTAAAGTTAGCCTAATCCATATCCCTCCAACAGAGTCCTACCTGAGCACACCTCTGCTTGTCGTGGCGTCAAAAATAAATAAGCAAAAGGGATTTTTGCAGCTTGAACCAAGGTCCTCCTTGCTCTCTGTAGCGTCATCACCCAAGCACCTTAGTGGCTCCTCCTTTGCCACTTCACCAAGGTAGTTCTTGTGTCCAAATCCTCCAATAAATTCCTTTAACCCCTAATTCCTCTAGCTTCTTCTTCTTAAGTGCTAAAACCAAATTTTTAGCCATGACCCAGGACTAACCCAAGGTCATGCCTAGACCCCAAAACATATCAAACCAACACAGCATACTTACCAACACATGCAACTACATGCAAAATGCAAAACCCTATTTTAAGGATGTTATAGAGTTCTCTCTCTGGATCCTTTTAGACTTTTCTCTTTTCATTTAACTCGGCTATAACCAAATCTACAACTTTGTCTAGACCGATTGTTTTAGGGATCAAGCAACTCTCTCCTCTGCTCATTAATCACTCAAATTTAGAAGTGGTGACGAGTGGTAGCCGATCTAAGGGGGTTGCATTAAAGGAGCCCAAGGGGAGTAGACTCGTAGCCTCTGCTCTTAAGTTCAAGCGACGCAGGGTGTCAGCGATTCGGGATTTCCCATCGAGTTGTGGAAGGGAGTCGACATCCGATTCGGATAAGCAAATCGTAGTTGTTCATGATAGTGAGGGTAAGTGTGAGCAAATCATTGTTTAGATGTGGGTTAGATCTCCTATTGTTTTGGCTGTAAACTAATTGTGTGATGTATTGTCTTAGGCGACGTCGATTAGGAGTGTCTAGTTCTTCACGTAATCAGGTTTGTAATCTCACACCTTCATCTGTTTTGTTTTGTATTATTCTATGTGTTGGCTAAAAGTCGAATTGCCTTAATTGGTAAGCTACTGTGATATCCCTAGCGGGTGAGTTTGGAAATAACCTAGGTACGTAAAATTTTGATTATACCCTTTAACGGTAATTTCGCATGATGTGTATATTCTAGTTATTTCTGCTGTATTGGTGTAATCATGCATACACTATATTATTATGACCTGACATGTTGCATGGGATTGGAATATTGATTATCGGGGAAGTGTATTTTGGTGGCTCTGCCACATATTTTGGTGACTCTGTAACATTCTGTCCGGTGGCTATGCCACGTATATTTTGATAATCTGGTGGCTCTACCACAATTTTAGCGATGAGCAACGTGACTGCCATCGAGGTGCGTAGTGGATGGAGGGTTGATTGTAGAAATCCCCACAGGTGTGTTAGGCTGGATATGGGTGGTGTGTAGCAGATGGAATATTGAGTTGGGATGGGTTGCATTGCATGCATTGATTGTATTATCATGCTGATAGGGCTAAGGTCCATTTTGTTTCCGTAAGGGCTAAGGTGCAGTTAATGTCCGATTAGGGGATTACACACTGAGTTCTCGTAACTCACCCCTCTACTTTAATTTTTCAGGTAACCCCCAACTTTGAGGATTTGGAGCTGAGATGGACTCTGTGGTGGCCATACATCGTTTCTTTAGTAAATCCCGTTTTACTTTACTTTAAATTTTTATTTTAATTTGGGTTTATGTTTTGTAATAAGGCCTTTGGTATTATATTTGGTTTTTAACTTTTAACTTGGTTTCTACTTATTATTAAATGTTCAATACGGGATTTTCCTAAAACCTTAATACTTGTTGGTTTTCCAAAACGTTAACGAACAGTTATTCAAACTATAATTGATTAACCACTGGGTTCTCTTAAACGTTGAAAACAATTTTCAAAATATCA
This sequence comes from Gossypium rotundifolium, assembly GCA_025506655.1. NCBI lineage: Eukaryota > Viridiplantae > Streptophyta > Magnoliopsida > Malvales > Malvaceae > Gossypium > Gossypium rotundifolium. Next base: position 80,272,561 of record CP106723.1, read on the forward strand.
CATGTTTGAAATTCACTGAAGCTGATTTCTGTTATAAACAAGATTTTACCAACCATTCAAACTTAAATATCCTAATAAAAGCAATTTTCAAATTAATCACAACTTTTCTAAAGTGGACATTGAGTTAAACAGGTTTTTATAAATAGACACTTGAGCTCGAAGTTGTGAAAAGAATACAAACATTTTACAAACATACAACTTTCTTAACAACCCTTCCATGAGACATGGCAGATCCGATCATGACATCTAGGCCGGGTGTGGGGTGTTACATAAACCATGCCTTACCCCGTGTGCAACACTGAATAGGATCACACGGCCTATCACACGCCCGTCTGTCTAGCCCGTGTGCAACACTGACTTGGATCACACGGCCTGCCACACGCCCATGTGTCTGGCCCATGTGCAAGCCTGGCTTGTTACAAAAATGGACAGTGAAGAACAGAGTTGAGACACAGTCCCGTGTGCTCACACATGTAGGCAATTATAGGCCATTTACAAGGCCAAATTGCCACCCCATTTGGGTCATCCCTACATGCTCAATTCCAATATCAACTATCATAAAATTCAATCACCATTCTCAAGTACCAAATCAAGTATGAAATATACCATTTCAATATCTCCAAACCATACCCTAATGGCCATTAACACAAGACCATATTTACACATTACTTACACCATTATCACAAAGAAAAATATGTACCAAAATCATTCCACAACCTCACTAGCCTATACATGCCATATACCATATATACAATTTCCAAAAAGGTACCAAAATAGATGTCCGATAGTGTGATTGAGTCGCTAACGATCTCCGGATCCGAACTAGCTTTAATGACACTGTAAATTAGAGAAAGACTTCACACAGTAAACTTTAAAGCTTAGTAAGTTCGTAATATAACACAATTAACTCAACATTTCAAATTCAATATGCAAAATTAACTAACACATAGATCAATTCACATCACCATTCAATCTCACCCATGGCCATTACTCACTTTCATACCACATATATAGGTTTATGTACAAGCATTTATAATGCTACTCAATCCAATCCTTTTCATCATTCATTCAAATATTCATCCATCTATTTTATACACAATATCATCAACCATATAGGTTCTGTACATACCTGTACCATCACATATTTATTTATCACATTTACCACGCAATGCTCGATGCCATAATTCATTCGATCTTCTTTAAACGTTCAGTGAACTCGCACACTTAGTGCCAAATACTTAGCCGAAGCTATAATATCATTACATTAAATCGAATTCATCTCGATATCGCACACAAAGTGCCAAATAATACAGCCTATGCTTTCTTTATTTCGCACACTTAGTGCCATTCATCACAGTAACTATTCAATTTATGCACACTTAGTGCCACATATCTTCGAACTCACCTTTCACATTCCAAATTCCACAATCACATTTCCATTCATTTCATCACATATGAACATTATTTAATCAATACGTATTATACACGAACTTACCGGATGTGAAAACAATGACATTAGTCGATCAATCGAGCACTTTGTTCTTCCCTCGATCTAAGTCCAAATTTCTCCTTTCTTGATTTATATAATATAAAACCCAACTCATTCAATTACATTTTCATTCAAAACAATCCACAACACATAGTTAAAGCATTTTACACTTTAGCCCCCACAATTCCATATTTTGACATTTTAATCCCTATTTCACAATTACACAAAATACACATAATTTACTCACACCCAAGCTTGGCCGAATTTCACACTAGTCCCTAGCAGTCCATATCTTTCATTTATTTCACATTTTAACCCTTCAAAGTTTCATTTTCATAAATTAGCCCTTAATAACCAATTTCATCAAAAATTTCAAATACAAAATATGTTTATCATCCATCAAGCTTTCATATTTCACCAACTATCAACACAAAGCTCACATATTCAACAATGGCATAAATCAAAATCATCATTAATTCAAGCATGGGCTTTATAAAACACGAAGCAACGATCACAAAAATGTAAAAATCATCAAAAACTGAATCAAAAACATACCTCAATCAAAGCTTTTAATGGACGAATGTTAATAAAGCTTAAAACCCTATTTCTTTTTCTTATTTTCGGCTAGAAGATGAATAAAATGGATTAATTTTTATTTTATTTTAATTAATATAACTTTAATAACCAAATTACAAATTTAACCTTAATAAAGAAAACATTTAAAATATCTATTATAAGGTCATTTATGACCAATCCCACTATCCATGGTCCAATTACATATTAAAGACCTTTCATGTAATAAACCCTGGCAATTAGGCACTTTAACAACTAGCACACAGCTTTTGCATTTTACGCGATTAGGTCTTTTTTCACAAATCAGCACATAGATGATACAATTTTTGCACAAAACTTTCACAAATACTTTATCACATGCCATAAACATAAAAAATAATATTAAATTATTTCTCTAACCTCAAATTTATGGCCCTGAAACCACTGTTCTAACTAGGGTCTAAACCGGGCTGTTACATTATCAATGCTATCCTAAATTAAATCCAATGTGCTAACCAAAATGAAGTAGGGTTGTTGAGTAAATGTCCTCTAGTGGAAATAATAAATATCAATAAGTTCTCCACTAACCTCTTTGGTTGTATTGTTGCATTTTTAAGCCGATATGAGCAGTTGTACAAGGTGAATATGGGTGAAATCCCTGGTTATCAAGAGAAGTATTAGTGCAAGTGACATGTATGTATACTATTCATATTTTTGTCCATTTATATGAACTACACGAGGAATCTTATTGTTGTTTAGAAAGGGATGTTAAAAAGTTGAACTCTAGTATGTTTGGAGTGTAATATGCTGTAAATAATAATGTTTTAATGGTAAGATAATGATATTTACATGACACACATTATTATGCTTGAGAGTTGAGCCTGGAAACGCTTAAAGGTTGCAATTTATAATGTTGAAAGGTTGTGATTATCGTAATTAAAGGTTAAACCTGACGTTGTTTGTATGATGGATTTACCGTAATTATTTTAACATTAATGTGCCTTAACTAAGCTATTTATGTGTTTTAGTGTGCCATGCATTAATAGTAATTTTGTTATATGATGTTTGACATATTGACCCATTCTACTGTCTAATGCCACATGATATTGCAGTTTACCTTGCTTGTGTTAAGTCAGATGTAAGAAAGTAAATTCCTATGTGACATGTATATATACAAGTTGTATTGTATTTGAACCACGAGTTCTATGTATATAATGTGTTATGATGTGTTTGAAGTGCGAAATAATTCCAAGACTAAAGAAGGACTAAAATTTTTATTACGTAATAAGAAGAATCATTATGGGATTTGAGCACTTATTATGCTCAGATTGAATAGTTATGGCTTAGTGACTATGAGTACTTTGAATGTGGTAGAAAAATAATTAGATGTACATGTTTTGTCTAAGAAAAATCAAACACCTAGTATTTTTGAGGAAGTCAGTGTTTAAAGAAGTTTTAAAGCAACTGTTTAAATCCTCTAGTTGTAACTCGTCTTAGTTTACAAGAGGTTAGTGATGTTTTGGTTAGTCTAGCCCTGACCCCTTCTTCTTGCAGTAGTTCTACTCAAGTTGCGAATAATAAAGTGATACGAATTGATGAAAGAAATAAGCAAATGATACCTCTATGGAAAAGTGCTTATTGAAAATGATGATAAATATAGGAATACTAAACGGAAAGTGGAAAATCAAGGTTTTGATCGATTTAGTGAAAGTGTTTTTATGAAGGAAGTTAAGTATCTATTTTATAAAGATAAATGTGTACAGAAAGATTGATGTCTGTCAAGAGACAAGTTACGTAAAGTTTGAATTTGTAAGAGTAATCGTCAAGTTTTGAGTATACCACCTTAGAGTTGATTGACGACATATTATTAATATGGAATCTCTTAAGTGTAAATTTTTGGAGGTAAGCATTAAAGAGTTAGAAGGTTTTTACCAAAGTATTAGTATGCCTCAGGCGTGAATGTTTAGTTTTAAAGTGTTTTGGAACTCTCGAGTTAGAAAATTTCAAGGACAAAGTTTTGTTAAAGGGAGGAGGGCTGTAACACCCTAATTTTAGAGGATTAAAGGTTCTGGCACATAAACCTAAATAGTTTGTTTGGTGCGGTAGTATCTGCCAAAGTATTTCTTTTTGCGCTTGGGATGGGCGCACTCCATTACATGTGAAAGTTAATGTTGGTTCAATGTCAGACTTTTATGTTATTTTTAATAAGATGTAAGCCAAGTGAAAGGGGGTAAATCATGAAAAGGGAATGGAATGATAAATGAAGGAATAATGGTATGAATGTACAAATATATTGATATGGTGCGTATCACAGAAGGGTAAGATTGGTGGAGTAGTATTTGCCCAGATACACTTTTTGGCGTGTAACATGGGCGGACTCCAATATGAAAATTAGGGAATAGGGATTTCCACGTCAGAATATTATGAGTAGTAAAATGAGACTTATGGTTATGTAAAATGATTTTTAGGATGTGAGTTCACACTAGTGGCATAATACACCCTATAACCATTGTGGTCACGTGCAGTTAATCGTGAGATAAGCTAGTTAAGAACTAACCGAATGTAAACTAGAAGGGTTATATGATTAAGGAGAAATCGAATGAGTTTCTTGGAAGTGGTAGGTTTTGGTTCAGACAAATCAGTGTTGACATGACGTTTATCAAGTTGCAATAGAGACTTGGGTTAATCTAATAGGACAATCAGGTTTGGTTAAGGGGGAGTTATCTTCTTCCCCCTTTTCCTTTGAAAAAATTAAGATTTATGGCTAAAGAAATATAGGAACACTACTCTGAGCTGAGTTTAAAATCCTAGATATTTCTAGTGATTTTTTTCACATCAAGGTACATTTCGTGACTCTGTCTGTCAAGGAAACATAGATCTATAAGTATGTTTGGAGAAATAGGGCTTTCAGAGATGTCTAGGTTTAAAATGATAATAATGGTTACCCGGATGGGTTCTAATTAAGTGCTTATGCTTTAAAAGGCAGAAGAGGTTGTAGCATCTTATCGAATAATGGATCTGAAGTCTAAGCTACCCTTTGAGGTTAATAGGCGAGTCTCTAAACTGACTCTTACATGCATAATATGCCCTCTAGAAACCTCCATGCTAAGTGACCAAATCATGAAATTTAAACTAGTAAAGTATGATGTGATGACTCTGATAGGGAAAGGAAGAATTATAATCCTACATGTATGAATTGTACAAGGTATGAGTCTGAATGGTTATGGTGTGAATATGAGTCTAAAAGCATGAATATGCTATCATGAGCAAGTCATTGTATGATGAGTCTTTGCTTGGTGAGTTCGAGTCTATCTCTAGAGTCGTCAAAAGGGTCTTTCGAGACTAAAAACACAAATCTCTTAAAGGACAAGTCCATGGCCAAGGTTGTAACACCCTGCACCCAAGACCAATACTGGGTCTGGATACGAGACATTACCATGCTTGAGTTCACTTAAACATGTACTTACGGGCTATAAAATTTCGTTCCGACTTAAAAACTTCACTTTCTTAGTCAACACATATGTTACAAAGGCCTACGAGGCCTTAAACTCATGTCTAAAAACTTTCAGAACTAAATCAATTAAATCATTTTTTTGAAGCAGGGTTCACACGCCTGTGTGACTTGGAACACGCCTGTGTATCCTTAAGCACGCCCTTGCCCTCAAATTGTGGGAGCTATCGACTATTTCCACACGGCTTAGACACACCGTGTCTTTCAACCATGGGAGGCTCTCGACTAATTTCACACGGCTTAGACACACCCGTGTCTTTCAACCATGGGAGGCTACTGACTAATTTCACACGGCAATGACACGCCCGTGGGCTTAGACCCTGTGCTAATCCTTGATATCTTGACTAAATCAACACGGTGCAGGAACACGCCCATGTCCAAACCGTGTGTCTTACACGCACACACACACCAGTGGGATTTGCCTATGGCCTATTCGATTAATAATACTAAGGTGCGGGGTTAACACGATCTTGACACACGCTGTGTGTCCAACCGTAAGGGCACTTACAGCTATTTACCAAGCCGTTAGCCACCACGAAATGAAGATCATATCCATACAGTTCAACGATGCAATAACAACCCAATTTTATGAATAATACTTCATGCTTCATTGATCTCAATAAACATACATGCTTAGTCAAATGTGGCCAATCACTTAGCCATATACAAAAGAATAATAAACTTGATAGCCTTTAAAAAGGCCCTTCTTAAAACATGTCCACAAAATGAATGTTTCCTATACACGCCATATTTAGTAAAGTAACTTGGCTATACCAAAATAAGAGTTGATAGTGTGTTGCGAGCTCTGACTTTAATGATCCACGAGTTAGCTTGGCGGGACTACATAGAAAGAAAGAATCATAACGTAAGCATATAGCTTAGTAAGTTTGCATGTAACAACTCTTAGCATCATCATTGCTTAATATAAACCATTTCACATAAACAATGGTATCATGAATTTCAACTAAAGAGCTTACTTACTCATATAGATTCTTACATGTCTCATGACACTTACTATTATCATACTTGCAAGGTAACCATGATACCTGTATCACTTGATCACATTGATCAATATACTATAATAACAATAATCATGATATCTACTTTCTCATTCACAACATGAATAATACTCAACTTCATCTAACTTCATCTTGATACCAACTTTACTTTCTTAGCTTTCTTGCTATCTTCTTTTAGCTTACTCATTTGCCCGATGAATTTCTGTAAATAACCGAGGATACTAAATCTCTTCCCACATAATATGATGCCAAAGCCATATCTTAGACATGGTCTTACATGGGTTATCTCATCTTGGTTTCAAGGCCATGTCTTGACATGGACTTATATGAAGTCTTGGTCTTGATAACATACTCAATGCCAAGTATGAGTCCTTGGACTTACATGATAACTTGCTTGCTAACTTGATCAATGCCAAGCTTGCCTTGGACTTACATGATATCTTGATCAATGCCAAGCTTGCCTTGGACTTACATGATAACTTACTTGCTAACTTGATCAATGCCAAGCTTACCTTGGACTTACATGATATCTTGATCAATGCCAAGCTTGCCTTGGACTTACATGATAACTTGCTTGCTAACTTGATCAATGCCAAGCTTGCCTTGGACTTACATGATATCTTGATCAATGCCAAGCTTGCCTTGAACTTACATGATAACTTGCTTGAACATAACATGATCATTTCATACAATTATTGAACATTATATTAATGAATTTAATGATAATAATCATAAAGCTTAAAAATCATACAAACTTACCTCAATATACAAAATGTATGTAGATGTGCAATTTAGTCACCCACTTTGTTCTTGCCTCGGTTTTGATCTGGGATTCATTTTTCTTGGTCTATAATCATAAATAGATCATTTAATAACCATATTAACTAAATTGACTCATAACTCTTACTTTGGCAAAATTACTATTTTGCCCCTATCTTCTAATATTTGTACTTTTGCCCCAATTCTCATAAAATGAATTTCATGCAACTTTCTTAAACTTCATGCTCAACTGAATCATTTTCTCTTCTATAACAATCATCAATTCTCACTATTTCTAGTAGGTATGACCAATTTTATAACTGTTACAAAATGGTCCTTACTACCATTTTTCATGAAATTCTTTAAGGAAAAGATGTTTATCTAACATCAAACTCTCTTAAACTTTCATAAAACATCATTTAACAAGCATTTCATTCAAGGGTAGATTTTTGAACATGCATCTTAGCTCATTTTATAGCTAAAATTAGCTAATTCATAATACGTGAACTTCAAAAATACGAAGAATATTAAAAATGGGGCTACGTTGAACTTACTATGAGCTTGAAAAAAATGAAGAACCCTAGCTATGGTGTCTCCAAATTTTCAGCAGCAATAAGGAAGAAGATGAGTGAAGTTTTCTCATCTTTATCCTATTTTAATCACTAATGAGGCCAAATGACCAAAATGCCCTTTCTTTTAAAAATTTCCATAATATTCTCTTAAGGCCAATTTTGTCCAAAAAATAAATTTTGGGCAAATTGCTACTTAAGGACTCACAATTATTAATCTTGAGCTATTTTATATAAAAAGCTTCTAGAAACTCATATTTTGGAAACTTTTGCAATTTAGTCCTTTTGGACCAATTGACCTTAATAAAATTACGTTACAAAACTTTCACACTAGCATGCAAACATGGCATAAACTTGGAAAACTCATAATTTCACCTCGATTTCGTGGCATCAAACCACTATCCCGACTAGGCCCTAAATCGGGCTGTTACAATTCTCCCCCTTAGGAATTTTCGTCCTCGAAAATCTTTCCAGCAAAAAGGTTTGGATACTGATTTCTCATACTCTCTTCTGATTCCCATGTAGCTTCTTCGATTTCGTGCCTTTGCCACAATACCTTTACTAAGGCAATACTCTTATGTAACATCCTGTATAAGTGGGTCTATGCATTTTGTGTGTTGTAGGGTTAAAGTGTTAGCTTGATGTTTAGAGGTGCGAATTGGGCCCAGGTTTGGGCTGAGACCTGGGTTAATTTTCTAGTGAAGAATGCTAGGACATAATTAAAGTGGGTATCTGTGTTTAAATTGCAAGGTAGGCTAGTGGCCCAAAGGTTGGTGGTGCAGCAAGGAGCAAGTGGGAGGCGTTATTAAGGGAATGAATTTGGGCAAAGTACTGGCCCTTTGGGGCCCAAGTTTTTGGGCTAAAATTCGGCACTCTAAGGGGGGAAGGGAGGACGGCACAATGGCTTAAAAATAGGAGTTTTAATTCTTATATTTTGTTGATAATATGAAGGGAGGAGTTGGTGCCAAGGAGGCCTCTCTTGAAGGGAGGATATGGATTAAGATAACAAGTGGGATAAGAGTTATCAGGTGACGACAGAGTTGGCTGAAAATCCAACTCTTGAGAGGGGGTGAAATTCAGTTGATATGCCGAAATTAGTAGGCACAAGTTATCATCTTTTGCATCTAGTCAAGCCAAAATTTCCTTTCTCTTATGATCTCTCTCTCCCTTTCTTTGCCGCAACTCCCTAGCTCTCCTCTCCTCTTCAATATTTTACTAAAAGCTGAACCCTCTTTGCCATACTTTCTTCTCCCATAGCCGAACCTTTTTAGCCACCTTTCAGTAGTGTTTTCTCCATCTCTCTAAGAACCGAAACCCCTACCCATACCATTAAAAATCTTATTTCTATTTTTGGCTGCTATTTTGGATTCACTCCTATGTTAGCTCTTGCTGAATCATCATCTCATGATTGGTAAGTCACTGTTGTTTTCTTCTTTGCTATCTCTTTCTCATCTTCACCACTTTCTCAATATCACGTTGATTTCCACTGGTTCTTCTTAGAAGCCGAATCACCTCTGTGGTGACTAGTGCCAAAACTAGAAGAAGACTGAAGGGATTCAATCATCGTTTTAGCCAAGTTCAAAGCTCTGAGATTTGTCGATCTAGGTAAGGGCCGTAGCCGTGAACACTGATTACTTTTAGTATGTTCTCACTACTTTAATGTGATTTAATGACCAAGGTGTGTTCATGGATTCGAATGCCAGCTGAACGACACAAAGGGTGGGATCTGTGAACCCATTTCTAAGCATCTGAAGCGAAAGCGATGTCTCGGGTGCGAGATTGGCCACCAGGTTGTGGGCCAGCATCGGAGCAAGATCGTAGGTCGATAGTAGTAGTCTCGAGTGGCGATAGTGTTAAAGTCGAGAGTGCGATAGTACGAGAAGCAATTGTGTAACTCTTACGCACTTCATATGTTGTTATGTTAAATGTTATGTTTGTTAAAAGCTGGAATAACAATGGGAAACATTATGTTACCCTTCCAGGTATAAGCAAGGACTCAGGGTAAGTCAATTATGGTGAATATCGTGCTTGATTTATGTGAAACCTGTGTGTGCCATGTTGTATTTTCCTATGCAATAAGCATAATTATATTGTATTGAGAAACATATGCATAGCATATGGGTATGATGAGAGGAGGGGGAAGGCATGATTTATTAGATTGTCACCAGTGGTTAGGTACCACACGTGGGTTGGCCCCACATATCATGATTTTGTGACTAAGTCCTAATGGTTTGGAACCACCAGTGGTTAGGTACAACATGTGCTTAAATTGTGACTTGTCCCAGTGGTTAGGTACCATAGTGGGTTGTCCCCACATATCGATTTAAGGGATCGTCACTAGTGGTTAGGTACCACAAGTGGGTTGGCCCCATACATGAATATCTATAACTTCGGTTACCAGTGGTTAGGTACCACTAGTGGCTAGGTGCCACAAGGGGTAGATTTGGGAGACTCGAATGGATAACTAGGCAATGGGTTGCATGACATGCATAATATTATATGAATCTGTGTAAGAGCATAACATCTTTTGGGATGGGGATTTACACACTGAGTCTCGGTGACTCACCCCTTCCGTTACATTTTGTAGATAATGCTTAGATCGTGGATTCAGAGCTGAGGCGGACTCGTGGGGGCCATGCTCGACGATTAATTTCACTATTTAATTTGAATTTGGTTTTTATTTACTTTAAGTTTTGGATTTCTGTTCTTGTAATAAGACCACTTAAATTTACTTTGGGATTTGTTATTTTTCTTTCCTTTCTTTTTCCCTAAACTATTATTAAACGAAAAAGACATGCCAAGAAATTTATAATACGAACGTTTTTATAAACTTAAGGAAATTTTTCTGAGTCTCTTTTTTAAAGATATACGTCGAATGAATAATAATCAACAAGGTAACTCTATCACGCTAAAATAAGTTTCAAAGCATTTTAATAATTTGCCCGGCTCAGCCACAATTTTCTTAACTACCCTAAAAGTTTTCCTTTCAATTCAAGTTGACATAATGGTTTGTAAAACGTTTTCTTCCAAGAACACGCTAGATTCAGTCGTAGCGTTTAGATCGAGTTTGGGGTGTTACATTTTTGGTATCAGAGCCCAGTTCAAAAGCTCGGGTTGGGTTTAAGGCCCAAAATATTTTCAATAACGGGGTCTGAAAAATGATTTGACAGAAATGCATACTTTAGAAAGCATGGCACCTAAGTCTCCGACATTGATCCACCCAGGTAAGTATCCTAACCTTTGCTGTGATATATATATATATATATGTATGATGGATTAATAGGTTATAGGGACGTAGATAGTTATCCTAGGGCTTATGGACCGTAGGCCTAGTTATACAAACTCTTACATAAAACTTAACTTCCCCAAACAAACATGTCTGTGAGCAAGTCAGAAGGACTCGGGTGTGGTAACAAGCATATGCATGTCTAGGATTGGATTCAGGAAGAGCTTGGTATTTAAGCAGTCCTAGTGACTCACCTCCTCTTTTCTGTAATCCTACTTGGTGCATAGTGACTGTTCACCTTAGCCTCGAAAACTTGTTAACAGGCCAAAATTTTAACTAAAATCCAAAAGGGACTAGTACCTTATCTTTGCAAAATTACTTATATGACCCTAAATTTTGTAAAACTTTCCACAATGCCCTAGGTTGAGGTAAATGACCAAAATACCCCCAGATAGCAAAATTACCAAAATACCCCCAGATTGTAAAATTATCGAAATACCCCTATTTTGAAAAATCACCAAGATATCTTATTTTAAAAAATTACAAAAATACCCCTGTAGGTTAAAATTACGAAAATACCCTAGGTAGTGAAATGATGAAAATACCTTTAGGCAATGAACTTGAGTCCATGGATATACTTGTGTATGAAGCCTGTGTATGGTGCCCTATTGGATGTTATTTGAATGTGAATTTTAGAATTAGAAATACAGACTTAAGAACTGAACTATGTAGACATAGTTTAGACTCGAAAGAACCACTGTTAAAATTTCCTTCCATAAGACTGTTCGTTGTTAATCATTGAAAGAAAAAGTTATTAACTCATAAAATTTCTAAATCAGATTAATTCACGAACAGTAGAATGAGCACTCGAGGTCGTGGACGTATTGCGGGCGGACGTGGTAGGGGTAGGACAACTGTGTCGGAACTGGTAGGGTCGATTATGGGTCAGAAAATGAGGTGTCACCACCACCAGCTTGTAGGCGCCGGATATCAGGAGCAGGCAGGTGGTAATGATGCAGTGTCGCAAGCTATGCTACGCGTCCTAGAGAGAGTTCTTTGGAAGCGGTGGGACGGAGACATAAAAAGCGTGTCTCGAACGACTCCGAGCTAGTGGAGCTGAGGTATTTAGGGGAATTTCGGGTGTAGCTCCCAACACCGAGGAGTACTGGTTAGAGGCAACAGAGCGGATAATGGATGACTTGGACTTCACATCTGAGGAGAAGCTAAAAGGGATAGTATCTCTTCTCTGGGACGAGTCATATCTGTGGTGGCTCACGGTCAGGGAAGGTGCGTTGGCTGATGGCATCACTTGGGACTTTTTCAAGGCGGCTTATCAGAGGAAGTACGTGGGTCGAGTTTTATAGATGCACAACGAAAGGCATTTCTAAATTTGGTTCAGGGGAGTAAGTCGGTATCTGAGTACGAGGCAAAATTCTTGCAATTAAGTAGGTACGCTTGGGGTATCGTGGGTACGGAGCATGAGCACTGTGTTAGGTTTGAGGACGGACTAAGGGATGAGCTGCGGGTGTTGATTGCTCCACAGCGAGAGAGGGAATTTGCCATTCTTGTGGAGAAGGCCAAGATTACTGAGGAGGTCAAGTAAATCGAGAAAAAAAAATCAGAACAGGAATACGGATAAAAGGAGTTTTGGGCCATCAGGGTCTACTAGGGGTTCTAAAAAAAGAGCTAGATTTGGTGGACAGGATCAAGCTGCAAGGCCAGCTGCTGCTGCTCAATGGCCACCATGGTGTACCCGATGTGGGAAGTCCCATTCGGGGAAGTGTTGGACAGGTAATAGGGGATGTTTTGAGTGTGGGTTAATGGATCACCAGATAAGGGATTGTCCACAGAGGTCGGCGAGGACTCAGACTGAGAATCAAGGGCATACCCAATTTAGGAGAGATGGTCAGCGACCGCAGAGGGGTCAAGGTGCAGTCAGGGGTGGTAATAGAAATGGGCAAGGCTGTGGAGCACCGGGCTGGGGTGCTGAAAGTACCGATGCAAGATAGCCTGGGTTGGTCTATGCAGCGAAGCGTCACAAGGAGGGTGAAACACCAGACATCATAATCGGTACGTTTTTAATTTTTGGGTTGCCTTATACTTCTTTGATTAATGTTGGATTGACGCACTCTTATGTTGCTAGTAGTATAGTGGAAACTTTAAACTTAGCCTATGAGACTTCTGCTAGGGAGATGACAGTAATTAGCCCTCTAGGACACTCTGTGGTAGTAGACAAACTATATAGGGATGTACCCCTAGAACTTCAAGGGTAGTGTTTCAAGATGATTTGATAGAATTACCCTTCGGGGAGTTCGATCTAATCTTAGGGATGGATAGGTTTGTAACATCCACGATAATTTGGGGCTATGCATTTTACTTAATTGAATGATGTTGCATGCTTAATTATAATTAAGTGTATTCTTGGAAGTTAATTGAGCTTCATTAATTAAGTGCATTCTTAGTAAAACTTTTAATTCCTATTAATTAGAGAGAGCTAAGCAAATTAGGCCTTATGGATTAATGATAAGAAGTTTTAGCATGAATTAAGTAATTGACAAGGTGGTTAAGATGCATGGATGTGTGCTTGAGGTGTGAAGTTCGAATCTCCTAGCTAGCATTAGGGAGGATCTTAATTTTTTGTTTTCTTCCTATAAGTGTCACCAAGAAAGTTCTAAAGTGGATGAGCATTCATTCATTTTTGGCTATTTGACCATGTGAAAAGGAAGCTAGGAACTTAAGGCATGGAATCATAAGTTGATGATAAGATGAGGGGACAAAAGGCATGATATGGGGCAAGGTTTGGGAGTGTGTTCATAGTCAATTGACCATGAACCTAGGCAGCATGAAGGGCTAAAGGGAGTGGTTTATTATTGATAGCAAATCAAGAGTTGATGGGGAAGAAACAAGGAGGAAAAAGGGGATAATGTTGGCATTGATTTGGCTGGATTTTTGCTTTGCCATTAGGGGGAAAAGTTGGCCAAAAGTCTTTGTTTGTCCATCTTTTCTCATTTCTCCAATAGTTTCTCTCCTAGCCGAATTTGTCATTGAGTTTAGGTAAAACTTTCTTTTGTTTTGGCTTTCTTCTTTTGACCAATTTTCTCCAAAAACTCCCACTTTGGTAGAATGTACCTTAGGCACTTTGGTACACTTTTGCTTTTGATTTAGCCCTCAATTGTGTTTGAACCAAATACAATTTTCTTTCTCCCATTTTTCTTTTCAAAACCAAAACTACAAAGTTCAAAGAGCCAATTTCTTCATTTTTTCCTCCTTGGCGAATGTGCAAAGACTCCTAAACATATTTCTTTTCATTTGAGAAATCACCATCATCATCTTCTTCTCCTTTTTCTCTTTTCTTTCTTCTTTTTTTCCTTTTCTTTTCATTCTCTTTCTTCTTACGCTCAAAACCGAAACCATCATATTGAAACCACCATTTCTCTTCTCTTTTTGTTAAGGCCGAATTATCATCTTCTTTTCTTCTTATTCAAAGCTGAATCTTGAAGGACTCAAAGTAAGACTTTATCAATTATTTTCATCATTCCTTTTTACTTTAGCAAACTTAAAATCATAATCTTTTATTTCTCTCCTAGGCCGAATCTTTTGAAAAGATTTTTCAAAGATCTTTGTTGAAGACAACCTTTAAGTGATCAATCGAAATCATCAAGGTAAGGTTATTAATTTAGATCATATCAATTTCTTTAGATGGATCACTAATCTATGTTATTTTAGGGGCGATCTAAGATCATCAAGATAGGTAAGAAAAGAGCCGTACGGAGTGTTTGGAAGAGAGGAGGTATTCCTTTACCATCGAACTACAAACGAAGAGCAGTATCGGGGGTTAGAGACTTTCCACCGGGTTGTGGACCCTCTGCTAACGAGGATCGGTTATTCAAAGTAGTGCGTACAATCGAACCATTTTACGTTGGTGGAATATCAGCGGGTTTTGATCCATCTAGTGGAGAAAAACCACAAATAACTGTCATTCGTGAATCCGAGGGTAAGGATTTAGATCCATCGTCAATAAGTGTAATATTGTTAACAAAATTTTATACTAACCAAATGTGTCAATCAATTAGGTGTTGACGAGCAAGAGGGTATTGTTCTCACTGTCACTAGGTGTGTAACCTTACATTAAAAATCCCATAAGATTTACATATATTTTATTGTGACTTTATGACTATGTGTATGATTGTGCTTTTGGATACCATTCAGTGGTATACGATATTCAGGTATGTGTACCCCAATATTTTGTTTATTTTGCTATATGCATCAATATGAAATAAGCATGACTATATTATGATTTGTGGGGTAAATAACATAAAAATTTGATTTGATATGTATGTGCATGGGCATATGGGTATATTTGATAAAGGAGGAAGTATTCTGGTGGTTTTACCACATTTCCAGTGACTTCGGTCACATATGTGAATTTGGTGACCTCGGTCACGTATATTTGACTCCGGTGACTTCGGTCACATATTTGACTCCGGTGACTTCGGTCACATATTTGACTCCGGTGACTTTGGTCACGTATGTGAATCTGGTGACTTCGGTCACGTATTTGAAATTTGGACTTCGGTCAGGTGACTTCGGTCACATCTATTTTGGTGGCTTTGCCACAATAAGGGCGATGTGCATGTTGACTGCAGCAACTGCCTTCGATGGTGTGTAGCGGATGGAGGGTCGATTTAGTAATCCCCACGGTGTGCTGGTTGGTACGGGGGTGTGTAGCAGATGGATATTTAGGTTGGGCCGGGCTTGCTATAATATCCCGGGTTGGGGGCTATTTTGTGGTGGCATTGTTTGCATGTTAATGGCTTGCTATGTTGTTGTTTGTGTGGTTTCGGGGCTTAGTTGTAGGCTAGGGGTATGCCTGAGTAGGTGGGGAAAATTTTAGTTTTTGGGCTTAGGTGAGAGGAGCTGAAGGAGCTGGGGGTTAATATATATTAATTGGTGAATTGTTGCATAAGAAATAAGTTGGTGGAGTGGCAGAATAGGCGCCACTAAGGGCTTGTGGGTGTGACGCCTTTGACAAGGGGTGAGGTCCTGAGTTCAAGCTGCGAAAATCCCACATTTTTGTTCCATTTTGACGGCATGGAGGGGAGGAGTTGTAGGCGGTTCAAACTCTGCCTAAGACCTAGTCAAATGGTGGAATGGTGAGTGGAGAGCGATTGTAGAAAGGAGACTTATTCAAAGTATTTTGAATGGGTGGCTTGGAGTGTTTGAGGGTGTTTGGCCGAATGTTGGGGAGGTTTTGGGGGAGTGGACGGCTTGGTTGTGTGGGAGTGGGGAAGTGCCGAAATCCACTTGGATTTTTGGTGCATTTTCGGTCATAGGGAGTAGTAAACAAAGTTCTTTTCTTTTTGGTCAAAAACAAGCCAAAATTTCTAAAGGGTTTCTCTCATTTTCTTTACTTCTTGGAACCGAAAACCCAAACACTTGTGTTGCCGAAATTTTGCCTTGTTTCTTCTTCTCTTTCTTCATTTGAACAAAGCCAACCTAGCATCCCACTTCCATCTCTTTCCTCTTTGAAACCTTGATAGTGGAAGTCTCCCCAAGCTTTCTTCTCTATTTCCTTTTCTTTTCCAAGAAAACCGAAGGTGCTTCTCTACTTCTTCTCTTTCCATTTCGATTCTCGGCGAATATCAACCCATTTCTTCTCATCTATACTCTCTTTTATTTTCACACAAAGCCAAAAGTAGGAGTGTTAACATCTAGGCGAATCTTTCTTCTCTCCTAGTGGTGTTTTGTTGGTAGAATATTGGTTGTTGTTGGGTGCTTGTTTTCAATCGGCCGGTAGTGGGTAAGAGCTTGGTCGAATGGCCATTTTCCTCTCTCTCGTCCTTATATATTGTGGTTTGGATAAGGGCCGATTTTGTTATTGGTTGAAGGGTATTAATCTATTGTGTAAACCAATTTTATTATAGGACATCCGGATTTTGGGAACAATTGAGAGGTGCCTTATTTCTCTCATTAAGCAATCGGTAAGTGGTGGTAAGAGTAGTTTCATTTAGTCTATTCATTTAGTCTTCGTTAAGACAAGCTGTTAAGGGATTAACCATTTTCTTTCTAGGGTGAGGCCAATTGTCGGAAGAACCATTGTTGGTTCTGAATTTGGTAGAAAACCAAATCAAGTTTAAGGTAAGGGTTAATCGATATACCCTTTGGTTTAAATGGTTATGGCCGAATGGTTTAAGTGATTAACCCATGGTCGGCCGATTGTTTTTAGGAGCAAGAGGATTGAGGGTTTTAGATCGGGTTCTTTGGGATTAAGGCTTGCGATATACCAGGTGTGTCACTAACACACACTATACTTAGTAATATGTGTTAATAAACCTGATTGCTTAATAAGAGTGATTCTAAAAATCGAGACAGTTTGATGGATTGATATGATACCCTATAGGGTATGAACACGGAATCGGGTAAGCCTGTTTCAATATGAGTTTGTTATTGATATATATACTAGCATGATTATGAGGTATGTGCTATGAGATGCAATACTAGGCATATTGGTATGATATGCATGACTTGCATGATATACATGATTTATATGAGTATGGCATGATGATGGGTGAAATGAGAGGAGGGGGAGTATGATATCCGTGTCTTTGGGACACTGTGTCTTTGGGACACCAGAGGTTTGGCACCTCCAATGGTTTGGTGCCACAAATGATATTTTGTGACTTTGGGTCACGGAGGTTTGGCACCTCGGCGTCTCGTCCCCAAAGTGGCTTAGCACCACGGTGGGTTGGCCCCACGATTGATTATCTGGGATTGACGCCGGTGATTTGGTATCACACGATGGGTTGGCCCCATCATCGGATTTGTGACTGCGGTCACCAGTGATTTGGTATCACACTTGTGTCTTTGGGACACCAGAGGTTTGGCACCTCATTGCGACTCGTCCCGCGTTTGACACCACCGTGGGTTGGCCCCACTTATGAGATACGGATTGTCGCTAGTGATTTGGTATCACACGATAGGTTGGCCCCATCATTGGATTATTCGTGACTTCGGGTCACTAGTGGTTTGGCATCACATTATGGATATCGTGACTTTGGTTCACCAGTGGTTTGGCACCACCAGTGGTTTGGTACCACACGGGGTAGAGAAGGTGTAATGGATGGTTAGGAACAGGTGCATTAATTGTATTGCTTTGCTATGATGTGTGTTAGCATGTTGTATTATCGGGAGGGGATTTATACCTTGAGTCTTGCGACTCACTCTCTCCTTTGACATTTCGGTGACACTTAGACGCGGACATGGAGCCGGATGGACTCGAGGTACTCATGCCATGCTTAAATAAGGATTTGCTCGGACTTTTATAAAATTTGGTACTTAAGCTTATTTATTACTATTTGGTTTTATTTTGGTTTGTAAATGGCCTTTTAAAATTATGTTTTGCTATGTTTATGTTTAAAATAGGTTTTTGATATGCCTTAATAAATTAATTGGGTAAGATTTGCTAAAACTTGGAAAGACAACGATTTCAAAACTACAAAAGCGATATTTTAAACTATACCATCGGGTATCACACTAAGATTTGGAATAAAGGGGACTCAAATGTTTTTCTAACTTAAACTCAATTTTCTACTAAGTCAAAATGTTCTAGTAAAAATCGGAATGACTTGAATTTCTAAATGAAATAAACGTGTTTTTAACTTCATAACCGATTAAGTTTTTGAAATTCCTGAGTTTTCAAACAAAACATCAGTTTTCAAATAATCATGCCCAAGATTTCTGCAAGTATGAAATTTACCAAAGGGTTTTATCAAACTTTTAAACGGAAACCTATCTTCACCAAAACACGATTTCTCCCTGTAACATACCAGATTCGGTCGTGGTGTATTGACCGGGTTTGGGGTGTTACAATTGTGGTATCAGAGCTAAGTTCAAAGGCTCGGCTGTGGGCCTGAGGCCCAAAATGTTTCAAAATGTTTTCAAAAGTCTGTTTTAAGTGTTTTTATGGCTTGAAAGGCATGACATCGAGTCTCCGGCACCAGTTCGCCCAGGTAAGTACCCCTCACCATTACTTGTGATTTTGATATCGATGGGATGTGATTGAATGTTTTGCAATAGTAGGATGACTTTAGAAACTGAAACTGATAGGATTCTGTGTACTCGCGAAAACAAAGCTTTTGTAATGTTCATAAGACTTTGCTTAAAAATAGTGGAATAAATACTGATGCATAAAACTTCTAAATCAGATACGTAGAGAATTTAGTCATGAGCGCTAGAGGTGGACGTGGTCATGGACGAGGTCGTGGTAGGATGACGGTTTTTGAACCCGTAGGATCCGGTCAGGGTCAGAAAATGAGATACCGGTACCGCCACCAGCTGGAGGTGGTGAGTTCCAAGATCGGGATCGATGACGCAAGGTATCATGAGCGATCCGCGAGTTTTAGAAAGGGTAGCTGGAGTAGGTGGGGCGCAGGAGTTAGGAAATCATTCTGGCTGGCCGAGCAAACGGGCCGAATTCTTTCGGGTGTCTTGGGTGTTGCTCCTAGCATCGCTGAATATTGGTTGAAAGCGACAGAGCGGATCATGGACGATCTAGACTTGGCTAGCGAAGAAAAGTTAAAGGGATAGTATCACTTCTCGAGATGAGTCATACCGGTGGTGGCTCACGGTTCGACAAAGACCGCAATGAAGATCGACTTGGGACTATTTTAGGTCGCTTATCGGAAAAAGTACGTTGGAGCTAACTACATTAATGAGCAACGGAAAGCATTTACGAGGTTAGTTCGGGAGTAACTGCGTCGTAGTCTGGCGTAGTTCCCGAGGTGAGTCGGTATGCGAGGTATGGTGGCTCTTGAACACGAGAGGTGTGTTCGTTCGAGGATGGCCTCTGAGATGAATTAAGGTTGTTGATTGCGCCAGTGAGAGCGTGAATTTGCCGCTCGGTTGAAAAGGCGAAGGTAGCCGAGGGTATTAAGGAGTCTGTGAGGCAAGGCATAGATAGGAACCGACACAAGAGGAGTTTTGGATCTTCGGGTCGCCAGTAATCCATGAGAAAAGGGCTAGACCGAGTGGGCGAATCGGTCGGGTAGGTTTGTTGTTGCTAGTCGGGGACCGCCTTGTGAGGTAATTGTGGGAAAGCTCATTGGGGAGGATGTTGGGTGGTGGTAGAGGTTGTTTTGAGTGTGGCTCATTTGGACCACCGTGTGAGGGACTATCCGCCAAGTTGGGTGGGATTCAGTCCGAGAGTCGTGGCCGTACTCGATCAGAATAATGGACCACCACCGCAGAGGGGCCAAGGTAATGGCGAGAGGAGGTAATGGTTCAGTCGGGGTAGTGTAGCACCGAGCAGAGGTGTAGGTAATCTTTGAGGCCGACGGTAGGGGCTAGTGTATGCGGCGAGGTGCCGAGAGGAGGGCGACGCACCGGACGTCATAACTAGTACGTTTTTAATCTTTGGTTCTCCATTTACTGCTTTGATTGATGTGGGTTCGACGCATTCATATGTTGCAAGTAGCATAGTGAAGACCATGGATTTAGACTCTAAGATATCTTCTAGGCAGATGACCATAATAAGCCCTTTAGGTCACTCTGTAGTTGTAGATAAGCTGTATAGAGATGTACCTCTAGAACTCTAAGGGGTAGTGTTCGTGGCTGATCCGATGGAGCCGCCGTTTGGGGAGTTCGATCGATTCTGGATGGTGGTGGTTAAGTACCAGCGAAGTTGGATTGTGCGCTAAGCGCATGGTTACAACGACTAAGGGTGATGAGGTAGTTCGATCGATAATAGGAGAAATTATCATCTAATGTGGTATCTCGCTCTGAAAGCCGAGAAGATGGTCGAAGGGCCGTGAAGCATATGTGGTTCATGTGTATGCCTTAGAGGCTAAAGAGTCATTGTAGAGACAGTTCGAGCAGTTAGGGAATTTGTTGATGTGTTTTCTGAGGAGCTTCAGGGTTTGCCACCAGATCGTGAGGTAGAGTTCAGGATAGATCTGTTACTCGGAACCATGCTAGTATCTATAGCTCCGCATGAGGATGGCGCCTAAAGAGTTAGTGGAGCTTAAGGCTCGAGATCCGTGAATTGTTGGACCGAGGCTTTATCGGGCCAAGTGTTTTGCCTTGGGAGCGCTTGGGTACTCTTTGTCAAGAAGAAGGACGATACTATGCGGATGTGTATAGACTACGCCAATTGAATAAGCCGACGATCAAAAACAAGTATCCATTGCCTCGGATAGATGACTTGTTTGATCGGTTTGAAGGTGCGTCGGTTTCTCGAAGATTGATTTAAGGTCCGGTATCACCGTTAAAGGTGAAGAGGCGGATATCCGCAAGACGGCATTTCATTACTCGGTATGGGCACTTTGAGTTCTTAGTTATGCCGTTTGGGTTGACTAATGCCGTGACCTTCATGGATATGATGAATAGGGTGTTCCAACGAAGATTTGGATCGATCAGTAGTGGTTTTTATTGATGACATCTTGGTATATTCAAGGACCGAGGAGGAACATGATGCGCATTTATGGTGGTATTGCTGATTTTAAGGGAGAAAGCGACTTTATGCGAAGTTTAGTAAATCGAGTTCGCTTAGGAGGTGGCGTTCTTGGGTCATGTAGTATCGGTGAGGGATTAGAGTGGATCCTCAAAAGATTGAGGCGATTTTGGATTGGAAGCCGCCTAGGTCGGTCGGCACGAGATTCGGAGTTTTCGGGTTTGGCGAGGATACTAGAAGGTTTGTAGAGGATTTTCGTTGATCGCAAAGACCGATGACCAAATTATTAAGAAAAGGGTTCCATTCATTTGGATGAGAAGCGCAGGAGAGCTTCGACAAGTTGAAGAAGATTTTGGTGAAGCTCGGTCCTAATTCAACCCGAATTTGGAAAGGAATTCACATTTATTGCGATGCATCACATCTGAGTTTGGGTTGTGTCGATGCAGAAGGGAAGGTTGTGGCTTACGCATCTCGGCGGTGAGGCCACATGAGGTCAATTATCCAACATACGATCTAGAGTTAGCGGCTGTAGTCTTTGCCTTGAAGATATGGAGGCATTACTTGTACGGAGAGAGGTCGATAGTCTATACAGATCACAAGAGTCCGAAGTACCTTTTGACTCAGAAGGATTTGAATTTGAGGCGTATGAGATGGGTTGAGTTGCTAAAAGACTACGATTGCTCAATTGAGTGTCATCCGGGCAAGGCTAACGTTGTGGTAGACGCGTTGAGCCGTAAGGTTGCTTCGGATCTAAGAGCGATGTTTGCCCACTTGAGTTTGTATGACGACGGAGTATTCAGCGGAGTCGCAAGTTAAGCCTACTTGGTTTGAGCGGATCGAGAGAAAAGCAGTTGATGGATGAGGTTTTGAGTCGCAGAGGACACAAGTGCGTAATGATGGTTTGGAGGGTTACAATTTGTCGGTGATGGAGTCTTTGTATTTTGGGGAGAGCTTGTATGCCGAGGGATCTTGAGTTAAGGCAAAGATTCTTCAGATGCACATAGCAGCCCTATGCTATGCATCCCGGAGGTAGCAAAATGTATAGGGATCTCGGAGAATAGTTACGGTGGTAAGATGCGAAAAAGGAAGTGACAGAGTTTATAGGGAAGTGTCGACATGTCGGTAGTCAAGGTGAGCATCGATTCGTCGTGGTTGCTTGACCGATGAAGATTCCTCAGTGGAAGTGGGAAAGGATAACCATGGATTTCGTCAGTGGTTTACCGCTTACGCCAAGCAAGAAAGATTCAGTTTGGGTAATTGTGGATCGACTGACTAAATCAGCTCACTTTATTCCGGTGAGGGTGGATTACTCACTTCAGAGGTTGGCGAAGCTGTATGTGTCAGAGATAGTGAGACTGCACGGGGTGCCAGTATCGATCATCTCGGATAGGGATCCCAGATTTACGTCAAGGTTCTGGAAAGCGTTGCATCAGGCTCTAGGTACGCGGTTGGATTTCAGCACGGCATTTCATCCGCAGACTGATGGGCGATCGAAAAGGGTTATCTGATCTTGGAGGACATGTTACGAGGTTGTGTATTGGACTTGAGGGTAGTTGGGAGGAGTATCTACCGTTATTGAATTCGCCTACAACAATAGTTACCAAGCAAGCATCAAGATGGCACCATATGAGGCATTGTACGGTAGGAAGTGTCGCTCACCTGCGTGTTGGACGGAGTTAGGTGAACATCAATTGTTGGGACCAGAGTTAGTTGCTGAGACTGAAGACAAAATTAAGTTGATTCGGGCTCGATTGAAGGAAGCTTGAACCGCGAAGTCTTATCTTCGATCTTAAGCGAAGAGATATAGAGTTCTTGTGGGGATCAAGTTTTTCGAAGGTCTCGCCATGGAAGAAAGTGTTGAGGTTCGGAAGGAAAGGTAAGCTAAGTTCAAGATTTATTGGACCGTATAAGGTATTGAGACGAGTGGGACGATGGCGTGTCGACTTGAGTTGCCGTGAGCTAAGTCGATTCACGGACGTATTTCACGTTTGATGCTTGCGTTATCGTTCGGATCCGTCACCGTGGTAGCGAGAGGAGATCGAGGTAAATCTAGATTTGACCATGGAGGAAGAACCGGTCAGATCCTAGATCGGGATGTGAAGGTCTTTGCGTGGGAAGTCCATGCCTTTGGTTAAGGTTCTTTGGCGGAATCATGGCGTGGAAGAAGCTACGTGGAACCCGAGGATGTGATGAGACAAGAATACCCGCAACTCTTCGATCGAGGTAATTTCGAGGTCGAAATTATTTTAAGGGGTAGAAGCTGTAATATCCGGGTTGGGGGCTATTTTGTGGTGGCATTGTTTGCATGTTAATGGCTTGCTATGTTGTTGTTTGTGTGGTTTCGGGCTTAGTTGTAGGCTAGGGGTATGCACGAGTAGGTGGGGAAAATTTTAGTTTTGGGCTTAGGTGAGAGGAGTGAAGGAGCCGGGGTTAATATATATTAATTGGTGAATTGTTGCATAAGAAATAAGTTGGTCGAGTGGCGTAATAGGCGCCACTAAGGGCTTGTGGGTGTGACGCCTTTGACAAGGGGTGAGGTCCCGAGTTCAAGCTGCGAAAATCGACATTTTTGTTCCATTTTGTGGCATGGAGGGAGGAGTTGTAGGCGTTCAAACTACGCCTAAGACCTAGTCAAATGGTGGAATGGTGAGTGGAGAGCGATTGTAGGAAGGAGACTTATTCAAAGTATTTTGAATGGGTGGCTTGGAGTGTTTGAGGGTGTTTGGTAGAATGTTGGGGAGGTTTTGGGGAGTGGACTGCTTGGTTGTGTGGGAGTGGGGAAGTCTTTGAAATCCACTTGGATTTTGGTGCATTTTCGGTCATAGGGAGTAGTAAACAAAGTTCTTTTCTTTTGGTCAAAAACAAGTTTAAATTTGAAAGGGTTTCTCTCATTTTCTTTACTTCTTGGAACCAAAACCCATACACTTGTGTTCTTAGAAATTTTACCTTGTTTCTTCTTCTCTTTCTTCATTTGAACAAAGCCGAACCTAGCATCCCACTTAGTCTCTTTCCTCTTTTGAAACCTTGATAGCAGGAAGTCTCCCCAAAGCTTTCTTCTCCATTTCCTTTTCTTTTCAAGAAAAATCGAAGGTGCTTTCTACTTCTTCTCTTTCCATTTCGATTCTGGCTGAATATCAACCCATTTCTTCTCATCTATACTCTCTTTTCTTTTCACACAAAGTTGAAAGTAGGAGTGTTAGCATCTAGGCGAATCTTTCTTCTCTCCCGGTGGTGTTTTGTTGGTGAATATTGGTTGTTGTTGGGTGCTTGTTTTCAATCTTTGGTAGTGGGTAAGAGCTTGGTCGAATGGCCATTTTCCCTCTCTCGTTCTTATATATTGTGGTTTAGATAAGGGCCGATTTTGTTATTGGTTGAAGGGTATTAATCTATTGTGTAAACCAATTTTATTATAGGACATTCGGATTTTGGGAACAGTTGAGAGGTGCCTTATTTCTCTGTTAAGCAATCGGTAAGTGGTGGTAAGAGTAGTTTCTTTTAGTCTATTCATTTAGTCTTCGTTAAGTCAAGTGTTAAAGGATTAACCATTTTCTTTCTAGGGTGAGGCCGATTGTCGGAAGAACCATTGTTGGTTCAATTTGGTAGAAAACCAAATCAAGTTTAAGGTAAGGGTTAATCGATATACCCTTTGGTTTAAATGGTTATGCCCGAATGGTTTAAGTGATTAACCCATGGTTGGCCGATTGTTTTTAGGAGCAAGAGGATTGAGGGTTTTAGATCGGGTTCTTTGGGATTAAGGCTTGCGATATACCAGGTGTGTAACTAACATACTCTATACTTAGTAATATGTGCTAATAAACCTGATTGCTTAATAAGAGTGATTCTAAAAACCGAGACAGTTTGATGGATTGATATGATACCCTATAGGGTATGAACACGGAATCGGGTAAGCCTGTTTCAATATGAGTTTGTTATTGATATATATACTAGCATGATTATGAGGTATGTGCTATGAGATGCAATACTAGGCATGTTGGTATGATATGCATGACTTGCATGATATACATGATTTATATGAGTATGGCATGATGATGGGTGAAATGAGAGGAGGGGGAGTATGATATCCGTGTCTTTGGGACACTGTGCCTTTGGGACACCAGAGGTTTGGCACCTCCAGTGGTTTGGTACCACAAATGATATTTTGTGACTTTGGGTCACGGAGGTTTGGCACCTCGCGTCTCGTCAGTGGCTTAGCACCACGGTGGGTTGGCCCCACGATTGATTATCTGGGATTGACGCGAGTGATTTGGTATCACACGATGGGTTTGCCCCATCATCGGTTCTTGATTGCGGTTACAGTGATTTGGTATCACACTTGTGTCTTTGGGACACCAGAGGTTTGGCACCTCATTGCGACTCGTCCACGTGGTTTGACACCACCGTGGGTTGGCCCACTTATGAGATACGGATTGTCGCTAGTGATTTGGTATCACACGATGGGTTGGCCCCATCATTGGATTATTCGTGACTTGGTCACAAAGGGTTTGGCACCACATTATGGATATCATGACTTTGGGTCACGGTGGTTTGGCACCACCGGTGGTTTGGTACCACACGGGGTAGAGAAGGTGTAATGGATGGTTAGGGCAGGTGCATTAATTGTATTGCTTTGCTATGATGTGTGTTAGCATGTTGTATTATCGGAGGGATTTATACACCGAGTCTTGCGACTCACTCTCTCCTTTGACATTTCAGTGACACTTAGACGCGGACATGGAGCCGGATGGACTCGAGGTGCTCATGCCATGCTTAAATAAGAATTTGCTCAGACTTTTATAAAATTTGGTACTTAAGCTTATTTATTACTATTTGGTTTTATTTTGGTTTGTAAATGGCCTTTTAAAATTATGTTTTCCTATGTTTATGTTTAAAATAGGTTTTTGATATGCCTTAATAAATTAATTGGGTAAGATTTGCTAAAACTTGGAAAGACAACGATTTCAAAACTACAAAAGCGATATTTTAAACTATACCATTGGGTATCACACTAAGATTTGGAATAAAGGGGACTCAAATGTTTTCTAACTTAAACTCGATTTTCTACTAAGTCAAAATGTTCTAGTAAAAATCGGAACGACTTGAATTTCTAAATGAAATAAACGTGTTTTAACTTCATAACCGATTAAGTTTTCGAAATTCCTGAGTTTTCAAACAAAACATCAGTTTTCAAACAATCATGCCCAAGATTTCTGCAAGTATGAAATTTACCAAAGGGTTTTATCAAACTTTTAACGAAACCTATCTTCACCAAAACACGATTTCTCCTCAGTAACATACCGAATTGATTCGTGGTGTATTGACCGGGTTTGGGGTGTTACACTTGCATTTCATTTCATGAACATAACCATGTAATATTGATGATTATTATTTGATCTGCTATGAAATGGGCCTTTGGGCTAAATATA
Source organism: Gossypium rotundifolium (assembly GCA_025506655.1). Taxonomy (NCBI): domain Eukaryota; kingdom Viridiplantae; phylum Streptophyta; class Magnoliopsida; order Malvales; family Malvaceae; genus Gossypium; species Gossypium rotundifolium. The sequence goes on from CP106723.1 coordinate 80,299,556, forward strand.
AGCTAAATGGGCCTTTGGGCTAAATTTTAAGCTAAATGGGCCTTTGGGCTAAATATGAGTTAAATGGGCCTATGGCCATATGTAAAATTTTTGGACTTTAAAGCATATGATAAAATGGACTTTTTAGTGTATGTGTTACACATTGAGTTTATAACTCACCCATTTTTGTGGGATAAACTTTTCAGATAATTCATAGTGCGATGGATCGGGTCAGCAGAGATTTCGAGGTGGCCAGTGCTCGTATCAAGTATTGTGGAGATTTTTCGACTTAAACTTATTAATTTTTAAATTTTATTTCTTAGACTTTATTTTGGGTTTGCTATTTTTGTAATAAGGCCACTATAAACTACTTTTAGAATTTGTGTTTGGATTTATTTTAAATTACGCCATGAACAATTATTAATTAAATAACTAAATGGTTTTTCGATAAATAATTTAAAAGGTTTTTGTCAATAATATATATATATATATATATGTTTTAAGAAAATACAAATCTATTTTTTCAACTAAGCCCAACTCGATCTTTAAGTTAATCCGTTTTACTTAAAATCATCAAGTTTTCTTGAACAAAACGATATTCCGCTAAAGTTTTACTCGAGGAACATACCAAATTCGATTAGGCTTTTTGAGTCGGGTTTGGGGTGTTTCAGCTTGGTATCGAGCCCGCTTTTAAACTCTCTACTTGGGTTTTGAAGCCTACAACATTTTCAAAAGTTGGCCCAAATGGCTTTTTGAAAATTTTCTTAAGTTAAATGATTTTATAAGAGCATGGCACTTTCGAGTTCTCGGCCCAAATCCGCCAGGTATGTACTTTATCGATATGTGATATGTATGATAGTTAAACTTAAACTATACTTTAGAGACATGGACCCTAGGTGTATATGTGCTACTATGGAAACCACTGAATATCTGTTTCATAAGACTTTCTTTTAATAAGAAGTGAAAAGATTCTAATACATAAGACTTTTCGTAAAAACAGATAAGATACGTAGTAGACATGAGGTCTAGGGGACGAGGTCGTCGTGGACATGGAAGAGGAAGGATGACTGCTTTGAACCGATTCGATCTGTTCAAGGTTCCGAGAATGAAGCTCCGCCACCGGCTGTTGGGGTGGACTTTCAAGAACAAAATGAAGGAGGTGACGCAGTATCACAAGCTGTGCTGCGAGTTTTGGAAAGAGTAGCGGAAGCTGGTTCTGGAAATGGGCCTCGAAAGTCAGTAGCTGAGAGACTAAGATCGAATGGAGTTGAGGTTTTTAGAGGAGTATCTGGAGTAGCTCCAAATGTAGCTGAATATTGGTTGGAGGCAGTCGAGAGGATCATGGACGATATAGACTGCACTGATGAAGAGAAATTGAAAGGTGCTATTTCACTTCTTCGTGATGAAGCTTACCAGTGGTGGCTCACTATAAAGGAGAGTACCCCTGTGGATCGTCTGGATTGGGGGTATTTTAAAGTGAAATTCGAAGGAAAATATGTTGGAACTAGCTACATCGACTCCCATAGGAAGACATTTCTGAATTTGGTCCAAGGAAACAAGTTGATAGCTGAATATGAAGCAGAATTCTTGCGACTTAGCCGTTATGCCAGAGGGATAGTGGCTACGGAATATGAACGATGTATCAGATTTGAAGATGCACTTAGAGATGAATTGCGAGTGATGATTGCTCCACACCGTGAAAGAGATTTTGCAATCTTAGTGGAAAGGGCAAGAATTACCGAAGAAGCTAAACGACCGAGAGATGAGGCAGACAGAGGCCAGAGCAAGAATAAGAGAAGCTTTGGGTCCTCAGGGTCGTCCGGGAATTTTTAGAAGAAATCAAGAAATGATAGACCGCGATGTCAACAGACTGTTTCGGGAGGACAAAATCGTACTTGTTCTCAGTGTGGGAAAATGCACTTGGAAGAATGCTGGAAAAAGACCGGCGGATGTTTCAAGTGCGGTTCAAGGATCATATGATCAAGGATTGCCCAATGAACTCGTAAAAGAATCGCCCGACAAGTCGAGGTGCTAATCAGCCGATGACGGACGACAGCAGAGGGTAAGAGGTCGTGGTCCAAATGGAAGGGCAATGGTTACGGTAGAGGACGCGAAACTTGTGCAGAGGCGATGGTAGCTCGAGGCAAGACAACTAGGTTTGGTATATGCGATTAAATGCAGAGAAAGCGATGGCCTTTTGATGTTATTATGGGTACGTTCGATTTACAGGTTGCCCTTTATTGCTTTGATAGATATAGGGTCAACTCATTCCTATATCGCTAGTGAAGTATCCGGGACTTTGCATGTGACTTACGAAATTGTACCTAGGAAGATGATATACTTAGTCCTTTAGGATGAGCGGTGAGTTGTAGACAAACTTTTTAAGGAAGTGCCTCTAGAAGTCCAAGGGATACTGAGTTTCAGTGATTTAATAGAGTTGCCATTTGGAGAATTGACCTTATCTTAGGCATGGGCGGCTTGTGAAATGCCGTGCAAATGTGGATTGTCTTTGCTAAGCGGATGTCATTAAGAACTTTTGATGACAAAGAAGTTGTAGTGATGGGCGAGAGACGGAACTACTTATCTAATGTAGTATCCGCTCTTAAGGCAGAAAAGATGGTTAGAAAGGGATGTGAAGCCTTTCTGATGTTAGTGAATGCTTTGGAGGCTAAGGAGATAACTGCTAATGAAGTCAGGACAGTGAAGGAATTTGTAGATGTTTTTTCGGAAGAACTTCCAGGTTTGCCTCGGATCGTGAGGTAGAATTCGGGATAGACTTATTGTTCGGAGCAGGCCAGTTTCTATTGCTTCATATAGAATGGCACCGAAGGAATTAGTTGAGCCTAAGGCTCAGATTCAGGAGTTGCTTGATCGTGGATTCGTTTGACCTAGTGTGTCTCCATGGGGAGCACCGGTCCTATTCGTGAAGAAGAAGGACGGATCGATGAGGATGTGTATAGACTACCGGCAGTTGAATAAGCTGACCATCAAGAACAAGTATCCTTTGCCAAGGATCGACGACTTGTTCGATCAGCTTAAAGGAGCTGCGGTATTCTCAAAGATTGATCTAAGGTCGGGGTATCATCAACTTAAAGTGAAAGAAGCGGATATCTATAAGACGGCTTTTGAACTAGATATGGGCATTATGAATTTTGGTAATGCCATTCGGATTGATTTAACGCCCCAAATTGCGTTTATGGATATGATGAATCGATTTTCCAGCCTTACTTGGATCAATTCATCGTGGTATTCATAGACGACATCCTGGTGTATTCTAAGTCCGAAGTAGAACATGATGAGCATCTCCGAATTGTGTTACGAGTTTTAAGGGAAAAGAAACTATATGCCAAATTCACCAAGTGTGAATTTTGGCTGAAAGAAGTTGCATTTTTAGGCCATGTGGTGTCTGCAGAAGGGATAAGGGTGGATCCTCGGAAGATTGAGGCTGTGCTAGATTGGAAACCACCTAAGTCAAAATGGCGAGGTTCGCAGTTTCTTGGGTTTAACCGGATACTACAGAAGATTCGTTGAAGGATTTTCATCGATAGCTGCACCTTTAACGAAATTGTTGAGAAAGGAAGTACTTTTCATGTGGACTGATAAGCAGCAAGAGAGCTTTGAGAAGCTCAAAAAAGTTTTGATTGAAGCTCCGGTTTTGATCCAGCCTGAGGCAGGAAAGGATTTTGTTGTGTATTGTGATGCTTCTCACATGGGATTAGGATGTGTTCTGATGCAAGACGGAAAGGTAGTTGCGTATGCGTCTCGGCGATTGAGACCATACGAGGTTAATTACCGACGCATGACTTGGAGTTGGCATTTGTAGTCTTTGCTCTTAAGGTTTGGAGACATTACTTATACGGGAGAAGTCGGTGATATATCTGGATCACAAAAGTCCGAAATATCTCTTGACTCGTAAAGAAGCGAATTTGAGGCGTGAAGGTGGATAGAGTTATTGAAAGACTACATTGTTCCATCGAGTATCACCCGCAAGGCGAATGTGGTGGCGTACGCTCTAAGTCGAAAAGTGGTGTCGATTTGAGGCAATGTTTGCACACCTTAGTCTTTACGATGTGAAGCTTGTTGGCGAACTTGAGTTAAGTCGAGCATGGTTAAGTCAAGTGAAAGAGAGGCGATTAGTAGATGATGATCTCGAGTGAAAAGCTTCAAAGCAGTGCAGTGGGAAATTGGAAGATTTTGGTATTAATGTGGTGGGGTATTGTGCTTCAAAGGTAAAGTCACATGCGCCAAGGGATCGGGAGTTGAGGCAAAAGATACTTGAGGAATCGCATGGTAGCCCCTATGCTATGCATCCCGGAGGAAGTAAGTTATATCGAGACTTGCGAGATCGGTTTTGGTGGCTTTGGTCTTAAGTGCGGATTCTGAATTTGTAGGAAAGTGCTTAACGTGTCGGCAAGTCAATTTGAACATCAAGTACCATCGGATTGCTTCAACCGATAAAGATTTCGCATGGAGGTGGGAGAGAATTACCATGGACTTTGTTAGTGGGCTTCCTCTTACGCCTACTAAGAAAGACTCAGATGGGCGATAGTGGACCGATTGACGAAATCTGCACATTTTATCCCAGTTCGGATTGATTACTCTTTGCAGAAATTGCAAAGTTATATGTGGCTGAGATTGTGAGATTGCATGGAGTGCCGTTGTCGATAATTTCGGACAGAGATTCGAGGTTTACATCACGATTTTGGAAAGCATTGCATCAGGCCTTGGGCACCAGATTGGACTTGAAGCGGCATTTCATCCTCGATCGGACGGTCGATCTGAAAGAGTAATCAAATCTTAGAAGATATGTTAAGGGGATGTGTGATAGATTTCAAAGGAAGTTGGGAAGAATTCTTCAGTTGGCGGAATTATGCATACAACAATAGTTTCCAATCGATATCTGGATGGCACCGTATGAAGCACTATATGGACGGAAGTGTCACACTCCTCACGTGTTGGATGTAATTAGGAGAACGTCGATTTTGGGTCCGAGAGATAGTGGTGAATCGAAGAAAAGGTTAAGGTAATCGGGCTCGGTTAAAGGAAGTATCCATGAGAAAAAAATCGACGCAGATCTAAAGTGGAAAGAAATAGAGTATCACGTTGGGAGATCAAGTTTTCCTAAAGGTTTCACCTTGGAAAAAGGTGATGAGATCTCGGACTTAAAGGAAGCTAAGTCCAGTTCATTGGACCTTATCGGATTGTGAAGCGGGCCTGGATCGTGGCATATCGATTAGATTTGCCTTGAATGAAGCAAATGCATGATGTGTACCATGTTTCAATGTTACGCCGTTATCGGTCAGATCCATCTCATGTAGTGCCAGTTGAGGAGGTGGAATTAAGATCAGATTTGTCATATGAAGAGGAGCCAATTCAAATTCTGGAGCGAGATGTAAAGGTTTTACGGAGAAAATCAGTTCCTCTCGCTAAGGTATTATGGCGTAATCATGGATCAGAAGAAGCTTCGTGGGAACCGGAGGAAGCGATGCTACAGCAATACCCTCACTTATTCCAGCCAGGTAATTTCAAGGACGAAATTATTTTAAGGGGGGTAGAACTGTAACATCCTGATAATTTGGGGCTATGCATTTTACTTAATTGAATGATGTTGCATGCTTAATTATTATTAAGTGTATTCTTGGAAGTTAATTGAGCTTCATTAATTAAGTGCATGCTTAGTAAAACTTTTTAATTCCTATTAATTAGAGAGAGCTAAGAAAATTAGGCCTTATGAATTAATGATAAGAAGTTTTAGCATGAATTAAGTAATTGGCAAGGTGGTTAAGATGCATGGATGTGTGCTTGAGGTGTGAAGTTTGAATCTCCTAGCTAGCATTAGGGAGGATCTTAATTTTTTTGTTTTCTTCCCTATAAGTGTCGGCCAAGAAAGTTCTAGAGTGGATGAGCATTCATTAATTTTTGGCTATTTAACCATGTGAAAAAGGAAGCTAGGACCTTAAGGCATGGAATCATAAGTTGATGATAAGATGAGAGGGACAAAAGGCATGATATGGGGCAAGGTTTTGGGAGTGTGTTCATGGTCAATTGACCATGAACCTAGACGGCATGAAGGGCTAAAGGGAGTGGTTTATTGTTGATAGCAAATCAAGAGTTGATGGGAAAGAAACAAGGAGGAAAAAGGGGATAATATTGGCATTGATTTGGCCAAATTTTTGCTTTGCCATTAGGGGAGGAAAAGTTGGCCAAAAGTCTTTGTTTGTCCATCTTTTCTCATTTCTCCAATAGTTTCTCTCCTAGTTAAATTTGTTATCGAGTTTAGGTAAAACTTTCTTTTGTTTTGGCTTTCTTCTTTTGACCAATTTTCTCCAAAAACTCCCACTTTGGCGAATGTACCTTAGGCACTTTGGTACACTTTTGCTTTTGATTTAGCCTCAATTGTGTTTGAACCAAATACAATTTTCTTTCTCCCATTTTCTTTTCAAAATCGAAACTACAAAGTTCAAAGAGCCAATTTCTTCATTTCTTCCTCCTTGGTAGAATGTGCAAAGACTCCTAAACATATTTCTTTTCATTTGAGAAATCACCATCATCATCTTCTCCTCCTTTTTCTCTTTTCTTTCTTCTCTTTTTCCTTCTCTTTTCATTCTCTTTCTTCTTACCCTCAAAACTGAAACCATCATATTGAAACCACCATTTCTCTTCTCTTTTGTTAAACCAATTATCATCTTCTTTTCTTCTTATTCAAAAGCGAATCTTGAAGGACTCAAAGTAAGACTTTATCAATTATTTTCATCATTCCTTTTACTTTAGCAAACTTAAAATCATAATCTTTTATTTCTCTCCTAGGCCGAATCTTTGAAAAGATTTTTCAAAGATCTTTGTTGAAGACAACCTTTAAGTGATCATTGAAATCATCAAGGTAAGGTTATTAATTTAGATCATATCAATTTCTTTAGATGGATCACTAATCTATGTTATTTTAGGGCGATCTAAGATCATCAAGATAGGTAAGAAAAAAGTCAGACGTGAGTGTTTGGAAGAGAGGAGGTATTCCTTTACCATCGAACTACAAGCGAAGAAGCGATATCGGGGTTAGAGACTTTCCATAGGGTTGTGGACCCTCTGCTAACGAGGATCGGTTATTCAAGTAGTGCATAAATAGAACCACTTTACGTTGGTGGAATATCGTGGGTTTTGATCCATCTAGTGGAGAAAACCACAAATAATCATCATTCGTGAATCCAGGGTAAGGATTTAGATCCATCGTCAATAAGTGTAATATTGTTAACAAAAGTTTATACTAACCAAATGTGTCAATCAATTAGGTGTTGACGAGCAAGAGGGTATTGTTCTCACTGTCACTAGGTGTGTAACCTTACATTAAAAATCCCATAAGATTTACATATATTTTATTGTGACTTTATGACTATGTGTATGATTGTGCTTTTGGATACCATTCAGTGGTATACGATATTCAGGTATGTGTACCCCAATATTTTGTTTATTTTGCTATATGCATCAATATGAAATAAGCATGACTATATTATGATTTGTGGGGTAAATAACATAAAAATCTGATTTGATATGTATGTGCATGGGCATATCGGTATATTTGATAAAGGAGGAAGTATTCTAGTGGTTTTACCACATTTCTGGTGACTTCGGTCACATATGTGAATTTGGTGACTTCGGTCATGTATATTTGGCTCCGGTGACTTCGGTCACATATTTGACTCCGGTGACTTCGGTCACATATTTGACTCCGGTGAATTAGGTCACGTATGTGAATCTGGTGACTTCGGTCACATATTTGAAATTTGGACTTCGGTCAGGTGACTTCGGTCACATCTGTTTTGGTGGCTTTGCCACAATAAGGCGATGTGCATGTTGATCGACAGAGCGCCTTGATGGTGTGTAGCGAGATGGAGGTCGATTTAGTAATCCCACGGTGTCTTAGGTTGAGTGCGAGGGTGTGTAGCGGATGGATATTTAGGTTGGTAGGGCTTGCATTTCATTTCATGAACATAACCATGTAATATTGATGATTATTATTTGATCTGCTATGAAATGGGCCTTTGGGCTAAATATAAGCTAAATAGGCCTTTGGGCTAAATTTTAAGCTAAATGCCTCTTTGGGCTAAATATGAGTTAAATGGGCCTATGGCCATATGTGAAATTTTTGGACTTTAAAGCATATGATAAAATGGACTTTTTAGTGTATGTGTTACACATTGAGTTTATAACTCACCCATTTTTGTGGGATAAACTTTTCAAATAATTCATAGTGCGATGGATCGGGTCAGCAGGGATTTCGAGGTGGCCAGTGCTTGTATCAAGTATTGTGGAGATTTTCCGACTTAAACTTATTAATTTTTAAATTTTATTACTTAGACTTTATTTTGGGTTTGCTATTTTTGTAATAAGGCCACTATAAACTACTTTTAGAATTTGTGTTTGGATTTATTTTAAATTACGCCATGAACAATTATTAATTAAATAACTAAATGGTTTTCGATAAATAATTTAAAAGGTTTTTGTCAATAATATATATATATATGTTTTAAGAAAATACAAATCTATTTTTTCAACTAAGCCCAACTCGATCTTTAAGTTAATCCGTTTTACTTAAAATCATCAAGTTTTCTTGAACAAAATGATATTCCGCTAAAGTTTTAATCGAGGAACATACCAAATCCGGTTAGGCTTTTTGGGTAGGGTTTGGGGTGTTTCAAGGTTGGTAAAAAATGTCAAAGTAGATGCATCTTTGTCTTGACTAAGCACATGGTCTTTGGGCAACGGCCGATGGTGAAGAGGTGGTGATGATAGGTGAGAGAAGGAACTACCTATCTAATGTGGTATCCGCTCTGAAGGCTGAGAAGATGGTGAAGAAATGATGTGAGGCTTTTGTGGCTTATGTTTGTGCTTTGAAAGTTAAGGAGTTAGCTTTGGAGAATGTCCGAACAGTGGAGGAATTTACTAACGTCTTTCAGGAAGAGCTTCTGGGTTTGCCTCCAGATCGTGAAGTGGAGTTTGGTATAGACCTTCTACAAGGAACAGCGCCAATGTCTATTGCCCCATATAGAATGGCGCCGAAGGAGTTAGTGGAGCTGAAAGCGCAGATTCAGGAACTGCTAGATCGAGGTTTCATCCTGCCAAGTGTATCACCTTGGGGAGCGCCTGTGCTTTTTGTTAAGAAGAAGGATGGATCAATACAAATATGCATTAATTACCGTCAGCTGAATAAGTTGAAAATTAAGAACAAGTATCCATTACCGAGGATAGATGACTTGTTCGATCAACTTAAAGGAGCCTCAGTCTTTTCTAAGATAGATTTGGGGTCGGATATCATCAACTTAAGGTCAAAGAGGCGGATATCCATAAAATGGCTTTTCGTACTGGTTACGGTGACTATGAATTTCTGGTGATGTCGTTTGGGTTGACTAACGCCCCAGCAGCGTTTATGAATATGATGGACTGGGTGTTTCAGCCATACCTTCATCGATTCGTTATAGTGTTTATCGATGATATTCCGGTTTATTCCAAGTCTGAGGAGGAGCATGATGCACATCTTTGTGTGGTGTTGCAAATTCTGAGGGAGAAGCAGTTGTTTGCTAAGTTTAGTAAGTGTGAGTTCTGGTTGAAGGAAGTTACCTTTTTAGGTCATGTGGTGTCGGCTGAGGGGATTAGGGTGGACCCTCGAAAAATTGAAGCTGTATTGGACTGGAAACCACCAAAGTCTGTGGCGGAGATTCGAAGTTTTTGGGTTTAGCAGGATATTATAGAAGGTTTGTGGAAGGATTTTCTTTGATTGCAGCACCGTTAACCAAGTTGCTAAGGAAAGGGGTTTCATTTGTGTGGTCAAATAAGCAACAAGAGTGTTTTGAGAAGCTAAAGAGGATTTTGACGGAAGCTCCGGTGCTGATTCAACCTAAAGTAGGGAAGGAGCTTACGATTTATTGTGATGCGTCACACACAGGGTTAGGATGTGTGCTGATGCAAGAAGAGAAGGTAGTAGTGTATGCTTCTCGACAATTGAGACCTCACGAGGTGAATTACCCGACGCATGATCTGGAGTTAGCTGCAGCGGTTTTTGCCCTAAAAATTTGGAGACATTACCTGTATGGAGAGAAGTCTATTATGTACACAGACCATAAGAGTTTGAAATACCTCTTCACTCAGAAGGAATTGAATTTAAGGCAGAGGAGGTGGATCGAGCTATTGAAGGATTATGATTGCTCGATTGAGTACCATCCGGGAAAGGCTAATATGGTAGTTGATGCCTTGAGCCGTAAGGTTGTGGCAGATCTAAGAGCTTTGTTTGCCACCTTAGTGCGTATGATGATGAAGTCATTAGCGAAGCGCAAGTGAAGCCAACGTGGGTAAACCAGGTTAAGGAAAAACAACTATTGGATGAAGTCTTAAATGCTCAGTGTTTGCAAGTGAAGAATGGTGGATTGGAGGGGTATAGCTTGAGCAATGATGGAGTGTTGTGTTTTCAGGGGAAAGTTTGCATGCCTAAAGATATGGAGTTAAGGGAGAAGATTCTTCAGGAGGCTTATAGCAGTCCATACGCTATGCATCCTGGTGGTAGTAAGATGTACCGAGATTTGCGGGAGTAGTTCTGGTGGCCGGGCCTTAAGCGAGAAATAACTAAATTTGTGGGTAGGTGTTTGACGTGTCAACAGGTCAAGGCTGAACATCAATTACCCTTGGGATTGTTGCAACCGATAAAGATTCCGCAGTGGAAATGGGAAAGGATCACGATGGATTTTGTTAGTGGGCTACCCCTCACGCCTACTAAGAAGGACTCAGTTTGGGTGATCATTGACCGTTTAACAAAGTCGACACATTTTATATTCGGGTTGATTACTCTTTCCAATGGTTGGCTAAATTATATGTGGCAGAAATTGTGAGGTTACATGGGGTACCAGTGTCGATTATCTCAGATAGGCACCCTAGGTTCACGTCAATGTTTTGGAAGGCGTTGCACCAGGCATTGGGAACAAAGTTGGGTTTCAGTAAGACATTTCATCCCCATTCGGATGGACAGTCGAAAAGGGTAATTCAGGTCTTGGAGGATATGCTAAGTGGTTGTTTCTTGGATTTCAGAGGTAGTTGGGAAGAATTTCTGCCGTTGGCTGAGTTTGTGTACAACAATAGTTTCCAGGAAAGTATTCGGATGGCACCATATGAAGCATTATATGGTCGAAAGTGCTGTACCCCTACATGTTGGACAGAGTTGGGAGAACGGTAGTTGTTGGGTCCAGAGTTGGTGGTTGAAACAGAAGAGAAGGTTAGGCTGATTCGAGATCATCTGAAGGATGCTTCGGATAGGCAAAAGTCCTATACTGATGTTAAACGGAAGGATATAGAATTTGCAGAGGGTGATATGGTTTTCTTGAAAGTGTCGCTGTGGAAGAAAGTGCTGGGATTTGGTCGGAAGGGCAAACTGAGCCCTAGGTTTATCGGGCCTTATTAGGTGTTGAAATGAGAGGGAGCAGTAGCTTATCAGTTCAAGTTGCCACCAGAGTTGAGTCAAATCCATAATGTGTTTCATGTTTCCATGCTTAGACGCTATTGCTCAGATCCGTCTCATGTTGTGCTGGTAGAAGAAATTGAGGTGAGCCCAGAATTATCTTTTGAGGAGGAACTAGTGTAGATCCTGGATCGGGATGTCAAAATATTGCGCAGGAAATCAGTATCTTTGTTGAAGGTATTATGGTGGAACCACGGTTCGAAAGAAGTGATATGGGAGTCGGAGGATGTTATGCGTCAGCAATACCCTCAACTCTTTTGATCAGGTAAATTTTGAGGCTGAAATTTATTTTAAAGGGGGTAGAACTGTAACATCCTGTATAAGTGGGTCTGTGCATTTTGTGTGTTGTAGGGTTAAAGTGTTATCTTGAGGTTTAGAGGTATGAATTGGGCCCAGGTTTGGGTTGAGACCTGGGTTAATTTTCTAATGAAGAACGCTAGGAAGTAATTAAAGTGGGTATCTGTGTTTAAATTGCAAGGTAGGCTAGTGGCCCAAAGGTTGGTGGTGTCGCAAGGAGCAAGTGGGTGGCGTCATTAAGGGAATGAATTTGGGCAAAGTACTGGCCCTTTGGGACCCAAGTTTTTGGGCTAAAATTCGGCACTCCGAGGGTGGAAGGGAGGACGGCACAATGGCTTGAAAATAGGAGTTTTAATTTTTGTATTTTGTTGATAATATGAAGAGAGGAGTTGGTGCCAAGGAGGCCTCTCTTGAAGGGAGGATATGGATTAAGATAACACGTGGGATAAGAGTTATCAGGTGACGACAGAGTTGGCTGAAAATCCAACTCTGGAGAAGGTGGTGAAATTCAGTTGATATGCCGAAATTAGTAGGCACAAGTTATCATCTTTTGCATCTAGTCAAGCCGAAATTTTCTTTCTTTTGTGATCTCTCTCTCCCTTTCTTTGCCACAACTCCCTAGCTCTCCTCTCCTCTTTAATATTTTTCTAAAAGCCAAACCCTCTTTGCCATACTTTCTTCTCCCATAGCCGAACCCTTTTAGCCACCTTTCAAGAGTGTTTTCTCCATCTCTCGAGAATCAAACCCCTAACCATACCATTAAAATCTTATTTCCATTTTCGCTTCTATTTTGGATTCACTCTGTGCCGACTCTTCTTAGAATCATCATCTCGAGATTGGTAAGTCACTGTTGTTTTCTTCTTTGCTATCTCTTTCTCATCTTCATCGCTTTCTCAATATCACGTTTATTTCCACTCGTTCTTCTTAGAAGCCGAATCACCTTTGTGGTGACTACTTGTGCCAAAACTAGAAGAAGAATGAAGGGATTCAATCATCGTTTTAGCCAAGTTCAAGGCTCGAGATTTGTCGATCTAGGTAAGGGCCGTGGCTGTGAACACTAATTACTTTTAGTTTGTTCTCACTACTTTAATGTGATTCAATGACCAAGGTGTGTTCATGGACTCGAATGCTAGCTGAACAACAGGAAGGGTGGGATCTATGAACCCAGCCCCTAAGTACAGGAGGCGAGTAGTATCAGGAGTTCGAGATTGGCCACCGGGTTGTGGGCCGACATCGGAGCAAGATCATAGGCCAGTAGTAGTAGTCGTGAGTGGTGATAGTGTTAAAGTCGAGAGTGCGATAGTACAAGAAACATGTGTGTAACTCCTACGCATTTCATATGTTGTTATGTTAAATGTTGTGTTTGTTAAAAGCCAGAATAATAGTGGGAAACTTTACGTTACCCTTACGGTAATAAACAAGGACTCGGGTAAGTCCATTATGGTGAATATCGTGCTTGATCTATGTGAAACCTGTGTGTACCATATTGTATTTTCCTATGCTAATAAGCATGATTATATTGTATTGAGAAACGTATACATAACATATGGGTATGATGAGAGGAGAGGGAAGGCATGATTTATCAGACTGTCACCAGTGGTTAGGTACCACACGTGGGTTGGCCCCACATATCATGATTTTGCGACTAAGTCTCAGTGGTTTGGAACCACCAGTGGTTAGGTACCACATGTGCTTAATTTGTGACTTGTCCCAATGGTTAGGTACGACAGTGGGTTGGCCCCACATATCTATTTAAAGGATTGTCACTAGTGGTTAGGTACCACAAATGGGTTGGCCCCACACATGAATATCTGTAACTTCGGTTACCAGTGGTTAGGCACCACCAGTGGCTAGGTGCCATAAGGGGTAGATTTGGGAGACTCGGATGGATAACTAGGCAATGGGTTGCATGACATGCATAATATTATATGAATCTGTGTAAGAGCATAACATTTTTTTGGGATGGGGATTTACACACTGAGTCTCATGACTCACCCCTTCCGTTACATTCTACAAATAATGATTAGATCGTGGATTCGGAGCCGGGGTGGACTCGTGGTGGCCATACTCGACGGTGAATTTCACTATTTAATTTGAATTTGGTTTTATTTTCTTTAAGTTTTGGATTTCGGTTCTTGTAATAAGGCCACTAAAACTTTACTTTGGGATTTGCTATTTTTCTTTCCTTTCTTTTTCCCTAAACTATTATTAAACGAAAAAGGCATGCCAAGAAATTTATGATATGAATGTTTTTATAAACTTAAGGAAATTTTTTTGAGTTTCTTTTCTAAAGATATGCGTCAAATGAATAATAATCAACAAGGTAACTCTATCACGCTAAAATAAGTTTCAAAGCGTTTTAATAATTCACCCGGTTCAGCCACAATTTTCTTAACTACCCCAAAAGTTTTCCTTTCAATTCAAGTCGACATAATGGTTTGTAAAACGTTTTCTTCCCAGTAACACGCTAGATTCTGTCATAGCGTTTAGACCAGGTTTGGGGTGTTACATCTCATTTCTTAGTTGCTTAACTTCCCGAGCCAAAATTTTTACTGGTTCTTTACCATAAGTCATGTCGGGACAAATCTCTATTTCTGATGGGGTAATTACATGCGACGGGTCTAATCTGTAGCATCGTAACATTGACACGTGAAACACATCATGTATCTTCTCTAATTTCGATGGCAAAGCCAAGCGGTAAGCTCTGACCCAATTCTCTCAAGTAACCTCATAAGGTCCAATGAAGCGTGGACTTAGCTTGCCTTACTACCAAATCGAGAAATTTTCTCCACGGTGATACTTTCAAAAGACTTTATCCCCAACTTGGTACTCGATCTCTTCTCTTTAAAACTGAATAGGATTTACATGCATCTAAGGCAACTTTTAAACATTCTCAATTACTTTCACTTTCTCTTCAGCTTCTTTAACCAAATCAACCCCGTGAATTTGGTTCACCTTGAGCTCAGTCCAAAACAAGGGAGTTTTGCACTTACGCCAATATAGGGACTCATAAGGCGCCATCTTTAAGCTCGACTGAAAGCTATTATTATAGGCGAATTCTACGAATGGGAGAAACTTTTCCCAACTACCTTGGAATTCCAAAACACAACATCTGAGCATGTCCTCGAGTACTTGAATTAACCTTTCTGACTGACCATCAGTTTGAGGGTGAAAAGCTGTACTAAAACTCAATTTTGTACCCAAAGCTTCTTGCAGCTTCTTCCAGAATCTTGATGCAAATCTTGGATCTCTATCTGATATGATCGATAAGGGAACTACTTGAAGTCTTACTATTTCTGAAACATACAAGTTTATCAACTTGTCTAATGAGTAATCCACTCGTACAGGTAAAAAGTGGGCTGACTTCGTGAGTTTGTCAACCACAACTCAAACGAGATCTTTCTTGCTCAGAGACAACGGTAAACTCGTTACGAAATCCATGGTGATATGGTCCCATTTCCACTCGGAGACCAAGATGGGCTGAAGTAAACCTGAAGGTACTTGCTGCTCAGCTTTTACTTGCTGACAAATCATGCACTTGGAAACAAATTCTGAAATGTCTTTCTTCATTTTTGGCCATTAATACTGTTGCTTTAAATCATTATACATCTTGATGCCACCAAGATGTATAGATAAACATCCATTATGTGCCTCGTGCAAAATTTTCTAAGTAAGCTCCTCTTTTCTTGGCACACAAACTCTATCTCTAAACATTAAATATCCATCAGAATTAATTTGAAAGTCGGATTCAACACCTAACTCGCACTGAGCTCTCTTAACTTGCAATTCACTATCTTCTTTCTGAGCCTCCAAGATCTCTTGAAGGAACATTGGTCTAGCTCTCAACTCAGCTAAAATAAAACCATCATCGGATAAAGATATTTTTGAATTCAATGTTCTCAAGGCAAATAGGGATTTTTTGCTTAAAGCATTGGCGACTACATTCGCCTTTCCAGGATGGTAATCAATGGCCAACTCATAGTCCTTTATCAACTCTAACCATCTTCATTGTCTTAAGTTCAACTCTTTCTTCGTCATCAAGTATTTCAAACTTTTGTGATCAGTAAAAATTTGACATCGTTCACCATATAAATGGTGTCTCCAAATCTTCAAAACTAAGACTATGGCAGCCAATTCGAGATCATGAGTCAGATATTTTTTCTCATGAGGCTTCAATTGTCTGGAGGCATAAGCAATTACCTTGCCTTCTTGCGTAAGTACACAGCCTAATCCATTTAAGGATGCATCTCTATAGATTATGAATTCTTTCCCTGCCTCGAGTTGTACTAAATCTGGAGCTTCTGTCAGCATTGCTTTCAACTTCTCAAAACTTTGTTGCCATTTTTTTGACCACTCAAACTTCACATTCTTCTGTAACAATCTAGTCACCGGGGTTGCAATCACAGAAAACCCCTTGACAAATCGTCTGTAGTAGCCGTCTAGGCCCAGAAAACTTCTAATTTCTAAGATGTTCTTCGGTGGTTTCCAGTCTATTATAGCTGAGATCTTACTTGGATCTACTCAGACTCCATCTCTCGAGACAATATGTCCTAGGAATCCCTCTTCGTTGAGCCAAAATTCACTTTTACTAAATTTGGCATAAACTGATTTTCTCGAAGAGTCTGTAAAACTATCCGTAGATGATCAGCATGTTCATTCTCGTCTCGAGAATAAATCAGTATGTCGTCAATAAAAACGACTACAAACTTATCAAGGTATGGTCTAAAAATACGGTTCATTAAGTCCATTAATACCGCAGGAGCATTGGTCAGCCCAAAGGGCATGACTAAAAATTCATAATGCCCATACCTCATTCGAAAGGCAGTCTTGGATACATCTGAATCTTTCACTCTCAACTGGTAGTACCCTGATCTCAAGTCTATTTTGGAGAACACAGTCGCTCCTTTTAATTGATCAAACAAATCGTCGATCCTAGGTAATGGGTACTTGTTTTTTACTGTCACTTTATTAAGCTGACGGTAATCAATACACAATCTCATGGTGCCATCTTTCTTTTTCACAAACAAAACCAGAGCGCCCCATGGTGAACAACTTGATCTTGCAAAGCCTTTGTTTGTCAACTCTTGCAACTGTAACTTCAACTCTTTGAATTCTGTTGGAGCCATTCTATAAGGAGTAATGGATATTGGTATAGTACCGGGAGTTATCTCAATGATGAACTCAACTTCTCTAACTAGTGGTAATCCTGGTAATTCCTCAAGAGAAACATCCACATACTTGCATACTATCGACACTGATTCAATCTTTAGCTCTGTCTCTTTATCATTCAATACAAAGGCCAAAAATGCCTCATACCCTTTTCTTAGATATCTCTGCGTCATCATATGAGAAATTATTAACGACGATCTACCTTGCTCATCTGATTCTACATAAAGAGTATCCCTATTTTCACATCTCATCTCAATGTATTTCTTCCCACAATTTACAATTACATTATGAGTAGTCAACCAGTCCACACCAAGAATGAGGTCGGATTCATCAAAAGGTAACATCATAAGATTTGCTTTAAAGCAATGATCTCTAATCATTAATGGACAATCTTTACAAACTTTACCAACTAACATTCTCTTGCCTAAAGGATTAGACACTTTAATCCCAAATTCTGCGGTATCTATAGGCACACCCAAACCGGGTAATAATTTCATGCAAATGTAAGAGTGTGTGGATCCGGGGTCTATTAAAGCAATAACTTTGGTATTGTAAAGAGAAAAGGTACCCGTAATAACATTAGGGGAAGATGACTTTTCACGAGTGCGAATGGCACAAGTCCTTGCAGGCGTTCTACCCTCGGGTCTTGCGGCCTACTCTTTGGGGTTACCTCTTCCACTTGCCCCACTTCTCGGGTTCCTCTGCGGTCTCCCTCTGACCATACTCTCGGATCTCGGGTTCTGAGTTCTCTCTTCTTTATTCATCTATGGACAATCTTTAATGAAATGGTCTTGGGAACCACATCTAAAACATGCATTTTCATGTGCTCGACATTCTCCCAAATGGCGTCTGCCACATTGTAGACATTCTGGTCTGTCAGGTCTAAAATTCCCAACACTTGCAACTGAAGTCATCTGTGCATTATTTCCCAAATACTGCTTACTCTTGTCTTTTCTTGAAAATCCAGTGGAAGTAGCTATTCGAGTAGAGAAATCTCTTGACTTCTTTGATGATGATTGGAACGACTTGTTCCACTGTCTCTTTCTAGAATTGCGAGACTCTATTTTAGATTTCTTCTTCTCTTTTACCAGTTCTTCGGCTTTACAAGCCCTTTCCACTAGTACAACAAATTCTTTTAATTCGGGGACAGCAACAACCAACTTAATGTCCTCATTTAAACCTTCTTCAAACCTTTTACTCATAATGGCCTTAGTGGACACACATTAGTGAGCGTACTTACTGAGTCGTACGAATTCTCGCTCATAATCAGTTACTGACATCTTATATTGCTTCAGCTTTAGAAATTCTTTCCTTTTCTGGTCTACAAACCTCTGGCTGATATACTTTTTCTTAAACTCTTCTTGAAAGAATTCCCATGAAATCTTTTCCCTTGGTACCACCGACACAAGGGTGTTCCACCATTGGTAAGCAAAATATCTTAAGAGAGAGACTACATACTTCATGCATTCATCAAGGGTACAGGACAGCTCGTTAAATACCCTGATGGTATTTTCTAACCGGAACTCAACTCTTTCTGGATCATCATCTTTTCTAGCTCAAAATTCTTCTACCCCATGCTTCCTGATCCTATCAATTGGAGGTTTATCTCCTATTACCACCTCTACTACTTGAGGGGCTACTGGAGTAGGTTGTGGAATAGGCGGGGGTGGAAGGGGTTGTGTATTCGGGTTCGCTCGAACGAACTCCGTGCACCAGGCATCCATCATATGGAGGAAGGCTTCTCTAGCCTCTTCTCCTCCTCCTACTTGACTCATCGTAGTGGGTCTATTCTCATTCTCATACGGCACTGTCCCTTCTATTGGGAGCTTGTGCGTTATTTTCTACATCATCCACCTCAGCTCTTTTGGGATCCATTTACTAAATGTATAAACAGAATTTAAGTCGTTAGGAGCCGGCACACTATCATTATAAAAACATTCATACGTATGGCATGTATAGCTAGACTCATGCTCGTGCTACATTAGTCCTAGAACCTACTAAACCATAGCTCTGATACCACTAAATGTAACACCACGTACCCAATACCGATACTGGGTCTAGATACGAGACATTACCATGCTTGAGCTCACTTAAACATGTACTTACGGGCTATAAAATTTTGTCCCGACTTAAAAACTTTGCTTTCTTAGTCAACACATACATTACAAGGGCCTACGAGGCCTTAAACTCATGTCTAAAAAATTTCAAAACTAAATCAATTAAATCATTTTTTTGAAGCAGGGTTTACATGCCCATGTGACTTGGAACACACCTGTGTATCCTTAGGCACGCCCATGCCCTCAAATCGTGGGGAGCTACTGACTATTTCCACACGACTTAGATACACTCATCTCTTTCAACCATAGGAGGCTACTGACTAATTTCACAAGGCCATGACACGCCCATGGGCTTAGACCGTGTGCTAATCCTTGATATACTGACTAAATCAACACAGTCTGGGAACACGCCCATGTCCAAACCTTGTGTCTTACACGACACACACACACGGCCGTGAGATTTGCCCGTGGCCTATTCTGATTAATAATACTAAGGTACAGGGTTAACATGGTCTTGACACATGCCCGTGTGTCCAATCGTGTGGGCACTTACAGGCTATTTACCAAGCTGTTAGCCACCCTAAAATGAAAATCATATCCATACACAATTCAACGATGCAGTAACAACCCAATTTTATGAATAATACTACATGCTTTATTGATCTCAATAAACATACATGCTTAGTCAAATTTGGCCAATCACTTAGCCATATACAAAAGATTAATAAACATGATAGCCTTTACAAAGGCCCTTCTTAAAACATGTTCACAAAATGAATGTTTCTTATGCATGCCATACTTAGTAAAGTAACTTGGCTATACCAAAATAAGAGTTGATAGTGTGTTGCGAGCTCTGACTTTAATGATCCACAAGTTAGCTTGGTGGGACTGCATAGAAAGAAAGAATCATAACGTAAGCATATAGCTTAGTAAGTTTGCATGTAACAACTCTTAGCATCATCATTGCTTAATATAAACCATTTGACATAAACAATGGTATCATGAATTTTAGCTAAAGAGCTTACTTACTCATATAGATTCTTACATGTCTCATGACACTTACTATTATCATACTTGCAAGGTAACCATGATACATGTATCACTTGATCACATTGATCAGTATACTATAATAACAATAATCATGATATCTACTTTCTCATTCACAACATGAATAATACTCAACTTCATCTAACTTCATCTTGATACTAACATTACTTTCTTAGCTTACTCATTTTAGCTTACTCATTTGCCCAATGAATTTCGTATAACCGAGGATACTAAATCTCTTCCCACATAATATGATGCCAAAGCCATATCCTAGACATGGTCTTACATGGGTTATCTCATCTTGGTTTCAAGGCCATGTCTTGACATGGACTTATATGATGTCTTGGTCTTGATAACATACTCAATGCCAAGCATGAGTCCTTGGGCTTACATGATAACTTGCTTGCTAACTTGATCAATGCCAAGCTTGCCTTGGACTTACATGATAACTTTCTTGCTAACTTAATCAATGCCAAGCTTGCCTTGGACTTACATGATATCTTGATCAATGCCAAGCTTGCCTTGGACTTACATGATAACTTGTTCGCTAACTTGATCAATGCCAAGCTTGCCTTGGACTTACATGATATCTTGATCAATTCCAATCTTGCCTTGGACTTACATGATAACTTGCTTGCTAACTTGATCAATGCCAAGCTTGCCTTGGACTTACATGATATCTTGATCAATGCCAAGCTTGCCTTGGACTTATATGATAACTTGCTTGAACATAACATGATCATTTCATACAATTATTGTACATTATATTAAGCAATTTAATGATAATAATCATAAAGCATAAAAATGATACAAACTTACCTCAATATACAAAATGTATGTAGATGTGCAATTTAGTCCTCGACTTTGTTCTTGCCTCGGTTTCTATCAGGGCTTCATTTTTCTTGATCTATAATCATAAATAGATCATTTAATAACCATATTGACTAAATTGACTCATAACCCATACTTTGGAAAAATTACTATTTTCCCCTATACTTTCTAATATTTGCACTTTTGCCCCAATTCTCATAAAATGATTTTCATGCAACTTTCTTAAACTTCATGCTCAACTGAATCATTTCTCTTCTATAACAATCATCAATTTACTATTTCTAGTAGGTATGACCAATTTTATAATCATACAAAATGGTCCTCGATACCATTTATCATGAAATTCATTAAGGAAAAGATGTTTATCTAACATCAAACTCTCTTAAACTTCCAAAAAAATCATTTAACAAGCATGTCATTCAAGGGCAGATTTTTGAACATGCATCTTAGCTCATTTTTATAGCTAAAATTAGCTAATTCATAATACGGGAATTTTAAAAATACAAAGAATATTAAAAACGGGGCTAAGATAAACTTACTATGAGCTTGAAAAAAAATAAAGAATCGTAGCTATGGTGTCTCCAAATTTTTGACAGCAACAAGGAAGAAGATGAGTGAATTTTTCTCATCTTTATCCTATTTTAATCACTAATGAGGCTAAATGACCAAAATGCCCTTCCTCTTAAAAATTTCCATAATAGTCTCTTAAGGCTAATTTTGTCCAAAAATTAAATTTTGGGCAAATTGCTACTTAAGGACTCAAAATTATTAATCTTGAGCTATTTCATATAAAAAGCGTCTAGAAACTCATATTTTGGAAACTTTTGCAATTTAGTCCTTTTTAGACCAATTGACCTCAACTTAATAAAATTGCTTTACAAAACTTTCATACTAGCATACAAACATGACATAAACTTGGAAAACTCATAATTTCACCTCGGGTCGTGGCCTCGCACCACTATTCTGACTAGGCCCTAAATCGGGCTGTTACAAAGGTGCTTAAAGACCATATCATGTAAGACTGTAACGGGTGGGTTATGGCATCATATGAAAATAAGACCATATTATGTAAGACAATAGTTGGCCAATGGAGTCTGATGGAAAAATTAAAGGAAGGTTATTACCAAACATGGTTCTCTATGTATCTCAAGACAATTAGGGCAAACCTCACAAAATGTGAGTATAAGAAAACCCTTAAAATCTAAAACACTAGAGAAAGGAACGCCTTTATGGAAAAAATTTGGACAGAAAAGCCTTTTTGGCGAGTACTGAATGTAAAGGAACACTTCGTGGTAAAAATCTTGTGGCAAAACTCTAGACAGGAAGCCTTTGTAGAGAGTACTAAATGTAAAGGAACGCCTTTGTGGTGAGTATTGAATGTAAATGAACACCTTTATGGAAAAACTATGGATAGGAAAGCCTTTGAGGCGAGTACTGAATGTAAATGAACATATTTGTGATAAAACTCTGGATAGGAAAGGCTTTGTGGCGAGTACTGAATGTAAAGGAATGCCTTTGTGGCAAAACTCTAGACATGAAAGCCTTTGTTGTACGTAATGAATGTAAAGCAATGTCTTTGTGGTGAGTACTAATTGTAAAAGAATTCATTTGTGGTAAAACTCTAGAAGGGTAGGCTTTGTGGCAACCTCTATTAAAGGAACGCATTCGTGGTGCAATTTAAGGAAGGGCCTTTGTGGCATCTATTCAAGGAAACACCTCTATGGTGAATAATAAATGAATGGAATTTCAAAGGATAAAGAAGGAATGATGTGTAAGAATTTTTTCCAAGAATGGTAAGTATAATGCCCTGAAGGCATTATAAATGTAATGAACTCAGAAAGAACAATGTATGGGACAAGCAAAAGGAATAAGGTATACAGAGAAATCTGAAGGAAAGTTATGGTGAACCTTACATACACTTAAAGTGTAAGTAGAATAAATGACACTCGGGAATAAATAGAAATTTTGGTGAACTCTGCACTGAGTAATTGAAATAGTTTACCTCAACCCAAATGTAAATGATAAAATCGGTAAGTATGAAATGAAGTCATAAGTGCGTTGATAAGGCGAACAAGATTAAAATGGTCTGTGTAAAGACAAGATCTTAAAGAGATATGGAAAGTGATGAAGTTGTATTATGGTACACTGACTGCCTCTAGACGTACCAATGTCCAGAGTAGAAATCATGCACCAAAGACGTGAAAAGCGGTATCTGCAAGTATACAGGTCAGGTTGTAATATAGTTACAATAAAGTAGGTATGTAGCAGCCCAGTTTAGACCCTAGTCGGTATAGTGGTTTCGAGACCACAAATTTGAGTCAAACAAAAATTTTAATAATATTTTTTGAGTTTACAGCATGTGAATTGGTATGTGTGAAATTTCTATGATTTAATTTGATCATTTGTGTGTTTAATTTGCAAAAAGAACTAAATTGTAGAAAATGCAAAAGTAGCCTTCTATTTGATTAAATGTCGAATTGATGTGTTTCTTTACATGTGAAGTCCTTATTATGCAAATGGACCATTGATATGGTTAATGGACAATAATGACCATCCACTAAGTGATTATTAAAGTTATTTCATTAAGGTTAAAATGGTAAATGGTTTATTAATATGTGTTAAATAAAATAAAAACAATTAGATGGCCACTATCATCATCTTTCCACCAAAAATTAGATAGAAAATAAGGTTTTAAAGCTATCTATATTCGGTCTTATTCAAGCTTAATTAAGGTATGTTTTTGTTTTGGTTTTTGATAAATTCTACATTTTTGTGATCGTTGCTTTGTGTCCTCTTAAGCCCATGCCTTAATTCATGAAATTGATGATGATTTTGGAAGTTTCCATTGATGAATTCATGAGTTTTATGATGTTTGATGATGAATTATGCAAGCTTGGTGTTTGATATACATGTTTTGTAAAGTGATTTTTGTCAAAAATGTCAATTAGGGATTAAATTGAGAAAAGTGAAAATTGAAGGGGTAAAATGTGAAATAAATGAAAGATATGGGCTTATATGGACTAATGGAATATTCGGCCAAGCATGTGTATAAGAAAATTATGTCTATTTTATGATTTTATGAAATAGGGATTAAAATGTCAAAATGTGTAAATATGAGGGCTAATTTTTAAAATGCCCTAAATATGTTTATATGGATTGGATTGAATGATTTGGTGAATGAACAAGATAAATTTGAATGCGAATAGATCAAGAACCAAAGAAAACGGAATAAGATCGGGAAAATCGAAAGTAGTTGAGTAATCGTTTCCATCCGTTCGTATCCGTACGAGGTAAGTCGATATACAAAGAAATGTGTTTAAATTGAATTATTAATACTTTTATGTGAATTAATTGTGAAATATGGTTAATTGAGATGAGTATGTGAAATCCGAAAAAGTTCTGATAATGTAACGACGTCCGAAAAGTCCCGTACGAACCTCAGGTAGTAATTAGGATACGTATGTCATGACATAGGATTTCGATATGAGTTATTGTGTAAGACCTCGTTTGGGATGTTGGCATCGATTTGAGATTTACGTGTAAGACCATGTTTCATCGACATAGTATATGATTTCGTGTAAGACTTTGTCTGGGACAGTGGCATCGATATTGATTACACGTAAGACCACATCTGGGACGTTGGCATTGTACGAGCTTTCCTATCTATCCAAGTATCCTATTTGATTCTGAGTGGTTCAACGGGTATTCTGAGAAATGAATGAGTATACGAATGTGCTTCTAAATTTCGGTACGTATGTATGTATATGAAATTTGGCAATAAAAGGTATGTATGTATATAATCATTGATATGAGATTATGAGCAAGTGGACATGATCAATTGAGATTTAAGAGAAATATGTCTTGTGATTGTGTTATGCCATGAACTATATGTATGAAATGGTTTATAGTTTTTCTGTGTGATAAGTTTATTTGTATATGGCTTACTAAGCTTTTGAAAGCTTACTTTGTGTGTGTTTTCATTATTTTATCAATTATCGAAGCTACTGGAAGCTCAGGGATCGTCGAGGATCATCACCTCACTATCGAACAATATTTTGGTACGTTTTGGAAATATACATATTGATGTATGGCATGTATAGGCTAGAAATGTTATGATATGTTTTGGGACATGTATATATATAGCCATGTGATATGGCTTGATGATGAATGTGAATATATGTGAATTTAGTCCATGCTATGTGATGCATAAGTTGATATGTTTTAATGTGCTCATGAATGGTCAATTGGTAAGTTTCATGGTTAATTTGGGAGATTGAAATGGTGAGAAATGCTATGTATGGAAATAAAATCTATATAATGTATGAATCACATGATTTTGATGTGAGATTGATATTTGAATTTGTATGATGTATGAATGATGTTGTTATGGGTTAAATTGTGCATAATTTGGTATATTTTGGTTGTTTTTGGGACATATATTGATGCCTTCTTTATGGATGTAGGGATGACCCAAAATGGGTGGTAATTTGGTCTTGCAAATGGCCTATAATTGCCCACACGGGCATGTGACCCGACCGTGTCCTTCACAGTCCCAATTTGAAACATCTTAGTGTTCCACACGAGCCAGACACATGGGCGTGTGACAAGCCGTGTGATTCAAGCCAGTGTTGCACACGAGCCAGACACACGGGCGTGTGATATGCCGTGTGATATGCCATGTGATTCAGATTAGTTTTGCACACGGGTTGAGACATGGTCCAAGGCATGGCCGTGCCATATGGGCATCTGCCCTATTTTGAAAGAAAAATTTTCTAAGTTCTACAAAGTTTTTGTATGAGATCGGTTTAGTCCCAAACCTTCTCTAAAGCATGTTTGAGGTCTCGTAGACTTTCTAAAGGGACTTTATGAATATGAATTATTATGTAATGATGTTGTATTATTGTTATTGAGAAATGAGTGTAAAATGTTTCAAAATGTTCGGTAATTGTAATAGCTCGGTTTAGACCTTAGTCAAAATTGTGGTCTCGAGACCATAAATTTGAGGTCAGAAAAATATTTTAATATTATTTTTAGTGTTTACACTATGTGATTAAGCATGTGTGAAAATTATGTGTGAAAATTTTATCGTTTGTGTGCTAAACTGTGAAAAAAGACTTAATCACATAAAATGCAAAAGCTGTGTGCTAATTGTTAAAGTGCTTAATTGTCATGTTTATTAATGAGAAGTCCTTATGTTGTTATTAAGCCATTAATAGATTAGATGGACATAAATGGGCATATATTTGATGAATAAATGGTTTAATAACCAATGGTAAAATGGTAAACTATGTATTAAGTTATTATTAATTAAAAAACAAAAGAATGAAAGCCACTATTCATCATCTCCATTGCCGAAAATTGAAAGGAAAAGAAAGAAAATAAGCTTGCTAGGTTTAGACTAAGACTTTGGTTAAATCAAGGAATGAGTTTTGTTCGGTTTTTGATAATTTCTACGTTTTTGTGATCGTTGCTTAGCATACTATCAAGCCCATGTCTTAATTTTAGAATTTGATGATGATTTTAAGATGTGCCATTGATGAATATGTGAGTTTTTTGTTGATAGTTGGTGAAATATGAAAGTTTAATGTAGGATTAACATATTTTGTCTTTGAATTTTTGATGAATTTGACTATTTTGGGCTAAATTATGAAAATGAACAATTTAAAGGCTAAAATGTGAAATAAATGAAATATGTGGGCTTGAATGAGTTAGGAGAAAATTTGCCTAGGCATGTGTTAGTGAAATTTTGAGTATTTTGTGATTTTATGAAATAGGGACTAAAATGTTAAAATGTGCAAATTTGAGGGATAAAATGTAAAATGCTTTAACTATGTGTTGTGGATTGTTTTGGATGAAAATGTGATAGAATGAGTTGAGTTTAATATCATATAGATCAAGAAAAGAGAGATTCAGATCGAGATCGAGGCAAAGACAAAGTGCTCGATTGATCGACTTGTTTCGTTATTTCTATGTACGAGGTAAGTTTGTATATAATACGAATTGTTAAATTTATGTTCATATATTATACAATGAATGGAAATGTGGTTGTTGAGTTAGTAATGTGAATGATGAGTTTGAAGAGATGTGGCACTAAGTGTACGAAAATAGAATCGATACAGTGGTGAACGACACTATTTGTGCAAAATAAAAAAAATCATCGACTATATTGATTGGCACTGTGTGTGCGATACCGAGTCAAATTCGGTTTAATGTAAAGGAACTAAGTGTGCGATAATATTAAATCTTCGGCTAAGAAATTTGCACTAAGTGTGCGAGTAAATCGAACGGTTAAAGAAGATCGAAAGAATTTGTGGTATTGAGCATTGAGTAGTAAAAGTGATCATTAATTAAGTGTTGGCACAGGTATGTACGGAACATATGTGGTTGATGATATCATATATGGATAAATGGATGGTTATGTAAATAATGACTATGGATGAGATTGTGTATTATTGTAAATTGAACCATGTGATAGTTTATTTTGTATATTGAATTTGATTTGTTGAGTTAAATGTGTTATAATAACAAACTTACTAAGCTTTAAAGCTTATTGTGTGAAGTTTATTATAACGAACTTACTAACCTTTAAAGCTTATTATGTGAAGTTTATCTCTTTTTTATAGTGTCATTAAAGCTAGCACGAATCCGAGGATCGTCAGTAATTCAATCACACTATCGGCCATCTATTTTGGTACTTTTGGAAGTTGTATATGTGGTATATGGCATGTATAGGCTAGTGATTATGGGAAGTTTTGAGATGTATAGATCTTGCCATGTGATATGGCTTGATAGATGAATGATCTTAGTATATGTCTTGGATATGTTAAAATGATAGTTATATTGTGTATATGTAACTTTGTGTGAATGACCTTTATGATATGTTTTGGTGATATGGAAGTAGTATGTTTCATGCTATGAATTGGTAAGGATTAAATGATGTATGGATTACATGCTTTTGATGTGAAGTTGATACTTTGGATTGGTATATTTGAGTTAGATTTGAATATGAAATGAATGATGATGCTAAGAGGTTAAATTGTGCATGTTTTGGTATGTTTTGAATGTATTTGGAGTAAGAATTTGGAATGGTTTGATGCTAAGAATTTGGAATGGTTTGATGCTTGTAGGTGTGACCTAAAGTTTGGGTGGCAAATTAGCCTTACAAATGGACTATATTTTCCCACACGGTTGAGCACACAGGCGTGTGGCTCGATCCGTATCTCTTAAGGTTGTAATTCAAAATAAGTCAAACTTACACGAGCGTGTGACAGGCAGTGTGAATTAAGTCAGTGTTGCCCACGGGTCAAGCACACGAGCGTGTCTTTGGCCATGTGGACAAGTCAGTATGTATGCCCTATTTTCCACGGCTTGGACACACGGGTGTGTGACCTCTGTAACTTTGAAAAATGTTAAGTTTTCAAAAAAAAAATTGTATGAGCTTAGTTTAGTCCCGACCCCTTCTTAATGCATGTTTAAGGTCTCGTAGACCTTATTAAGGGACTTAGTGGCATTGATTGATTATGATTTAATGTTGTATGAACTATGAAGGTTAAAGGTTATGATTTGATTAGTAATACCTCATAGCCATAGTTCAGCGACAGATACGGGTTAGGAGTGTTACATTTTATTGGTATCAGAGCGACGGTTTAGTCGATTCTAGGACTAGCGTAGCGTGTGAGAGTCTAGCTATACATGCCATATATATATATATATCTACAATAGTTTGATGTATCCTGACAATTAAAAATGTGTTTTTATATATTAAATAGATCCCGATCAGTAGTAGCTAACGATGTCAAAAGTAATGCGCCTACTCATGTTCAAGGGACAGCACCAGCTGGATCTAGGCCTATTGCTAGTAGCCATAAGGGAGAGGCAAAACAAGCCTTCTTCCAAATGATGAGTGAGTGGTTTACAGAGTTCATTCGAACGAATCTGGCTGCTCAACAATCTCCACCCCGTAAGTTCCTGTAATGCCACAAGTTTAGACCCTATCCGATTGAGTAAGCCTCGTGTGGATAAAATTCGAAAGTACGGGGCCGAAGAGTTTAGAGCCACAGTTGATGATGATGCTGAGCGAGTTGAATTCTGGCTTGAGAATACTGTAAAAGTGTTTAATGAATTATCGTGTACTCCTGATGAATGTTTAAAATGTGTTGTTTCATTGCTGAGAGATACCGCATATCATTGGTGGAAAACATTGATATCTATGGTTTCGAGAGAACGAATCACTTGGGACTTCTTTCAAGCTAAATTTCGAAAGAAATATATCAGTCAATAGTTTATATATCAAAAACGTAAATAGTTCCTTGAGCTGAAATAGGACCGTATGACTGTTACGAAATATGTAACACCCCTTACCCGTGTTCAAGGCCAGAACTGGATATGAGGCCTTACCAGACTTAACTTGCTTAAACATACCACATCAGACCATAAAATTTCGTTTCAACTTGAAACTTTTCATTCATACTCATAATGTCCCTATAATAGGCCTACTAGACCCAAAACTTACATACGAAATGGTTCGGGACTAGACCGGAAACTTTCGCACACTTAGAAAATTTCTACTTAAAACAAGGCCACACACGTGTGACATATCACACGCTCGTGGTCGACACTGACTTGCATCACACAGCCTATCACACGGCCGTGTGTCTGGCCCGTGGTCGACACTGACTTACATCACACAGCCAGTCACACGCCCGTGTCCTTCGACTGTGTGGTGAATTAAATTCCAAATTCAGGTGCAGACTTTGCACGACCTGGGCACATGCCCATGTCCATGGCCGTGCCATCCACACGGCTGAGAAACACGGCCGTGTCTCTGCCCATGTGTTTACTACTAAGCATACTGACTTATAAAACTAGCATGCAGGGGACACACGGCCTAACCACACACCCATGAGGCTGGCCGTGTGTCACATACGACATAGACATATGCTCGTGTGCCTAACCGTGTGGATGAGAACAAGGCTATTTGCCAAGCTCTTTTTGTCACCCTAACTCATACAACATAAGTCACATTCTAGCATTATGCAAGCAACCCAATCATGCATCATACACACTCATGAATAACCTCATCTTTTCATGGATCAATAATAGTGAGCCATCAATTTTAGCATTATGGAAAAGAGTTTATCCTTGAATGAGCCAATAGCTTTGGCCAAATTACATGACATTTAACTAAGTCTAGACTCTATACATGCCATATTCAAAATGTTAAATCTAACTACAATGAGATGAGCTGATAGTGTGGGTGATCTTCTGATTATCTTCGTATCCCGAGCTGGCTCTTTGACGCTATAAAACAAGGGAAAAGAAAGGAGTAAGCTTTAAGCTTAGTAAGTCTACATGTAAACAATAAGCATCATACCATAGGCTAAACCATCACAATCATTACATTTTATGTAAGAACAATTCACATTTTCATAATCATGCTTACTCATCTCATCTCTTACCACATTCCAACCATATGACATATATATTGCTCACATTTATTTGTACATATACCATGCACTCATCACCACAAACCACATAAAATATTTACTTAACAAGTTTCTCAATGAACCCTTTGAAATAGTACTATATATCCGGTGGTTTCGCACATAGCCCACCATTAATCAATAATAGGGTGGTATCGCACATAGCCCACCAACAAGAATAATTACGGTGGTTCCGCACATAGCCCAAAAAATAATAATTTAAACGATGGTATCGCACACAGCCCATCGTGAATAAATAATAAGGTGGTATCGCACACAGCCCACCACAATGATAATTACGGATATTTATCCGTACTTACATTTCTACTCCGAGGTTTATACGAGAGTTGCTCATTATCTATCATTTTCAATCAATCTCACCAACAAGTAATTTCATCCATACAATGCTTTTTTCAATAGATAACAATATATGTACTAAAGATGTATCGTTTACACATAAACTTACCTCGGTGCAGAATATGTTAATCAACGGTTTAGTCCATAATCTTGCCTTTTCCTCGGTCAAGGTTATTTTTGCGCTCTTCTTGATCTATAATAATGAAATTTACTCACTCAATCATTATATAATTCATGATACATCAAAATTTCTACTTAGGCAAAAATGACCATTTTGCCCTTATACTTTGGCAAAATTACGATTTTACCCCTAGGCTGGTAAATCATTTTTCATCACTTTTTCTCATTAAAAAAACCTAGCTGAACATTTATTTCTCTTATAAAAATTCATAAAACCCATCATTTCATGCATTTATTACTCAATTATAACCTTCACAAATAAGTCCCATTTAGGTGTTTTCATGGTAACACTGTTCACAAAAGCTATTCCTTAACCCTCTAACATTCATTTTCTTCCATAAAAACTCAAAAAAAAAAACATAAACATTCTCATGGAAAGTCTTTAAACTTTCAACCATTTTGCAAAATAGTCCTCTCATTAGCTAGATTAAGCTTTAGGGGCTCCAAAAGTATAAAAATCATCAAGAAAGACCTCTAAAATCACTTACTTGCAAGAGAAAAGCTTGACTAAAAGTTTGAATTCCAAAAACCTCTATTTTCTCTTAAATTTTTGATGCTAGAAGAAAAGTGAATAGTGAAAGATGATATCTTCTTCCTTTATCTTATTTTATTTATTTCCTTCAATTTAATCCACCTAACCCACCTACTTGACCAATTTTGACCTCATTTTGTCCCCTATGGCTGGCCACCCATTCTCTAAGGGTCTAATTTCTCTTTAAGGACCTCCAATTTAATATCTTAAGGCTATTAGACACCTCTAGCTTGTAAAATAGAAATTTCACACTTTATGCGATTTAGTCCTTTTTCACAATTAAGCATACAATTGCTAAAATTAAAGCACCAAAATTTCCATGCATCCTTATAATCATGCTATAACACATAAAGGAATATCAAAATATTTTTTTCTTCAATCTTGGATTAGTGGTCCCGAAACCACTGTTTTGATTAGCCCTAAAATCGGGTTGTTACAACTCTCCCCCTTTAGAGATTTTCGTCCTAAAAAATTTTACCAGTAAAAAGATTTGGGTACTGTTCTTTCATGGCTTCTTCTGGTTCCCACGTAGCCTCTTCTACACCGTGTTTTTGCCATAACACTTTCACTAAGGCTATACTCTTATTTCTCAACTGTTTAACCTTTTGAGCCAAAATCTTAATTGGTTCCTCTTCATAAGCCATGTCCGGACGTATCTTTATTATGGTCGGAGGGATCACATGCGAAGGATCGAAACGATATCACCACAACATCGACACATGGAACACATTGTGTATTCTCTCTAACTCTACCGACAAAGTCAATCGATAAGCTACAGGCCCAATCTTTTCAATAACCTCATACGGCCCTATGAACCATGGACTCAATTTGCCCTTTTGAACAAATCTCAATATTTTCTTCCACAGGTATACTTTTAGGAATACTTTACTACCTCAAACTCAATTTCTTTCCTTCTTAAATTCTCGTATGACTTTTTTTGATCTGAAGCAGCTTTTAGACTATCACGAATCACTTTTACTTTCTCTTCAGTTTCCTTAACTAGATCAACCCCATGAATTTTCTTCTCACTTAGCTCGGTCCAATACAAAAGAGTACAACACTTGCGACCATATAATGCTTTGTACGGTGCCATCTGTATAGTCGAATGATAGCTATTGTTGTAGGCAAACTCAACCAAAGGTAGATATTTTTACCAACTACCTTCAAACTCTAAAACACAACATCGATGTAACAGCCTGATTTAGGGGCTAATCAAAACAGTGGTCTCGGGACCACTAATTGAGGTCGAAGAAAATTATTTTAATTTTATTTCATGGGTTATAGCATGATTACAAGGGTGCATGAAAATTTTTGTAACACCCTAAATTTAGGCCTAGTAGAATTGGGCATTTTGGGCCTTGGGCATAAGAGCATTTAAAACTTTTGTAAACAAGAGAACGACACAAATACAAGTTGGACCTATTAGGTGAGTGATTTTGGAAGGTTAGAGGGCTTCCATGAAGTCTTGGGTTCAAACCTGGGCTTTAGGAAAAAAAAAATTGGTTTAGGTGAATAAATCCCTAGATGTAAGTGAGTAGGCTTTAAGAATATTGTTGGGGAAAACATGACACAAGGAGCTAGTTGGTAAGGTGGTTAGCGGCGTGGATTAAGTTACAGGGGAGCCTGAGTTCGAAACCCTTTGCATGCGAAATGTGACTATTTTGCTAATTTGGGATGGTTTTGGAGGATTGATGGAGAGATCACACATCGGGAAGCTAGCATGAGAGTTGGCAAGAAGATGGCTTCAAATAGAGCGATCTATGAGGAGAGTAAACATACCTTGATTCACGTTTGGGCATAGGAGTGTTCAGAGTGCAGATTAACTCTAGATTCCTATCAGGTGTGTATTTCGCACTACTCTAGCTGTAGAGCGGCAAATGCCGAAATGTCGGTCACACGACGATGGTAGCCACATGAGCGTGCGAGCGCACGTGTGGGAGCTTCGACGCGATAGTTCATGCCATCATGAGTGTTCTTATGGGTTTAGGCTATTTGGGCCACGATGGGCTGAAAGGGGCCATATGGGGCCAATGGGCCCGTGGGCCCAATCGATAAGTTTTATGATTGTGTAGTAAATATTGGACTAGATTATGTGAATCTCATATCTGTGGCCAGATTTGGGCTAAATGGGCCACACGAGCGTGTGAGCCCATTTGGGCCGAGAATGGGCCCTAAGCCCATTCACATCGTTATCTCTGTTTAGAATACCTTGGTTTACAAAATTACTGAAATGCCC
Organism: Gossypium rotundifolium; assembly: GCA_025506655.1. Classification (NCBI taxonomy): domain Eukaryota; kingdom Viridiplantae; phylum Streptophyta; class Magnoliopsida; order Malvales; family Malvaceae; genus Gossypium; species Gossypium rotundifolium. Next base: position 80,333,220 of record CP106723.1, read on the forward strand.
TTATTTTACAAAATTACTGAAATACCCCTGGTTTACAAAATTACTAGAATACCCTTGTTTATAAAATTACTGAAATACCCTTGGCTTACAAAATTACTGAAATACCCTCGACTTGTAAAATTATCGAAATACCCCCAATTTACAAAAATTACCAAAATACCCCCAATTTGCAAAATTATTGAATACTCTTGGTTTGTAAAATTATCGAAATACCCCCAGTTTACAAAATTTTCAAAATATCGTCGATTTGTAAAATTACCAAAATACCTTCAATTTATAAAATTACCAAAATACCCTTGATATGTGAAATTACCTAAATATCCTCAAATTTTAAAGTTACCGAATACTCTCGATTTAGAAAATCATCGAAATACCCTTATAGGGTAAAATATCTATTTTGCCCTTATGGGTAAATGATTGACTTAGACTATGAATTTGACTGATTTGACTGTGATTGTATGACTGTGTTTAAACTGACTTGACGGTGATTGTATGATTGATATGCTTTTAATATATGTTTAAATGACGGTTACTAAGCATGGCCATTTTGCATACACGTGTAATGATTGAGCATAACATACACGACATATTGCATGGGGTTGGGACATTGATACGAAGGAAGTTCTGATAGGGTCGCACGGGTCACTTGGCGACTGTGGATCCAGTATTGATCTGTTAAAGTCGCACGGGTTGCATGAGACGACTGTGGACCGACAGACGACTTAACGCCGTGTAATCTGATTATGGCTCTGTGGAAACCTAAATATGGCTTTGTGCCATCTTGATTATGGCTTTATGCCAATCATATTTATCCATGGCTATGTGCCTAACATATATACCGATGACTCTGTGTCGATCATATTTATCCAAGGCTGTGTGCCGATTATATTACCATTGCTGATAACTATGTGCCAAACATAATACAATTATTGATGGCTTTGTGCCAATTATAATACCGCTACTAAAGGCTTTGTGCCAAATAGTCATAGAATATTAATTGGAAGTCCTTAAAGTGTAAATAGGCCATGGGGGGAGTGATGGTTGGCCATAGGGGACAAAGAATAGACTTTGTCATTTGGTTAGGTGAAATTTGGTGATAAAAATTTATTTTTATCATAAAATAAAGAAAAGAAAATATCACCTTTTCTCTCCATCCTCTCCACCGAAAATGAGTGGCCAAAATGGGGGTTGAGAACTCAAAATTTCAGCCAAGCTTTCCTCATTGCAAGTAAGTGATTTTGGTGACCTCTCTTGAAAATTTTTGTACTTTTGGAGCCCCTAAAGCTTAAGCTAGCTAATGAGAGGACTATTTTGCAAAATGGTTAAGGGTCTAGGGTTTTTCCATGAGAGCAATTAAGTTTTTTGCTTCATTTTTATGGAAGGAAATGAGTCTTAGTTGTAAGATGAACAACTTTTGTGAAAGGTGTTACCATGAAAACGCCTAAAAGGACTTTTTTGAAAATGTTGTGAAATAGATGGTAAAATGTGTGTAATAGTTCAAATCTTGAGTTTCTATAGGAGGAAATATGAATTGGCTAGGCTTGATTAACAAAGAAATTTGATGAAAATTGATATACGAGCTTAAGGGCAAAATCGTAATTTTTCCAAGTCCAAAGGCAAAATGATAATATTGCCAAAGTAGAAATTTTGAAATGTATTGATTAATGTGGAGATTAAATGACTAAATTTTATTGTTATAGATCAAAGCAAATGGGATTCAGACCTAGAGCGGGAGAAAAGAGAAATATGGACAATTAAGTCCCTTTTTACCCTTTTGGTATCGAGGTAAGTTCGTGTTCTAATAATGCAACTTTAAGTGAATTATTTAATATTTTGATGTTGTATGAATTGTATATTGTCTCTACGAATATATTAAATACGTTTTTGACGAGATGTCAAGAAATGAAAATCTTCAATTGAACTTAAGAATGGATGGAATGCAAATATCACGATACTAAGATAATTAAGGTCCCGTGTAAGACCATATTTGGAATATGGCCTCGGTGTGAGATTCCGTATAAGACCATGTCAGAGACATGGCATCGATATGATATTCCATGTAAGGCCCTATCGGGGATATGATGTTGATATGATACTATATGTATGAGACTTAAGAGCATCCTTTAGTATTTGAGTGATTCAACAAGTATGTTGAAAATAAGAAAGTATGTGGCTATGCCATGAGAGGTAAAGGTATGTGCCCAAAACTCAATTGAGGTGAATTCGGTATATGACGAACCCATGGTGATTTTATGTGTAAATGACGCATCCTAATTGCATATGCTATATTTATTAATGTATTGCGTGAATACGGATGATTATTGTAGCAATCTATGTAAAAATGATAGAGTATGAGGAAATTCCCGAATGAACATTCAAAATAGGAAAATGAATGCGGATAAATATTTGTGAATGTGTGATAAATGGTGGGCTGTGTGCGATACCACCTTAATATTTGTTTATGATGGGATGTGCGTTACCATCGTAATTACTATCATTGGTGGGCCGTGTGCGATACCACCTTATTATTTGTTACTGATGGCCTGTGTGCGATACCATCGTGTTTAGTATTAATGGTGGGTTGTGTGATACCACCTTATTAATTATTAAACGGTGGGCTATGTGCCAAACCACCAAGTATTTATTATTATTCTGAGGAGTTATCGAGAAATTTAACTATGTGAAATTACATGTTACTTTGTGGGAATAGATGCAAGTAAAGGTGAACGATGTTTTGTGATATGTGAAGGTTTGGAATGAGCAAGCATTATGAATGACTGAATGAGTGACCATGAGCTTGAGTGTAAATCTCATTATAATACCTTTGTGGTTGAGTGAAATAAATGAACGTCAATAATTGATTTTTATTTGCATATGAACTTACTAACCTTTGTTGCCTACTCCCCTTCCTTTCCTATCTCTTATAGGTTAACTCAACTAGCTCAAGTTGGAGACCACTGGAGATGCTTTCACACTATCGAGGGTATAAGTTTTCAAGTCTTAATGAGATATGGCATGTATAGGGATCTTATCTTTTGTTTAATTTAAGTCATAGTTACTGTAGCAGAATGTGTTGGCTTAAAATAGTTTATGGTTTGATGGTTCCAAGCCATGGATGATGGCTTATACCAATTGTAATTGTACTAGTGATAGTACTCTCTTGTATATGGGAAGGAAGTTTAGTTCCTATGGTTTTAATTTGAAATTTTAAGTATTACAATTGATGATTTGAGAATGATCTGTGATGTTGTATGAATGTGTGCAAGTGAGGGTGGCTAAATAGCTTGGAAAATAGCCTTGAATTGGTCCACACGGGTAGACATACGGGTGTGTGACTAAGCCGTGTGTGACACACGGTTAGTTCCATGGGTGTGTGACCGGGCCATGTGTCCCCTACATGTTAGTGTTGCAAGTCAGTGTTAACTACGGGCTAGACACACGGGTGTGTGCCTAGGCCGTGTGCCCCTTATGAGGTTACTGACGTCATAAACAGAATACCTAGGTTTTCACATACGGGTGAGGACACGGGCGTGTCTAGGGCGTATGGAGGACACGGCGTGTGTCTAGCCATGTGAAAACCCATGTAGGTTCGAAATGAAAAATAAATCCCACACGGACTAGGGACATGGGCGTGTGTGACCACACAGTCTGCCCACATGGGTGTAACACCCCTTACCCGTGTCTGACGTCGGACCGGATACGAGGCATTACCATGCTTAACCTTGCTTGAACATGTAATACTTAACTACAAAATTTCATTCCAACTTAAAACTTTTCCTTCTTAATCATAACATACATATTATTGGCCTACAAGGCCTTAAACATACATCCGGAAGGTTTCGGAGTTCGACCGAAAATTTCACTCTCCTTAAAATTTTTTGCTTAAACAAGGGTCACACATGCCCATGTCCCTAGCCCGTGTAGAATTTATTTTTATGTCGAACCTACAGAGGTTTTCACATGGCCGGACACACTCTCGTGTCCTTCACATGGCCTCGACACGCCGTGCCCTCACCCATGTGTGAAAACTAATGGTATTTTGTTTATGATGTCAGAAACCCCTTACGAAGCACACGGCCTAGGCACATACCCGTGTGCTGGCCTGTGTGATGATTTGAATTCTCTCAATTAAAATGTAGGGGACACACTGCCTATCAACACACTCATAGTGATTGATCTTGTGTCACACACGACCTAGACACACGCCCGTGTGTCTACCCGTATGGAAAAATACAAGGCTATTTTCCAAGCCATTTTGTCACCCTCAATTGCACACATTCATATAAAATCACATCTCATTCTCATATCATCAATTGCAATACTTAATCATCATGTTTAACCCATGATAACCATACTAGCTTCACATTCATAAGAGAGCACTAACACATGCATGTATATGTAGTTGACTTATGCCATCACTCATGGTTATCTTTAAATTGAACCATAATCCATTTTAGGCCAATACATTTGACTACATTAACAAGGACTTAATTATTCAAAAGATAAGATCTCTATACATGCCATATCTCAAGAAGGCTTGAATACTTATACCCAAAGTGTCAGCTTGATAGTGTGAAGCATCTCCGGCGATCTCCAACCCGAGCTGGCTAAATTAACCTATAGGAGATAACAAAGGAAGGGGAGTAAGTAATAAAGCTTAGTAAGTTCATATGCAAATAATAAACAACTATTGACATTCGTTCATTTTACTCAACCATAAAGGTATTATAATGCAATTGGCATTGAATCTCATGATTACCACTTAATCATTCATAATGCTCACTCTTTTGTCTTATAAATACCATTTACGTGCCTGGGCATTAACCACAACACCATGGCCCTTTCACTATACCTTATCAAACTATTTAATGAATTGTTTACATCCTCTTAATCACATGCTCATCATTTATGAGTAATCATAGTTTCAATACATGGTCTAACCACTTTTCATTTGTCAAAGCTCATATCATGCTATATCCTCATAGTTACTTTAATTAGGCAATTATGCATGTCTATCCTTTCTCTCATATCCTATGAATAAAAGTTTAAGCATATACATCATACTATATCACAACCCAAATTAGGCTCATAAACCTAACATATAGTCATCTTAAAATCTTGTCATGCATCGATTAATAATAAATGTAGATCATTAATCGCAAGGTTATCAATATCTCACAAGAATAACTTTTCCTACACATTCTTACCATGAATTCATCATATACTGAATTCACTTCACATGAGTTCTAGATACATACCTGTACCACCCATGACATAGTCACATACTTCCTCGTTTTCAACATACTTGTTGAATCACTCGAAATGCTAAAAGATACTCGTGAGTCTCATACATATAGTATTCTATCAATGCCATATCCCCGATATGGTCTTACATGAAATATCATATCGACGCCAAGTCCCTGACATAGTCTTATACGAAATCTCATACCGAGGCCATATCCCAAATATGGTCTTACACGGAACCTTAATAAACTAACAATTGTATTCTATTCACTCATAAAATTAAAATCAAAGATTCTCATTCTTCGAAATTTCATTAAAATCGTAAATAATAAATTTCATTGAGGTAAAATACTATTCATACAATATCAAAACGTCACATAGATCATATAAGATTGCATTATTTACACATGAACTTACCTCGATACCAAAAAGGTAAAAAGGGACCTAATCGTCAATTTCTCTCTTTTCCCCAGTTCTAGGTCTGAATCTTATTTTCTTTGATCTATAACATCACATTTAGCTTATTCATTAGTCACATTATTCATTGTGACTCAAAAATCATACTATGGCAAAATTACGTTTTTGCCCATAAACTTTATCATATTTACACTTTTGCCCCTAGGCTCGTTTAATGAAACATGTTAAATTTCTTTACTACCCATGCATAGTTGAATCATTTTCATGCTTGTAGAAGCCCACAGTTTCCAAAAAAATTGTATTTTTAACACACATTTCTAATCTTTTACAAATAGGTCCTTTTTGACATTTTTACCGAAAATCACTTAGTAAAAGTCATTTCTCTAACCATAAACATCCATTTTCTACCATTAAACATCAAAAAACATGCATGTCACACATGAGTAAATTTTTAATCATGAACCTTACTTCAAAATAATGGTAGAAATAGGTAAATCGGGTTATGAGGACTTCAAAAATGCAAAGAACATTAAAAATGGGGCTAGGATGCACTTGGAGCTTGGAAACCTTGAACAAACCCTAGCCATGGCTTCCATGGTAAATTCGCCAAGGCATGAGAAAATGAGGAAGATGATATCCTTTCTCATGTTATTTTGGCTTTATTCGCCAAATGACTAAAATACCCTTAATGAAAATCAATTTAAAACATACTTTATCATGTCCATATTTGTCCATAATATAACTAATGGTATAATTGTCACTTAAGGACTCCTAATTTAAAACCTCATGGCAATTGGACACCTCTAACATGTGAAACTCAACTTTTGCACTATTTACAATTTAGTCCTTTTGACTAAATTGAGTACCAAACGTCAAAATTTTTGAACGAAATTTTCACGAAATCTTTCCGTGAAATCGTAGACCATAAAAATATAATAAACATAAGATTTTCCTCATCGGATTTGTGGCCCCGAAACCACTGTTCTGACTAGGCCCAAAATCGGGCTGTTATAACTCTCCCCCTTAAGGGATTTTCGTCCTCGAAAATCTTACCAGAAGAAGTTGCTTTCAACTCTCATGAAACATTTTTTCTAACTTTTCAGAATCAAAAATTGATTTAACCTCATGTATCTCTTTCTAATGACCTTTAAACTTTAGTACATAATGTTGAAGCACATCTTTAAAAATCTAAATTACTCTCTCTGGAATACATATACTCAGTAATCTTTCGAATAATAACTCGGCACATACTAAAATGATCATACAGATCTTTGCCAAACCATTTACCACCATCCGATAAACATCCTTCTTTTTGGGGATTATGACCATCTGGATTCTACTTCTGTAGCAATTTCATCTTATCTTTATCTTAGAATCTTCATCGACCGTAATAGTCATGAATACTCTTGAAATTTAGCTTTTACCTGTCGACAAATCTCTGAACATAAACTCAAACATATCGTAATATGTATTCCATCACTAGAATACTTACTCATATAACTGCACATTTTATTATTCTTGAACGAACAACCGTGCTACTATTGTGCCTCGTACCAAAAATTTCTGCATAAGTTCTGGATTCATCAATACGCAAATTCTATCTTGAAATAACAATAATAGCAAGAATCATAACCGACCTAAATTTTAACATTAGTAGTAAACCCATTCTGAACTCGTTTAGATTACCATTCACTATTACACTTCTAAACTTCTCAATTTCACAAAGAAAAACTCGCTTTAGCATTTAATATAATTAGAATTAGAACATCATTAAATAAGGTCAATCGAGTAACCAACTAGCACCAATTAAACGAGGATGTTCCATCTAGACATTTATACTATATCTGCTTCTTGAAAAGTAATTCGATAACTACACATACTCTTACAATAACTCAAGCCATAATCACTATCTTAAATTAAGATTTTTCTGCAACATTAGATACTTTAACTCCTCGGGATTTAGGAAACATATGACATTTTCCGTTGAACACACTATATCATCAAATTCACAACACATATATAAAATGATCATCTCTAAATTACCGGTCGAACAGTTCTTTTTGATGTAATTTTAACCATCTTAAGTTACAAACTGCCTCTTTACATTCTGGTATTAAGACATATTCCAATTTGTTCAATAGCACATTGTTGAAATTCATAAATTCCTTACAATTCAAACTGAACTCAGAACTAGAACTTTCGATTAATAATACCTTCAATTGTTTTCAACTTTACCGACATGCAACAGACCATTCAAACTTTCATAAATGTAATAGCTTTTCCAATCAGAACAATTTTAACTTGTAATAACATCGTTCGGTTAGAATAATCCAATAGGCATATCTCTGTATTATACTTTATAGAATATAATTTCTTCATTCAGACTATACGTCTTCATACTCATGAATACATAGAATTCATTCTCTTAGTTGGAGCATGCTTAAATATATATATAACTCAAATCATATCTCGGCAATTCAATTTACTCTTTTCTTTATATTGAGAATATAGTTCAAACACACAATCTCTTAAAATTCTCTTATTATGTTCATAAAAAACCTTCATTATCGCCTTAGCTTAGAATAACAAAGATATCTCTATTGAATGCGTTGACTTTAATTGACTCACCTAGAAAATCCATCACACAACTTGAAACTTGTGATTTCACCACTTATACCTTTGCCGATATTAGCTCTTTATATGAGAATTAAAGATATCCAAATAATAGAGTCATTACTTTTCTACGATCGAACTAAAAGCATAATCATAGTAGACATAGCTATTACAAACCTGAAAAAAACACTCTAAAGATAAATTATGGTTAATAATTCACAAAATAGGAATGATAGAAAAATCGAGGTAAAGATATCCAATATACGATACCATATTGGAAGTCTAAGTGTAACATCCCTAACCCGCAACCATCACTAGAATTGTAACACCCCAAACCTAGCCTAGACGTTATGTTCGAATCTGGCGTGTCACATTAAAGTGTTTTTCGAAAACTATGCTTTCATTGAAAACCCTTCTTAATATTTAAAAACTAAGGTCTCTGTTTGTGTTCGTTCAATTTCAAAACGTGGTTCAGTGAAAAGTTAATCACTTTTAAAAACATGATTAACTTCGTTAAAAATCTCTTTTAGTTGCGAAAGCTAATTTAAGGTAAAGAAGTTTAAAACGTATGTCTTTAAAAACAAAATTTAAATCATATATAAAGTCCAAAGCATTCAATCGCAGTCATGTGGTCACCTCTGAGTCCCTCGCAGCACCGATCCTCCTAACACTGGGGATTACCTGCACAGTTAAAAACGGGGTGAGTTTACGAAAACTCAGTGTGTAATCCCCTTACTAGAGTAACAGTCATTATACAGAAACAAAAATCAAAATAGTCTTGGCTAAAACCCTTTAACAGTAGTAGTATAGTCCAGTTCAAAGCATACGTGGGCCAAAGACCAAAACAATATCATTTGGGTCACAACCCATAACAGAATCAATTGGGCTTAGCCCATTATAGTAACGATGGCAACTGGGCCTTAGCCCCTATCAGCCTCGGTTGGGCTTGAGCCCATATCAAAAGTCACATATCACATATATATGGGCCTAAGCCCATCTCAATATCAGAATCAATAAATGCAATGCATAAATGCACATACCAACCCTACACTGTCTCCTATCTAATCCTGCACTCCTGTGCGGATTAGATCGACCCACCTATCGCTACACTCCTTATGAAGCACCGGTTGCGGTACTAACTCAACAAAATGGCTTGGTGCCATAGACAGAACTGCTAAAAGCCATAAATATCACAACAACGCTGCTAGTTAATAGAACGGCTAAAAGCCATAAACAGAATGGTTAAAAACCATAATCAGGATGGCACAAAGCCATAATCAGGATGGCACAAAGCTATCGACAACTGTAATAAGTTTGGCACATAGCCATCAGTGACGATAATATAATCGACACATAGCCATGAGAAATTATGATCAACACAGAGTCATAGCCACGGGTAAATACGATTGGTAAAAAGCCATAGCCAAGATGGCTCAAAGCCATATTTAGGTTGGCACAGAGCCATAATCAAATTACGCGACCTTAAGCCGTCCGTCTGTCTCACAGTCATCTCATGCGACCTATGCAACCCTATCAGAACTTCCTCCATATCTATACCCCATGCAATATGTCGTGTATGTCATGCTCAGTCATTACACGTGTATGCAAAATGGCCATGCCCAGTAATAGTCATTTAGACATATATTAAAAGCATATCAGTCACACGACCACAGTCAAGACAGTTTAAACACAGTCATCCGATCATAATCAAATCAGTGAAATTCATAGTCTAAGTTAGTCATTTACCCACAAAGGCAAAATAGTCATTTTACCCTATAAGGGTATTTCGGTAATCCTACCCTTTAGGGGTATTTCGGTAATTTTACTCTACAGGGGTATTTAGGTAATTTTGCAAATTAAAGGTATTTCAGTAATTTTCCCAAATTAAGGATATTTTGATAATTTTACAAATCGAGGGTGTTTCGATAATTTTACAAATTGGGGTATCACAAATCGGGGATATTTTGATAATTTTACAAATTAGGGTATTTTGATAATTTCGTGAATCGGGGGTATTTTGGTAATTTTACAAATCGGGGTATTTCTATAATTTTATAAATTGGGGATATTTCAGTAATTTCACAAACTAGGGGTATTTTGATAATTTTACAAACCGGGGGTGTTTCGATAATTTTGCAAATCGGGGGTATTTCGATAATTTTTCAAATCATGGTATTTTAGTAATTTTACAAATCGAGGGTATTTCGATAGTTTTACAAATCGAGGGTATTTCGATAATTTTGTAAACCGAGGGTATTTCGACAATTTCATAAACTGGGGGTATTTCGATAATTTTGCAAATTGGGGTTTCAGCGACCCAATAGAAGGTCCACCGTCGCCTTGAGCGACTTAAGTAACCTAAACAGTCACAATGGTGTAAATGGGCCTAAGGCCCATTACTCGGCCCAAGTGGGCCCACACACTCGTGTGACCCATTTAGCTCAAAACAGCCGCAGTTATGCAATCGTCACAGTCCAAACAACACTTACCACATCACATACATTTATCCGTGTGGGCCCACAAACCCATTGGGCCCCATTACGTATTTATTTTACCAACGAGGCCTAAAATAGCCCAAGACCACGAGAGCACTCGCGGTGGCCTCTACAAACTAACGCCCATGTTTTTGGGCTCGATTCACCACACGCATGATCGCACGCCGTGTGGCAACCGACTTTTTGGCATTCGCATTCGACATTTTTCGACTTTTTGGCATTCGGCATTGAACATTTGTCGATCTATGGTTTGGGTGGTACATTTGAGTTCTCTTTATCCCAAATCATAGTGTGTCTTTTCAAGTTTTGTACACACCTACCACGCACCTCGAGTCCATCCGGCTCCATGTCCGCGTCTAAGTGTCACCTGAAATGTCAAAGGAGAGAGTGAGTCGCAAGACTCGGTGTATAGATCCCTCTCCCGTATAACATGCCAACACACATCATAACTAATGCAAGTAATGCACCCGATCCTAAATGCCAAACCCTCACGATATCCATAATGTGGTGCCAAACCACCCAAGTCCTCAATTGAACTAGCTTTGCTAAGTCCTCGCCCAACCGTTAGTGACTATTAAACCTTTTGTCTAACTAAATGCAAAATCGTTGCAATCATGCTATCATGCTCACATGCTTAATATGGCATCTCAAAGTATATACACCAATAACCATGATATCACATACCATCACATATTTCATAATGAAACGGACTTACCGAATCCGTATCCATACCTCAATCGGTACCAAAATAGTCAACCACTTTGTTTCATTTACACAAACAAAGTTATCACATTACTTAGTTAAGAAAGTGTGTTGGTAAATAAACTAAAATCATGTGCTCTTCCTCCATGGTCAAATCTGGGTTTACCTCAATCTCTTCTCTTGTCACCACGTGCGATGGGTCCGGCGATAACGCCAAGCATCGAAACGTGGAACACGTCGTGAATCGACTTAGCTGTTGGCAACTCAAGCGATACGCCATGGTCCCACTCGTCTCGATACCTTATACTACCCAATAAACCTCGGACTTAGCTTGCCTTTCCTCACGAACCTTAACACTTTCTTCCACGGTGAGACCTTCAGAAACCCGATCTCCCACAAGAAATTCAATATCTCTGCTTAAGATCGGCAGATAGGACTTCGCGGTCCAAGCTTCTTTCAATCGAGCTGAATCAACTTAACCTTGTCTTGGTCTCAAACAACCAACTCGCCTCAACAAGCGGCGTTCACTTAACTCATCCAACAAGTAGGTGAGCGATACTTCCACCGCATAACGCCTCATATGGTGCCATCTTGATGCTTGCTTGGTAACTATTGTTGTAGGCGAACTCATAACGGTAGATACTCCTCCCAACTACCCTCAAGTCCAAACACACCCTCGTAGCATGTCCTCCAAGATCTCAGATAACCTTTTCCATCGCCCGTCAATCTGCGGATGAAATGCCGTCTTTGAAATCTAACCGCGTGCCAGAGCACGATGCAACGCTCTCCGAACCTTGACGAAATGGGATCCCTATCCGAGATGATCGATCTTGGCACCCGTCTGATCTCACTATCTCTGACACATATAGCTTTGCCAACCTCTGCAGTGAGTAATCCACCCTCACCGGAATAAAGTGGGCTAATTTAGTCAGTCGATCCACGATTACCCAAACTGAATCCTTCTTGCTCGGTGTAAGAGGTAATCCACCAGCGAAATCCATAGTTATCCTTTCCCACTTCCATCGAGGAATCTTCATTGGTGAAGCAACCACAGCAACAATCGATGCTCGGCCTTGACCCATCGACATGTCAGACACTTCCCTACAAACTCTGTCACTTCCTTTTCCGGACCTACCACCGTAATCGCTCTCGAGATCCCTATACATTTTGCTACCTCCGGGATGCATAGCGTAGAGGGTGCTATGTGCATCTGAAGAATCTTTTGCCTTAACTCGGTGTCTCTCGGCATACAAGCCTTCCCACGAAAACAAAGACCCCATCACTAGACAAGCGTAACCCTTCAAACCATCATTTCGCACTTGTGTCCTCTAGCGCTCAAAACCTCATCCAACAACTGTTTTTCTCGATTCCGCTCAACCCAAGTAGGCTTAACCTACACTCCGCTGAATACTCCGTCGTCATACAAACTCAAGTGGGCAAACAACGCTCTTAGATCCGAAACAACCTTACGGCTCAACGCGTACGCCACAACGTTAGCCTTGCCGGATGATACTCAATTGAGCAATCGTAGTCTTTCATGACTCAATCCATCTCTGACATCTCGATTCAAGTCTTTTGAGTCGAAGGTACTTGAGACTCTTATGGTCCGATTAGACTATCGATCTCTCTCCATACAAGTAATGCCTCCATATCTTTAAGGCAAAGACTACATTTGCAAGCTCGGATCGTCGTTGGATAATTTACCTCATGTGGCCTCGGTGCCGAGATCGTAAGCCACAACCTTCCTTCTTGCATCAAGACACAACCCAAACTCAGATGTGATGCATCGCGAAGACTGTAAATTCCTTACCGACCTCGGGTTGAATCGAATCGAGCTTGGTCAAAATCTTCTTCAACTTCGAAGCTCTCCTGTTGTTTCTTCACCAAATGAACGAACCCCTTTTCTCAATAATTTAGTCATCGGTCTTTGCGATCAACGAGAAAACCTCTACAAACCTTGGTAGTATCACCAAGCCCGTAAAACTCGAATCTCGACCATCGACCTCGCGACTTCCAACCCAAAATCGTTTCAATCTTCGAGATCCACTCTAATCCCTGGTAGATACTTCATGACCCAAGAACGCCACCTCCTTAAGCCGAACTTCGCATTTCTTGAACTTCGCATAGAAATTTGTTTCTCCTCAAAATCGCAATACCACATAAATGCGCATCATGTTCCTCCTCGGCCTTTGAATATATTAAGATGTCGTCGATAAAACCACTCGAACTGATCCAAATACCGTTGAAACACCCTATTCATCAAATCCATGAAGGTCACGTAGCGTTAGTCAACCCAAACGGCATAACTAAGAACTCAAAGTGCCCATACCGAGTAAAATGCCGTCTTCTGGATATTCGCTTCCTTCACCTTCAACCGGTGATACCTGCATCTTAAATCGATCTTCGAGAAATCGACGCCTTTTGGTGATCAAACAAGTCATCTATCCGCGGCGGATACTTGTTTTGATCGTCGACTTATTCGATTGGCGGTAGTCTATACACATCCGCATAGTACCATCTTTCTTCTTGACGAAGAGTACCGCGCTCCCCATGGCGAAACACTTGGCACGATAAAGCCTCGGTCCAATAACTCCACGGATCTCGAGCCTTAAGCTCCACTAACTCTTTAGGTGCCATCATGCAGAGCTATGGACATTGGCGCATTCAAGCAATGATCTATCCCGAACTCTACCTCACGATCTGGTGGCAAACCCGAAGCTCCTCAGAAACACATCGACAAATTCCTAAGCATGCAGGCTGTCTCCACGAAGACTCTTTAGCCCCAAGGCATACACATGAACCGCATATGCTTCACAACCCTTCGACCATCTTTTGACTTTCCGAGCAGATACCACATTGATGATAATTTCTCCTATTACCGATCGAACTACTTCATCACCCATAGGCATTGTAGAACCATGCGCTTAGCAGCGCAGCATCTAACCGCTGGTACTTAACCACCAATCCATTTCGAGAATCGATTGAACTCCCAAAGGCGGTTCCATCGGATCATTCTGAATACTACCCCTTGGAGTTCTAGAAGTGCGTCTCTATACGACTTATCTACAACTCTGAGTGACCTAAAGGGCTTATTACGGTCATCGCCTAGAAGATATCTCGAGTCTAACTCCATGGTCTTCACTATGCTACTTGCAACATATGAATGTGTTGAACCCACATCAATCAAAGCGATAAATGGAGAACCAAAGATTAAAAACGTCTGGGTGATGACGTCCGGCGCGTCGCCTCTCCTCTCGGTGCCTCGCAAAGATACACCAACCCGGTTTATGCGGCCTCAAGACTACTGCACCTCTGCACGGTGCTCAACGGCCCCGACGAACCATTACCTCCTCGCCATTACCTCGGCCCCTCTCGGTGGTGGTCCATTATTCTGTCGAGTATGGCCTTGATTCTCCGGTGAATCCTAGCCAACTTTGCAGACACATCCTTCACACAGTGGTCGGTGAGCCACACTTAAAACGACCTTTACCATCACCCAACATCCTCCCCAATGAGCTTTCCCACAGCGGTTACATCGGCGGTCCCCTCGCCTAGCAGCAACAAACCTACCCGACTGATTCGGCCCACTCGGTCTAGCCCTTTTCTGCTGATTACCCGATGACCCAGAAGATCCAAAACTCCTTTTATGTCGGTTCCTATCCATGCTTTGCCTCACCGACTCCTTAATGCCCTCGGCCACCTTCGCCTTTTCAACCAGAACGGCAAATTCACACTCCTGCTGAGGCACAATCAACAATCTTAATTCGTCCCGCAGGCCATCCTCAAAACAAACACACCTCTCGTGTTCAATAGCTACCATACCCCTGGCATACCGACTCAGCCTCAAAAACTCTGCCTCGTACTCTGACACAGATTTACTCCCCTGAACTAACCTCAGAAATGTTTTTCGTTGCTCATTAATGTAATTAGCTCCCACGTACTTTTTCTGATAAACAGCCCGAAAATAGTCCCAAGTCGGATCTTCCATTGCGGTATTGTCGAACCGTGAGCCACCACTGGTATGACTCATCTCGAGAAGTGATACTATCCCTTTAACTTTTCTTGACGATCGAGGTCTAGATCTTCCATTATTAGCTCTGTCGCTTCCAATATTCAGTGATGATAGGAGCAACACTCGAGACGCCCGAAAGAATTGACCCGTTTGCGAAGTCACTCGAGCGCGATTTCTAGCTCCTCGCCTTCACCTACTCCACTACCCTTTCTAACACTCGCAAGATCGCTCGTGACATCCTGCGTCATCGATCATTCTCGAAACTCACCACCTCCGGTGGTGGCGGGCAAGTACCTCATTTTTGACCCGACCGGATCCTACGGGTTCAGAAACCGTCATCCTACCGCGACCTCGTCCACGACCACGTCCACCTCGGGTACTCATGACTAAATCTCGTCTAATTTAAAGAATTTTATGCATCAGTAATTATTCCACTATTTTTAAGCAGAGTCTTATGAATATTAAAGGAGCTTTGTTTTCGCGAGTCCACTCAGTCCTATCAGTTTTAGTTTCTAAAGTAGTCTTACTATCACTAGCCATTCAATCTCATCAATATCATTATCACAAACAATAGTACGGGGTACTTACCTGGGCAGATTGGTGCAGGAGACTCGGTGCCATGCCTTTCAAACCATGCTTTTTAAAACATAACACTTAAAACAGACTTTTGAAAACATTTTGGGCCTCAGGCTCACAGCCGAGCCTTTGAACTTAGCTCTGATACCACAATTGTAACACCCCAAACCCGATCAACACACTACGACCGAATCTGGTATGTTATAGGGAAAAAGGATTTTGAGAAGGTAGGTTTCCGTTTAAATGTTTGATGAAAACACTTCGCGAAATTGTGTATTTGAAGAAAAACTCGAGTAGGCTTTGATTAAAATCTGATGATGTATTTGAAAATCCAAAAATTTTGAAAACTTAATCAGAGGTGTAGGTAAAACGAGTTTATCTCATTTAGAAGTTTAAGTTGTTTCCTATTATTATTAGAACATTTTGACTTAGTAGAAAATCGAGTTTAAGTTAGAAAAAAAACATTTGAGTTCTCTTTATCCCAAATCATAGTGTGATACCCGATGGTATAGTTTAAAATATCGTTTTTGCAGTTTTGAAAGCGTTGTCTTTTCAAGTTTTAGCACATTTTAACCCAATTAATTTGTTAAGGCATATTAAACATCTACTTTAAGCATCAACAAAGCAAAACATAATTTTAAAAGGCCTTTTACAAACCAAAATAAAACCAAATAGAAATAAATAAGCTAATGTACCAAATTTTATAAAGTCTACGCAATTCCTTATTTAAGCATGGCATGAGCACCTCGAGTCCATCCCGGCTCCATGTCCGCGTCTAAGTGTCACCTGAAATGTCAAAGGAGAGAGTGAGTAACAAGACTCAGTGTATAGATCCCTCTCCCGGTATAACATGCCAACACACATCATAACAAAATAATGCAAGTAATGCACCCGATCCTAACCGTCCATATCACCTTTTCTACCCCGTGTGGTACCAAACCACTGGTGGTGCCAAACCACTGGTGACCCAAAGTCACGATATCCATAATGTGGTGCCAAACCACTGGTGACCCGAAGTCACAAATAATCCAATGATGGGGCCAACCCATCGTGTGATACCAAATCACTAGCGACAATCCCGTATCTCATAAGTGGGGCCAACCCACGATGGTGTCAAACCACGTGGACGAGTCGCAATGAGGTGCTAAACCTCGGTGTCCCAAAGACAGTGTGATACCAAATCTTTGGTGACCGCATCACAAATCCGATGATGGGGCCAACCCATCGTGTGATACCAAATCATGGCGTCAATCCCATATAATCAAGCTGTGGGTCAACCCACCGTGGTACTAAGCCCTTTGGGACGAGACGACGAGGTGCCAAACCTCCGTGACCCAAAGTCACAAAATATGTGGTACCAAACCTTTGGAGGTTATTAAAAGAATCCATTGAAACTTGGCTTATAGAATTCTAAAAGAATAGACTATCAAGATAATCTCTTACCACTACTTACCACTTGGCTTCTCCAATCGGCTGCTTCGAAATCCAAAGGCCCTATATGAAATCGATTACCAAAATTGAACGTTACTCCTTTTTAACAGATGCCGAAATCGGCCCTTAAACACACTAAAATTCGGCAAAGTACAAGAAAGAGGAGAAATGGCCATTCGGCCAACCACTTACCCCTTACAAGACCGATTGAACACCAGCACCCAACAACAACCAATATTCGGCCAACAAAACACCACTAGGAGAGAAGAGAGATTCGGCCTAGATGTTAACACTCCTACTTTCGGCTTTGGGTGAAAAGAAAAGGGAGTATCGATGAGAAGAAATGGTTTGATATTCGGCCAAAAAATGAAATGGAAAGAGAAAAGCAGAGAAGCACCTTCGGTTCTTTCTTAGAAAAGAAAAGGAAATGGAGAAGAAAGTTTTTGGGGAGACTTTCGGCTAAGATTATAACTATATAGTTAAAACCACACTTGACAGATATTAACCTCTTGAGCCATCAGAATATTCGCCTCTACTCAAAAAAAGGCAAGAACACTTACTTTGGTCAAGAACCAAACTAGTATGTCGATTGCTTCAAGTCACTTGCCCCTCTATCAAACCTCGAGCAACCCTAGGTACCAACCACCATCAGACTAAGAGAAAAGAGGGGAGATTCTGCAGAAAGGAAAGGAAAAATACCAGTAACGAAAACTAAATAAAAAGAATCACTATTAATTACTCTTGATCTCGACAAACAGAGAAGAAGAAACCGCAACTTTATGAAAGGAGAAAGAACTGAGAACAAATTTGACAATAGTTGATAGCGAGAGAGAGTAGAGGTATTCAGTTTCTGCACACCTTATGACCAAAAGAAACTAGCATTGGGGAAAAAGGTAGTTCGGCTCAGAAAAGGATAGTATTGAGAAAATAAAAATTGGCTATGAAGGATTAATGGGGAAAGTAGAAAAGAGAAACAAAAAGGAGCCACTGTTTAGAAGAGAAAAGAAGAGAAAAGGGAGGAGAGTGAAATCGACCAAAGATGAATGAAGCGTCCCAACGCGTAAATGCCCGAATGGTCACAAAATATTCAGCTACCACTTGCCAAAAGGAGAAACGAAATCCCTTCCAAGCACTTATAATTGCCGAAAATGCACAAAAGAACTCCCTAGCTAAATATGCACATACCAACTATCCTAATTCGGCTACAACTTCTCCCATTTTCATATTCCTTAAAAATTTCCACCAATCCCTCAACTGAATTTTCTCCTTGATTTACTCCAACTCTGCATTCAAATTCAATTCAAATTCTTATGACCAATTCAACCACAGAGTTCCAGTCTAATTCCAACACTTCCCAGCTCAAGCAGCAAAATAAATATACAATTGTGCACGTCATGCCTTGAACCTCATACACCTTGCCACACATGTAGCGCCGCCTTGCCACTAGATCATGCACTCTCTTTGTGTCACATTTAACCTTCAATAACTTAAAAGGTCAAAAGGTTCCTTTAAAAGAAAAAACCAAAACAAATTGCAAGAGCCAAGACTTGAACCCAGGCTCCCTCACAACCTTAATGACGCCACAACTACTAGACCACATTCTTCCTTGTGTCATTTTTTAACACAATAATTTAAAAGGCCTACATCCAAGCATCCAGGGTTTTATCAACTGAAAACCAAATTTTTTGCTAAAGCCCAGGTTTGAACCCATGACTTCTCCAACACTTCTCAGGACCCTTAACCACTGAAACAGACATTCAATTGCGTTATTCACTTGCACAGCTAAATTCCAATCCCTCCGATATAGGAAGCTAATTTCTTCTAGGACCAAAATTTTGGGCATTACAGGAATAGGGTTAAGAGGTATTACGAACAAATGAAAACATTCACAGATAATTTCATATCATAATTCAACAAATCAATCAAAGTGTCCCTTAATTAGGTCTTTGAGACCTTTAACATGCTTTAGAATAGGGCCAGGACTAAACCGAACACATACAGAAATTCTTAGAAATTTAAAAATTTTTCTAAGTTACAGAGGTCACATTCAGATGGGGTGCCATGTGCCTCCCATGGCCTCAGACACGCTCATGTGGGCACCCCGTGTGCCTCCCATGGCCTCAGACACGCCCGTGTGTCTAAGCCGTGTCAAAATAAGGCATACATACTGACTTGTCCACACGACCATGGACACGCCCGTGTGCCTCACCCGTGGTCCTTACTGACTTGCACCACACGGCCAGTCACACGCCCGTGTGTCCAGCCCGTGGTCGAGTCTAACTTGTTTTGAAATATAACCACGAGGGACACGGTCGAGCCACACGATCGTGTGCTAAACCCTGTGGGCAATTATAGGCCATTTTTCAAAGCCAAAATGCCACCCACACTTAGGTCATCCTACAAGCATCAATCCAATTCAATTCATGCCATAAATAAAAAACTTTCCCAAGCATTCATAATCATTTCAAACATAATATCTTATACAACAATTAGCCCAACTAAATGACAAACATTTCTAGGAAAATTTCATTCACAATCTTACCATTACAATATAACATCTTCCCATCAATATGACACCAACTTTGCTTCAGAAACATACCACAAATTTGATCATCTTAATAGTCAACATACCTTACCAAAAAATGCATCATAAATCATGACCACTCATACATACCACCAACATTTATATAGTCATATCACATGGCTATTTATATATCTCAACATATTCCAAAATAACTAGCCAATACTAGCCATATTAAACTATATTCACATTCAAAAGTACCAAAGTAGAGTTTGATAGTGTGGTGATGATCCTCGACAATTCTCGAGCCTTTCGTAGCTTCGACTATCTATAAAATAAAGCAACACACACACCAATTAAGCTTTCAAAAGCTTAGTAAGCCCTACACATATAAACTTAACCTTAAATGCATATAATCACATTGATACAATGTCACAAATATTCCTCATTTGCAATTTCATAACATGTTCTTTGGCTCATTTGTTTAACCATAGATTGCTAACATATCACATCTCAAAGCATCACTTATGCTCATAGTACATTTAAACATATAACACATTATCTCATCAAATCCATGCACATATTCATTTTGGTAAGTTCATATATACACTTACCTTTCATACACATACATAGTGTACCTTTCAAACGTACCTACCTCATTTATACATTTCACGTAGTCTTTAATTTCTCAAGTTTGCCCTTTGAACCATTTGGAATCAAATAGGAAGCTTGGAATACTAAGAATGGTCGTACAATGCCAACATCCCAGACGTGGTCTTACATGTAACCAAATATCGATGCCATTGTCCCAGACAGGGTCTTACACGGATCAATACGATGCCAATGTCCCAGACATGGTCTTACACGTAAATCTCAAGTCGATGCCAATGTCCCAAACGTGGTCTTACACGATATCACATATCAGAAACCTATGTCATGACATATGTAATCCTACCTATTCCTAGGTTCATACGAGACTTTTTCGGATGTTAATACCATGTCGATACTGTCTCAGATTTCATGTATTCATCATCTTGTACACATTCATCATTATGAATTTTCATATGAACATACATATATCAATGTAAATACATTTATTTGTATATAGACTTACCTCGGATTCGAATAAACAGCAACGAACTCGACTACTCAATTGCTTTCGACTTTCCACGATCTAAATCTGTTTTCTTTGGTTCTTGATCTATACATATTAAAATTTAATCCTTTTATTCACCAAATCATTCAATTCAATCCAAAAACACATATTTAGGGCAATTTACAAATTAGCCCTCACATTTTCACATTTTGACATTTTAGTCCTTATTTCACCAAAATCACAAAATACACAATTTTCTTATACCCATGCTTGGCCGAATGTTCACTATATTCATACAAATCCATACATTTCATTTATTTCACAATTTATTCCCTCAAAATATTATTTTCTCAATTAGGTTCAAATTACTCAAAATCATCAAAAATCCAATGACAAACTATGTTAATCTAACACATATCTTTCATAATTCATCTTCAAACATCACAAAATTCATGTGTTCATTAATGGCACATTTCAAAACTTTCATCAATTCACAAAATTAAAAATTGATTTTTAAAGAACACGAAGCAACGATTACAAAAATGTAGAAATTGTCAAAAACTGAAGCAAAACATACCTTGAATCAAAGAAAATCCATGGCCGAATGTTTGAAAGCATTAAACCCTTATTTTTGTTTCTCAATTCGGCAAGATGATACTAATGCATGGCTTATTTTAGCATTTTGTTTATTTAATTACACTTAATTATCAAATTCCAAAATTAACCTTTTTAATCTCATTTAAATTCCATTAACTTTAGGCATTAATGTCCATCAATATTTCCAATGGTTCAATTGCATTATAAGGACCTCACATTGAAAAAGACATGACACATAAGTGCTTTTGTAACACCCCAAACCCGGCCTAAAAGTTAGGCCCAAATCTGGCGTGTCACATTGGGGTGCTTTTCGAGAAACCATGGTTCCATTTGAAAACATTGATATTAAAAACTAAAGTCCCAGTTTGCGTTTGTTTATTATTAATCGACATTTATTAAAAAGTTATTACCTAAAAAAACTTTGTTTGTTGCGGAAACTTAATTAAAATGACTGACTTATGAAAATGTGATGTTTACGACCTATTCACGAAAGCGTAGTATTTTGAAAGCAGATATTGTTTTGGAAAACCGTGATACAAAGTTTAGCAAATTTAAGACATAATAAACTAAAAATCCAAAACTTAAACAAGAATTTAAGAGAGGCCTTATTACAAAATATTAACCCAAGTTAAAAATAAGTAAAATACTAGAGTCCAAAATTGCTCGTAGCGTGGCCACCTCCGAGTCCTCTAGCACGTCGAACCGTTTACTGAGGATTACCTGAGAAAAAATATTAAAAAGAGGGTGTGAGTTTATGAAAACTCAGTGTGCATAACCATCATCAATAAGAACATAAATCACAATAGTTTGGGCTGAAGCCCATTTCAGTAACGGTGGTAATTGGGCCTTAGCCCATAGAAGCCTCAGTTGGGCCTTAACCCATAAATGTCACAAATCATATTTATTTGGGCCTGAGCCCATCCAAAATAAAACCACATATGCAATGCATTAATGCCCATGCCAACCCCCGCACTCCTCTCTGTCCAACCCCGCACTCACAGTGGGATTTAATTGACCCACCCATCCCTACACTCCTTATGTAGCACCGGTTGGGGCACTAACTTATCGGTGCAGCATAGCTGCTCGGTGGCTAAAAGCCTTCGGTGGATCCACAGTCGTCAAGCGACCATGCGATCCTATCTGCACTTCCCCTTTCGAATAATCCTATCCCCATGCAACATAATAACACATGAATGCAACATACAATAATAATCATACGATAACAATCATAAACCACATACAAGAATAATCATATAACATGTAGGGGCATTCTCATCATTTTTGCCCTTCAGGGGCATATCGGTCATTTTTCCCGCATTTTATCCTTAAAGACTACCTACTAACTCCCACGGTTTTTTTCACCTAAAACCAAAATTTCCCTAAAGCCAAAGTTTGAACCCGGGACTTCATAGAAGCCCCCTAACCTTTCAAAATCACCCACCTAATAGATCCAACTTGCACTAATGCCGTTCTCTTTTTCCCAAAAATTTTAAACGCTCCTACGCCTAAAGCCCAATGGGCCCAATCCTACTAGGCCCAACTTTGGGATGTTACAAATCTACCCTCCTTAAAGAAACTTTGTCCTCAAAATTTCCAACTATCTCATAGCCGTACAATATCGGATATACCACTACACTTCTGCTGCGCACTCTAGTCCTAATTATCTTAATTACAAATTTTATGGGTTTAGCTCATAGTTCCAATAATTAAACAAATGTTTTATGGAAGTAGTAGTTTAGAGTTGTTTTCGAAACTGCCACCTCACTATAGTTTTTAGTCTCCTACGGGCCTCAAGATAGTCTATCATCTAAAGTAAGCCCAAGATTCACCTAAAGCAAGAATGATTTAAAGCAGATAAGAGAACTTACTTGGTCCAACGCTGGAGACTCGATGTGCCACACAAAAACCTTTCAAAACCACTTAAAAATCATTTGTAAACATCTTTAAAATAAAAACTAAAACCCATCTCACAGCTCGAGTTTTGCAACCTAGTCTCGGATACAACTAAATGTAACACCCCAACCCTTAGTCACGAACCTACAATCGACATCACCTAGCGATTAATCATAACTTAATATACACTTATCAGAAATCAAAACCTCACCATAACCTTACCGTGCACCTCACGTTATAGTAGCCCTTCCTTCGCTGCTATTGGCGATTATCCTCTAGGTCTGCACCCAAACGCCCACAAAGGTATATTAACTATCCTCATAGAATGCTCTATATATAGCTAGCTTCTCACCTTCCTTCTTTGTATCTTACCGATGTGGGATCCCTCCGTTAATAGAGTTCAAATCGAACTCAAACTCTTCCCATCCAATCGGCAAAATAAATACTCCCTTGCTTGTCATGAGATTCGAACCCAAGCTCCCTTGCACCCTTAATGATGCCTTGCCACTAGACCACTCACTTTCTTGTGTCTGAAATCATGCGCAACTAAATATAACCCTATGGCAAAATTCTAGAGTCCATTTTAAAAGAAATACAAAATGCAAAAGCCAAGACTTGAACCTTGGACCTTCTTCCTTCCTTGTGGCGTCACCCCCTTGTCTCTTATGTGGCCTCACTTTGCCACTACACCACACACTCCACTTGTGTCATTTTCCCACATTTTATTCTTAAAGCCTACCTACTAACTCCCAGGGTTTTTTTCACCTAAAACTAAAATTTCCCTAAAGCCAAAGTTTGAACCCGGGACTTCATAGAAGCCCCCTAACCTTCCAAAATCACTCACCTAATAGATCCAACTTGCACTAATGCCGTTCTCTTATTCCCAAAAATTTTAAACGCTCCTACGCCTAAAACCCAATGGGCCCAACCTTACTAGGCCCAACTTTGGGATGTTACAGCTTTTAACATATGGCATGCTAATTTTACATTTAATTCAATTTAGTCCTTTCCTCTAATTATGCACACAAATGACAAAATTAATGCATAAAAATTTCACACATACTAATTCACATATCATATGCACGAAAAATAATATTTAAATATTTTTCTAACTCAGATTTGTGGTCTCAAAACCACTATTCCAACTAGGGTCTAAATCGGACTATTACACTGAGAATATAACTCACAAGAAGATAATAAAGATCTTGAAAATTCCTCAGAGAAAATCAGAAGAAAAACACTGCTTATCGACTCTGGACTTTCATCATAACAGAGGTAATATATTTCCCGCATATATAAGACAAAATCCATGATCAGTAGAAACATAAGAACGGTTTCACATAAAATCTTTACCTTCAAATTCATTCCAATACATTAGAATAGAATTCCGGTGAGATAGAGAAATGCTAATCATGAATCACCCAAACCAACAGTACTTTCGTCAAATTTTATAGTTTGCTAACATTCTTACACGATCATAATTTCATCAGAAAATGAACAATCACATAATCATTGAGGGTGAATGAATATTTGTACAAGATACTCAAAAAGATCATTATAATCTATTCAACCATGATTGTCATACTTAAATATTTTTACAGCTCAAATATCGTTTCTCTGTCTAATTTTGTCATCATAAACCCCGCATTATTTCATTCATTAATGAACATCAATTTTAGAGGATTTTGGTAAATACATACTTTAGACCTCACACTCATTTGAGTCGAATAGCCGAAACTAGCTTTTTTTTCTTTATTTGTGACATTGCATAATCTCTGTAATCTTTAAAACATTCTGATATTCTTCCCAACCATTCTCACTTTCCAAACTATTCTCATCTCTATATGCATTACTTACTGTTTCATCATTGAACTCTTTAGTTTCACACTTATGAACTTTTTCAACTCGAGTCTCGTAAAATTTCGTCATAAATCAATGTTGATAAGGGGGTAAGGTCGTGAAGCCTCTAACTTGACTTTCATAACTATACACATATGACTTAGAATTCATCATTCATGTAATATCATCGTAATTACAAATCTCGCTCCAAGCGAATTTTCCACATTTACTCATGTTACAATTGTTTCTGTCATTCATGATTTTGAACAGTGATTTTACCTACTCAGACTCCATATTAATATATATTCAAGTACTCATCATTAAATCCCATTTTCTCTTACCATAGCTTATCAAATTAGAGAACGTCTTACAGTTTGAGTACATCATTTACTTAATTGCCATAGTCCGACTATGCTCTTACTCGTATCACAATATCATAGTCCAATTATAATCTTACATGTCGTCATGATGCATGATGCCATAGTCTCGCTATGGTCTTACACGAAATCTCGTATCGATACCAATGCCATATCTTAGATATGGTCTTACATGGAAACACATGTCGATGCTGATGCCGTATCCTAGATATGGTCTTACACGAGATCGTACGTCGATGCCATGCCCCGGACATGGTCTCACACGATTTCATACCAAATCCAGGTCCAAGACATGGTCTTGCAAGGAATCACTATTCGATGCCAATGCCATGTCCCAGACATGGTCTTATATGGGATCACATGTACTGCCATGGCCCAACCATGGTCTTATTCATCAATTCATCATTGACCGACCGTACTCATCTCTTGCGTTCTGCTTAATTTGACTTCCCAATTCAACTTCCATACAATTATAACATTTGTGGCTTCATAATAGAGTCATAAAAGAAAACATTATATATCCTCTAATTTAACAGTTAAACATGAGATTTAGCTACGTAGACATACTGATTGTACATTATTCAAACAAGTGTATATACACATATATCCCTTTCATTGGGTAAGTTCACTCATCATATTCACTTAATCAAATATGTTGAGCATATAACATCGTATACATGTCGAACCAACATGGATGATCTTTTCACCATATAACTTTCATTTCATTCTACGTTTTTCACCTTTCTTAACTTATGATTATCTCATTTCGTATTATCATACACATGTCATGAACTTTTATTCATACCTTTATGAATTTCATCACATCATTAGCACATTCGATTATCTCATTATCATTTTCAACATTATCGAAAATAGCTCGATTGGGAATTATCTCTGTCTTAACAAACAATTTCGTTAAAGCCGGGAGATATCACACTATCATGAATAGTAATATGGCATGTATAGCTAAACTCACATACGATAGGTTAGTTCGAGAATTGACTAAACCATAGCTCTGATACCACTAAATGTAACACCCCTTACCTGTGTTCAATGCCGAGATTGGATACGAGGCATTACCATGCTTAACCTTGCTTGAACATGTAATACCGGACTACAAAATTTCATTCCAAGTTAAAACATTTCCTTCTTAATCATAACATACATATTATAGGCCTACAAGGCCTTAAATATACATCCAGAAGGTTTCAGAGTTCAACCAAAAACTTTTACACTCCTTGAAAATTTTTGCCTAAACAAGGGTTACACGCCCGTCTAACATGAGACACACCCGTGTGGTCACACAAGCCCATGTCCCTAGCTCGTGTAGAATTTATTTTTGTTTCAAACCTACAGGGGTTTTCACACGGCCGGGTACACGCCTGTGTCAATGGCCCGTGTCCTTCACATGGCCTCGACATGCCCGTGTCCTCACCCGTGTGTGAAAACTAGGGGTATTCTATTTATGACGTTAGCAACCCCTTAAGAAGCACACGGCCTAGGCAAACGCCCATGTCCTGGCCTGTGTGACGATTCAAATTCTCACAATTAAAATGCAGGGGACACACGACCTATCAACACACCCATAGGGGTTGACCGTGTGTCACACACGGCCTAGACACACGCCCGTGTGTCTACCCGTGTGGACAAATACAAGGCTATTTACCAAGCCATTTTGTCACCCTCACTTGCACACATTCATATAACATCACATTTCATTCTCATATCATCAATTGTAATACTTAATCATCATGTTTAACCCGTGATAACGATACTAGCTTCACATTCATAAAAGAGCACTAACACTTGCATGAATATGTAGTTGACTTAAGTCATCACTCATGGCTATCTTCAAATTGAACCATAATCCATTTTAGGCCAATACATTTGACTACATTAACAAGGACTTGATTATTCAAAAGATAAGATCCTTATACATGCCATATCTCAAGAAGGCTTAAATAATTATACCCAAAGTGTCAGCTTCATAGTGTGAAGCATTTCCGGCGATCTCCAACCCAAGCTAGCTAAATTAACCGATAGGAGATAAGAAAGAAAGGGGAGTAAGCAATAAAGTTTAGTAAGTTCATATACAAATAATAAAAAACTATTGACATTCATTCATTTTACTCAACCATAAAGGTATTATAATGCAATTGGCATTCTATCTCATGATTGCCACATAATCATTCATAATGCTCACTCTTTTGTCTTATAAATACCATTTACGTGTCTGGGCATTAACCACAACACCATGGCCCTTTCACTATAACTTATCAAATTATTTAATGAATTGTTTCCATCCTCTTAATCACATGCTCATCATTTATGAGTAACCATAGTTTCAACACATGGTCTAACCACATTTCATTTGTCAAAGCTCGTATCATGTTATATCCTCGTAGTTACTTTCATTAGGCAATTATGTCTATCTATCCTTTCTCTCATATCCTATGAATAACAGTTTAAGCATATACATCATACTATATCACAACCCAAATTATGCTCATAAGCCTAACATATGGTCATCTTAAAATCTTGTCATGCATCAGTTGATAATAAATGTAGATCATTAATCGCAAGGTTGTCAATATCTCACAAGCATAACTTTTTCCTACAAATTCTTACCATGAATTCATCATATACCAAATTCACTTCACATGAGTTCTAGGTACATACCTGTATCACCCGTGACATAGTCACGTACTTCCTCATTTTCAACATACCCGTTGAATCACTCGAAATGCTAAAAGATACTCGTGAGTCTCATACATATAGTATTCTATCAATGTCATATTCCCAATATGGTCTTACATGAAATATCATATCGACCCCAAGTCCCCGAAATGGTCTTATACGAAATCTCATACCGAGGCCATATCCTAGATATGGTCTTACACGGAACCTTAATAACCTGACAATTGTATTCTATTCACTCTTAAAATTAAAATCGAATAGCCTCATTCTTCGACATTTCGTTAAAATCATAAATAATAAATTTCATAGAGGCAAAATACTATTCATACAATATCGAAATGTCACATTGATCACATAATATTGCATTATTTACACATGAACTTACCTCGATACCAAAAAGGTAAAAAGGGACCTAATCATTAATTTCTCTCTTTTCCCCCGTTCTAGGTCTGAATCATGTTTTCTTTAATCTATAACATCACATTTAGATTATTCATTCATTGTGATTCAAAATTCATACTATGGCAAAATTACATTTTTGCCCCTAAACTTGTCATATTTACACTTTTGCCCCTAGGCTCGTTTAATGAAACGTGTTAAATTTCTTTACTACCCATGCATAACCTAATCATTTTCATGCTTATAACAGCCCATATTTTCCATAAAATTAAATTTTTAACACACATTTCTTATCTTTTACAAATAGGTTCTTTTTTGACATTTTTACCGAAAATCACTTAGTAAAAGCCGTTTCTCTAACCATAAACATCCATTTTCTACCATTAAACATCAAAACACATGCATGTCACACATGGGTAAATTTTTAATCATGAACCCTACTTCAAAATAATAGTAGAAATAGGTAAATCGGGTTACGAGGACTTTAAAAATGCAAATAACATTAAAAATGGGGCTAGGATGCACTTATTATGGAGCTTGGAAAGCTTGAACAAACCCTAGCTGTGGCTTCCAAGGTACATTCACCTAAGGCATGAGAAAATGAGGAAGATGATATCTTTTCTCATGTTATTTTGGCTTTATATGCCAAATGACTAAAATACCCTTAATGAAAATCAATTTAAAACATACCTTATCATGTCCATATTTGTCCATAATATAACTAATGATCTAATTGTCACTTAAGAACTCCTAATTTAAAACCTCACGAAAATTGGTCACTTCCAACATGTGAAACTCAACTTTTGCACTATTTACAATTTAGTCCTTTTGACTAAATTGAGTGCCCAAACGTCAAAATTTTCGAACGAAATTTTCACAAAATCTTTCCGTGAAATTGTATACCATAAAAATATAATAAGCATAATATTTTCCTCGTCGAATTTGTGGCCTCAAAAGCACTGTTTCGACTAGGCCCAAAATCGAGGCTGTTACAACAAATATGTCCCATTTCACACGAGCATGTGGCCCTATTAAGGCAAAATTTTTCTAACTGTACAAAAGTTTTCAGTTTGATTCTGAAATCTTCCGTTTGCATGTTTAAGGCCTCGTAGGCCCATAATAAGGATGTTATGAATGTGAATGGGAAGTTTTTAAATGGGAACAAAATTTTATAGCCCAAAGTTGTATGTTCAAGCAAGTTAAGTCCAATAACACCTCATACCCAGTTCCGGTGTTGAATATATGTATGGGGTGTTACATTTAGTGGTATCAGAGCTATGGTTTAGTTGATTCTCGAACTAACCTAGCGTACGAGAGTTTAGCTATACATGTCATATTACTACTCACGATAGTGTGATATCTCCCAGCTCTAGCGAAATTGTTTTGTTAAGATAGAGATGATTCCCAACTGAGCTAATTTCGATAATGTTGAAAATGATAATGAGATAATTGGAATGTGCCAATGATGTAATGAAATTTAGAAAGGTATGAATAAAAGTTCATGACATGTGTGTGATAAGATACGAAATGAAAGTTATATGGTGATAATGTAACACCCTTAACCCGTGTCCATTGCTGGATTAAAGTTCCAGGGCATTATTATGCTTAACACAAATCATATCTTTTATTTACATTCATTAAAAACATGGAAAAATGCATTTTGAGTTTATACTACTATAACAAACTTAAACATTAATAACTTATCATAATCCATTTAAGCCTATTTCAGTATACTTGCATATATATATATATATATATTTCTTGCTCAAAATATATAAACTTAAACTAAATGTATATGCACATGTTCAAGCCATATTCGAATATGTCAATTTAAAAACATAACATAAAAACTTCCTATACAAACGGTTAATATAACTTATATAGATCATATAATCTTTGGCATGTTTTATCACTTCTACCAAATCACATCATCAAACCACCCAATCACCAATTCGACATATACCTATTATTTTAAACTTAACAACATAATAACCTTGTGCCACATACACTACTTCATGCCATTAGTTTTACATAGCGAATGTATACATGATTACACATCAATTTACTCATTACTATTTCACCTCGGTTAACACATGCATAAAATACAATTTATATCATCTATACCTAATCACATTGATACATTCAACTAAACATGCCTAAACAAATCATCATCATTCCAATGTCACATAGATATTTGAATCATATTTAATCCATTAATAAAATCTCCAATAGTAACTTCATAATTTAACCAACTCAAACCAACTCAAATAAAGAAACCTATACGATCAAGTTTAAACCATAAGGGACAAGACATTTTTGCAAATCATCATGATCATTATCCCTTTACTTTAAAGTAAGTAAAAGATCACCTAATCTAATACATTACTTACATATGCTTAAACCATGAAATAAACCTTTGAAGTTAACATAAAGCAAAACCGATTATTCACATCACTAATACCATGACCACATTACAAGTCACACATTCATAAAAGCATAGCCATTTTGCATGGCATACATACATATACATATCATTCGAACACAACATAAGAGATTTAGTCTATACATGCCTTTGACTCAAAAAGTATTCAAAACATATATATACCAAAGAGAGTGATAGTGTGGTTGACTTCACCAACGATCCTTCGAGCCTGTAGCTTGACCAAAATCTATAAAACGAGCAATGAAAACACACAAAGTAAGCTCACCGGCTTAGTAAGTCTTAAGCACATATAATTGTAATGAACATACATGTAAACATTTTAATCTTCAAGATTATAATATTGTACATAAATATTTCTATATATATATAATACACTTAGCGAATACTAGTGTCACTTTTGTATAAATTATTATCACTATGTCATCATGAACATATACTTTATCAACTTCACATATAAGCAATGTACATACACATTAATGATAGGTTCAACATTATAAAATAAAGTACTTTTGGAATTGACCATTTCAAAGACATCGTATTTGATTTAAAACGATAAGAAATTTGCTCACTTCATTCCTTACAAACATAATATGCCAACTCTTACCCGAGCTTTTAACACAAAACATTATATATAACTTACCTTTTTGATTCTCAAATTTTCCATTTATATCAATTCACGGCATTAAGTTCGCTAGGCACGAAGCTTAGAATATGTCACCAAGCACTAAGCTCTGCTAGCACGAAGCCCGAATCAAATCACCGGCACTAAGCCCGCTAGGCACTAAGCGAATATGTCACCAAGCACTAAGCACGCTAGGCACTAAGCCCGAATATGTCACCCAAGACTAAGCACGCTAGGATGAAGCCCGAATCAAATTACTCAAGCACTAAGCCTACTAGGCACTAATAGCCCGAGATATCAACATTTTCATCATTTCAATGCACATTTCAATAATACCATAACCAATTAAATCACTTAAATTTCATAATTCTATCACATTTCAAATTCAACTAAGCTTATTCACATTTTCTAAATAAAATCATTACATCATTGTATAATCGCATATCATATCGATTATACACCTTTACTGAGATAACAAAACATATCCAATTCAATGTAATACCTTTACATTCAGCTATCACATAAAAATACACCCAAATTTATCAAACATTGTCACTAAACACATTCATAATTCATTCTTTAATATAATCTAGCTTAAGGACTTACCTCGACTTTCGACGGACAACATTGCTTAATTAGTCGACAACTTTCGTTTTCCCGATCCAAGCTCGTTTTTTCTTTGTTCTTGATTTAAAACACATTAAATTCAGCTCATTCAAGTACCTTTCAATTCAATTTAGTCCCAAAACACATAAACATACAAATTACCATTTTGCCCTTAAGATTTCACATTTTTACTATTTAGTCCTAATTGTACAAAACATAAAATACTTAAAATTTGCCAAGACCATGCAAGGGCCGAATGTTCACAAGGGCATTATAAGTCCATTTCTTTAATTTATTTTGCGAATAAGCCCCTCTAAAAATTTACTTTTATAAATTAGCCCTAAATACTAACATTCACTAAAATTTCTAACACAAAACATATCAATCCTTAACATATCTTTAATTTAAAATCATAAAACATCAAAAACCTCAAGAATTCATCAATGGTTGAACCTCATAAACACATGATTCTCAAAAATTGAAGCATGGGTCAGGTAATATACGAAGCAACGATCTCAAAAACGTAAAAATTATTAAAAACTGAGCTAAAATTCATACCTAATTGTGCTTGATGATGGCTGAATGTTTCAAGACTTTAAACCCTTTTTTTTCTTAGCTAGCTCACGGCAATGGAAGAAGAAGACGCTAAAATGGCTTTTAATTTCATGTATTTTTAACATATAATAATATTTTAATGATTTACCATTTTAACCTTTATTTAATAATAAAAACAATATATAATATAAGGTTAGTCTTGTCATAAACCACCCACTATCTCCAAAATGGGCTATTTACTCTTTTAATGACCCACTTTAAAAAGCCATCATCAAATAGGCACTTTTCACTATAGTTTGCTACTTTTACCTTTTACGCGATTAAGTCCTTTTTCTAAATTAAACACACAAACGATAAAATTTATCTACTGAGACTTTCACACATATTAATTCACATATAATAAACATAAAATATAATATTAAGATATTTCTTAGACTCGGATTCGTGGTCTCAAAACCACCATTCCGATTAGGGTCAAATTTGGTCTGTCACAGATAAGCTCATCCATGTTGGTTTGACAGGGCCACATGCCCGTGTTTAACTAGGGACACGCCCGTGTGCCCCTAAAACATGCCCGTGTCTTCCACCCATGGTCGACACTGTCTAATTTCATGGCCTTGACACGCCTGTGGCCCTAGCCCGTGTGCCAAACCTTGTCATTTTGACTTATGCACATGGCCTATACACACGACCGTGTGCTTCAGTCGTGTGGCAATTTAAATTTCAAATGCAAGGTGCAGACTTCACACGGCCTGGGCATACGACCATGTACTAGCCGTGCTCCCACACGGTCTAGACACACGCCCGTGTGCCTACCCATGTGGACAATTAGCAAGCTATCTACCAAGCCATTTTTCCACCTTACATCGTACACACGCAGACTCCAATTCAAATGATTCCAATTTAAAAGATGACCAATTAATATCTCCAGGAATTTACGAAATCGAGACATACATAAGAGCATACACTTCATGAAATTCACCTTCATTGAGCAAAAGGACTTACCAAGTATTGGCCTAACTCAAGACCATTTACAAAATGACTTTAGTAACATACATAACCAACACTTTGGCTACAATTACAACTTAACAAAATACTCGAGTCCTATACATGCCATACTCAAAATAAGTCTAAATTATTATACCAAAGTGATGTTGATAGTGTGATTCCGAGCTTCGACGTCCAATGATCCTCGAGCTAACTTGGCAAAACTACAAGGAAAATAGAAGAGATAGGGGTAAGCATATAGCTTAGTTAGTTTGCATGAAACTCTAAGATGACAATTTACTCAAGCTATAATCATTCATATAATGAAACAATGGCGACATAGCACCAATGAATAAAGGCACTTACTCATACTTATTCTCACTTATTCTTACTTACTCTTACCCATCCTATGTCAATATGATTTGGTAGCTTTTACTTACTCAAGATACCTATATCACTGATTCATGTAGTTTAGCACATTTGCTAACATAACCATAAAATCACATCTTTATAATTCATACCATGAACTGTAACACCCCTAACCCGTATCTATCGCTAAATTAGGGTTACGAGGCATTACTCGTCAAACCACCAGTAAACACACTCATACAAATACTATTACATTAATTAATAGTAATTAATCCATGCTATCACGATCAAACATGTACTTTCATTTTAAAAATTATAATGTTAACAAGCTTATTACAAATAATATCATTACTATCATATAAAAACAAGTTTCAATCAAATAGTAAAAAGACTATTCATTTGGTCATTTTGAATACATTAGCGAATATGTACATCCACCCTTGTTCAATTTATAGCAATCAAATGCATTAATATTTAAGACAAATATACCTACATGACAAAGCTTTGCTTATTACCATTATCATCCATCTACATTATCGGTTAATTAGTTATAGATGACATGATCAAATTACATAAAACCAAGCACATATATGACCTTAACCATAAAAGATTAATCCCTAATATAAACTTAGTCATATCCTTTTCAAATGTGCTTAACTCAGAATATATCTATAATGTTATTAATACAAATCATATAACTATATTTATATAATCACATGCCTATCACTAAATGTTCACCAAAATAATTTAACCATTCAAACCTCATGTCCGAATGCATATGAACATCTAATAAAATATAAACTCCAAACTAAACCAATGCCATGGCGAATATTACAAGTAAGTATACTATAATTTGATCATTAATATTTCACACATAACATAATATGAAATAAACTTTCATGATATATCCGAACATGAAAAATTAATAACAACATAATCAAGCATTACTAAACCATTTTCAAATATATATATATATATATATAGCAACATATTAACTTGCTAACATATTACATGCTTTAAATCATCTAGCATCCAACATTTATCCTTATTAGCTAAGTGCATATCCCAACAATACACCATATATATATCATATGATCATTTTCCGTGTGTGATTTAAAGCATGACCGAAATCACATATCTAATGGTATTATAATGCAAGCTACTATATCAAAATGTAAAACCTAAACTTAACCAAAAGCAACAGCCTTATTCGCAAGGCCATATTTATATTTACAATCCGAACATCATTCATTACTTATCAAAACAAAGCCTATACATGCCTTTGATTCAAAAGTTTACAAAACATAACTATACCAAAGAGAGTGATAGTGTGGTCGACTTTCTTGATGATCCCCTGAGCCCGTAGTTGAATTATCGATCTATAAAATAGAACACAAACATAAACAGAGTAAGCTCACTGGCTTAGTAAGTCTTAAGCACATATACTTATAATGAACATACAGGTAAACACTTTAATCTTCAAACCGATAATATTGTACATAAATTTTCTATATATATATAATACATTTAGCAGAATACTAGGGTCACATTTGTATCGATTATTATCACTATGTCATCATGAACTTATACTTTATCAACTTCACATATAAGCTATGTACATTCACATTAATGATAGGTTCAACGTTATAAAATATAGTACTTGTGCAATTGACCATTTCAACACATCAAATTTGATTCAAAACAATAAAACTTTACTCACTTCAATCCTTCTAAACATAACATGCCAACTCTTACTCGAGCTTTTAACACAAAACATTAAATATAACTTACCTTATTAGGTTCTCAAATTTCCCATTTATATCAATTCAAAGATTAAGCCTACTAGGCACGAAGCTTCGAATATATCAATTCTAGGCACTTAATATGTCACCGTACTAAGCACCGCTAGCACGAAGGCTTGAATATGTCACCAAGCACTAAGCCCTGCTAGGCATCAAAGCTCGATAAGTAACACCGACACAAGGCCTTCTAGGCATCAAAGCCTGATAAGTAACACTTGCACAAGGTGTAATATCTCGGGTTAAGGGGTTAATTTATTTTTGGCATTGTTGCATGATTATTGGTGAGCTATTATGTTGTTTGTATGGGTTCGGGACTTAGATGAAGGCTAGGAGTGTGCCAGTAGGTGGAAAATTTTTGTTTTGGGCCTTAGGGGATAGGAGCTGAAGGAGATGGGGTTTTAATTAAATTAAGTGAAGTTAAAGCACAAATAAGGAGCTATGGAGAGTGTGTGTGGCGTCATCTACAAGGGGAGGTCCAAGTCATGAGAATCCCACTAGGAACTCTAGCTTGGACTTAGTCTTCACATTCAAAGAGGGTGGAGAGTGAAAGTAGGAGGGAGACTTGGTCATGGGATTTGAATTGGTGGTGTGGGAGTAAATGGGGAGAGTTGGCGAATTTGGTGAGAGTTTAGGGGAGAGGGAGTGTGTGGCGGTTGGTAAGCTTGTGGGAGAGTCTTAGAATTTTTTCCACTAAGGCAATTGGGTAGGTTCGGTCAAATTTTGTTTTGGGGAAGTTAATTTTTTCCTTGTTTAATCAAAGCTAGTAAAGATATCTTCAATAGCAAATAGCTTTAGCCAAAAAAAAAGAGAAAACCTTCCATTATTGCTCCTTGAAACCAAGCACAAGCAACTTCAATTGCCAATCTTGCACTCTTCTTCCTGCTTTCTTCTTTTACCTTTTGTGTCAACCAAACCTCAAGCACCCTTATTGCCAAATCCCACCTTGTTCTTCTTTTCTTCTTTTTATTGTGCAAAGTCAAACTAGTGATCCTCCTTCTCATTTTCTTTCTTTTGTTTTACAACCCTTGTGCCGATTTTCTCATTTGTTCCATACCATATCACTAAACCGAAACTAGCCTTCTTCTTTTCCTTTTGACCGTAACACCTTTCACTAAAAACCCGCATCCTCCATTTTCTTCATCTAAACC
The DNA here is from genome assembly GCA_025506655.1 of Gossypium rotundifolium. Classification (NCBI taxonomy): domain Eukaryota; kingdom Viridiplantae; phylum Streptophyta; class Magnoliopsida; order Malvales; family Malvaceae; genus Gossypium; species Gossypium rotundifolium. Next base: position 80,370,661 of record CP106723.1, read on the forward strand.
GAACACAACCACAATCAACCCTTGCCGATTTTGGTCATTAGTAGCCGAAAGTTCTTCCTCTCCTACTTCCTTTTCTTGTTCCTTTTCATTCTAAACCGAGAGCACTTACTCTTGTTATTCTTTCTCTTTCCAAGCAAAGGCGAATCTTTCTCCTCTCTTAGTAGTTGGTAGGCCGATAATTGGTTGTGTTGGGGTGTTGGTGATCAATCGGTCTACTAAAGGGGTAAGTGTTGGCGAATGGCCATTTCTCTTTCTCTAGGAACATATTTTGCCAATTCGTTGTTTTAGTAACACACTTTGTGACTTTGGGTCACAGAGGTTTGGCACTCTGAGGTTTGGTACCTCAATGCCTCATCCTGTGGTTAACACCACCCGGGTTGGCCCCACGTTGATTTGGTATCACACGGCGGGTTGGCCCTATCTTAGCACAATTGAATTGGTTCTCAAATTTAAGTTTTTAAGTAACACTAAGAAACACCATTGTCTTCAAAACACAACTGTGTTTTCACTCTGCTTTAACGAAAAATTTAACCTCTCACAAACATGGTAACATATTTGGACGTGATGTCTTGTCCGGTTTGGGTGTTACATTTGTTATCGAGCTAAGTTTTGAAAGGCAGACACCGAGTCACCAGACCAGGGCGCTTGTAAGTACCTGTACTATTTATTGTGATATTGATTGATATATACGGCGGAATAATGTGCACAATGTTAATGTCGATATTGGTTAAAAGGGTTTAAACTTCTAAATGTTTAACTCCTCTTCATTCGCTCGTTAAAGCAAGTCTCAATGGATTAATGGATTTTCTTTTTAGGTGGAGGCCGTTTGTAAAGGAGAAACCTTTGTGGTTCGAGTTTGGTAGGAAGCCAAACATTTGCAAGGTAAGGACTATTTGATAAACCCTTTTGGTTTAATGCTTGTGGCGAATGGTATGATGGCTAATCCATTTGTTGGCCGATTGTAGGATTCGAGTTGTAGAAGTGATCAAGGACGTAAATCGATTTTAGGGATTAATACCTTCGCTAATTCGGTGTGTAAACTAACACATACATTTAGTAATATAATTGATAACTTTGTGTGATGATTAATGAAAGCGATGACGATTGATGTGATACCCTAATGGGTATGATTACGGACTCGGGTAAGTCGGTATTATTATTATGAGTTTCTTGATGATCTATATGATACCATGGTTGTGGATATATGTGACATGGGATATGAGATTAGACATATTAGCATGATATGCATGATTATATGATATGCATGATTACATGAGTGTGGTATGTTGATGGGTGATACGAGTGGAGGGAGCGGTGATATTTTGTCTTTGTGAGCACCGGTGTTTTAGTAACACACTTTGTGACTTTGGGTCACGGAGGTTTGGCACCTCGGAGGTTTGGTACCTCGGCCTCATCCATGGTTAACACCACCAGTGGGTTGGCCCCACTTGTGAGATATGGGATTGGCGCGGTGATTTGGTATCACGATGGGTTGGCCCCATCATTGGATTTGTGGATTGCGGTCACCAAAGTGCTTTAGTAGCACAATTGTGTGCATGGGACACCGGTGGTTTGGTACCACATTCGGATATTGTGTCTTTGGGACACCAGTGTTTTGGTAACACATTGTGACTATATGTCACAGTGGTTTAGCACCACCGGTGGTTTGGTACCACAGGGGTAGAAAAGGCGATATGGATGATTAGGATCGGGTTGCATTAATTATGTTTCTTTGTATGATGTGTGTTAGCATGTTATTTTTTGGAGCGGGATTTACACATCGAGTCACTCGACTCACCCTCTCCTTTAACATTTGGTGACTCGTGACGCGGACACGGGCCGGATGGACTCGGGTGCACATGCCATGCTTTAATAAAAGTGTTGCTAAGACTATTGAATTTGGGTGCTTTAGCTTATTTACTTTACTTGGGTTTTATATTGGATTTGTAAAAGGCCTTTAATTTATGTTTTGTGATGTTTATGTTTTAATTAGATTTTAATATGCCTTAACAAAACAAGTTGGTATGAATTTTCTAAAACTTGGAAAGAAAATGATTTCAAAATTATAACACAATGTGTTTTAAACCATACCATCGGGTATCACACTATGTCTTTATAGTAAGCAAACTCAAATGATTTTCAAAACAAACTTGTATTACTCCTAAGTCTAAAAAGGTTTTAAGTAACACTAAGAAACTACTAAGGTTTAAATGGTTTAAACTCGTTTAACCACACATTACAGTTAAGATTTCAAAATCTCGGGTTTCAAATACACCATCGATTTCAAACAAGTCTACTCGAATTGTCTTCAAAACACCTTTGTGTTTTCACTCGGCTTTAACGAAAAATTTAACCTCTCACAAACATGTTTCCGTAACATACCGATTTGGGCGTGATGTCTTGTCCGGGTTTGGGGTGTTACATTTGTAATATCGAGCTAAGTTCAAAAGCTCATTTGTGGGCCCGAGGACCAAAATGTTTTAAAATTATAGTTTTCAAGTATTCTATTTTAAAAGTATGGTTTGAAAGGCATGACACCGAGTCACCCACACCGATTAAGCCCGGTAAGTACCTCGTACTATTTATTGTGATATTGATTGATATGATTGGTGGCTAGTAGGACTACTTTAGAGATGAAACTAATAGGACTCTGTGGACTCATGAAAACAAAGCTTCTTTAAAATTCATAAGACTTTGCTTTAAACACGGTGGAATAATGGTGATACATAAAATTCTTTAATCGACGAGATTTAGTCATGAGTACCGAGGTGGATGTGGTCGTGGGCGTGGTCGCAGTAGGATATTTGTTTTCGAGCCGTAGGTTGAGGCGAGGTTCGGAGAATGAGGTACCGGCCCGCCACCAGTTGGAGGTGGTGAGTTCGAGGAGCGCATCGGCGATGACGCGATGTCACTGAGCGATCTTTGCGGGTTTTAGAAAAGGTAGGCTGGAGCGGTGGGCGTAGGAGCTAGAAATCTGTGCTGGCGACTTGGGCAAACAATGGTGAATTCTTTCGGGGTGTCTCGGTGTTGCTCCAACCTTCTTGAAATCTTGGCTAAGCGGCAGAGCGGATCATGGACGATCTGGACCTAACTAGTGAGGAGAGATTAAAGGGATCGTATCACTTCTCGAGATGAGTCATACTAGTGGTGGCTCCTTTGTGCGGGACATTGTAGCGGAAGATCGACATGGGACTATTTACGGTGCTTATCGGAAGAAATGCGTCGGAGCTAACTACATAAATGAGCGAGAGAAAGCATTTACGAGGTTAGTCCAGGAGCAAATGCGTAGCCGAGTCTGGCGAGTTTACGAGGTGAGTCGGTATGCGGGGTATGGTGGCTCACGAGCATGAGAGGTGCGTTCGCCGAGGATGGCTGCGAGGCGAACTAAGGTTGATAATCGCGCCCAACAGAGGCGTGAATTTGCGATTCTAGTTGAAAAGGCGAAGGTTGCGGGGCATTAAAGAGTCTGCGGCGGTATGGATAGAAACCGTCACAAAGGAGTTTTGGATCTTCCGGGTCATCGGTGTCAATGAAGAGGGCTAGACCGAGTGGGCGAATCGATCGGGTAGGTTTGTAGCTACTAGGCGAGGACCATGTGATGTAACCGTTGTGGAAAGGCTCACCTGGGGAGGATGTTGGGTGATGGTAGAGGTTGTTTTGAGTGTGGCTCATTTGGATCACCGAGTGAGGGATTGTCCGCAAGTTAGCTAGAATTGATCGAGAGAATCGAGTAGTGTCAAGATCTGAAATAATGGACCACCGCAGAGGGCCGAGGTAATGGCAGAGGAGGTAATAGTTACGGGACGGGGCCGTGGAGCACCAAGCGTAGGTGCAGTAGTTCGAGGCCGACATGTACTGGATTGGTATATCTTTGCGAGGCAAGAGAGGAGGCGACGCACGGACGTCATAATGACGTTTTGATTTTTGGTTCTCCTTATATCGCTTTAATTGATGTGGGTTCTCGCACTCTTATGTTGCCGATGAGTATAGTAGAGACAATGGATTTAGACTCGAGATATCTTCTAGGCGATGACCGTAATAAGCCCTCAGGTCACTCTGTGAGTGGTAGATAAAGCGTAGAGACGCACCTCTAGAACTCAAGGGTATCTTTCGAGGTGATCGATGGAACCGCCGCTTGGGGAGTTCGATCGATTTTGGGGATGGGTGGTGAGTAAGCACCGGCGAGGTTGATGCTGCTAAGCGTATGGTTCGAAGCACGGTGAGGTGATGAAGTAGTTACGATCGGTAATAGGAGAAACTATCATCCAATTTGGTATCTGCTTTCTGAAAGCGAGAAAATGGTCGGGAAGAACGTGAAGCGTATGTGGTTCATGTATGCCTTGGAAACTAAGGAGTGCATTGTGGAGACGGTTGGACGATTAGGAATTTGTGGATGTGTTTCCTGAGGAGCTTCAGGGTTTGCCACCGGATCGGGAGGTAGAGTTCGGGATAGATCTATTACGAACTGCGCCAGTATCCATTGCTCCGTACAGGATGGCACCTAAGGAGTTAGTGGAGCTTAAGGCTCAGATACCGGAATTGTTGGACCGAGGCTTTATCAGGCCAAGTATTTCACCATGGGGAGCGCCGGTACTCTTTGTAAAGAAGAAGAGACGGTACTATGCGGATGTGCATAGACTATATGCTGAATAAAGGTGACGATCAAAACAAGTATCCACCGCCTCGGATAGATGACTTGTTTGATCATTTGAAGAGGCGTCGGTTTTCTCGAAGATCGACCTAAGATGCAGGTATCACCGATTGAAGGTAAAAGAGGCGGATATCTGTAAGGCGCATTTCATACTCGGTATGGGCATTTTGAGTTCCTAGTTATGCCGTTCGGGTTGACTAACTTGCAAGCGACTTTCATGGATCGATGAATAGGGTGTTCCAACGATACCTAGATCGGTTCGTGGTGGTTTTATCGGCGACATCTTGGTATACTCAAGGGTCGAGGAAGAGCATGATGCTCATCTACGGGTGGTATTGCGATTCTAAGAGAGAAACAATCTGTCTGAAGTTCGAGAATCGAGTTACGGCTCGTGGAGGTGACATTCTTGGGTCATGTAGTGTCGGTGAGGGATTAGAGTGGACCCCAAGATAGAAGTGATTTTGGATTGAGCCGCCTAAGTTAGTAGCGGAAATCGAGTTTTACGGGGTTGGCGGGATACTAGAAGATTTGTAGAGGTTTCTCGTTAATTGCGACCTTAGATGACTAAATTATTGAGAAAAGGGTTCCGTTTGTTTGACCGAAGCAGGAGAGCTTCGATAAGTTAAAGAAGATTTTTTGAAGCTCAGGTTACGATTCACTGAGGTTGGTAAGGAATTCTGATGTCTTGCGATGCATCACATGAGCTTGGGTTATGTGCTAATGCAGGAGGGGAAGGTGGTGGCTTACGCATCCCGACAGCTGAGGCCACATGAGGTTAATTATCCTACGCACGATCTGGAGTTAGCAGCTGTAGTATTTGCCTTAAAGATATGGAGGCATTACTTGTACGGAGAAAGATCGATAGTCTATACGGACCATAAGAGTCTGAAGTACCTTCTGACTCAGAAAGACTTGAATCTGAGACAACGCAGATGGATTGAGCTACTAAAAGACTATGATTGCTCAATTGAGTATCATCCGGGCAAGGCTAATATTGTGGCGAGCGCATTGAGCCGTAAGGTTGTTTGGGTTGAGGCGTTGTTTGCCCACTTGAGTTTGTATGATGACGGGAGATTGTTGGATGAAGTTACGAGTGCGCAGAGGACACAAGTGCGAGAATGATGGTTTGAAGGTTCTGACTTGTCCAATGATGGGGTCTGTGTGTTTTCGAGGGAAGGCTTGTATGCCGAGAGATTACGAGTTGAGGCAAAAGATTCTTGAGGATGCACATAGCACCCCTCACGCTATGCATCTGGAGGTAGCAAAATGTATAGGGACCTCGGAGAATAGTTACGGTGGTAAGATGCGAAAAAGGAGGTGACCGAGTTTGTGGGTAAGTGTCGACTTGTCGCGGAGTCAAGTGAGCATCGATTCGTCTGCAGGTTGCTTCACCGGTGAAGATTCCACATGGAAGTGGGAAAGAATAACTATGGATTTAAATCGATGAGATTACCGCTTACACCGAGCAAGAAGGATTGATCAGGTAATTGTGGATCGGTGACTAAATCAGCTCACTTTATTGAGGGTGGATTACTCACTGCGAGAGGTTGGCAAAGGCGTATGTATCGAGATAGTGAGCTGCACGGGGTGCGGTCTCGATCATCTCGGATAGGGATCCGAGATTCACGTCAAGGTTACGGAAGGCGTTACATCGGGCTCGGGTACGGTTAGATTTCAACCTGACATTTCATCCGCGGTGACGGGCAATCGAAAGGGTTATCTGAGATCTTGGAGGATATGCTTGAGGTTGTGTATTGGACTTTAGGGGTAATTGGGAGGAGTATCTACCGTTGGTGAGTTCGCCTACAACAACGATTATAGCGAGCATCAAGATGGCACCTTATGAGGCGTTATGCGTAGAAAGTGTCGTTCACCTACTTGTTGGACGAGTTAAGTGAGCGTCGATTATTGGGACGAGTTGGTTCTTTGAGACCAAGACAAGGTTAAGTTGATTGAGCTCGATTGAAGGAAGCTTGGATGGCGAAGTCTATGCCGATCTTAAGCGAGAGATATTGAGTTTCTTTGTGGGAGATTGGGTTTTCTGAAGGTCTCACCGTGGAAGAAAGTATCAAGGTTCGGGAAGAAAGGCAAGCTAAGTCCGAGGTTTATTGGGTAGTATAAGGTATTAAGGCGAGTGGGACGATTGCATATCATTTCGAGTTGCCGGTGAGCTAAGTCGATTCATGGCGTGTTCCACGTTTGATGCTTGGCGTTATCGCTCAGATCCATCACATGTGGTAACAGATGAGGAGATCGAGGTAAATCCAGATATGTCCATGGAGGAAAGAGCGATGATTTTAGATCGAGATGTGAAGGTTCTGCCAGGAAGTCTGTGCCTCTGGTTAAGGTTCTTTGGCGGAATCATGGTGTGGAAGAAGCGTGGGAACCCGAGGATATGATGAGACAACAATACCCGCAACTCTTGACGAGTAATTTCGAGGTTGAAATTATTTTTAAGGGGTAGAAGCGTAATATCCGGGTTAAGGGGTTAATTTATTTTGGCATTGTTGCATGATTATTGGTGAGCTATTATGTTGTTTGTATGGGTTGGGACTTAGATGAAGGCTAGGAGTGTGCCCGAGTAGGTGGAAAATTTTTGTTTTGGGCCTTAGGGAGATAGGAGTGAAGGAGATGGGGTTTTAATTAAATTAAGTGAAGTTAAAGCACAAATAAGGAGCTAGCAAAGTGGCAAGCATGCGCCACATGGAGAGTGTGTGTGGCGTCATCTACAAGGGGAGGTCTTGTGTTCAAGTCATGAGAATCCCACCCCTTTTGGCTCTCATTTTGGACGGCATGGAGGAAGAGGTAGAAGGCAACTTGAACTCTAGCTTGGACTTAGTCTTCACATTCAAGAGGGGTGGAGAGTGAAAGTAGGAGGAGACTTGGTCATGGGATTTGAATTGGTGGTGTGGGAGTAAATGGGGAGAGTTGGCGGATTTGGTGAGAGTTTGGGGAGAGGAGTGTGTGGCGGTTGGTAAGCTTGTGGGAGAGTCTGAGATTTTTTCCACTAAGGCAATTGGGTAGGTTCGGTCAAATTTTGTTTTGAGGGAAGTTAATTTTTTCCTTGTTTAATCAAAGCTAGTAAAGATATCTTCAATAGCAAATAGCTTTAGCAGAAAAAGAGAGAAAACCTTCCATTCTTGCTCCTTGAAACCAAGCACAAGCAACTTCAATTGCCAATCTTGCACTCTTCTTCTGTGTTTTCTTCTTTTACCTTTTGTGTCAATGAAACCTCAAGCACCCTTATTGCCAAAATCCCACCTTGTTCTTCTTTCTTCTTTTTATTGTGCAAAGCAAAACTAGTGATCCTCCTTTTCATTTTCTTTCTTTTGTTTTACAACCCTTGTGCGATTTTCTCATTTGTTCCATACCATATCACTAAACCAAAACTAGCCTTCTTCTTTTCCTTTTGGACCGTAACACCTTTCACTAAAAACTGCATCCTCCATCTTCTTCATCTAAACGAACACAACCACAATCAACCCTTGCGATTTTGGTCATTAGTAGCCAGAAAGTTCTTCCTCTCCTACTTCACTTTTCTTGTTCCTTTTCATTCTAAACCGAGAGCACTTACTCTTGTTATTCTTTCTCTTTCTCCAGCGGTGGCGAATCTTTCTCCTCTCTTAGTAGTTGGTAGGCGATTATTGGTTGTGTTAGGGTGTTGGTGATCAATCGGTCTACTAAAGGGGTAAGTGTTGGCGAATAGCGTTTCTCTTCTCACGGTATTTTACCAATTCTTGGTATGTTAAGGGCTGATATCGATATTGGTTAAAGGGTTTAACTTCTTGTTTAATCTTTTCGTATAGGATCTTTGGACTTTGGAAATAATCAAAGGAGTCTTCCAACTCTTTTTAGCCGATTGTTAAGTGGTGGTAAGAGGAGTATTTTGTTAGTCCGTTCTTTTAGCCTCGTTAAAGCAAGTCTCAATGGATTAATGGATTTTCTTTTAGGTGGAGGCCGTTTGTAAGGAGAAACCTTTGTGGTTCGAGTTTGGTAGGAAGCCAAACATTTGCAAGGTAAGGACTATTTGATAAACCCTTTTGGTTTAATGCTTGTGGCGAATGGTATGATGGCTAATCCATTTGTTGGCCGATTGTAGGATTCGAGTTGTAGAAGTGATCAAGGGGCGTAAATCGATTTTAGGATTAATACCTTCGCTAATTCGGTGTGTAAACTAACACATACATTTAGTAATATAATTGATAACTTTGTGTGATGATTAATGAAACGATGACGATTGATGTGATACCCTAATGGGTATGATTACGGACTCGGGTAAGTCGATTATTATTATGAGTTTCTTGATGATCTATATGATACCATGGTTGTGGATATATGTGACATGGGGTATGAGATTAGACATATTAGCATGATATGCATGATTATATGATATGCATGATTACATCAATAATACCATATCCAATGGGCTAATAGCAGAAATATCAACATTCAATGCACATTTCAATAATACCATATCCAATTTAATCACTTAAATTTCATAATTACATCACATTTCAAACTCATCTAACTTGTTCACATTTTCTAAATAAAATCATTACATCATTGTATACTCCTCATATCATATCGATTATACACCTTCACAAGGTATTAACAAAACATATCCAATTCGATATACTACCTTTACATTCGGCTATCACATAAAAACATGCCCAAATTTATCAAACATTGTCATTAACACATTCATAATTCATTCTTTAATATAATCTAGCTTAAGGACTTACCTCGGTTGTCGATAAACCGTGTAAATCGGCTATTCAAGAACCTTTATCTTTCCCCGATCCAATTCTGCTTTTCTTTGCTCTTGATCTAAAACACATTAAATTCAGCTCATTCAAGTACATTTCAATTCAATTTAGTCCCAAATCACATTAATGGGTAAATTACCCTTTTACCCCTAGTGTTTCACATTTTTTTCACTTTAGTCCTAATTGCACAATACACAAAATACACATTATTTCAACACAACACTCAAGGGCCGAATATGTATAAGGACTATATAAGTCCATTTCTTTCATTTATTTTGCATTTAAGCCCTCTCAAATTTTTATTTTTACAACTTAGTCCTATTTACTCAATTTTCACTAAAACTTCAATACAAAACTTATCAATCTTAATCCTATCTTTAAATTAAATTCATCAAACATCAATTATCATATAACCATGTTAATGGCCGAACCTTAGACATGCTTAGATTTAAAAATTACAACATGGGTGCTTACGGTTCAAGCAACGATCTCAAAAACGTAAAAATTAACAAAAACTAAAATCGAATCATACCTTAATCAAGATTAAGAATTGCGAAACCCTTACGACTTTTTATCTTCTTTTCCCTTTTAGTTTGGTCAAAAGCACCCAAAAGATGAACATGCAATGTTCTTTTATGTTTTATTATTTTAATGTTATAATATAATACATATTTTATTATAAGCTTAATATATAAAGAAAAACAAATATAAAATGCTTTATAAAAGCTTAGTGCAGATCCACTAGCATACTAAAAGGGCCAATTTACAACCTTAATCCTCTTATAAAAGAAGACAAAATAGTTTAGTCACTCAATTTAATAAATGGCTACTTTTACCACTTATGCAATTTAGTCATTTTCTTTAAATTAAACATACAAACAGTCAAATAAATTCACAAATTTTTAGCACATGCTCAATCATATATATTTAGCACAAAAAATAATATTAAAATATTTTTATGTCTCGGATTTATGGTCCCGAAACCACCGTTCCGATTAGGGTCAAATTCGGTCTGTTACATGAACATCACTTAAGGCCATCCATAAATAGACTTGGATCTAGGCCAACTCACATACTTGACTCTTTTGGTTATGAATAAATCGGATCATCATGAATCATTCAAGCTTAACATACATAAGATTTGATGCCAACACTATATCCCAGATATGGTCTTACATGGGATCATTCCTTAGTGCCGACGGCATATCCCAGATATGGTCTTATATGGGATCTCATAACTCAATGTCGATGCCATGTCCCAAACATGGTCTTATACGAGATCGTACTTTTAGATGTCGATCCATATTTTGGATATGGTCTTACGCGAGATCATTCTTTAGTTTGAAGCCATATCTCAGATATGGTCTTATACGGGACCTTTCCTTTCTCATATGCATACGTAGGTAATATACTTACTCCAAAACTATAACCGGAACTACAATTTAGCTTGTTCTCATTGTTTACTCATCGAGACTTTATAGCTCGATTTTGTTCACAATAACATACATTAACATAATAATGAATGATTTCAAATATCGAATATTATGAAATACTAATTTCATACAAACTTACCTCGAATCTCAAAATGTGTCTCGGTGCTCGATTTAGTCTTCAATTTTGTTCTTGCCTCGATTTTGATCTGGGCTTTGTGTTTCTTGATCTATAATAATAAAATTCTCTTATTAAACACATGCATTGACTAAATTGACTCATAATTCATATTTTGGCAAAATTATGATTTTTCCTTAAAATTTCACATAATTACACTTTCGTCCCTAAGCTCGTAAAATGATTTTCATTCAACTTTCTTTCATTTCAAGCCTAGCGAAATCATTTTCTCAACTATAGAAGCATTAAATTCCCACCCTTTCACTCATGTATGACCATTTCTATAACTTTACAAATTGGTCATTTTCATGCATCATTCATGAAAATCACTTAGAAAAAGATGTTTATCATACATCAAACTTTTATATTCTTCCATAAAACATCAAAATACATGCAAGTCATACATCGGTAAATTTTTTAACATAAACCCTAGCTCAAAATATGGCTAGAAATAGCTAAATCAAGCTACGATGGTTATGAAAATATGAAGAACATTAAAAACGAGGCCAGGACGCACTTACTTAAAGCTTGAAAATGAACAAAACCCTAGCTATGGAGTCCTTGAAAATTTTGGCATCTTGGGGAAGAAGATAGACATGATTTTTGGCTTATTTTCCCTTTTTATTCTTTAATTAACCAAATGACCAAAATGCCCTTAATGACCCTTTCTTAAGATTTTTCCTTCCCATGTACATATTTGTCCATCATCAAATATAATGGTCTAATTGCTAAATAAATACCTCTAGGATTTTTCATAATTCTATTTCATACTTGAACCTTCTAGAATCTCACATTTTCTATTCTTTGCAATTTAGTCCTAATGGACAATTTATTCACTAATTAATAAAATTTCTTCATGTGACTTTCACATAATCACGGAAATACCTCATAAGCCTTGTAAAATCATTTGAACTCATATTTTCTACTTCAGATTTGTGGTTTCACACCACTATTCTGACTAAGCCTGCAACACCCCTATCCCATGTCCGTCGTCGAATTAGGGTTAGGAGCGTTACCAAAAAAATAGGATCATTTCACATCACATTCACGACACAAAGTCAATCATCATCAAACACATTTGAATACAATCATAGAGTCCCTTAAATGAGTCATCAAGACCCTAAGCATGCCTATAAACCGAGTCAGGACCAAACCGAAACACATAAGTAATTTCATGAAAATTTAAAACATTTTTAAAATACAGGGGACACACGGCCGTGGGGGTAGTCCACGGCTACTTGACACTCCCGTATGTCCTCCCCGTGGTAGTATACTGCCAAAATCAACACGGTCACCAAGCGCGCCCATGTACTAAGGCCGTGTACTACTAGATCACATACTGCCATTTCTCACACGGCCATCAAGCACACCCATGTCGAGGCCGTGTGCAATTTAAGCCACATTCTGCCAATTTACCCATGGTCTTAGGCATGCCTGTGTGCCTCAACCATGTGACATCATAGGCCATTTTACAAGGCCAATATGCCACCCATTTAGTGCCTCCCCACGAGCAATATATATATCAACACATACCTTGCATATATGGCAACCAAAACATGCCAAATTGACCATTCAATTTATACCCTCAATACCAATTCCAACCATGATGATTCCAAAGAAATAAACTCATATTATTACAGGCATAATTCATTCAATAGCTCACTCAAAACTTGGCCATATCATAAACTTCCACCTTACCAAGATATGCATCATATATCACAATCATTCAAGCATATTACCAAATTAAACTTGCCAAATCATATGGCTAAGTTCACCTCCAAAAACATATACACATATCTAGCCTATACATGCCATATTTAGCTATATACATTTCCAAAAGAGTACCAAAATAAGTTTTTGTAGTGTGATAATGATCTTTGACAATATTGAGCCTTCAGTAGCTTCGACGACCTATAAAATAGAGAAAACACACACAGAGTAAGCTTTCCAAAAGCTTAGTAAGTCATATACAAATAAACTTGGCATAGAAGGCACTTATGCAAATAAATACATTAGTATATATCAATCATTTAACATAACATCACATATATGCTTTGTTTCATACACTATTAACTACATTTGCTATCTTTGCAAATTCAAGAATCATATAATTACGCAATTCATATAATCAGAACTTTACATATCATATCATCAATTTCGTATCCATAGCGTCATAGTAAAATCACTTAGATGCTTACCTTATATACACAATTAGTGTATAATCAATGTACCTGAAATGGTTTTACATACACATATTTATTCTTAACTCAGATTTGTAATTCGCATCACAGACTTGCCCGTTGATCCAATAGGAATCTAATAAGATGCTCAGAAAACTCGGAATAGTTGTACAAAGCCAACATCCTAACGAGACCTTACATGTACTCAGATATCGATGCCTCAGTCTCGGACAGATTGTTACGTGAATCAATATGATGCCGATGTCCTAGACATGGTCTTACACGAAAAGCTCATATCGTTGCCAACGTCCCAGACGTAGTCTTACATATAATCAGATAACGATGCCTACGTCCCAGACGAGGTCTTATATATAATTAGATAATGATGCCTACGTCCTAGACGAGGTCTTATACATAATCAGATAATGATGCCTATGTCCCAGACGAGGTCTTATATATAATCAGATAATGATGCCTACGTCCCAGACGAGGTCTTATATAAAATCAGATAATAATGCCTACGTCCTAGACGAGGTCTTATATATAATCAGATAATGATGCCTACATCCCAAATGAGGTCTTATATATAATCAGATAATGATGCCTACGTCCCAGACGAGGTCTTATATATAATTAGATAATGATGCCTACATCCCAGACGAGGTCTTATATATAATCAGATAATGATGCCTACGTCCCAGACGAGGTCTTATATATAATTAGGTATCGAAGCCACTATCCCAGATAGAGTCTTACACGATTATCAAATCAATGCCAATGTCCTAGACATGGTCTTACATGATAAAACAGAACAGATACCTTTGTATTCCCAAGTTCATACAAAACTTCTCCGACTTATCTCTATGTCGACCTTATCTCAGAATTCATATACATATTATCACAAATGCAGTCATTATCATTGATAATCATGTAAATAAACTCAATTCAATACAATTACATTTATTAGCAATATGACTTACCTCGTATTCGGTTTACCGAAATGAAAATGGCTACTCGATTACTTTCGCTTTCCCGCGATCTACGTATGTTTTCTTTGGTTCTTGATCTAAACATATTCAAAATTAATCCTTTTATTCAATAATTCATTCAATTCAATCCATACACAAATATTTTGGGCTATTTATAATTTAGCCCCCATATTTGTATATTTTATCAATTTAGTCCTATTTTCTCAAAACATCAAATATACACAATTTGTTCACACATATGAATAGCCGAACCTCCCTAAGGACTATATAGGTCCAAATATTTCATCAAATTCACACATTAACCCTCTAAAATAATATTTTTCACAATTTAGCCTTATTTAGCTAAATTTATCAAAACTTCAAGAATAAATTATTCTTATCTAGCTCATATCTTTCATTTAACACCAAAAATAATCAAAAAGCTTAACATATCATCAATGGCATCTCACAAAAACATCATCAATTCACAAAATCAAAATATGGGTTTTGTAGCTCTCAAAGCAATGATTGCAAAAACGTAGAAATTATCAAAAACGGATCAAAAACTAACCTTCAATTAAGCTTGTAAATAGCCGAATATACTAAGCTTCAAAGCTTTCTTTTTCTTTGTGTTTTTCAGTGGAGAATGCATGGATGAATTCTCATTTTCATGCCAATTTTTATTAATAATATGATATTAACTCATTTACCATAATAACCTTTCATAAAAATAAGAAACATAGACATATAACAAGGACATAATTGACCTTTGTCCACCCACTATTCACTTATTGGCATATTTTGCTATTAAGGCCACAACATTCAAAAGCCACATCACTTAAATACTTTAACAAATAGCAAGCAACTTTCACAATTAATGCAATGTAATCCTTTTGCCAAATTAAACACACAAACAGACAAATTAACTTACGAAACTTTATCACATGCTTATTCACATATCGAAGATACAAAAATAAATGTTAAAATATTATACAGACTCGAATTTGTGGTCCCGAAACCACTGTTCTGACTAGGGTATAAATCGAACTGTTACAAAGCCCTAAATTAGGCTGTTATAGAAGTAGTGAGAAAGTGAAAACAGTTTTGGAAAGAATATCAGGATGTTTTAAAGATTACACTGATTATGCAATGTTATGAGTAAAGAAAAAAGCTAGTCTCGACTATTCGACTCAATTGGGTAGGAAGCCTAAGGTATGTACTTATCGAGATCTTCCCAAATTGATGTTCATTACTAAAAGGAATAATAAAGGGTTTATGATGACGGAAATGGTTAGAGAAATAATATTCGAGTTGTAAGAATGTTTGGCTATGACAATCATGTTTGAATAGATTATAATGATCTCTTTTAGTATTCTGTATAGATATCTATTTCCCTTCAGGAATTATGTGGTTGTTCATTTTTATGAAATTATGATCATATGAGAATGTTAGCTGATTATAAAATTAGATGAAATTGTTGTCGATTTGGTTGGTTCGTAATCAATATTTCTTTATCTCTTTGTAATTCTATTATGGTATTTTAGAGTAAATTCAGTGATAAAAATGTTATGTGAGACTATTCTTATGTTTCTGTTGATCCTGTTTATCTTTAAAGTGTATTTTTCATTGTTCATAGTTATATCTACTATGGTAACGCTTTTAGTTCGATCATAGAAAAGTGATGATTCTAGTATTTGGATACCTCTAATTTTTGTATAAGGAGTTAATATAGACAGAAGTATAAGTAGTGAAATCGCAAGTTTAAAGTTGTGCGATGGATTTTTTTTGTAAGCCGAATAAAGTCAACACATTCAATTGAGATATCCTGATTACTTTGAGCTAAGACGATAGTAAAGGTTTTGATTAGCATAACAAGAGGATTTCAAGAGATTGTGTGTTTGAACTATATTCTCGGTATGAAGAAAAGAGTAGATTGATTATTGAGATATGATTCGAGTGATATGTACATTTAAGCGTGCCTCAACAAAGAGAATAAATTCAATGTATTTACTAGTTTGGAGATGGATAGTCTGAATGAGGAAATTAGATTCTATGAAGCATAATACAGAGATATGCCTATTGAAATATTTTAATTGGATAATGTTAATTACAAGTTGAAGTTGTTCCGATTGAAAGGTTATCATCTTTATGAAAGTTTAAATGGTCTATTGCAGGTTGGCAAAGTTGAAAGCTATTGAAGGTATTATTCACTAAAAGTTCTAGATCTAGGTTCAGTTTGAATGGAGAAAAGGAATTTATGATATTTAATGATGCACTATTAAAAAAATTAGAATATGCCTTAATACCAGGGTGAAAGGAGAAGTTTGTATCTTTGGATGATTAAGGTTACATAAAAAAGAAATGTTGGACTGGTGACTTAGAAATAATCACTTTTATGTTTGTGTTGTGAAGTCGATGATATAGTAGGATCTTTGGAAAATGTTGTGTTTTTTCCCGAACCCTGATGAGTAAAGTATCTAATGTTGTAGAAAAATAGGAATGTAAAGCAGTGAAAATGGCTTGAATTATTACAAGAGTATGTATAGTTATTGAATTACTTTTTGGAAAGCAAACATAGTACAGAGGTCAGGATGGAAAATGTAACATCCTGAATTAATGGGCCTATGCGTTTAATGTGTGGTTATGTGTAATGTGTTAATTAGAGTGTTAGGAGTCCAGATTGGGCTCAGGATAGGGCCGAGGCCTTGGTTAAATTTTTTGTTTGGACACTATAGGGTTGAAAAGATGGTATCTGTGGTTTAAATTACAAAATGGGCTTGTGGCCCACTAGTAAGGTGCACTGCAAAGGAGCTATAAGTTGGCATCATTAGCAGGTGAAGAGGCCCAAGTTATGGCCGCTTGGAGCCCATGTATTTGGCCCATTTTTGGTACTTAAAGGAGGAGCAAGTGGGACGTCATTAAGGCTTAAAATTAGGAGGGATTAAATGCCTTGGATAATGTGGATAATGTGCTGATAAAGGAAGGAAGAGGTGGTGTTATTTAGGCCTCTTTTGGAGGTGTGAATGGATAAAGATAAGGGAGAAAGAATAGGAGTTATCTGCTCAATAGCAAGTGGTGGCTGAATTCCCATCTCTTGGAAGGAGGAAGAAATCTATTTCAGTATGCCAGAAGGGTGCCAAAATTTCCCTCATTAATTGATTAGTTTTTAGTTCGAAGAAGGGGCGTTTTTGACTTTTGAGAGGTAGGTGCCAAAATTCTCTTTAATTAGAGGGGATATCTCTTCAATTCTGGCATTTGAACCCCATTCTCTTAATCTTTTCTCTTATTCTCTGTTCTCTTCTACAAGCTGAAACCCTAGTCAATCTCTGCAATCTTTTCTTTTGATTTCTTCAGAAGCCAAAACCTCTTATTTCACTCTTTTCTTCATTCTTTTTCCTCTTGTGCCGATTTCTCCATTAGCTTGAAATCTTCAAGGGGTTGCCAAATTCTCTGTAAAGGTAGGTGTCGATTTCTTCTGATCTATTTTTTTCTTTTTTCTTTCTCTTTAGTTTTTAGAAGACAAAGCCGAAAGGCTAATGGATTATTGGTTTCTTGTGTCTACGTGTTGGGCGACATTTGAGAAGTGAAGTAGATCGTGTAGATCTAAAAGTCAGAACTGTTAGTCTCTAAACCTCATATCTCTATTTTCGGGATTTCAAGGTAAGGGGTTCCTTTTAGATTTTCGTTAGATTCGCTATCGTAATTATGATCTTAACCATATGTTATGATGGTAGCAAATGATAAGGTCTTTTGATGGAATCAAATATCGATCAGGCGAAGGAGGGGATTGGATATGTTAAACCAATCCCTAAGTTTAAGAAGCGAGTTATGTCAGTAGTTCAGGATTGGCCACCGGGTTGTGGACTGGCTTTAGAACAAAACTTTAGACTATTAGAAGTCGTATTAGCTTCTGATTGTATCAACTTAGACAGTATTGTCTTATCAGTAATCAGGTGTGTAGATCTCTATCACACTAGTTAATCTGTATTATATGTATGTTATGGGCTAAAATAAGAAAATGAAATTTGTATGAGCGATCGTATTACCCGAAAGGGTAGGCAAGGGATGCAGTGCGTAATCATAGAAACTTCTCTATGTGTATCAAGTATGTGAAAGTCGTTGATCTGTTTAGATAGTATAATGTTCTGGTTCTTGCATGTATGTATGCATGGGATGGGATTGATATGATGAAGGGGAAGAAGGTCGCATAGCGATCGGTGGCTTTGCCACATAGGTCATACACTGATCGATCTTTATGATAGGCAACACAGCTGTTGAAATACTACAATGTATTATTAAGGTCGCATGGCGATTGGTGGCTTTGCCACATAGGTCACATAGTGATCGGTCTTTATGACAGGCAGCACAGCTGTCAATATGGTGCGTAGTGGATGGAGGGTTGATTGTAGAAATCCCCACGGTGTGATGGTTGGTACGGGGGTGTGTAGAGGATGGACTCTTAGGTTTGGGATGGGACATGTTGCATGTAAATATTCTGTTGCCATTGTGTATGGGCCAATGACCATAATGTGTTTGTGGGCCTCAAAGCTTTTAAGTGTTTTCGGGATTTGTACACTGAGTCTTGGTGACTCACCCTTTTATTTTTCCCAACTTTTTAGATGAGCAGTAGATCGTGGACATGGGAGTCGAGGCGGACTCGAGGGGCCATCAAGTCTTTTATCTTCATAGGCTATTTTCAGTTTTTCTTTACATTTCAATTTTGGGGTTATTTTTGTAATAAGGCTTCCATAACTTAGGTGATCGAACTATATTTTTTTTTTTATGTTACGTCTTATAAACTTATGTTTTCAAAGTCTTAATTATAAGTGAAAGGAAAATGGGTTTTTCCAGTATGTTCAACACAGATGTTAAAGTTTCTTCAAAAATGTCACAATTAATGATTAATCGGTTAAAATAAACTGAGATTTTCAAAACCCTTCAAAGTAAAGTTTTCAACATTCAACCAGTAGCATGCCAGATCCGGTCATGACGTATGGGCCGGGTTTGGGGTGTTACATTTTTGGTATCAGAGCCCAGTTCAAAACTCGAGCTATGAAATGGGTCCAGTGGTGATTTGTAAAAGTGATGTAAGTTTAAGAAAAATTTGGTTGAGATATGGCCTTCGAGTCTATTGGTACCCGATCCACGCAGGTAAGTATTCTAAACTCATTATGTGATATGCATGTTGGGCTTGATGGGCTTTATGGGACGTAGACAGGTATGCTAGAGCTTATAGACTTTAGGTTTAGTATAAACAATTCTTCAAATCTCATAAGACTTAATTTCTAATTAAACATGTCTGTGAACAAGTCACAGGGTTAGGGTGTGGTAACAAGCATACGCATGCCTAGGGTGGATCGAGGAGAGCTTGGTATTTAAGCGGCCCTAGCAGCTCACCTCCTCTTTTCTAGAATCCTACCTGGTGCGTAGTGATTGTTCACTCTAACCGAGAGGGCTTGTTGACGGGCCAAAATTTATAACTAAAACCCGAAAGGGACCAGACACCTTATTTTTTTGTAAAATTACTTATATCCCTAGTTTTGTAAAATTTTTGAAATACCCTTGATTTGTGAAAACTTCACAAAATACCCTGGATTTGTAAAAAATTACCAAAATTTGTAAAAATTACCAAAATACCACCTATTGGCAAAATTATTGAAATACCCTTGGATTATAAAATTACTAAAATACCCTTATTTTGTAAAATCACCAAGATACCCTATTTTGGAAAATTACAAAAATACCCCTGTAGGATAAAATTACCAAAATACCTTTGGGTAGTGAAATGAAAAAATACCCCTATGTGATGAATGTGAGTTCATGGATGGTACTTATATGTTAATGTGTGATGGTTGAATGTATGTGGATTCTAGAGCTAGGAATTATAGACTTGAGAACTGAACCTTGTAGATAGAGTTCAAATTCGAAAGAACTACTGTTAAAACTACTTTCCATAAGATTTTTTATTATTAATCAGTGGAAGAAATTAATGATTCATAAAATTCCTAATCAGATAAACGCGAATTGGTAGAATGAGCACTAGAGGACATGGTGTGCATGGCCGAGGTAGAGGCAAGATTGCTGTGTCGGAACCGGTAGGGTCTGGTCACGAGTCGGAGAATGAGGTACCACTGCCACCAGCTGTGGAGGCAGAATTTTAGGATCAGACGGCCAAAGATGATGCGGTATCTCAGGCGATGTTGAGGGTTTTAGAGAGGGTTGCTGGGGCAAGCATGGGCACAGGAGACCCAAAATCTGTGTCGGAGCGACTTAGAGCTAATGGGGCAGAAGTGTTTAGGGAATTTTGGTATAGCCTCGAGTACAGCTGAATATTGGTTGGAAGCGGTGGAGCGCATAATAGATGATCTCGACTTTACGGAAGAAGAGAAGCTGAAAAGAGTAGTGTGTCTGAAACTTTAAGTCTAGATTCCGAGATTACCCTTAAGGTGATGACTGTAATTAGCCTATTAGGACAATCTGTGGTAGTAGATAAACTCTATCGGGAGGTACCCTTAGAAGTTCAAGGAATAGTTTACCTGACTAATTTGATGGAATTACCGTTCGAGGAGTTTGACTTAATATTAGGCATGGATTGGCTGGTGAAGTACCAAGCTAATTTAGATTGTGCAGCCAAGCGTATGGTGTTCAAAACCCCCAAGGGTGGTGAAATGTTGGTGATAGGAGAAAGGGGGAATTGTCTGTCGAATGTAGTGACTACCCTAAGAGCAGAAAGGATGGTGAGAAAAGGATGTGAGGCAGTTTTAATATTTGTTTGGGCTCTGGAAGCCAAGGACCTAATTGTTGGGGACATTAGGACGGTGAAGGAATTTCCTGAATTTTTCTTAGAAAGCTTCCGTGGTTACCTCCAGATCGTGAAGTGGAGTTTGGTATCGATCTTCTTCCAGGAATAGCACCAGTGCTATCACTCCATATAGGATGGCGCCAAAGGAGTTGGTAGAGTTGAAAGCACAAATACAAGAGTTGTTAGATAAAGGATTTATTCGACCAAGTGTGTCCCCTTGGGGAGCGCTGGTGTTATTTGTTAAGAAGAAAGATGGATCAATGTGTATGTGTATTGACTACTGTCAGCTGAACAAGTTGACTATCAAGAACAAGTATCCGTTGCCAAGGATTAATGACTTTTTTGATCAACTGAAAGGGGCATTAGTGTTCTCAAAGATAGATTTCAGATCAAGATACCATCAGCTTAAGGTCAAAGAATCGAAAATTCATAAGACAGCTTTCAGGACCCATTATGGCCATTACGAGTTTTTGGTAATGCCATTTGGGTTGACTAACGCACCAGCGGTGTTTATGGATTTGATGAACCGAGTGTTCCAACCCTACTTGTGTAACACCCCAAACTCGGCCTATACGTTAAGACGAGATTTGTTTTGTTACATAGATCAAACTATCTCAATAATTTAGGTGAATCAGTATATCAAAACCCTTTTGAAAATAAAGTTTAATAAAAACCAAGAGAAATAATTTTAAATTTGTTGTATTTGAGAAACATTAGTTGAAAAATCTCATCATTTAATATTTAATTATCAAAACCTTAAAGTAATTTTATAAGAGTTCAAAATATTTAAAGATAAAAATAGATAAAGGATTTCATATGTTTGAAAAACCCAAAGTATTTTAAGAAAACATTATAAGATAAATATAAGCCCGCATTAAATATCTAAAACATAATTTAAATCCATCCACACATAAAATCCATAAAATATTAATAGAGGCCTTATTACATCATACCCAAAATAGCAAATTAAAGAAAGTACTTATTAAAATTCAAAGTTTATTAGACCCATGTTTCCAGTATGGCCTCCACGAAGTCATCCTCGGCCCAAGTCCACGTCAATTTCCATTACCTGAGATGAAAAATTTGAGGGAGTGAGTTACTCAGAACTCAGTGTATAACTTACTTACTCTATCCACTGGGCCAGATCATCAAATCATAATTTTGGGCTTGAGTCCATAAACAAATTTAACAATGTAATAACTGTAATGTATGCAAAATGAAATTTCCCACCCAAACCTAATTTCCATCCGCTACACACCACCCGTACCAACCATCACACCTGTGGGGATCAAGTCAACCCACCCCGCCAACACACCAATCGTAGGCATAAAGCCATTTTTATATTTGTGGCAGAGCCACCGAAATAGATTGTGACAAAGTCACCAAACTAAAGGCATTGAGCCATTAAAATATTTGTGGAAGAGCCACCGAACTAGATTGTGACAAAGTCACCGAACTAGAGGCATTGAGCCATTAAAATATTGTGGCAGAGCCACCGAACTAGATTTTTGGCAACAGGCCTTTCTTCTCTTCATCATTAATCCCAACCCATGCAACATGTATGCATAATAGTCTATATACATATGAAAATTTTAGCAAAAAGGCCCAATTTACATGTGATTCAAAATTTCAGGTTTTTATTAAGGCCCATATTGCAAAATATCATTTAGCCCATTTAACAATCTAACAAATTTGGCCCATTTAACGATCTAGCAGGGATTTCGGTCCATTTAACGATCTAGTATAGATTTCGGCCCATTTAACGATCTATCAGGGATTTCGGCCCATTTAACAATCTAATAGGGATTTCGGCCTATTTAACGATTTAACAGGGATTTTGGCCCATTTTACTATCTAGCATACTTTTTGGCCCATTTTATGATCTAGCACATTTTCGGACCATTTACACATGAGACATAAAATTTACATTTTACCAATTAACTCATCGAGGGCATTTTCGTAATTTTTACAATTTTAATCGTTTTCATGTAATTTCACCAAAATACCAATTATTTTGTATTGTACCAATTTTGTCGTTTTACAATTTTGCTCAATACTACGGTAATGACATCTAAGACGAGATAAGTGTGAAGTTACACACCTTGATATCGTGAGTACTAAACCTTCCCGCTTGTCAACACCTAAGCGTAACACGAACCATTAGAACACTTTCATTTATCAAAAGAAATACATTATTGGTAAGCGATCTAAATCTTTACCCTTTTGATTTTGAACCACTTCTATTTTGGTTTCTCCTCGATTGTTGATTCGTTGCGATGTGAATCCATGAGCGAACAAAGGTTGAGAGTACGAATAACCTCAAACAATTGATTCTCCTCGGATGAAGGTGCGCAACCGGTGGAAAATCCCGAATTCTCGAAATAGCCCTTCGTTTATATTTAGGGATTAGCGAACCGCCCTCTTTCAAGACTATGGACGCCTTTTTCGCTTCTATCTTGAATGTCTTTAAAGACATAAGATCATTAGTCCGACTTATAGATATCGAAATATGGCTAATGATTTTTTTTAAAAAAAAATTGAGATTGGCTTACCACGATTATCCTCTTTCCTCAAAGAAACGATCGAGTGATTACATCCCTATAACGGAATCGATTAAATAACTAACTATACTAATATAATGAATAAAACAAGAACCCTTAAAAGAAAATCTCCTTACCTTATTTCTTGAAATTGATTCCAAAGTTCCAAAAAAATACTCAAGAACACCTTGAGTTTCTACCCTCCAAAAATCTCACTATGCCCACGATTGAAAAAAAAATCAAGTGAGAAGAATTATGTATGATTAAAGATATCGGTTGTGATCAAAGAAAATGAAAGAAATTTTTTTTGGCACAAGAACAAGTTAACATTCGGCCATGGATGAAAGTATTGGAGAGATTTTAATGAAGAAGAAAATGAAAAAATGGGCAATTGGAAGTTATATAATTCGATTTCAAGAGAAAGAAAGAAAGAAAAGAGAAGAAAAGAGAATGGAGTTTAAGAGAAAAGTGTATTCGGTAATTGGGGAGGAAAAATGAGAAAAATAAAAGAAGAAGAATCCTTGCTTGCCTAAGTATTTTCGGTCACAAAGAGGAGAAAGGATTTGGGAGAGAAAAAGTTTCAAAACTGAAATGGTCAAAGAGAATGGCTCAAAAATGAATTGTTTACTCAAGTATGTTGGCAAATTTCGCTAGAGAGAATATGGGTGGAGGGAAAGATGTTTTGCTAAGAAAATGACCAAATGAATGTGTTTTACCAACACCAAAGCCTACCAAAACAAACACAAACCTGCCATCCCCCTAGGCTCTTTCCATCCAAATACAATGGTCAAAAGGCCATTGGAAAGTTTCCAAAACATCTTCCTACTCTTAAGCCTTATCCCCTCCTTTTCCTTAAGTTGATGAAACATAATCCCCAATTCAAGCCCTTATCTTTAGCTTTCCAAATCCTTAATCTTCTTACCAAAATAAAACAATCCAACTCATCCTAACCTTATCCCTTACTGACACATGCTTAAGCTAAAGCAAAAAAAATAAAAATTCCTAATTGCATGCTAGGTGATTCGAACTCCTTCCCTCATGTCCAATTTATGGCGCCATCACCACTTTGCCAATTATTCATCTTATGCCTTCTTTTAGTACTTAATTAACTTAAGTCTCAAGATCACCTAATTTCTTTACTCTAAAGTACACTTAACTAATATTTTTATTCTAACTCCAAGTAAACCCGAACTAACACTTAGCAACATAATGATATTTAAATATTTAGGATGTTACAACTTGGATCGGTTTGTCATGGTATTTATAGATGATATCTTGGTTTATTCAAGATCGAAATAGGAGCATGATTCACATCTGCGAGTGGTTTTGCAGATTCTAAGGGAGAAGCAGTTGTATGCCAAATTCAGTAAGTGCAAATTTTAGCTAAGTGAAGTTACTTTTCTAGGCCACGTTGTGTCGACAGAGGGGATTAGGGTTGACCCTCGAAAAATTGAAGCGGTATTGGATTGGAATCCGCCCAAGTCCGTGGCAGAAATTTGGAGTTTTCTTTGTCTGGTCGGGTACTATCGAAGGTTTGTTGAAGGATTTTTTTCAATCGCGGCACCATTGACTAAGTTATTATGAAAAGGAGTTCCGTTTATTTGGTCTAGTAAGCAGCAAGAGAGTTTTGAGAAGTTGAAAAGGATTTTGACGGAGGCTCCGGTATTGATTCAACCGGAGGCTGGGAAGGAATTTGTAATTTACTGTGATGCATCACACACGGGACTAGGATGCGTGTTGATGCAAGATTGAAAGGTTGTTACGTATGCATCTCGGTCAGTTAAGATCACACGAAGCCAATTATCCCACCCATGATTTGGAGTTGGCAGCGGTGGTTTTTGCTTTAAAGATTTGGAGACATTATCTGTACGGGGAGAAATCTATTATTTATATAGATCATAAAAGCCTAAAATACCTTTTGGCCCAGAAAGAGTTGAATTTAAGGCAGAGGAGGTGGATCGAGTTGTTAAATGATTATGATTCTCGATCGAGTACCATTCGGGTAAAGCTAATGTGGTGGCAGATGCTTTAAGTCGTAAAGTAATCTCTGACTTGAGGGCAATGTTTGCTCACCTTAGTTTGTATGATGATGGGAGCTTATTGGCTAAACTTCAAGTGAAACCCTCTTGGGTCAGTCAGGTTAAGGAGAAGCAGCAGACTGATGAGTTACTCAAGGAGAAGTTTCATGTAGGATCAAGTGATGGATCGACGGACTTCAGTTTGAATGAGGAAGGACTGTTATGTTTTTAAGGGAGAGTTTGCATGCCAAGAGATCTGGAATTGAGGCATAGGATTTTGCAAGAAGCGCATGGAAGTTCATACGCTATGCACCCCAAAGAGAGTAAGATGTATCGGGATTTGCAGGATCGGTTTGGTGGCCGAGCATGAAGCGTGAGGTAACTGAATTGGTAAGTAAGTGTTTGACCTGTCAGCAGGTAAAGGCAGAGCATCAGTTACCATCAAGGTTGTTGCAGCCAGTGAAGATTCGACAATGGAAGTGGGAAAGGATCATAATGGACTTTGTTAGTGGGCTACCCCTCATGCCTACTAAGAAAGATTCAGTCTGGGTGATTGTTGATCGCTTGACGAAATCTGCTCATTTCATACCAGTACGGGTCGATTACTCTCTGCAGAAGCTGGCTAAGTTATATATAGTGGAGGTGGTGAGGTTGTATAGAGTACCGGTATCAATCTTATCGGATAAGGAACTGAGGTTTACGTCGCGATTTTAGAAGGCTTTGCATCAAGCGTTGGGTACAAAGTTGGATTTTAGTACAGTGTTTCATCCTCAGACCGATGGATAGTCTGAGTGAGTGATTCAGATCTTGGAGGACACGTTGAGGGGATGTGCCATTGATTTCAGAGGTAGTTGGGAAGAGTTTTTACCGTTGGCAGAGTTTGCTTACAACAACAGCTACCAGTTTAGTATTCAGATGGCGCCCTGTGAAGTATTGTACGGGCGAAAGTGTTGTACTCCTACCTGTTGGATGAAATTAAGGGAACATCGAATCCTGGGTCCGGAGTTGGTTACCGAGATCGATGAGAAGGTTGAGTTAATTCGAGCTCGACTAAAGAAAGCGTCAGACCGACAGAAGTCCTATGCAGACTTGAAGCGTAAGGACATAGGGTTTGCAGTGGGTGACAAGGTGTTCTTGAAGGTGTCGCCATGGAAGAAAGTACTGAGGTTTGGACGGAAGGGTAAATTAAGTCCCAAATTTATCAGGCTTTATTGGGTGTTGAAACGAGTTGGACCAGTAGCCTATCAGCTTGAGCTACCTTCAGAGTTAATCCAGATTCACAATGTGTTTCATGTCTCTATGCTGAGACGATATCATTTAGATCTGTCTCATGTGGTGCCTGTGGAGGAAATCGAGGTAAGACCTGACCTATCCTTTGAAGAGGAACCAGTGGAAATCTTGGATCGTGATGTCAAAGTGTTGCGAAGGAAGAAGGTTCCGTTGGTTAAGGTTCTATGGCGGAATCACAGTTCTGAGGAGGCTACATGGGAACCAAAGGAGATGATGCGGCAGCAGTACCCACATCTATTCTGATCGGGTAATTTCGAGGCCAAAATTTCTTTAAGGGGGTAGAACTGTAACATCCTAAATTAATGGGCCTATATGTGTAATGTTAATTAGAGTGTTAGGGGTCCAGATTGGGCTCAGGATAGGGCCGAGGCCTTGGTTAAATTTTTGTTTGGACACTATAGGGTTTAAAAGATGGTATTTGTGGTTTAAATTACAAAATGGGCTTGTGGCCCAGTAGCAAGGGGCGTTGCAAAGGAGCTATAAGGTGTCATAAGTAGGTGAAGAGGCCCAAGTTATGGCCGCTTGGAGCCCATGCATTTGGCCCATTTTCGGCACTTAAAGGAGGAGCAAGTGGGATGGCAATAAGGCTTAAAATTAAGAGGGATTAAATGACTTGGATAATGTGGATAATGTACTGATAAAGGAAGGAAAAGGTGGTATTATTTAGGCATTTTTTGGAGGTGTGAATGGATAAAGATAAGGGAGAAAGAATAGGAGTTATCTGTTGAATAGCTAGTGGTGGCCGAATTCCTATCTCTTGGAGGGGGAAGAAATCGGTTTCAGTATGCAAGAGGGGTGCCGAAATTTCCCTCATTAATTGATTAGTTTTTAGTTCGAGGAAGGGGTATTTTTGGCTTTTGAGAGGTAGGTGTCGAAATTCTCTTTAATTAGGGGGGATATCTCTTTAATTTCGGCATTTAAATCCCATTCTCTTAATCTTTTCTCTCATTCTCTGTTCTCTTTCATGTCAAACCCCGATTAATCTCGCAATCTTTTGTTTTGATTTCTTCAGAAGTTGAAACCTCTTATTTCACTCTCTTCTTCATTCTTTTTCCTCTTGTGCCGATTTCTCCATTAAGCCAAAATCTTCAAGGGGTTGCCGAATTCTCTGTAAAGGTAGGTGCCGATTTTTTCTGATCTATTTTTTTCTTTTTTCTTCCTCTTTCGAATTTTAGAAGACAAAGCTGAAAGGCTAATGGATTGTTGGTTTCTTGTGTCTACGTGTTGGGTGACATTCAATAAGTGAAGTAGATAGTGTAGATCTAAAGGTCGGAACCGTTAGTCTTTGAACCTCATATCTCTCTTTTCGGGATTTCAAGGTAAGGGGTTCTCTTTAGATTTTCGTTAGATTCGCTATCGTAATTGTGATCTTAACCATATGTTATGATGGTAGCAACTGATAAGGTCTTTTAATGGAATTAAATATCGATCGGACGAAGAAGAGGATTGGATCTGTTCAACCAATCCCTAAGTTTAAGAAGCGAGCGGTGTCAGCTGTTCGGGATTTGCCACCGAGTTGTGGACCGGCTTCAGAATAAAACCTTAGACTATTAGCAGTCATATCGGCTTCTAATTGTGTCGACTTAGACAGTATCGTCTTGCTAGTAATCAGGTGTGTAGATCTCTATCACACTAGTTAATCTATATTATATGTATGTTATGGGCTAAAAGTCAAAAAATGAAGCTGTATGAACAGTCGTATTACCTAGAAAGGGTAGGCAAGGGATGCCAGGTACGTAATCATAGAAACTTCTCTATGTGTATCGAAGTATGTGAAAGTCTGTGATCTGTTGAGATAGTATAATGTTCTGATTCTTGCATGTATGTATGCATGGGATGGGATTGATATGATGGAGGGGAAGAAGGTCGCATAGCGATCGGTGGTTTTGCCACATAGGTCACACAGTGATCGGTCTTTATGATGCGACCTGACTATCGAAATATTGCAATGTATTATTAAGGTCGCATGGCGATCGGTGGCTTTGCCACATAGGTCACATAGTGATCGGTCTTTATGACAGGCAGCACAGCTGTCGATATGGTGTGTAGCGGATGGAGGGTTGATTGTAGAAATCCACACGGTGTGATGGTTGGTACGGGGGGTGTAGAGGATGGACTCTTAGGTTTAGGATGGGACATGTTGCATGTAAATATTCTATTGCCATTATGTATGGGCCAAGGACCATAATGTGTTTGTAGGCCTCAAGGCTTTTATGTGTTTTTGGGATCTGCACACTAAGTCTTGGTGACTCACCTTTTAGTTTTCCCAACTTTTAGATGAGCAGTAGATCGTGGACATGGGAGCCGAGGCGAACTCGAGGGGCCATCAAGTCTTTTATCTTCATAGGCTATTTTTGGTTTTTCTTTACGTTTCAATTTTTGGATTATTTTTGTATTAATGCCTCCATAACTTATGTGATCGAACTATATTTTTTTTTTATGTTACGTCTTATAAACTTATGTTTTCAAAGTCTTAATTATAAAGTGAAAGGAAAATGGGTTTTTCCAACATGTTCAACGTAAATATTAAAGTTTCTTCAGAAATGTCACAATTAATGATTAATCGGTTAAAATAAACTGAGATTTTCAAAACCCTTCAAAGCAAAGTTTTCAACATTCAACCCGTAGCATACCAGATCCGGTCATGACATATGGGTCGGGTTTGGGGTGTTCAGAAAATCCTTGTTTAATCGATGCGAGTTGGTTACTCAATTGATCTTAGTTGATAATATCCTCATTTTATCAATGTTAAATGCTAAATCGAGTTTTCCTTGTAAAAATGAGAAGTTCAGAAGAGTGATAGTGAATGGTAATTTAAATGAGTCCAGAATGAGTTTACTTCTGATGTTAAGATTCACGTAAGAAATGATTTCTGTTGTTATTGTTAGCTTGAGATAAAATTTGTGTATTTATGAATCCAAAACTTATGTAGAAGATTTAGTACTAGACTCAGTGGTAGCACGTCTATTCATCCAAGAATAATGAAATGAGCAGTCATATGACTAGGTGTTCTGGTGATTGAGTGTATATGTATATCACGATATTTTTGAGTTTATATCCAGATGTCGATTTGTCGACAAGTATAACCTGAATTTCAAGAGTATTCAGGACTATTATAGTCAGCAATAAATTCAGGGAGAAAATGAGTTGATAATACTACAGATTTTGATTTTGGACTGTTATAATCCTAAAAAAAAGAATAATATCATTTGGGTTGTGGTAAATTGGTTGATAAAGATCTGTATGATCATGTTAGCATGTGGAGAAATGTTATTTGACAGATTACTAAGTATATGTGTTTCAAAAAGAGAGTGGTTTAAATTTTAAAGTTATGCTTCAACCTTGTGTACTAAAGTTTAAAGGTCATTGGCAAGAGATATTTAAGGCTAAATCAATTTGGGATTCTGAAAAGTTGGTGGAAACGTTTCATGAATGTTGAAAGCAACTTCTCTTGGTAAGATTTTCGGGGACGAAAATCCCTAAGGGGGGAAGAATTGTTACAGCCTGATTTAGGGGCTAGTCAGAACTGTGGTCTCGGGACCACTAATTCGGGGTCGAAGAATATTATTTTAATTTTGTTTCATGGGTTATAGCATGATTATAAGGGTGCATGAAAATTTTGGTACTTTAATTTTAGCAATTTCATGCTTAATCGCAAAAAAGACTAAATCGCATAAAGTGTGAAAGTTCTATTTTATTTGCTAGTGGTGCCAAATATCCATAGAATATTAATTGGAAGTCCTTAAAGTGTATATAGGCCATGGGGGAGTGATGGCCGGCTATATGGGGGCAAAGAATAGACTTTGTCATTTGGTTAGGTGAAATTTGGTGATAAAATTTTATTTTTATCATAAAATAAAGAAAAGAAAATATCACCTTTTCTCTCCATCCTTTCCACCAAAAATGAGCAGCCAAAATGGGGGTTGAGAACTCAAAATTTCAGCCAAGCTTTCCTCATTGCATGTAAGTGATTTTGGTGACCTCTCTTCAAAATTTTTGTACTTTTGGAACCCTAAAGCCTAAGCTAGCTAATGAGGGGTCTATTTTGCAAAATGTTTAAGGGTCTAGGGTTTTTCTATTAGAGTAATTAAGTTGTTTGCTGCATTTTTATGGAAGGAAATGAGTCTTAGTTGTAAGATGAAAAACTTTTGTGAATGGTGTTACCATGAAAACACCTAAGAGGACCTTTTTGTAAAAGTTGTGAAATAGATGGTAAAATGTGTGTAATAGTTGAAATATTGAGTTGCTATAGGAGGAAATATGAATCAGCTAGGCTTTATTAACAAAGAAATTGGATGAAAATCGATATACAAGCCTAGGGGCAAAATTGTAATTTTGCCAAAGTAGAAATTTTGGAATGTTTTGATTAGTGTGGAGATTAAATGAGTAAATTTTATTGTTATAGATCAAGTCAAATGGGATTCGGACCTAGAACAGTAGAAAAGAGAAATATGGACAATTAGGTCCCATTTTACCCTTTTGGTATCGAGGTAAGTTCGTGTGCTAACAATGCAACTTTTACTTAAGTATTTAATATTTTGATGTTGTATGTCTTTTATATTGTCTCTACGAATATTCTAAATACGTTTTTGGCGAGATGTGAAGAAATAGAAATCTTCAATTGAACTTAAGAATGGATGGAATGCAAATATCACGATACTAAGATATGGCATGTATATGGATCTTTTCTTTTGTTTTATTTAAGTCATAGTTGCTGTAGCCAAATGTGTTGGCTTAAAATAGTTTATGGTTAGATGGTACCAAGCCATGGATGATGGCCTATACCAATTGTAATTGTACTAGTACTCTCTTGTATATCAGAAGGAAGTTTAGTTCCCATGGTTTTAATGTGAAAATTTAAGTATTAGAATTGATTATTTGAGAATGATATGTGATGTTGTATGAATGTGTGCAAGTGAGGGTGGCTAAATGGCTTGGAAAATAGCCTTGAATTGGTCGACACAGGTAGACACACGGGTGTGTGTCTAGGCCATGTGTGGCACACGGTCAGTTCCATGGTTGTGTGATCGGGTCGTGTGTCCCCTGCATGTTAGTGTTGCAAGTTAGTGTCGACCACGGGCTAGACACATAGGCGTGTGCCTAGGCCGTGTGCCCCTTATAAGGTTGCTAATGTCATAAACAGAATACCCAGATTTTCACACGTGGGTGAGGACACGGGCGTGTGTCCAGTCGTGTGAAAACCCCTGTAGGTTCGAAATGAAAAATAAATCCCATACAAGTTAGGGACATGGGGTGTGTGACCACACGGCTTGCCCACACGGGCGTGTCCCATTTCACACGGGCATGTGGCCTTGTTAAGGCAAAATTTTTCTAAGTGTACAAAAGTTCTTGGTTTGATTCTGAAATCCTCCGTTTGCATGTTTAAGGCCTCATAGGCCCATAATAAGGATGTTATGAATGTGAATGGGAAGTTTTCAAATGGGAATGAAATTTTATAGCCCAAAGTTGTATGTTCAAGCAAGTTAAGTCTGGTAACACCTCGTATCCGGTTCCAGCATTGAATATGGGTAAGGGGTGTTACAATCAGAGCATATCCTCGAGAACTTGAATCACTCTTTCGGATTGGCCATCGGTTTGTGGATGAAATGCGGCACTAAAATTCAATTTTGTACCCAAGGCTTCCTGCAACTTCTTCCAAAACCTCGAAGTAAATCTTGGATCTCTATCCAAGATAATAGATATAGGCACCCCATGTAATCTTACCACTTCATTAATATTCAATGAGGCCAACTTATCAAGTGAGAAATCCACACGCACCGGTATAAACTGAGCGGATTTTGTTAATCTAACCACAATAACCCATACAACATATTTCTTTTTCGGAGTCATAGGTAACCCCGTTACGAAATCTATTGTGATTCAATCCCACTTCCACTCGGGAACCATCACTGGTTGAAGTAATCATGGAGGTACTTAATGCTCAGCTTTCACTTGTTGACAGATCAAACACTTTGTAACAAACTTAGAGATGTCTCTTTTCATACCCGGCCACCAATACAACTTTTTAAAGTCATTGTACATTTTTGTGCTGCCTGGATGTACTGACAAGCAACCATTATGTGCTTCATGTAGGATTTTTAGATTAACTTATCATCCTTTGGTACACACACTCTATCATGAAACATTAAGCAATCATCTAAACCTACCCGAAAATTAGAGTCATTTCCCCAATTCACACTGAGTTCTCTTGACTTGCATCTCACTATCATTCTTTTGAGCTTCACATATCTGCTGAAGAAATAATGGCCTAGCCCTCACCTCGGTCAATACAGGATCATCATTAGACAATGTTAAACTCGTATTCATAGCTCTCAAAGCATATATGGATTTTCTGCTGAGGGCATCCGCAACTACATTCGCTTTCCCCGGGTGGCTATCAATTACTAACTCATAATACTTCAGTTATTCGAGCCACCGCCGTTGTCGTAAATTCAAATCCTTTTGGTTCATCAGGTACTTTAAACTTTTATGATTGGTGAAGATTCAACACTTTTGACCATACAAATAATGATGCCAAATCTTTAAAGTGAAAACAATCATAGCCAACTCCAAATCATGAGTCGAATAATTCTTCTCATGCGGTTTTATCTGTCTCGAGGTATAAGCTACTACTTTGCCCTCTTGCATCAACACACAGCCAAGACCATTTAATGACGCATCACTATATACAACAAACTCCTTTCCTGACTCAGGTTGTACTAAAACCGGTGCCTCAGTCAATAATGCTTTCAATCTCTCGAAACTCTGTTGGCATTTCTCAATCCATTCAAACTTAACATCTTTATGCAACAGTTTCGTCATCGGGCAACAATCATGGAGAACCCTTTTACGAATTGTCTGTAGTACCCTGCTAAACCCAAAAACCTTCTAATCTTTGACACATTCCTCGACGGTTTCCACTCCACAATAGCCGAGATCTTACTTGGATCAACTCTAATGCCATCACCCAACACAATGTGTCCTAAAAATCTAACCTCTCAGAGTCAAAACTCACTCTTGCTAAATTTAGCATACAACTTCTTGTCTCTCAGAGTCTACAAAATAGTTCTTAGGTGCTCTGCATGATTATTCTCATCCTGAGAATAAATCAATATGTCATCAATAAAAACAACAAACTCATCCAAAAACGGTCGGAAGATATAGTTCATTAAATCCATAAAGATCGTAGGAGCATTCGTTAAGCCAAAAAGCATAACAAGAAACTCATAATGGCCATACCTCGTCCGAAATGCAATTTTCAGCACATCTTGTTCCTTAACCCTCAACTGGTAATAACCAAACCTTAAGTCTATCTTAGAAAACACCGTAGCTCTATTCAGTTGGTCGAACAAATCATCGATCCATGGCAAAGGATACTTATTCTTCACTGTCACCTTATTAAGTTGTATGTAGTCTATACACAATCTCATTGACCTATCTTTCTTCTTTACAAAAAGTATTGGGGCACCCCACAG
This sequence comes from Gossypium rotundifolium, assembly GCA_025506655.1. Classification (NCBI taxonomy): domain Eukaryota; kingdom Viridiplantae; phylum Streptophyta; class Magnoliopsida; order Malvales; family Malvaceae; genus Gossypium; species Gossypium rotundifolium. The sequence continues at coordinate 80,404,959 of CP106723.1, forward strand.
TGAATAGCTCAGTCTTGTAAAACCCTTATCCATTAACTCTTGCAAACTGAACCTTCAATTCTTTTAACTTTAACGGTGCCATCCTATTATGGGGCCACCGAAATAGGTGTTGTACCTGGAGCTATCTAAATACCAAACTCAACCTCTCGAACTAAAGGTAATCCAGGTAACTCTTTCGAGAACACGTTCGGATACTTGCATACTACTGGCATTGATTCAATCTTTACCTTTGACTCTTGAGTATTCAGTACAAAGGCGATATAGGACTCACACCCTTTTCTCATGTATTTCTCAACTACCATAGATGAAATCACTACATGCAAACTATTTGATTTACCTGATTCAACCCGAATGACATCTCCATTTACAATTTCAATTCAATAAACTTACTACCACAGTTTACTAAAACATTATGTGCAATCAACTAATCCATACCAAGAATTAGATCAAATTCATCAAACGGCAACAACATGAGATTTGCTGGAAAACAATGACCTCTAATTGTCAAAGGACAATTCCTACACACCTTGTCAACTAGCACATGTTTGCCTAACGGGTTTGACACTTTTACTACAAATTCCGTAAACTCAACAATCATACTCATACTAGATGTTAATTTCATGAAAATATAAGAATTGGTAGACCCTGAATCAATCAAAGCAACAACAAAGATATCATGGAGAGAAAAAGCACCCGTTATCACATCTGGAGATGACGCCTCTTCGCGAGCATGAATGGCATAAGTCCTTGCAGGTGCTCGACCCTCTGATCTCATAGCAGAGTCTCTAGGTGCACTTCTACTATTAGTCCCACCTCTCAAGTTCTTTTGTGGTCTACCCCTCGATGATACATTGCTTGATCTTACTTCTTGTTTTCTATCCTTCTCATCCCTCTTGGACAGTTCCGAATAAAATTGGTCGGGTGAACCACACTTGTAGCAATTACAGTTGTTTCCCCAACACTCTCCAGTAAGCTGCCTACCACAATTTGGACACTTCAGTTTATTTGACTTTGGATTGCCCATGCTTGCCATCGAGGTGGCTTGAACTCTCGAGCCCGAATATGTATTACCACAATCTCGATGTGAATACCCAATTGAAGCAGTCGTTCAAGATTTGCTTCCTTGGACCTCTTGGATTGAGTTTGGAATGATTTACTCACTGGCCTCTTCCTTGCATCTAAGGCCTCAATCATAGCTTTTCTCTTTTCCCTATTCAAGTCCTCGGCCTTGTACGCTCTATCAACCAACACCAAAAATTCTTTCAATTCCAAAATCCCAACTAGCAATCTGATATCTTTGTCCAGCCCATCTTCGAATCTCTTGCACAAGGTAGCTTCTGTAGACACACACTCTTTTGCATACTTGCTGAGCCTAACAAACTTGTGCTCATACTCTGCCACAGTTATTTTTCCTTGTTTCAATTCAAGGAACTCCTTGAATTTCTGATCTACAAACCTCTAACTTATGTACTTCTTTCAAAACTCTTCCAAGAAGAAGTCCCATGTCACTCTCTCCCTCAAGACTACCGATGTCAATGTTTTCCACCAACAGTATACCGAGTCCTTTAGTAATGACACGACACATTTCAAGCTCTACTCAGGTGTGCAAGAGAGTTTATCGAATACCCGCATTGAGTTCTCAAGCCAGAACTCTGCCCTCTCGGGATCATCATCTATATTAGCTCTAAATTTCTCAGTCTCTTGTTTTTGAATCTTATCAACTGGAGGTTTAGTCTCTCTTACCAAGTCTATACCTTGAGGAGCCACGGGAACTGGCTGAGGTATAGGATGGGTGGAGGAGCTTGAGCATTAGGGTTCGCTCGTACATACTCCGTGTACCAATTCCTCATCATTTGGAGAAAGGCTTACCGGGCCTCTTCTCCTTGGCAAAAGTCTCGAGTGTACTTTCTACAGGCGTGGTCCCTTGTGCGGGAGCCGGCGCTACTAACAGCATCATCAGTAGCCACTCGGTTGGGATCATTACTATACGAAAAAATATATTGCTAGGAGTCACCACACTATCAATATACATTTATGGCATATATAGATAGACTTTTACACAAGCTATGGTAGTCTGATAACCGACTAAACCATAGCTTTGATACCACTAGATGTAGCACTCCTTACCCGTGTTCAAGGCTGGAACTGGATACGAGGTATTACCAGACTTAACTTGCTTAAACATACCACATCGGACCATAAAATTTTGTTTCAACTTGAAACTTTTCATTAATACTCCTAATGTCCCTATTATAGGCCTACTAGACCCAAAACTTACATACGAAATGGTTCGGGACTAAACCGAAAACTTACGCACACTTAGAAAATTTCTACTTAAAACAGAGCCACACGCCCATGTTCCACACTTGTGGTCGACACTAACTTGCATCGCACGGCCTATCACACGCCCGTGTGTCTGCCCATGGTCAACACTGACTTACATCACACGGCCAATCACACGCCCGTGTCCTTCGACTGTATGGCGAATTGAATTCCAAATTTAGGTCTAGACTTCGCACAGCCTGGTCACACGCCCATGTCCATGGCCGTGCCATCCACACGGCTGAGACACATGGCCGTGTCTCTGCCCCTGGGTTTCCTACTGAGCATACTGGCTTTTAAAACTAGCATGCAGGGGACACACAGCCTAACCACACACCCATGAGGCTAGTCGTATGTCACACATGGCATAGACACACGCCCGTGTTCCTACCTATGTGGACGAGAAAAAGGCTATTTGCCAAGCTCTTTTTATCACCCTAATTCATACAACATAAGTCACATTCAACCATTAACCAGACAGCCCAATCATGCATCATACACACTCATGAATAACCTCATTTTTCATAGATCAAAAATAGTGAGCCATCAACTTTGGCATTATACAAAAGAATTTATCCTTAAATGAGCCAACACCTTTGGCCAAAATACATGACATTTAACTAAGTCTAGACTCTATACATGCCATATTCAAAATGCTAAATCTAACTATACCGAGATGAACTGATAGTATGGGTGATCTTTTGATTATCTTTGTATCCTAAGCTGGCTCTTTAACACTATAAAACAAAGGAAAAGAAAAGGAGTAAGCTTTAAGCTTAGTAAGTATACATGTAAACAATAAGCATCATACCATATGCTAAACCACCACAACCATTACATTTTATGTAAGAACAATTCACATTTTCATAATCATTCTTACTCATCTCATCTCTTACCACATTCCAACCATATGACATATATATTGCTCACATTTATTTACACATATACCCTGCACTCATTGCTACAAAACACATGAAATATTTACTTAACAAGTTTCTCGATGAACCCTTTGGAATAGTACTATATATCCGGTGGTTTCGCACACAGCCCACCATTAATCAATAATAGGGTGGTATCGCACATAGCCCACCAACAAGAATAATTATGGTGGTTTTGCACATAAACCACCAAATAATAATTTAAACGATGGTATCACACACAACCCATCGTGAATAAATAATAAGGTGGTATCGCACACAACCCACCATAATTATAATTATGGATATTTATCCGTACTTACATTTCTACTCCGAGGTTTATATGGGAGTTACTCATTATCTATCATATTCAATCAATCTCACCAACAAGTAATTTCGTTCATACAATGCATCAATGGATAACAATATATGTACTAAAGATGTATTGTTTACACATAAACTTACCTCGATGCAAAATATGTTAATCAACAGTTTAGTTCGTAGCCTTGCCTTTTCCTTGGTCAAGGTTGTTTCCGTGCTCTTCTTGATCTATAATAATGAAATTTACTCATTCAATCATTATATAATTCATGATACATCAAAATTTCTACTTAGGCAAAGATGACCATTTTGCCCTTATACTTTGGCAAAATTATGATTTTGCCCCTAGTCTCGTAAATCATTTTTTGTCACATTTTCTCATTAAATAAACCTAGCTAAACATTTATTTCTCTTATAACAATTCATAAAACCCATCTTTTCATGCATTTATTACTCAATTACAACCTTCACAAATAAGTCCCATTTAGGTGTTTTCATGGTAACACCTTTCACAACAGTTATTCCTTAACCCTCTAACATTCATTTTCTTCCATAAAAACTCAACAAACAACATAAACATTCTCATGACAAGTCCTTAAACTTTCAACCATTTTGCAAAGTAGTCCGCTCATTAGTTTGCTTAAGCTTTAGGGGATCCGAAAGTACAAAAATCATTAAGAAAGACCTCTAAAATCACTTACTTGCAAGAGAATGGCTTGGATGAAAGTTTGAACTCCAAAAACCTCTACTTTCTCTTAAATTTTTAGGGTAGAAGAAAGGTGAATAAGAAAGATGATATCTTCTTCCTTTATCTTATTTTATTCATTTCCTTCAATTTAATCAACTAACCCACCTACTTGACCAATTTTGACCTCACTTTGTCCCCTATGGCCAGCCATGCATTCTCTAAGGGTCTAAATGCTCTTTAAGGCCTCCAATTTAATATCCTAAGGCTATTAGACACCTCTAGCTTGTAAAATAGAACTTTCACACTTTATGTGATTCAGTCTTTTTTCACAATTAAGCATACAATTGCTAAATTGAAACACCAAAATTTCCATGTATCTTTATAATCATGCTATAACACATAAAATAATATTAATATATTTTTTTTCTTCAACCTCAGATTAGTGGTCCCGAAACCATTGTTTCGACTAGCCCCAAAATCGGGATGTTATAGAATACGAGCGAGAATTTGTGAGATTAAGCCAGTATATGCGAGAATGTGTTTCGACAGAAACTGTTATGCGTAAAAGTTTCATTGAAGGATTGAATGAAGACATTAAACTTCTGGCTGGAATTCTTGATTTGAATGAATTTGTGGTATTGGTTGAAAGAGCTTGCAAAGTTGAGGAGCTTAGTAAAGAAAAGAAGAAAGCGGATTCAGAAGCTAGAGAAGAAAGAAAAAGGTTGATGAGCAAGTCGTATCATTCTTCGTCAAAGAGATTCAAAGATGCAACCAGTCGCTCAAATTTTTTGTTCGGACATTCGAGTAAAGATCGTGTGAAACAGAATACTGGTCCAAAAATTCAAAATCCAATGGAATCAAGTGTTGGACATGTCAGAAGCAATAAGCCTGAGGGTAGACAGTGTGGGAGACGTCACATCGAAGAATGTTCGGGCAAGTGTAATAATAGAGCTTGCTATAAATGTGGATCACGAGATCATCTTATTCGGGATTGCCCAGAGTTAGTTGAGAAAGATAATGTTCAGAGTGCGAGGCCGAGTAATACAAAAGATAGGGGTAGACCATCTAAAAACACTGCCAATGTGAGCGGTAGTCAAATCGAAACAACAGATACAACTGTGAGATCTGAGGTGAGAGCACCTACCCGAGCTTACGCTATTCGCGCTCACGAAGAAGCGTCATCTCCAAAAGTCATTACTGGTACTTTACTCTTTTGATACTGATGTGGTTGCATTGATAGATCCAAGATCTACTCATTCATATGTGTGTGTGAACCTAGTATCTAGTAAGACTCTACCTGTTGAGTCTACTAAGTTTATAATTAGAGTATTGAACCCCTTACGCAAGTGTGTTCTGGTTGATAAAGTGTGCAAGAATTGTCCATCGATGTTTCGAGATATTTGTTTTCCGGTTAATCTGATGCTGCTACCCTTTGATGAATTTGATATAATTATGGGTATGGATTGGCTAACTTTGCATAATGCTATTGTGAATTGCAAACGGAAGAGTATTGATTTGAGAAGTAAGAATGGTGAGATAATTCAAACTGAATCTAGTGATTTGGATGGGCTACTGGATGTAATAACTTCAATGAAAGATTTGAATTTTGTGAAAAAGGGATGTGAATCCTATCTTGCATATGTGATAGATGTAAAAGTGACAGAAAAGAAAGTTGAATCTGTGCCTGTGGTTTGTGAATTCCCTGATGTATTTCTTGAAGAATTAACGGGATTACCTCCGATACGAGAAGTCAAGTTTGGCATTGAGTTAGTGTTGGGAACAACTCCGATATCGATAGCTCCATATAGAATGGCACTGACTGAATTGAAAGAGTTAAAGTCTCAGTTGCAAGATGTAACACCCCTTACCCGTGTCCGATGCTGGGACCGGATATGATTCATTACCATGCTTGACCTTGCTTGAACATATAATAATGGGCTAAAAAATTTTCATTCCAACTAAAAACTTTTCTTTCTTAATCATAACATATATATCATGGGCCTACGAGATCTTAAACATACATCCTGAAGGATTCGGAGTTCAACGGGAACTTTTACACTCTTTGAAAATTTTTGCTTAAACAGGGGTCACACTCCCGTGTGACTTGGGACACGCCCGTGTGGGCAGGCCGTGTGGTCTAACATGCCTACGTCCCTAGCCCATGTAGAATTTATTTTCATTTTGAACCTATAGAGGTTTTTAGATGTCGAGACACATCCATGTCAATAGCACGTGTCCTCACCCGTGTTTGAAAACCAGGGGTATTCTGTTTATGACGTCAGCAACCTCTTAAGAAGCACAAGGCTTAGGCACATGCCCGTGTGCTGGCCTGTGTGAAGATTCAAATTCTCACTATTAAAATGCAAGGGACACACGGCTTATCAACACACCCATTAGGGTTGACCGTGTGTCACACAAGGCCTACACACATGCCCGTGTGTCTACCCGTGTGGACACGTAGGGCTATTTTCCAAGCCAATTGCCACCCTAAAACATCAATGCACTTATACCAATGCAAGCAACACATAACATAGGCTTTATACACTAGGAATGATCCTTAAAACATCACTTGTAAAATTCATAAAAAATCATCTTCAATAAGATAGTGAACTTAACAAATATTAGCCAATTTCTTTGGCTATATACAAAAAGAATGCATAATCCTAATAGCCAAGCCTTTAACTCACAATATGACATAACTCAAAGTAATCAAATTTCTATACATGCCATACTCAAAATAAATAAACTTTGTTTTACCGAAATAGAGATTGATAGTGTGATCTAAGCTCCAACACCAACGATCCCCGAGCTAGGTTGGCGATACTATAAGGAAAATGGAAAAGAGAGGGCTAAGCAAATATCTTAGTAAGTTTGCATGAAATTATGTAGCAACATGAATTCTCAAAATAAACTTATCTATTTCATGAAACAAGAGCAACATAAGTCTCAAGTACTTAAGCATACTTACTCATACTTAATCTTACCCATCTCATATCATAATATGATTTCATACTTTGTATTTTACTCATGGTACCTGTATCACTTAGTCAAGTAATTTAGAACTTGTTCTAATGTAAACATAAACTCAATTTATTCTCTTTCTTAACTTAATTTAATCTCTTTATCATCTTGGTATAGCTTAACTTGTTAATATCCTTACTTATTTGGTTCTTTTGTTACCTTTTTCACAATTAACTCTTTTTTCCTGTTGAATTACTCGGAATATCAGAGGATACTCAATCTCATCATGTATAAGCCTCAATGCCAATGCCATATCCCATATATGGTCTTACATGGAATCACCTCTTGATGCTGATGCCATATCCTAGATATGGTCTTACACGAGATTCCTTAGCTTGATATCGATGCCATGTCCCATACATGGTCTTACATGAGATTCTCCTATGGTGTCGAAGCCATGTCCCAGACATGGTCTTACACGGGACCTTCCTTGTATGGTGTTGATGCCATCTCCCAAACATGGTCTTACACGAGACCTTCCTTATTCGATGCTGATGCCATGTCCTAGACATGGTCTTATACAGGATCTACGTTCGGTGCCGATGCCATGTCTTATACATGGTCTTACATGGGACCTACATTCCTTGATGCCGATGCCATGTCCCAAACATGGTCTCACACGAGCTTTCCTTATCTTATGTTGTGACAAAAGTATCCTCGTTATTCTAAAATTTCAAACAGGACTTTCACTTACTCATTTTCATTGATTTCCTTATTAAACATTGATAATCAACTTCATTGAAATAATGTACTTTATGCAACATAGCAAATAATTTAATCATAATAACATATATAGCAATGAATTCATCAAACTTACCTCATTTCTCAAAATGTGTATCGGTGCTCGATTTAGTCCTCAATTTTTTTTTGCCTCGATTTCGATATAGGGTTCATGTTTCTTGATCTATAATAACAAATTTACTTATTTAATTCTCACATTAACTAAATTGACTCATAATTCATACTTTGGCAAAATTATCACTTTGCCCTTAGGCTCGTAAAATGATTTTCATTCAACTTTCTTATATTTCAGACCTAGCCGAATCATATACTCAACTATAAGAACCATCAATTTCCACTATATCACTCATATATGACCATTTCAACAACTTTTACAATTTGCTCCTTTTATGCATTCTTCATGAAAATCACTTAGAAAAAGATGTTTATCATACATCAAACTTTCATATTCTTCCATAAAACATCAAAATACATGCATGTCATACATGGATAAATTTTTGAACATAATCCCTAGCTCAAAATATAGCTAGAAATAGCTAAACTGAGCTACGAGGATCTCAAAAATACGAAGAACATTAAAAACGGAGTTAGGATGCACTTACTATCAAGTTTGAAAGTTGAAGAAACCCTAGCTATGTCTTCCTTGTGATTTTCGGCCAAGGGGGAGGAAGATGGACAACATTTTGACTTATTTTCCCATTTAATTCTTTTATTAACCAAATGACAAAAATGCCCTTAATGATCCTTTCTTAAGATTTTTCCTTTCCATGTCCATTTTTGTCCATCTTAACATATAATGGTCTAATTGCTAAATAAAGACCTCTAGTAATTTTTTATAATTCTATTTCATACTTAAATCTTCTAGAATCTCATATTCTCCAATCTTTGCAATTTAGTCCTAGTGGGCAATTTATTCACTAATTAATAAAATTCCCTCATGAGCATTTCACATAATCATGCAAGTACCTCATAAGCTTTATAAAAATCATTAAAAAATATAATTCTACTTCAGATTTGTGGTCTAGCACCACTATTCTAACTACGCCCTAAGTCGGGCTGTTATAATTCTCCCTCTTTAGGGATTTTCGTCCCCAAAAATCTTACCAGTAAAAAGGTTTGGGTATTGGTTCCTCATAGCCTCCTCGAGCTCCCATGTAGCCTCTTCTACCCCATGTCTCTGCTTATAAGACTTTCATGAGAGCTATACTTTTATTCCTTAAATGCTTAACTTCCCGGGATAGAATCTTAACAGGTTCTTCTCCATAAGTAATGTCGGGTTGTATCTCAACCTTTGTCGATGTAATCACATACGAAGGGTCTAATCGGTACCGTCACAACATAGACACGTGAAACACATCATGAATCTTTTCTAGCTCAAATAGAAAAGCTAGTAGATAGGCTCTTGGGTCTATCCTCTCGATGATCCCATATGGTCCGATAAAACATGGACTCAATTTGCCTTTTGGCCAAATATAAGAACTTCTCTCCATGGCGAAACATTCAAGAATACTCTATCACCGACTTGATACTCAATCTCTTTCCTTTTCAAATTCGAGGAAGATTTTTATCTGTTAGAAGTAGCCTTTAAACAATCTCGAATCACCTTTACCTTCTCTTCGGTTTCTCTAACGAAATCAACCAGATTCATTTTCCTTAAGTTTAGTCCAATATAAAGGCGTTCGACACTTATGCCCATACAAAGCCTCATAAGGTACTATTTTCAAACTAGACTGAAAATTGTTATTGTAAGCGAATTCCACCAACGATAAGTATTTTCCTAGTTGCCTTGAAACTCAAGAATACAACACCGAAGCATATCTTCAAAAACTTGTATTAGCCTCTTTGACTACCATCAGTTTAGGGTGAAAAGTTGTACTAAAATTCAACTTTGTACCTAGGGCCTCTTGCAACTTTTTCCAAAATCTGGACGTGAATCTAGGATCTCTATCTGATATAATAGATAATGGTACTTCATGAAGTCTCACAATCTCTGAGATATACAAGTTTGCCAACTTGTCAAGTGAGTATCGATACATACATGTATAAAATGGGCTGATTTCATGAGCCTATCGACTATGACCCATACAACATTTTTCTTGCTCAGTGTCAACGGCAAACCTGTTACGAAATCCATGGTAACACGGTCTATTTCCACTCGGGTACCATAATAGTTGAAGCAAACCCGAGGGTACTTGGTGTTCAGCCTTTACTTGTTGACAAATCAAACATCTTGAAACAAACTCAGAAATATCTTTCTTTATACTAGGCCAACAATACCATTTCTTCAAATCATTATACATCTTAATGCTAACCGGATGTACAGATAAGCATCCATTATGTGCCTCATGCAAAACTTTACGAATGAGCTCACCATTTCTTGGTATACAAACTCTATTTCTGAACATTAAACACCCATCTAAATCAATCTGGAAATCAAACTCAACACCCGACTTGTATTGAACTCTTTTGGCTTGTAATTCACTGTTATCTTTCTGTGCCTCATAAATCTCTTAGAGGAACATCGGTCTAGCCCTCAATTCAGCTAGAATAGAACCATTATCTAACAAACTCACCTGTGTATTAATAGCCCTCAAAGCAAATAGGGATTTCCTACTCAAAGCATCACTGACTATATTCGCCTTTCCCGGATGGTAGTCAATGACCAACTCATAATTTTTTATTAGCTCTAGCCATCTTCGTTGTCTAAAGTTAAATTCCTTTTGAGTCATCAAATACTTTAAACTTTTGTGATCGGTGAAAATCTGACATCTTTCTCCATATAAATGGTGTCTCCAAATCTTCAAAAAAAAAAAAAAATGGCAGCCAACTCTAAATCATGTGTCGGATAGTTCTTCTCGTGTGGCTTTAACTGTCTGGAGGCATATGCTATCACTTTGCCTTCTTTCATAAGTACACAGCCTAATCCATTTAAGGATGCATCGCTGTAGATCACAAATTCTTTTCTCGATTCTGGTTGTACTAGAACTGGAGCCTCTGTCAACATTGCCTTTAGTTTCTCAAAACTCTGTTGACACCTTTCTGTCCATTCAAACTTTACACTTTTCTGTAACAGTTTTGTCATTGGAGTCGCTATCATAGAAAACCACTTAACGAATCGCCTATAATAGCTGGCTAAACCCAAAAAACTTCTAACCTCAGATATATTTTTCGGTGGTTTCCAATCAACAATAGCTAAAATCTTACTTGTGTCAACTAGAACTCCATCTCCCGAGACAATGTGTCCTAGAAATCCAACTTCCTTGAGCTAAAACTCACTTTTTCTAAACTTGGCATACAACTAATTTTCTCATAGAATTTGCAAAACTGTCCTCAAGTGTTCGGCGTGCTCATGCTCATCTTGGGAATATATCAGTATATCATTAATAAAAACAACCACAAACTTATCTAAATATGGCTGAAAATGTAGTTCATTAAATCTATAAACACCGCAGGGGCATTTGTTAAATCGAAAGGCATGATTAAAATTCATAGTGCCATACCTCGTTCAAAAAGTCGTCTTAGGCACGTCTGAGTATTTTACTCTCAACTAGTAGTATCCCGACCTCAAGTCTATCTTGGAGAACACACTGGCTCTTTTCAATTGATCGAACAAATCGTTGATCCTTGGCAATAGGTACTTGTTCTTCACTGTTACTTTATTAAGCTATCAGTAATCTATGCACAATGTCATAGAGCCATCTTTCTTTTTCAAAAATAGCATTGGAGCACCCCATGGAGAGCTAGTTGGTCTTGCAAAACCTTTGTTCATTAATCTATTCAATCTACGACGGTTTAACTCGAAGTTCAACCAATAAACTACCATCATCAAATAAGCTAAGATAAGCAAAGATTGCCCTCAGATCTGCCATAGCCTACAGCTCAGTGCGTCAGCCACCACATTGGCCTTACTAGAATGGTATTCAATCGAACAGTCATAATCCTTAAGCAGCTCAATCCATCTACGCTGTGTAAGATTTAGCTCCTTTTGAGTGAGGAGGTATTTAAGGCTCTTGTGATCTATGTAAATGATACACTTTCCACCGTATAGGTAATGCCTCTAGATTTTCAGTGCGAATACCACCGCGGCCAACTCCAAGTCATGCGTCGGATAATTTGCCTCATGAGACTTATGCTGGTGAGACGCATATGCCACTACCTTACCCTCTTGCATCAATACACATCCCAAACTGACCTGTGATACATCAATGTAGGCAGTGAATTCTTTCTTTGATTCTGGTTGTTTTAAGATAGGGGCCTCCGTCAGAACCTTCTTAAGTTTCTCAAAACTCTCTTGCTGCTTATCAGCCCAGACAAATGACACCCCTTTACGCAACAATTTTTTCAGAGGTGCAGTAATCAAAGAAAACCGCCAACAAAACGTCTATAATACCCTGCCAGACCAAGAAAACTTTGAATCTCAGATACCGTCTTAGGCGGCTTTCAATCCAAAACAGCTTTCATTTTTTGAGGATCAACTCTAATCCCTTTAGTAGATACCACATGGCCCAGAAATGTTACCTCTTGTATCCAGAATTCACACTTGCTAAACTTAGCATATAATTGTTTCTCTCTTGGAATTTATAGAACAACTCAGATATGTGCGTCATGTTCATCCTCAATTCTTGAATACACCAAGATGTTATCTATAAAAACCACTACGAACCGATCCAAATAAGGCTAGAACACTCGGTTCATCAGATCCATAAAAGTTGTTGGTCCATTCGTCAGTCCAAACGGCATCACAAGGAACTCATAATGACCATAACGAGTCCTAAACGCTGTCTTGTGAACATCAGCCTCTTTGACTCTCAGTTGATGGTACCCCGATCGGAGATCAATCTTAGAGAAGACTAAAGCTCTTCAAAATTGGTTGAAGAGATCATCAATCCTTGGTAGGGGGTGCTTATTCTTAATAGTCAATTTATTCAGTTGCTGATAGTCGATGCACATACGCATGGATCCATCCTTCTTTTTCACAAATAACACTGGTGCCCCCTATGGAGACACACTAGGGTGATGAACCCTCAATCTAGTAACTCTTGAATCTAAGTCTTAAGCTCCACTAGCTCTTTTGGTGCTATTCTATAAGGGTGATGGACACCAGAGCTGTACCCAATAGGAGCTCAATCCCAAGTTCAACTTCACGGTTTGGAGGTAGTCCAGGTAGTTCATCGAGAAAAAACTTTCGAAAAATCTTTAACTGTGCTAATATCTTTAACAGATGAAACTTTAGAATAAAAAACATCGATGTAGGCTATATACACCTCACAACCCTTACAAACCAACTTCTCGGCCTTCAAGGAAGAAATCACATTTGACAAATAATTTTGACGCCCCTATTACCATCACCTCATCACCCTCCACAGTTTTCAGTACTACCCATTTAGTAGCACAATCCAAATTCACTTGATGCTTAACCAGCCAATCCATGCCCAGTATTAAGTCGAATTCTCTAAAAGGAAGTTCCATTAAATCCGCCAAAAAGATGGTTCCTTGAACCTCCAAAGGTACATCTCTGAACAATCTGTTTACCTTAATTGACTCCCCTAAAGGATTCAACACAGTAACCTCACTCGCAATGGTTTCAACCTTTATACCCAAAGTCTTAGACACCGAGCATGCTATATACGAATGCGTAGACCCAACATCAATTAGTGCCATATAAGGTACATTATAAATAAAGAACATACCAGTAACAACATCTGGGGCGTCTCGTCCTCTCGCCAACATACAACATAAACCACAGAGCTGGCTGCCTCGCCTCAGTATGACCAGCACCTCTGCCCGGTGCTCCATGACCACGTCCCATACCATTTCCACCTCTGACCTGACAACGGCCTCTTAGTGGCTACTGAACACCTCTCAGTGGGTGAATAGTAGTCTGCCTTGTAACTTACATATGCTCGGGCCTCCGTAGGCAATCTTTGATAAGGTGCTCTAATGATCCACACCTCAAACATACCCCAATCCTTTTCCAACACTTGCCCTGATGGCGTCTACCACAGTCAACACATGGCTACATTCCAGTAGCAGCAATACGGGCCCTACCTCTGATCAACACATCCACTCTGGCATTTTCTTCGGCCTCTGAATACAACTTGAGGGCTTTGAATCCCTCTTATTCCTACCCTTTTCTTGGTTCTGATGCTCAATATGCTTTACTTCCTCGGTGATCTTTGCCTTATCTTCTAGTGTGGAAAAGTCTCACTCCCTTTGTTGAGCTATCAAAACTCTCAAACTATCTTCTAAGGTCGTCCTCAAAATGCACACACCGCTCATATCCAGTTGCCACCATCCCACACGCATAGTGGCTTAATCAGAAAAATTCAGCTTCACATTCAGCCATTGATTTATCCCCCTGAGTTGGATTTAAAACTCTCTCCTCCGGGCATCCACATAACTAGCACCCACATACTTCCCTTGGAAAGCAGTCTTGAAGAATTCCCATGTCAACCAGTCGGTCTGAGTACCCTCTTTAACTGTAAGCCACCACTGATAGGCTTTATCTCGTAACAATGACACTGCACCTTTAGTTTTTGTTCGGGGGTGCAGTCGAGGTCATCCATGATCCTCTCTGTGGCCTCAATCCAATATTCAACCACATTAGGGGCAACTCCAGCAATACCCCTAAAAATCTCAGCCCCATTAGATCAGAGTCATTCTGTGACCGACCCACGGCCTACAGTACCAGTATTTGGCCCAGCGACCCTCTTCAGAATTCGTAACATAGCTTAGGACAATGCGTTGTCCCCAGCCGCTCGATCGTGAGACCCAGTCTCAGTCACAGGTAAGGCCGGTGCCTCTCTAGCTTTAGAGTTAGGCATGTGGCCTAATGATGAAGACCCAGCCCGAGCACCTCTATGGCCTCCGCCACAACCTCTTTTACCCCTTCCATGAGTACCTCTGGTGCTCATGATCTAATTATGTATTATCTATTTTTAACAATTTTATACATCAGTTTACAGTTCCAGTGTTGATTAATAGATATCTTATGGAAAGCAATATTAGTATTTAAAAAGAGTTTGTTTTGTAGAACATAGTCTTACTATAGTTTTAATTTCCCTAACCAAAATATTTCAATACAGTCTACTACCTATAGTAGTTTCAATATTTCACTTTAAACAAACAGAAGTTTCAAAGGACTTACCAGATCGGCGCCGGAGACTCGGTCTACCACACTTTCAGTAAAAATATTTCAAAATACTTCCAAATCATTTGGAACAGTTCTTTTTGAAAATTCCAAGGTTTAGAAGAAACCCAAAAGCCAGAGCTGAGTTTTGAAACCTGGCTCTGATACCACTAAATGTAATACCCCAAACTCGGCCTAGACATTATGGTTGAATCTGGCAATATCACATTGAAGTTTTTTTCGAAAACACAGTTTCATTGGAAAACTCATTCTGAATTAAATCTCGTTTATGATCTTATCAAAAATTTTAGGGTATTTCATTTAAACTCAAGTTGTTTTTAGCAGAAGATTGATTATATAGTTTGTTACTATCTTTAAATCAATGTTTGATGCGGAAGCTTCTATAGTATGTTACGAAAACATAGTATTTTGAAAAGCATTTATCTTTTGAAAATCCACGTTCTACTACTCCAGATACAAATTAATCTAAGTAAAATCCCAAATTAAAAGTTAAAATTTAAAGAGACCATCTTACAAAAACAAATACCCAAATTAAATTTCTTGTAAATAAAGAGTCTAATATAAAAGCAAGTGCGGTTGTGTGGCCACCTCCGATTCCCTTGCAGCACCGATCTGCCTAAGATTGGGGACTACCTATACAGATAAATAGAGGGGTGAATTTACGAAAACTCAGTGTGTAACCCCATATAAGCAAAATGGACAATCAGGCCGTAGGCAAGTATAATTTGGGCCTGAGCCCAAATTAATCACAGTTCAATTCAGTTGGGGCCTTAGTCCATTACAGTATCAGTATCAGTGTGGGCCCGAGCCCATTTCAGTGACAGTAATAGTTCAGACATGCAATATGAAATCCTACCCAACCAGCCTCTACACTCCACTCCGTCTAACCCTACACTCTATGTAGGGATAAAATCAACCCACCCATCCCTACACTCTAAAAATTAGCACCAGTTGTGACATTAAACAGTAATTGCAGCAGAGCTACCAATACAATATGATTCTTCTAATCATAATAATCCCATCCCATTCAACATATCACACATGTATGCAACATATATATCGTGGCATGCCCATATACAATCATACATTCCATAAGGCATACAGTCATTTTATATCATAGGGGCATAACAGTAATTTTATATCATAGGGGCATAACATTCATTTCATCAGTTTGGGGTCTAGGTATACTTACCGACCCATCAGTAGGTCCACAGTTGTCTTAGGCAACCCGTGCAACCTTAACAGCCAAACAGTGCTAATAGGCTCAAGGCCCATAATGCGAGCCCATGTAGGCCCACACGCTTGTATGGCCCACATAGCCCAGAATTGGTCTTGGCCATGTAAATTACATAGCTTGGGTCAATATTCTCCACACGTCCGTGTGGTTTACTCGTGTGGGGCCCACAAGCCTGTTGTGCCCACACGGCCTATTTTAGCCCAACATGGCCCAAAACGGCCTAAGACCATCAAATCGCTCATGGTGGACTCAATAGTCAAATGCCCATATTTTATACATTCAGATTACAACATGAGCAAGCGCACACTCGTGTAGCGTCAATTGTCATATTTTTTTGGCTTTTACCGATTTATGATTTGGGCAGTGTTTGCACACACCTTGTTTCGATTCGCCGCGAACAGTCGCTCAAGCCCTCACCAACCTACATTTGACCAATCAAACACCACCATCAGTCCTACTTTACGATTAAAAAGAAACCCAAAACCAACAATCCATTTACAGAATAGTGTAGAGTTACCTTCAATCGAACCACCGCGATCCCCACCAATCTTAGTCTCTAGCAATTGATTAGGAGTTTCCTAAATCCTTTCTTAACTGCCATACAATTGCCATCAGTTACCAACTTAAGGGTTGAAGAAGAAAGGGAATAATGATTTCATCTATAGAACTTACCGAAAGAGAGTAAGAGAACCAAATAGTGGAAGGATTCGGCACTAGCATAGCCCCTCACCCTCGATTTATAGCTGTAAAAAATAGTTACACAAAAACCCCAATTTAACAACTCAAAAGCCGAAACTTCAAGTATCATAATCACTTACCGAAAAAGTGCAGTTAATCGCTAAACAAGATGGAGGCTCAGAATGTTTGAGAGAGGAAAAGAGTAAAGTCAATTGGCAGAGGAAGATGAATGGATTTTTGAAACAAAGTAGAAGAGAAAGGGAACTTTTGGCAACTTTCAGCAGTGAGCAGAATTAGGAAATCAGCAACCCAAAACTTGAGGGAGAGGAAGAAGAAAAAACAAAGGAGGGGAAGAAGGTATATTCAGCCAATAATAGTAAAAGAAGAGACGGTCAAAAGAGGTAGTGTTCGGCCAAAGAAAGGTTGTCAAATACGAAAGAAGTGAAACGGAAGAATATGCAAAAACCCTACCACATTCGCCGTCAAGCAAAAAGAGAGCAAAACACCAAATGAAGAGCATACCACTCGGCTGAATTTCTTGAGTGCTAGAGTCCAATTTTGGCACAACACTCCCTCTCCTCTCACTTCCCTTAATTTTCTCATAAAATCCCTCCTCAAATCTCTCCACCCGATTACACCTCCCCTCAACCACTCAATTTGAATTCTTCTCAACCACTTCAGTTCAGTGTTTTAGTCAACCCACAACACCTCCTAGACACAGCAGCAGAATAAGTACTCCACTGCCCCCACCAAGATTCGAACATCAGTCCTCTAGCATAGGTAACACGCCACTTACCCCTTAGATCAGCAGACTCTTTATGTCTTATTTTACCCACAATAATTTAAAAGCCTACTAACTATAGACAAGGGTTTATTCCTTAAAAACAAAACTTTTTGTACATGCCCAAGCTTGAACCCAAGACTTCTTAGACACTCCCAGAACACATAACCACTGAAGCAGATAGATATTTGTGTTACAAACATACAAAAATAAATACTTAGATTTTGGGTCGTTACACTAAACTTAGATCTAGAATTGGCAAAAAAAAAAAAAAGTTTATTCCTATTACAAGAATTGGAAGAATTCCATTTTGTGGCTTATGAGAACACCTAGATGTACAAGGAAAGGAGCAGACTCTAGTATGATGCAAAGATCTAAAAATGAGAATTCTTGCCTAGGTAAAAAGATTAAATGTTCAATTCAAGGTTAAAATTATTTCCTGGTAAACTTAAATCAAGATGGACAAGTCCGTATACTATAAACTAGGTAACACCTCATGTAGCAATAGAACTCATCGAAAAAGGGGGACAATATTTTCTTGTAAATGGACAATGTGTAAAACATTATTTTAGAGGAACGATGAATACAATTATTGACACGCAATTCTTTCAATGCAAAACTATATGGAGTTCATGGGGAACCGAAAGGATGTTGAGTAAATGAAAGGGATGAAGAAGAAGAAAGTGACGAAATGATGACTTCGAAACACAAAAGGAATATAGTAAATCCTAGCCCATATGTTGGGACACTAGAACATTATGTTGTGACATCCGACAACACTTTGAGCAAGTAAATTGTCTTCGACGTTGTGACACCACTAGAGGATGTCGCAACACCACTACGTAACTCTATTATCTGAATTGAAACTAGCCACTGACGTTTGTGTAGTTTAGTTCCATTATATTTATAACTCTTTAACCCATTACTAAGTAGGATTAAATTATAACTCTTAAATATGTTATTACTTTCCTCTTGAATAAATAGGTCACAATCTCATCATCTACAACTATTGAGAAGAAATGCAATTTTGTTGTTGAAAGCTCGTGAATTTAAGAATAAAAGATTACAACCAAAGGGAGGTCTGAGTAATGGCAAGTTTTTGTTCAAGCTTCTCAAGCTCGTCCATCGAATTCTAGGAAAAACACATAAATAAATACTTACAATTGGTGTAGTATTATGCTTTTATTCAAGAACAAGGATTTGATCCTTTAATAAGGAATTGTAAAGGTATATAGGAGATCGCAACAGAAAGGGAGTTGACCAATTTTTGTTTGCCGCCTGAAGAACCCATAATATTTCCTATGGTGCATGAATTCTATTTAGCATTAAAAGAGAGGGAAGCAATAAGACCATTCTATGAGATGCGACCATCTGTCAAGGTCAGAGGGGTTAATGTCTTGGTAACTAAACGAAGTATCTTTCAATTTTATGATGCACGATATTATTATCGCAGCTACCTTTACAAAATAGACCTGAATGATTTCAAAAAGGTAGACACAGAGGAGATCTTGAGATTTTTTATCGAAGGAAAAGAGATATAAACATATCAAATAGGGACGATAATACCCGAAAAATTCAACCAATCATTAATGATTCCAAAAGCCAAAATATGGATAAAGTTTGTATGCTAACAAATCTGGCCCATAGCTGACATGTTTGATATTAATCTAATCCATGCTATTGTAACATATGGAATACTACAAAGGAAGAAAATATGTATTGGTTTGTGGATATATAGGAATATGGTTGAATGCACAAGAAATCTGAAAAGAGGAATATTATTTCCCCATCTAATAACAGAATTGTACAAAAGAGCAGGAGTACCTATAGAGCAACTGGATAAAACGATGAACCATCCAAAGAAACTGCTAGGAGATGACGTATATAAATAGTTTGTCATATTGTAGAAAAAAAAAGGATGAAAGGAGGAGAAGATGATTCTAAGAGGACAATGATTAACATATCAAACTATTGTAGTAGGATTTTTTTTTTAGGATTAGATAACATTAGGAGAGTTAAATCGATTTTCTTATTTTTATTATTTTTAGGTTATTGTAATTCATTATAATTAATGGATTTAAATTATTTATAAAATATCCCTGCAAAATAGAAGTATAAAGATTTTGAGCTATCAATGATCAAAGGAAAAGGTACTCACTAATTATCTTCGAAACTGTCATGATCAATTGTGTAACTTCTTTCCTTTCCTTTTGAGGACAATGTGTTTTCTAAAAGTGTAAGGGTAACATAGGAAATTATTTTCAAATTTTTATGCTTTTTCTTTGTTTTTTCTTGTCATTCGTGTGCTTGAGCTTGTAGAAACACATGTGATTGGTTAGGATCATGTACATAGTTTGATTGTATTTATAGTAAATTTGGCATGAGGATAGGTGATTTTAAATTTTAGGATTATTAGACTAATAAGTTCTATATATTACACTGTCGATTGGTATTAAGTAGTCAAATGTACCAAATGATATAGAGAATACAAGGAAACGAGCATTCTGGTATGAATGTAATATCCCGAATTATGGCTTATGCATAATTGCTTAATTGAGTGTGAAGGCATGCCTTTGTATGTATGAATGTGTATTTATGAATGTTGTGAACTTTAGAATAATAGGAAATGCCTTAGAAAATTTTTAGATTTTAAGTCTAAAATAGGAAGCTATGCAAGGTGGTCTTAAGAAAATTTAAAGGTGAAACATGACACACAATTGGGCTTGGAAAAAATGGCTACAAGGTGCCACTTAAGGGCCTAGCACGTGACGCCACATACAGGTGCAATTGGGCCAGGGTTCGAGCAACGTGGGAAGCATTGGAGACTTTTATTTTGCGCAAAAAGGGCCCTGGCTAAAGAGGCTTTAAGGGAAATTCATGAGGGATTTATGACACAAGGGTTGGTTTGGTAAAGTGGCTGCAAGGCGCCACTTAAGGCTTGGGCAAGTGACGCCATATGCTAGGGGGAAAGGGCTTGTGTTCGAGCCACAAGGAAAGCAAAAAGAAGTTTTTTTTTTTTTTTTGCTACAAGGTAGATAATGTTGGACAGCATTAAGGCACTAAAGGGAGGAGTTTGATTCTTTTTAAAATTCAGCTAGATAAGGGATAATTGTTGGGATTAATTTTTATTAATTTGAATAAGGTGATAATTAAAGGATAAAGTTATCAAGATATGGAGAGTTGGCCGATTGAGGGGCTCCTTGGATGGTATTTTCGGCTAAAGAAAGGAACAAGGCCATTCTCCATACTTTCTTTTCTTTTGAAACCTCTAAACCGAATTCTCTAGCCACTCTTCCCTTTCTCTCCTATTTTGACCAAAACGCCGAAACTTCTTCCAAATCTCATTGGTGCCGATCCTTTCTAGGCCTCATAATCCCTCTCTTTTCATCTTTGTTGAAGCCGAAACCAAGTGACCACCATCTAAGCCAAGGCTGAATCTTCGTGGTGTCAAAGGAGTCATCGATTTCATCTATAGGTAAGATCAAGTTCGATTTTCATTCTGTTCTTTTAGGCTGTCGAAATTTAGGAATTAATCCCTCATATTGTTTTATGGCGAAACTATGAAGGGTCATTCGGGATTTTGGCCTATTGTCGATTTCTAGGAGGAAGATCTTGATTTCAAGGATTTAAGGTAAGTCATGTATTCGCCAAAGGCCATTGAATATGTTTAAGTGTTTGGAATCGGATCTAACATACGTGTATAGGGGTGTCGACATCTCCATAGTCAAGTGGTGTTTTGGATTTGAGAATCGTAAGGTAAGTGTATTTACACATTCGCCAAGGCCTAGTTTGGTGTCTAGATCTATTTTTATTTGTTTAAAAAGCGAAAACTAACAAGTCAATGGATCTAGTGTAGGCCGATTGCAAGAAGAACCAACACAACATTTTGAGATTTGATCTTAAATCCAATCGACAACAAGGTAAGTTTGGGATTTGATTAAATGGGTTGAATGGCTTTTAGCTAAAATATTGCATGTTGGCGAATGTAGGAACTTGAAGTCTAAGGGTCTAGGACGCTAGATCGAGTCTCCGGATTTGGGGCTAATTTGCTAAGTTAACTGTGTGTACCTACACTATTTCTTAATAAGTTTTATGGCAATGTTTATATATATATATATATGTGTGTTGTTAAGAATGTGAAAAGTATGGCTAAGGTACCATACAATGGTACAAAGTACTAAGGTATGTTTTTCCTACTCCTACTATGAGTATGATATGGTTTGTTATGCCATGAATGTGAGTATGATAAAAATGTGAATTAAGGCATGATATTGCATAATGTGTATGATAGATGGGGGCATATGGGATATTATGAAAAGGGGAAGTGAATGTGGTGACTCATGTCACGATATAAGAATGTGGTGACTTCAGTCACATTATCTAAATGTGGTGACTTCGGTCACATTATCTGAATGTGGTGTCCCATGACACAAAATATTATCTGATGGCTGTGCCACGAATTTATAAGGGCAATGAGCACGTCGACTGTAGCGACTGCCTTCGATGGTGTGTAGCGGATGGAGGGTTGACTTAGTAGTCCCCACGATGTGCAGGTTGGTACGGATGATGTGTAGCAGTTGGTAACTAGGCTTGGGCTTGGGAATGCATCATTAATTGTATATTTTGATATGAATGTGTATGACTTGATATGCGAATCTATTTGGACTTAGTGTTTGTGTACACATTGAGTCTGTTTGACTCACCCGTTGTGGGATCATTTTTCGGTGACGACAAGAATGGACCGGGCGGCAAGAGCTTAGTGGTGGCCATGCTCAAGAAGGAATTTTATGATTTGACATTTACTTTTATTTAAGTACTTTCAATTTATTTTGGGTATATTTTGATGTAATAAGGCCATATTATGAACTATTTATGCATGCATTTAAATTTACGATATTATGTTTCGAATGTTTTCAAAATTAAAGTTAAGTAATAATTTTTTTAAATAAACTCGTAAATATTATGACATCTAAATACAAATGTTTTCAAAGGCAAAATATTTAAAATTAAATCGGCATATCTTTTACTTAAAGTTTTGGGACACAATAAAGAATTTTTATAAAAACTTATATTTCACAAAGACAAACTAGTTTCCAACTTGAGCCCAACCCAAATCGAGTTTTCTCCCAAAAATCACTTAAAGATTTTCTAAGAACCCACAAATTTGAATCGTTTTTACTTGAGGAACATACCAGATCTGGTCGAGGCTCGTGGGCCGGGTTTGGGGTGTTTCAATGAATGAGAAATTTTTGACTCTGTGATTGCTTAGTTGATTAGAGTTGTGAATATTGAGATACCTAGGGATGAACTAAGGCATTTTTTGGTATACACCCAGAGCCAAAAATCCAACCTTATTTATTTATCTTTAGTACCTATTTTGGAGCCAGAAAACACTTCTTGATGAATCTTCATACAAAACCCGAGCCAAAATATAACTTTGCACTTACCCTTTTTCTTTGGTCTTGAATTGCACGACTATAGATGTCTGGCCATACATGTTGAGGGTTAGGTAGATACATTACGGTGAATTTTGTAAAAATAGAGTGAAATAGGAAGGATTAGTTTGGTATAGTGATTATGGGTTAGCCAATATGTGCAACAAAAGAAAAATTCAAAATGACAATCAAAACGATTAGAAAAAGTACTTGAAAATTAAAAACATTTTTGAGTGAGATGTATTGAAAAAAATGTGACAAAGTCACAAAAGTAGAAAAGCTCGTTCATTAGTGCACAAAAACTCATGAAGGTAATTGTAATTGTTATATAATGTTGTGACTTCTATTGGGGAGAAATAAGGAAGGTGAGAGAAGGAGAAATAAGGCGGTGAACGGGAAAGGGTTACTAAGGGGAGAATATGGGACAATTTGATGTGCCAAACTATTTTCATGGTCGAAATTTTTTTATCCTTACTATTCTTAAAATCCATACCGTCTTAAGCTTCAAAGCATTACAAGTCGAAAAGCCCTATGTGATCTAGGTAGGCTTATTCACAATTTGACTTCATACTGAATAATGACACATTTGACTATTTGTATTCTACTAGGATAATCAAATTACTTGTATAATTTATTGATGGATTCTTAAATTTGAGACCTTTAATACTTGTATACTTTGTAGCATATTGACCTTAGGTGTTTGATATCAAAAGTGGTAAGTCAGTTATATCTCATGCCAATATTATGTGTGAATATCAAATGCCTATTCATGTGATCAAAAGCTAACACTTGTACTATACTTGCTCAAGGGTCGTCTTTTCATTTATTGCTTGTGTTACTTGAGGACAAGTAATGACTTAATTGTGGGGGAATTTGATCTGTTGTAAATTAGGGTAGCAGATTAAACAAGTTTTCGCACTTTAGGAGCATGAACATAAGCATTTTAGTAAAGTTTAGTTAAGTTTAATAAAGTGTGTAACTTGAGTCTTTTATTGACCGTAAGGTCTAAATGAGGCCTAAAGGTGAGCTAATACACTTTGAGAGATTGTAGGAGACCATTAGAAGGTGCAATAACTCGATATTGGACACCTTAAAGTTGAGCATACTGCCATCAATGTCTCAACACAGGACTTGGTGTGTCACGACATCAACTCTGTACGGGAAATTGTAACATCCTGAATAGGGCCTATGCATTTCCAGTTTAATTGTATGAAATGACAAGTTACAAGTACTATGAATAAATTTTGATACTTTTGGAAACCTAGAAATGCATGAAAATGGAAATGAAAATGAAAATGGAAATGAAAATGGAGATGGAAATGAAAATGGAAATGGAAATGGAAATGGACATTTTGGAAACTTAGACATTTTTGGAAACTTAGACATTTTGGAAACTTAGACATTTTGGAAACTTAGACATTTTGGAAACCTAAACATTTTGGAAATGATCCAAAATGGAAACTTGAACATTTTAGGAAACTTGGATATGTAAGAGAAATAAGGAGTTTTATTCACATAAATATGTGAATAATAAGAGATAAATAAGGAGTTTTATTCACATAAATATGTGAATAATAAGAGAGAAATAAAGGAGTTTTATTCACATAAATATGTGAATAATAAGAGATAAATAAAGGAGTTTTATTCACATAAATATGTGAATAATAAGAGATAAATAAAGGAGTTTTATTCACATAAATATGTGAATAATAAGAGATAAATAAAGGAGTTTTATTCACATAAATATGTGAATAATAAGAGATAAATGAAGAATTATTCTTTAATTAGGAAAAATAAGGAAGAGTGGTGGCCAAGTTAAGGATTCTTGGCCTAGTAATTTCGGCTATAAAAGGATGAGACTAGGGCCATTCATTATTCATTCTCCCTCTCTCTTTTCTTCATTAATATTCTTCTTGAGCATCCATTCTTTTCTTCTTTTCTTTTAGCCTCCTAGCCGATTCCTTCTAAGCATATTATTCCTCTCTTCTTTCATCTTTGAAATCGAATACATAAGGGAATCATAGCCGATTGTTCATTAAGTCTCTAAGTCAATTTCAAGGTTGAAGCGAAGGTGCAATCGATTCCTTCAAATAAGGGTAAGATCTAAGTTTGGTTTGATTTCTTTTATATTTTAGACTTATCGAAATCTAGGGCTAATCCCATTAATGTTCATGGTTGTCAAACTTTGAAGAGATCTTTCTGGATTTACTAAGTGTAGGCTACAAGGAAGGAGAAGTTCTTTTCGAAGGTACACCATAGGCCACGTGTTCCCTAGTTATTCGGTGAGTTTCGGATTTAAAATCCACAAGGTAAGTGTCTATAGCTTTCGGCTAAGGCCTATTTTGATAATTAGATCTAATTCTTGTTTGTTTAAAAAGTCAAACTAACCGGGATGAGATTTAGTGCTTGGCCAGAATACAAGGAGGAGCATAGCATAGATTTTGGATTCGATTAGTATTGAATTCGGCAACAAGGAGATAAAGATCTAGATCGGTAGATCGTTCTTCGGGATTTTAAGGAATCTATTAAGCAAATCAGTGTGTACCTTACTATCCTTCAATATTTTATGGCTAAATATTTTAGTATATGATATGAATAATAATGTGAATGTGGCTATGTACCACAAATGTGGCAAAAGTACCTGTGCACGTTTCCTACTTCGATAGGATTGTGAAAATGTTATTTTATAACATGCGAATATATGTATATGAACATGAAATTAAGTTATGCATAATATATGAATTTTAGGGCATTCAGGATTTATGTGAAAGGGGAAAAGCAGTGTTGGCGGTCTCACCAACGAAGGTGTTGACTTGATCTCACCAACGAAATATGTTGACTACGGTCACATTGCGAAATTTTGGTAACCGGTTACAATAGTGTCTAAAGACACAACGATAATTTGATTATAGTGTCTAATGACACAACGATATGGGCGAATGCCTTTGATGGAGAGTAGCGGATGGAGGGTTGACTTAGTAGTCCCCACGGTGTGCAAGGTTGGTGCGGGAGTGTAGTGGATGGCTAATTAGGATTGGGTTTGGGTTGCATCATAATTTCATTATTATATGGACTTGATGATTTGAACATGAATGCCCGAATTGTTGAATGTTAGTCTTGTGTGCACATTGAGTCTGTTGACTCACCCCGCTGTGGGAACTATTTTCAGTGATGAACAAAGGATTTGAACCGGGACTAGAGACCTTGAGGTGGCCATGCATCAATTTGAAGATTTTATTTATTTTGGACTTTATTTCTTTTAGTACATTTAATTTTATTATTGGGTTTTACTTGATGTAATAAGGTCATAAGGCCCAGTGGATTATTCTTTATGTTTGCTTATCGTTAAGTTTCATGCTAAGAACTATATTGGATGTATTTAATTAAATGGGCTTACAAGTATAAATAAATGGGTTTACAACCTAAGCCCAATTCACAACAACATTTTTCTAAATATTTTACAAATTTTCTCTAAGTAACGAAAATGTTTGAAACCGGTTTACTTTAGGAACATACAGATCCGGTCCATTCTCATAAAAGGGTGTGAAATGTTCGATTTGATATCGAGCCCGCTTTTAAACTCTCGGCACGTGGGCTAAGGCCCAAAATGTTTTCAAAGCGAGCCAAATGATTATCTTTGAAAAATAAAGGTTTTCGGCATGGCACCTAAGTCTCGACCCATGATCCACCGTAAGTACTTCTATCCATTGTGTGATTTATATTATGATTTGTAGAAGGGTAGAAATAGAATGGAACGTAGAATAGAGATTAAGTACTTGAACCCTAGGACTAGTTACCCCAACAATTACATAAGACTTAAATGCCTAATCAAACAAACCTATGATTAAGTCACCGAGCTAGGTGTCGAATCATGTGTGCGCATGTCTAGGAGTGGATTCAAGAAGAGCTTGGTATTTAAGCGGTCCTAGTGACTCACCTCCTCTTTACTCGAATCCTACAGTGCAGAAAACTAGTTCACCCTAACCAAGAGGACTTAGTCACGGGCTAAACCCAATAACTAAAAACCGAAAGGGACTAGCCGTATTTTATGGAAACCCTAATTTTAAAATTTCTAAATTACCTCTTGATTTGAAAAGAATATTTTTATAAATTTTCCTAAAATATTTCGATTTACAAATTTACTAGAATACCCTTAGTGGTAAAATTACAAAATGCCCTTGGTTTATAAAATGTTCAACTACTCAACAAATTTTACCAAAATTTCATTATTTTATAAACATTCAAAACCCTAATTTGTAAAATATCAAAATACCTTGATTTTGGAAAATTACAAAATTGCCCCTAACTTACAAAATTACCAAATGACCCTAATTTCCAAAATTTTTGCAACTTCATCGTCTTTGGAAAATAAATTCTCAAAAGAACCCTCAAAGTTTTGCAACTTCTAAAATATCCCTAATTTATTAAAATTTTACAATTTACCCGATTTGTGGAAAAATTACCAAAATACCCCAATGTCTAAAAATTTCTAAAATACCCTGATTTCAAAAATTTTCCAAAATACCCCAGAACTTAAAAGGACCAAAAAATACCTTGTGACAAAATCACCAAGGAACCTTATTTTGACAAATTACGAAAATACCCCTGTAGGACAAATTACGAAAATACCCCCGGGTAGTGGAAAAACAACAACAAATGAAAACTACAACATTTCTCTGAATGAACTAAGGTTCATAATTGTTTGATGGATGTGTGAATGAATGAAAAGATTGTGTGCATGTATGAATACGAAAGAACCACTTCTAAAAATTCTTTCCATAAAACTTCTTCGCGGTTAATCAGTGAAACAAAATTTTTTTTAATACATAAAACTCCTTAATCAGATTAAATCGTGACCTTAGAAATGAGTTCTAAGGGACGTTAACTTAGAGATTGTGCCTGGAAAGTATGATGGTTCTATTAAGATCAGAGTGCGCAGCGTAAGCATAGTGTGGTGAGAAAGATTGTACGACTGTCAGTAAGTAATTTCGAGGACGAAATTATTTTTAAGGAGGGTAGAACTGTAACATCCTGAATAGGGCCTATGCATTTCCAGTTTAATTATATGAAATGACAAGTTACAAGTACTATGAATAAATTTTTGATACTTTTGGAAACCTAGAAATGCATGAAAATGGAAATGAAAATGAAAATGGAAATGAAAATGGAGATGGAAATGAAAATGGAAATGGAAATGGAAATGGACATTTTTGGAAACTTAGACATTTTTGGAAACTTAGACATTTTTGGAAACTATTTTTGAAACCTAAACATTTTTGGAAATGATCCAAAATGGAAACTTGAACATTTTAGGAAACTTGGATATGTAAGAGAAATAAAGGAGTTTTATTCACATAAATATGTGAATAATAAGAGATAAATAAAGGAGTTTTATTCACATAAATATGTGAATAATAAGAGAGAAATAAAGGAGTTTTATTCACATAAATATGTGAATAATAAGAGATAAATAAAGGAGTTTTATTCACATAAATATGTGAATAATAAGAGATAAATAAAGGAGTTTTATTCACATAAATATGTGAATAATAAGAGATAAATAAAGGAGTTTTATTCACATAAATATGTGAATAATAAGAGATAAATGAAGAATTATTCTTTAATTAGGAAAAATAAGGAAGAGTGGTGGCCAAGTTAAGGATTCTTGGCCTAGTAATTTCGGCTATAAAAGGATGAGACTAGGGCCATTCATTATTCATTCTCCCTCTCTCTTTTCTTCCATAGAATATTCTTCTTGAGCATCCATTCTTTTCTTCTTTTCTTTTAGCCTCTAGCCGATTCCTTCTAAGCCTATTATTCCTCTCTTCTTTCATCTTTGAAATCGAATACATAAGGGAATCATAGCCGATTGTTCATTAAGTCTCTAAGTCGAATTTCTGAAGGTTGAAGCGAAGGTGCAATCGATTCCTTCAAATAAGGGTAAGATCTAAGTTTGGTTTGATTTCTTTTATATTTTAGACTTATCGAAATCTAGGGCTAATCCCATTAATGTTCATGGTTGCCGAAACTTTGAAGAGATCTTTCGGGATTTACTAAGTGTAGGCTACAAGGAAGGAGAAGTTCTTTTCCCGAAGGTACACCATAGGCCACGTGTTCCCTAGTTATTCGGTGAGTTTTTGATTTAAAATCCACAAGGTAAGTGTTCATAGCTTTCGGCTAAGGCCTATTTTGATAATTAGATCTAATTCTTGTTTGTTTAAAAGCGAAACTAACCCCGGGATGAGATTTAGTGCTTGGTCGAATACAAGGAGGAGCATAGCATAGATTTCGGGATTCGATTAGTATTGAATTCGGCAACAAGGAGATAAAGATCTAGATCGGTAGATCGTTCTTCGAGATTTTAAGGAATCTATTAAGCAAATCAGGTGTGTACCCTTACTATCCTTCAATATTTTATGGCTAAATATTTTAGTATATGATATGAATAATAATGTGAATGTGGCTATGTACCACAAATGTGGCAAAAAGTACCCAGGTACGTTTCCTACTTCTGATAGGATTGTGAAAAATGTTATTTTATAACATGCGAATATATGTATATGAACATGAAATTAAGTTATGCATAATATATGAATTTTGGGGCATTCGGGATTTATGTGAAAGGGGAGAATAGGTGTTGACTTGGTCTCACCTTGAAGGTGTTGACTTGATCT
This sequence comes from Gossypium rotundifolium, assembly GCA_025506655.1. Classification (NCBI taxonomy): domain Eukaryota; kingdom Viridiplantae; phylum Streptophyta; class Magnoliopsida; order Malvales; family Malvaceae; genus Gossypium; species Gossypium rotundifolium. The sequence continues at coordinate 80,434,924 of CP106723.1, forward strand.
CACCAACGTAAATATGTTGACTACGGTCACATTGCGAAATTTTGGTAACCGGTTACAATAGTGTCTAAAGACACAACGTATAAATTTGATTATAGTGTCTAATGACACAACATATATGGGCGAATGCCTTTGATGGAGAGTAGCGGATGGAGGGTTGACTTAGTAGTCCCACGGTTGTGCGAGGTTGGTACGGGGAGTGTAGTGGATGGCTAATTAGGATTGGGTTTGGGTTGCATCATAATTTCATTATTATATGGACTTGATGATTTGAACATGAATGCCCGATTTGTTGAATGTTAGTCTTGTGTGCACATTGAGTCTGTTGACTCACCCGTTGTAGGGAACTATTTTCGTGTGATGAGGATTTTGAATCGAGACGTGAGACCTTGAGGTGGCCATGCATCAATTTGAAGATTTTATTTATTTTGGACTTTATTTCTTTTTAGTACATTTAATTTTATTATTGGGTTTTACTTGATGTAATAAGGCCATAAGGCCCAGTGGATTATTTTTTATGTTTGCTTACTGTTAAGTTTCATGCTAAGAACTATATTGGATGTATTTAATTAAATGGGCTTACAAGTATAAATAAATGGGTTTACAACCTAAGCCCAATTCACAACAACATTTTTCTAAATATTTTACAAATTTTCTCTAAGTAACGAAAATGTTTGAAACCGATTTACTTTAGGAACATACCAGATCCGGTCCATTCTCGTGGGGTAGGGGGTGAATGTTCGATTTGATATCGAGCCAGTTTTAAACTCTCGGCACTGTGGGCTAAGGCCCAAAATGTTTTCAAAGCGAGCCAAATGATTATCTTTGAAAAATAAGGTGTTTTCGGCATGGCACCTAAGTCTCCCAGACCATGATCCACCGGTAAGTACTTCTATCCATTGTGTGATTTATATTATGATTTGTAGAAGGGTAGAAATAGAATGGAACGAGAATAGAGATTAAGTACTTGAACCCTAGGACTAGTTACCCCAACAATTACATAAGACTTAAATGCCTAATCAAACAAACCTATGATTAAGTCACCGAGCTAGGGTGTCGAATCACAGCGCATGTCTAGGAGTGGATTCAAGAAGAGCTTGGTATTTAAGCAGGTCCTAGTGACTCACCTCCTCTTTACTCGAATCCTACAGTGCGTGATGTAACTGCTTCACCCTAACCAAGAGGACTTAGTCACGGGCTAAACCAATAACTAAAACCGAAAGGGACTAGCCGTATTTTTATGGAAACCCTAATTTTAAAATTTCTAAATTACCCTCTTGATTTGAAAAGAATATTTTATAAATTTTCCTAAAATATTTCGATTTACAAATTTACTAGAATACCCTTAGTGGTAAAATTACAAAATGCCTTGGTTTATAAAATGTTCAACTACTCAACAGACTTTACCAAAATTTCATTATTTTATAAACATTCAAAACCCTAATTTGTAAAATATCAAAATACCTTGATTTTTGAAAATTACAAAATTGCCCCTAACTTACAAAATTACCAAAATGACCCTAATTTCCAAAATTTTTGCAACTTCATCGTTTGGAAAATAAATTTCTCAAAAGAACCCTCAAAGTTTTGCAACTTCTAAAATATCCCGATTTATTAAAATTTTACAATTTACCCCGATTTGTGGAAAAATTACCAAAATACCCCTAATGTCCAAAAATTTCAAATACCCTGATTTCAAAAATTTTCCAAAATACCCCAGGAACTTAAAAGGACCAAAAAAAAAATACCTTGTGACAAAATCACCAAGGAACCTTATTTTGACAAATTACGAAAATACCCCTGTAGGACAAATTACGAAAATACCCCCGGGTAGTGGAAAAACAACAACAAATGAAAACTACAACATTTCTCTGAATGAACTAAGGTTCATAATTGTTTGATGGATGTGTGAATGAATGAAAAGATTGTGTGCATGTATGAATCTGAAAGAACCACTTCTAAAAATTCTTTCCATAAAACTTCTTCGCAGTTAATCGGTGAAACAAAATTTTTTTTAATACATAAAACTCCTTAATCAGATTAAATCGCGACCTTAGAAATGAGTTCTAAGGGACGTTAACTTAGAGATTGTGCCTGGAAAGTATGATGGTTCTATTAAGATCAGAGTTCGCAGCGTAAGCATAGTGTGGTGAGAAAGATTGTACGATTGTCGTTAAGTAATTTCGAGGACTAAATTATTTTAAGGAGGGTAGAACTGTAACATCTGAATAGGGCCTATGCATTTCAGTTTAATTGTATGAAATGACAAGTTACAAGTACTATGAATAAATTTTGATACTTTTGGAAACCTAGAAATGCATGAAAATGGAAATGAAAATGAAAATGGAAATGAAAATGGAGATGGAAATGAAAATGGAAATGGAAATGGAAATGGACATTTTGGAAACTTAGACATTTTGGAAAATTAGACATTTTGGAAACTTAGACATTTTTGGAAACTTAGACATTTTGGAAACCTAAACATTTTGGAAATGATCCAAAATGGAAACTTGAACATTTTAGGAAACTTGGATATGTAAGAGAAATAAAGGAGTTTTATTCACATAAATATGTGAATAATAAGAGATAAATAAAGGAGTTTTATTCACATAAATATGTGAATAATAAGAGAGAAATAAAGGAGTTTTATTCACATAAATATGTGAATAATAAGAGATAAATAAAGGAGTTTTATTCACATAAATATGTGAATAATAAGAGATAAATAAAGGAGTTTTATTCACATAAATATGTGAATAATAAGAGATAAATGAAGAATTATTCTTTAATTAGGAAAAATAAGGAAGAGTGGTGGCCAAGTTAAGGATTCTTGGCCTAGTAATTTCGGCTATAAAAGGATGAGACTAGGGCCATTCATTATTCATTCTCCTCTCTCTTTTCTTCGAATATTCTTCTTGAGCATCCATTCTTTTCTTCTTTTCTTTTAGCCTCCTAGCCGATTCCTTCTAAGCCTATTATTCCTCTCTTCTTTCATCTTTGAAATCGAATACATAAGGGAATCATAGCCGATTGTTCATTAAGTCTCTGTCAATTTACGAAGGTTGAAGCGAAGGTGCAATCGATTCCTTCAAATAAGGGTAAGATCTAAGTTTGGTTTGATTTCTTTTATATTTTAGACTTATCGAAATCTAGGGCTAATCCCATTAATGTTCATGGTTGTCAAACTTTGAAGAGATCTTTCGGGATTTACTAAGTGTAGGCTACAAGGAAGGAGAAGTTCTTTCCCAGAAGGTACACCATAGGCCACGTGTTCCCTAGTTATTCGGTGAGTTTTGGATTTAAAATCCACAAGGTAAGTGTCTATAGCTTTTGCTAAGGCCTATTTTGATAATTAGATCTAATTTTATTTGTTTAAAAAGTCAAACTAACCCGGATGAGATTTAGTGCTTGGTGAATACAAGGAGGAGCATAGCATAGATTTCGGATTCGATTAGTATTGAATTGACAACAAGGAGATAAAGATCTAGATCGGTAGATCGTTCTTTGGATTTTAAGGAATCTATTAAGCAAATCGGTGTGTACCCTTACTATCCTTCAATATTTTATGGCTAAATATTTTAGTATATGATATGAATAATAATGTGAATGTGGCTATGTACCACAAATGTGGCAAAAGTACCTGTGCACGTTTCCTACTTCGATAGGATTGTGAAAATGTTATTTTATAACATGCGAATATATGTATATGAACATGAAATTAAGTTATGCATAATATATGAATTTTTGGGGCATTTGGATTTATGTGAAAGGGGAGAACAGTGTTGACTTGGTCTCACCAACTTGAAGGTGTTGACTTGATCTCACCAACGAAATATGTTGACTACGGTCACATTGTAAATTTTGGTAACGGTTACAATAGTGTCTAAAGACACAACGTATAAATTTGATTATAGTGTCTAATGACACAACGTATATGGGCGAATGCCTTTGATGGAGAGTAGCGGATGGAGGGTTGACTTAGTAGTCCCTACGGTGTGCAAAAGTTGGTGCGGGGAGTGTAGTGGATGGCTAATTAGGATTGGGTTTGGTTTGCGAATGCCTGATTTGTTGAATGTTAGTACTGTGTGCACATTGAGTCTGTTGACTCACCCCGTTGTGGGAACTATTTTCGGTGATGAACAGTGTTTTGACCGGGACGGTGAGACCTTGAGGTGGCCATGCATCAATTTGAAGATTTTATTTATTTTGGACTTTATTTCTTTTTAGTACATTTAATTTTATTATTGGGTTTTACTTGATGTAATAAGGCCATAAGGCCCAGTGGATTATTCTTTATGTTTGCTTACTGTTAAGTTTCATGCTAAGAACTATATTGGATGTATTTAATTAAATGGGCTTACAAGTATAAATAAATGGGTTTACAACCTAAGCCCAATTCACAACAACATTTTTCTAAATATTTTACAAATTTTCTCTAAGTAACAAAATGTTTGAAACCGGTTTACTTTAGAACATACGGATCAGGTCCATTCTCGTGGTAGGGTGTGGGTGTTTCGAAATAATTACGAGCTAGGGATATTTTGGTCTGCATAATCGAATGTTAAGCACGAGAACAGCAACCAACCTAGGGTTGAGGACACCAGCCACCTTAAAGTCTATACATATGCTCATTTAACACATGTTATGGACACCTTTCAGATTTTATAATTTTCTCTTTAGATTTAGTCTTTAGTTTTTCTCTTTACATAGGTTTTACATTTTATTTCCGTTCTTGCTATTTTCTTTTATGGAAAAATCAAAATTTTGGATTACTATCAAACTTTTGAGGATTCAATGCTTAATTTTAATACAAATCAGGCTTCTTCTAAACTATATTCTCTTGAATTGTTCTTTGTGTTTATTCTTTCTATCAATTTTATATTGGTTATTAGATACATGAAGAACTAATCCTCATGTGGGGGATTAGCGAGTGGAGGTATGACTAATTAACTATTTTGTAGGGGTTTATTAACAAATCAACTATTTACAAAAGTAGAACCTAAAACCATAGGCTTGACAACCTTACGAAGTCATTAAGGTGGGAATTAAACCAGATATGTATTTCCTATTCATGAAGACCTTAACCCTTAACCGATTTGGACTGCGAGGTCGAGAGATAAATAGTTCTTGCTGACTCAATATGTCAGTGGAAGATCAGAAGATCCTGTTGAGGTATTGACTAGATAATTGAACAAGAAAACTTGAGACAACAGTTGGTTATGATTACTGAAGCGAGCTACTCACCCATGATAAGATTTGATATATTTTACTCTTTGATTTCTCATGTTTCATTGATTTCTTTACTTTTTTTTTTTTAGTCTTTTTAATATAGTTTACCAAAACCCTTCTTTTGATTCTTCGTACTATAATCCAATTAAAGTGCCACTTAGATCTATTTATGTTTAGATTTGAATTAATTTAGTGCTCGCCTTCCTTGGGTATGATCCTCGGAGTACATACCTTGAAACACCCCTAACCCGTATCCCTCGCGGACTAGGGTTAAGAGGCATTATTGTAACACTCCTAACTCATATCTATTGTCAAACTAAGGTTATAAGGTATTACCGATAAGATTATAACCTTTAATGTAACACCCTTAACCCGTGTTCGTCGCTGAACTAGGGTTACAGGTATTACCATGTAAGTTAAAAACTTCAGTTCGCTCGATTGAAACTTAACCGCTCATCTTTATCAAATGCTTTAATAATAATAATACAACAAATTTTACAAGTGTAACATATACTTGATACATTGATCCAAGTCGTATACAACATATTACATAACATATACATGCTTATAAATTTGGCCGAATATACAAGACCTCAATTACAACATTCCATGTTGATTTCTTATCACAAACCAAGTTTGGTAATTTCATGTACTCAAATAAAATAAGTGACTTTACAAGCAAAATATTTATAAACCATAGTTATACACATCATCTATATTCGACTAAGAGCCTAAACAAATAATTCATTAAGCATGTTAGCTACATTTGCCACTATCGCCTAGGTTTGGCCGAATACACATACATGCATTACTCACATAATTCCCACTTAGCAAATCGATTGAAATTGTCACACTTATATAAATTTCGAGTAAAGCTCAACTGTCATATATCTACCTTGACTTTTATATTTATATGCGAGTATTAACTTAAATGCCAAACTGCTCGACTAGCTTAATACAAACGTTAGTTTTACAATCAAACAGTCATATAGAAAGCATAAGATTAAAGTAAAGAAACAACCATAACCAAACTATTGAAACCAACATACCATACTCATAGCCAAGAACAAATAAAACCAACTTACACAAAACGATCAAGCCATTTTCGCATGGCTATATATATATAGATATTAGAACATCATTCAAACGTTTATCTAGCCTATACATGCCTTTAATTCGAAATCAACTAACTGGAAGGTTCCAAAAAGAGATGATAGTGTGGTTGACTTCACCAACGATCCTTCGAGCCTATAGGTTGACCAAAATCTATAAAACGAACAGTGAATACAAAGTAAGCTCACTAGCTTAGTAAGCCTCAAGCACATATAATTGTAATGAACATACATGTAAACATTTTAATCTCCAAGCTTATAATATTGAACATAAATATTTCAATATATATAATACACATAGCCGAATACTAGTGACACACTTGATTTAAATATTATCACTATGTCATCATGAACATGTACATTATCAAATCACATAAATATCATATTATATCACAAATTCTGAATCACAAGAACCAACCTAAGGCATCGATCTTCTATATCTACTTATACACATATGCAAAACACTTCTGACTCTTTCACCATTGACCTTTCCATTTTATAATCGAGTTTTCACTATGACATATATATAACCCAACTTCACATATAAGTAACGTACATACACATTAATGATAAGTTCAACATTATAAAATAAAGCACTTATGGAATTGTCCATTTCATCACATCGTATTTATTGAAAACGATAAGAAATTAGTTCACTTCATTCCTTACTAACATAGTAGGCTAACTCTTACCCAAGCTTTTAGCACATAGCATTATATGTGACTCACCTCGTTTGATTCTCGAATTTTTCGTTTATAGCAATTCACCGGCATTAAGCCTGCTAGACCCAAAGTCTGAAGTTTGAACACCGGCATTAAGCCTGCAAGGAAATAAGCCAGAAATAACTCACCGGCACAAGGCCTGCTAGGCTCAAAGCCCGAATATAACTCACCGGCACAAGGCCTGCTAGGCTCGAAGCCCGAATATAACTCACTGGCACAAGGCCTGCTAGGCTCGAAGCTCGAATATATCTCACCGGCACAAGGCCTGCTAGGCTTGAAGCCCGAATATCATATCAATATTTCATCAAATCCCCATCTTAACATTTACATTATTACCAATTTATGTACATAAACCACAATCACTTATCATATCACAAGTACTAGTTTTCATTCAAATTAAAAACACATTTAGTCCAATATTGGACCTTAACATTCGGCTATCATCTATTTCAATACTCAATTAAATCAAATAATATCATTTAACATATTCATAATTATTTCTTACATGTACTTAAACTTAAGAACTTACCTCGATAGTTGACCAATTTAGCTATCCGGCTATTCGTTTAGTTTTCTTTTTCCCCGATCCAAAACCTCCTCCTTTTGGACTTGATTTTACTAACACATGCAATGACCGAAAATGGAGCTTCAAATTCCCCTCTTTTCTTTGTCAAAAATCGGCAAGATGAAGAAAGAAGATGAAGGTATGTTTTTTTCTCATCTTTTCTTTGTTTTTCTATTATAATAATCAAATTATAAAACTAATATCATGCCACTATCTAAAATAAATGGATTAAATATGAAACTTAATCATTATGCTGTCCACTCTTATAAACAAATGGGGTATTTGACATGCAAGTCCAATCTTTCAAAGAGAAATTCAATTTGACCACCAATTTCATAAAAGCTATTATTTCTCCACTTGTTCAATTTAATCCTTTCCCTTAAATTAAGCACTTAATCAATAGAATTTTTATACGAAACTTTCACATATCATAAATCACATATAATTAGCACCAAAAATAATATTTAAAAATTTTCCAGACTCGAATTTGTGGTCCCGAAACCACAGTTTCGATTAGGGTCAAATTCGGACTGTTACAACTCCTCCCCCTTAGGGATTTTCTTCCTCAAAAATCTTACTGTTAAACAAGGTTGGATATTGTTGCCTCATTGAATCCTCAGGCTCCCACTTAGCCTCTTCAACTCCGTACCAATTCCATAATACTTTCACTAATGGAATTCTCTTGTTTCTCAATTCTTTCATTTCCTGTAACACCCCAAACCCGGCCTATGCATTAAGCCCGGATTTCGGCATGCCACACAAATTAAACATACATTTAAATCATTTAACAATGTAGAAATCAAATTCCAAAATGATTAAGAGAGTGACTTTATCAAAAAATCGAAGTTCATTGAAAACCATAATTAAAAACACAAGAGTTTATCATTTGATCTATAGAGTAGTAATTGATTAAAACTTTGGATTTATTTAGTTGAAATATTTCATCGAAAAGTTTTAAAAGACTTTCCTAAGTTTCAGTAACATTTAAGAAAAACCTTTATTTTATATGAGAGTTATCGAAAAACATTTATAAAAACTAAACCAATCCAACTTAAGAAAACTAAAACATAATAAAATCCATCCACATAATAAAATCCATAATTAAAGAGGCATTATTACATCGCCATAAAAATAGTACTTAATAAAATTTATTGAAGAAGTCTTAAAGTTTCATAAACCACCATTTGTAGTATAGCCTCCACACGAAGTCATCTCGACCCAAGTCTCCATCAATTATTATTACCTGAGAGGGGTAAAAAAATTGGGGTGAGTTACTTAGAACTCAAGTGTGTAACTCACTTACCTTAGTCCATGGGCCAAAACCATTTAAGCATTTATTTGGGCCTAAGCCCATTACAATTATAATAATTTAGCATGTATAAAATGCAAGTGATATGCAATTCCCAAAACCAAACCTAAATTTCCATCCACTACACACCAATTGCATGACCAAAGACACCTATGGGGAGCTTTAGTCACCCACCCGCCAACACAATCAAGTAAGTATTAAGTCAGTATTTCAAATTTCGTGGACAAGCCACCGGATTTACAGAGCTTACATGGCATTTGCCATTTTTCAAAATTGTGGCAGAGCCACCAAAATTTTGTAGCAAAGCTACCAGAACTTCTCTTCGTCAAATAGCCTAACCCATGCAATCATGTATATAATATGCATAACAATCCATTCATATAATTATTCCAACATAAGGCCCATTGTAAAAGTTATTACAATCTGGCCCATTTCACATTTTGGCCCACGAAATCTCATATCACATATGACCCATTTATCAATTATCATATATGGCCCAATTATCAAACATCACATATGGCCCATTTATCGATTATCACATATGGCCCAAATTGTCCAATTATCAAATATCACATATGGCCCAATTATCAAATATCACATATGGCCCAATTATCAAATATCACATATGGCCCAATTATCACTTTTATCGAATTAGCCCGTTCAGGGCAATTTCATAATTTTCATGATCTTAATACCAATTTCAAAAATTTTATCATTAAGGTGATAAATATGCTATTCTTCCCGATTTCACCAACTTGTGATTTCATCCACCGATTTATACGATATAGCCATCTAACCCATGAGATACGGTGTGAGATTACACATCTAATTACGGTGAGAACTACACTTTCCCGCTCGTCAATATCTAAACACATATCACGATGGATTAGAACAGTAATATTTAATATAAAACTATTCTAATGTTAAGCGATCTAGATCTTACCCTCGGAATCTCGAACAACCACTATTTGCGATTTCTCTCCTATCAAAGGTTCAGACCCACGAGTAAACAATGGTTCGAGGGTACGTACGACTTCGAATAATTGATTTTCGCCGGATGAGGGTCCACAACCCGGTGGAAAGTCTCGGATTCCTGGAACAGTCCTTCTCTTAAACTTAGGGGGAATGGCGGAACCACCCCTCTTTCGAACATTATTTACTGCCCTTTTTGTCCCTATCTTGATTGTCTCACAAATATCCTCGTTCCACAGTATGACAATCGAGCGATAACGTCCCTTAAAATAAAATCGATTAATAAACCATTTATATCCATAAGTAATATGAAAATCCTTAATAATCCCCCACCTTAGCACCTTAATTTGATACCAACGATTTACGAAGTTTACGAACACTTGAGTTTCGGCCCTCCACTAATTTTTTATGATAGAGAAAAGATTAGAATGAGATATGGTATGATGATGGTCTCAATCCAAAAAGGTCATCCCATACCACGTATAGATTTGGCACAAAATAAAGGGAAAATAACAATTCCAAAATATTGTACTAGCCACTTACCGATTGATTACAGTGTGAGTAGAAAGAAAAATGATTGAGAAGGAGATATGTGAGTTGTAGAAGATTCGGTTATGAAGGGAAATTGAAGGAGATGGTGCTTAGTAACATTCGGCCATGGTGAAAATAAAAGGGAGAAAAATGTTTAAGAGATTTTTGTAAGGAGAAAGAGATGAAGAAGGGTAAAGGAAAATAAGGTGTTTAGGTTTCGATTGTTTTCAAGAATGGAAGATGAACAAAGAAATGAGTTTAAGGCTTGTGTGCATTCGACAAAAAGAAAAGAAAAGAGAAAATGGCCTTCCAAGGTCTTGGTGATTTCGGCACTAGGGAGAAATGGTTTGAGAGAATAGGAAAAATAAGACCAAAATGGTCAAAATATGAAATGATTAAAGAAAAGCAAAGATATTACCTATTGCTCAAGGTGCATTCGGCTAAGGAGAGGAAATGGAAAGAAAAGTTTTAGAGAAAAGCACAAAAATGTCCAAATGCCAAAATAACCAACTAACACCTAAACCTTACCAAAGCCTTCAAAATTTCAGTCACCCCACTAGCCCCTAAAACCGTCCAAGTACATGGCCTCAAAGTCAAAGTTTGGCCACTCCAAATTTTCCAAAACATCTTCCTCGATCTGTGCCTTGTGTTCCCCCTACATACCTTATTCAAATGATTCCTTTCCCTAAGTTAACACTTGCCTTTTTCCCATGGTCTTCTTGCCATAAAAATTTAATCTAGCTCATCCTAATCCTTATCCATGACCGACACATGCTAAGAAGAAGCAAAAATAAAAGCTTTCAAATTGCATGCTAGGAGATTCGAACCTCTCTCCTTAAGCAAACATACATGCACAAACACCACCTTGCTACTAGCTCATCTTGTGCTAGTTTTTGACACTTAAATTACTTAAACCTCAAAGTCACTTGATCCACTTCAAATAAATACCCTTACTAAAATTTATTCTAAATCCGAATAATTCTCAAGTCTTCTCAAGACTATACTAATCATGCAAAATTTAATTATACACAAGTTAAGCACCAAAACATGCATCATATCAATACTCAAATTTTAGGATGTTACAACTCTACCCTCCTTAAAGAAAATTTCGTCCTCAAAATTTACTTGACTAAAAGAGATGAGGATATTGTTGTCGAATCGCATCCTCAGGCTCCTATGTAGCTTCCCCCGCTCCGTTATTACGCCAAAGAACCTTAACCAACGGCACAGTCTTCTTTCTTAACATCTTAACATCGCGATCTGATATTTTCACTGGTTCTTCCTCGAAAGACATATCTGACCTTAATTCCACTTCTTCTATCGGTACTATGTGCGATGGATCTGATCTATAGCATCTCAGCATAGAAACATGGAAAACACTATGAATGTGACTCAGTTCCAGAGGTAAATCAAGTTGATAGGCCACTGGTCCTACACGCTTCATCACACGGTACAGTCCAATGAACCTAGGGCTCAACTTACATTTCCTCCTGAATCTGAAAATCTTTTTTCCACGGTGAAACTTTCAAAAGACCTTATCTCCCACTGCAAACTCAATATCTTTACGCTTTAGATCCACGCACGATTTTTGTCTATCCGAGGCTTCCTTTAATCACGCTCGAATCACCTTTACCTTTTCTTCCGTCTCAGATATCAGTTCAGGACCCAACAACTGTCATTCCCCCAGTTCAGTCCAACAAGTAGGAGTACGACATCTACGACCATATAACGCTTCATAGGGTGCCATTTGAATACTGGATTGATAACTGTTATTATATGCGAACTCTGTCAATGGTAGATATTCCTCCCAACTACCTCTGAAGTCGATCACACAACCTCGTAACATGTCTTCCAAAATCTGAATTACTCTTTCTGACTGACCATCTGACTGTGGATGAAAAGCCGTACTGAAGTTTAACTTTGTTCCTAAAGCCTCATGTAAAGCTTTCCAAAATCGTGATGTAAAACTAGGATCCACATGCGATATGATGAACCTTTGGTACCCCATGCAACCTCACGATTTTAGATACATACAGTTTAGCCAACTTCGCAGCGAGTAATCCATGCGAATTGGTAGAAAATGGCGATCTTCGTTAATCGATCTACTACCACCAGACGAATCTTTCTTAGTAGGTGTTAAGGTAACCCATTAACAAAATCCATCGTTACCGCTCCCATTTCCATAGAGGAATCTTTACCAGTTGCAATAAACCTGATGGTAATTGTTGCTCCGCCTTCACTTGTTGACAAGTCAAACATTTTTCCACAAAATCAGTAACCTCTCGCTTTAACTTTGGCCACCAATACTGTTCACGGAGATCCCGATACAACTTATTTTCTTCGGGGTGCATAGCATAAGGGCTACTATGCGCCTCTAGAAAAATCATTTGCCTCAAATCTGAACCCTTGGGCATACAAACCCTTCCACGAAAAAATAGTACACCATCTTTGTTCAAACCAAAATCCCATATTACACCACTTTCAGCTTGTTGTAATAAAGGACCCAACTTTTCATGGGATAATTGCTTTTCCTTGATTTCCTCCAACCACAGAGGCTTCACCAGAAGTTCTGCTAGCAGACTGCCATCCTCATACAAACTGAGATGACCAAACATTACTCTTAACTCCGATACACCCTTTCGACTCAACGCGTCTGCTACAACGTTAGCCTTTCCAGGATGATACTCGATTGAGAAATCATAATCCTTTAACAACTCCACCCATCTCCATTGTCTTAAATTCAACTTCTTTTGGGTAAGGAGATACTTAAGACTATTATGGTCCGTATAAATAATTGACTTCTCACCGTAGAGATAATGCCTCCAAATCTTTAATGCAGACACCACCATGACCAACTCCAAATCATGAGTAGGATAGTTGACTTCATGCGGCTCAACTGTCGAGAAGCATAAGCTACCACTTTTCCACTTTGCATCAAGACACATCCTAAACACGTGTGTGACGCATCACGATAACAGTAAACTCTTTTTGGCCTCTGGTTGAATCGATCTTGGCGCTTAGTTAGAATCTTTTTGGGTTCTCGAAACTTTCTTGTTGTTTATCGGTCCATACATGGTACTTTCTTCAGCAACAGCTTAGTTAGGGGTGTAGCAATCAACGAAAATCCCTCAACAAAGTGTCTATAATAACTAGACAAACCAAATAAACTCCGAATCTCAGCTATTGACTTCGGCGGTTTCCAATCCAACACAGCCTCTACCTTTCGAGGATCAACTCTTATCCCTTCAGCTGACACTATATGACCCCAGAAAGTCACTTCCTTTAACCAAAATTCAAACTTACTGAATTTGGCATAAAGTTGCTTATCTAGCAAAATTTGCAACACAGTGCGCAAATGAGAGTCATCCTCGAATATACCAAGATCTCATCTATGAACACTACTACGAACCGGTCTAAATAGGGCTAAAAGACTTGGTTCATCATGTCTATAAATGCAGCTGGTGCATTAGTCAAACCAAACGGCATCATTAAAAACTCATAATGTCAATAGCGAGTTCGGAATGTCGTCTTATGAATATCTACCTCTTTCACCTTGAGTTGATGATAACCCGATCTCAAATCAATCTTGGAGAAAACTGAAGCTCCTCTTAATTGATCAAACAGGTCATCGATTCTTGTCAATGGATACCTATTCTTGATCGTCAACTTATTCAACTACCTATAATCAATGCACATACGCATTGACCCATCCTTCTTCTTGACGAACAAAATCGATGCTCCCCACGGAGACACACTTGGTCGAATAAATCCCCGATCTGGCAGTTCTTGAATTTGAGCTTTAAGCTCTGCTAACTCCTTCGGTGCCATTCTATAAGGAGCACTGGACACCGAAGCCGTTCCGTGCAAAAGCTCAATGCCAAATTTTACTTCCCGATCTGGAGGTAGACCCGGAAGTTCTTTGGGAAAGACATCTGGAAATTCTTTCATCGTTCTCACACCTTTTACCGATAATTCCTTGGCATCGAAAGCACTGATGAATGCTAGGAATGCTTTATTCCCTTTCCGCACCAACTTTTCTGCCTTCAAAGCAGATACCACATTTACCAAAAAGTTTCTTCTTTCACCTATCGTTATTACCTCCTTATCATCCACAGTCCTTATTGACATCCGCTTTTCGGCACAATCCAATTACGCCCGATGCTTCTCCAACCAATCCATGCCCAAAATAAGATCAAACTCACCGAAAGGTAATTCCATCAAGTCCGCTAGAAATACCTCTCTTTGAATCTCCAAGGGCACATCTCTAAATAATGTACTCACTATTACCGACTTCCCTAAAGGATTAATTACCATCATCTCTCTATCGGTAATCTCAGATCTAATATTTAGGTTTTCAGATATGGCACTAGCAACATACCAGTGAGTAGACCCGATATCTATCAAAGCAGTAACAGGTACATCAGAGATGAAGAATGTACCAGTTATCACATCAGGTGCATCACCGTCTTCACGACGCCTGACAGCATAGACCAATCTTGGCTATCTTGCCTCCGTGTTACCTCTAACACCATTACCTCGACCCGACATACCCTGTGCACATCCGTTACCATTACCACCACGACCCGGTCCACGACCCGGTCCACGACCTCTTGGTGGTCTGCTTGAGTACCTCTGGTGGTGAGCATCGAGGTTCTGAGTTCACGAGTTGTATCAGTCCGTCGGGGGCAATTCTTAAATTGATGATCCTTGGAACCACATTTAAAGTAGGAACTAGTTTTCCTCCAACATTCTCCCGGATGTCGTCTTCCACAATCGGCACATTCTCGACTCTGATTGGTAGTTATAGGTGCCCTAGTTTGAACTGGCTCACCATTCCGTGGCCTCTTTTGAAACCTTTTAGAAGAACCAGAGTACTTAAAATCCCACTTTCCTCTGACTTTTTCTCGGTTCTGGCATTCTAAATTCTTAGCCTCTTTGGCTATCTTAGCTTTCTCTACAAGCAAGGTAAAAGTCCGTACTTGTTGTGGGGCTATCAGTACCCTCAACTCATCATTCAGCCCATCCTCAAAGCGTACATAGTGCTCATGATCAGTCTGCACTATAGTATGAGCATAACGACTCAAACGAAGAAATTTTGCCCGACGTATGGCCCAAATTGTCCAATTATCAAATATCACATATGGCCCAATTATCAAATATCACATATGGCCCAATTATCACATTTATCGAATTAGCCCGTTAAGGGAAATTTCGTAATTTTAATGATCTTAATACCAATTTCAAAATTTTATCATTAAGGTGATAAATATGCTATTCTTCCCGATTTCACCAACTTGTGATTTCATCCACCGATTTATACGATATAGTCATCTAACCCATGAGATACGGTGTGAGATTACACACCTGATTACGTTGAGAACTACACTTTCCTGCTCGTCGATATCTAAATACATATCACGATGGATTAGAACACTAATATTTAATATAAAACTATTCTAATGTTAGCGATCTAGATCTTACCCTTGGAATCTCGAACAAGCTGCTATTTGCGATTTCTCTCGATCAAAGGTTCAAAACCACGAGTAAACAATGGTTGAAGTACGCGTCGACTTGAATAATTAATGTTTGCGGATGAGGTCCACAACCCGATGGAAAGTCTCAGTTCTGGAATAGTCCTTCTCTTAAACTTACGGGGAATAGAGGAACCACCCCTCTTCCAAACACTATTTACTGCCCCTTTTGTCCCTATCTTGATTGTCTCACAAATGTCCTTGTTCCACAGTATGACAATCGAGTGATAACGTCCCCTAAAACGAAATCAATTAATAAACCATTTATATCCATATGTCGAGAAATATGAAAATCCTTAAGAATCCCTTACCTTGACACCTTAATTTGATTCCAACGATTTACGACGTTTACGAACTCTTGAGTTTCGGCCCTCCACTAAGTTTCTATGATAGAGAAAAGATTAGAATGAGATATGGTATGATGATGGTCTCAATCCAAAAAGGTCATCCCACACCATGTATAGATTCGGCACAAAAGAAAGGAAAAATAACAATTCCAAAATATTGTACTAGCCACTTACCGATTGATTCAATGTGAGTAGAAAGAAAAATAATTGAGAAGGAGATATGTGAGTTGTAGAAGATTTGGTTATGAAGGGAAATTGAAGGAGATGGTGCTTAGTAACATTCGGCCATGGTGAAAATAAAAGGGAGAAAAATGTTTAAGAGATTTTTGTAAGGAGAAAGAGATGAATAATGGTAAAAGAAAATAAGGTGTTTAGGTTTCAGTTCTTTTCAAGAATGGAAGATGAACAAAGAAATGAGTTTAAGGCTTGTGTGCACTCGGCAAAAAGAAAAGAAAAGAGAAAATGGCCTTCCAAGGTCTTGGTGATTTCGGCACTAGGGAGAAATGGTTTGAGAGAATAGGCAAAATAAGACCGAAATGGTCAAAATATGAAATGATTAAAGAAAAGCAAAGATATTACCTATTGCTCAAGGTGCATTCGGCTAAGGAGAGGAAATGGAGAGAAAAGTTTTGGTGAAAAGCACAAAAATGTCCAAATGCCAAAATGACCAACTAACACCTAAACCTTACCAAAGCCTTCAAAATTTCGATCACCCCCTAGCCCCTAAAAGCGTCTAAGTCCATGGCCTCAAAGTCAAAGTTTGGCCACTCCAAACTTTCAAAAACATCTTCCTCGATATGTGCCTTGTGTTCCCCCTACATACCTTATTCAAATGATTCCTTTCCCTAAGTTAACCCTTGCCTTTTTCCCATGGTCTTCTTGCCATAAAAATTTAATCCAACTCATCCTAATCATTATCCATGACCGACACATGCTAAGAAGAAGCAAAAATAAAAGCTTTCAAATTGAATGCTAGGAGATTCGAACCTATCTCCTCAAGCAAACATACATGCGCCAACACCACTTTGCTACTAGCTCATCTTGTGCTAGTTTTTGACACTTAAATTTACTTAAACCTCAAAGTCACTTGATCCACTTCAAATAAATACCCTTACTAAAATTTATTCTAATTCCGAATAATTCTGAAGTCTTCTCAAGACTATACTAATCATGCAAAATTTAATTATACACAAGTTAAGTACCAAAACATGCATCATATCAATACTCAAATTTTAGGATGTTACATTTCCCGAGCTAGAATACGAATTGGTTCTTCATCATACGTCATATCCGATCAGATTTTGACCTCTGACGGAGTGATTACATGTGATGGATATGGTCTATACTTACGAAGCATCGAAACGTGAAATACATCATGTATCTTTTCTAATTCAGAAGGCAACTTCAATCTATAAGCGACAGGCCCGATCGTTCGATGATTTCATACGGTCCAATAAATCTCGAACTCAGTTTGCCTTTCTGACCAAATCGGAGTACTTTCTTCCACGGAGATACTTTCAAAAATACCCGATCTCTGACCTGAAATTCAATGTCTTTACGTTTCAAGTCAGCGTAAGACTTTTGACGATCTGATGCAGCTTTCAAACTATTTCTAATTATAGCCACTTTTTGTTCAGTCTCTTTAATCAAATCAACCCCATGTATCTTATTCTCACTGAGCTCGGTCCAGTACAACGGTGTACGACACTTGCAGCCATATAGAGCTTCGTAAGGTGCCATTTTGATACTCGATTGGAAACTATTATTATAAGCAAATTCAATCAAAGGCAAGTATCTTTCCCACGTACCTTCAAACTCGAGGACGCAACATCTCAACATGTCCTCAAGTGTCTGAATAGTTCGCTCAGACTGACCGTCTGTCTGCGGATGAAAGGCTATGCTAAAGTGAAGTTTAGTACCTAAAGCATCTTGCAATTTTTTTCCAAAACCGCGATGTGAACCTCGGATCTCTATCTGAAATAATGGAACTCGGCACACCATGCAATCTCACAATCTGTGATACATACAACTCAGCAAGCTTATCAAGTGAATAGTCTATACGAACTGGCACAAAATGAGCTGATTTGGTCAATCTATCCACTATAACCCAAAATGCATCTTTCTTGCTTTCGGTCGTAGGCAATCGGATACAAAATCCATAGTGATTCTATCCCATTTCCATTCGGGTATCATGATCGGTGAAGTAACCACGAAGGCACTTGATGCTCGCTTTTACTTTCGACAAGCTAAGCACTTGAGACAAATTCAGATATATCCGTTTCATGCCAGCCACCAATAGAAGCTGTTTCAAATCATTATACATTTTCATGCTACCGGATGTATCGATAATCGACTATCATGAGCCTCACTCAAAATCATCGAATTAAGTCCATATTTTTCGGAACACATATCCGGCCTTTTTAAATTCAAACAATCATTTGCATCAATTCGATACTCTGACTCTGCATCATTTTCACATTGAACTCGTCTAGCAATCAAGTCTTTGTCAATTCTTTGCGCATCACAAATTTGTTGAATAAACATCGGTCTTGATTTTAACTCGGCTATGATCGAACCATCACCAGTCACAACCATATGTGCGTTCAACGCACGAAGAACAAGCAATGATTTTTGACTTAAGGCATCCGCAACAACATTTGCTTTTCCCAGATGGTAATCAATTACTAATTCATAGTCTTTCAATAGTTCTAACCATTTGCGTTGTCTCAAGTTCAAATCTTTTTGAGTCATCAAATACTTCAGACTTTTGTGATCCGAGTAAACATGACATTTCTCGCCAAATAAGTAATGACGCCAAATTTTCAATGCGAATATAATGGCTGCTAGTTCTAGATCATGAGTCGGATAGTTTCTTTCATGAGGCTTTAACTGTCTCGAAGCCTAAGCTACTACCTTACCTTCCTGCATTAAAACACAACCCAAATCATTCAAAGAAGCATCACTACACACGACAAATTCCTTACCCGATTCAGGCTGAATTAACACTGGAGCTTCGGTCAAAAGGGCTTTCAACTGATCGAAGCTTTTCTGACACTTTTCTGACCACTTGAACTTGACATCTTTCTGCAATAGCTTTGTCAACGGGGTAGCTATTATAGAAAAACCTTTCACAAATCGTCGGTAATAACCCACAAGTCCCAGAAAGCTTCTAATTTTAGAAATATTCTTTGGTGGTCTCCAATCAAGAATAGCTGATATTTTGTTCGGGTCAACACGAATACCTAATGCTGAAACGACATGACCCAAAAAGCTAACTTCCTTCATCCAGAATTCACACTTACTAAAATTTGCGTACAACTGTTTGTCTCGCAAAGTTTGTAGCACTAATCTCAAATGCTCGGCATGCTCAATTTCATCTTTGGAATAGATCAGTATATCATCAATAAACACTACTACAAACCGATCCAAAAGCGTACGAAAATTCGATTCATCGGATCCATAAAAACAGCGAGGTGCATTAGTAAGTCCAAAAGGCATAACCTGAAAGTCAAAATGTCCGTACCTCATCCGAAATGCGTCTTTGGCACATCGTATCTCGACTATGGCGATAATAACCCGATCTCAAATCTATCTTCAAAATCTGAAGCCCTTTCAAGCGGTCAAACAAGTCATCAATCCGAGGTAACGGATACTTATTCTTTATAGTCACCTTATTCAAATTGTCGATAATCAATACACATCTGCATCGTTCCATCTTTCTTTTCACAAAAAAACTGGTGCACCAAGGAGAGAAACTCAAGGCGTGAAAAACCCTTATCATCAATTCTTGCAACGTGCTTTTAACTCTTTCAACTCGGTAGGTGCCATTCGATCACGGAGCTATCGAGATCAAGTCGCCCCCGTACTAATTCAATGCCAAACTCAATCTCTCGTCTTGGTGGTAAACCCGATAATTCTTGAAACACATCTAGGTATTCACCCATAACAGTGCAGTTCAATCTATTTTTCGGACACTTTATTATCCGATTACATAGGCCTAATAAGCTTTGCATCCTTTTCTCACATACTTTGGGCTAGCATCGATGATATTCATGAGGTAACCCATTTAAATCATTAGATTCAACTCGAATGCTCTCACCATTCGACATCTCAAATCAATAATCTTTCTTTTGCAATTCACCACGCATCATGCAAAGTTAACGGTCCATTCCCAAAATTATATCAAACTCGTCGAAAGGCAACAACATTAAGTCATTAGAAAGCAGGAATCCCGAATCATCAACGGCAACTTTTACACACTTTATCGACAAGTACACATCAACCCAAGGGTTAGACACATAGATCACAAACTCGATGAGACTCAGCAGATAGAGTCTTCTTGGATACTAAATTTCACGCACATATGAATGAGTCGAACCGAGGTCAATCAATGCAATCACATTAGTATCATAAAGTGTGAAAATACCAGTAATAACGTGCGGGAAGAAGCATCCTCTCGGTCCTTATAGCATAAGCTCTAAGCGGTGCTCGAGCCTCGATCGAACTACGGTATCTTTCGTTCCTCTCTGACTACCACCTACATTTCCAAAATGTCTGGGTGGTCTGCCTCGTACTGACATGTTGCTCGGTTTAGTGTTCTGAGTAATATTTTGCTCAGCTAGCATCGAGCACTCTCGAATAAAATGGTCTGACAACTCACGTTTAAAACACGACCGATCGTGGAATCTACAACTCCCAGAATGCCATTTTCCATAAAGCTTGCACTCGACCCGGTCCTGCTGAACATTACCAACACTAGCCATCGAAGTGGCTCGGGAACTCACTGGAGGTCGATCTCGTCTGGGTAGGTCTAAAGTAGTTTTATGTCGGCTGATGTCATCTCTGAACTTCTTAGGTGCTGAATGAAAAATCTTACTCGATGATCTCTTACGAGTATCTCTAGCTTCTATTTTATCCTTTCTTTTCTCTTTCCCGAGTTCTTCAGTTTTACAAGCTCACTCGACTAGAACCACAACCTCTTTGATCTTAAGAATGCCCACAAGTAACTTTATATCTTCATTTAGGCCGTCTTCAAATCTTTTGCACTTGATGGTTTCAATTGATACACATTCTCGAGCATATCGGCTCAATCTAACAAACTTTCGTTCATATCCAGTTATAGTCATGCGGCCCTGTTTTAGCTCCAGAAATTCTTTCCGTTTCTGGTCGATGAACTTCTGGCTGATATATTTCTTGCAGAATTCATTCTAGAAGAAATCCCATGTCACTTTTTCTTTCGGAACCACTGATACCAGTGTATTCCACCAATGATATGCAATGTCCCAAAGTAAAGATATAGCACACTTCAAGTATTCCTCTAGAGTACAGGATAGCTCATCAAGTACCCGAATAGTGTTATCGAGCCACATCTCGGCTCACTCTGCGTCATCATCATCATTAGCTTTGAATTCTTCGGCACCGTATTTTTGGATTTTATTAACAGGAGGCCTACTAGATCTCACCGGATCTGTCATCGGAGTTGCTGTAGGTACCAGAGTTGGATTATTCGGGGGTGGACTTTGTTGTACAGCCGGATTATTCTGAACAAACTAGGTAAACCATTCATTCATCATTTGGTAGAAGGCTTGTTTAGCCTCCCCCTCGTGGCTACCTGAAACTGGTCAAGAGTCTACTGGCGCTGATCCGCGTGCACGGTCAGACGCTACACTCTCTACATCATTCGCTACGGCTCTATCGGGATCAGGATCCATTTACTATATAAAACACAGTTTGAAATGTCAGAAGTCACCACACTATCAAATATAACCAATAAAGGCATGTATAGCTAGACTCACACACGCTACGGTAGTCCTAGAATCGACTAAACTGTAAGCTCTGATACCAATTAAAATGTAACACCCTTAACCCGTGCTCGTTGCCAAACTAGGGTTACGGGTATTACCATATAAGTTAAAAACTTCAGTTCGCTCGATTGAAACTTAACCACTCATCTTTATCAAATGCTTTAATAATAATAATACAACAAGTTTTACAACTGTAACATATACTTGATACATTGATCCAAGTCATATACAACATATTACACAACACATACATGCTTATAAATTTGGCCGAATATACAAGACCTCATTTACAACATTCCATGTTGATTTCTTATCACAAACCAAGTTTGGTAATTTCATGGACTCAAATAAAATAAGTGACTTTACAAGCAAAATATTTATAAACCATAGTTATACACATCATCTATATTCGACTAAGAGCCTAAACAAATAATTCATTAAGCATGTTAGCTACATTTGCCACTATCACCTAGGTTTGGCCGAATACACATACATGCATTACTCACATAATTCCCACTTAGCAAATCGATTGAAATTGTCACACTTATATAAATCCCGACTAAAGCTCAACTATCATATATCTACCTTGACTTATATATATGCTAGTATTAACTTAAATGCCAAACTACCAGACTAGTTTAATACAAATGTTAGTTTTGCAATCAACTAGTCATATAGAAAGCATAAGATTAAAGTAAAGAAACAACCATAACCAAACTATTGAAACCAACATACCATACTCATAGCCAAGAACAAATAAAACCAACACAAAATGATCAAGCCATTTTCGCATGGCTATATATATATATATATATATTAGAACATCATTCAAATGTTTATCTAGCCTATACATGCCTTTAATTCGAAATCAACTAACTGGAAGGTTCCAAAAAGAGATGATAGTGTGGTTGACCTTACCAACGATCCTTCGAGCCTGTAGCTTGACCAAAATCTATAAAACGAATAGCGAATACACATAAAGTAAGCTCACTAGCTTAGTAAGTCTCAAGCACATATAATTGTAATGAACATACATGTAAACATTTTAATCTCCAAGCTTATAATATTGAACATAAATATTTCAATATATATAATACACATAGCCGAATACTAGTGACACACTTGATTTAAATATTATCACCATGTCATCATGAACATGTACATTATCAAATCACAAAAATATCATATTATTTCACAAATTCTGAATCACAAGAACCAACCTTAGGCATCGATCTTCTATATCTACTTATACACATATGCAAAACACTTCTGACTCTTTCACCATTGACCTTTCCATTTTATAATCGAGTTTTCACTATGACATATATATATAACCCAACTTCACATATAAGTAACGTACATACACATTAATGATAAGTTCAACATTATAAAATAAAGCACTTATGGAATTGTCCATTTCATCACATCGTATTTATTGAAAACGATAAGAAATTAGTTCACTTCATTCCTTACTAACATAGTAGGCTAACTCTTACCGAGCTTTTAGCACATAGCATTATATGTGACTCACCTCGTTTGATTCTCGAATTTTTCGTTTATAGCAATTCACCAAGCATTAAGCACGCTAGACCCAAAGTCTGAAGTTTGAACAGGCATTAAGCACGCTAGCAATAAGCCGAAATAACTCAAGGCACAAGGCACCTAGGCTCGAAGCGAATATAACTCACCGACACAAGGCACCGCTAGGCTCAAGCTGAATATAACTCACCGGCACAAGGCCTGCTTGGCTCAAAGCCCTAATATATCTCAAGGCACAAGGCACGCTAGGCTCAAGCTTTGAATATCATATCAATATTTCATCAAATCCCCATATTAACATTTACATTATTACCAATTTATGTACATAAACCACAATCACTTATCATATCACAAGTACTAGTTTTCATTCAAATTCAAAACACATTTAGTCTAATATTGGACCTTAACATTCGGCTATCATCTATTTCAATACTTAATTAAATCAAATAATATCATTTAACAAATGCATAATTATTTCTTACATGTACTTAAACTTAAGAACTTACCTCGATAGTTGACCAATTTAGCTATCCGGCTATTCGTTTAGTTTTCTTTTTCACTGATCCAAAACCTCCTCCTTTTGGACTTGATTTTACTAACACATGCAATGACCGAAAATGGAGCTTCAAATTCCCCTCTTTTCTTTGTCAAAAATTGGCAAGATGAAGAAAGAATATGAAGGTATGTTTTTTTCTCATCTTTTCTTTGTTTTTCTATTATAATAATCAAATTATAAAACTAATATCATGCCACTATCTAAAATAAATGGATTAAATATGAAACTTAATCATTATGCCGTCCACTCTTATAAACAAATGAGGTATTTGACATGCAAGTCCAATCTTTCAAAGAGAAATTCAATTTGACCACCAATTTCATAAAAGCTATTATTTCTCCGCTTGTTCAATTTAATCCTTTCCCTTAAATTAAGCACTCAATCAATAAAATTTTTATCTGAAACTTTCACATATCATAAATCACATATAATTAGCACCAAAAATAATATTTAAAAATTTTTCAGACTCGGATTCGTGGTCCCGAAACCACCGTTTTGATTAGGGTCAAATTCAGACTGTTACAACTAACCTTCATAGTTCATACAACATTAAGTCATAATCAATCAACATCACTAAGTCCCTTAATAAGGTCAATGAGACCTTAAACATGCATTAAGAAGGGGTCGGGACTAAATCGAGCTCAGATAATTTTTTTTTGAAAACTTAACATTTTTCAAAGTTACAGAGGTCACATGCCCGTGTGCCTCACACGGCCACAGAGACACATGTGTGTCCAAGCCGTGGCAAAACAGGGCATACATACTGACTTGTCCACATGGCCAAAGACACGCCCGTGTGCTTGACCCGTGAGCAACACTGACTTAATTCATACGGCCTAGCACACACCCGTGTGTCTGGCTCGTCTGTGAGTCTAACTTATTTCGAATTACAACGTTAAGATACATGGTCGAGCCACACGCCCGTGTGCTCAACCGTGTGGGCAAATATAGGCCATTTGCAAGGCTAATTTGCCTCCCAAACCTTGGTTCACACCTACAAGCATCAAACCATTCCAAATTCTTACTCCAAATACATCCAAAACATACCAAAACATGCACAATTTAACCTCTTAACTTCATCATTCATTTCATATTCAAATCTAACTCAAATATACCAATCCAAAGTATCAACTTCACATCAAAAGCATGCAATCCATACATCATTTAATCATTACCAATTCATAGCATGAAACATAGTACTTTTATATCACCAAAACATATCATAAAGGTCATTCACACAAAGTCACATATACACAATATAACTATCATTTTCACATATCTAAGACATATATAGTAAGATCATTCATCAATCAAGCCATATCACATGGCAAGATCTATACATCTCGAAACATCCCATAATCACTAGCCTATACATGTCATATACCAAATATACAACTTTCAAAAGTACCAAAATAGATGGCCGATAGTGTGATTGAATTGCTGATGATCCCCGAATCTGAGCTAGCTTTAATGACACTATAAAACAGAGATAAACTTCACAGAGTAAGCTTTAAAGCTTAGTAAGTTCGTTTTATAACACATTTAACTCAACAAATCGAATTCAATATACAAAATAAACTATCACATGGTTCAATTTACAATAATACACAATCTCATCCATAGTCATTACTCACATAATCATCCATTTATCCATATACGATATCATCAACCACATAGGTTCCGTACATACCTGTAATTAAAGATCACTTTTACTACTCAATGCTCAATACCACAAATTCATTCGTTCTTCTTTAACCGTTCGATTTACTCGTACACTTAGTGCCAATTTCTTAGCCAAAGCTTTAATATCATCGCACACTTAGTGCCTTTACATTAAACTAAATTTGACTCGATGCTCGCTTTTACGGTGCCAATCAATATAGTCGATGATTTCTTTATTTCGCACACATAATGCCATTCACCACTGTATCGATTCTATTTTCGCACACTTAATGACACATCTCTTCAAACTCATCATTCACATTACTAACTCAACAACCACATTTTCATTCATTGCATAATATATGAACATAAATTTAATAATTCGTATTATACATGAACTTACCTCGTACGTAGAAATAATGAAATAAGTCGATCAATCGAGCACTTTATCTTTGCCTTGATGTCGATCTGAATCTCTCTTTTCTTGATCTATATGATATTACACTCAACTCATTCAATCACATTTTCATCCAAAACATTCCACAACACATAGTTAAAGCATTTTATATTTTAGCCCTCAAATTTACACATTTTAACATTTTAGTCCCTATTTCATAAAATCACAAAATACTCAAAATTTCATTACACACATGCCTAGCCGAATTTTCTCCTAACTCATTCAAGCCCACACATTTCATTTATTTTACATTTTAGTGCTTCAATTTTTCATTTTTCACAATTTAGCCCAACATAGTCAAATTCATCAAAAATTCAAAGACAAAATATGTTAATCCTATATTAAACTTTCATATTTCACCAACTATCAACACAAAGCTCACATATTCATCAATGAAACATCTTAAAATCATTATCAAATTCTAAAATTAAGACATGGGCTTGATTGTAACATCCTGATAATTAAGGGTTATGCATCTTACTTAATTAAATAATGTTGCATGCTTAATTATGATTGAGTATGTTTTGGAAGTTATTTTTTGAACTTCATTAATTATGTGAATGCTTAGTGAAACTTTTAATTTTAATTAAATAAGATGGAGCTAAGCATGTTAGGCTTTAAGAAATAATGACAAGAGGTTTTAAGCATAAGTTGAGTAATTGGCAAGGTGGTTAGGATATATGGATGAGTGCTTGAGGGAGAGGTTCGAATCCCTAGCTAGCAAATGGGAGAATTTTATTTTGTTTCCTTCCCTATAGTGTCGGCCAAGGTTCTTCTAGAAAGGATGAGCATTCTTTTAATTTTGGCTATTTGACCATATGAAAAGGCAAGCTAAAGAATTATGGCATGGAATCAAGATAGGATGATAAGATAGGGGGACAAGAGGCTTGATATGTGGGCAATGTTTTGGAAACTTGTTCATGGTCATTTGACCATGAACCTAGTCGATTTAGGGGCTAAAGAGGGTGGTTAATGGTGATAGCAATCTTAGGGTTGATGGGGAAGAATTGTGGAGGAAAAAGGGGATTGTGTTGGCTTCCTTGTTGGCGAATTTGACTTGAGTTAGGGGTGAAAGTTGGCCAAAAGTTCTAGCAATTGTGCATCTTTTCTCATTTCTCCAAAACTCTCCTCTTAGTCGAATCTTGCTATGGGCATTAGGTAAAACTTCTCTTTGTTTTGGCTCTCATTTTGACCATTTGATTAAAATTCCTATTCTCTCAAAATTCTTGTCAAAAGCATCAAAAGTTGGAAAAGCCTTTCTTCTTTTCTTTTTCTCTCATTCAAGAATGTACCAAAGTTCAAGCACCATTTTCTTTATTTCTTCCTCTTGGCGAATGCACCTAAGCCCCAAAACCTATCTCTTTTCTCTTTGAAAATCATCTTCATCATCATCTTCTTCTTTTAATCTCTTTCTCTTTCTCTTTTCTTCCTTTTCTCTTTCCTTCTCATTTCATTTTCTTTCTTTCTTCTCTCATAGCCGAAACTATCCTATAATCTTTTCACCATTTTTCTTTCTTTTCTTTTGGTTAAAAACTGAAACCATCATATTTGAAATCACCATCTTTTCTCTTCTCTTTTGTTAAAGCTGAAATCACCATCTTTTTCTCCTTTTCTTTTTGTACAAAACGAAACCACCAAATCCATTTTACTTTTTTTTTTTTTGTTTTAAGCCAAATCTTCAAGTGGGTAAGTAAAACTTTTAGTCAATCATTTTCATTATTTCTTTCTTTTTACTTTGGCAAATTTAGAATCATGATCTCTTATTTTCTCTCTAGTAGAATCCTTGGAAAGAATTTTAAGGATCCTTGTTGAAGCCAACATTTAAGTAACCTTTGAAATCATCCAAGGTAAGATTTTTCCACATTGGTTATATTAATCCTTTTAGAAGGATCACTAATCAATCTTATTTTTAGGGGTGATTTAAGACTAACAAGATAGGTAAGAAAAGGCGATCTGGTGTTTGGAAGAGAGGAGGCCTTGTTTTACCATCGAACTTCAAGCGAAGGGTACATATCGGTGAAGAGATTTTCCACCGAGTTATGGACCCTCTGCTAACGAAGATTGATTATTTGAAGTAGTCGCATACAACCGAACCACTTTACGTTGGTGGGATATCGTGAGTTTTGATCCACCTAGCGGGAAAAACCACAAATAACGATTGTTCGAGAATCAGGGTAAGGATTTAGATCCTCATCAATAGTATAATTTTATTAGTAATAGTGTATACTAACCAAGTGTGATGATTAACTAGGTGTTGACAAGCGAGAGTATCATTCTCTTTGTCATAAGGTGTGTAACCCTACATTAAAACTCATAGATCTATTTTTATATGTGATTTTATGATAATGTGTTTAATAATGATTTTGGATACCATTAGGTGGTATATGATATTGAATACGTTTACCCCAATATTTAGTTAATTTTGCTATATGCATAAAATGTGAAATAAGTATGATTATATTACGATTTTGGGGTAAATGGCATGAAAACTAAATGATATGTATGTGCATGGGCATATGGGTATATTTGATAAAGGAGGAAGTATTCGGTGGTTTTACCACATTACGGTGACTTGGTCACAAATATGAAATCTAGTGACTTGGTCACAAATATGAAATTGGTGACTTGGTCACAAATATGAAATCTGGTGACTTGGTCACAATTTTGTCTGGTGGCCTTGCCACAAAATTATAAAGGCGATGTGCATGTTGACTGCAACAAGCGCTTGATGGTGTGTAGCAGATAAAGGGTCGATTTAGTAATCCCACGGTGTGTTGGTTGAATGCAGGTGGTGTGTAGCAGATGGATATTTAGGTGGGTAGGGTTTGCATTCCATTATATGTGCATATCCATGTGATTTAAATGATTATTATGTAATCTGCTATGAAAATGGGCCTTTGGGCTAAATATGAGTTAAATGGGCCTATGGCCATATGTGTAATTTTGGGCTTTAAGGCATATGATAAAATGGGCTTTTTAATGTATGTGTTACACATTGAGTTTATGACTCACCCATTTTTTGGGATAACTTTTAGATGATTAGTAGTGCGATGGATCGAATTGACAAGGACTTGAGGTGGCCAATGCATTTTCAAAGTATTTTGGGAAATTTTCCTACTTAAACTTATTTAAGTTAATTTTTTGCTACTTAGACTTTATTATGGGTTTTGCTATTTTTGTAATAAGGCCACTATAAACTGTTTTTAATTTTTTTTTGTGTTTGGACTTTTATTTTGTCATGGACAATTATCTATTAAATAACTAAATGGTTTTCGATAAAGAATTTAAAAATGTTTTTGTCACTAATATAAATATATTTTAAAGTAAATTCCTTAAATTTGGTTTTCTTTTAATTTATTAATTCCTTTTGAAAGTAATGTTTTAAAAGACATAAATTTACTATACAATTTGATTTCAATGCTATAATATTAACTTAACTCATTTTCTACAAAAATCATTAAGTTTTCTTAAATAAAACTAGAATTTGCTAAAGTTGGATTAGAGGAACATAATAAATCCGGTCGGGCTTTTTGGGCGGGTTTGGGGTGTTTCAACTTGGTATCGAGCCAGCTTTTAAACTCTCGGCCTTGGGTTTTGAAGCCCTAGCGTTTTCAAAAGTTGGCCCAAATGATTTTTTAAAGTTTTCTTAAGTAAAAATGGTTTTATAAGAGCATGGCACTTGGGTTCTCGGCCAGATCCATCGGTATGTATTTTATTGATAAAGTGATATGAAAGTCGATAAGCTTAAGGAAACTATAACTTTAGAGACATGGACCCTAGGTGTATATGTGCTACTACTGAAAAACCCTTGAATATCATTTCATAAAACTTTCTTTTAATAAGAAGTGAAAAGATTCTAATACATAAGACTTTTTAGTAAGCAGATAAGACACGTAGTAGACATGAGCTCTAGGGGCGTGGACATCGTGGACGTGGGCGAGGAAGAATGGTCGTGTCGGAACCAGTTAGATCTGGTCAAGGTTCCAAAATGATGCTCCACCACCTTTGTTGGGGTGGATTTTCAAGAACAAAATGAAGGAGGTGACGCAGATATCACAAGCTATCTTTGCAAGTTTTAGAGCGAGTAGCGAAGCTAGTTCGGAAATGGGTCTCGAAAGTCGATGGTGAGAGATTAAGATCGAATGGAGTGAGGTTTTCGGAGGAGTATCTGGGTAGCTCTAAATGTGGCGGAATCTTGGTTGGAAGCGGTCGAGAGGATTATGGACGATTTAGGCGCCTTTGAAGAAAAATTGAAAGGTGCTATTTCACTACTCGTGATGAAGCCTACGGTGGTGGCTCACTATCAAGGAAAGTACCCTATAGATCATTTGGATTGGGGTATTTTAAAATTAAATTGAAGGAAAATCGTTGGATCTAGCTACATCGACTCCCGGAGGAAGACATTTACGAATCTAGTGCAAGGAAATAAGTCGATGGCTGAATATGAAGCGAAATTCTTACGACTTAGTCGTTATGCCAGAGGGATAGTGGATACTGAATATGAACGGTGTGTCAGATTTGAAGATGGACTTAGAGATGAATTGCGAGTGATGATTGCTCCGTACCGTGAAAGAGATTTTGCAATCTTAGTGGAAAGAGCAAGAATAGCTGAAGAGGTTAAGCGAACAAAAACGAGCGGACAGAGGCGAATAAGAATAAGAGAAGCTTTGGGTCTTGAGGTCATCCGGAATTTTCGAAGAAACCAAAAATGAAGGACCGCGAGGTCGCCAGATCACTTCTGGTGGACAACATCGTGCTTGTGCCCAATGTGGAAAGATGCACTCGGAGAATGTTGGAAAAAGACGGGGATGTTTCAAGTGCGGATCAAAAGACCATATGATCAAGGATCGCTAGAAGAATTGAGATAAGAACCCTTGATGGGTCGAGGTGTTAATCAGTGGCGAGAGGTGAGCAATGACCGATAAGGGCCGTGGTCCAAATAGAAGGGTAATGGCTCTGGTAGAGTCGTGGAACTTGAGCGAGGCGGTGGTAGCTCGAGGCGAGACGGCCAGTGCGGTATATCACGATTAAATCAGAGAGAAGCGATGGCCTTTTGATGTTATCACAGATGCGTTCGATTTACGGGTTACCCTTTATTGCTTTGATAGATATAGGGTCAACTCACTCTTATATCGCTAGTGAAGTATCTCGGGACTTTGCATGTGACTTACGAGGTGTACCTAGGAAGATGGTATACTTAGTCCTTTAGGATGACGATGAATTATAGACAAACTTTTTAAGGAAGTGCTTTTAGAAGTTCAAAGAACGCAATTTTGGTGATTTAATGGAGTTGCCATTGGAGAATTGACTGATCTTAGGCATGGGCGGCTTGTGAAGTATCGTGCAAATGTGGATTGTCTTTGCTAGCGAATGTCCTAAGAACTCTTGATGACAAAAAGTTGTAGTGATGGGGAGAGGCGGAACTACTTATCTAATGTAGTATCCGCTCTTAAAGCGAAAAGATGGTTAGAAAGGGATGTGTAGCCTTCACGATGTTGGTGAGTGCCTTGGAAGCTAAGGAAGCAATTGTTGAGGAGTTAAGGCTGTGAATGAATTTGTAGATGTTTTTAGGAAGAACTTCGGGTTTGCCTCCGGATCGTGAGGTAGAATTGGGATTGATTTATTGCACAGGCAGGCGCCGGTTTCTATTGCTCCATATAGAATGGCACCAGAAGAATTAGTTGAGCTTAAGGCTCGATTCGGAGTTGCTTGATCGTGGATTCATCCGACCTAGTGTGTCTCCATGGGGAGCACCGGTCTTATTTGTGAAGAAGAAGGATGGATCGATGAGGATGTGTATAGACTACCGGCAGTTGAATAATTTGACCATCAAGAACAAGTATCCTTTGCCAAGGATCGACGACTTGTTCAATCAGCTTAAGGGAGCTGGAGTATTCTTAAAGATTGATCTAAGGTCGGGGTATCATCAACTTAAAGTGAAAGAAGTGGATATCCATAAGGCGGCTTTCCGAACTAGATATGGGCATTATGAATTTACGGTAATGCCATTCGGTTAATGAACGCCCAATTGCGTTCATGGATATGATGAACCGAATTTTCCAACCCTACTTGGATCAATTAGTCGTGGTATTCATAGGCGACATCTGGTGTATTCTAAGTCGAAATGGAACATGATGAGCATCTTGGATTGTGTTGCGAGTTTTAAGGAGAAGAAGTTGTATGCCAAATTCACAAGTGTGAATTTTTTTGAAAGAGGTTGCGTTTTAGGTCATGTGGTGTCGACGGAAGGGATAAGGGTGGATCCTCGGAAGATTGAGGTGTGCTAGATTGGAAACCACCTAAGTCCGAATGGCGAGGTTCGCGGTTTCTTGGGGTTAGCGGCTATTCTGAGAAGATTTGTTGAAGGATTTTCTTGATATTTGCACCTTTAACGAAATTCTTTGAGAAGGAAGTACCTTTCGTGTGGGTGATAAGCAACAAAAGAGTTTGAGAAGCTCAAGAAGGTTTTGTTGAAGCTCGGTTTGATTTAGCTTTGAGGTAGGAAAGGATTTAAATGCGTGTATTGTGGCGCTTCTCACGGGATTAGGGTGTGTTACGATGCAAGGCGGGAAGGTAGTTGCGTATGCGTCTCGGTGAGTTGAGACCACACGAGGTTAATTACCGACACATGATTTGGAGTTGGCAACCGTAGTCTTTGCTCTTAAAGTTTGGAGACATTACTTATCTGAGGGAAAAGTCGGTGATATACGGACCACAAAAGTCTGAAATATCTCTTGACTCGGAAAGAAGCTGAATTTGAGGCAATGAAGGTGGATAGAGTTGTTGAAAGACTACGTCTGTTCTATAGAGTACAACCCGGGCAAGGCAAATGTGGTGGCAGACGCTCTAAGTCAAAAAGTGGTGTCAGATTTAAGGGCGATGTTTGCACATCTTAGTCTTTACGATGACGGAAGCTTGTTGGCAGAACTTCAAGTTAGGCGAAATGGTTGAGTCAAGTGAAAGAGAGGCAATTGATGAGCGATGATCTGAGTGCAAAACTTGGCGGTCTGAGTGGAGAATTGGAAGATTTTGGTATTATGACGATGGGGTCTTGTGTTTCAAAGGTAAAGTCGTATCTTAGAGATCGGGAGTTGAGGCAAAAGATTCTTGAGAGTCGCATAGTAGCCCTTATGCTATGCATCACGGAGGAAGTAAGATATCTGAGACTTGCGAGATCGGTTTTGGTGGCACGGACTTAAGCGGAAATTCTGAGTTTGTAGGAAAGTGTTTAGCGTGTCGACAAGTCAAAATTTGAACATCAAGTACCTTGGGATTGCTTGGTAGATAAAGATTCCATAGTGGAAGTGGAGAGAATCACCATGGACTTTGTTAGTGGGCTTCCTCTTCGCCTACTAAGAAAGACTTAGTCGGGTGATAGTGGACCGATTGATGAAATCGCACATTTTATCCCGATTCGGGTTGATTACTCTTTGCAGAAATTGGCGAAGTTATATGTGGCTGAGATTGTGAGATTGCATGGAATGCCATTGTCAATCATTTCAGATAGAGACCCGAGGTTTACGTCTCGGTTTTGGAAAGTATTGCATCGGGCTTTGGGCACAGTTGGACTTTAGTACAGCATTTCACCCTCGATCGGACGGTCAGTCTGAAAGAGTAATCCAAATCTTAGAAGAAATGTTAAGGGGTTATATGATAGTTTTCAAGGGAAGTTGGGAGGAATTCTTACCGATTAGCGAATTTACGTACAATAACGGTTACCAAGCCGATTTGGATGGCACCATATGAAGCACTATATGGACGGAAGTGTCGCACTCCTACATGTTGGGCGAGAATTAGGGAGCGTCGATTTTGGGTCCGAAATAGTGGTGAATCCAGAAGAAAAGGTTAAGGTAATCCGGGCTCGGTTAAAGGAAGCATCTGATAGGCAAAAGTCGTACGCAGATCTAAAGCGGAAAGAAATAGAGTTTGATGTGGGGGACCAAGTTTTCCTAAAGGCTTCACCTTGGAAAAAGGTAATGAGATTTGGTCACAAAGGGAAGCTAAGTCCCAGGTTCATTGGACCTTATCGGGTTTTGAAGTGGGTCGGATCTGTGGCATATCAGTTAGAATTACCTTCGGAGTTGAAGCAAATGCACGATGTGTTCCATGTTTCAATGCTACGCCGTTACCGGTCGGATCCATCTCATGTAGTGCCAGTTGAGGAGGTGGAATCAAGACCAGATTTGTCTTATGAAGAGGAGCCAATTCAAATTCTGGAGCGAGATGTAAAGGTTTTACGGAGAAAGTCGGTTCCTCTTGTTAAAGTGTTATGGCAAAATCATGGATCGGAAGAAGCTTCGTGGGAGCAGGAGGAAGCAATGCATTGCAATACCCTCACTTATTCGGCCGGGTAATTTCGAGGCGAAATTATTTTAAGAGGTAGAAGCGTAACATCGATAATTAGGGGTTATGCATCTTACTTAATTAAATAATGTTGCATGCTTAATTATGATTGAGTATGTTTTGGAAGTTATTTTTGAACTTCATTAATTAAGTGAATGCTTAGTGAAACTTTTAATTTTAATTAAATAAGATGGAGCTAAGCATGTTAGGCTTTAAGAAATAATGACAAGAGGTTTTAAGCATAAGTTGAGTAATTGGCAAGGTGGTTAGGATATATGGATGAGTGCTTGAGGGAGAGGTTGAATCCCTAGCTAGCAAATGGGAGAATTTTATTTTGTTTCCTTCCCTATAGTGTCGGCCAAGGTTCTTCTAGAAAGGATGAGCATTCTTTTAATTTTGGCTATTTGACCATATGAAAAGGCAAGCTAAATAATTATGGCATGGAATCAAGATAGGATGATAAGATAAGGGGACAAGAGGCGATATGTGGGCAATGTTTTGGAAACTTGTTCATGGTCATTTGACAATGAACCTAGTCGATTTAGGGGCTAAAGAGGGTGGTTAATGGTGATAGCAATCTTAGGGTTGATGGGGAAGAATTGTGGAGGAAAAAGGGGATTGTGTTGGCTTCCTTGTTGGCGAATTTGACTTGAGTTAGGGGTGAAAGTTGGCCAAAAGTTCTAGCAATTGTGCATCTTTTCTCATTTCTCCAAAAACTCTCCTCTTAGCGAATCTTGCTATGGGCATTAGGTAAAACTTCTCTTTGTTTTGGCTCTCATTTTGACCATTTCGATTAAAATTCCTATTCTCTCAAAATTCTTGTCAAAAGTATCAAAAGTTGGAAAAGCCTTTCTTCTTTTCTTTTTCTCTCATTCTTGAATGTACCAAAGTTCAAGCACTATTTTCTTCATTTCTTCCTCTTGGCCGAATGCACCTAAGCCCCAAAACCTATCTCTTTTCTCTTTGAAAATCATCTTCATCATCATCATCTTCTTTTAATCTCTTTCTCTTTCTCTTTTCTTCCTTTTCTCTTTCCTTCTCATTTCATTTTCTTTCTTTCTTCTCTCATAGCCGAAACTATCCTATAATCTTTTCACCCTTTTTCTTTCTTTTCTTTTGGTTAAAAATCGAAACCATCATATTTGAAATCACCATCTTTTCTCTTCTCTTTTGTTAAAGCCGAAATCACCATCTTTTTCTCCTTTTCTTTTTGTACAAACCAAAACCACTAAATCCATTTTATTCTTTTCTTTTTGTTTTAAGTCGAATCTTCAAGTGGGTAAGTAAAACTTTTCGTCAATCGTTTTCATTATTTCTTTCTTTTTACTTTGGCAAATTTAGAATCATGATCTCTTATTTTCTCTCCTAGGCTGAATCCTTGGAAAGGATTTTTAAGGATCCTTGTTGAAGCCAACTTTTAAGAAGTAACCTTTGAAATCATCCAAGGTAAGATTTTTCCACATTGGTTATATTAATCCTTTTAGAAGGATCACTAATCAATCTTATTTTTAGGGGTGATTTAAGACTAACAAGATAGGTAAGAAAAGGGCAGTATGGAGTGTTTGGAAGAGAGGAGGCACTTTTTACCATCGAACTTCAAGCGAAGAAATTTGTATTGATTGAAGAGATTTTCCACCATGTTGTGGACCCTACGCTAACGAAGATCGGTTATTTGAAGTAGTGCGTACAACCGAACCACTTTACGTTGGTGGGATATCGTGGTTTTGATCCATCTAGCGGAGAAAACCACAAATAACGGTTGCTCGAGAGTCCGAGGTAAGGATTTAGATCCTCATCATGAGTATAATTTTATTAGTAATAGTGTATACTAACCAAGTGTGATGATTAACTAGGTGTTGTGAGCGAGAGAGTATCATTCTCTTTGTCATAAGGTGTGTAACCTACATTAAAAACTCATAGATCTATTTTATATGTGATTTTATGATAATGTGTTTAATAATGATTTTGGGATACCATTCGGTGGTATATGATATTAGAATGCGTTTACCCCAATATTTCGTTAATTTTGCTATATGCATAAAATGTGAAATAAGTATGATTATATTACGATTTTGGGGTAAATGGCATGAAAACTAAATGATATGTATGTGCATGGGCATATGGGTATATTTGATAAAGGAGGAAGTATTCTGGTGGTTTTACCACATTTTGGTGACTTCGGTCACAAATATGAAATCTGGTGACTTCAGTCACAAATATGAAATCTGGTGACTTCGGCCACAAATATGAAATTTGGTGACTTCGGTCACAAATATGAAATCTGGTGACTTTGGTCACAATTTTGTCTGGTGGCCTTGCCACAAAATTATAAGGGCGATGTGCATGTTGACTTCAGCAACTGCCTTCGATGGTGTGTAGCGGATGGAGGGTAGATTTAGTAATCCCCACGGTGTGTTGGTTGGTACGGGTGGTGTGTAGCGGATGGATATTTAGGTGGGTCGGGTTTGCATTTCATTATATGTGCATATCCATGTGATTTAAATGATTATTATGTAATCTGCTATGAAAATCGGCCTTTGGGCTATATATGAGTTAAATGGGCCTATGGCCATATGTGTAATTTTTGGGCTTTAAGGCATATGATAAAATGGGCTTTTTAACGTATGTGTCACACATTGAGTTTATGACTCACCCATTTTTTTGGGATAACTTTTCAGATGATTCGTAGTGCGATGGATCGGGTCAGCAAGGACTTCAAGGTGGCCAATGCATTTTCAAAGTATTTTGGGAAATTTTCCTACTTAAACTTATTTAAGTTAATTTTTTTCTACTTAGACTTTATTATAGGTTTTGCTATTTTTGTAATAAGGCCACTATAAACCTGTTTTTAATTTTTTTGTGTTTGGACTTTTATTTTGTCATGGACAATTATCTATTAAATAACTAAATGGTTTTCGATAAATAATTTAAAAATGTTTTGTCACTAATATAAATATATTTTAAAGTAAATTCCTTACATTTGGTTTTCTTTTAATTTATTAATTCCTTTTGAAAGTAATGTTTTAAAAGACATAAATTTACTATGCAATTTGATTTCAATGCTATAATATTAACTTAATCATTTTCTACAAAAATCATTAAGTTTTCTTAAATAAAACTAGAATTTGCTAAAGTTAGATTCGAGGAACATAACAAATCCAATTAGGGCTTTTTGGTAGGGTTTGGGGTGTTTCATTGATAGTATGCTAAACAACAATCACAAAAATGTAGAAATTATCAAAAACCGAACAAAACTCATACCTTAATTTAGCCAAATCTTGTCGAAACCTTGCAAGCTTATTTTCTTTCTTTTCTTTCAATTTTGGCAATGGAGATGATGAATAATGGCTTTCATTCTTTTGTTTTTTAATTAATAATAACTTAATATATAGTTTACCATTTTACCATTGGTTATTAAACCATTTATTCAACAAATATATGCCCATATATGTCCATCCAATCTATTAATGGCTTAATAACCACAAAAGGAATTCTCATTTAATAAACCATGACAATTAAGCACTTTAACAATTATCGCACAACTTTTGCATTTTATGCAATTAAGTCCTTTGTCACAATTTAGCACACAAACAATAAAATTTTCACTCAGAATTTTCACACATGCTTAATCACATATTGTAAACACTAAAAATAATATTAAAATATTTTTTTGACCTCAAATTTGTGGTCTCAAAACTACTATTCTGAGTAGGGTCTAAACTGGTCTATTACAACTCTCCCCCCTTAGGGATTTTTGTCCCCAAAAATCTTACCAGTGAATAGATTTGGATATTGCTCTCTCATTATGTCTTCAGGCTCCCACGTAGCCTCTTCAACTTTGTGTTTGTGCCACAACACTTTCACTAAAGAAATTTTCTTCTTTCTCAATTTTTTGATCTCAAGTGCCAAAATTCGAATTGGTTCTTCATTATATGATAGATCAGACTGAATCTCAACTTCAGTAGGGGCAATCACATGTGATGGATTGGATCTGTATTGTCTAAGCATCGTGAAATAAATTATGAATCTTCTCTAGCTCAGGTGGCAACAACAATCTATAAGTAATCGGCCCGATACGTTCAATAATTTCATACGGCCCAATCAACCTCAGACTCAATTTGCCTTTTCTTCCGAAACGAAGTATTTTTTCCACGGAGATATTTTTAAAAACACTTTGTCACAGATCTCAAATTCAATATCTTTTAGTTTCAAATCTGCATAAGACTTCTGACGATCTGATGCGGCTTTCAGACTGTCACGAATCACTTTCACTTTTTGCTCGGTTTCTTTAATCAAATCAACCCTGTGAATCTTATTCTCACTAAGCTCAGTCTAATACAATGGAGTTCTGCATTTACGATCGTAAAGAGCCTCATATGGTGCCATTTTAATGCTTGATTGAAAACTATTATTATACGCAAATTCAATCAATGGCAGATGTTTTTCCTATGTACTTTCAAACTTAAGAATACAACATCTCAACATATCCTCGAAAATTTGAATGATCCACTCAGATTGACCATCCGTTTGCAGATGAAATGCAGTACTGAAATGTAGCTTCGTACCTAGAGCATCTTACAGTTTCTTCTAAAACTGCAAAGTAAACCTCAGACCTCTGTCAGACACAATGGATAATGGTACCCTGTGCAATCTCACAATCTTGAAAATATACAATTCGGCTAATTTATCAAGCGAATAATCTGTTCTCACTGGAATAAAATGAGCTGATTTCCTTAATCTGTTAACTATCACCCAGATTGCATC
Source organism: Gossypium rotundifolium (assembly GCA_025506655.1). Taxonomy (NCBI): domain Eukaryota; kingdom Viridiplantae; phylum Streptophyta; class Magnoliopsida; order Malvales; family Malvaceae; genus Gossypium; species Gossypium rotundifolium. The sequence continues at coordinate 80,474,364 of CP106723.1, forward strand.
TTTCTTTCTCGAAGATAAAGGCAATCCCGACACAAAGTCCATCGTGATTCTCTCCTATTCCCATTCAGGAATCATTATTGGTTGTAACAAACTGGGTGGAACCTGATGTTCAGCTTTGACTTGCTGAAAAACTAAGCATCTCAAAATAAACTCTGAGATATCTCATTTCATACCATGCCACCAATAATACAGTCTCAGATCATTATACATTTTCGTACTTCCCAGATGAACAGACATACGACTACTATAAGCCTCGTTCAAAATCAACTGAATTAACTCTGAATTTTTTCAGAATACAAATCTGATCTTTGAATCTCAAGCAACCATCATTATCAACTCAAAATTCTGAATCAAAATTCAAACCACATTGAGCTCCTTTTTTCATCATCTCAGCATCACTTTTCTAGGCATCACAAATTTGACGTATAAAAAGTGGCCTCAATTTAAACTCAGCCAAAACCAAACCACCATCACACAGATCCATCTAAGTACTCATTGCTCATAAAGTAAATAAAGGCTTTCGGCTCAAAGCATTAACAACAACATTAGCTTTTCCCAGATGATAGTCAATTACTAATTCATAGTCTTTTAGCAATTCCAACCATCTTCACTATCGTAAATTCAATTCTTTTGAGTTATCAGATATTTTAAACTCTTGTGATCAGTATAAATGTGACATTTCTCACCAAATAAGTAGTGACGCCAAATCTTTAATGCGAATACAATAGCTACTAATTCAAAATCATGTGTTGGGTAGTTCTTTTCATGCAGTTTTAACTGTCTCGAACCATAGGCTATAACTTTGCCTTCTTGCATCAACAAATAGCCTAAACCATTCAACGATGCATCACTGTAAACTATGAATTCTTTACCCGATTCAGGTTGAATTAACACTAGTGCTTCTATTAATAATACTTTCAACTATTCAAAACTCTGCTGACACTTTTCTGACCATTCAAATTTAACATCTTTCACTAGCAATTTCATCAACGGAGTCACAATCATTAAGAAACTTTTCACAAACCGTCTATAATATCCCGCTAGTCCCATTAAACTACAGACTTCAGACACATTTCTTGGAGATTTCCAAACTAGAACTACTGAAATTTTGCTCGGATCAACACGTATTCCTGCGGCTGGCACTATATGTCCTAGAAAACCAACCTCGCACAACCAGAACTCACATTTACTAAAATTTCCATACAATTGCTTCTCACGTAGAGTCTGCAACACAATTCTCAAATGCTCTGCATGTTGCGTCTCATCACAAGAATAAATCAAAATATCGTCAATAAACACAACGACAAATCGATCCAAATGCGGTCTGAATATTCGGTTAATCAAATCCATAAATACTGCAAGAGCATTTGTTAGTCTGAAAGGTATAACTAAAAATTTATAATGTCCATACCTCATTCTGAAAGCAGTTTTTGACACATCAGAGTCTTTAACTCGTAGCTGATAGTAGCCCGATCTCAAATCTATCTTAGAAAACATTGTAGCTCCTTTCAATTGATCAAACAAATCATCAATATGTGGCAAAAGATATTTATTCTTTATAGTCACCTTGTTGAGTTGTCACTAGTCAATGCACATTCTCTTAGTTTCGTCTTTCTTTTTCACAAACAACATAGGAGCACCCCAAGGCGAGAAACTCCGTTGAACAACGAGACCAAAAATTTGAAATAGAAATATACATTTTAATGATTTTCATAAGGCTTATGAGGTACTTGCATGATTATGTGAAAAGCTCATGAAGGAATTTTATTAATTAGTGAATAAATTGCCCACTAGGACTAAATTGTAGAGATTGGAGAATATGAGATTCTAGAAGATTCAAGTATGAAATAGAATTATAAAAAATTACTAGAGGTCTTTATTTAGCAATTAGACCATTATATGTTAAGATGGACAAAAATGGAAATGGGAAGGAAAAATCTCAAGAAAGGATCATTAAGGGCATTTTTGTCATTTGGTTAATAAAAAGAATTAAAAGGGAAAATAAGTCAAAAATTGTTGTCCATCTTCCTCCCCCTTGGCCGATAATCACAAGGAAGACATAGCTAGGGTTTCTTCAACTTTCAAGCTTGATAGTAAGTGCATCCTAGCCCCATTTTTAATGTTCTTCGTATTTTTGATATCCTCGTAGCTCGATTTATCTATTTCTAGCTATATTTTGAGCTAGGGATTATGTTTGAAAATGTACCCATGAATGACATGCATGTATTTTTATGTTTTATGGAAGAATATGAAAGTTTGATGTATAATAAACATATTTTTCTAAGTGATTTTCATGAAGAATGCATAAAAGGATAAAATTGTAAAAGTTGTAGAAATGGTCATATATGAATGATATAGTGGAAATTGAAGGTCCTTATAGTTGAGTATATGATTTGTCTAGGTCTAAATATAAGAAAGTTGAATGAAAATATTTTTACGAGCCTTGGGGCAAAAGTGTAATTATGAGAAAGTTTAGGGGAAAGTGGTAATTTTGTTAAAGTATGAATTATGAGTCAATTTAGTCAATATAAAAATTAAACAAGTAAATTTGTTATTATAGATCAAGAAACATGAAGCCCAGATCGAAATCGAGGCAAGAACAAAATTGAGGACTAAATCGAGCACCGATACACATTTTGAGAAATGAGGTAAGTTTGTTTGAATTCAGTGCTACATATGTTATTATGATTAAATTATTTTCTATGTTGCATAAAGTACATTATTTCAATGAATTTGATTATCAATGTTTAATAAGGAAATCAATGAAAACGAGTAAGTGAAAGTCTCGTTTGAAATTTTAGAATAACGAGGATACTTTTGTCACAACATGAGATAAGGAAAGCTCATGCGAGACCATGTCTGGGACATGGCATTAACATCAAGGAATGTAGGTCCCGTGTAAGACCATGTTTGGGACATGGCATCGGCACCGAACGTAGATCCTGTATAAGACTATGTCTGGGACATGGCATCAGCATCGAATAACGAAGGTCTCGTATAAGACTATGTTTGGGACATGGCATCGACACCATACAAGGAAGTTCCCGTGTAAGACCATGTTTGGGACATGGCTTCGGCACCAAAGGAGAATCTCGTGTAAGACCACGTTTGGGACATGGCATCAATATCAAGCTAAAGAATCTCGTGTAAGACCATATCTGGGACATGGCATCGGCATCAATAGGCGATTCCATTTAAGACCATATCTGGGATATGGCATTGGCATTAATGCTCATTCATGATGAGATTGAGTGTCCTCTGATATTCCGAGTAATTCAACAAGCAAAAGAGTTAAGTGTGAAAAAGTTAACAAAAGAACCAAATAAGTAAGGATATTAACAAGTTAAGCTATACCAAGATGATAAAGAGATTAAGTTAAGTTAAGGAAGAGAATAAATTGAGCTTATTTTTACATTACCAAAATTGCTAAATTACGTGACTAAGTGATACAGGTACCAGTAAAATACAATGTATGAAATCATATTGTGATATGAGATGGGTAAGAGTAAGTATGAGTAAGTATGCTTAAGTACTTGAGACTTATGTTTCTCTTGTTTCATGAAATGGATAAGTTTATTTTGAGCATTTATGTTGCTACATAAATTTCATGCAAACTTACTAAGCTATATGCTTAGCCCTCTCTTTTCCTTTTCCTTGTAGTATTGCCAAACTAGCTCGGGGATCGTAGGCGTCGGAGCTCGGATCACACTATCAATCATTATTTCAATATATCAAAGTTGATTTATTTTGAGTATGGAATGCATAGGAGTTTGATCATTTTGAGTTATGTCATATTGTGAGTTAAAGGCTTGGCTATTAGGATTATGCATTCTTTTTGTATATAGCCAAAGAAATTGGCTAATATTTGTTAAGTTCCCTATCTTATTGAAGATGAGTTTTTATGAATTTTACAAGTGATATTTTAAGGATTATTCTTAGTGTCTAAAGGTTATATTATGTGTTGCTTGCATTGGTATAAGTGTGTTGATGTTTCAGGATGGCAATTGGCTTGGAAAATAGCCTCTAAGTGTCCACACAGGTAGACACATGGGTGTGTGTCTAGGCCATGTGTGACACACGGTCAACCCCAATGGGTGTGTCAATAGGCCGTGTGTCCCCTGTATTTTAATAGCGAGAATTTGAATTGTCACACGGGCTAGGAAACGGGCGTGTGCCTAGGCCGTGTGATTCTTAAGGGGTTGCTGACGTCAGAAATAGAATACCCCTAGTTTTCACACACGGGTGAGGACACGGGCGTGTCTAGGCCATGTGAAGGACACGGGCTATTGACACGGTCATGTGAAATCCCCTGTAGGTTTGAAATAAAAATAAATTCTACACGGGCTAGGGACATGGGCGTGTGAGACCACACAGCCTGCCCACACGGGCGTGTGACCCCTATTTAAGCAAAAAATTTAAAAGAGTGTAAAAGTTCCAGTTAAACTCCGAAACCTTTCGGATGTATGTTTAAGGTCTCGTAGGCCCATGATATGTATGTTATGATTAAGAAAGAAAAGTTTTAGGTTGGAATGAAATTTTTTTTAGCCTGTTGTTATATGTTCAAGCAAGGCTAAGCATGGTAATGCCTCGAATTCAGTCCCAGCATCGGACACGAGTAATAGGTGTTACATTTAGTGGTATCAGAGTTATGATTTAGTTGATTCTCGGACTAACGTAGTGTAAGTTTGAGTCTAGCTATACATGCCATACATAAGAGTATTTATATAATGATAGTGTGACGACTCTTGACGATTTAAATTATGTTTTCATATAGTAAATGGATCCCAAAAAAGCTATGGCGGATGATGTAGAAAGTAATACGCCGGCTCCTACTAAAGGGATGATGCCAAATGAGAATGAGAACAGACCCACGACTGTAAGTTAGAGAGGAGGAGAAGAGGCTAGGAATTCTTCCTACATATGATGAATGCTTGGTATACGGAGTTCGTTCGCACGAACACCCCCGCCTATTCCTCAACCTACCTCTGTGGCCCCTCAAGTGGTAGAAGTTGTAAGAAGAGAAAAGCCTTCGGTAGATAGAATTTAAAAGCAATGAGCTGAGGAATTCTGGGCTAGTAAAGATGATGATTCGGAAAGAGCCAAGTTCTGGCTTGAAAATACCATCGGGGTATTTGATGAATTATCGTGCACACCTAAAGAGTGCATGAAATGTGTAGTTTCTCTTCTGAAAGATTCTACTTATCAATGGTGGAACACCCTTTTGTCAGTGGTACCAAGGGAAAGGATCACGTGGGAGTTTTTCTAGGAAGAATTCAGAAAGAAATACATTAGTCAAAGATTTATTGATCAGAAAAGAAAGGAATTCTTAGAATTGAAGTAAGGTAAGATGAGAGTAACCGAGTACGAGCGTGAGTTTCTAAGGCTCAACAAATATGCTTGAGAGTGTGTATCCGCTAAGGCTATTATGTGTAAGAGATTTGAGGACGGACTAAATGAAGACATTAAGTTGTTTGTTGGTGTCCTCGAGTTGAAAGAATTTGTTGTGTTAGTGGCCCGGGCTTGTCAAGTCAAAGAATGGTTAAAGAGAAAAGAAAGATGAGATGGAGTCTCGTGACTCAAGAAAGAGACAGTGGAGTAACTCATTTCAGTCATCGTCCAAGAAATTGAGAGATTTTCCTACCCGATTAGCTACTTCAGTCGGGTTTTCAGGTAGAAGCAAGAGTAAACAGTACTCGGGGAATAAGGCTCAAACCACCTTAGTCGCTAGTGTTGGGAATATTCGATCTAATAGACCGGAATGCCCACAGTGCAGCAGATGTCACCCCAGTGAGTGTCATGCACATGAGAGCGCTTGTTTTAAGTGCGGTTCCCAAGATCACTTCATTAGAGAATGCCCCAAAATGGTTGAGAAAGACAAGGTTCAGAGTGCAAGAGCAAGAAGCACTAATAGAGGAAGACAACAAAGGAACCCAAGAAGCGGGGCGAGTAGTAAGGGTACACCCCGAGAATAGGCTACAAGATTCGAGGGTAGAACGCCTGCAAGGACTTATGCCATTCGCGCTCGCGAAGAGGCATCATCTCCCGATGTAATTACGGGTACATTTTCTCTTCATGACACTGATGTTGTTACTTTAATTGATCTGAGGTCTACCCATTCATACATTTGCATGAAATTAGTATATAGTATGAGCATACCCATAGAGTCTACCGAGTTTGTGATAAAAGTGTCTAATCCACTAGGCAAAAGCATATTAGTTTATAAAGTATGCAAAGATTGCCCATTGATGATTAGAGGTCATTATTTTAAGCCAAATATTATGCTATTGCCATTTGATAAATTCGATATTATTCTTGGTATGGACTGGTTTACCACTCATGATGTGACAGTAAATTGTGGAAATAAATATATTGAGATGAGATGTGAAAATGGGGACTATAACACCCCAAACCCGGACAATACACTATGACCTGATCTGGTATGTCACGGAGTGAAAACGTTTGAATAAACCAATTGCCGGTTAAATTTTATTGAGAATCTGTTGGTTGTTTTTAGAAACCATTTGCATCTAGAGTTGTTTGAAACTTTAGTTTTTGAATCATCTTTGTTAACTTTGCCATTTCCTTCTGAATAATGCTACCCGATGGTAACATTTGAAAAAAAAACAATATCGAGTATAGTTTTGAAAACATCGATTTAATCCCGGTTGGTAAAGCAAATCAGGTTATAAATCATATGTATAAGATAATTGAAATATAATCTAGAAATAAAAATCCAAATTAATACTTAGCGGCCTTATTACAAAACCAAAACCGAATTCAAGTAGATAAATAAAACTGGAATAGTAGTTTAAAGTCAAAACCCAAATCTAGCATGCATGGCCGCCTCGAGTCCTCCCGGCTCCATATCCGCAATCTACGCCTCATCTACAAAATATAAGGGAAGGGGTGAGTCACCGAGACTCAGTGTATAAATCCCCTACCCGATAGTGCAAGCACTTACACAAATCATTAGTATGACATGCAAATCATGCAACCCATAACCTAACCATCCGGTCTCCCTCATCTACCTCGTGTGGTCAAAACCACTGGTGGTCAAAACCACTGGTGACCGTAGTCACAAATCAAGTGATGGGGCCAACCCATCACGTGGTCAAAACCACTGATGACAATCCCATAATTAATCATGTGGGGCCACCCCACTGTGGTACCAAACCACTGGGACAAGTCACAATATTCATATGTGGTCAAAACCACTGGGACTTATTCACAAATTATAATATCAAAGACGGGGCCAACCCGTCGTGTGGTCAAAACCATTGGTGGCAGTCCAAAATAATTCCTTCCTCCTCCTCTCAACAATCCCACCATCATGTCCATATCAATCGTGGCATAATAACATATAATGATGCAAATAACACATGGCATAACTTTAGACAATGACATGATTGCATATAACAAGATCCATAATCAGGGGACTTACCCGGAGTCCATGCTCATGCCCACAAGGCATAACTATCGGTTTTAATGGCTATAACAGAAACACAATAAACATGTCAAACTAACAAAGTGTGTAAGCGTTACACACCTCACTATTTGTAGATCTAAACGAAGTCCCGAAATGTTAGCCTTCACTCTACCCTACAATCGGCCAACACACACTTTTAAGATTAAAGCCATTCGGCTAATCACCAAAATCCCGAAGATGTGTCACACAAAGGTACACTCACCTTAACGCCGATTTGGTTTCCAACCAAATCCAGAAGCTACGTGAAGAACCTCCCTTTACAATCGGCTAAGCCCTAACATAAAGATAATCAGTCTTCGACTTTTGAAAGAATAAGATCCAAATCCAAAACCAAAACCCTTACCTTAATCGGCAACCAAATCTCAAAAATCCACTGTATTCGACTACTCTCCTCCCTACAATCGGCTTTAACACATCATTAGAAATCTAAAGGCCATTCGGCCATACCATAAATCTCGAAACCAAAAGAGATTGTTACCACTTACCTTTCTGACAGTTCCAACCACCAAGCACCAACGTTCGGTACCCCTAAGTAACCTTAAAGGTTTTGGCTACTAACATGAAACAAGAATGAAGTTTTTAATACAGATCTTTAATAAAAGATTGGATAGAAGAGAAGCCACTTACCAAGAGATTCAGCTCTTCAAAGAGGATTAGAACACATGAGAAGAGAAGGGAATGAGGCTAAGGGTATTCGGCCAAAATATTGGATGAAAATAAAAAAGAGAAACAACAAGGCTTTCGGCTTTTGAAGATGGAAGAGATGGAGAGGAAATAGACCCAAGATTCGAAAAAAAAAAGAAAGAACTTTCGGCACAAGAGACTTAAAAGAAGAAAAAGATGTTGACTAGAGAATAGGTGTTGGTTTCGGCACAACAGAGAATGAAGAGAAAAGAATGTGGTTGATGGGGTTTTGGAAAAAGGTGAGAAAAGGAAAGAAGATAATGGAGAGAGGGATATTCGGCAAGATGCCTAAGAGTCAAATGGTGCAACACAAGAAGAAATCGGCTAGCCTAAAAGGGGGGTTTTGACTTAGCTCACAACCGAATGCTCTATGGCATAAGCTACCCAAAAATGTCACTAGAAATTTTGGCACACCCTCCCCTAGTCTCCCAACCGATTACTCTTCTTTAAACAAGAGTCCAGATTTCGGTAAACTCCCTAAATCACTCCTGGCCAACCATTCAAATGAGTTTGAATCTCACAAGCTCCTAAATTCTCTCTTCTCCACCAATTTAAATTAGCTTGACTTAATCAACAGTTATCTGACAGAGTTTGAGCTGAGCACAACTCCTCCCTCCTTGGCATCAAAATAATAAGCAGAAAACGAGATTTTTGCTGCTCGAACCTGAGCTCTCCTTCCCTGCATGTGGCGTCACCATCCAAGCACCTTAGTGGCACCTCCTTTGCCATTTTGCCACTAGGTTGTTTGTATCACAACCTTCTAATATATTCTTTTAACCCCTAACTCCCTTAGCTCCCTATTCCTAAGTGCCAAAATGAAAATTTTAGCCATGACTCAGGCCTAACCCGAGGTCATGCCTAGGCCTCAAAACATGCTAAACTAGCACAGTAAGCATATCATCACATACAAACACACAAAATGCAGAGACCCCATTTTAAGGATGTTATAGTTTTACCCCCTTAAAAATAATTTGACCCAAATTACCAGTCGAGAAGAGTTGGGGGTATTGCTACTGCATCACATCCTCTGGCTCCCACGTAGCCTCCTCCGTACCATGGTTCCGCCATAACACTTTCACCAAGGAACCGACTTCCCACATAAGACCTTGACATCCCGATCCAAAATGCATGCGGTTCCTCCTCGAAAGACAAGTCAAGGCTCACCTTTATCTCCTCAACTGGTACCACATGTGATGGATCTGACCGATAATGCCTAAGCATTGAAACATGGAAGACATCGTGAATCTGACTTAACTGCGTGGTAGCTCAAGCTGATAAGCTACCGATCCCACTCGCTTTAGTACCGTATACGACCCGATAAACCTAGGGCTTATCTTTCCTTTCTGCCCAAATCTCAACACTTTCTTCCATGGGGATACATTCAGAAAAACCTTATCACCCACTGCATACTCTATATCCCTGCGCTTGAGATCGGCATAAGACTTAACCTTATCCTCAGTTTCTGCCACCAACTCCAGACCCAATATCTGCCGTTCACCCAATTCTGTCCAACACGTCGAAGTACGACATTTCTGTCCATATAGTGACTCATATGGTGCTATCTGGATGCTCGCTTGATAACTATTGTTATAAGCGAACTCCACCAATGGTAGATACCCTCCCAACTACCACTGAAATCCAGAATACAGCCCCTTAGCATGTCTTCTAAAATCTGAATTACTCTTTCAAAATGTCCATCAGATTGCGGGTGAAAAGCCATGCTAAAATCCAACCTCGTACACAAAGCCTGATGCAAAGCTCTCCAGAACCTTTACGTGAACTTGGGATCCCTATCCGAGATAATTGACACTGGCACTCCATGCAACCTTACTATCTCGACCACATACAACTTGGCTAACTTCTGAAGTGAATAATCAACCTTCACTGGTATAAAATGAGCCGATTTAGTCAAACGGTCCACAATCACCCAGACTGAGTCCTTCTTGCTAGGCGTAAGGGGTAGGCCACTGACAAAGTCCATGATAATCCTTTCCCACTTCCACTGCGGGATCTTTAACCTACCGCTGCCAGCAGTCTTGTGATGGCGATGCTCGACTTTGACCTGCTGACACGTCAGACACTTACCCACAAACTCAGTCACTTCCCACTTCAGACCTGGCCACCAGAATTGCTCACGTAAATCCCGGTACATCTTGCTACCTCTAGGATGCATAGCGTATGGGCTGCTATGTGCATCCTGAAGAATCCCTTACCTCAACTTGACATCCTTTGGCATACAAGCTCTCCCTTGAAAACACAATACCCCATCGTTGGTCGAGCTATAACCTTCCAACCCACTACTCTATACTTGCAACCTCCGAGTATTCAACCCCTCATCCACTAACTATTTCTCTTTAATCTACTCTACCCAAGTTGGCTTTACTTGCAATTTCGCCAGAAGACTCCCGTCGTCATACAGGCTAAGGTGAGCAAACATCGCTCGTAAGTCTACTACCACTTTATGGCTCAACGCATCAGCCACTACGTTAGTCTTACCCGGATGGTACTCAATCGATCAGTCATAGTCCTTCAACAACTCGATCCACCTTCTCTGCCTCAAATTTAAATCCTTCTGAGTTAAGAGGTACTTCAGACTCTTGTGATCCGTGTAAACTATCGACTTTTCCCCATACAAATAGTGTCTCCAAATCTTCAAGGCAAAAACCACTACAGCCAACTCTAAGTCATGCGTTGGGTAGTTACCCTCATGTGGTCTCAGCTGTCAAGACGCATATGCCACTACTTTCCCTTCCTGCATCAGCACACATCCCAAGCCGGTATGTGATGCATCACAGTAGACCGTGAATACCTTTCCTGCCTCAGGCTGAACCAGAATCGGAGCTTCCGTCAGAATCTTCCTCAACTTGTCAAAACTTTCTTGTTGTTTCTCCGACCACACAAATGGAACTTCCTTCTTCAACAACTTGGTCAATGGCGCCGCGATCAGAGAAAACCCTTCCACAAATCTCCGATAATACCCTGCCAGACCCAAAAACTTTGAATTTCTGCAATCGACCTAGCCGATTTCCAGTCCAACACTGCCTCAATCTTGCGAGAGTCCACTCTAATCCCTTCAGCGGATACTACGTGACCTAAGAAAGTCACCTCCCTAAGTCAAAACTCGCACTTACTGAACTTGGCAAATACTGCTTTTCCCTCAGAATTTGCAACACTACCCGCAAGTGCGCATCGTGATCCTCCTTAGTCCTTGAGTACACCAATATGTCATCTATAAATACCACGGCAAACTGGTCCAAATACTGCTGGAACACCCGATTCATCAAGTCCATGAATGCCACCGGTGCGTTAGTCAACCCAAACGGCATTACCAGAAACTCGTAGTGTTCATAACGAGTGCAAAACACCGTCTTGTGAACATCAACCTCTTTCACCTTAAGTTGATAATACCTTGACCTTAGATCGATCTTCGAGAAAATCGATGCCTCTTTTAGCTGATCAAACAAGTCATCAATCTTGGGCAATGGATACTTGTTTTTGATCGTTAACTTGTTCAGCTGGGGTAGTCTACACATCCGCATTGTACTTTCTTTTTTTCTTAACAAAGAGCACAGGCGCTTCCCAATGAGATATGCTTGGTCGGATGAAACCTCTGTCCAGCAATTCCTAAATTTGAGCCTTCAGCTCCACCAACTCCTTTGGTGCCATTCTATACGGGGCAATAGACACTGGCACAGTTCCTGGTAATAGGTCTATTTCGATTTCAACTTCGCGATCCAGAGGCAGACCCGAAAGTTCCTCTAGGAATACATCAGCAAATTCCCCTATAGTTCGGACACTCTCAACAACTGCATCCTTGGCTCCCAGAGCACAAACATGCACCATGAATGCCTCACAACCCTTCCTTACCATTTTTTCCGCCTTCAGTGCAGAGACCACATTAGATAAGTAATCTTTCCTATTACCCATCATCACCACCTCCTCACCTTCCATTGTCCTCAACACCATGCACTTAGCTGCGCAATCCAAACTGGTCTGGTACTTCACCAGCCAATCCATCTCGAGAATCAGATCGAACTCCCCAAATGGCAGTTCCATCAAATCAGCCAAAAACACGACCCCTTGAAGTTCTAGGGGTACATCCCTATATAGTTTACCTACTTCTACAGAGTGACCTAGAGGGCTTATCACTGTCATCTTCTTAGAAGTAATCTCAGAGTTTAAGATCATAGTTTCCACTATGCTACTGGCTACATATGAGTGCGTCAAACCCACATCTATCAGAGCATTATAAGGTAATCCAAAGATTAAGAACGTATCAGTTATGACGTCCAGTGCGTTGCCCTCCTCTCGACGCCTTGTTGCGTAGACCAATCCAGGCTATCTTGCCTCTGTACCTCCTGCACCTCTGCCCGGTGCTCCACGGCCTCTACTAGAGCCATTACCTCCCCTGGCTACACCACGACCCCTCTGTGGCTGCTGACCATCCCTCCTGTTCTGAGTACGATTCTAATTCCCAGACTGCAACCTAGCTGACCTCTGTGGACAATCCCTCACTCGGTGCTCCATTGATCCACACTCAAAACATCCTCTATTTCTAGTCCAACATTCTCCCGTGTGAGACTTCCCACACCAAGCACACCGTGGTGGCCACTAAGTATTAGCAGCAGTAGGCCTAGCAACTTGATTCGGCCTACTATATCTACCCCATTTCTGCTGATTTCCCATTAACCAGATGATCTGAAATTCCTTTTGTTCCATCCCCTGTCCTGATTTCGTCTTACCGATTGTTTCACTTCCTCCGTAACTTTGGCCTTTTCCACTAAGACCGTAAACTCTCCCTCCTACTGTGGAGCGATCAACAATCTCAGATCATCCCTCAATCCGTCCTCAAATCTGACACATCGCTCATACTCCGTAGCCACGACGCCTCGTGCATACCGGCTCAACCTTAAGAATTCCACCTCGTACTCTGATACGGACTTGTTCCCCTAAACTAGCCTCAGAAACACCTTCCTCTATGCATCAATATAACTGGTCCCAACATACTTCTTTTGATAAGCCGCCTTGAAATAATCCCAAGTGAGATCATCCGTTGCAGCACCATCTCGATCTGTGAGCCACCACTGGTATGACTCATCTCGGAGAAATGACACTACCCCTTTCAGTTTCTCCTCTGTCGTTAGATCTAAATCATCCATGATTTATTCTGTCGCCTCCAACCAATACTTAGCTGTATTGGGCACCACACCAGATACTCCTCGGAATACCTCAGCTCCATTGGTTCGGAGTCACTCAGATATAGATTTTCGAGCTCCCGTACCTCCACCTACTCCGGTCACTCTTTCAAGCACCCGCAATATCACCTGCGACACTGCATCATCCCCCGTCTGATCCTGGTACTCAACACCAGCAGCTGGTGGTGGTGGTATCTCGTTCTCTAACTCTTGACCAGACCTAACGGGTTCTGATACGGTCATTTTGCCTCTACCACTCCCTCGTACATTACGACCACGTCCCTAAGAACTCATGACTATGCTCGTAATTTAATCTACTTTAAGAAGTTTTATGAATTAGCTTCGGTTCCACTGATTACCCATGAATAAGTTTTATGTAAAGAAGTTTAGTAGTGGTTCTTTCGATCATTACAAAGTTTTCATTTCAAGTCTTTTACCCTTATTCAGTGAATCACATTCATTCATCAATAACATCCTCCACCCACACTCCACTTGTAGGGGTATTCTCGTCATTTCACTACCCAGGGGTATTTTCGTAATTTAACCTATCGGGGTATTTCAGTAATAAATCAGGGTTAATTTAAAATCTTTACAAATCATAGGTATTTCAGAATTTCCAAAAATTGGGGGTATTTCAAAAATTTCATAAACTAGGGGTATTTTATAATTTTCCAAAATATGATTCCAGGTGATTTTATGAAATAAGGGTATTTTAGAAATATTTCAATCCGGGGGTACTTAGGCAATTTTTCATACCAAGGGTATTTTGGTAATTTTACAAGTCTGGGGTAATTTGGTCAATTTGCAAATCAAGGGTATTTTGGTCATTTTCCAAATCAAGGGTACTTTGGTAATTTTAAAACCATGCTTTAATTCTAGGGTTGTACAAAACAAGGTGGCTGGTCCCTTTCGAGTTTTAGTTATTAAATTTAGCCTGTGAATAAGTTGTCTCAGTTAGGCTGAACCGTCACTACGCACCAGGTAGGATTCGAGTGAAGAGGAGGTGAGTCACTAGGACTGCTTAAATACCAAGCTCCCCCTGAATCCATTCCTAGACATGCGCACAATGGTTGCCACACCCTTAACTTAGCAACGTACTCACAGGTTTGTTTAGTTGATCTTTAAGTCTTATGAAATTTTGAGTTGGAGTAGGCTATTCCTAAGGTTTAATAACTCCTAACCTACTAATCTACGATCCCAAAATACCCATTTCCTCCATATTCAAATCACAAAAGGGTTAGGGATACTTACCTGGACAGATTGGTGCTGGAGACTCAGTCCCATGCTGTTCAAACCATGTACATTTCCCACAAAACTTTTCAAGACCCTATTTTTAAACTTTTTGGGCCTCAGGCCCACAGCTGAGCTTTTGAACTTGGCTTTGATACTAAAATTGTAACACCCCAAACCCGGTCAATACACAACGACCAGATCTAGTATGTCACGGAGTGAAAACGTTTGAATAAACCAGTTGCCGGTTAAATTTTATTGAGAATCTGTTGGTTGTTTTTAGAAACCATTTGCATCTAGAGTTGTTTGAAACTTTAGGTTTGGAATCATCTTTTTTAACTTTGTTATTACCTTGTGAATAATGTTACCCGATGGTAACGTTTGAAAAAAAAACAATATCGAGTATAGTTTTGAAAACATCGATTTAATCCCGATTGGTAAAGCAAATCAGGTTATAAATCATATGTATAAGATAATTGAAATATAATCTAGAAATAAAAATCCAAATTAATACTTAGCGGCCTTATTACAAAACCAAAACTGAATTGAAGTAGATAAATAAAAATGGAATAGTAGTTTAAAGTCAAAACCCAAATCTAGCATACATGGCCACCTCGAGTCCTCCCCGGCTCCATATCCACAATCTCCACCTCATCTGCAAAATATAAGGGAAGGGGTGAGTCACCGAGACTCAGTGTATAAATCCCCTACTCGATAGTGCAAGCACTTACACAAATCATCAGTATGACATGCAAATGATATAACCCATAACCTAACCATTCGGTCTCCCTCATCTACCCCATGGGGTCAAAACCACTGGTGGTCAAAACCACTGGTGACCGTAGTCACAAATATATGTATATCAGTGTGGTCAAAACCACTAGTGACCGTAGTCACAAATCAAGTGATGGGGCCAACCCATCGCGTGGTCAAAACCACAAATGAGAATCCCATAATTAATCATGTGGGGCCAACCCGCTGTGGTACCAAACCACTAGGACAAGTCACAATATTCATATATGGTCAAAACCACTGGGACTTAGTCACAAATTATAATATCAAAGATGGGGCCAACCCGTCGTGTGGTCAAAACCACTGGTGACAAGCCAAAATAATTCCTTCCCCCTCCTCTCAACAATCCCACCATCATGTCCATATCAATCGTGGCATAATAACATATAATGATGCAAATAACACATGGCATAACTTTAGACAATGACATGATAGCATATAACAAGATCCATAATCAAGGACTTACCGGAGTCCATGCTCATGCCCACAAGGCATAACTATCGGTTTTAATGGCTATAACAGAAACACAATAAACATGTCAAACTAACAAAGTGTGTAAGCGTTACACACCTCGCTATTTGTAGATCTAAACGAAGTCCCAAAACGTTAGCCTTCACTCTACCCTACAATCGGCCAACACACACTTCTAAGATTAAGGCCATTCGGCTAATCACCAAAATCTAAAGATGTGTCACACAAAGGTACACTCATCTTAACGCCGATTTGGTTTCCAACCAAATCCAGAAGCTACGCGAAGAACTCCCTTTACAATCGGCTAAGCCCTAACATAAAGATAATCAGTCTTCGGCTTTTGAAAGAATAAGATCCAAATCCAAAATGCCAAAAACCCTTACCTTAATCGGCAACCAAATCTCAAAAATCCATTGTATTCGGCTACTCTCCTCCCTACAATCGGCTTTAACACATCATTAGAAATCTAAAGGCCATTCGGCCATATCATAAATCCCGAAACCAAAAGAGATTGTTACCACTTACCTTTCTGACAGTTCCAACCATCAAGCACCAACGTTTGGTACCCCTAAGTAACCTTAAAGGTTTTGGCTACTAACAAGAAACAAGAATGAAGTTTTTAATACAGATCTTTAATAAAAGATTGGATAGAAGAGAAGCCACTTACCAAGAGATTCGACTCTTCAAAGAGGATTAGAACACGTGAGAAGAGAAGGGAATGAGGCTAAGGGTACTCGGCCAAAATACTGGATGAAAATAAAAAAAAAAAAGAAACAACAAGGCTTTCGACTTTTGAAGATGGAAGAGATGGAGAGGAAATAGACCCAAGATTTGGCAAAGAAAAAGAAAGAACTTTTGGCACAAGAGACTTAAAAGAAGAAAAAATGTTGACTAGAGAATAGGTGTTGGTTTCGACTGTGAGAGAATGAAGAGAAAAGAATGTGGTTGATGGGGTTTTGGAAAAAGTGTGAGAGAAAAGAAAAGAAGATAATGGGGAGAGGAGATTTGGCAAGATGCCTAAGAGTCAAATGGTGCAACACAAGAAGAAATCGGCTAACCTAAAAGGGGGTTTTGGCTTAGCTCACAACCAAATGCTCTATGGCATAAGCTACCCGAAAATGTCACTAGAAATTTTGGCACACCCTCCCCTAGTCTCCCAACCGATTACTCTTCTTCAAACAAGAGTCTAGATTTTGGCAAACTCCCTGAATCACTCCTGGCCAACCATTCAAATGAGTTTGAATCTCACAAGCTCCTAAATTCTCTCTTCTCCACCAGTTTAAATTAGCTTGACTTAATCAATAGTTATCTGATAGAGTTTGAGTTGAGCACAACTCCTCCCTCCTTGGCGTCAAAATAATAAGCAGAAAACGAGATTTTGCTACTCAAACCTAAGCTCTCCTTCCCTGCATGTGGCGTCACCATCCAAGCACCTTAGTGGCGCCTCCTTTGTCATTTTGCCACTAGGTTGTTTGTATCACAACCTTCCAATATATTCTTTTAACCCCTAACTCCCTTACCTCCCTATTCCTAAGTGCCAAAACAAAAATTTTAGCCATGACTCAGGCCTAACCCGAGGTCATGCCTAGGCCCCCAAACATGCTAAACTAGCACAGTAAGCATATCATCACATGCAAACACACAAAATACAAAGACCCCATTTTAAGGATGTTACAGAGACACTCTTCGTGTTATTCAGATGAACAAGATAGGTTGCCGGCAGTGATCTCTCACATGACAGCCCAGAAGTATGTAAGAAAAGGGTATGAGGTGTATTTTGCTTTTGTAATGAATTCCAAAGAAACTGAGTTAAAGATTGAATCAGTACCAATAGTATGTGAGTATTCGGATATTTTTCCCAAAGAATTGCCACGATTGCCTTTGGCTAGAGAGGTTGAATTTGGTATCAAGTTAACTCCTAGTACTATACCGATATTGATTGCTCCCTACAAAATGGCTCAAACTGAGTTGAAGGATGGGTCTTCGATTTCGATAGATTGAAAGTGGGGAAACTTTAGATTTTGGACTAAATAGCAAAGTTGTAACAGCCCGATTTATACTATAGTCAGAACAGTGGTTTTGGGACCACAAATCTAAGTTCGAATAATATTTTTAATATTATTTTCTGTGCCGTTGATATGTGACCAAGCACGTGGTAAATTTTCGTGAGTTAATTTGTTCGTCTGTGTGTTTAATTTGACAAAAGGATGGAAATGCATTAAATGTGAAAGTTGTTTGCTATTTGTTAAAGTATCAATGTGTTGTGGCTTTGTTAAGGTGGAGGCCTTAAGTTGCTATTATACCAAATTATGGATAGTGGATGAATAAAAATCTTAAATGCCCATATTGTATAATTGTTTTAATTATATAAATGAAGGCTATTTTGGTAATTGAATTGTTAATATTAGATTAATGAAACAAAAAGATGAGTGTTCATCTTTTATTTCTCTCCTTATTGCCGAAAATCAAAGAAAGAAAAGAAAGAAAATTTAGTTAGGGCATTCGACCATTTGAGGGCTTAATTCAAGGTATGTTTGATTTTGATTTTTGATAATTCCTACGTTCTCGTGATCGTTGCTTTATGCTTTACAAAACCCATGCTCAAATTTTATGTATTTATAATGTTTGTGAAATGTGCCATTGATGAAAGGGTGAGCTTCGTGATGAGTGTTGGTGTTAAATGAAAGATATGTGTTTAAGAAACATGTTTTGTTCTTGAATTTTTGATGAATTTAGCTAATTAGGGCTAAATCATGAAAATAGCAATTTGAAGGAATTAAATGTGAAATAGATGAAATGTGTGGGTTTGTATTAATATGGGAAGAATTCGGCTAAGCACATGTGTATTGAAATTTTGAGTATTTGATGATTTTGTGAAATAGGGACTAAAGTGTCGAAATGTGAAAATGTGAGGGCTATTTTGTAAAATGCCCTAAATGTATGTGTTTGGACTAAAATGAATGATTTGATGATTGAATGGAATGAATTTGAATGTGTATAGACCAAGAGAGGAGAGGTTCGGATCGAGATCGAGGCAAAGATAAAGTGCTCTATTAATCGACCGTATTGATAGTTCGACGTCCGAAGTAAGCTCGGATAGGATACATAAAGATATGTTTTAACATTATGAAATGAATATGTATTTGTGTGTGAAAGTGAGTTGCTATGTGCAAGATTTTAGTTGATGGCACTAAGTATGATAAATTGAAATCGAAACAAAAATGAATAGCATTGTGTGTGTGATGATATGAAAGCTTCAGCTTATGGACCTGGCACTGTAGTGCGATATCGAGATAAGTCGGTTGAAAGATTAAGCACTAATTGTGAGAGGACGATTATGATCCGATTATGAAATTGGCACTAAGTGTGCTAAATAATCAAAAAGGATAGTAAAGGTTGAATGAGAGGTAATATTGAGCAATTGAGTAGCATGAATGATGAGTAACTATGTGTTGATCAAGGTACGTTTGAACCTAGGTGGTTGATGATAGCCTTAATAGTTATATGAATAGATACTTGAGCATATGTTGAGATTAATGATGAGTCTAATTGTGTAATTTATCTATGTGATGATTTAATTATGTAAGATGTGGTATTATTGAGCAATTATGTATTAAATTGCAAACTTACCAAGCTTTGGAAATCTTACCGTGTGATTTGTCTTTCTGCTTTGTAGTGTCAGTAAAGCTAGCTCGAATCTGGGGAACGTCAGCATCTCAATCACACTATCGGCAATCTATTTTGGGGTATCTTGGAAGGATGTACATAGTTAAAATATTGCATGTATAGGCTAGTTGTTTGAATCATGTTTAAGATTTGTAAGTAGCCATGAGATGTGGCTAGATATGTGATACTTTTTGGCATGAATGACTTTGGTTTATATGATGCATATTTTGGTATGGATTGTGAGTTGAGAAATTGACTTATGGATGGAAATTTTGGTGATGGTATGATGCTAGTAGGAATAAGTGAAATTGGGAATGAATTATGCTTGTGATAGGATAAGTTTTAGTATTAAATTTGGTATGAATAGAATTGGTATTGAATGCATGGTTTGAATGATTATTTTGGTATGCTTTTGGGTAGTCATAAGTGCATGAGTTGTTTTGGTAAATGTTGCTTGTAGGTATGATCCATTTGGGTGGCATTTTGGTCTTACAAATGACCTATAATGTCACATGGTCATGACACACGGGCTTGCCTAGTAACCATGGGTTAAAGTCAGTAGCTTGCTTAAGGGCACACGGCCATGGCACACTGGTGTGCCTAGAAACCGTGTAAGAAAGTCAGTATATGGCCTAGTAGTGCATGGCCTTAGCACACGGGGGTGCTTGGTAACTGTGTTGCTTTAGAAGAATTGACCACGGCCAGGGTACATGGGCGTGCTTTGTGGCCGTGGTGAAGAATCAGGTTCGACCACAGGGAGGACACACGGGTGTGTCTAGCAGTCGTAGAGGGCATACGGTTGGCTCCCACGGGCGTGTATCCCCTGTATTTTGGATAAGTTTTTATGTTTCTGAGAACTTCTATATTGTTTCGATTTAGTCCTGATCCTTCTCTAGCATGTGTTTAAGGTCTTATAGGCCTCAATAATGGACTATATGTTTATGTTTTGATGTGATATACTGATGATTGACTTTGCGTCGTGAATGGGTTGTTAAATGATTTGATTGTTCGGTAAGGACTCTTAACCCTATTTCGGTGATGGTTTTGGGTTAGAGGTGTTATAGAAGGGGTACTGTGTTTTCGTGGGAGACACTATGTACCAAGGGATACTAATTTGAAGTAGTCTATACTGCGAGAGGCGCATAGTAGTACTTATGCTATGCATCCCGGAGGAAATAAACTGTACTGAGACCTTCGTGAGTTATATTGGTGGCCAGGTCTTAAGCGTGAAGTTACCAACTTTATGAGTAAGTGTCTGACTTGCTAGCAGGTTAAGGTTGAACATCAGTTACCTTTAGTGTTGCTTCAGCCAGTTAAAATTCCACTTTGGAAGTGGGAGAGAAACTATAGACTTCGTTAGTGGGCTGCCCCTAACGCCTACTAAGAAGGATGCAGTATGTGTCATCGTGGATCGTTTGACCAAGTCAGCCCATTTCATACCAGTTCGTACTGATTACACTTTGCAGAAGCTGGCTAAACTGTATGTGGCTGAGATAGTGAGACTGCATAGGGTACCGATTTCCAAATATCAGATAGAAATCCTCGCTTCACGTCTTAGTTCTGGAAGAAGTTACATGAGGCTTTGGGTACAAGATTGGACTTCAGTACTGCATTTCATCCTCAGACAGATGGTCAATCAGAGAGGGTGATTCAAATATTTGAGGATATGTTAAGGAGTTGTGTAATGGATTTCTGAGGCTGTTGGGAAGACTATTTTCCATTGGCAAAGTTTGCATATAACAATAGCTATCAGTCTATCATACAGATGGCACCTTACGAGGCATTATATGGTCGTAGGTGTCATACTCCTTCGTGTTGGACTGAGTTGGGCGAGCTGCGTGTTCTGGGCCCTAAATTGGTTTCTGATACCAAAGACAAATTTAGATTAATTCGGGATTAATTGAAGGCAGCATCTTACAGACAGAAGTCGTATGCGAATTTGAAGCGCAAAGAGATTGAGTATTCTGTGGGGGACTTCGTTTTTCTTAAGGTCTCGCCATGGAAGAAGGTACTGAGATTCAGACAGAAGGGCAAGTTGAGCCCTAGGTTTATTGGGTCTTATCGCATACTGAAACATGTGGACTGGTTGCCTATCAACTTGAGTTACCTCTAGAGTTAAATTAGATTCACGATGTGTTCCACGTCTCTATATTGAGGCGTTATCACTCTGATCCCACACATGTGATTTTGATAGAGGAGATTGAGGTTAGACTGAACCTGAATTTTAAGGAGGAACCGGTTCAGATTTTAAATCATGATGTGAAAGTTTTGAACAAGAAGTCTATCCCACTGGTTAAGGTACTATGGTGTAATCACAACTCAGAGGAGGCCACGTGGGAACTCGAAGAGGCGATGTGTCAATAATACCTCATCTATTTTGATCAAGTAAATTTCGAGGCTAAAAATTTTTTTTGGGGGTAGAGTTGTAACGCCCCAAAATCTAAGTATTTATTTTTGCATGTTTGTAACACAAATATCTGTCTACTTTAGTGGTTATGTGTTTTGGGAGTGTTTGAGAAGTCTTGGGTTCAAGCCTGGGCATGTGCAAAAAGTTTTGTTTATAAGGAATAAACCCTTTCCTATAGTTACTAGGCTTTTAAATTATTGTGGGTAAAGCAAGACATAAAAATTCTGCTGGTATAAGGGGTAAGTAAAGTGTTACCTATGCCAGAGGAATGATGTTCGAATCTTGGTGGGGGCAGTGGAGTATTTATTTTCCTACTGTGTTGTGGGAGGTGTTGTGGGTTGACTGAAACACTAAAGTGGTTGAGAAGAATTAAAATTGAGTGGTTGAGGGGAGGTGTGATTGGGTGGAGAAATTTGAAAAGGGTTTCAAGAGAAAATCAAGGGAGAGGAGAGGGACTGTTGTGCAGAAATTGGACTCGCACTCAAGAAATTCGACCAAAGTGGTATGCTCCTCATTTGGTGTTTTTCTCTCTTTTTGCTTGAAGGTCGAATGTTGTAGGGGTTTTTGCATATTCTTCTGATTCACTTCTTTCGTATTTGACAACCTTTCTTTAGCCGAACACTACCTCTTTCGACCTTCTCTTCTTTTTTTGTTGTTGGCCAAATATACCTTCTTCGCCTCCTTCATTTTCTCTTCTTCCTCTCCCTCAAGTTTTGGGCTGCCAATTTCCTAATTCTGGTCACTACTGAAAGTGGCCGAAAGTTCTCTTTCTCTTCTCCTTTGTTTCAAAAATCCATTCCTTTTACTCTGCTGATTGACTTTGCTCCTTTCTTCTCTCAAACGTTCTGAGCCTCCATCTTGTTCAGTGATTAAATGCACTTTTTCGGCAAGTGATTATGATACTTGAAGTTTAGGCTTTTGAGTTGTTAAATTGGGGTTTTTGTGTAACTCTTTTTGACAGATATAAATCGAGGGTGAGGGGCTGTGCAAGTGTCAAATCCTTCCACTATTCGGTTCTATTGCTCTCTTTCGATAAGTGCTATAGATGAAATCATTATTCCCTTTCTTCTTCTGCCCTTAAGTTGGTAATTGGTGGCAATTGTATGGCAGTTAAAGAAGGATTTAGGAAACTCCTAATCAATTGTTAGAGACTAAGATTCGTGGGAATCATAGTTGTAATGCCCTAACACGTAACCATCGCCGGTCTATAGTTAAAGGCATTACCGGACAAAATAGAACCTTTTACGGACATTTCATAATTTAATTCAAAGAATCCAATCCAAGTGTCCCTAGAATAGGTCTACGAGACCTTAAACATGCTTTAGAATAAGGCTAGGACTAAACCGAACACATACAAAAATTCTCAAAAATTTTAAGATTTTTCAAAGTTACAGAGGTCACATGCCCGTGTAGGCAGGCCGTGTGCCTCCCACAGCCTCAGACATGCCCGTGTGTCTAAGCCTTGTCAAAATAAGGCACACATACTGACTTGTCCACACAGTAGTGGACACGCCTGTGTGCCTCACCCGTTGTCACTACTGACTTGCACCACATGGCCAGTCACACGCCCGTGTGTCCAGCCCGTGGTTGAGTCTGACTTGTTTTGAAATGCAACCACGAGGGACATGGTCAAGCCACATGCTGGTGTGCTCAACCATGAGGGAAAATATAGGCCATTTGCAAGGCCAAATTGCCACCCACACTTTGAGTCATCCCTACAAGCACATACAAGCATTATTCCAAACACATAGCAAATGGTCATCTTTTCAACCCATTCAAGTGCTCTTCAAACATACCAACATATATGCCATTTAGCTCAACTTATTCACAAGCACTTCTAATCATAAATCATCCACAACTTGCCACTACAATATGACATCTACTCATCAAGAATATACCAACTTTGACCATTTCATTAGTCATTTAAACCATACCAAATATAGAATCATATAACATGACTACTCATCCATATCACAACTATTTATCTAGCCATATCACATGGCCATATACATATCTCAAACATAATTCAAAGTGACTAGCCTATACATGCCATAATTTAGTATATACACTTCAAAAGGTACCAAAATAAGATTAGGTAGTATGATGATGATCCTCGATGGTCCCCGAGCCTTTCGTAGCTTTAACGATCTATAAAACAAATCAAACACACACAAAGTAAGCTTTACAAAAGCTTAGTAAGCCATATACAAATAAACTTAACATAAAATGCACATAATCATAATGATATAATGTCATTAATGTTTCTCATTTGCAAAGTCATGAACTTTTCTTTGGCTCTTTCGTTTAATCATTACTTACCCACATTTCATAACTCAAAGCATCACTTTTGCTCATAGCAATTCAAGCATATATCACATATTATCTCATCAAATCTATACACATATTTACTTTGGTAAGTTCATATATACACTTACATAGAGTACCTTTCAAACGTACCTGACTCGTTTATACATTTCACGTAGTCTTTCATTTCTCAAATTTTCCCGTTGAACCATTCAGAATCAAATAGGATACTCAGAATGCTCGGAATAGTCATATAATGCCAACGTCCCAGGTGTGGTCTTACGTGTAACTAGATATCGATGCCATTGTCCCAGGCAGGGTCTTACATGAATCAATACAATGCCAATGTCCCAAACATGGTCTTACATGTAAATCTCAAATCGATGCCAATATCCCAAACATGGCCTTACACGTAAATCTCAAATCGATGCCAATGTCCCAGACGTGGTCTTACACAATGTCTCATATCGATGCCAACGTCCCAGACATGGTCTTACACGATATCTCATATTAGAAACCTATGTCATGACATATGTAATCAATCTATTCCTAGGTTCGTACAGGACTTTTTCGGATGTTGACACAATGTCGATACTGTCTCAGATTTCATGTATTTATCATCTCGTACACATTCATCACAGTTAGATTTCATATGTACATACATAAATCAACATGAATACATTTATTTGTATACAGACTTACCTCAGATTCGAGTAAACGAACGGATACGGCTATTCAATTACTTTCGAATTTCCTCGATCTAACTGTTTTCTTCAGTTCTTGATCTATACATATTCAAATTTAAACCATCCAAATCATTCAATTCAATCCTAAAACACATATTTAGGGCAATTTGCAATTTAGCCCTCATATTTTCACATTTTGACATTTTAGTCCTTATTTCATAAAATCACAAAATACACATAATTTCATATCACGCATGCTTAGCTGAATGTTCACTATGATCATATCAATCCATACATTTCATTTATTTCCCAATTTAGACCTTAAAAATATTATTTTCTCATCTTAGTCCAAATTACTCAAAATCACGAAAAACTCAAAGACAAACTATGTTAATCTAGCACATATCTTTCATTATTCATCTTCAAACATCACAAAACTCATGTGTTCATCAATAGAATATTTCAAAATCATCATAAATTCAAAAAATTAAAGCATGGGTTTTGAAGAACACGAAGCAACGATTAAAAAAATGTAGAAATTATCAAAAAACAAACAAATAACATACCTTAATTTTGCTTGAACCTAGCCGAAAATCATAAAGTTTCAAACATTCTTTTTCTTTTCTAATTTCGATGGATGAGCACTTAAAATGGCTATTATTTTAAGCCTTTATTTTATTATAACATAAAGTATTAATCAAATTACATATTTAACCTTTTAATATTAACATTAAAATTCCATTATCAATGTACATTAACGTCCATCCATAAATCAATTGGTCCAATTGCATTATAAAGACCTCATGTTTATAAAGCCATGCCAAATAGATATCTTTTCATAAAGCATGCAAAATTTACATCTTTCACAATTAAATCCTTATGTCAAATTAAGCACACAAACGGACAAATTAATTCATGAAACTTTAACACATGCTTAATCACATACAACAGACATAAAAATAATATTAAAATATTTTTTGACTCAGATTTGTGGTCCCGAAACCACTATTTCGACTAGGGCCTAAACCGAACTGTTACAATAGCAGTTTGATTGAGGGTAACTCTACATTGTTCTATAAATGGATTGTTAGTTTTGGGTTTCTTTTTAACCGTAAAGTAGGACTGGTGGTGGTGTTTGATTGGCCAAATGTAGGTTAGTGAGGGCTTGAACGACTGTTCGTGGCGAATAGAAACAAGGTGTGTGTAAACACTGCCCAAATCGTAAATCGACAAAAGCCAAAAAATATGACAATTGACGCTACACGAGTGTGCGCTTGCTCGTGTGGTAATCTGAACGCATAAAATGTGTGCGTTTGACTATTGAGGCCACCATGAGCGATTCCATGGTCTTAGGCCATTTTGGGCCATGTTGGGCCAAAATGGGCCGTGTGGGCCCAACGGGCTTGTGGGAAACCACACGGACGTGTGGAGAATATTGACCCAAGCTGTGTAATTTACATGGCCAAGACAAATTCTAGGCTATATGGGCCACATGGGCGTGTGGGGCCACATGGGCCCGCATTATGGGCCTTAAGCCCATTAGCACTGTTTGATTGTTAAGGTTGCACGGGTCACTTGAGACGACTGTGACCTACTGATGGGTCGGTAAGTATACCTAAACCTCAAACTGATGAAAAGATTGTTATGCCCCTATGATATAAAATGATTGTTATACCCCTATAATGTATAATGATTATATGCCTTATGTTATGTATGATTGTATATGAGCATGCCACGATATATATGTTGCATACATGTGTGATATGTTGCATGGGATGGGATTATTATGATTAGAGGAATCGTACTGTACTAGCAGCTCTACTGCAAATACTATTTAATGCCACAATCGGTGCTAATTTTTGGAGTGTAGGGATGGGTGGGTTGATTTTATCCCTTCATAGAGTGTAGGGCTAGATGGAGTGGAGTGTAGAGGCTGGTTGGGTAGGATTTCATATTGCATGACTAAACTATTACTGTCACTGAAATGGGCTAGGGCCCACACTGATACTGATATTGTATTAGGCTAAGGCCCCAACTGAACTGAACTGTGATTGATTTGGTTTTAGGCCCAAATTGTACTTGCTACGGCCTAATTGGCCATTTTTCTTATATGGGGTTACACACTTAGTTTCCGTAAACTCACCCTTCTGTTTATCTGTACAGGTAGTCCCCAGTCTTAGGCAGATCAGTGTTGCGAGGGATTCGGATGTGGCCACACAACCGCACTTGCTTTTATATTGGACTCTTTATTTACAAGAAATTTAATTTGGGTATTTGTTTTTGTAATAAGGACTCTTTAAATTTTAACTTTTAATTTTGGATTTTACTTAGATTAATTTGTATCTGAGAGTAGTAGAACGTGGATTTTCAAAAGATAAATGCTTTTCAAAACACTACGTTTTGTTACTATAGAAGCTTTCGCATCAAACATTGTTTTAAAGTATAGTACCAAACTAATATAATCAATCTTCTGCTAAAAACAACTTGAGTTTAAATGAACAGAATACCCTCAAATTTTCGATAAGATCATAAATGATATTTAATTCAAAACGGGTTTTCCAATGAAACTATGTTTTCAAAAAACACTTCAATGTGATATCGCCAGATTTGGGCATATCGTCTAGGCTAGGTTTGGGGTGTTACATTTAGTTCTTTGATTGCCCAATATGCTTTTTTTCCTAACTTAATTGGTAGATGGCAACTTTTTCCATAAACAAACTTGTATGGAGACATACCTAATGGAGTTTTATATGTTGTTTTGTAAGGCCATAATGCATTGTCCAATCTTGTCACCCAATCTTTCCTATTTAGATTCACAATTTTCTCTAGAATTTGTTTGATTTCTTGGTTAGATACCTCTGCTTGACCATTAGTGTAACACCCCTAACCTGTTTCCATCTCTAGTTCAAGGTTACAGAGTACTATAGAACAATTTAGAACATTTAAACTCAAATAGAAACAATTATACAAAGTATCCTATAACATTAAATAACCCATATAAATCAAAGTATAAAAACATCTATGGACCTTAAATTGAGCCTACAGGACCCTAAAAATAATTTGAAAATAGTCAGGGTTCAATTTGAATCAAAACAAAAAAATTTGGAAAAATTAGAAAACAGGGATCAACGGTCGTATGACATAGCCCAGATCGTGTCAGTACTCGAAGTACGGACACACAGTAGTGTCCTAACCCGTGTATCTACCCGTATGAATATTCGAAATAGGACCACATGACAGTGCCACATGCCATGTGTCAAACCCTGTGTAGATTCAAATTATGGACACACAGCCATGTCACAGGCTGTGTGCCAACTCGTGTGTGCATTCAATGTTGGGTCACACGGCCGTGTTGTAGACCGTGTTACATACTGACTTGAGATACACAACCGTGTCATAGGCTGTGTCACAAATCGTGTGAAACTTGCACCTAAAATAACAATGACACAAGGTGGCTATGTGTGGCACACAGCCATGTGAGGTGACCGTGTGTGGCACATAGCCTTGTCATAGGTCGTGTCCCAGGCTGTGTGCTCCTAAATGTACCTTCAAATTCAAGTTTACCAAAACATGCCTACTTGGACAACAAGCAACTCAATTACTATCAATTAGACCTACTCAAAACACGATTAAAAAGCATCAAAAATGTTAAAACATGCATCCTAAGTGCCTAACCAATGTGCCCTCATTTACACCACAATTCAACAAGAACAAAATAAACCATTCAATTTCAACTATTACAATCTTGTATTACCTATACATTCATCATATCAACCACATTCCTTTCACTAAAATATATTCATATTAGGCATGTACATCATCACCTCACATATATAAACATAACTACATTTCAACTTACCAAAACTACCAAAACAACTTACTTTTATATAACATCCATATAAACATATCAAAAGGAAAAATTTCATAAGTTCAACACCCAAAACATATTTACATTACACCTATTACATGCCATATAACTGAAATTAAATGTTCAAAACTACTAAAAGATATCCGGATAGTGTGATTTCTTTAACTTGATCCGATCGCCTGATTTCCAGAAAATGCTATCTACAAAGAAACAAGATAAATAACACAAAGATTTTTTTATAAAACTTAGTAAGTTCGATAGTTAAAACAATAAAGCTTACCGAAATAACATGAAAACTTAAAATAACAACATTAATAGTCAGTGTTTCCAGTTAACCACGATTAGTAACAGGTGAGTTATACACAAATGAGTACAAGATACATTTGAATATAATCATATGAGATCATTTAATATCAATCCATAATGCTAACAGGAAGTCATGAACAAACACTTATTACTGGAAATATTGCCCGATGAATGATATAACGGATACGAGTACACAATTATCCACTCGAAACATGGCAAGAGCTCAAATGAGCCAATCCAACCATAAACATGCCTTCACACTAAGTGCCTAGCTCGTAGGCTAACATCCCTCAGAAAACACGCCTAGGCACAAAGTGTTAAACCCGAAGGCTATACATCCACCCGGTAACGCGCTAGAATCACTAAAATATAACTCGACAGTTTGCAACAAATTTTGAACCTCGGTAGATTTAGTGCATAAACATAAATCAGGTATCATCACCCTTTCACATATCAATCCCATATAGTGCACTATATAACCTATTGGCATGTCAATCGTGCTCTATCCTACGTTCATCCGGCTCAAATCACATTATCATCAAATAAGTTCCAAACAATTTATATTCTTGATTTATATTAAAGACTCATCAAACACTCAATCAAGGTATTCAAAAATCACTTTTATATTCATCATAAATTTTAAATAATTTATTAAAATAAACCAAACAAACTTACCAGGGCTAAATTGCAGTAATGGCAAAAGTCCAGGGGCTATTCCGCAACCTTCCCTTTTCCTTGGTTATCAACTTGTTCTTGATCTATAATATAATTTTATTTCAATTACTAGCCTCAATTTCATATATTATTCAATTTAATACATGCGAATTTTATGTACTATTTTACACATTTACCCCAAACTTTTACACTTATTCAATTTGGTCTTGAAAACCAAGACAAGTTTATCCCTAAAATTAAATCATAAACCCATTTAGCTAAATTTTTATCCATCTTGTTACAACCATAACTTCCAAAAATTCACAAGAAAATCAAGCCAACTTTAATATTTTACCTATTTAGTTCTTAAACTCAAATTTACCATAAATCACTTTATAATTTAATTATATCTATCAACCAAGCTTTCATCAACACCAACTACAAACAAAAACATTCAAAATCATCAATGATAAATTTCTAAACATTTGACGGTTTCACAATTTAACCCTTAATTTAGCTAGACCTCAAGACAACAATCACAAAAAAATTAAAATTCATGGAAAATAAATCAAGAAAACACATACATGCACTAGCTTTTGTTTGTCGAATATAAAGCTCCTCTAATGGAGTTTCTTGATTTCAATTTTTGGTGGATGAACACAAGAAGATGATGATATTTTATCATCTTTGTTTTATTTCAATATTAACTAAATTACCCTTTTAACCTTAATAATAACTTAATTTTTCAATTGTAACATGCATAAATCATCCCACTAACCAACCTTAAGGTATAACCTCCACTGAATCCCTCCAAATTATTTCATGGCCACTTACCTTTATAGCTAATAGAAATTAACTTTGTAATTTTTATGTTTTAGTCCTTTTTAATTAATTAACTACCTACACATTAAAATTTCTTAACCAAAAATTAATACGACACTAATAACCTTATCAATATTAATTATTTAATATTTATAGACTGACATGTCAGATTGTGGTCCTGAAACCATTGTTTCCAACACCACTAAAAAATGGGTTGTTACAATTAGCCTAGGAGCGTTATGCTGTTGTCATTCAATGTCTTACACTATATTTTACCAAAGCGATCTCGAATGGTTTGCTGCAAAAATGGGATCATTCATCACTTACCAATGCATGTGGTGCTCAAAATCTAGCAAAAATATTCTTCCTCAAAAACTTAACTATTGATTTGGTATCATTGGTAGGTAAGGCCACAACCTCGACTCATTTTGAGACATAACCAATAGCTAAAAGAATGTATTTGTTCCTGAAAGAACTTAGGAATGGTCCCATGAAGTCAATTCCCCAAACATCAAATTCCTATACCTTAAGTATCCCTGATTGTTGTATTTCACCCTTTTTTATATACTCCTAGTTCTTTAACATCTGTCACATCCTTGTACAAATTCATATGCGTCCTTATTCATAGTTGGCCAATAAAATCCTTATTGGAGTACTTTTTGGGCTATTCTTTTTCCTGCCAAAATGTCCCCCATATGTGGATGTATGACATCCTTGTAAAATGTCAGCTATGTCCTCTTCTAGTACACATCTTCTTCCTAATTGATCTACATAGCACCAAAAACATAAGGATCTTCCCAAATACAATTCTTTGCTTCATGCATAATCTTTTCTTTTGTTGCCATGATAATTGTGGTGGAAAGACGACCTTAGCTATACAGTTTACATAATTAGCATACCACGAAGTGCCATTATTTCTAAATTTTGTTCTGTAGATGTCTACTCTGAACAACTATTCATCAACAAAAATTTCTTTATTTCTTCAAAGTCCAGTTGTTCCGAGGCATTCTTTATTCTGGATAGATGGTCTACAATTTTTATTTCAGTTCCTTTCCTGTCCATTATTCATAATTATAACTCTTAAAGAACTAATACAAATCTCTTTAATCTAGCCTTAGTTTCCTTTTTCTTCATGACATATTTTAATGTTGAATGATCAGTGTAAACATAAACTCTGTTTGCCATCAAATATGGCCAGAATTTTTCACAAGCAAACACAACGACAAGAATCTCCTTTTTAGTTGTAGTGTAATTGCATTGTGCCAAATTAAGTGTCTTACTTGCATAATGAATGGCTCTGAATAGATTATTTCTTTTTTATCCCAGCACTACCCCTACAACATAGTCACTAGCATCGAACATTATAATAAAAGGTTCTGACCAGTTAGGAGTAATAATTATAAGAGCAAAAATAAGTTTTTCTTTTATTACCTCAAAAGCTTTGAGGCATTCTTGGTCAAAAACAAACAATGTCTCTTTGCAATAATTGATTCAGCAGTTTAGAGATATAGGTGAAATCTTTTATAGATCACCTGTAGAACCCAGCATGGCTCAAAAAATTTCTCCCTCCTTGAACGGTTGTAGGATTTGAATGTTTCTTAATAACCTCTATAACGCCCCAAATTTGGGCCTAGTAAAATTAGGCCCATTGGGCCTTGGGCGTAGGAGCATTTAAAATTTATGAGAATATGAGAACAACATTATTGCAAGTTGGACCTCTTAGGTAGGTGATTTTGGAAGGTTACGTGGCTTCTATGAAGTCCCGGGTTCAAGATAAGCCATAGGAAAAATTTTGGATTTTGGCTCTTTAGGGGATAGGACCGTTGGAAGCAAGGCTTAAGGGAATTTGTAGGTGTCTTGCTAACACAGATGGCCACATGGTGGAGTGGTGATGGCATCAGTATGGTAGCAAGGTGGGATGGGGTTCGAATCTAACAAGCAGCATATGTGGGTTTTTATTTTATGCTATGGGAGGAGAAGAGGTGGAATTGGTTTAGAACTCTGCAAGAGAGAGAGAGGACTTGGTCAAATGGTTTGAATGGGAGGTGGAGAGTGTTTGGTGGAGCAAAAAGAGGAGAGAATCATGGGGTTGGATCAGTTAAGGGAGTTGGTCGAATGTGGGGAATTATCTAGGGGGAATTTTGACCAAAGTGGTTACTTAAATGTGCATATTCAGCCTTGAGAGGGGAAAGTCCCGATTTTCAAGTTCTCTTTTGTGAATTTTGGATTTTTGCATTTTGATGATAGCATTTTGGGTCTTTTGTTTTCATTTTTATTTTTCAAAACTCAGCCTCTCTTCTCCCATTCTTCTCTTCTTTCAAACATTTTCTTCTTACTGGTTAATAGCCTAAGGAGTTGTAGGCTAAAACTCTTTTTGTTCATTCTTCCTTGTCCATCTATTTTCTTCTTCTTTTTCTCTCATCTCCTCCCCTTATTTTCTCCATAGCCGAATATCTACTCTCTTTACCCTTGTGCAGCAACTAGCTTTCTTTTTGTCTTCATTGACTGTACTACAAAGGGGTGACAATCGGTAAATGTAACTCTTGTGTTTGGTAACTCTGTTTCCATTTGTTTCCTTCTTTAACAACCATATGTTCCTTGTTTCACTTTGAGGCTAAAAGTGCATTCTTTCTGTGTTGGCCATTGTCGAGTTGGAGATTGTTATAAGGCGAAAGGGGAGCAAGTAGTGGTGGTAATCAAATCTCGTTTGTGGACTCACTTTTCTAGGAGGGTAAGGGTGTTCTCATTTTACTAGGCTTGGCCAACTATTCCTTGTGTTGTGTTGGGCAGTATGCAGATTCAATCACACTCATAGGTGTCTTTTGGTGCAGGGTTTTGTTAAGGACGGAAGCAAATCAATCGTGCCTAGTAATCGGGATGTCTAGGGTAGTCTACGTAAACAATATATGATGAACGTTTTGGGGTTAGTTCCTTAGGTGATTAAACTTTAAACAATAGTTAGCTAATAAGGAATCTGATGACCTATAGGGTTGTTATGAAGGGGTAATCGAGTGTATCGCTAAAGGTGTGTAATCTCACACCCCTTTGAATGATTACAAGTGATGTTTTGTGAATAGGCCAAAAGTCGGAAAGCCAAAAAGTCAGCAACTGTGACACTCGAGAATGCAAACACTCATAGTGGTAAATTGAAACACGAATAATAATAGTAAGCCATTGAGAGTGTCACAAGCACTATCGCGAAATTGAGGTTGTAATGGGCTTGACCGAGCCAAAATGGGCTGAGCGGGCACAATGGGCCAACAGGCCCAAATGGGAAAAAATTGATGAAAAACTATCGAATGGTAGACGTGATTTTGAAATCTGAAAGACTGAGATCGAAGCCATGCGAAATGGGTCACACAAGCGTGTGGGCCCGTTTGGGCCTGAAATGGATTTTAGGCCCAATAGCTCCGTAGAGACCCAGCAAGGGTCCGGTGTCGTTCGAGGCAACAGTAGGCTTTTAGAAAGGCCATTAAGTGCAAAATTACTAAAATACCCCTAAAGGGTAAATTATCAAAATACCCTTAGAGGATAAAATTACCGAAATACCCTTAGAGGGTAAATTACCGAAATACCCCTAGAGGGTAAAATTACCGAAATACCCTTGGAAGGTAAATTATCAAAATACCCCTAGAGGGTAAATGATCGTTATAGCCTTGATTATGGATTGGTTATCAGGTGTATGTTTTATTTGCACTTTTGTACGTATGGTGCATTGCATTTATAACATGTTGCATGGGTTAGGTTTGATGATCGGAGGAAGTGTATTCTGGTGGCTCTGCCATATTTTGTTTGGTGACTATGCCACGTATATTCTATTATTCTGGTGGCTCTGCCACAAATTCTGTGATTATTTTCTTGTCTGCCATATTGGTGTGTGGGGCTGAGTGGGTTGACTTGGTCCCCACAGGTGTGTAGGCTGGTACAGATGGTGTGTAGGGTTTGATTAGGTTGGGTTGCATACTCTGTTTGCATTATCATGTGTATAGGGCTAAGGCCCAAATTGTTACCGAATAGGGCTTCGGCCCAGTCTATCTCTATAAGAGCTTCAGCCCAGTCCGCTTCTGTATGGGCTCAGGCCTAGTTAATGACCGATTAGGGGATTACACACTGAGTTCTCGTAACTCACTCTTTATTTTAACCTTGCAAGTGATCCCCAGCGTTAGAGGATTTGGAGCTGTGGAGGACTCTGGGGTGGCCATACGTTTGAGTATTTCTCATGAACTTTAGTAAATTTTGTTTTTGCTTCATTTTAAGATTATTTTAATTTGGGTTTGGTATTGTGTAATAAAGCCATTGCACTTAATTTTCTTTTAAACTTTCTTTTCCGCTATGATTTATTGCTAGAGGATTAATATGGAATTTTCTTAAACATTAATAATCGTTTCAAAATATCACGTATCTGACACTATTCAAATTCGGCTTTCACAACAAAAACAACTTTCTCAAGATAGTAACAACTTTATAAAATGGATATTAAGTAATTGGGTTTCTACAAACAAACAATAAAACTCTGAGTTTTCAAATGAGATGCAACATTTGTTTTAACGAACAACTTTTGAACAACCTTTTCATGTGACACGTCGGATTCGACCATAACGTCTAAGCCGAGTTTGGAGTGTTACATTTTATGGTATCAGAGCCAGGTTGTAAAACTTGACTGCAGAATGGGTTCGAAAATGTTTTTCAAATTTGTTTAGAAAATAAATAGCTTTACTAGAAGTATGGCACCCTGAGTTTCCGAGCACCAAATTTGTAAGTCCTCTTACTTTATATCTGATGATATGATGAAATGACTGTAGAAAGAAAACTACTAGAGTTAGTAGTAGTACACTGAAATTATTAGTTATAGGAATTAAGACTATAGAGATTGAAATAATAGGAAATTTGATCTGCGAAAATAACTCATATACATGTTTTCCATAAAACACTTGTTAATAAACATTGGAATTATAGACTGATTCATAAAATTCTTAATCAGATTAACTCAATTCAGCAGCATGAGTACCAAAGGGCGTGGACCAGGTACACGCGGCCGTGGTAGAGGCCAAGGTGCTAGGGTTGGATCCTTGAAATCGAGGCATGTGCCTAAGGGCGAGGTGTCAGCGTTGCCAGTGATTGAGACGGGGTCTCATGACCGAGCTGGGGTGATGTACTGACTCAGCTAGTTAGGGAGGTATTGGAGGAGGTTAAGGAAATTGGTGAAACACTTCGAGTTGGGTGCGTGGATTGTAAGAAGAAAAGAGATTGTGGTTCTCTAGGGTTGCAGTCTCATTCCGTGAAGCATGTTAAGGCACGTCCAAACTTTTCAGCTTGCGAATAATACAAAAGGCATCATCCGGGTGAATGCTGGAGGAGGTTAGAAGCATACTTGAGATGTGAGTCGAAGGAGCATAAAGCTCGAGATTGTTTCATCACCATTAGGTCGGGTATGTTTTGGTTTGATGCAGTGCTTGAATGTAGAAAATTTTATATATATGTGATAAATATTTGTTTACTCATGTGGTTAAATACTTGGTTGTGTGAAAAGGTTTCTAGATTAGGTTAGAAGTGTATTAGTGTTATTGGAATGAGAGTGCACAGCGGTAGCATGGTAGAGTAGCCTATATTAAACCACTATTAGATGGCTAGAAATTTCGAGGATGAAATTTCTTT
Organism: Gossypium rotundifolium; assembly: GCA_025506655.1. Taxonomy (NCBI): domain Eukaryota; kingdom Viridiplantae; phylum Streptophyta; class Magnoliopsida; order Malvales; family Malvaceae; genus Gossypium; species Gossypium rotundifolium. Next base: position 80,510,590 of record CP106723.1, read on the forward strand.
TAGGGGGTAGATTTGTAGCGCCCCAAATTTGGGCCTAGTAGAATTGGGCCCATTGGGCCTTAGGCGTAGGAGCGTTTAAAATTTATAAGAATATGAGAATGGCATTATTGTAAGTTGGACCTATTAGCTAATTGATTTTGGAAGGTTACAGGGTTTCTATGAAGTCCCGGGTTCAAGATAAGCTATAGGAAAAATTTTGGATTTTGGCTCTTTAGAGGAGAAACTGTTGGAAGCAAGGCTTAAGGGAATTTGTAGGTGTCTTGCTAACACAGATGGCCACATGGTGGAGTGGTGGTGGCATCAGTATGGTAGCAAGGTGGGATGGGGTTCGAATCCCACTAGTAGCATATTTGGGTTTTTATTTTATGCTATAGGAGGAGAAGAGGTGGAGTTGGTTTAGAACTCTGCAGGAGAGAGAGAAGACTTGGTCAAATGGTTTGAATGGGAGGTGGAGAGTGTTTGGCAGAGAAAAAAGAGGAGAGGATCATGGGGTTGGATGAGTGAAGGGTGTTGGCCGAATGTGGGGAATTATCTAGGGGGAATTTTGACCAAAGTGGTGACTTGAATGTGCATATTCGGACTTGAGAGGGGAAGTGTCAATTTCTCAAGTTCTCTTTTGTGTGAATTTTTGATTTTTTCATTTTGACGATAGCATTTCAGGTCTTTTGTTTTCATTTTTCTTTTGCCAAAAACTCAGCCTCTCTTCTCCCATTCTTCTCTTCTTTCGAACATTTTTTTCTTACTGGTTAATAGCCTAAGCAGTTGCAGACGGAAACTCTTTTTGTTCATCCTTCCTTGTCCATCTATTTTCTTCTTCTTTTTCACTCATCTCCTCCCCTAGCTTTCTCCATAGCTGAATATCTACTCTCTTTACCCTTGTACGGTAACTAGCTTCTTTTTTGTCTTCGTCGATTGTGCTGCAAAGGGGTGACAATTGGTAAGTGTAGCTCTTGTGTTCGGTAACTCTGTTTCCATTCATTTCCTTCTTTAACAACCATATGTCCCTTTTTTCACTCTGAAGCTAAAAGTGCATTCTTTCTGTGTTGGCCATTGTCGAGTTGGAGATTGATATAAGGTGAAAGGGGAGCAAGTAGTGGTGGTAGTCAAATCTCGTTTGTGGACCCACTGCTCTAGGAGGGTAAGGGTGTTGTCAGTTTAATGGGCTTGGCCAAATATGACTTGTGTTGTGTTGGGCAGTATGGATTCAGTCACACTCATGGGTGCCTTTTGGTGAAGGGTTTTATTAAGGACGGAAGCAAATCAACCGTGCCTATTAATCGAGGTGTCTAGGGTCGTCTACACAAACAATGTATGATGAATGTTTTGGGGTTAGTTTCTTAGGTGATTAAACTTAAACAATAGTTGGCTAACCAGGAATCTAATGACCTATAGATTTGTTATGAAGGGGTAATCGAGTATATCACTAAAGGTGTGTAATCTCGCACCCTTTTGAATGATTGCATGTGATGTTTTGTGAATTGACCAAAAGCCAGAAAGTCGAAAAGTCAAGAATGTGACACTTAAGCATGCGAACACTCGTAGTGGTAAATCGAAACATGAATAATAACGGTAAGCCATTGAGAGTGTCGTGAGCACTCTCGCGAATTAAGGCTATAATGGGCCTGACCGAGCCGAAACGGGCTGAGCTGGCCCAATGGGCCAATAAGCCCAAGTGGGCAAAATTGATGAAAAACTATCAAATGATAGACGTGATTGCGAAATCTGAAAGACTGAGACCGAAACCATACAAAATGGGTCACACGAGCGTGTGGGCCCGTTTGGGCTAGAAATGGATTTTAGGACCAATAGCTCGGTAGAGACCCAACAAGGGTATGGTGTCGCTTGAGGCAATAGTAGGCTTTCGGAAAGGCCATTAAGTGCAAAATTATCGAAATACCACTGGAGCGGAAATTACCGAAATACCCCTAGATGGTAAAATTATCGAAATACCCCTGAAGGGTAAATTACCGAAATACCCTTGAAGGGTAAAATTATCGAAATACCACAGAAGGGTAAATGACCATTATACCCTTGATTATGGATTGGTTATCAGATATATGTTTTATTTACACTTTTGTACGTATGATGCATTACATTTATAACATGTTGCATGGGCTAGGTTTGATGATCGGAGGGTATTCTAGTGGCTCTGCCACATTCTGTTTGATAGTTATGCCATGTATATTCTATTATTCTGGTGGCTCTGCCACAAATTCTGTGATTAGCAGCTTGTCTTTCATATTGGTGTGTAGGGCTGGGTGGGTTGACTTGGCCCTCACAGGTGTGTAGGGTTGGATTGGGTTGGGTTACATACTCTGTTTGCATTAACATGTGTATAGGGCTAAGGCCCAGATTGTTATCGAATAAGGCTTCGGCCTAGTCTACTTCTGTATGGGCTCAGGCCTAGTTAATGACCGATTAAAGGATTACACACTGAGTTCTCATAACTCACTCCTTTGTTTTAACATTGCAGGTGATCCCCAGCGTTAGAGGATTTGGAGCTACGGAGGACTCTAGGGTCGCCATACGTCTGAGTATTTCTCACGAACTTTAGTAAATTTTGTTTTTGCTTTATTTTAAAATTATTTTAATTTGGGTTTGGCATTGTGTAATAAGGCCATTGGACTTAATTTTCTTTTAAACTTTCTTTTCCTCTATGATTTATTGCTAGAGGATTAATATGGAATTTTCTTAAACATTAATAACCATTTCAAAATATCACGTATCCGCAACTATTCAAATTCGGCTTTCACAGCAAAAACAACTTTCTCAAGATAGTAACAACTTTATAAATGGATATTAAGTAATTGGGTTTTTACAAACAAACAATGAAACTCGGAGTTTTCAAATGAGAGGCAACATCTATTTTATGGAACAACTTTTGAACAACCTTTCCATGTGACACGCCGGATCCGACCATAACGTCTAGGCCGGGTTTGGGATGTTACATTTTATGGTATCAGAGCCAGGTTACAAAACTCGGTGTGGAATGGGTTTGAAAATGTTTTTCAAATTTGTTTGAAATATGGTTTAGAAAATAAATAGCTTTACTAGAAGTATGGTACCCTGAGTCTCCGGCACCAAATCCATATGTCCTCTTACTTTATATCTGATGATATAATGAAATGAATGTAGACAGAAAACTACTAGAGTTAGTTGTAGTACACTGAAATTGTTAGTTATAGGAATTAAGACTATAGAGACTGAAACAGTACGAAATTTGATCCGCGAAAATAACTCATATACCTGTTTTCCATAAAACACTTGTTAATAAACATTGGAATTATAGACTGATTCATAATATTCTTAATCAGATTAACTCGATTCAGTAGCATGAGTACCAGAGGATGTGGACGAGGTACAATGATCGTGGTAGAGGCCAAGGTGCTACGGTTGGATCCTCGGAATCAGGGCAAGTGCCTGAGGGCAAGGTACCAGCGTCGCCAGTGATTGGGATGGGGTCTCATGACCGAGCTAGGGCTAATGTGCTAACTCAGCTAGTTAGGGAGGTATTGGAGAAGGTTAAGGAACTTGGTAAAACACTTCGAGTTGGGTGCGTGGACTGTAAGAAGAAAAGTGATTGCGGTTCTCTAGGGTTGCAGTCTCATTCCGTGAAGCATGTTAAGGTACGTCCAAACTTTCTAGCTAGCGAATATTGTAGAAGGCGTCATCCGGGTGAATGCTGGAGGAGGTCAGGAGCATGCTTGAGATGCAAGTCGAAGGAGCATAAGGCTTGGGATTGTTTAATCACCACTAGGTCAAGTATGTTTTGGTTTGATGTACTGCTTAAATGTAGAAAATTTTATGTATGTGTGATAAATATCTGTTTGCTCCTATGTTTAGATACTTGGTTGTGTGAAGAGGTTTCTAAATTAGGTTAGAAATGTATTAGTGTTATTGAAATGAGAGTGTGCAGCAGCAGCATGGTAAAGTAGCCTATATTAAACCACTGTTAGATAGCTAGAAATTTTGAGGATGAAATTTCTTTTAGGGGGTAGATTTGTAACGCCCCAAATTTTGGCCTAGTAGAATTGGGCCCATTAGGCCTTAGGAGTAGGAGCATTTAAAATTTATGAGAATATGAGAATGGCATTATTACAAGTTGGACCTATTAGGTAAGTTGTAACACCCCTCACCCGAATCTAACTCCGAGACAGGGTTTGAGGTGTTACTAGACTTAAACATTCACAATAATACAAAACTGGGTTACCAAATTTAGCCCAAAATTAAATCTTTTCAAACACATGCATTTGACCTTGTCATCTATTTAATCACTTATACCACATAACAAAACATTAACTCATACCATGAACAAATAGGCTTACAAGCCAAAATCATTATATGCCACATCTCATGGCTATAATCAACAAATCAATATAAGCCAATAATTTGGCTAATCACAACAACATCCATCATAGAAAAACTAAGTCCCTATACATGCCACTCACTGGTAAACATTTAATATACACACATCAATATTCCAAGGATAATGGCTCGATAGTGTGATGCTGCTTCCGACGATCCCCAACCTTGAGCTAACCTGAAAAAACTAAAAGAAATGAAAAGGAGGGAGTAAGCTTTACACTTAGTAAGCTCACATGAAAATAATAAGCAATGTGATAACATGCTATTTTCATTTTTTTCTATTTATTCAAATTCCAATTAAGCTATTTTCTCGGGTCACATTCATTAAATAATTTATATCTAGATCTACAGAACTCCAAATTAAGATCCTTTAATTTTCCCTAAAGCTAGACTCATTTATCTTCTTACCATAAAATTTTCAGAATTTTTGGCTTAGTCAATTAGTACAGTTTATTCATTAAAGTTTCCCCTGTTTCACTATTTGACTATTCTGACCTCTCTTCAAGATGAATCAATTTTATCCTTGTATAGAATTTAGATTGCCTCCTTGTTTAGTTCTATTGAATATAGACTCGTTCAGAATTTCAAGCATATAAATTATATCTCATAATTATTTTTTTACAATTTTGAATGATTTTTCCAATGCAGAACATGGGATCACATAATCATTCTGAACAAGTCTCACAAAAATATAAATATCTCAAAATAAAGAATTTATTTTCTTTCTCTGTTTCTTTCATATAAAATAGACTCAATAAGATTTAACTTCATATCTTATTCAACCTCTAATTCAATTTTCACCATTTTTGGTGATTTTTCAAAGTCAGACAACTGCTTCTGTCCAAAACTATTTTGTTGCTAAATTTACTCTTGCATAATTTCACTTACTCCATTTCATCTTATATAAGGTTCGATCAAAAATCGAGTATATTGTTCATAAATTTACACGCATATACCTGTACTTAATCATCACATAATCATATTCAATTACACTTAGTTGTTACATGATCACATGTATTTTCACTTAGTCAATTTCCCGTTGAACTCATCGGAATAATAACAGATACACGGTGGCCTGCACATAGTACCACTCTATCTGGTGCACATAGTAGCCTACACTTAGTACTACACATGTGACCAAAACCATCACTTACACATAGTGGCCTGCACTTAGTACCACACAATTGATTGAAGCTATCGGGTATGCATAGTAGCCTACACTTAGTACTACACATGCGACCTATCTGTCTGGTACACGTAGTAGCCTGCACTTAGTACTACACACGTAACCTAAAACCATCTCGTAGCTCTCTGTACACATAGTGGCCTAGCTACCTTATTCGTATCTTTTCTATTCCAAAGGTTCAACAGGGAATTCTCACTTTTCAACATTTTACCAATTCATCCATAATCAATCACAATTCATAATTTACACATATAAATTATAACATTATTGCATTATTAATATCAGACCAACTTACTTATTGAAATCTCATCAGGTATAATCGTGTAGCAACTCACACAACCCATGTAATATTAATTTAACATTCAATTCATGTAACATTAATTTGCCATTCAATTTCACATGGCACAACAAACATCACATTTTCCATACCATACAAACCATCCATCAACTTCTCCTAAACATATTAAATCATACAATTTATGCCATATAAATAGAGAATTACAATTCAAGCATGCTATAGCATTATTATTAACACACGAACTTACCTCGGATCCAGAAACGGTAATTTACCAACTTTCCCAATTTTCGATTTTCCTCCCGTTCTAAGTCCAAATCTAGTTTTTCGGGGTCTAAAACATCGCATTTCACTTATTTAATTAATGTATTACTCAAAATAGTCCCTAAATCAAACTTTGGAAAAATTATAATTTTGCCCCTAAACTTTTCAAAAATTACACTTTTACCCTTAGGCTCGTAAATTAAACTTTATTCCTTTTTATTATGTTTTATGACATTCTGAACATTTTTCCCTTCTATGGCAACATCAAATTCTCACTCTAACATGTACTTATGAACATTAGGTATTTTTATCGATTATGTCGTTTTACTCGTTTTCACATAAAATCGCTTAGTAAAAGTTGTTTAACATAATTTCAGCCTTCATATTCTATCATAAAACATCAAAATAAACACATTTCACCTATGGGTATTTTTCCAAATATGAACCCTAGGTTAAATTATTGCTAGAATAAGCTAAATCAAGTTACCGAGACTCCAAAAACGTAAAGAACATTAAAAACGGGGCTTGGAATTCACTTACTATGGAGCTTGGAAGCTTGAAACAAACCCTAGCTATGGAAAACCCTTGTAATTTCGTCCTAATGAAGAAGATGGACATATTTGGCATTTAAATTTTGTTTTTAATTCACTAATTACCAAAACACCCCTAAAAAATATTTTGAAACATACCCATCCATGTCCTTTTTTGTCCACCAAATTAACCAATAGTCTAGTTATCATTTAAGGACCTCCAATTCAAAATTTCATAAAAATTGTATGCCTCTAACATGTAGAACTCAACTTTTGCACTTTTTACAATTTAGTCCTTTTGACTAAATTGAGTACCCAAATGTCAAAATTTTCGAATGAGATTTTCACAAAATCATTCCATGAAATTGTAGACCATAAAAATATAAATAAAATAAACTTCTCAACATTGAATTTGTGGTCCCAAAACCACTGTTCCGTTTAGGCCCTATTTTAGGATGTTACATTTCTCCCCCCTTAGGAATTTTCGTCCCCGAAAATCTTAACAAAATGAGGTTTAATATATTTCTCATAATTTCCAACATCACTAAATAATCTTTTTCAAGACGATACTTTTAGAAACACTCTGTCATCGATCTGAATCCTAATGAACTCAGTGAATTCTGTCAAACAAAGAATCGATACATATTGAAATTATTATGCTAATTCCATCAAATGTTCGAAAACAACCCACTAGCATTTCTCTTGACTCCCCACAGATTAATCGATGATCACTCACAATCTTCAATAGCTTAATTCATCACCACTATCTTAAACTCAAATTTTGCTATGCCATCAGATATGTTAAACTCTCTAAACCAGGAAACATATGACAATCCTCGTTAAACAAACAGTGTCATCAAAATTTTCAATACAGACATAATAATAACCATCTCTAAATTACTAATCGAACAGCTCTTTTTATTGTAATATTAACTGTCTGAAAACATGAACCATTACTTTACATTCTATAAAATATACACATTCAAATCCGTTCACTGGTGAGTCACTGAAAAATCATAATTTCATTGTGTTCCAAAGTCGATTATAACAGAGATAAAACATATTCTATATAGATATAAATAGAACAATAGCCAAAAGAAACAGTAGAATCATTTCATATAAGTTCACTGTCAACTCTTATCTCAGACATAATGGAATTGAATTCCAATAAAAGCTAGTGGAATACAATCATAGATCAATCAAACTGACGATTCTTTACTAAGAAAACAAGCAATCATAATTGTCTCTGAAAAGATACGAACACATAAAATGCCTAGAAGAGATAGTCATAAACTACTCAACTATGACTGTCATATTTAAACATCTTCACATGTCAAACATCATTCTTCTGACTAATTCTGCCCTCACTAATTTCCACATTATTTCTTTCACTAAAAAAAATTAGTTCAAAAAAATTTCAGTTAATACTTTCTTTCAGTATCTTATCTGAATAAGTCGATTTATAAAACTTAAATTTTTCACTAATTATGATATTGTATAAACCAAATCATTCTTGAGTCAATCTGATATTTCTCTAATTTTGTCCTTCATTTGTCAACCATCCTCAGTCTTTGATCATATCTATAGTTATTCTATAACTAAACTCTTTGATTCCACCTTAGGAACTTAATCAACATGATTTTCATGAATTTCTGCTATATACACCTCATCGGTAAGGGGTGAGGTCGTATAGCCTCTAACTCGATTCCCACACATATATATACATATGACACATCTTTCATTATCAACATATGTCATTATAACTATACTACCCACTACGAACAATTTATCATTCATATTTGCCTGACATAAAATTTTCAATTATCTCATTCAAACAAGTGCACTCATTCATACATTCTACGAAATTTGAATAACTTATTTATCACATTCACTAATCAATTTTTATCAATCATGTTATAGTATGTGAAGGTTTGAAAAATATGAATAAGCATATTACTGTATGAACTTTCATCTCACAAATTACCACATATACACATTATGAATTCTTATTTTCACATTATGAATTCTTATTCATACTTTTTCGAGTTTAACTCATTATAGCTACACTTCATTCAAATACTTCAGTATCACTATCAAATGGTCGGATATAGCTCGGTTGGAGAGTACTTCTCTTTTAATAAGATTATCCCCAAACACGTTGGAAGGCATCACACTATCGCATATTGGTGGCATGCATAACTAGACTCTCACACTTGCTATGTTAGTCCGAGAACCAACTAAACCATAGCTCTGATCCCACAAAAATGTAACACCCCTCACCCGAATCCAACTCCGAGACAGGGTTCGAGGCGTTACCAGACTTAAACATTCACAATAATACAAAACTGGGTTACCAAATTTTGCCCAAAATTAAATCTTTTCAAAACAAAACATTGACTCATACCATGAACAAATAGGCTTACAAGTCAAAATCATTATATGCCACATCTCATGGCTATAATCAACAAATCAATATAAGCTAATACATTTGGCTAATCACAACAGCATCCATCATAGAAAAACTAAGTCCCTATACATGCCACTCACTGGTAAACATTTAATATACACATGCCAATATTCCAAGGATAATGGCTCGATAGTGTGATGCTGCCTCCGATGATCTCTAACCCTGAGCTGACCTGACAAAGCTAAAAGAAATGAAAAGGAGGGAGTAAGCTTTACGCTTAGTAAGCTCACATGAAAATAAAAAGCAATGCGATAACATGCTATTTTCATTTTTTTTCTATTTATTCAAATTCTAGTTAAGTTGTTTTCTTGAGTCACAGTCATTAAATAATTTATATCTAGAGCTACAGAACTCCAAATTAATATCCGTTAATTTTCTATGAAACTAGACTCATTTATCTTCTTACCATAAAATTTTCAGAATTTTTGGCTTAGTTAATTAGTAAAGTTTATTCATTAAATTTTCCCCCTATTTCACTGTTCAACTATTCTGACCTCTCTTCACTACGAATCAATTTTATCCTTGTACAGAATTTAGATGGCCTCATTGTTTAGTTCATTCGAAACTAGACTCATTAAAACTTTCAATAATATAAATTATATCTCATAATTTTTTTTAAAATTTTCAATTATTTTTCCAATGTAGAATAGGGGATCATGTAATCATTCTGAACCAGACTCACAAAAATCTAAATATCTCAAAATACAGAATATATTTTCTTTCCTTGTTTCATTCATATAAAAATGGACTCAATAAGCTTTAATTTCATAACTTATTAAACCTCTAATTCAATTTCTATCATTTTTGGTGATTTTTCAAAGTAAGATAACTGCTTCTGTCAAAAACTATTTTGTTGCTAAATTTACTCTTGCATAATTTCACTTACTCCATTTCATCTTACATAAGGTTCGATCAAAAATCGAGTATATTGTTCATAAATTTACACACATATACATGCACTTATTCATCACATAATCATATTCAATTACACTTAGTCGTTACATGATCACATGTATTTTCACTTAGTCAATTTCCCGTTGAACTCATCGGAATAATAATAGATACACAGTGGCCTGCACATAGTACCACCCTTGTAGCTGAAGCTATCTGGTGCACATAGTAGCCTGCACTTAGTACTACACATGTGACCAAAACCATCACTTACACATAGTGGCCTGCACTTAGTACCACACATTTGATTGAAGCTATCGGGTACGCATAGTAGCCTGCACTTAGTACTACACATGTGACCTATCCGTCTGGTACACGTAGTACCCTAAACTTAGTACTACACACGTGACCTAAAACCATCTCGTAGCTCTCTTGTACACATAGTGGCCTAGCTACCTCATTCGTATCTTTTCTATTCAAAAGGTTCAACAGGGAATTCTCACTTTTCAACATTTTACCAATTCATCCATAATCAATCATAATTCATAATTTACACATATAAATTATAACATTATTGCATTCTTAATATCAGACCAACTTACTTATCGAAATCTCATCAGGTATAACTGCATAGCAACTCACACAACCCATGTAATATTAATTTAACACTCAATTCATGTAACATTAATTTGCCATTCAATTTCACATGGCACAACAAACATCACATTTTTCATACCATACAAACCATCCATCAACTTCTCTTAAACATATTAAATCATACAATTTATGCCATATCAATAGAGAATTACAATTCAAGCATGCTCTTGCATTTTTATTAACACACGAACTTACCTCGGATCCAGAAACGGTAATTTACCAACTTTCTCGATTTTCAATTTTCCTCCCGTTCTAGGCCTAAATCTCATTTTTCGGGGTCTAAAACATCACATTTCACTCATTTGATTAATTTAGTGCTCAAAACAGTCCCTAACTCAAACTTTGGAAAAATTACAATTTTGCCCCTAAACTTTTCAAAAATTACACTTTTACCCCTTGGCTTGTAAATTAAACTTTATTCCTTTTTATTACGTTTTATGACATGCTGAACATTTTTACCTTCTATGGAAACATCAAATTCTCACTCTAACATGTACTTATGAACATTAGGTATTTTTACCGATCATGTTGTTTTGCTCGTTTTCACGTAAAATCGCTTAGTAAAAGTTGTTTAACATAATTTCATCCTTCATATTCCATCATAAAACATCAAAATAAACACATTTCACCTATGGGTATTTTTCCAAATATGAACCCTGGGTTAAATTATTACTAGAATAAGCTAAATCAAGTTACCGGGACTCCAAAAACGTAAAGAACATTAAAAACGGGGCTTGGAATTCACTTACTATGGAGCTTGGAAGCTTGAAACAAACCCTAGCTATGGAGAACCCTTGTAATTTCGTCCTAATGAAGAAGATGGACATATTTGGCATTTAAATTTTGTTTTTAATCCATTTAATTCACTAAATTACCAAAATGCCCCTAAAAAAACTTTTGAAACATACGCATCCATGTCCTTTTTTGTCCAACAAATTAACCAATGGTCTAATTATCATTTAAGAACCTCTAATTTAAAATTTCATAAAAATTTTACACCTCTAACATGTAGAACTCAACTTTTGCACTTTTTATAATTTAGTCCTTTTGACTAAATTGAGTGCCCAAATGTCAAAATTTTCGAAATGAGATTTTCACAAAATCATTTCGTGAAATTGTAGACCATAAAAATATAAATAAAATACATTTCTCAACATCAGATTTGTGGTCTTGAAACCACTATCCCATTTAAGCCCTATTTCGGGATGTTACATAGGTTATTTTGGAAGATTACGGGGTTTCTATGAAGTCCCGGGTTCAAGATACGCCATAGGAAAAATTTTGGATTTTAGCTCTTTAGGGTAGGGGACTGTTGGAAGAAAGGCTTAAAGGAATTTGTAGGTGTCTTGCTAACACAAATGGCCACATCGTGGAGTGGTGGTGGCGTCAGTATGGTAGCAAGGTGGGATAGGGTTCGAATCTCACAAGTAGCATATGTGGGTTTTTATTTTATGCTATGGGAGGAGAAGAGGTGGAGTTGGTTTAGAACTCTGCAGGAGAGAGAGAAGACTTGGTCAAATGGTTTGAATGGGTGGTGGAGAGTGTTTGGTGGAGCAAAAAGAGGAGAGAATCATGAGGTTGGATGAGTGAAGGGAGTTGGCCGAATGTTGGGAATTGTCTAGGGGGAATTTCGGCCAAAGTGGTGGCTTGAATGTGCATATTAAGCCTTGAGAAGGGAAGTGCTGATTTTTCAAGTTCTTTTTTGTGTGAATTTTGGCTTTTTGTGTTTTGATGATAGCATTTCAAGTCTTTTGTTTTCATTTTTCTTTTTATGAAAACTTAGCCTCTCTTCTCCCATTCTTCTCTTCTTTCGAACATTTTCTTCTTACTGGTTAATAGCCTAAGCAGTTGTAGGCCGAAACTCTTTTTGTTCACCCTTCCTTGTCCATCTATTTTCTTCTTCTTTTTCACTCATCTCCTCCCCTTGTTTTCTCCATAGTGAATATCTACTCTCTTTACCCTTGTGCAGCAACCAGCTTCCTTTCTGTCTTTATCGATTGTGCTGGAAAGGGGGTGACAATCGGTGAGTGTAGCTCTTGTGTTCGGTAACTCTATTTCCATCCGTTTCCTTCTTTAACAACCATATGTTCCTTCTTTCACTCTGAGGCTAAAAGTGCATTCTTTCTGTGTTGGCCATTGTCGAGTTGGAGATTGTTATAAGGTGAAAAGGGAGCATGTAGTGGTGGTAATCAAATCTCATTTGTGGACTCACTATTCTAGGAGGGTAAGGGTGTTGTCATTTTACTAAGCTTGGCCGAGTATACCTTGTGTTGTGTTGGGTGGTATGCGGATTCAGTCACACTCATGGGTGTCTTTTGGTGTAGGGTTTTGTTAAGGACGAAAGCAAATCAATCGTGCCTAGTAATCGGGTGTCTAGGGCTGGCTACGCAAACAAGGTATGATGAATGTCTTGGGGTTAGTTCCTTAGGTGATTAAACTTTACACAATAGTTGGCTAACAAGGAATTGATGACCTGTAGGGTTATTACGAAGGGGTAATTGAGTGTATCCCTAAATGTGTGTAATCTCACACCCTTTTGAATGATTGCATGTGATGCTTTGTGAATCGGCCAAAAGCTGGAAAGCCGAAAAGTCGGTAACTGTGACACTTGAGCATTCGAACACTCGTAGTGGTAAATCAAAACACGAATAATGACGGTAAGCCGTTGAGAGTGTCACAAGCACTCTCGCGGAATTAAGGTTGTAATGGGCCTGACCGAGCAGAAACAGGTTGAGGGGCCCAATGGGCTAACAGGCCCAAATGGGAAAAAATTGACGAAAACTATCGAATGATAGACGTGATTGTGAAATCTGAAAGACTAAGACCGAAACCATGCAAAATGGGTCACACGAGCGTGTGGACCCGTTTGGGCCTGAAATCCATTTCAGGCCCAATAGCTCCGTAGAGACCCAATAAGGGTCCAGTATCGCTTGAGGCGATAGTAGGCTTTCGTAAAGGCCGTTGAATATGAAATTGCCAAAATACCCTTGAAGGGTAAATTATCAAAATACCCCTAGAGGGTAAAATTACCAAAATACCCCTAGAGGGTAAAATTACCGAAATACCCCTAGAGGGTAAATTACCGAAATACCCCTAAAGGGTAAATTATCGAAATACCCTTGAAGGGTAAATGACCATTATACCCTTGATTATGGATTGGTTATCAGGTATATGTTTTATTTGCACTTTTGTACGTATGATGCATTGCATTTATAACATGTTGCATGGGCTTGGTTTTGATGATAGGAGGAAGTGTATTCTAGTGGCTCTGCCACATTCTGTCTGGTGGCTATGCCATGTATATTCTATTATTCTGGTGGCTCCTCCACCAATTCTGTGATTAGCAGCTTGTCTGCCATATTGGTGTGTAGGGCTAGGTGGGTTGACTTGGTCCCCATAGGTGTGTAGGGCTGGTACGGGTGGTGTGTAGGGTTGGATCGGGTTGGGCTGCATACTCTATTTGCATTATCATGTGTATAGGGCTAAGGCCCAGATTGTTACAGAATAGGGCTTCAGCCCAGTCTATCTCTGTAAGGGCTTCGGCCTAGTCTGCTTCTGTATGGGCTTAAGCCCAGTTAATGACCAATTAGGGATTACACACTGAGTTCTCATAACTCACTCCTTTGTTTTAACCTTGCATGTGGTCCCAGCGTTAGAGGATTTGGAGCTGCGGAGGACTCTGAGGTGGCCATACGTCTGAGTATTTCTCACGAACTTTAGTAAATTTCATTTTTGCTTCATTTTAAGATTATTTTAATTTTGGTTTGGCATTGTGTAATAAGGCCATTGGACTTAATTTTCTTTTAAACTTTCTTTCCTGCTATGATTTATTGCTAGAGGATTAATATGGAATTTTCTTAAACATTAATAATTGTTTCAAAATATCACGTATCCGCAACTATTCAAATTCGGCTTTCACAACAAAAACAACTTTTTCAAGATAGTAACAACTTTATAAAATGGATATTAAGTAATTGGGTTTTTACAAACAAACAACAAAACTCGGAGTTTTCAAATAAGAGGCAACATCTATTTTAACGAACAACTTTTGAACAACCTTTCCATGTGACACGCCGGATCCAGCCATAACGTCTAGGCCGAGTTTGGGGTGTTACAACCTCAATATTAGTTTTGTCAACTTTTAGGCCTTTTTTCGATATTTGATGCCTTAAAACCAATCCCACCTTGACCATGAAATGACATTTTTCCAATTCAGTACTAGGTTGGTTTCTTCGCATCTTTGCAGGACTTTTTCAAGATTGTCCAAACATTCTTGAAATGAATATTCATATACTGAGAAATTATCCATAAACACGTCCAATCCTTCCTATAGCATTTCAGTGAAAATAGCAGTCATACATCTCACAAAAGTTGTTAGGCCATTGCAAAGCCCAAATGGCATTCATCTAAAAGCACATGTGCCAAAAAGACATGTGAAGGTAATTTTTTTTTAGTCATCCAGATGTATTTGGATTTGATGGTATCCTAAGTATCCGTCAAGGAAACAATAATAATACTTCCCTGCCAACCTATCAAGCATTTGGCCAATAAAAAGAAGTGGGAAATGATCTTTTTTTGTTGCATCATTTAATTTCTGATAGTCGATGTACACTCTTCAACCAGTAACTGTTCTTGTTGGAATTAATTCATTTTTATAATTTTCAACCACTATCAACCCACCATTTCTTGCAACACACTTCGTAGGACTAACCCATTCACTGTTGGAAATAGCATAAACAATACTTGCATCTAACCATTTAAGCAATTCATTTTTTACCACCTTTTTCATAGCTAGATTAAGTCGGCGTTGTGCATCCACTACATGTTTTCCCCTTCTTCTAATCTAATCTTATGTTGACATAGTGCAGGATTGATTCCCTTAATGTTAGTGATTGTCCATCCTATGGCTTTTTTGTGTGTTTTTAAAACACTTAATAAAGCCTCTTCTTATCCTAAACTTAGCCTCGTAGCTATAGTCACAGGTAATGTATTTTTCTCCCCTAAATATTTGTATTTTAAGTGTTTTGGTAAAGCTTTTAGTCCTAACTCCGAAGGTTTAATAATAGACGGTGTCATTTTTTTGTGCTAAAAATAATTTGTTTTGATTACCCCTTACTTTGACGCCACCAATCTAGCTGAATAGTTGTTTGAGCGATTTCCTGTTCAATATTTTTCTTCTTCTTCGTATTCATGATCAACCAAATTTGTTGTATTGGTCTCCAATTTATTGCACTTTTGCTCCTCTGTTTTGCTTCATCCCAATTCCTCTACTTCTAATTCTTGATGTATTGCCCAGAAAAATTCATTTTCACATAATCTTTCTAATATTTCCATTACCTCCTTCCCGGTATTCTTCAGATGCTCCCTCAAGTCATGATATCAATGTAACACCCCTAACCCGTATCTATCGTCGAAACAAGGTACGAAGTATTACCAAAATTTACGATTTCAAACAATCAAATATTTTAAATGTTTAACATCATTCATAAATCATAGCAAAACCAAACAAAGACATACACATTTTCCATTTTTTGGGCCTTCGAGGCCCTTAAAACACGTTAGAAATAAATTAGGACTAAATCAAAAACTTATGGACATTTTTAGAAAAAGTTGAAAATTTTCAAACTGCAAGGGTCACACGGCCGTGTAGCCAAGCCGTGTGAATCATACGGATGAGAGACATGCCCGTTTCTTAGGTCGTATGGACATTCAAAGTATGGACACACGGCCCTATCCGAGCTTGTTTTCGTGCTGTATAACTCTCGACTTGGTCACATGAAACACCCCAAACCCTACCAAAAAGCCTAACCGGATTTGGTATGTTCCTCGAGTAAAACTTTAGCGAATTCCATTGTAAAGAAATTTTGTCTTTTAAAACATTATTTTAGGAGGAATTAATAAAATCAAAAGAAAACCAAACTTAAGAAAATTTCCTTGAAAACATTTATATATTAGAGACAAAAACCTTTTAAATAATTGTTGAAACCAATTTAGTTATTTAATAGATATTTGTTCATGTCAAAATAAAAGTAAATTCAAACACGAAATGAAAGATAGTTTATAGTGGCCTTATTACATAAAATTGGCAAATCCATAATAAAGTCTAAGTAATAAAATTTAACTTAAAGAGTTTAAGTTGGAAAATCTCCACAATACTTGATACGAGCAACCGCCACCTCGAAATCCTTGTCGCCTCGATCCATCGCACTACGAGTTATTTGAAAAGTTATCCCATAAAATGGGTGAGTCATAAACTCAATGTATAACACATACACTAAAAAGTCCATTTTATCATATGCTTTAAAGCCCATAATTTCACATATGGCCATAGGCCCATTTAATCAAATATTTAGCCCAAAGGCCCATTTAGCTCATATTTAGCCCAAAGGCCCATTTAGCTCATATTTAGCCCAAAGGCCCATTTCATAATGTATCAAGTAAAATCATACAATATTACATAGTTATGTATATGAAATGAAATGCAAGCCCGCCCAACCTAAATATCCATCCGCTATACACCCCGCACTCAACCAAAGACACCGTGGGGATTACTAAATCGACCCTCCATCCGCTACACACCATCAAGGCGCTTCTTGCAGCCAACATGCACATCGCCTTATTGTGGCAAAGCCACCAAAACAGATGTGACCAAGTCACCGATCAAGTCCAATTTCAAATACGTGACCAAGTCACCAGATTCACATACGTGATCAAGTCACCGGAGTTAAATATGTGACCAAGTCACCAGAGCCAAATATGTGACCGAAGCCACTGAGTAAATATGTGACCAAGTCACCAATTTCACATATGTGACCAAGTCACGTAATTGTGGTAAAACCACCGAATACTTCCTCCTTTATTAAACATACCCATATGCCCATGCACATACATATCAAATCGATTTTCATGCTATTTACCCACAAATCACAATATAGTCATGCTTATTTCATATTGATGCATATAGCAAAAATAAACGAAATATTGGGTAACATACTCGAATTTTGTATACCAATGCTTGGTATCCACAAACAAAACATACTATCATATAATCACTTTTAACAATATAAATCTATGGAAATTTTTAATGTATGGTTACACACCTAGTAACAAAGTGAGAACAATACCCTCTTGCTCGTCCACACCTAATTGATTAATACACTTGTTAGTATAAACTATTGTTAACAAAACTATACTTATAAACGATGGATCTAAATCCTTACCCTGATTCACGAATGACAGTTATTTGTGGTTTTCTCCACTAGATGGATCAAAACCACGATATTCCACCAACGTAAAGTGGTTCGGTTGTACGCACTACTTCGAATAACCGATCCTCGTTAGCAGAGGGTCCACAACCCGATGGAAAATCTCTAACCCCCGATACTGCTCTTCGTTTGTAGTTCGATGGTAAAGGAATACCTCCTTTCTTCCAAACACTTCGCGCACGACCCTTTTCTTACCTATCTTGTTGATCTTAGATCGCCCTAAAATAACGAGATTAGTGATCCATCTAAAGAAATTGATATTATCTAAAATAGTAATCTTACCTTGATGATTCGAATGGTCACTTAAAGGTTGTCTTCAACAAGGATCATTGAAAAATCTTTTCAAAAGATTCGGCCTAGGAGGGAAAATAAAAGATTATAATTCTAATTTTACTAAAGTGAAAGGAAATGATAAAAAAATAATTGATAGAATTCTTACTTGAGTCCTTCAAGATTCGGCTTTAACAAAAGAGAAGAGAAATAGTGGTTTCGGTTTGAGGAAAAGAAGAAAGGAAAAGAAAAGAGAAGGAAAGAAAGAAGGAAGAAAGAGAAAGAGGAGAAGAAGATGATAATGGTGATTTCTCAAAAGAAAAGAGATGATTAGGAACTTTTGCACATTCGCCAAGGAGGAGATTCTTGATTCTATGTGGTTTCAAGCAAAGAGAGGAAAAGAAGAGAGAAATAAAGTGAAAAGAAAAGAAAAGAGAATATGATCAAAGAGAAAGGAGATTAGTTTTGAGACTTAGATGCATTCGCTAAAGAAGAGAAATGAAGAATTTGGTTCTTTGAACTTTGTAGTTTCGGTTTCAAAAGAAAGAGGAGAGAACGAAAATTGTATTTGGTTCAAATACAATCGAGGACTAAATCAAAAGTAAAAGTGTACCAAAGTGTCTAAGGTACATTCGCCAAAGTAGAAGTTTTGGAGAAAAATTGGTCAAAAGAAAACTAAAACAAAGGGAAGATTTTACCTAAACTCAATGTCAATTTCGCTAGGAGAGAACTTTTGGTGAAAATGAGAAAAGATGGACAAAAGGTTGTGTAAGACTTTTGGCTAACTCCCCTAATGGCAAATCACAAATTCGCCAAATCAAGGCCAACATATCCCCTTTTTCCTCCTTGTTTCTTCCCCATCACATCCAAAAATTTGCTACACAATTAAGCCACTCCTTTAGCCTTCATGTTGTCTAGGTTCATGGTCAAATGACCATGAACACATCCCCAAAACATAGCCAAATATCATGCCTTTGTCCCCTCATCTTATCATGAACTTAAGATTCCATGCCTTAAGTTCTTTGCTTCCTTTTCACATGGTCAACTAGCTAAAATGAATGAAAGCTCATCCACTCTAGAACTTTCTTGGCCGACACTTATAAGGAAGAAAACAAAATTTAAAATCCTCCCCGATGCTAGCTAGGAGATTCAACCTTACACCTCAAGCATCCATCCATGCATCTTAACAACTTTGCCAATTACTTAACTTATGCTTGAAATTCCTTGTCATTAATTCTTAAGGCCTAATTTACTTAGCTCTCTCTCTCTCTTAATAAAAATTTAAAAGTTTTACTAAGCCTTCACTTAATTAATGAAGCTCAAAATAACTTCCAAAGTACACTTAATAAATAAACATGCAACATCATTCAATTAAGTAAAATGCTTAGCCCCTAATTATCAGGATGTTACAGTTCTACCCCCTTAAAATAATTTCGTCCTCGAAATTACCTGGCTGGAATAAGTGAGGGTATTACTGTCGCATCGCTTCCTCCGGTTCCCACGAAGCTTCTTCTGATCCATGATTACGCCATAATACCTTAGCGAGAGGAACCGATTTTCTCCGTAAAACCTTTACATCCCGCCTCGAATTTGAATTGGCTCTCTTCATATGACAAATCGATCTTAATTCCACCTCTTCAATCGGTACTATATGAGATGGATCCGATCGGTAACGACGTAACATTGAAACATGGAACACATCGTGCATTTGCTTCAATTCAAGGCAAATCTAATCGATATGCCACAGATCCGACTCGCTTCACAATCCGATAAGGTCCAATGAACACAGGACTTAGTTTCCTTTACGTCCAAATCTCATCACCTTTTTCCAAGGTGAAACCTTTAGGAAAACTTGGTCTCCCATCGATACTCTATTTCCTTCCGCTTTAAATCTGCGTGCGATTTTTGTCTATCGATGCTTCCTTTAACCGAGCCCGGATTACCTTAACCTTATCTAAAGATTCAGCCACTATTTCGGACCCAAAATCTATCGTTCCCTAATTACGCCCAACACGTAGGAGTGCGACACTTCCGCCCATATAGTGCTTCATATGGTGCCATCCGAATCTTTGGATTGAAAGCGTTGTTGTACATAAATTCGCCAACGGTAAGAATTCCTCCCAACTTCCTTGAAATCTATCACACATCCCCTTAACATATCTTCTAAGATCTGGATTACTCTTTCGGACTGACCGTCTAACTGAGGATGAAATGCCGTACTGAAGTCCAATCTGGTGCCCAAAGCCTGATGCAATGCTTTCCAAAATCGCGACGTAAACCTTGGATCTCTATCCGAAATTATCGACAACGGCACTCCATGCAATCTCACAATTTCAGCTACATATAACTTCGCCAATTTCTGCAAAGAATAATTAATCCGAATTGGGATAAAATGTGCAGATTTCGTCAATCGGTCCACTATCACCCAAATGGAGTCTTTCTTAGTAGGCGTAAGAGGAAGCCCACTAACAAAGTCCATGGTGAATCTCTCCCACTTCCATTGCGGAATCTTTATTGGCTGTAGCAATCCAGAAGGTACTTGATGTTCAGCCTTAACTTGTTGACACGTCAAGCACTTCCCTACCAATTCAGTAACTTCCCGCTTAAGACCAGGCCACCAAAATTGATCTCGCAAATCTCGTATAACTTACTTCCTCCGGGATGCATAGCATAGGGGCTACCATGCGATTCTCAAGTATCTTTTGTCTCAACTTCGATCCTTGACATACGGACTTTACCTTTGAAGCACAATACCCGTCACTCATTAATACTAAAATCTTCCAATTTCCCACTGCACTGTCGAAGCTTTTCACTCAGATCTTCATCTATTAACTGCCTCTCTCTCACTTGACTTAACCATGTCGGCTTAACCTGAAGTTCTGCCAACAAGCTTCCATCATCGAAAAGACTAAGATGTGCAAACATCGCTCTCAAATCTGACACCACTTTTCGACTTAGAGCGTCTGCCACCACATTTGCCTTACCCGGGTGGTACTCGATAGAACAGTCGTAGTCTTTCAACAACTCTATCCACCTTCGCTGCCTCAGATTCAGTTTTTTCTGAGTCAGTAGATATTTCAGACTTTTGTGGTTCGTGTATATCACTGACTTTTCCCTGTATAAGTAATGTCTCCAAACCTTAAGAGCAAAGACTGCAGCTGCCAACTCCAAGTCATGCGTCGGGTAATTAACCTCGTGCGGTCTCAATCGCCGAGAGACGATACGTAACTACCTTTCCGCCTTGCATCGTAACACATCCTAATCCGTGTGAGAAGCATCACAATACATGACGAAATCCTTTCCTGCTTCAGGCTGAATCAAAACAGGAGCTTCTGTCAAAACTTTCTTGAGCTTCTCAAAACTCTCTTGTTGCTTATTAGCCCACACGAAAGGTACTTCCTTCCTTAGCAATTTCGTTAAAGGTGCATTATCGATGAAAACCCTTGACGAATCTTCGATAATATCCGCTAAACCCAAGAAATCTGCGAACCTCGCTTATGGACTTAGGTGGTTTCCAATCTAATCTGACCTCGATCTTCGAGGATCCACCTAATCCCTTCCGCAGATACCACATATCCTAAAATGCAACTTCTTTCACCAAAATTCACACTTCATGAATTTGGCATACGCTTCTTCTCCTTAAAACTCGAATACGATCCGAAGATGCTCATCATGTTCTACTTGGACTTAGAATACACCAAGATGTCATCTATGAATACCACTACGAACTGATCCAAGTAGGGCTGAAAAATCCGGTTTATCATATCCATAAACGCAGCTGGGGCATTGTCAATCCGAATGGCATTACCAGAAATTCATAATGCCCATATCTAGTTCGGAAAGCCATCTTATGGATATCCGCTTCTTTCACTTTAAGCTGATGATACCCCGATCTTAGATCAATTTTTGAGAATACCGCAGCTCCCTTAAGCTGATCGAACAAGTCGTCGATCCTTGGCAAAGGATACTTGTTCTTGATGGTCAGCTTATTCAACTGCCGGTAGTCTATACACATCCTCATCGATCCATCCTTCTTCTTCACGAATAGGACCGGTGCTCCCCATGGAGACACACTAGGTCGAATGAATCCATGATCAAGCAACTCCTGAATCTGAGCCTTAAGCTCAACCAATTCCTTCGGTGCCATTCTATATGGAGCAATAGAAACTGGCGCCGTTCCAGGCAATAAGTCTATCCCGAAGTCTACCTCACGATCCGGAGGCAAACCTGGAAGTTCTTCCGAAAAAACATCTACAAATTCATTCACCGTCCTGACTTCATTAACAGTTGCTTCCTTAGCCTCCAAAGCATTCACCAACATCAGAAAAGCTTCGCATCCTTTCCTAACCATCTTTTCCGCCTTAAGAGTGGATACTACATTAGATAAGTAGTTCCGTCTTTCGCCCATCACTATAACTTCCTTGTCATCAAAAGTTCTTAAGGACATTCTCTTAGCAGCACAATCCACATTTGCACGGTACTTCACAAGCCAGTCCATGCCTAAGATTAGGTCGAATTCTCCAACGACAACTCCATTAAATCACCGAAAGCAGTATCCCTTGAACTTCTAAAGGCACTTCCTTAAAAGTTTGTCTACAACTCTCGCATCATCCTAGAGGACTAAGTACAGTCATCTTCCTAGGTACAGTTTCAGAAGTCACATGCAAAGTCCCAGATACTTCACTAGCGATATAGGAATGAGTTGACCCTATATCTATCAAAGCAATAAAGGGCAACCCGTAAATCGAAACATACCGTGATAACATCAAAAGGCCATCGCTTCTCTGCGATTTAACCGCATACACCAAACTGGTTGTCTCGCCTCGAGCTTCCATCGCCTCGCTCAAGTTCCGCGACCTCTACCGGAACCATTGCCCTTCCATTTGGGCCACGACCTCTTATCTGCTCATTGTCCACTTCATCCTCGATTAGCACCTCGACTTGTTGGATGGTTCTTCTCCGAGTTCATCGGGCAATCTTTGATCATGTAATCCTTGAACCGCACTTGAAACATCCCACGGTTTTTTCCAAAGATTCTCCGAATGCATTTTCCCACACCGAGAACAAGTACGACTTTGTACACCAGAGCGATCTATTGACCTCGCGATCCATCATTCCTTGATTTCTTCTGAACGTTTCCGGACGACCCTGAAGACCCAAAGCTTCTCTTATTCTTGCTCTGACCTCTGTCCCGGTTCTGTCTCTCAGTCCGTTTAGCCTCTTCAGCAATTCTTGCCCTTTCCACTAAGATTGCAAAATCTCTTTCACAATGTGGAGCAATCATCACTCTTAGCTCATCTCTAAGTCCATCTTCAAATCTGATACACCGTTCATATTCGGTAGCCATTATCCCTCTGGCATAACGGCTAAGTCGCAAAAATTCCGCTTCATATTCAGCTATCGACTTGTTTCCTTGTACTAGATTCAGAAATGTCTTCCTCTGGGAGTCGATATAGCTAGCTCAGACATATTTTCCTCAATTTCACTTTAAAATACCCCAATCCGCACGATCCACAAGGGTACTTTCCTTGATAGTGAGCCACCACTGGTAGGCTTCATCACGAAGAAGTGAAATAGCACCTTTCAATTTCTCTTCATCAGTGCAATCTATATCGTCCATGATTCTCTCGACTGCCTCCAACCAATATTCAGCTACATTTGGAGCTACTCCAGATACTCCTCTGAAAACCTCAGCTCCATTCGATCTTAGTCTCTCACCATCGACTTTTGAGACCCATTTCGAACTAGCTTCGCTACATCGTTCCAAAACTCGCAAAGACGACTTGTGATCTGCGTCACCACCTTCATTTTGTTCTTGAAAGTCCGCCTAACAACGGTGGTGGAGCTTCATTCTCGAACCTTGACCAGACCGAATCGGTTCCAAGCATCATCCTTCCTCTTCCATGTCCACGACGACCTCGCCCCTAGAGCTCATGTCTACTACGATCTTATCTGCTTTTTTTACGGAAAGTCTTATGTATTAGAATCTTTTCACTTCTTATTAAAAGAAAGCTTTATGAAACAGATATTCAGTGGTTTCCGTAGTAGCACACATACACCTAGAGTCCATGTCTCTAAAGTATAGTTTAAGTTTAAACTATCATACATATCACATATCGATAAAGTACATACCTGATGGATCTGGGTCGAGAACTCGAGTGCCATGCTCTTATAAAATCTTTTAACTTAAGAAAACTTTCAAAAAAAATCATTTGGGTCAACTTTTGAAAACGCTGTGGGCTTCAAAACCCAAGGCCGAGAGTTTAAAGCGGGCTCGATACCAAATTGAAACACCCCAAACCCTACCAAAAAGCCTAACCGGATTTGGTATGTTCCTCGAGTAAAACTTTAGCGAATTCCATTGTAAAGAAATTTTGTCTTTTAAAACATTATTTTTAGGAGGAATTAATAAAATCAAAAGGAAACCAAACTTAAGAAAATTTCCTTGAAAACATTTATATATTAGAGACAAAACCTTTTAAATAATTGTTGAAAACCAATTTAGTTATTTAATAGATATTTGTTCATGTCAAAATAAAAGTAAATTCAAACACGAAATGAAAGATAGTTTATAGTGGCCTTATTACATAAAATTGGCAAATCCATAATAAAGTCTAAGTAATAAAATTTAACTTAAAGAGTTTAAGTTGGAAAATCTCCACAATACTTGATACGAGCATCGCCACCTCGAAATCCTTGTCATTTCGATCCATCGCACTACGAGTTATCTGAAAAGTTATCCCATAAAAATGGGTGAGTCATAAACTCAATGTATAACACATACACTAAAAAGTCCATTTTATCATATGCTTTAAAGCCCATAAATTTCACATATGGCCATAGGCCCATTTAATCAAATATTTAGCCCAAAGGCCCATTTAGCTCATATTTAGCCCAAAGGCCCATTTCATAATGAGATCAAGTAATAATCATACAATATTACATAGTTATGTATATGAAATGAAATGCAAGCCCACCCAACCTAAATATCCATCCGCTACACACCCCTGCATCAACCAAAGACACAGTGGGATTACTAAATCGACCTCCATCCGCTACACACCATCGAAGGCGATTCTTTGCATCAACATGCACATCGCCTTATTGTGGCAAAGCCACCAAAACAGATGTGACCAAGTCACCGATCAAGTCCAAATTTCAAATACGTGACCGAAGTCACCAGATTCACATACGTGATCGAAGTCACCGGAGTCAAATATGTGACCGAAGTCACCAGAGCCAAATATGTGACCGGCCACCGGAGTCAAATATGTGACCAAGTCACCAATTTCACATATGTGACCAAGTCACGTAATTGTGGTAAAACCACCGAATACTTCCTCCTTTATTAAACATACCCATATGCCCATGCACATACATATCAAATCAGATTTTCATGCTATTTACCCACAAATCACAATATAGTCATGCTTATTTCATATTGATGCATATAGCAAAAATAAACGAAATATTGGGTAACATACCTGAATTTTGTATACCAATGCTTGGTATCCACAAACAAAACATACTATCATATAATCACTTTTTAACAATATAAATCTATGGAAATTTTTAATGTATGGTTACACACCTAGTAACAGTGAGAACAATACCCTCTTGCTCGTCCACACCTAATTGATTAATACACTCGGTTAGTATAAACTATTGTTAACAAAACTATACTTATAAACGATGGATCTAAATCCTTACCCTGATTCACGAATGACAAGTTATTTGTGGTTTTCTCCACTAGATGGATCAAAACCACCGATATTCCACCAACGTAAAGTGGTTCGGTTATACGCACTACTTGAATAACCGATCCTCGTTAGCAGAGGGTCCACAACCCGATGGAAAATCTTTAACCCCGACATCGCTTCTTCGCTTGTAGTTCGATGGTAAAGGAATACCTCCTTTCTTCCAAACACTTCGCATGACCCTTTTCTTACCTATCTTGTTGATCTTAGATCGCCCTAAAATAACGTAGATTAGTGATCCATCTAAAGAAATTGATATTATCTAAAATAGTAATCTTACCTTGATGATTGAATGGTCACTTAAAGGTTGTCTTCAACAAGGATCATTGAAAATCTTTTCAAAAGATTCGACCTAGGAGGGAAAATAAAAGATTATAATTCTAATTTTACTAAAGTGAAAGGAAATGATAAAAAATAATTGATAGAATTCTTACTTGAGTCCTTCAAGATTGGCTTTAACAAAAGAGAAGAGAAATAGTGGTTTCGGTTTGAGGAAAAGAAGAAAGGAAAAGAAAGAGAAGGAAAGAAAGAAGGAAGAAAAGAGAAAGAGGAGAAGAAGATGATAATGGTGATTTCTCAAAAGAAAAGAGATGATTAGGAACTTTTGCACATTCGCCAAGAAGGAGATTCTTGATTCTATGTGGTTTCGAAAGAGAGGAAAAGAAGAGAGAAATAAAGTGAAAAGAAAAGAAAAGAGAATATGATCAAAGAGAAGGAGATTAGTTTTGAGACTTAGATGCATTATTAAAGAAGAGAAATGAAGAATTTGGTTCTTTGAACTTTGTAGTTTCGGTTTCAAAAAGAAAGAGGAGAGAACGAAAATTGTATTTGGTTCAAATACAATCGAGGACTAAATCAAAAGTAGAAGTGTACCAAAGTGTCTAAGGTACATTCGGCCAAAGTAGAAGTTTTTGGAGAAAAATTGGTCAAAAGAAAACTAAAACAAAGGGAAGATTTTTACCTAAACTCAATGTCAATTTCGGCTAGGAGAGAACTTTTGGTGAAAATGAGAAAAGATGGACAAAAGGTTGTGTAAGACTTTTGGCTAACTCCCCCCTAATGGCAAAGCACAAATTCGGCCAAATCAAGGCCAACATATCCCCCTTTTTCCTCCTTGTTTCTTCCCCATCACATCCAAAATTTGCTACACAATTAAGCCACTCCCTTTAGCCTTCATGTTGTCTAGGTTCATGGTCAAATGACCATGAACACATCCCCAAAACATAGCCAAATATCATGCCTTTGACCCCTCATCTTATTATGAACTTAAGATTCCATGCCTTAAGTTCTTTGCTTCCTTTTCACATGGTCAACTAGCTAAAATGAATGAAAGCTCATCCACTCTAGAACTTTCTTGGCCGACACTTATAAGGAAGAAAACAAAAATTTAAAATCCTCCCCCTAATGCTAGCTAGGAGATTCAAACCTTGCACCTCAAGCATCCATCCATGCATCTTAACCACTTTGCCAATTACTTAACTTATGCTTGAAATTCCTTGTCATTAATTCTTAAGGCCTAATTTACTTAGCTCTCTCTCTCTCTCTTAATAAAAATTTAAAGTTTTACTAAGCCTTCACTTAATTAATGAAGCTCAAAATAACTTCCAAAGTACACTTAATAAATAAACATGCAACATCATTCAATTAAGTAAAATGCTTAGCCCCTAATTATCAGGATGTTACACACACGGCCAAGCCACACACCCGTGTGCCAGGCTGTGTACCTTCGAAATGGCCTCATATGCCCGTGTGCCAAGCCATGTGCTAGGCTATGTAATAGCCTAACTTGAAATCCTTAGTAAACTACAGGGGACGCACAATACACGGCTGAGACGCATGCTTATGTTTCTAGACGTGTGGACAAGAATTAGGCTATTTTCAAGATAATTCTTTTACCCAAAATGTGCATACTTGTGTAACTCAAATACACCCAATTCAAGCTTCAAAAGTGTACCTAAAATGTGCATAATCAAGTTAAAACCACATGATACCGATTTATTCAACCAATATGCCCTAAGGCACCTCAATTTACATGTCATTAAGCATATCCAAACACAAGTATAATCTAGTCATTACAAACTTAACATTTGCAACCTAAATTCCATATCATTTCATACTACATTTGCCACATTCAAACATACCAAAATGGCCATTAATAACATGTATTCAATTGATCATTCCAACACATACCACTCAAGTACCAAAATGCCAAATTATCAACCATCATAAGACTATATATAAAAATACAAGCCAACATGATAACTAAATTCATTATCCAAAATGCCACATTTACAAGCCAAACATAATGGCTATTTCATCAAGCATTGACACCTATACATGCCATTATAACCATGACTCAAAATCATCAAAATCTACCGATAATGTCGATGGATAGTGTGATAGATCTCCAACGACTTTCCAACCCGAATGAGCTTTCGATTAACTACAAAACATAGAAAATGAACACAAAGTAAGCATGTTATGCTTAGTAAGTTCGTAACATATAATCTATACTTGTCAACACAATACACAATATTAAAATATATATACCAATCCAACATGAGAAATAAATTGTTCATAAGCTTAAATCATATGAATTCATACTTTTCATTGTCATGAAAACACATATTTCCTACCTTCCATAGTAATAAGGTAAATTGCATCGAAAACTCTTACCGAAGCACACACGAAGTAAAATCTTAATGGTTGTCACCACCCCTTTTCATAGTTCAATTGCTGAAGCTATCCCTTTCTATATTTTGATAGTCAAAGCCATCCCTTTTCATAATTCCATGGTCGTCACCATCCCTTTTCATTGTTGATGGTCGTCACCATCCCTTTCATAATTTGATCACCGAAGTTATCCCTATTCATAATTCGATAGTCGAAGCCATCCCTTTTCATAATTTGATAGCCAAAGTCATCCCCTTTCACAATCCGATGGTTATCACCATCCCTTTTCATTGGTTGATGAATGTCGATATGCCGTTGTATTTTTCCATCGAGACACAATTTGATATTATAAAATAATAACATTTATAACATAATTTAAAATGCTATTTAAACATACGAACTTACCTCGACAATAAAACGTAAAAATAGAGTCGGTTAATGCAAAGCTTTCTCTTTGCCTCGATCTAAAGCCGTACGAGGTCCATCTTGATCTAAATGAACAAATTCAATCCATTTAACAACCATTCTATTCAATTCAATCCAAATTCATATTTTTTGCAAAATTACCCTTTTGCCCCTAATGTTTTGATTTCTTTACAATTTAGTCCTTAAGCTCATAAAATGAAATTCAAGCAATTTAACCCCTACCCAAGCCTAGCTGAATTTCTTACAAACTCATAGCAGCCCACACATTTCATTATTTCACATTTTTCAATTTAATTCCAAAATGACAATTTCATCAAAAATCACTTAATAAAAGTTGTTTATCTAACAACAACTAGCCATTTTCTTTCATCAAACATCAAAAACAATACATACACATTCATGGTAAATCCCTAGACTTTTAACAATTTTGCAAATTAATCCCGGGCTAGCTAGATTAAGCTACAACGACTTCAAAAACATAGAAATCATTAAGAACGGGATGAAAAATACTCACATGCAAGAAAATATGTGTTGGCCGAACCTTTAAGCTCCTCCCATAGAGTTTCTAAGTTTAAATTTTGGTGGACTAACCTAGTTTAGAAGATGACAATTTGTTTTACTTTATTTTTACTTAGTTTATTTTTTATTTACTTATTTAACCTTTTAATTAACCTTTGAAAACACATGTATAATGTCCATAATTGTCCACTCAAACTGAAAATGGTTTATTTTCTATCAAAGTGCTCCAAAATTTAAGTTTCATAGCTATTTAATGCTTTTTAACATATAGATCTCTAACTTTGCACCTTTTGCAATTTTGTCCTTTTTATCGAATTAAGCATGCAAACGATAAAATTTATTAACGAAATTTTTATACGATGATACTAACATGATGTAGACATTAAAATAATAATAAAATAAGTATTTTCATATCAGATTTGTTTCTTGAAACCACTGTTCCAATTTCACTGAAAACGAGTAGTTATAATCAAACTTTCACTTATTCTGACTATTCAATCGTCATAAAAATGTTGAATTTGAACCTCAAAATGTTAGCCTTCTCCCAAAACTAATCTAGCAATGGTTTAAAATATTCCCCTTGTTCCAATGTTTCAGTAATTTATTGTTTGAATTAAAATAATTTTTCATAAATATTGAGTACCTAAGTCATAAAAAGGACTCGACAAAGAAATAATTGCACAAAATCAATCTAGGTAGTAATAGTATCAGGTGGGAGTGCATCTAACCAAGCTTTCATTTTTCCATCCAATGCAAATGGGATTAGTAATAATTTGATAATGTATGGTGATACTCCAGCATAAGCGACAATGCTGCATATATATTCAAATTGTCATAGAAAGACTAGAGGATCCTCTATCTTAGGATCGTTAAATATAACATTGTTAGAAATCCACGTTAGAAAAGAAGGATTTAACTCAAAATGTGAGTTATAAATAATGGGACAAGTAATGCTAGATCGAAGCCAATTTGTATAAAAAAATGTCCCTAGTGTTTGCATCATATTTCTTGGATTTTGAAGCCAAAAAAAAAAAGAAATTAAGAAATCTTACTAACTTAGGATTTAAATTTCGTACCCATAATGTGTACATTTCCTAGTTATTCTATTAATATGCAAAAACTAAAATTAATATAGTGACGTTGCCTCCTAGGCAATGGCGCCAACAACTTGACTGCCTCTGGACATACCAACGTGCAACGTCGAAATCCTACACAAAAGATGTGAAAAGCATATCTGCAAATATACGGGTCAGGTTGTAATATAGTTACAACGAAGTAGGTAAGTACTCCGAGGATCATACCTAAGGAGGTAAGCACTAAATTAATTCTAATCTAAACATAAATAGATCTAAGAAGTACTTTAATTGGATTATACTACGAAGAATCAAAAGAAGGGTTTTGGAAAACTGTACTAAAAAGAATGAAAAAAGTAAAGAAGTCAATGAAACACGAGAAATCAAAGAGTAAAATATATCAAATTTGATCATGGGTGATTAGCTCGCTTCAGTAATCATAACCAACCATTGTCTTAGGTTTTCTTGTTATATCTAGTAGTCAATACCCCAGCAGGATCTTCCAATCTTCCACTGACATATTGATCCAGCAAGAACTACTTATCTCTTGACCTGATAGTTTAGACCGGTTTAAGGTTAAGGTCCTCATGGATAAACAATACCAAATCTGGGTTAATCCCCACCTTAATGACTTCCTAGGGTTGTCAAGCCTATGGTCTTAGGTTCTACCTCTCCTGAACAGCTGATCCACTAAGAAACCTCTACATAGTTAATTAATCATACCTCTATTCGTTAATCCCCCCACAGGAGGACTAGTTCTTCATGGATCTAATAAACAATAAAAACTTGATAGAAAGAATAAACATAAAGACCAAAGAGAATATAGTTTAGAAGAAGCCTGATTTGTATTAAAATTAAGTGTTGAATCCTCATAGAGTTTGACAATAATCCCAAAAATTGATTTCTCCAAAAAGTAAATAACAAGTATAGAAATAAAATCTAAAACCTAAGAAAATAGAAAGACTAAAGACTAAAACTAAAGATAAAATTATACAATATGAAAGATGTCCATAACATGTGTTAAATGAGCCTATTTATAGAGTTTAAGGTGGTCGTTGGCCTCAATCCTAGGTTAGTTGCCATTCTCGTGCTTAACAATTGGTTGTGCGGACCAAAACACTCTGCTCATAATTATTTCTCATACAAAGGTGATGCTACGATACACCAAGTCTTGTGTCGCAACATCGAGGGTAGTATGCTTAACTTTAAGGTGTCTTCAGGGGTATGTTGCTACATCCCTAGGCTGTTTCGTGACATTGAAGGAAATCTTGGAATTCTTCTATTTTGATCCCTATGTTGCGACATCTAGTACTCGTGTTGTAACCTAGCGACCAGTATCAAGTTATCTCACCTTCTAATGGTCTCCTACACGCTCCCAAAGTGTATTAGCTCACCTTTAGGCCTCATTCTTCCCCTAAGGTCAATAAAAGACTCACATTACACACTTTACTAAACTTAACTAAACTTTACATAAATGTACTTAAAACTTAACTAAAATATATATGTTCAAGCTCTTAAAGTGTGAAAGCTAGTTTAATTTGCTACCTTGAATTATGGTAGATCATATATTCATAAAAGAACAGTTTTCATGAAAATGGGTTGTACACTGGAAAATGACAAGGAAATGGTTAATGATTCAGAATGGGAAGTAAGTCCTTAACGAAATTAAGAGAAAGGAAATGACCTCAGCTAAGAAAGGACAACCACATTAAAGGAGGAAAATCCATGTAAGTACCCGCTAGAGGGAAAAGAAAGATCAAAGGGTACATGAAAGATATGCAAAGAATCTAAAGCATAAAGGTGTAATAAAATAGGTAATGAGGGATTACCTCACTAAGTTCTTATGAACTTACGAAATTTTTTTCATGTTTCAAGTTGTAAAGATGTTCAGGTTGAGGGGCGATGACAGGGCTACGTTAAGAGTGGTAGATCGGGCAATTATGCATAAAGAATGTGTTAAGAGGCGCATTAAAGATTGGCCCATGTGTATACTCTTTATTAATGCTTAAAGGTACTTAGTCAAGCTTAAACTTAAATATAGATGTCATTGAAAATTTTAAGCATTATGAATTGTATTAATAATCACTTGCAATACACACATAAGAACCTCAAATAGAAAAATGAACTTTTCATACTCATAGATAGAACCTCTATACAGGAAAATAAAAAAAAATTAAGTTACATTTGTAATAAGGCATAATGTCCGACATATAGGGCATTGCAGAGATAGTGATGGTTGGACAGCATAGAGATTACTTATCTAATGTAATATTTACTTTAGTGGCTAAGAAGCTGGTTCGTAAGGGATGTGAGGTTTATCTGGCTTAGATTTTAGATACGAGTGTTAGCGAATCAACTGTGGAGAATATTCATACAGTGAGGGAGTTTCCTGATGCCTTTCCAAATGAGTTACCTGGATTACCTGTGGAGTGTGAGGTTGAGTTTGGGATAGAATTTTTTCCTAAGACAGCTCCGGTATCCATTGCTCCCTACCACATGGCACCTAAGGAGCTTAAGGAAATTAAGGTATAATTGCAAGAACTTTTGGACCATGAATTGATTAGATCGAGTGTTTTCCCTTAGGAAGCTCCAATCTTATTTTTAAATAAGAAGGATGTATCTATGGGACTCTATATTGATTATAGGCAACTGAATAAGTTGATTGTAAAAAACAAGTATTATTTGCTAAACATTAATAACTTGTTCAATAATTTCTGAGGTGCCACGGTATTCTCTAAGATTGATTTAAGGTTCGGATACTATTAGTTGAAGGTGAAGGAATGTGATGTACCTAATACCACACTCAGGACTCGATATGGTCATTACAAGTTCCTAGTGATGCCCTTTAATCTTACTAATGCTCCGGCTGCATTTATGGACCTAATGAATTGGGTTTTCTAGCATTATCTTGATAAATTTGTTGTGGTCTTTATCGATGATATCTTAATCTACTCTAAGTATAAATTTGAGCACGATGAGCACTTGAGAGTTGTTTTAAATATTCTTCGTGAGGAAAAGCATTATGCTAAGCTGAGTAAGTGCAAGTTGTAGCTCTGTGAAGTGATGTTTTGGGGTCATGGGAAATGAGATAAGGGTATCTATGTTGATCCAAAGAAGATTGAGGCTTTCTTAGAATGGAAGTAGCCTAAGAATGTTAGTAAAATATAGAGTTTTGTTGGATTAGCTGGATATTATAGGAGGTTTGTGAAAGGGTTTTCTTTAATTGATGCTCCTATGACTAAGCTATTGAGAAGGAGTGCACATTTTAAGTGGACTGATGAGCAACAAGCTAGTTTTTAAGAAGCTTAAGGCTATGCTAACTCAAACAACTATTTTGATTTAGCCCGAGTCTGGGAAAGATTATGTGGTTTATGGTGATGTGTCTCATACCAATCTTGGTTGTGTGTTGATGCAAGATGGTAAGGTTATGGCCTATGCACCGAGACAACTTAAGCCACACGAGTGTAATTACCTGACTTAGAGTATGTCAAGCCTCATATTTTTAATTCCACACACCCTCGTATATATATTTTTTAATTTTTGGCTTATAAAACCTTGGTAAACACCCCTATGTCGTCCCCTATAGTTTCCATATAAAAAAAATTTCTTTCCTTCTTTTGTAAGTTAACCTACCATATTTAGTCCCCTCTTCACTCCAAATGTCCCTTATGATCTGTAACATCTCGAAATTCAGCCTAGTATGATTGGGCCCAATGGGCCTTAGGCGTAGTAGCATTCAAAATTTTTGAGAACGGCATTAATGCAAGTTAGACTTATTAGGTAAGTGATTCTGGAAGGTTAGAGGGCTTCTATGAAGTCCCGAGATCGAACTTTGGCTTTGGGGAAATTTTGGTTTTAGGTGAAAAAAAACCCTGAAAGTTGGCAGGTAGGCCTTAAGAATAAAATGTGGAGGAAAATGGCACAAGTGGAGTGTGTGGTGTAGTGGCAAAGTGACGCCACATAAGAGGAAAGGGGGTGACGCCACAAGGAAGGAAGGAGGTCCAAGGCTCAAGTCTTGGCTTTTGCATTTTGGTTTTCTTTTTACTTGGACCTTAGAATTTGGCTATAGATTTATATTTAGTTGCGCATGGTTAAGACACAAGAGGAGCTTGTGGCCAAGTGGTTAGCGGCGTGGATTATGTTGTAAGGGAGCCTGGGTTCGAGTCTCATGACAAGCAATAGAGTATTTATTTTGCGGATTGGATGGCAAGAGTTTCAGTTGAATTTAAACTCTACTGAGGGAGGGATCCCACATCGGAAAGATACAAAGAAGGAAGGTGAAGAGCTAGCTATATAAAGAGCATTTCAGGAGGAGAGTTAACATACCTTGGTGGGCGTTTGGGTGCAGGAGTGTTCGCAATGCGGTTTAACACCAGACTCCTATCAGGTGTGTAACTCTCTCTTTACTCTAGCTGTAGAGCGGCAAATGCCAAAATGCCGATCACGGAAATAGTAGCCACACGAGTGTGCGAGCGCACGTGTGGGGCTTCGACGCAATAGTTGAGGCCATCAGAAGTATTCTTGTAGGTTGGGTCTGCTTGGGTCGCGATGGGCTGAAGTGGGCCAAATGGGCCCGTGAGCCCAATTGAATAAATTGCATGATGATATAGTATATAGTGAACTAGATTAGGTGGAACTTATATACGTGGCTAGATGTATGTTAGGTAGGGCACACGAGCGTGTGGGCTCGAATGGGCCGGAATCTGGTTTTAGGCCTAATAGTCCGGTACGACCAGAAATGGTAGCTGAGTCACTCTGGGCGACATTAGGCCTTCAGAAAGGCCATTGCAGGTACGAAATTACCAAAATAGCCCTGGTTTACAAAATTACCAAAATAGCCCTGGTTTACAAAATTACCAAAATACCCTCAATTTACAAAATTACCAAAATACCCCCAATTTATAAAAGTACTGAAATACCCCCGATTTGTTAAATTACCGAAATACCCCCGATTTGTAAATTTATCAAAATACCCCTGGGTTGCAAAAGTGCTGAAATACCCTCGAGTTGTAAAATTACCGAAATACCCTTGGTTTGTAAAATTACCGAAATACCCCTAAGCGATAAAATAATCATTATACTCTCATGGTAGCATTAGCGTTGTATGTGTTAATTGTATGATTGATTATGGTTGAGATGCGTTGCTTACATGGATTGGTAACGGTAGAATTATCGAACTACCCCGTAGGGTGGAATTACAAAATGCCTTTGGTAGGTAAAATTACGGTTATACCCTTAGAGGTTGATTAGTTTGATTATGTCGTATTTGTTATTCTGATTATGATGGTAATCATTTCATACGTTATCTTTGATATATAATTTGCATACATGTCATCTGCATACACAAATTATTATGGTGATGAACATGGCATGAAAATGGGTATGATGAGAGGAGGGAAGGATGATTTAGGCTGTCACGGTGGTTTTGACCACACGATGGGTTGGCCCGCTTTTCTTATTATTTGTGACTAGTCTTAGTGGTTTGACCACCGGTGGTTTTGACCACACGGATATTATTGTGACTACGGTCACCAGTGGTTTTGACCATACATGGATTATTGTGACTCGTCCGGTGGTTTGGTACCACGATGGGTTGGCCCACATGTTGATTATGGGATTGTCATCGGTGGTTTTGACCATACAATGGGTTGGCCCCACCATATGATTTGTGACTATGGTCACCAGTGGTTTTGACCACACTTATATGATTTGTGACTACAGTCACCAGTGGTTTTAACCACCAGTGGTTTTGACCACACGGGGTAGACACAGGAGTTCGGTTGGTTAGATTGGGTTTGCATGATTTGCATATTGACATATCAAATGTGTAAGTGCCTTGTTATTATCGGGATGGGGATTTACACACTGAGTCTCGGTGACTCACCCTTTCCTTACATTTGAGATGAGGCATAGATCGCGGATGTGGGAGCCGGTGGACTCGAGGTGGCCATGCACTATGTTTTGGGTTTTATTTCAATTACTATTTTGGGTTAATTTACTTTTAAATTTGGTTTTGTTGTGTAATAAGGCATTGGGTATTTTATTTGGTTTTAGCTTTCAATTTGGTTACTGCTTATTATTAAATGATCAATATGGGATTTTCCTAAAATGATAATAAACCGTTTCTTATTCAAAATTACTTAAACTCGATTTCTCACAACAACTATAAAGAATACGAGCTTTTTAACGAATGCATAGTTTTTAGACATTCCTTTCATGTGACATGCTAGATCCGGTCGGAACATTTAGGCCGAGTTTGGGGTATTACATGATCTATTTTTCAAGACTTTGTTCCCCAAAATTTCCATTTCCTCTCAATTTCCTAGCTTGAATCGTCCATCCCACAAAAAGTAGCCACCATTTACATCTTTTTCTTTCATTTTTACCCTATAAACTACCTTTTGCTCCACCATTCTTCTATTTTCCCCACCCATAGTTGATCGCACCAACGCTAGACCTCCACCACCATCGTCACCGTCACACTACTACACCACCACCACCGTTAGTCACCAGTTTTCTTCATTTTCCATTTTCTCTTCAACTCTTTAGTCATAATAAGATTTCTACCCTTTTATTCTATTTTCTTGAATTGTTACTAAATTCCAAACTCATTCTTTTTTTAATGACAATTTTTCATAGTTTCCACTTCTTTGAGTCAAGACCCCGATGAACTACCAATCTTTCTAATTCGATCTTATTAACGTAAGTATGGGATGATTTGGGTAGATCATCAGTTCTTTCTTATTATTTTTTATTAAAGGCCAAATATAGTAGTGTCATTTGATATTTTTTATCTTTGATATTAACATCTAGTGTATTTTTTATCTTTGAAGCCGGCAGAGGAGATCGGTGACATGAGAGGGTTGTGGTCCGACTAAAGGTGGTAATGATTTGATCGGGGTAGTGGAGCACTAGGCCGAGGGACAGGAAATGCTGAGGCGAGATAGCCAGGGTTATTCTATATTGCTAGACGTCGAGAGGAGGCTGACGCACCGGATGTTATAACCGGTACATCTTTAATATTTGGTTTGCCTTACACTGCATTAATTGGCATTGGGTCACACATTCATGTGTTGCTAGTAGTGTGCCTGGAACTTTAAGTTTAGATTCTGAGATTACCCTTAGGGCGATGACTGTAATTAGCCCATTAGGACAATCCGTGGTAGTAGATAAACTTTATCGGAAGGTACCCTTAGAAGTTCAGGGAATAGTTTTCCTGACAGATTTGATGGAATCACCATTTGGGGAGTTCGACTTAATATTAGGCATGGATTGGTTGGTGAAGTACCAAGCTAATTTAGATTGTGCAACCAAGCATATGGTGTTAAGAACCCTCGAGGGGGGTGAAGTGTTGGTGATAGGAAAAAGGGGAAATTGTTTGTAGAATGTGGTGACTGCCCTAAGAGCAGAAAGGATGGTGAGAAAAGGATGCGAGGCAGTTTTAATGTTTGTTTGGGCTCTAGAAGCCAAGGACCTAACTGTTGGGGACGTTAGGACGATGAAGGAGTTTCCTGATGTTTTCCCAGAAGAGCTTCTAGGATTACCTCTAGATCGTGAAGTGGAGTTTGGTATCGATCTTCTATCGGGAACAGCACCAGTGTCTATCGCTCCATATAGGATGGCACCAAAGGAGCTAGTAGAGTTGAAAGCAAAAATACAAGAGTTATTAGATAAAGGATTTATTCGACCAAGTGTGTCGCCTTGGAGAGCGCCGGTGTTGTTTGTTAAGAAGAAGGATGGACTAATGCATATGTGCATTGACTACCGTCAGCTGAACAAGTTGACTATCAAGAACAAGTATCCGTTGCCAAGGATTGATGACTTGTTCGATCAACTGAAAGGGGCATCAGTGTTCTCAAAGATAGATCTGAGGTTAGGATATTATCAGCTTAAGGTCAAAGAGGTGGATATTCATAAGACGACATTCAGGACTCGCTATGGTCACTACGAATTCATGGTGATGCCATTTAGATTGACCAATGCGCCAGCAGTATTTATGGATATGATGAACCGAGTGTTTCAACCCTCCTTGGATGGATTTGTCGTGGTATTTATAGAGATATCCTAGTTTACTCAAGATCGAAAGAGGAGCATGATTCACATCTATGAGTGGTTTTACAGATTTTGAGGGAGAAGCAGTTGTATGCCAAATTTAGTAAGTGTAAATTTTGGCTAAGTGAAGTTACATGTTTAGGCCACATTGTGTCGGTGAGGGGATTAAGGTTGACCCTCAAAAAATTGAAGCGATGTTGGATGGGAAGCCGCCTAGGTCTATGGCGAAAATTCAGAGTTTTCTTGGTCTGGCGGGGTACTATCGAAGGTTTGTTGAAGGATTTTCTTTAATCACGGCACCATTGACTAAGTTATTATGGAAAGGAGTTCCATTTATTTGGTCTAGAAAGCAGCAAGAGAGTTTCAAGAAGTTGAAAAGGATTTTGACGGAGGGTCCAGTATTGATTCAATCGGAGGATGGAAAGGATTTTGTAATTTACTGTGATGCAACACACACGGGACTAGGATGCATGTTGATGCAAGATGGAAAGGTTATTGCGTATGCATCTCGGCAGTTAAGACCGCACGAAGTGAATTATCCCACCCATGACTTGGAGTTGGCGGCGATGGCTTTTGCTTTAAAGATTTGGAGACATTATCTGTATGGGGAAAAATCTATTATTTATACAGATTCATAAGAGCCTAAAATACCTCTTGACCCAGAAGGAGTTGAATCTACGGCAAAGTAGGTGGATTGAGTTGTTAAAGGATTATGATTGCTTGATTGAGTATCATTCGGGTAAAGCTAATTTGGTGGCGGATACCTTAAGTTGTAAAGTAATCTCTAACTTGAGGGCAATGTTTGCTCACCTTAGTTTGTACGATGATGGGAGTTTATTGGCTAAACTTCAAGTGAAACCCTCTTGGGTCAATCAGGTTAAGGAGAAGTACCAGACCGATGAGTTGCTGAAGAAGAAGTTTCATGTAGGATCAAGTGATGGATCGATGGACTTCAGTATGAATGAGGAAGGACTATTATGTTTTCAAGGGAGAGTTTGCATTCCAAAGGATTCAAGATTGAGGCATAGGATTTTCCAAGAAGCACATGGAAGTTCATACTCTATGCTTCCCGGAGGGGGTAAAATGTATCGAGATTTACGGGATTAGTTCTGGTGGTCGGGCTTGAAGCGTGAGGTAACTGAATTGGAGAGTAAATGTTTGACACATTAGCGGTAAAAGCGAGCATCGATTACCATCGTGGTTATTACTGACCGGTGAAGATTCCACAATGGAAGTTGGAAAGGATAACAATAGACTTTGTTAGTAGGCTACCCCTCACGCCTACTAAAAAAGATTCAATCTGGGTAATTGTTGATCGCTTGACGAAGTCTGCTCATTTCATACCAGTACGGGTCGATTACTCTTTGCAAAAATTGGCTAAGCTATATGTAGCGGAGATAGTGAGATTACATGGGGTACCAGTATCAATCATATCGGACAGGGACCCGAGGTTCACGTCTCGGTTCTGGAAGGCTTTGTATCAAGCATTGGGCACGAAGTTG
This sequence comes from Gossypium rotundifolium, assembly GCA_025506655.1. Classification (NCBI taxonomy): domain Eukaryota; kingdom Viridiplantae; phylum Streptophyta; class Magnoliopsida; order Malvales; family Malvaceae; genus Gossypium; species Gossypium rotundifolium. The sequence continues at coordinate 80,550,782 of CP106723.1, forward strand.
GATTTCAGTACAGCATTTCATCCTCAGACCGATGGACAGTCTGAGCGGGTGATTCAGATCTTGGAGGACATGTTGAAGGGATGTGTCATTGATTTCAGAGGTAGTTGGGAAGAGTTTTTACCGGTGGTAAAATTTGCATACAACAATAGCTACCGGTCTAGTATTCAGATGGCGCCCTATGAAGCATTGTACGGGCAAAAGTGTCATACTCCTACCTGTTGGATGAAATTAGGGGAACATCGAATTTTGGGTTCGGAGTTGGTTACTGAGATAGAGGAGAAGGTTGAGTTAATTCGAGCTTGACTAAAAGAAGCGGTGGACCGACAGAAGTCCTATGCAGACTTGAAGCGTAAGGACATAGAGTTTGTGGTGGGTGACAAGGTGTTCTTGAAGGTGTCGCCATGGAAGAAAATCTTGAGGTTTGACGGAAGGGTAAATTAAGTCCCAGTTATCGGGCCTTATCGGTGTTAAAGCGAGTAGGGTCGGTAGCCTATCAACTAGAGCTACCTTCTGAGCTAAGCCAGATTCACAATGTATTCCACGTCTCTATGTTAAGACGTTACCATTCAGATCTGTCTCATGTGGTGCGTGTGGAAGAAATCGAGGTGAGACCTGACCTATCCTTTGAAGAGGAATCAGTGGAAATCCTGGATTGTGATGTCAAAGTGTTGCGAAGGAAGACGATTCCGTTGGTTAAGGTTTATGGCAGAATCACAGTTCTGAGGAGGCTACATGGGAACCAGAAGAGACGATGCAGCAACAATACCCCCATACATTACGATCGGGTAATTTCGAGGCTAAAATTTCTTTAAGGGGGTAGAAGCGTAACATCACGAATTAATGGGCCTATCGTTTAATGTGTGGTTATGTGTAATGTGTTAATTAGAGTGTTAGGGGTCCAGATTGGGCTCGAGGCTGGGCTAAAGCCTTAACAGAATTAGTTATTGGACACTCTAATGGAAAGCCAGTTTAGTTAGGACTTTAAAAATGTTATCAACATTTAAAGTACTAAAATAGGCTTGTGGCCCAAGGTTAAGTTGCGCTACATGGAACCATGGGGTGGCGTCATTAGCAGATGAAGAGGGCCCAAGTTCGAGTCACTTGAAGCTCAATTCTTTTAATACAATTTTAGCTAATTTATGGCTTTTAAATGGATAGAGAGGGACAGCATAGGGGCTTGAAAATAGGAGGATAATAACATGTGGATAATGTGCTGATAAATGGAGGAAGAGGTGGTGCTATCCAGGCCTCTTTTGAAGGAGTGATTGGATAAAGATAAGGGAGGGAGTTTAGGAGTTATCTGCTAAGCACAGTGGCTGCCAAATTTCCAACTCTAGGGGGTGCCGAAATTCTATTTAAATAGAGGGGATATCTCTTCAATTCCGGTATTTGGTCCCTATTTTCTTTTTCCATTCTCTCATTCTCACTTTTATGCAAAAGTCGAAAGTCCATTATTCTGTTCACTTTTCTTTTCTTTTTTCTTTCAAAAGTCGAAACCTCCCAATTGTTCTCAACATCTTTTCTTTCAAAAGCCAAAACTCAGAACTCTCTTCTTATCCCCATAGCCGAATACTTCCTATTCCCTTTTATCGATTTCTTTACTAAAGCTGAATCTACATAGACTTCTTCCTATCATCTTTTCTTCTGATCTTCTTAAAAATTGAAAGCTCTAAGGGGTAGGCAAATTCTTTGTGTTAAGGTGAGTGCTAATTTTCCTATCTCTCCACTTTCTCTTTCAGTTTTTGGAAGACAAAGCTGAAAAGCTAATGGTTTAATTGTTTTGTATAATTTTGTGTTGGGCATTTAGGTAGATCACCTAGATTTAAAAGCCGAAACACTAGTCTCGGAGTCTCAATCTCTTTTCGAGATTTCAAGGTAAGGGTTCAATTCTTGCTATGTTGTTTAATCGGGTTCTTTTTCATTATTCGTGCCTTAACCTAATGTTGCGTTAAGCAATCATCATAGTATCTTCTGACCAAAGATCACTCATGGACTCGAATGTCAGCAAATCAAAGGAAGGGGTTGGATCTATAGTTTCAGCCCCAAAGTTCAAGAAACGTGTGGTGTCAGCGGTTCGGGATTGGCCGCCAGGTTGTGGACCGATTTCGGAGCAAAACCTTAGGCAGTTAGCAGTCATATCGACTTCTGCTAGTGTCAACATAGAAAGTACTGCCCTGTTGGTAATCAGGTGTATAGATCTCTATCACACTAGTTAAACTGTACTATGTATATGTTATGGGCTAAAAGCTAGAAATTGAAGCTGTATGAACAGTCGTAATACCCAAAAAGGGTAGGCAAGGGATGCCAGGTACGTAATCATAGAAACTTCTCTATGTGTATTGAAGTATGTGATCTGTTTAGATAGTTTAATGTTCTGATTCTTGCATGTATGTATGCATGGGATGGGATTGATATGATGAAGGGGAGTAGGTTGCGAGGCGATCAGTGGCTTTGCCACATAGGTCACATAGTGATCGGTCTTTATGACAGGCAGCGTAGCTGTCGATATATATTATTAAGGTCGCATAGCGATCAGTGGCTTTGCCACATAGGTCACATAGTGATCTGTCTTTATGATGATGACAAAATTGTCGATATGGTGTGTAGCGGATGGAGGTTGATTGTAGAAATCCCATGGTGTGATGGTTAGTGCAGGGGTGTGTAGAGGATGGACTTTTAGGTTTGGGATGGGCCATGTTGCATGTAATATATATTCTGTGCCATTGTGAATGGGCCTAGGCCCATAATGTGTTTGTGGGCCCAAGGTGTTTATGTGTTTTCGGGATGTGCACACTGAGTCTTGGTGACTCACCCTTTTATTTTTTTTCCAACTTTTCAGATGAGCAGTAGATCGTGGACATAGGAGCCGAGGTAGACTCGAGGGGCCATCAAGTTTTTTTTTATCTTTATAGACTATTTCTGTTTTTTTCTTTAAGTTTAAATTTGGGATTATTTTTGTAATAAGGCCCCCATAACTTAGGTTATCGTTTTACAATTTTTTCTTTATTTATTCTATACGTCTTACAAACCTATATTTCCAAAGTCTTAATTATAAAGTGAAACCAAATGGGTTTTCCAAATGTGTCCAACGCAAATGTTAAAGTTTCTTCAAAATATCACAATTAATGATTAATCGGTTAAAATAAACTGAGATTCTTCAAAACCCTTCAAGCAAAGTTTTCAACATTCAACCCATAGCATACCAGATCCGATCATTACGTATGGGTCGGGTTTGGGGTGTTACAACCTGCACAGTTAAAAATGGGGTGAGTTTATGAAAACTCAATGTGTGATTCCCTTACTAGAGTAACAGTTAGTATACAAAAATAGAAACCGAAATATTCTGGGCCAAAGCCTTTTAATAGTAACAGTACAATCCAGTTTAGAGCATATGTGGGCCAAAATCCACTACAATATCATTTGGGTTACAGCCCATAATAGAATCAATTGAGCCTAGCCCAAACCAATAACAGAACAAGTGGCCCTAAGCCCAGTATAGTGACAGATCTCATAAATGAAACGCAACAGTATGAGGATGCATCCCAACCCGATCCAGCCAACACACCACCCGTACCAATCCTACACTTACGTGGGGTTAAAATCGACCCACCCAGCCAACACACCAAGCTTAGCATCGGTTGCGGCACTAAGTCAACAGAACTGTTCGGGGCCGTAGACAGAACGGCTAGAAGCCATAAATATTGCAGCAATGCTGCCAGTTAACAGAACGGTTAAAAGCCATAAACAAAATAGTTATAAACCATAAGTAGGATGGCATAGAGCCATAATCAAGATGGAACAAAGCTATCGGTAACTGTAATAAGTTTGGCACATAGCCATCAACGACAGTAATATAATCGGTACACAGCCACGAGTAATTATGATCGACATAGAGTCTCAGTATATATGTTAGGCACATAGCCACGGGTAAATACGATTGGCACAAAGCCGTAATCAAGATGGCATAAAGCCATAGTTAGGTTGGCACAGAGCCAAAATCAGACTACGAGGCTTTAAGCCATCCGTCGATCCACTATCATCTTATGCAACTCGTGTGACCTTAATAGATCAATACTGGATCCACAATTGTCTCATGTGACCCGTGCAACCTTAACAGATCAATACTGGATACATAGTCATCTCATGCGACCCATATGACCCTATCAAAACTTCCTCCATATCAATGTCCCAACCCCATGCAATATGTCGTGTATGTCATGCTCAATCATTACACGTGTATGCAAAATGGCCATGCCCAGTAACATACATTTAGACATATATTAAAAGCATATCAGTCATACAACCACCGTCAAGTCAGTTAAAACACAGTCATACAATCCCAGTCAAATCAGTCAAATCATAGCACAAGTCAGTCATTTACCCACAAGGGCAAAATAGTCATTTTACCCTATAAGGGTATTTCAGTAATCCTACCCTTCAGGGGTATTCGGTAATTCTACCCTATAGAGGTATTTCTATAATTCTACCCTACAGGGGTATTTTGGTAATCCTACCCTACTGGGGTATTTAGGTAATTCTACAAATTGGGGATTTCGGTAACTTCCCAAATCGGAGGATTTCAATAATTTCACAAATCGAGGGTATTTCGATATTTTACAAATCGGGAGTATTTTGGTAATTTCAAAAATCGAGGGAATTTTAGTAATTTCAAAAATTGGGGTTATTTCGATAATTTAACAAATCGGGGGCATTTCGATAATTTTATAAATTGGGGGTATTTTGGTAATTTTGTAAACTGGGGGTATTTCGATAATTTTGCAAATTGGGGGTATTTCGATAATTTTACAAACTGGGGTATTTCGATAATTTTGCAAATCGAGGGTATTTTGATAATTTTACAAATTAGGGGTTTTTAATAATTTTGCAAACTGAGGGTATTTCGGTAATTTTACAAATCGAGGGTATTTTAATAATTTTACAAGCCAGGGTCTCAGCGACCCAACAGAAGGTCCACCGTCGCCTCGAGTGACTTAAGTAACCTATACAGTCACAACGGTGTAAATGGGCCTAAGGCCCATTACTTGACCCAAGTGGGCCCACACACTCGTATGGCCCATTTAGCCCAGAGACAGCCACAGTTATGCAAACGTCACAGTCCAAACAACACTTACCACATCACTTACATTTTATCCGTGTAGGCCCACAAGCCCATTGGGCCCACACAGCCCATTTTGACCCATCGAGGCCCAGAATAACCCAAGACCACGAGAGCACTCGTAGTGGCCTCTACAGAATAATGCCCATGTTCGGGGGCTCAGTTCACTACACGTACGATCACCCACTCGTGTGGCATCATACTCCATATTTCTAGCTTTTTAGCATTTTGTCGATCTACAATCATAGCATTGTAAACAACACGTACTTTTGGCTTTTCATCCGGTTGTCAAACATAGCATACAGTTACACACACTCTATCAGCTTTCTCACTGTCTATCGAATACATGGTATTGTTACACACCTGATCATGTAGAGTACTAAAAATTCATGATCGCCAGAACCTATATTCAAACATAACATTCAGTTAATCACTTATCAAATAGTGTTAGAAAAACTCTTAACAACCACTTAACCGAGAGGTCGACTACCACTTTCCTTAACTAGATTGGTCGACTGTGATTAGCCGACTTGAACCAAAGTTTGGTGCAGCCACCCTTCTGCATCCTGGCGAAAAGTCTTGAATAGCCGACACCGCACGCCCCTTAACTTGGGAGTACAAGCTATGCGCTCAATCTCAGCCGACACTTTTTCCATCAGTTAATCACTAGCACCCTCTTTATAGCACCTAATTCCAAAATGGTACTGACTGCCTACCTTGAATAGCAACCGATTCCTCTCTTTAACCACCGAACAAAGCCGCCTTCCAAAACTTGACAAAATCTGCATAGAATTACCACCTTGTTAACTAAGACCTTGAATGACAAAGATTGGAACCAAAAGAACAACAACTTACCACTACTTAGGAGTATTCGACCTCTTAAGGTACACTCTAGGCTTGAGTCCCACGAAGAACAGTCACACTCCTATTAGAAATGGTGGATAAACATAGTGTTAAGGAATAAGCTTATATTGACAAAGAGAGAAAGAGGGAGAAGAGACCAAAAAGTATTTGGTCATGCAAAACAAATGAGAGAGGGAGAGGGTGGAGAAGTTCAGTTCAGAGATGAAAGAAAAGAATAGCCACAAACATGTAAGGACAACTCCTATATTCGGCCTTTCAATTCTATACTAAAATAGAAAAGAGGTAGAAAGGTTGCACGAATGGTAAAATTCGAGAATATGCACAACAATACAGAGAAAAGAGGAAAAGAAGCTGAAAACAAAGAAAACCCGAAATGGCACAAAAAAATTTGGCACTATGGGAAAAAGGTCCTATGACCGAGTTTGCACAATGGGGAGTTCAAATTTTGGCAAACAACCCTTCCCATTTCAAATTCCCTAATTTTCTCCTTAAATTTAGCCACCAACCGAGTTTGAATTACAATCAAACTCCTTCATCCAATCTTCTTCCCTTGAAACACTCCCCTAAATCACTCAACCTTCAATTCAAATTTCCTTGAAACACTCATGACCAAGTCATCCACAGAGTCTCAGTCCAACTCCACCTCCTTCCATGGCCATCAGTAAAAATAATCCCTATTTGCACAAATGGGGATTCGAACCTCCGACCACTAGCTCACTTGTAACGCGACCTCCACTAGACCACATTGCTCCTTGTGATATAAGTTCATCCAAAAATATTCTTAAAGCCTACCCACTAACATCAAGACTCCTTTAAGAGAAAACATGAATTTTTGCTAAAGCCCAAGTTTGAACCCAGGAATTGTCCAACACTCCCAAACACTCCTAATCACTTAACCATTAAAGCAACAACCAATTTGTGATATTTCTTGCACATGAACTTTAATGTGTAGTCTCCTAGCGGCTCCCATGCACAAGGCCCAATCCTACTAGGCCCAAATTCAGGGCGTTACACAAATTTTGTTCAATTGCGTGTTTTGGACTTAGGGATTAAATTGCATAAAAGTGAAATGTTGGTGGTAATTTGTAAAAATGTCTAAAAGGACTTAATTGCATAAAATGAGTTAATTTTTCTGTTTTAATTAGTTAATTGAATGAAATTATTATTTTAGATCAAAAATGAGTTGAAAATCGAGTAAAAGAGGAAGTTGCGGAATAGTCCATGTACCCTTGTCGTTGTTGCAGTTTAATCCAGTAAGTTCATTTGGTTAATTTTAATGTGTATATATATATATATATATATATATATTAGATGAAACTTATTTGTTGATTGTTGGTTAATGTATTAATATCATGTAGAGGTGTCCATGGGTTGGGCCCAACCAAAAATTTAGGCCCGTTTGTTAGGCCCGACCTGACCCGAAAAATGGACCTAAAATTTACCCAAGCCTTGCCTAGCCCACCGTATTATTTTTTATACTATATTTTATATAAATTTTAAAATATATTTATATAATACATCAAAATACTAAAAACATTAAAATAAATGTTTCATAACAAATTGAAAATAAATTGAAAAAGTATATACACTTAAATACACTAAGATAGGTGCAACTTAACAATCAAATTCCTCTAAAATAGTAACAAAATTAATAATAAAACAAAAATTATACAATATTTAAACAACAACAACAAAATAGTAGCAACATAGTAGTGAAATGGTAGCAAAATAGTGAAAAAAATAACAATAAGAAAATAGCAAAAAAAAGTTAAAAAAAAAACAACAAGAACGATAAAAAAAAACAACAATTTTTTTGTATTTTCAGGTCAGGCTTGGGCCAAAAAAGCCTTACTCGAGGCCCGACCCGTTTTCTAAATGGGACTTTTTTTAGCCCAATCCCACATTTTGGGCCTATATTTTTACCCAAACTCTCCTTCTTTTCGAGCTATCATGTAAACGAGAATTGAACTAATGGATGGTTAAAGCACTAATTACTGTTGGTATCTCTTGAGCCAAATGAACATAGGATAGGGTACGATTGGTATGCCAATATGTTATTTTGCACGCGGTACGATATTGGTTGAGAAGTGATGATGATTTCTGTATATCTCCTGTCCACTGAATATACCGAGGTCCTGCATTTGTTGCGGAGTATCGTGTTATATTACAATGTTTTATGGTGTGTTACCAGGGGCAAACGTTAGCCTACAGGCTAGGCACTTAGTGCCGAGGTGTGTTATCAGTTGGATTAGCTCGTGTGAGTGGTTGGTGTGTTTTCGAATGGTTAACCATGTATTCATATCTATATATCATTCATCTATAATGTGTTAGTGATAATCAAATGTTATTAAAATGTCGAAAGTTTGATTTACATTATTGTTCGAGTATTACTCACATGTTGTGAACTGTGGTTGACAAGACCTCTGTTTAGTAATCTTATAATTTGATTTACTATGTTATTTGGTAAGCTTTATCATTTTAGCCATCGATCTTACTAAGCTTTACAAAAGCTTACTCATGTTATTTGTCTTATTTCCTTGTAGATTATGTTTTTATGGATAGTTGGGTGATTGGATCAACTTAAAGAAATACACTATCCGAGGATCCTTTTTGGTATGTTTTAAATACAACTTGGCTTATATGGCATGCAATAGGAGGATTTAAGTTTGTTTGTAAAGATGCATAATTGCTTATGCTATATAACTTGTTATGCTTATGATCTTGATATTTTTTACAACTCCTTAATATATGTATGCATGATTCCAACTTAGACACAAGTGGATGTAGTTGTGTAAACCAACTGATAAGCTTGGTTATCTTGATGTATGCTAGTTGAGATTGAGTGTTGATAGCTTGGAAGTCTAACTAGGTAATGAAATGTTAAGTGATTCAGTTGAGGTGTCATTGATGACTTATTGGTTAGATCCTTGATTAAATGAATTGGAATGTTTTGGTTGTTCCTGAATGTGTTTTGAGGCCTTGTGATCATGTGTTAGTAAGTAGGTTTAGGTACCTTATCATTGGGTGTGAAAATGGCATGGTTTGGGTCATTTTTTAGCACACACAGCCCGAGGAACAGGCTACCACACGACCGTGTATCACACAGGGCAAATCCACACAGGTATGTTAGACGCAGGTTGGTCCACATAGGCACGGCCTGGCAACATGGCCGTGTCACACTGAGCTACACAGTCACAAAGAGTTACACACTGGCCACATAGTCGTGTGACCTTATATTACATGGCACAATCAGTTACACGATATGCGTACATAGGTATGTAAAGAAGTCACATGGCATGTGGAATAGCCACACGGCCATGTCGCAGCCACACGGCCGTGTGACCTCAATTTTGAAATTTTTAATTTTTCCTCCCTAAACTTTTTAATTTGCTTCAAATTGGTTCCTAATTGTTTCAAAACTATATTTAAGGCCTCGTGGGCTGGATTTAAGGCCCATAAGTGTATGTTTAAATTTAGTCTAAATGATTTATCAATGTTGTTAATTAATTGATAAATTTGATGTTACTTGTTGTTAAATATTCTAAAATGTATGGTAATACTCTGTAACCCTAATTTGATGATGAAACGGGTTATGGGTGTTACAAATATCACTAAGTTATACTTAGCGTACAATTTTGTTGCTCGAGCACAGGTTAGGTACTTTTTTATTTTATCGTCAATTTCAATCTCCAGCGGCAATCCCAATCTCAAGTGTTAGTGATATTTTTATTTTGGTCATGTCATGTACCTAAGATGTCATTGGTTAGACAAGGTTTATGTTTGATTTGTTGGCATTTTGAGGATCAAGTATATAAATGTATATATATATGTGTGTTGGAAATGGTTATGTTAAGATTATCTTGTTGAAGTAGTTTGGAATATAAGCATAATGATTTAATGTGATTTAATGGTTGAGAAGATAATATGCTAGGTGTGTATTTGGTTGGTGCATAGATGTGAAAATGATGGTTGGTGCATTTGTTTGGACTTGCAATTATGTCTTTAGAGGGTTAGAAGATCCATGCTTAGTTTAACATGTTGAGCTGCCTTTATGGCATATTGTTTAGGCATTTAGGATGGTTGTTGTAAATGATGTTTTGGCATGATTATAATTCTTTTGAAATTGATTGTAATATGGTATATTTGGTTGATTGTGGCATAAGTGAAATAGGGTTATAAAGCTTGTTTTGGAAGGTATGTTCTAGGTACACATGGCTTGGTACATGGCCTGGCACACGGCCGTGTTCCCTATATGGCTTAAGACACGATTATGTGGCCTATAGGTTTTGGTTGATTTTTGGGCACATGGCCTAGCGACACTGTTGTGTGACATATTTTTGAATATTAACACTTTTGACCCTTACAACCGTAGTGAGTATATAAGGTTAGCATACACGATTGTGTGTCCCATCCTACATAGCTTTAGCATTTCCACATGGTCAAGGGACACAACTGTGTGACCCTTGTTTTCAGATTTTTATTAACATTTTTTTATTCAATTTGATTCCTGTTTAATATCGAGTTGTTTTTAAGCTTCCATATGCTCGATATAAACCTGAAATAGATTGAATTACATGATGTATTTGATTATATGTGATATGATGATAATTAATTAAGATTTTGGTTAATAAATTGCATGTAATTGTTTAGTGTTGTACATAGGATCCTGTTACTCGTGTAACAGCCCGGTTTTAGCTAAGTCAGAATAGTGGTTTTGGAACCACAAATCTGATGTTAGAAAATTATTTTAATGTTATTTTTAGTGTTTATAGCATGTTAATTGATATGTGTGAAAATTTCGTGAGCTAATTTTATCGTTTAATAGCTCAATTTAAGAAAAGGGACTAAATCACATAAAATGCAAAAGTTGCATTCTATTTGTTAAAGGTGTTTAATTGCTATGATTTATTAAATCAAAGGTCCTTATTATGATATTAGACCATTGGTAGTGTAAGCGGGAAATTATGGCCATCCATTATATGTTTATTAATGTTTTAAACCAAGGTTAAAATTAGTATTTAATTATTAAATGATATATTAATAAAAAAAGCCATATTATCTTTATTTTCTTCATCAATAATCGATTATCAAAATAAAATAAATCCTTGGAGAGCATTCTAGGGTTCGACACTTTGAGGGATCAATTGGTATGTGATTTTTGTTCGGTTTTTGATGATTTTTACGTTTTTGATATCGTTGCTTTCTATTCTAGCTAGCCCATCCATTAATTTTTTGAAGATGTTAATGATTTTTTGAAGTTCCATTGATGAATACTTGAGCTTTTGAATGTTTGATGATGAAAAATGAATATTTGTTGATAGCTACACAAGTTTTGTTAAGTGATTTTAGTTAAAATGCATTTTAGGGATTTAATTGTGGAAAGTGTTAAATTAGGTGGAGGAAATGTAAAATAAATGAAAGTTTTGGGCTGCTAGGGACTTATATGAAATTCGGCCAAGCATGAGTCTTGTTGAATTGTGTGAATTTTGTGTATTTGTGAAATAGGGACTAAATTGATAAAATGTGAAAGTTTAGGGGCTAATAAGCAAAAATCCCAAATGTGTATTTTTGGACTAAATTGAATGAATAGAAGATTAAATGAGTTAATTTTGAATACATATAGATCAAGAAGGAAAGAATTCGGATTTAGATCGGGGGAAAAGCAAGATTATCGAGTAGTCAAACAGATACGTCAATTCCGAAGACAAGTTAAGTATAACTGAACTTAAATGTGTATCTATTTATTAAATGGGTGAAATTGAGATAGTATTTATTCTATTGGATGAATGTAGAGATATTTAATGAAATGTACGAGTTTAGTAAGGCAAGTTTTCAAATAAGACCATGGCCGGGCTATGGCAACCGAATAATAAGACCATAACCGGGTTATGGCATGTGAATGAAAGACCATGACAGGGCCTTGGCTATGTATTTGTAAGACCATAGTGGGACTATGGCATCGAAAAAATTGATGAATTTGTATCGAAAGCATTTGTAAATCGGAAGGGTTTGATAAGAGTATTGATGAGAAATAGATATGTATCGATACAGGTACCTACAGGAGATTATTCAAGTATCGAGATATATGAAGTGAGATCTTATGAATGATGTTATGGATAAATTTTATGATAGCTCATGAATTGATGCTTTGAATGTTTATGATATAATTCATTTTGAATTGTTAATGAATGTTGAGATTATTTCATGTTCACATACGTACTTACTAAGCTTAAAGCTTACTTTGTTTAATTGTCTCCATGTTTTATAAGCTAGCTCGGATCCGGGAATCGTCAGAGACTTCATTGCACTATCGATCATCTATTTTGGTACTTTTGAAGCTATGTATATATGATATATGGCATGTATAGGCTTGAGTCATTTTGGTATGTTTAATGAATGTGTAATTTTGGCCATTTGTGTTGGCATAAAATGATGAACTTGATGATGGTTATGAATATACAAATTGATTACTTTTAATGTTAGGTAATAGACCTAAAATGGATGAATGGGATTGAGGTAGTTATGAATGTTTGGATTAGCCTTGCCAAATGAATTATACAATGTGAATTATGCTTAGAAAAGCAAGTTAAATTGCTTAGTATTTGAATAGGTAAATGGTATGGAATTGAGTATTGAATTTAATTGAAATGAATATGGTATGATTATGTATTGGTTGATGAACTTTTGGCTGCATATTTTTGTCTTAAAATGATGCCATTTGAGCTTGTATAGGTATGTGCAAAAAAGTGGCAAATTGGCTTTTCAAATAGCCTATTTTTGTCCACATGGGCAGAGACACGGGTGTGTGTCTCAGCTGTGTGTGACACTCGGTCATGCTATCCAGCCATGTGTCCCCAGGTGTTGATATTGAAGTGAAGCCAGTATGCTACACATGGTCTCACACACAGGCAGGTGACTAGCTGTGTGGTATAAGTCAGTATACCCCCTAAATGGCACACGACCTTGCACATGGGCGTGTGTTGCCATTTCATAAGGCACACGGGCTAGACACACGGGTGTGTGGTTGGCCGAGTGACCCAATTTAGTACACTCTCTAGATTTCACATAGCTTGGCACAGGCGTGTCCTCGACCGTGTGTTGCAAGTCAATATGTATGCCCTATTTTCACACGGCCTAAGACACGAGCGTGTCTACTAGCCGTGTGAGGCACAAGGCTTGTTCACACAGGCGTGTGACCCTTATATGATTGAAAAATTTCTAAGTTTTTAAAATTTTTGTATGTTATCGATTTAGTCCCAAATCACTTCTAAAGCATGTTGAAAGCCTCGTAGGCCCTTATAAGGGACAATATGAATATGATTGAATGGCATTTGAGTATGAATGCATAAATGTATGAATTATGTATGTTAAATAATGTTGATTGATCGTTAATACCTCGTAACCCTATTTTGACTATGAATATGGGTGAGGGGTGTTACAACTCGGGTTCGGCAGTTGGACTAGGTAAGGGGTGTTACACAACATATCAACAAAGATAGCAGTCATACATCACATGAACGTGGATAGCACATTGCATAACCCAAATAGCACTCGTCAAAATGCATACTTCCAAACGGGCATCTGAATGTAGCCTTTTCTTGATCATCTGGATGGATTGGAATTTGGTGATATCCTAAATACCCATCAAGGAAACAATAATACTCTCTTCCCGCTAATATATTAAGCATTTGATCAATAAATGAAAGTGGGAAATGGTCCTTCTTGGTTGTGTCATTCAATTTCTTATAGCCAATTGCAACCAGCCATCTTGTTATAGTTTGGGTCAAAATTAACTCGCTTTTCTCATTCGCAACCACTATCAACCCTCTTTTCCTGGGGATGCATTGTGTCAACTTACCCTTTCACTATTAGATATGGGATAAATAATCCCTACATCAAGCCATTTTATAAGTTCCTTTTTCACCACTTATTTCATCTGTAGATTAAGGCATTTTTAGGCATATACGACTAGCTTATTTCCGTGTTATAGTCGTATCTTATGTTGACAAAAGTACCGGACTAATTCCCTTTATGTTAGCAATAGTCCACCCAATTGCTTTTTTATGTGTCTTGAGCATCTCCAATAACGCCTTTTCTTGATCCACCGGTAAACTGGCAATGATGATAACTTGTAAAGTATTGTCAGTGCCCAAATACCTATACTTTAAATGTGTCGGCTACAGTTTTAGTTCCATTTGGTGGTTTGATGATTAACAAAACCAAGATTGTCATTGAATTTTCTGGTTGACTCAAAGATGTGATGATAAATATGTTCCAATTGACCTCTCAAAGTCTTCTAAAAATCCTTCTTCTATTATTTTTTCGAATCAGAAATGTAAGAATCACCATCGCTTGACTATTCCTAAATTTTTTTTGAATTATCCTCATCAACCATTAATTCTTGTTCAACAACATTCATTAGCCTAGTTAGCATTTTTGGTTCTCTGATCAGCCTCTAAGTGTGATCGTTATTGCTTGCTTTTTCTATAAGAACTGATCGCCTTTAGATGTACTAACGTCCAAAGTGTGAATACTGCTACAAAATATATAGAATTGAGGCGGTGTCTGCAAGTATACGGGTCAAGTTGTAATATAGTTACAACAAAGTAGGTAAGTATTCCGAGAATCGTACCCAAGGAATTGCAATTTGGGAGGATTGTTATCAACCAAATTACGGGAAATAATTATTAATCTACTTGAGTCACAAATTAGTAGTGTTAATATGGAAAAAGATGATAATATTAATAAACTAAATAAATTGAATTAAACCTAAATCTACTCCTAAGTTCATGTATCGGCTTCTCCTATCCCTTGTTTCAACTACGCGAGTTCATTTAACCTAGATCCAATTGTTTTACCTAATTAATTATTGATATAGGGTTCTAATCAATCAACTAGTCATTACCCTAGTAAGACCATCCAATACATCCACTAGAATAACGAGTCAGTAAAAACTACTTATCTTCCGACCTCACAGTCCAGACCGGTTCGGGGTTAAGGTGTTCACGGATAGGTCATACCAATTTTGGGTTAATTCCCACCTAAATGACTTCCTATGGTTGTCAAGCCTAGGGTTTAGGTTCTTCCTCTCACAAATAGCTTATCCACTAAGAAACTCTATCCTTCAATCAATTAATAAGATTATAATAGTTGAAATCATGCGAGATATGGATAAAGCATAAATTAATTCTAATCTTTGCACAAACATTCAATTAAACAATGTTAAAGAAATAGATATATATAATAAAATAAAGTAAAATAGATGCTCATGGATTTATTGATGAAAGCATTGCTTCAAAACAATCTCCACTCATAAGAATTCCACTTCGAAATAGGATCTTTTGATTACAAGAACATAAAATACCCTAAGTAAAAACTAAGAATGAAATAAAAACCCTATGTATATTTTTTCCTCCTTAAAAATTGTGTGTTTAAACTTATTACAATGGCCTTTATATAGGTTAAACTTGGAATATTAAAGTGCCTAAAATATTCTTGAAGTCATTAGAGTTTGACTAGGACAGATACTCCTAATTTCCCTAAAAATGTAAATAAAACATGCATGAGTTTTTAGGTCGTGCAGGGGTTTGGTTGCAACACAGGCTTGTGATATTGCAACCAACCACAGGGGGTATGTCAAAACATAGGAGGATCATGTCACGACATTAATGGCAGTTTCACTCTAGAACTTTTTTTTTGGCTTCTATCTTTGATGTTGAGACATCAATGTCTTGGTGTCACGACATAGGCATCAGTTTTGGCCCGAATAAGCATCTTTAGCTCTCAACTTGACCTACAATACCATGTAACCTTATTTAGATAAATAAAATGTAATAAAAAATACTAGAAAGCATAAATTACTACATTAAGTATGAAAACCCAAATATATACTAAGATGCTTTGATTAAACAATTAAACAAGCTAAAGTTGTAACAGCTCAATTTTGAGGCTAGCCGGAACAGTGATTTCGGGACCGCTAATCTGAGGTTGAAGAAATTTATTTTGATATTATTTTATGTGTTATAGCATGTTTATAAGGATGTATGAATATTTTGGTGCATTA
Organism: Gossypium rotundifolium; assembly: GCA_025506655.1. NCBI lineage: Eukaryota > Viridiplantae > Streptophyta > Magnoliopsida > Malvales > Malvaceae > Gossypium > Gossypium rotundifolium. The sequence goes on from CP106723.1 coordinate 80,566,825, forward strand.
ATTTTGGTGATTTCATGCTTAATTATGAAAAAGGACTAAATCGCATAAAATGTAAAAGTTCTATTATACAAGGTAAAGGTGTCTAATAGCCATAGAATATTAAATTTGAGGTCCTTAAAGTGCAATTAGGCCATTAAGGGCATTAAATTTTGGTGTTGGCTAAAAAAGAATAATAGAGACAAAGAGACAAGGGCATTAAATTTTGGTCAAATTTTGGTGAAATTAAGTGATTAAAAAAAAGAATAAAATAAGACAAAGGAGAAAGATATCATCTTTCACTATTCACACTCTTCTCCACCAAAAATTGAAGAGGAAATAGGGAATTTTGGAGTTCAAATTTTCATCCAAGCAAATCTCTTGCAAGTAAGTGATTTTAGGGATCTTTCTTGATAATTTTTGTACTTTTGGAACCCCCAAAGCTTAAGCTAGCTAATGAGGGACTAACTTTCAAAATGGTTGAAAGTTTAGAGACTTTCCATGAGAGTGTTTATGTTGTTTGCTGAGTTTTTATGGAAGAAAATGAATGTTAGTAGGTTGAGGAACAACTTTTGTGAAAGATGTTACCATGAAAACACCTAAATAGGACTTCTTTGTAAAGGTTGTAAATGAGTAATAAATGCATAAAATTATTGGTTTTGTGAGTTGTTGTAAGAGAAATAAATGTCCAGCTAAGCTTGTTTAATGATAAAATATGATGAAAAATGATTTACAAGCCTAGGGGCAAAATAGTGATTTTGCCAAAGTATGAGGGCAAAATGGTCATTTTTGTCTAAGAAGAAATTTTGATGTATCATGAATTATAAAGTAATTGAATGAGTGAATTTTATTATAATAGATCAAGAAGAGCGTGAAACCACCTTGACTGAGGAAAAGGCAAGGTTACGGACTAAACCGTTGACTAGTACATTTTGCACCGAGGTAAGTTTATGTATAAACGATACATCTTTAATACATATGTTGTTACTTATTGGTACATTGTATGAATGAGATCAATTATGATTGTATTGATTGGAATTGATAGATAGTGAGTAATTCTCGTATGAACCTCAGAATAAATATGTAAGTGTGAAAAAATATCTGTAATAACTATTTGTTGGGCTGTGTGCAATACCACCATTTATATCCTTTTTGGTGGGCTGTGGGTGATACCATCATTTATATTGTTATTTGGTGGGATAAGTGTGAAACCACCATAATTATTCTTGTTGGTGGGCTATGTGCGATACCACCCTATTATTAACTATTGGTGGGCTATGTGCAAAACCACCGGTACTTAGTATCATTCCGAGGGGTTCATCAAGAAATTGTCTAAGTAAATATATCATGTGGTTTGTGGTGATGACTGCAGGGGATGTGTGCAAGTAAATGTGAGCATTTTATTTGTGGTATGGATGGAATGTAGTAAGAGATGAGATGAGTAAGCATTATTATGGAAATTTGATTTGTTCTTGCTTATTATGTAATGTTGTTGGTTGATTGGCATATGTTATGATGTTTATAGTTCACATGTAAACTTACTAAGCTTAAAACTTACTCCATTTCTTTTCCCTTATTTTATAGTGTCAAAGAGCTAGCTCGGGATACTAAGATAATCTGAAGATCACCCACACTATCAGTTCATCTCAGTATATTTAGACTTAGCATTTTGAGTATGGCATGTATAGGGGATAGACTTAGTGAAATGTCTTGTTGTTTTGGCCAAGTGTGTTGGCTCCTTTAAAGGTGAACTTTTTGTAAATAGCCATAGTTGATGGCTTGTTATTATTATATGAAAAGATGAGGATATTCATGAATGTGTATGATGCATGATCGGATTGTTTGATTAATGGTTGAATGTGATTTATGTTGTAGGAGTTTGGGTGATAAAAAGAGCTTGGCAAATAGCCTTATTCTTGTCCACACGGGTAGGCACACGTGCTTGTGTCTAGCCGTGTGTGACACATGGTCAGTCCCATGGGTGTGTGGCTGGACCGTATATCCCCGCATGTTAGTGTTGCAAGTTAGTGTCGACCACGGCCTAGACACACGGGCATGTGCCTAGGCCGTGTGCCCTTTATATGCCTGCTGACATCATAAACAGAATACCCAGGTTTTCACACACGGGTGTGTCTAGGCCGTATGAAGGACACGGGCCAAAGGCACGAGTATGTGTCTAGCCATGTGAAAACCCCTGGAGGTTCGAAATGAAAAATAAATCCCACACGGGCTGGGAACATGAGTGTGTGTGACCACAAAGGCGTGTCCCATTTCACACGAGTGTGTGGCCCTGTTTAGGTAAAAAAATCTTAAGTATACAAAAGTTCCCGGTTTGATTTTGAGACCCTCCGTTTGCATGTTTAAGGCCTCGTAGGCCTATCATAAGGATGCTATGAATGTAAATGAGAAGTTTTAAGTTGGAATGAAATTTGATAGCCCAAAGTTGTGCGTTCAAGCAAGATAAGTTCGATAATGCCTCGTTCCCAGTTCCGGCATTGAATACGGGTAAGAAGTGTTACATTTAATGGTATCAGAGCTATAGTTTATTCGGTTCTAGGACTATCGTAACATGCGTAAGAGTCTATCTATACATGCCATAAACGTATATTGATAGTGTGGTGACTTCTGACAATTCTAAACTTTGTTTTATATAGTAAATGGATCCCGACTGAGCGGCTACTGATCGACACTGCTAATAACGCGCCAGCTCTCGCGCAAGGGACCGTGAGTAGACCCAAGACTATGGGTCAAGGAGAAGAGGCTCAGGAAGCATTTCTCCATATGATGAATAACTGGAACACCGAGTTTGTACAAGCGAACCCTAATGCTCAACCTCCTCCACCCCCTCCTATACCTCAGCCAATTCCTGTGGCTCCTCAAGGTATAGACTTGGTAGGAGTGACTAAACCCCCAGTTGATAAGATTCGAAAGCAAGGGGCCGAGGAATTCAGAGCTAATATAGATGATGACCCCGAGAGGGATGAGTTTTGGCTTGAGAACTCAATGCGAGTATTTGATGAACTCTTCTCCACACTTGAGAAGAGCTTGAAATGTAACACCCCTTACCCGTATTCAACTCCTAAACCGGGTACGAGGCATTACTGGACTTGACTTGCTTGAGCATTCGAATTTGGGCTATGAAATTTGTTCCAATTTAAAACCGTTTCATTTTACAATCGTAACATCCCCAATATGGGTCTACTAGACCCTTTACATATACTCGGGATGCTTCAAGACCAAACCGAAACTTTTAAACACTTAGAAAATTTTAACATAAAATTGGGCTACACGCTCGTGTGACATACCACACACCCGTGTTCTATGCCCATGTAGAATTATTTTCTTTTCAAACCGATAGGGGTTTTCACACGGCCGGACACACGCCCGTGTTCTTGGCCCGTATGCTCTACACGGCCTAGACACGCCCTGTAACATCCCAAAATTGGGCCTAGAAGAATTAGGCCCATGGGCCTTGGGCACGGGAGCGTTTAAAATTTTTAAGAATAAGAGACATTAGTGCAAGTTGGATCTATTAGGTGAGTGATTTTGGAAGGTTGGGGGGCTTCTATGAAGTCCCGGGTTTAAACTTTGGCTTTAGGAAAATTTTGGTTTTAGGTGAATAAAACCCTGAGAGTTAGTATTAGGCTTTAAGAATAAAATGTGGAGAAAAATGACACAAGTGGAGTGTGTGGTGTAGTGGCAAAGTGACGAGACATAAGAGGCAAGAGGGTGACGCCAAAAAGGAAGGAAGGAGGTCCAGGGTTAAAGTCTTGGCTCTTGCATTTTGGATTTCTTTTTAAATGGACTCTAGAATTTTGCCATTGGGTTATATTTAGTTGCGCATGATTTTAGACACAAGAAAGTGAGTGGTCTAGTGGCAAGGCGTCATTAAGGGTGCAAAGAAGCCTAGGTTCGAATCTCATGACAAGCAAAGGAGTATTTATTTTGCCGATTGGATGAGAAGAGTTTGAGTTGGATTTAAACTCTGCTAACGGAGGGATCCTACATTGGTAAGATACAAAGAAGGAAGGTGAGAAGCTAGCTATATATAGAGCATTCTATGAGGAGAGTTAATATACCTTGGTGGGCATTTGGGTGCAGACCTAGAGGATAATCGCCAATAGTAGCGAAGGAAGGGCTACTAGAACGTGAGGTACACGGTAAGGTTACGGTGAGGTTTTGATTTCCGATAAGTGTATATTAAGTTATGATTAATCGTTAGGTGATGTTGATTGTAGGTTCATGACTAAGGGGTTTGCAGCGCGCGTGGTTACCAGGTGTGTACAAACACTACACACACGATGTCGGCAATGCCAAAAAGCTGAAAAGCCGAAAGTGGCTAAATGGGCCCGGTGGGCCCTGAGGCTAAGTTTGATGAAATGTTTTGGTTGGTTATACGAATTGAATTAGTCATGCATGATACATGAATTGGATTTGTTTTGGTCCTAATAGGCCATATGATGAGATTTGGGCCTAATGGGCCATAAGGGAGTGATTTGGACTTGATGGGCTTATGGGGACGTAGACATGTATGTTAGGGTTTATGGACCTTAGGTCTAGTTTGAACAACTCTTAAATTCCATAAGACTTAATTTTTCTAATTAAACATGTACGTGAACAAGTCATTTGGGTTAGGGTATGGCAACGGGCATACGTATGTCTAGGATTGGATCTAGGGAGAGCTTGGTTCTTAAGCGGCCCTAGTGGCCCACCTCCTCTTTTCTGGAATCCTACCTACTGCGTAGTGTCAGTTCACTTTAGCCGTGAAGACTTGTTAATGGGCCAAAGTTCATAGCTAAAACCCGAAAAGGATCGAAATACCCCGATTTGTGAAATTACCAAAATACCCCCGATTTGTAAAATTATCAAAATACACCTATTTGTAAAATTATCGAAATACCCCCGATTTGTAAAATTATCGAAATACCCCTATTTGTGAAATTACCAAAATACTCTGATTTACAAAATTACCAAAGTACCCCTAATTTACGAAATTACCAAAATACCCCTAATTTATGAAATTACCGAAGTACCCTCGATTTGCAAAATTACCAAAGTACCCCTAATTTACGAAATTACCAAAATACCCCCGGTTTACGAAATTATCAAAATACCTCTAATTTGTAAAATTACCAAAATACCCCTGACTTGTGAAATTACCAAAATACCCTCGATTTATAAAATTACCAAAATACCCCCGATTTTAAAATTACCAAAGTACCCCGATTTGTAAAATTACTGAAATACCCCTGACTTGTGAAATTACCAAAATACCCTCGATTTATGAAATTACCAAAATACCCCCAATTTGCAAAATTACCAAAATACCCCTAATTTGTAAAATTATCGAAATACCCCCGATTTGTGAAATTACCAAAATACCCCCGATTTGTAAAATTATTGAAATAACCCTGATTTGCTAAATTACCAAAATACCCCTATAGGGTAGAATTACGAAAATACCCCTGGATAGTGAAATGACGAAAATACCCCTGTGTGATGAATATGAGTTTGTGGATGTTACTTTTGTGTTTGATGCATTCATATGATATTCTGCTTAGGATGCATATGGGTGGGAATTAAGGTGCGGAGGAAGGTTTGAGGATCCCATGGCCATATGGTATGGATCCAGGATCGTATAGCCGTATGGTATGGATCCACCGCAGGCTTTTAGCCACCGAGCAGCCATGCTGCACCGAGGGCTCTGTGCTATTAATATAGGCTTCGTGCCGTAATTATGGGCTTTGTGCCAATATCGAAGGCTTTGTGCTGTTATTATGGCTTTGTGCTAATCATATTTACCGTGGCTATGTGCCTAACATATATATATTGATGACTCCGTGTCAATATTTGAAGATCGCATGGCCGTATGGTATGGATCCAAAGGAGGCTTTAAGCCCAATATTTGATTAGCAGCTTTGCTGCAACATTCGGTAGTACTGCAACCAGGCTACCCTTGGTGTGTAGCGGAGGGGTGGGTCGAGCTAGAATTCCCCACAAGAGTCATAAGGTTGGAAGGGAAATGGTGTGTGTAGCGGATGGATTTTTGGGGTGGGTTTTGCATTATTTGTTTATGAATGATACAATATGATATGATATGAGGTCATTGTGGGATAAGGCCCAAGACCACCGATTTTGATAGGGCTTAGGCCCAATGTAGATATTTGTAAGTGATTTGTTTTCCAAGGGTTGTGCACACTAAGTTTTGAAACTCACACCCCTTTAATTTAATGTTTCAGGTAATCCCGTATAGACGACTTGACGTGGAAGATGACTCAGAGATGGCCACACTACAAGAGGCTTAAATTTTCATTTATTTGTTTCAAAATACATGCTTTATTTACTTAATTTTCAGTGGACGTAATAAGACATTGTACTCCGTTTTGACTTCAGATTTAATTTGGGTTTTGAGATTAAATGTTTATTTAATTATTAAACCTAAGTAAGCTCTTATGTTCAAACTTGGTTTACTAAATGCTTAAAATAATAAGAATGGGTTTTTTTTATCTTTAATTAATAAGTCTATTAGATTTTGGGCTTTTGGGCCTTAATTTCTTAATTAGCAAAACCGTTTTGAATTGTGCCTTTAATGTGACATTCTAGATTCGAGCCTAACTTTTAGGCAGGGTTTGGGGTGTTACACGCCCGTGCCCTTGCTCGTGTGTAAAAACCTGGGTATTTTGTTTGTGACGTCAACAACCTCATAAGGGCTACATGGCCTAGGCACACGCCCGTATGTCTAGCCCATGGTCGACATTGACTTGCAACACTAACATGCAGCATACACACGGCCAAGTCACATGCCCATGGGGCCGACCGTGTGTCACACACGGTCTAGACACATGCCCATGTATCTACCCTATGGACCAATTTAAGGCTATTTTCCAAGTCAATTAGCCACTCACTTGCACACATTCACACACCATTGCATAACATTTCCAAATCATCAATTATAACTCTTGAATTGTCACATTTGAATCATGAAAATCAAATCTTCATCCTATATACGAGGGGGAACTATTATTAGTACAATTACAATCGACTTCAGCCATCATCTATGGCTATACACAACCAATCCATAAACTCTTTTAGGCCAACACATTTGGCTACTTTAACTATAACTTAATTTAACCAAAATAAGATCCATATACATGCCATATTTCAAGAAGACTTGAATCCCATACCCAAGTGTCTACTCGATAATGGGAAAACATCTCCAGTAGTCTCCAACCCGAGCTAGTTAAGTTAACCTATAAGAGATAGGAAAAAAGGAGGAGTAAAAAATAATTCTTTGTAAGTTCATATGCAAATAATAATCAAGTATTGACATTCATTGATTATACTCAATCACAAGGGTATTTTAATGAAATTTACTCTTATACTCATGGTTACCCATTCAATCGTTTATAATGCTTACTCATTCCATCTTATACCCAATTCTAACCATGTGACAATTATAGCACTCTCATTTATTAGCACATAATCCATGCATCTATCATCACAATAATCCATGAAACATTTACTTAAACAATTTCTCAATGATCTACTCAGAATAATATCAAACTCTCGGTGATTCCGCACATAGTCCACCATTTAATAATTTATAAGGTGGTATTGCACATAGCCCACCATTTAATAATTTATAAGGTGGTATTGCACATAGCCCACCATTTAATACTAAGCACGATGGTATCGCACACAGCCCATCGATAACAAATAATATGGTGGTATCGCACATAGCCCACCATTGATAATATTGGCGATGGTATCGCACACAGCCCATCGCTAACAATTAATATGGTGGTAACGCACACAGCCCACCATTGATAATATTGATGATGGCATCGCACACAGCCCATCGCTAACAATTAATAAGGTGGTAACGTACACAGCCCACCATTGTTTACACATTCATGGATATTTATCCACACACCATTTCCTATTTTGAATGTTCCTTCAAGAATATCCTCACACACTATCATTCTTAAATAGATTTCTACAATAATCATTTGCATTCACGCAATGCATTAATAAATATAACATATGCAATCAGGATGCATCATTTACATATAGTTCATCATGGGTTCATCATATACGAATTCATTTCAATTGAGTTCTGGCACATACCTGTAGCTCTATGACATAACCACATATTTTCTCATTTTCAACATACCTGTTAAATTGTTCAAAATACTAAAGAATACTCTTGTGACTCATACATATAGTATCATAGCAACATCATACCCCCAATAGGGTCTTACATGAAATATCATATCGATGCCATGTCCTTGACATGGTCTTATACAAAATCTCGCACCGAGGCCATATTCCAAACATGGTCTTACACGGGACCTTAATTATCATAGTATCGCGCTATTTGCATTTCCTCTATACTTAGATTCAATTGAAGACTTTCAATTATTGACATCTCGTCAAAACATATTTACTATATTCATAGATTCAATATACAATTCATACATCATTGAAATATTAAATACTTCACTATAGTTGCATTTTGGGCACACGAACTTACCTCGATACCGAAAAGGATAGAAAGGGACCTATTTATCTATATTTCTCTTTTCTCCCGTTCTAGGTCCGAATCTTATTTTCTTCAATCTAGAACATTAAAATTTACTCATTTAATCACCACACTAATCAATTCATTTTAAAATTTCTACTTTGGAAAAATTACCATATTGCCCTTAGACTTTGGCAAAATTATGATTTTACCCCTAGGCTCATATATCAATTTTCATCCAAGTTCTTCACTAATCAAGCCTAGCCAATTCATATTTTCTTCTATAGCAACTCAAGATTTCAACTATTTCATGCATTTATTACCAAATTACAACATTTACAACTTAGTCCCATTTAGGTATTTATCATGACAACACCTTTCACAAAAGTTGTTTCTCATCTCCCTAACATTCATTTTCTTCCATAAAAACTCAGCAAACAACATAAAATTTCTCATGGAAAGTCCCTAGACTTTCAACCATGTTGCAAATTAGTCCCCTCATTAGCTAGCTTAAGCTTTGGGGGTTCCAAAAGTACAAAAATTATCAAGTAAAACCATTATAATCACTTACTTGTAGAGAAGATGAGTTGTTGAAAATTTCAAGCTTTCAAAACCCCCTCTTTGCTGATATTTTTGGTGGAAAAATGGTGAAGATGATATGTGGTATCATCTTTCTTCTTATTTTATTTAAATTTATCAAATAAGTCACCAAAACCCCACCTACCACATTGACCATGTCAATTCTTATCCCTATGGCCGGCCACTACATTAAACAAGGTCTAATTGCACATTAGGGACCTCCCATTAGAATTTTATAGCTATTAGATTCCTCAAGCTTGTAAAATTAAACTTTCACACTTTATACGATTTAGTCCTTTTTCGCAATTATGCATTCAATCATTAAAATTAAGGTACCAAAATTCTCATGCATCCTTATAAACATGTTACAACACATAAAATAATATCAAAATAATTTTCCTCCACCTTGGATTAGTGGTCCTGAAACCACTGTTCCGACTAGCCCCTAATTCGGGCTGTTACAATTCTCCCCCTTTAAGGATTTTCATCCCCAAAAATCTTACCAGAAAAAGTTGCTTTCAACATTCAAGAAACGTTTCCACCAACTTTTCAAATCTCAAGTCGATGTACCCTCAAACCTCTTTCTTGCCAAAGACCTTTAAGCTGTAGGATACCAGGTTGAAGCACAACTTAAAAACTTAAATTACCCTTCCTCTAGGGCACATATACTCAGTAATCTGACAAATGTGAACTCTGCACAAGCTAAAATAATCATTCAGATCTTATTGAATAATTTACTACAATCCGGATGATATCCCTCTTATTGGGAAATCAAGTCAATCCAAATTCGAAATCTATAGCATTTTATCACACTTTCTCCCTAGGATCTTCCCCGACTGTAATAGTCCTGACTTTGAACACTCTAAAAATTCAACTTTTACCGGTTGACTACTTCCGAACATAAACTCAGTCATATCATGGTGTGTACTCATTTTTCAAAACGTCTATGTATATAACTGCACCTTTTTTTCTTGAATGAGCAAACATGCTACTACTGAGCCTCATACCAAAACTTCTGCATAAGTTCTGGATTCATCAACCTGCAAATCCTATCTCAAGGTAACAAAAATAACCGAAATATTGCCCGACCTAAATTTTAACATCTGAAACCAACTCATTTGAAACTTATCTAAAACACCATTCACTATCTCACTTCTAAACTCCTTTGTTTCGAAAGAAAAACTCACTTTAGCCATTAACATCGCTGAAATTAGGATATTATCAACTAAGGTCAATCGAGTAACTATCTCACATTGATTAAACAGGAATTTTCCACCTAGATATTTGTACTATGTCCACTATCCAAGAGGTGTTCCAATAACTATACATACTCTTGTAATAGCTCAAACTGTAATCACTATCTTACATTCAATTTTTTTTTTTTTTGCAACATTAGATACTCTAGCTCATCAGGATTTAGAAAGCACATGACCACAAATCATATAATATCATCAATTTCACAACACAAATACAAAAGTGATTATTTCGGATCACCAATCTAACAATTCTTTTTCTCGATTCAAACTGAACTCAGTACTAGAACTTTCAGTTAATAGTACCTTCAATAGCTTTCAACTTTACCATCCCAGTTAAAATATTTCAATAAGCGTATCTCTGTATCATGCTCCCTAGAATCTAATTTTCTCATTCAAACAATCCATCTCCCTACTAGTGAATATACAGAATTTATTTTCCCTATTGACGCATGTGTAAGTATACACATAACTCGAATCATATCTCAATGCATCGATCTATTCTTTTCTCCACACTGAGAATACATTTCAAACACACAATCATTTGAATTTCTCTTATTATGCTAATTAAAATCATTTACTATGTCTTAGCTCAGAATAACAAGGATGTCTCAATAGAATGCATTGACTTTATTCGACTTGTCTGAAAAAAATCCATCGCACAACTTGAAACTTGTGATTTCACTTCTTATACCTTTGTTGTTATTAACATCATATACGAAAAATCAAAGATATCCATATACTAGAATTATCACCTTCCTATGATCAAATTGAAAATGCAATCATGGTCGATATAACTATCACAACCTGAAGAACACACTTTAAAGATAACCATGATCAGCAGAAACATAAGAGTAGTCTCACATAAAATTTTTATTACCAACTTCATCTTCAAAATACCAAAATAGAATTACAAAGAGATAAAGGGATGCCGATTGCAATCAACCAAATCGACAACCATTTTGTCTGATTTTACAATTAGCTAACATTCTCACACGATCATAATTTCATAAAAAAAATGAACAATCACTTAATTCCCAAAGGGAAATAGACATCTATACAGAATACTCAAAGAGATCATCATAATCTATTCAACCATGATTTCCATAGTTAAACATTTTTATAACTCGAACATTGTTTCTTTAACCATTTCCATCATCATACACCCTTTGACTATTCTTTTCACTAATGAACATCAATTCGGGAAGATCTCGGTAAGTACACATCTTAGGCTTCCTACTCAATTGAGTCAACTAGCCGAGGCCAACTTTCTCTTTGCTCGTAACATTGCATAATCAGTACAATCTTTAAAACATTCAGATATTATTCCCAAAACTGTTCTCACCTTCCAACTACCTTTATCTCTATATACATTACTAATTGTTTCGCCACTGAACTCTTTTATTTCATACTCATGAGCTTGTTTAACTTGACTCTCATAAAAATCTCATTATAAATCAACAATGGTAAAGGGGTGAGGTCATAAAGCCTCTAACTTGACTCTCATGACTACACACATATGACTTAACATTCATCATTAATTAAATATCATCGTAATTGTACAACTCGCTCCAGGCGAGTTTTCACACCTACTCATGTTACCATTGTTTCTATCATCCATAATCTCAAGTAGTGATTTTACTAACGCAGGCTCCATATTAATATCTATTCAAGTTCTTAACATTTACCTCCAATTTCTCTTACCATCGTTTATCAATTTAGAGAACGTCTTGAGTACGCGATTTACTCGATTGCCATAGTCCAACTATGGTCTTACTCGTATCACAATATCATAGCCTAGTTATAATCTTACATGTTGTCACGATGCCATAACCTCGCTATGGTTTCACACAAAACATCATATCAATACCAATGCCATATCCCAAATACGGTCTTACATGGAAACACATGTCGATGCCGATTCATATCCTAGATATGGTCTTGCACGGGATCTTATATCAATATCGACGCCATATCTCAGATATGGTCTTACATGATTTCATACAGAAGCCAGGTCCCAGACGGGGTCTTACACGGAATCGCTTATTCGATGCCGATGCCATATCCCAAATATGGTCTTACACAGGGTCATATATCGATGCCAATGCCATGTCCCAGACATGGTCTTATATGGGATCACATATAGTGCCATGGTCCAACCATGGTCTTATTCATCAATTTATCATTGAACGACCGTACTCATCTCCTGCGTTCTACTTAATTTAACTACCCAGTTTAACTCCTCGCACTATAATATTTGTGGCTTCATAACAGAGTTATAAATCAAAACATTATACATCATCTACTTTAACAGTCGCACATGAGATTCAACTATGTGGACATATTGATTATACATAATTCAAATAGTTGTACACACATACATATCTCATTTACTGGGTAAGTTTACTCACCATATTTACTTAACCAAATAGGTTGAGTATATAACACCGTATACATATCGAACCAACATGGATAAACTTATCACCTTATACTTTTATTTCATTCCTCAACTTATGATTATCTCTTTTGTACCTTATTACACATATGGCATAAACCTCTATTCGTACCTTTCTAAATTTCATCAATGTATAAGCATATTTCAATTACCTCATTATCATTTACAACATTATTGAAAATAGCTCAGTTGGGAATCATCTCTGTCTTAACAAAACAATTTTGTTAAAGCCGTGAGATATCACACTATCATGAGTAGTAATATGGCATGTATAACTAAACATTCATATGCTAGGTTAGTTTGAGAATTGACTAAATCATAGCTCTGATACCACTAAATGTAACACCCCTTACTCGTATTCAACTCGAAATGAGGTTTGAGGCATTACCGAACTTGACTTGCTTGAGCATTCAACTTTGGGCTATGAAATTTGTTCCAATTTAAAACTTTTTCATTTTACAATCGTAACATCCCTAATATGGGTCTACTAGACCCTTTACATATACTCGGGATGCTTCGGGATCAAACCGAAACTTTTAAACACTTAGAAAATTTTGACATAAAACTAGGCCACACGCCCGTGTGAAGAGTGGGACACGCCTGTCTGACATATCACACACCCATGTTCCATGCCCGTGTGGACTTATTTTCTTTTCAAACCTATAGGGGTTTTCACACAACCGGACATATGCCCGTGTTTTTGGCCGTGTCCTCGCCCGTGTGTAAAAACCTGGGTATTCTATTTGTGACGTCAGCAACCTCATAAGGGCCACACGGCCTAGGCACACGCCCATGTGTCTAGCCTGTGGTCTACACTAACTTGCAACACTAACATGCAAGGTACACACGGCCAAGTCACATGCCCATGGGGCCGACCGTGTGTCACACACGGTTTAGACACACGTCCCGTGTGTCTACCCTATGGACCCATTTAAAGCTATTTTCCAAGCCGATTAGCCATCCCCACTTGCACACATTCACACACCATCACATAACATTTCCAAATCATCAATTATAACTCTTGAATTGTCACATTTGAATCATGAAAATCAAATTTTCATCACATATATGAGGGGAAACTATTACTAGTACAATTACAATCAACTTGAGCCATGATCTATGGCTATACAAAACCAATCCATAAACTCTTTTAGTCCAACACATTTGGCTACTTTAACTATAACTTAATTAAACCAAAATAAGATCCATATACATGCCATATTTCAAGAAGACTTGAATCTCATACCCAAGTGTCTACTCGATAGTGTGAAAACATCTCCAGCAGTCTCCAAGCGGAGCTAGTTAAGTTAACCTATAAGAGATGGGAAAGAAGGAGGAGTAAGCAATAATTCTTAGTAAGTTCATATGCAAATAATAATCAAGTATTGAAATTCATTGATTATACTCAACCACAAAGGAATTTTAATGAGATTTACTCTTAGACTCATGGTTACCCATTCAATTGTTTATAATGCTTACCCATTCCATCCTTTACCGTATTCTAACCATGTGACAATTATAGCACTCTCCTTTATTAGCACATAATATCTGAATCTATCATCACAATAATCCATGAAACATTTACGTAAACAATTTCTCAATGATCTACTCAGAATAATATCAAACTCTCGGTGGTTCCGCACACAGTCCACTATTTAATAATTTATAAGGTGCTATCACATATAGCCCACCATTTAATACTAAGCACGATGGTATCGCACACAGCCCATCGATAACAAATAATATGGTGGTAACGCACACAGCCCACCATTGATAATATTGGTGATGGTATCACACACAGCCCATCGCTAACAATTAACATGGTGGTAACGCACACAACCCACCATTGATAATATTGGTGATGGTATCACACACAGCCCATTGCTAACAATTAATAAGGTGGTAATGCACACAGCCCACCATTGTTTACACATTCACGGATATTTATCCACACACCATTTCCTATTTCAAATGTTCCTTCAAGAATATCCTCACACACTATCATTCTTAAATAGATTTCTACAATAATCATTTGCATTCATGCAATGCATTAATAAATATAACATATGCAATCAGGATACATTCTTTACACATAGTTCATCATGGGTTCATCATATACCGAATTCATCTCGATCGAGTTCTGGCACATACCTGTACCTCTCATGACATAACCACATATTTTTCATTTTCAACATACCTGTTAAATTGTTCAAAATACTAACGAATACTCTCGTAACTCATACATATAGTATCATAGCAACATCATACCCCTAAAAGGGTCTTACATGAAATATCATATCGATGCCATGTCCTTGACATGGTCTTATACGAAATCTTGCACCGAGGCCATATTCCAAACATGGTCTTGCACGGGACCTTAATTATCATAGTATCATTCTATTTGCATTTCCTCTATACTTAGATTCAATTGAAGAATTTCAATTTTGACATCTCATCAAAACATATTTAATATATTCATATAGTCAATATACAATTCATACATCATTGAAATATTAAAAACTTCACTATAGTTGCATTATGAGCACATGAACTTACCTTGATACCGAAAAGGATAGAAAGGGACCTATTTGTCCATATTTCTCTTTTCTCCTGTTCTAGGTCCGAATCTTGTTTTCTTTGATCTAGAACATTAAAATTTACTCATTTAATCACCACACTAATCAATTCATTTTAAAATTTCTACTTTGGCAAAATTATCATATTACCCTTAGACTTTGGCAAAATTAAAATTTTGTCCCTAGGCTCGTATATCGATTTTCATCTAACTTCTTTTCTAATCAAGCCTAGAAGATTCATATTTTCTTCTATAGCAACTCAAGATTTCAACTATTTCATGCATTTATTACCAAATTACAACATTTACAACTTAGTCCCATTTAGGTGTTTTTCATGACAACACCTTTCACAATAGTTGTTTCTCATCTCCCTAACATTCATTTTATTCCATAAAAACTTAGAAAACAACATAAAATTTCTCATGGTAAGTCCCTAGACTTTCAACCATATTGCAAATTAGTCCCCTCATTAGCTAGCTTAAGCTTTGGGGGTTCCAAAAGTACAAAAATTATCAAGTAAAACCACCATAATAACTTACTTGTAGAGAAGATGAGTTGCTAAAAATTTCAAGCTTTCAAAACCCCCTCTTTGCTGATGTTTTTGATGGAAAAATGGTGAAGATGATAGGTGCTATCATCTTTCTTCTTATTTTATTTAAATTTATCAAATAAGTCACCAAAACCCCACCTACCATATTGACCATGTCAATTCTTGTGCCTATGGCTGGCCACTACATTAAAAAAGGTCTAATTGCACATTAGGTACCTCCCATTAGAATTTTATAGCTATTAGATACCTCAAGCTTGTAAAATTGAACTTTTGTACTTTATGCGATTTAGTCCATTTTTCGCAATTATGCTTTCAATCGTTAAAATTAAGGTACCAAAATTCTCATGCATCCTTATAAACATGTTACAACACATAAAATAATATCAAAATAATTTTCCTCCACCTCAAATTAGTGATCCCGAAACCACTATTTCGACTAGCCCTTAATTCGGGCTATTAAATGAAATGTGCCGTGTCATTACTAAAGGACTCAGCTTATCGTTGGTGGAAAATATTGACGTCAGTAGTTTCAAGGGAGAGAGTAACGTGGGACTTATTTTTGGAAGAGTTTCGAAAGAATTACATAAGTTAGAGATTTGTGGACCAAAAATGAAAAGAATTAATTGAATTGAAGCAAGGCAAAATGACTGTGGCAGAGTATGAGCGCGAGTTTGTTAGGCTCAGCAAATACGCACAACAATGTGTGTCTACAGAAGTTATCTTGTACAAGAGGTTCGAAGATGGGCTGAATAAGGATATCAGACTTCTAGTTGGGATCTTGAAATTGAAAGAATTTGTGGTGTTGGTTGATAGAGCTTGTAAGGCTGAGGAGCTGAATAAGGAAATGAGAAAAGCTATGAATGAGGCTCAAGATGCAAGAAAGAGGCTAATGAGTAAATCATACCAAACTTAATCAAAGAGGTCCAAGGAAATAGACCCTCAAACAACTGCGTCAGTTAGATATTCACACCAAGATCGAGGTAATACGTACTCGGGCTCAAGAGTTCAAGCCACCTCGATGGCAAGCGTGGACAATCCAAAGTAAAATAAACTGGAGTGTCCAAATTGTGGTAGGCAACATACTGGGAGTGTTGGGGAAACAACCGAAATTGTTACAAGTGTGGTTCACCTGATCATTTTATCTGGAATTATCCTAAGAGGGATGAGAAGTAAAGAAAGTAAGAAATAATATCAAGCAATGTATCTTTGAGGGAGATCGCAAAAGAACTCGAGAGGTGAGACTAGTAGTAGAGTTGCACCTAGAGACTCTGCTGTGAGGTCGGAGGGTCGAGCACCTGCAAGGACTTATGTCATTCGTGCTCGCAAAGAGGCATTATCTCCAGATGTGATAACCGGTACATTTTCTCTTCATGATATCTCTGTTGTTGCTTTCATTGATCCGGGGTCTACCCATTCTTACATTTGCATGAAATTGGCATCTAGCATGAGTATGATTGTTAAGTCTACGGAATTTGTAGTAAAAGTGTCAAACCCGTTAGGCAAACATGTTCTAGTTAACAAGGTGTGTAGGAATTGTCCTTTGACAATTAGAGGTCATTATTTTCTGGCAAATCTCATGTTGTTGACATTTGATGAATTTGACTTGATTCTTGGAATAGATTGGTTGACTACTCATAATGTATTAGTGAACTATGGTAGTAAGTTTATTGAATTGAAATGTGTAAATGGAGATGTCATTCGGGTTAAATCAAGTAGATTGGATGGTTTGCCTATGATAATTTCATCTATAGTAGCTGAGAAATACTTGAGGAAAAGGTATGAGTCCTATCTCACCTTCGTACTGAATACCCAAGAGTCAGAGGTAATTATTGAATCAGTGCCAGTGGTATGCAAGTATCCAGATGTGTTCCCAGAAGAGTTACCCGGATTACCTCCAGTTAGAGAAGTCGAGTTTGGGATAGAGTTAGTTCCGAGTACGGCACCTATTTTGGTTGCTCCGTATAGGATGGCACTATTGGAGTTGAAAGAATTGAAAGTTCAATTGCAAGAGTTGATGGACAAGGGTTTTGCAAGACCGAGCTATTCACCGTGGGGTGCTCCAGTACTTTTGTGAAGAAGAAAGATAGGTTGATGAGATTGTGCATAGACTACAGACAACTCAACAAGGTAACAATGAAGAATAAATATCCTTTACCAAGGATAAATGATTTATTTGACCAATTGAAAGGAGCTACGATATTCTCTAAGATAGACCTAAGGTATGGTTATTACCAGTTGAGGGTTAAGGAGCAAGATGTGCTGAAAACTGCATTCCGGATGAGGTATGGCCATTATGAGTTTCTTGTCATGCCATGTCAAATGCTCTTGCAATTTTTATGGATTTAATGAACCATATCTTTCGACCGTATTTGGATAAGTTTGTAGTTGTTTTTATCGATGACATGCTGATTTATTCTCGGGATGAGAATGATCATGCAGAACACCTGAGAATTATGTTGCAAACTTTAAGAGACAAGTAATTATATGCTAAATTTAGCAAGAGTGAGTTTTGGCTCCGAAAAGTTGGATTCTTAGGACACATTGTGCCGGGCGATGGCATTAGAGTTGATCCAAGTAAGATCTCAGCTATTGTGGAAAGGAAACTACCGAGGAATGTGTCAGAGATTAAAAGTTTTTTGGGTTTAGCGGGGTACTACAGACGGTTCGTAAAAGGGTTCTCCATGATTGCTACCCCAATGACGAAACTATTGCATAAAGATGTTAAGTTTGAATGGACTAAGAAATGCCAACAGAGTTTTGAGAAACGGAAAGCATTGTTAACAGACCGATTTTAGTACAACCTGAGTCGGGGAAAGAGTTTGTGGTCTGTAGTGATGCATCATTAAATGATCTTGGTTGTGTGCTGATGCAAGAGGGTAAGGTAGTAGATTACGCCTCAAGATAGCTAAAATCGAATGAGAAGAATTATCCGACTCACGATTTGGAATTGGCTGCGATCTTTTTTGCCTTGAAGATTTGGCATCATTATTTATATGGTGAGAAGTGTCGAATCTTCACCGGTCACAAGATTTTGAAGTAATTGATGGATTAAAAGGATTTGAATTTGTGACAATGGCGGTGGCTCAAATTATTGAAGGATTATGAGTTAGTAATCGATTACCATCCGGGGAAAGCGAATATGGTTGCGGATGCCTTGAGCAAAAAATCCCTATATGCTTTGAGAGCTATGAGTACGAGCTTAGCGTTGTCTAATGATGGTGCTATATTGGCCGAGTTGAGGTCTAGACCATTATTTATTCAGCAGATATGTGAAGCTCAAAATAATGATAGTAAGATGCAAGCTAAGAGAGCTCAGTGCGAATTGGGAAATGACTCTGATTTTCGGGTGAGTTCAGATGGTTGCTTGATGTTTCATGACAGGTTTTGTGTACCTACGGATGATAAAGTTGCTTCGAAAAATTTTATATGAAGCAAATATTGGTTGCTTGTCAATACATCCGGGCAGTACAAAAATGTACAATGATTTGAAGAAATTGTATTGGTGGTCGGGTATGAAATGAGACATCTTCGAGTTTGTTACGAAGTGTTTGGCCTATCAACAAGTGAAAGCCGAGCATCAAGTACCTTCGAGATTACTTCAGCTAGTGATGGTTCCAGAGTGGAAGTGGGATCGAATCACAATGGATTTCGTAACGGGGTTACCTATGACTCCGAAAAAGAAAGATGTTGTGTGGGTTATTGTTGATAGATTAACGAAGTCGGCTCACTTTATACCGGTGTGTATGGGTTATTCACTTGATAAGTTGGCCAAGCTGTATATTGCTGAGGTGGTGAGACTGCATGGGGTGCATATATCTATTATCTCAGATAGAGACCCAAGATTTACTTCGAGGTTTTGGAGGAAGTTGTAAGAAGCCTTGGGTACAAGATTAAATTTTAGTATTGCGTTCCATCCTCAAACCGATGGCCAATCTGAAAGAGTGATTCAAGTTCTTGAGGATATGCTCTGATGCTGTGTGTTAAAGTTCGAAGGTAGTTGGGAAAGATATCTACCTTTGGTTGAATTTTCCTATAACAATAGTTATCAGTTGAGTACACGGATGGCACCGTACGAAGCTTTATATGGTTGCAAGTGTCGGACTCCCTTGTATTGGACCGCACTTAGTGAGAAGCAAATTCACGGGGTCGATCTAGTTAAAGAGACCGAAGAGAAAGTGAAAGTGATCCATGATAGTCTGAAAGCTACTTCGGATCAACAAAAGTCATACATGGATTTAAAAAGGAAAGAAATCGAGTTTCAAGTGGGTGACAATGTATTTCTAATAGTATCTCTGTGGAAGAAAATATTGAGATTTGGTCGAAAGGGCAAATTGAGTCCACGTTCATAGGGTCATATGAGGTTATTGAAAGGATTGGGCCAGTAGCATACCAGTTGGCTTTGCCGACAGAATTAGAGAGAATACACAATGTGTTCCATATGTCGATGTTGCGGCGATATCGTTCCGATCCTTCGCATGTGATCCCTCCAATAGAAATTGAGATACGACCAGACATGACTTATGAAAAGGAACCAGTTAAAATTTTGGCTCGAGAGGTTAAACAGTTGAGAAATAAGAGCATAGCCTTAGTGAAAGTGTTATGGCAAAAACACGGTGTGGAAGAGGCTACGTGGGAACCGGAAGAAGCCATGAGGGAACAGTACCCAAACCTTTTTACCGGTAAGATTTTTAGGATGAAAATCTCTAAAGGGGGGAGAGTTGTAATAGCCCAATTTTGGGGCTAGTCGGAACAGTGGTGTCGAGACCGTTAATCCTAGGTTGAATAAAATTATTTTCATATTATTTTATGTGTTATAGCATGTGTACGGGCCCAAATTTTCCCGGGGCCAATGCCAAACCAAATAAATCAAATTTATTAAATTAAAACAAAATAAAAACTAATAATAAAATAGTCCATTAGCATTCCATATTTACAAACAATAACAGGCCCAATTCCTAAACCTAGACCCAATACAAAGCCCAAGCCACTACCCAAAATTACAAGGCCCAACGGCCCAAAATTTTCAAAGTTTTCAGAAAACCCTAGGAACTTCTAGAATTTTCCAGCGCCACAACAGCCTCCCCCATGTACACGCTACGCGCTCGCTCCTTCACATCGGCCCACCTCCATACAGCACCATGAACGCCTCCATACTTGTAAAAATGACAAAAGATGGCGAAAAAAAAGAAAAAAAATGATTGTATTTGGATTTTTATTTTTCGAATTCGGTTATAAAAATCGAAGCAAAAACAATTGTAACCTTCTTCACATTTTATGAATACAGAAATCAAAAGACCAAAATTTCTTCGAAGGTATTCATCATATTCGAGTGTTTATTTAAATATTAATCGCAAACATAGCATAAACAGAGGGGTAGAGGTATTCTTACCTTCTTTTTCGATGATCGGAAAACAGAATCTGAGGAGTCATTTGATCGCCTCTGGATTTCGAGGGGGATTTTGGTAAAATGGCGTCTATATCCGCGTTTAGAGCACCTAAAAGAGTAAAAACTGCTGTCTTTTGGATCTCCGACCATCGCACCCGACGGTGGACGGTGGTGGAGTACAGCGGCTAGATGACGGGGCTAAGCCAGAGTCTTGAGAGCCTTTAGAGCGTTTTCTTCGTTTTTTTTTAAACAGTTTAAAAGTGATTTTTTGTTAGGTTTTTTTGCTATTTAAAGCTGAGCTATACGACGTCGTTTAGGGGCGGGGTATTAAGCCTTAAAACAGCATCATTTCTGGCCAAGATTCGCATGTTGACTCGACCCCGGGAGGATCCGCGTGTTTTTTAAAATTGGTATAATTGCCAGTTTAGTCCTTCCACATTTTTTTATTTTTTAAATGTAGTTTTATTTTATTTATGAGTTTACCCCTGTAATTTTATTTCTGTTCCAATCTGATCCCTCGATTTAGGCTTAAAACGCCGTGGTTTGGAGGGTTGGGAATATTCCCCATTTGGTCCCCATATTATTCGCGCATTGCAATTTAGTCCTGCCTATTGTTTTTATTTCTAATTTTTACCCAAATTTCTAATTAAATTTCAATTTAATCCTTTTAATTATTTATTATAATTTAACCCCCATAATTCTACTTTAATCTCAATTTGATCCCTATAATTTTACTTTGATTATTTCTTTATGTTATTTCATTTAA
Source organism: Gossypium rotundifolium (assembly GCA_025506655.1). Taxonomy (NCBI): domain Eukaryota; kingdom Viridiplantae; phylum Streptophyta; class Magnoliopsida; order Malvales; family Malvaceae; genus Gossypium; species Gossypium rotundifolium. Next base: position 80,588,887 of record CP106723.1, read on the forward strand.
TCCGTTTATTATTTTGTGTATTTTAATGTTATCATTATTATTAATGTTATTATTATTAGTATTACTACTTTTATTATTGCTAATATTATTAATATTATCATTTTCACTATTATAATTATTATTTTAATATTACTACTACTATTATTATTTTTTATTATAATTAACTCTATTATTATTATTGATATTATTATTTGTTATTATTACTATTATTTTTATTTTTATTATTACTAATATTATTTTTATTTATACTACTACTATTATTATTATTATTTTCACTATTATTATTATTCTTATGATTATTGTTATTATTTTATTTAATTATTTTCACTATTATTTTTATTAACATATTTTCATTGTAGCTTATTATTATTATCGTATTTTTGTTACTATTATTATTTTATTATCTTTAAATTATTGTATATAGTATTTATTTATTTATTGATTTACTATTAGCTTTTATTTTTGTTATTATTTTCTTTTGTTTTTTATTTTATTTTATATAGATTGTTTTCTTTAGCTTCTATTTCATTGTACTTCATTTTACTTTTATTATTTTTATTTATATTTTATTGTCATCATTATTGTTTTATACAAATTAGCATTGTAATTTATTTTACATTTTATTATAAAATCATATCACATTTAATTCAATTTTTGGAAATAAGCAATTACTTCGTGTTCTAAAATTCGAAAGAAATCATGCCCTAACTTACTAGGCTTCAATTTTTCTCATTGAGTCTAAAGAACTAATTATTTTTAAAATCAAAACTTATAAGTTAAATAAAATACTCATTATCGAGAATTCAAAAGTGTTGTGTCCTAACACACTGGATGTGACATTTCGTTATCTCGAGGTGAGGATTTCTAAAAACAAAGGCAACATTCTGTATTTGGAATCTTGAGAAATTGTACCCTAACTTACTGGGCTGCAATTTTCATCTAACCCAAATAACCGAATATCCTTCTTAAATTTAAATGTATGAGTTTTGAATGTCAAAAGACAAGTGTAGTTTCGAGGATTCGAAATGTCGTATCCTAACTCACTGGGTATGACATTTTATTCTTTCGAAATAGCGGTCTTCGGCATCCGGTTTAATTTATTCAAGTTTTCTTTAACAAAAAGGATCGTATTTTCGAATCTTTTTAAATTTTCGACATTAAGACATTAATCAATAAATTCGGTAACAATTTTTGGGCGTTAGAGGGTGCTAATCCTTCCTCGTATGTAGTCGAATCTCGAACCTATTTTCTTGAACTTTGTAGGCCAAAAAAATCGTGTTTTAATGATCAATCTTAAGGTGATCCAATCACACCTCAAAAAAAGATTGGTGGCGACTCCATTTTCATTTTTAAAGTCGACCCCATTTTTAAAACAAAAAAAATAGTTTCGACAACTTGGATCACACCTCAAAAAAGATTGGTGGCGACTCCATTTTCATTTTTAAAGTCGACCCCATTTTTAAAACAAAAAATGGTTTCGACAGCATGTTTATAAGGATGTATGAAAGTTTTGGTGCTTTAATTTTGGTGATTTCATGCTTAATTATGAAAAAGGACTAAATCGCATAAAGTGTAAAAGTTCTATTATACAAGGTAAAGGTGTCTAATAGCCATTGAATATTAAATTGGAGGTCCTTAAAGTGCAATTAGGCCATTATGAAAAAGGACTAAATCACATAAAGTGCAAAAGTTCTATTATACAAGGTAGAGGTGTCTAATAGCCATAGAATATTAAATTGGAGGTACTTAAAGTGCAATTAGGCCATTAAGGGTGTGTTGGCCGGCCATAGAGACAATGAGACAAGGGCATTAAATTTTGGTCAAATTTTGGTGAAATTAAGTGATTAAAAAAAGGAATAAAATAAGACAAAGGAGAAAGATATCATCTTTTATTATTCACACTTCTTCTCCACCAAAAATTGAAGAGAAAATAGGGGATTTTGGAGTTCAAATTTTCAGCCAAGCAAATATCTTGCAAGTAAGTGATTTTAGGGGTCTTTCTTGATAATTTTTGTACTTTTGGAACCCCCAAAGCTTAAGCTAGCTAGTTAGGGGACTAACTTGCAAAATGGTTGAAAGTTTAGAGACTTGCCATGAGAGTGTTCATGTTGTTTACTGAGTTTTTATGGAAGAAAATGAATGTTAGTAGGTTTAGGAACAACTTTTGTGAAATGTGTTACCATGAAAACACCTAAATAGGACTTCTTTGTAAAGGTTGTAAATGAGTAATAAATGCATAAAATAATTGGTTTTGTGAGTTTTTGTAATAGAAATAAATGTTCAGCTAAGCTTGTTTAATGAGAAAATGTGATGAAAAACGATTTACGAGGCTAGGGAAAAATAGTGATTTTGCCAAAGTATGAGGGCAAAATGGTTATTTTTGCCTAAGTAGAAATTTTGATGTATCATGAATTATAATGTGATTGAATGAGTGAATTTTATTATATATTAAGAAGAGCGCAGAAACCACCTTGACCGAGGAAAAGGTAAGGTTACGGACTAAACCGTTGACTAGTACATTTTACACCGAGGTAAGTTTATGTGTAAACGATACATCTTTAATACATATGTTGTTACTTATTGGTGCATTGTATGAATGAGATCAATTATGATTGTGATTTATTGGAATTGATAGATAGTGAGTAATTCTCGTATGAACCTCGGAATAAATATGTAAGTGCGAAAAATATCTGTAATAACTATTTGGTAGGCTGTGTGCGATACCACCGCAAATATCCTTTTTGGTGGGCTATGTGCGATACCACCTTACTATTTATTCATGATGGGCTGTGTGCGATACCATCGTTTATATTGTTATTTGGTGGGCTATGTGCAAAACCACCGTAATTATTCTTGTTGGTGGGCTATGTGCGATATCACCCTATTATTAACTATTAGTGGGTTGTGTGCGAAACCACCGAGTACTTAGTATCATTCGAGGGGTTCATCAAGAAATTTTCTAAGTAAATATATCATGTGGTTTGTGGTGATAAGTGCAGGGGATGTGTGCAAGTAAATGTGAGCATTTTATTTGTGGTATGGATGGAATGTGGTAAGAGATGAGATGAGTAAGCATTATTATGGAAATGTGATTTGTTCTTGCTTATTATGTAATGTTGTTGGTTGATTGGCATATGTTATGATGTTTATAGTTTACATGTAAACTTACTAAGCTTAAAGCTTACTCCCTTTCTTTTCCATTATTTTATAGTGTCAAAGAGCTAGCTCGGGATACGAACATAATCTGAAGATCACCCACACTATCAGTTCATCTCGGTATATTTAGACTTAACATTTTGAGTATGGCATGTATAGGGGCTAGACTTAGTGAAATGTCTTGTTGTTTTGGCCAAGTGTGTTGGCTCCTTTAAAGATGAACTTTTTGTAAATAGCTATAGTTGATGGCTCATTATTATTATATGAAAAGATGAGGTTATTCATGAATGTGTATAATGCATGATCGGATTGTTTGATTAATGGTTGAATGTGATTTATGTTGTAGGAGTTTGGGTGATAAAAAGAGCTTGGCAAATAGCCTTGTTCTTGTCCACAAGGGTAGGCACACGGGCATGTGTCTAGGCCGTGTGTGACACACGGTCAGTCCTATGGGGGTGTGGTTAGACCAAGTGTCCCCTGCATGTTAGTGTTGCAAGTCAGTGTCGACCACGGGCTAGACACATGGGCGTGTGCCTAGGCCGTGTGCCCTTAATATGGCTGCTGACATCATAAACAGAATACCCAAGTTTTCACACACGGGTGAGGACACGGCGTGTCTAGGCCATGTGAAGGACATGAGCCAAAGGCACGGGTGTGTGCCCAGCCATGTGAAAACCCTTGTAGGTTTGAAATGAAAAATAAATCCCACACAGGCAGGGGACATGGGTATGTGTGACCACACGGCCTGCCCACACGGGCATGTCTCATTTCACACGAGCATGTGGCCCTGTTTAGGCAAAAATTTTGAAGTATACAAAAGTTATCGGCTTGATTCTGAGACACTCCGTTTGCATGTTTAAGGCCTCATAGGCTCATAATAAGGATGTTATGAATGTAAATGAGAAGTTTTAAGTTGGAATGAAATTTGATAGCTTAAAGTTGTACATTCAAGCAAGATAAGTTCGGTAATGCCTCGTATCCGGTTCGGTGTTGAATACGGGTAAGGGGTGTTATGAAAGTTATGTGTAAAAAGGACGTCAATAATAATGTAATTCATGGCAGATCAAGAACAACTATCTCATACGTTGTCTTTGTCCAAATACTTTCCTCAGCCATAACATCAAATTGTCCTTTTTCTATACTGATCTAGGCCTCCATAAAGTGTTGCAATTGAATGGCTAGAATAATGTCGCCTCCAAGTATTTTCGAAGGATTAACTTGAATATATCCCAAGCTTGTCCCAATGTTTTCTGGTGGTTATTGCTTGAATATGAGTAGTTTGGCTTAAGTCTTTAACACATGAAACACCCCAAACCCTACCAAAAAGTCCAACCGAATTTGTTATGTTCCTCGAATCTAACTTTTCGCAAACTCTTAAAAATTTGATGATTTTGTAGAAAAGCATTTAACTTAATATTTTAGGTTGAAATCAAATTGTAAAGTAAATTTTGTCTTTTAAAACATTATTTTAGAAGGAATTAATTAAATAAAAGGAAACCAAATTTAAGAAAAATTACTTTAAAACATTTATATATTAGTGACAAAAATATTTTTAAATAATTTATCAAAAACCATTTAGTTATTTACTTAATAATTGTTCATGGCAAAATAAAATAAATTCAAACACCCAAAAATTAAAAATAGTTTATAGTGGCCTTATTACATAAAAATAGCAAACCCATAATAAAGTCTAAATAATCAAATTAAATAAGTTTAAATTGGAAAATCTCCAAAATACTTGATACGAGCATTGGCCACCTCAAAATCCTTCTGACTCGATCCATCGCACTATGAATCATCTGAAAAGTTTATCCCACAAAATGGGTGAGTTATAAACTCAATGTGTAACACATACATCAAAAAGCCCATTTTCATAACACATTTATTCATAGGCCCATTTAAGTCATATTTGGCCCAAAAGCCTATTTAGCTCATATTTAGCCCAAAAGCCCATTTTCATAGCGAGATCAAATAATAATCATTCAATATTACATGGTTATGTACATGAAATGAAATGCAAGCCCGCCCACCTAAATATCCATCCGCTACACACCACCGTACCAACCAACACACCGTGGGATTACTAAATCGACCCTCCATCCGCTACACACCATCAAGGCGGTTACTACTACGATCAACATGCACATCGCCTTATAATTTTGTGGCAAGGCCACAGACAAAATTGTGACCAAGTCACCGGATATCAAATATGTGACCAAGTCACGGATTTCAAATATACGTGACCAAGTCACTAGATTCAAATATACATGACCAAGTCACCAGATTCACATATGTGACCGAAGTCACCGTAAATGTGGTAAAACCACCGAATACTTCCTCCTTTATCAAATATACCCATATGCCCATGCACATACATAACATTTAGTTTTCATGCCATTTACCCCAAAATCATAATATAATCATACTTATTTCACATTTTATGCATATAGCAAAATTAACGAAATATTGGGGTAAACATACCTGAATATCGTATACCACTAAATGGTATCCAAAAATCATTATTAAACACATTATCATAAAATCACATATAAAAATAGATCTATGAGTTTTTAATGTAGGGTTACACACCTTATGACAGTGAGAACAATACCCTCTCGCTCGTCAACACCTATTTAATTATCACACTTGGTTAGTATAAACTTTTACTAACAAAACTATACTTATTGATGATGGATCTAAATCCTTACCCTCGGATTCTCGAGCAGCGAGTTATTTGTGGTTTTCTCCACTAGATGGATCAAAACCACCGATATCCCACCAACGTAAAGTGGTTCGGTTTACGCACCACTTCAAATAACCAATCCTCGTTAGCAGAGGGTCCACAACTCGGTGGAAAGTCTCTTACACCCGACATCGCCCTTCGTTTGTAGTTTGATGGTAAGAGAGTACCTCCTCTCTTCCAAACACTGCACGGCTCTTTTCTTACCTATCTTGTTAGTCTCAATTCGCCCTAAAATAACGTTGATTAGTGATCCATTCTAAAAGAATTGATACGATCGAAATTAAAATCCTTACCCTCGAAGATTTTGAAAGATCACTTCTTAAAAGTTGCCTTCAACAAGGATCCTTAAAAATCCTTTCCAAGGATTCGGCCTAGGAGAGCAAAATAAAAGGATTATGAGACTATAATAAAAAAAAGGAGATCATGAAAACGATTGACAAGATCCTTACTTGATTCACTTGAAGGTTCGACCTTGAACAAAGAGAAGAAAGGAATTTATAATTCGGCTTTAACAAAAGAGAAGAGAAAAGATGGTGGTTTCAAATATGATGGTTTCGGTTTTTAACCAAAAGAAAAGAAAGAAAAATGGTGAAAAGATTATAGTATAGTTTCGGCTATGAGAGAAGAAAGAAAGAAAATGAAATGAGAAGGAAAGAGAAAAGGAAGAAAAAGAGAAAGAGAAAGAGAGATTAAAAGAAGAAGAAGATGATGATGATGATGTTGATTCTCAAAAGAAAAGAAATGTGTTTAGGAACCTATGCACATTCGGCCAAGAGGAAGAAATTGAAGAAAAAATGGTTCTTTGAACTTTTAGTTTGACAATGAGGAGAATTGAAGAAAATAAATTTATGATCTTTGAAACTTTCGGTTACAAGAGAATTTGAAAGATGTTTGCTTAGAAGAAAAGAATTAGAAAGGCTTCTCAAACCGAATGGTAATTTGCAAAAAGGACAAAAGAAGAGAAACAAAATTTCTCTTTTGAGTAAATAGGCATTCGGCTATGAACAATGGTTTTGGAGGAAATTGGTCAAAATGAAGGCCAAACAAAGCAAACTTTTTACCAATTGCCAATAGACAATTTCGCTAAGAGGAAAAATATTGGACAAAGGAAAAATGCACAAATGACAACCTTTTGGTCAACTAAAACCTCCCTAATCCCATACCAAAATTCGACCAACACCATAGCCTACACAATCCCTTTTTCCTCCACAATTCTTCCCTATCAACTCCATAATTTCCAACTCAATTAAACCTCTCCCTTAGCCCCTTATGTTGTCTAGGTTCATGGTCAAATGACCATGAACAAGTTTCAAAACATTGCCCATATATCAAGCCTTATGTCCCCTATCTTATCATCCTATCTTGATTCCATGCCATAATTCTTTAGCTTGCCTTTTCCATATGGTCAAAGAGCCAAAATTAAAAGAATGCTCATCCATTCTAGAAGAACCTTGGCCGACACTATAGGAAGGAAACAAAATAAAATCCTCCCATTTGTTAGCTAGGGGATTCGAACCTCTCCCCTCAAGCACTCATCCATGTGTCCTTACCACTTTGCTAATTACTCATCTTATGCTTTAAGCTCCTTGTCATTAATTCTTAAAGCCTAACATGCTTAGCTCCATCTTAATTATTAGAAATTAAAAGTTCCACTAAGCATTCACTTAATTAATGAAGCTCAAAAATAACTTCCAAAACACACTTAACATATTTAAGCATGCAACATCAATTAATTAAGTAAGATGCATAACCCCTAATTATTAGGATGTTACAACACAGAAGGCCTTGGTATGAGCCTGTGCAAGAATAATTTTATAAATTCTTCCCAGGATGTGATAGTCTCTGGTGGTAATGCCTCTAACCATTCTCTATCTGACCTCCAAGTGCGAAAGGAATCCAGAGTAATTTGATTGCCTCATCTGAAATTACAGGATACCTAACTACACTACAAATATGTTCAAATCCTCTTATAAACACCACCAAATCAATGTCGGTATCATCACCAAATTGCTAGTTCGTGGTCACCCAAGTCAACAATGCGAGATTGATTTTAAATTGAGGTTTGGTAATAGCTAGTTTAGCAATTCTAGGTTTTAACCAACTGGTTTGAACCAAGTTTGACCAAGGATTATTGTTATCATCTCAGAAATTGCTTCGAATAAGGATGTGGCTCAATTGGAGTGCTTCCACTTCGGGTCATATACTGAAATTAGAAATAATATTAAAAATTAAAAACAACAAAAATAAAAGAAAGTGAAAATTGTATCTATAATTTTTAATTTTCCTATTTATCGTACTAATTGCAAAAAATAAATTTAAATTTAATGTCGAAACCCCCCGACAACGACGCCAACAACTTGACCGCCTCCAAACATGGGAATGTTTAGAGGAAAAGTCGTGCTAATAAAATATCTAATGAAGTGTGGTATATGCAAGCAAATAGGTCAAATTGTAATATAGTTTTGTGTTACAATGGAACACCAGGAAGTATTCCAAGGATTGTACCCAAGGGAGGATGGATTAAATCTAAAAATATATCAACAATAGCAAGTCTAAATAGTAAACACTAAAAATTATATTATGAAAATTAAAACTAAAGATTAAGGTCATAAAATAAAAACTAAACTACTAAAACGAAGTTGACAAACGAAAAACTCTCAAATAACAAGCAGAAGATTAGCTCACTTCAGTGGTTGTAATTAACTTCAAATTTTGGGTTTTATTAGTGAATTAGTTATTAGCTAACCGATATTACCTCTTGGTCTCTACTAGTTAATTAATTGACCAGTACTCACTTATCTCTCGATCTCACTTTTGTGACCGGGATAAATTATGATTTACTTGAAAAATTTATCTCTCGATCTTGTTTAACCTAGATTACTTCTAAGGTCGTAAATCTAAGGGTTTAAGCACACATAAATTTATACCAACTAATTCGTATGGAAAACCCTCATTCTTCCATTGATCAATAATATATCTGCTTGTTAATCTCCCTAAAGGACTTAGCCACCACTACACCAAAACAGACTTTTAGCGACGTTTTTAGTGGTGTTTTAATGAAAAACACCGCAAATATTATACATTAGCGGTGTTTGAAAGAAAATGCCGCAAAAAGTTGAGCAATAGCGGCGTTTATTTCAAAACGCCGCTAAAAGGAGAAATAACGTTTTTTTCCCAAACGCCGCTAAAGATCTCGAGCATTAGCGACTTACGAAAAATGCCGCTAAAGATCGAGCATTAGCACTCTTTTAAAAAACGCCGCTAAAGATCGAGCATTAGCGGTAACGAAAAAACACCGCTAAAGGTCTCGAGCATTAGCGGCTCAAAACGCCGCTAAAGGTCGAGCATTAGCGGTAGCTTAAAAAACGCCGCTAAAGATCTTAGCATTAGCGGCTTCGAAAAAACGAAACTAAAGATCTGAGCATTAACGACGCTTTTAAAAAAACGCCGCTAAAGATCTTAGCATTAGCGGCGCTTTTTAAAAAACGCCGCTAAAAATTTGAGCATTAGCGGCGTTTTTTATAAAAGCGCCGCAAGAAAAAATATTTTATTTTAGAGTTTAGGGTTTAGAATTTAAGGTTTAGGGTTTTAGAGTTTATAGTTTTAGGGTTTATGCTATAATGTTTATTATTTTGGGTTAAGGGTTTATGTTTTATAGCTTAGGGTTCATGGTTTAGGGTTTTATAGTTTGGATTTAGGGTTTAAGGTTTAAGGATACTATTTGAAAACCAAAAAATATTTAGAATTTACTGAGGTTTATGCTATTTTGTACTACACCCATATTATTTAATATAAGAATATAAAATATATGTTTTGTACTATATAAAATATATGTTTTGTACTATACTAACATTGGCCACATGAATTTCCAAAAATGCGGTCTCGAATTATGGTTTAAGGTTTGCGGTTTAGAGTTTAGGGTTCGAGTTTTATGGTCTAGGATTTATGGTTTAAACCATAATTGAATATTTAAATTCTTCAAAAAAAATAAGGACACGTAGAAAAAAATTTGATTGTAGCTTTAGAAGTTTTGCTTTATCGAAACCCTAAACCTTAACTATTTATATTAATTAAAATACAGTTTAATTTTAATTGAATATTTAAATTCTTCAAAAATATAATGACACGTGAAAAAATTTTAAAGTAAAACATAGAAAAATATATGTTAAGAATTAAAAAAATTAAAATACTATTATTTAAAATAAATTCAACTTTAAGGTTAAATGCAATGTAAGTTTAACTTTAAGATTTCGGTGTTAGATTCTATAGTTATGACAAGCGTTTAGGGTTTTAGGGTTTAAGAATTTAAGATTCAAGGTCTATGGCTTTAGGGTTTAGGATTTGAGTTTAGGACTTAGTGTTTTAAGGTTTAGGGTTTGATAAAAACATCGTAGAAAATCATTTTACTCTAAACTAAACGGTGCCATTTTGCTCTCTATATTCTCACCCATCATCCAAGTGCTCATCATGTATTCTTTTCGACACGTTGAAAAAAATTTAAAGTAAAAACATTGAAAAAAATATGTTAAAAATGATAAAAATTAAAATAATATTATTTAAATTAATTTTAAAGTATTTTTGGGTATATGAGTATGACTGATTGTTTTTAGTTTATATATTAAACAAATTCAAATTTTAAAGATTTCAAATTTTAAATAATTTTAAAGATTTCAAACTTTATCTAATTCTTTTAATTATTACTTAAATTTTAAAAATTATTTATTTAAATAAAAATTAAAATACTATTATTTAAAATAATTTTAAAAAATTTTGAGTATATGAGTGATTATTTTTTAATTTATATATTAAATAATTTTAAAATTTAAAGATTTCAAATTTTATCTAATTTTTTAAATATTACTTAAACTTCAAAATAAAAAAAATTAGATTGAATCTTTAAATATTTATTAGCATCAAAAATATTAGCAGTGTTTTCTTTTAAAATGCCGTAAAAAATAAATAATAACGATATTTTTTTAATCAACGTCACAAAAAATCATTTTATTTTAATTAAAATGACGATGTATTGTGAGCTTTTTTTAGTGACGTTTTTTTGATAAACGCCACAAAATGATATTTATTTTAGACACTCGTTTTGCTCTCCTCAACTTTTCCCCTCCAATATACCCCAAAAGCCTTAATTTCCCCTAACCCCCGATTCCTAAATTTTTCCCCAAACGCGAACAGAAGGAGGACAAGTACCTCCGAAATCCTTGTTCTGCAGAAGAGAAATTTGTTGTTATAGAAGTGACTTGTGCTCATCTTTGCATATTTGATCCTCTGTTTTCCTTTTGCCTTTGTGTTACTTTTGAATCTAGGGTTTTTAACTAGAAGAACATGGTCATATTTAGAGTGAAAAGTCTTGCAATTTATCTTCGAGCTGGATTATCTCTCTTTCTTCTGGCGAATCTCAATGCACCGCTGGTTCAGCGGCTTTGTTGATCAAATCTCTTTCCTTTCCCATATCTCTAATATGTGTACCAGTTTCTCTTGTTGATCAGTTTGGAGCCAAAAAAAAGGCTTGGTTTTGGTGAGATTAGTTTCTATTAATTAAAATTTTGAATCCGAGTGTTTTTGTATTTATATTTTTTTTTTGTTTCGCGGGATTTGAATGGCATTGGGCGATCTGATGTCGTCACAATTTTCATAATGGCCATTTGCGGTATCGAATCATGTCATCGACGGTAACGTCAGCAGCAGAGGCTATCATGACGACGATTTGCTGACTTCATGTCTCAGAGGAGTGATTTAGATGCTGCATCAACTAGCAGTTATGCCAATGGCCTTACTTCCACGGCCACTGTGCCTACGACCATGGCTTACTTGCCGCAAACTGTTGTTTTATGCGAGCTTCGGCATGCTGCCTTTGAAGCTTCCACACCAACTGGACCTTCTGATAGTGGCCTTGTTTCTAAATGGCACCCCAAGTACAGAGTAAGTCCTTTCCTTTCTAGCTTGTTTTCTTCTTTTTTTTGCTTACCATTCGTTTGACTGATTATATCTAATAATAGGTTTAAGAAAAAAAATATTTAAACTGCAGTAGGAAAAGATGGGATTGTGCAAATAATTAGAATTTCGTATTGATATTCAGAAGAAAATTTATTCAGAAGAAAATTTGACTTCTTTTAGAGGTTATTAGAAATGTTGCTAAATTGGTTCATATCTATGCCATTTTGGTGCCATTTTGGGACTAGAACTAAAATTTTAATAGGGCTTTAGTACAATGGATAAAAGGGAGGGGGATTCTTAGATGTGCTAGCATAACATTAATGATTATGGAATTAGTACTATCAATTAAGTTTGAAATCCTTGAATTTGATGTGGTCACCTAGCAATGGAAGACATGAAGACATTGTACTCCTCCAGATCAAAGCATTAGAGTCTGGAAGAGCTCAATACTTTGTACATTAAGTAATCTGCTGTTGTTTTTACCATCCCAGTATGTCATTTGCCTTGTGATGAACTACTGACTAAGGAATATATTTTGAATGGTTGATAGAAATAGACTTTTCTATTATATTATTTTACAAGAAATTACACTAACATTTATACACATGGTGAGCCTAACTTTAGGAAACTCTAAACTAGGAAACAATCGATTCTAGGATGTGTCCCTTAAAAAATGACCTTAAAGTTAGGGTATAAAATATCTAGGATTATATAAAATATCTACAGGATTCTACTGAATATTCCTAACTAGGAAACTGTAATCGACACTCCCCTCAAGTGGGAAGTGGATATCATCCATTCTCACTTTGTTTACTAGTTTCGAAAGGTCTTCCCAGATAATCCTTTGGTTAAGATATCGCCATTGACCATCGGTGGACACATATGGAGTGCAAATTAGGCCTTGTCAAGTTTCTCCTTGATGAAATGTCATCAACCTCAATGTGTTTTGTACGATCATGTTGCAATTGGATTATGTGCAATATTGATAGCGCACTTATTATCACAATCTGACTTCATTGGACCTTCCCACTTGATCTTCAAATCCTCCAAAATAATTTTCAGCCATAGTAATTCACAAATTCCAAGAGCCATCGCTCTAAATTCGCTTCGCACTAGATCTAGCCACAACATTCTTTTTTACTTCTCCAAGTTACAAGGTTGCCTCCCGTAAATGTGCAATAGCCGAGGTTGATCTTCTATCAACCATAGATCCCTGCATAATTTGCATCAAGATAGGCTTCAAGAGTTAAATTGTCCCTTTCTTAAATAGGATTCCTTTGCTTGGAGTACCTTTTGGCATCTTGTAGAATCTGTAGATGACTCTAAGATGTGATTCTTTAGGATTGTGCATGAACCGACTTACAACACCAATCGCATAGGCAATATCCGGTCTAGTATGTGACAAGTAAATGAGCTTCCCTACGAGTCTTTGATATGAACCTTTATCAACTCGCATCTTCTAGTGCATCTCCAAGTTTGTGGTTCACTTCTATAGGTGTCTCTGCTGGTTTGCATCCCAACTTGCCCGCCTCATCAACAAATCAATTATGTATTTTTGCTTTGAGATATAAAGATTCCTTCCAGAGTGTGCCACTTCAATACTAAGGAAATATTTTAGTTTACCAAGCTCTTTGACCTCAAATTCTTTTACTAGGCATTTCTTCAAGTTTTCCATTTCTTCCAAATCATCACCGTCACTATAATGTCATCTACATAGACTAACAAAGCGTCATTCCCCGAAGATAAGTGCCTTACAAAGCAGTGTGATCTCCTTGACTCTGTTTATACCTCACTTGAGCATCACTTTGGTAAACCTTCCAAACCAGGCTCTGGGACCTGTTTTAGTCCGTCTGAGCCTTTTTAGTTTGCAAACCGCTCATTCCATGATCTCAACCAAAACACCGTGGAACATCCATATAGACTTCCTCCTCAAGATCACCATGTAAGAAAGCATTCTTGATGTCAAAGCGTTGTAGTTTCCACCTCTGTTCATGAGAAGTGACAACAACACTCTCACAGTGTTCATCTTTGCAACCGGGCAAATGTCTCAAGGTAATCTATTCCATACTTTTGAGTGTACCCTTTAGCAACTAATCTTGCTTTGTACCTCTCCAAAGAGCCATCTGAATTGTATTTTCTTGTATACACCCAATGACAACCAACTGCTTTTCTTTCCTTTCGGTAATTCTACCAAATCCCATGTCTTATTTTTTCAAGTGCTTCCATTTCGACATTCATGGCATTTTCCAATTCTCATTATTTAATGCCTCGAGATCTGATTTTGGGAATGGAGATTGAATTTAGGCTAGTAAGGAAGGTTTTGTGGTTATGGGACAAATTTTTGTAGGACATGAATGAGTACAAGGGATGTTTTGTACAGCCCTAGTTCCTTTTCTAATAGCAATAGGAAACTCATAGTCTCTCCGATCCGAATTTTCAAGAGTATTCAAAGTAGGTTCAGAGTTACCTCGGGTTGTAGAGCGATGAGGTTGTTTATCCAAGAAGATGATTGAACTTGTCTGGGTGCCTTCTTCCTTGAGTAAACTAGTAAGGGGCGAGTAGTGTCCTGAATTCCTTCCGTGACTTAGGTGTAGTAAGCTCAATTTCGGGTTGCATAGGGTCAAGGTGAACAGTTGGTTGGTAGGTAAGAAAAGTGAGTGTTTGGGCATTGAATAGGAGTTGGAAAATGAAGTTAAGCGAAATTTGGATGTAAGTGGAAAAACAAGAAGAAAAATCTCTATCCTTATCTTACGTGAATAAGTTCTCCCCACAAGATAAGGACGAGTAAAAAGTGTTCTTCTTACGCAAAAGTGACATCATTTGAAACAAAATATTTTTTGGTGGCTGGATTGTAGCATTTGTACCCTTTTTGTGTAGAGGAATAACCAAGAAAGACACATTTGACAGCTCGTGGATCGAATTTTCCCCTATTTTGAGAATGGACATGGACAAAGGCAACACACCCAAATATTTTAGGAGGAAGATTTGAGGTATGGAAATCGGGAAAAATTTCGATAGAGCTTGTATAGGACTTTATGAGTCAAGGACCTTTGTAGGCAACCTATTTATCAAATAAGTAGCAGTTAAAACGACCTCCCCAGATTGTTTAGGAACATTGCTTTGAAACAATAGGGCTCTAGTAATAGCTAAAAGATGACCATTCTTTCTCTAAGCAACACCATTTTGTTGGGGTGTGTGAACACAAGAGGACTCATGGAGAATGCCTTTTTCTTGAAAATATGAGGAGAGAAAGTGATTGAAATAGTCTTTAGCATTGTCATCTAAACCGTTTTATTGCACCCCAAATTGTGTTTTGATCAGTTGTAAAAGGTTTGAAAAATAGACTTAACATCGATTTTTATTTTAATAGAAATATCCAAGACACACAGGTACAATCATCAATAAAGGAAACGAACCACCGAGCCCAGAGATGTTTGAAATATTTGATGGTCCCCAAATATCACTATGAATAAGAGTAAAAGGAGCGGATGTTCTTTTATTGCTTCTTGGAAAGGAGGTACGTTTATGTTTGGCAAGTTCACAAACATCACAATGGAAATTATCAACATTTATTCCTAGGAACAAGGAGGAAACATAAATTTAAGGGTCGGAAACGAAGGATGACCAAGGCGGAGGTGATGGAGCCAAATTAGGTCTTTATTAGCTTGAGCAGACTTGGATAGGAAAGATAATGTTGAGGAATTGAGCACTAACTTCTCCACTAGATTCTTCAAGATAGTATAGACCATTTGCTTCCTTAGCATGTCCAATCATCCTCTTCATATTCTGTTCCTGGAAAAAACATTGTTTGGGATAAAAAACCACACTACAATTAGAATCCCTGGTAAGTTTTTGTATGGAGAGAAGATTGGGAAATAATTTAGGAACATGAAGGACATTTTTAAGGGTAAGGGTCTTATTTATAACAATATCACCTTGACCTACCCATTGTTAGCATAGAACCATCGACATCGTAATCTTTCTATTACTAGAACAAGGGTATATGAAACAAATTTGTGGGAGGAATGGGTCATATGGTCAGAGCTCTGAGTCAATGACCCAAGACACATTGGTGATCGTGTCCGAGACATTAGAATTTTGAGAAGAGGAAATACCGAAAGTGCCAAAGCGCAAGTACACATGGAAGAAGATTTTTCCAATGTTCCCAAAGAACGTCTTTAACTTCTCAATTTCATCTTTATTAAAACACCGAATTCGTTCTTCATCCATCTCGTGCTATATTTGCTCGCCTTGTTCCTTTGAGTGTCCATTGTTGTCAAAAAATTCCTTTTATTGTGCGTGGCTTCCCATGAAGCTTCCAAAGATCGTTCTTTTGTGTGACGAGATTTTTATAGTAGGTGCACCATCTGGACTCCTTTTAATAGACCTTGTAGAATCTTTTCGCTTCATATCATTGCCGGTTGGTTGTTCCATGGCAATTTTCCTCTCATCGACATGACCTTTGTAACTAGGCGAACCATCTACTCTATTATCGTCAAGCATAACTCCTCTTCGCCTTCTTCAGACGAACTATCGCGAGTGTTTCATTTAGTGATGGTAACTCCTCCTTTCCAAGTATTTGGACTCGATCGCATCAAATTCAACATTTAGCCCAAAGAAGAAAATCATAAATTCGGTCCTTTTCAACGAACCTTTTCAAGAGTGTTGATCTAAGACTTTGACCGCATTTTAATGCACGGTAATGATCTATCTCCGCCATAAGCTTTGCAAAAGATTAGAATATTCCGTGATGGAACGACTTCCTTGCTTTGTGGATGAAATCTTAGTCTTGATTTCATATATCCGAGCAAAGATCACGAACCGAATAAGTTTGTTGTCTGACCTCCCATATTTCTTTAGATGAGTTAAGAAACATGCATGTGTCACCGATGTCGGGCATCATAGAATTCCATAACCAAGACATAACCATAGAGTCTTGTTCATCCCAAGCAAGAACCGAGGATCTCCTTCAGAGGTCCCTGTCTGGAGTAAGTGATGTAGCTTTCTCCGCGCTTTCAAGAACGTTCGAACCAAATGAGACCACTTGTAATTCTTCCCATTTAACCCAGAGGCCACATGAATATTCGCAACTCACTTGTTTGGTGTGAATGTGGCGTAGAGATTTCAGAACTATCCCCATTTGTATTGGTTTGGATAATTTGGACATAGTTCTTTTGAACAAAAGAAGCGAGCTTAAGGGTTGTGTGGGAGGAAAAGATTACAGAAAAAAATCCGTAAATCGATCTAATCGATACCATGATAGAAATAGACTTTTCTATTATATTATTTCACAAGAAATTACACTAACATTTATACACATGGTGAGCCTAACTTTAGGAAACTCTAAACTAGGAAACAAGCGATTCTAGGGATGTTGTCCCTTAAAAACAACTTAAAGTTAGGGGTATAAAATATCTAGGATTATATAAAATATCTCTGATTCTACTGAATATTCTTAACTAGGAAGCCGAATCTGACAGTTGTTTATGTATTTACACACTAGAGCCTTGAGTAGAAACTCAATTCTTTTAATCCTTTTAATTTCATCGTAGTAAAGTAACAATTCCATACCTTCTCATGTAGCTTAGTGTTTTGAACATGCCATGGTGAAATGTATTCTATTTTTACCTTTTAGGTTTTGACGTGAATTTTGAATCTAAAAGCAAAATAAGGAGACAATATTGTGGAAGATTGTTATGTCTACTTAAAGAGATTTATAAAGTTTAAACATGCGAATACAAATAATTTGAAATAGTGTTATACTATACCAAATTTGTTCGTATTCTACTTCCTAAAGTGTGATAAAAAAGACTGTTTTTATCTTTCATGAATTCTCTTTGCTCGGGTTTCTATGCAATACATTAAGTAATATTTTCTTTCTTGGAACTGAATTTTATTCTTAGATAATAGTATGTTTCTTCTTAATAAATATTAGAAACCATCCCCTAAGAACTATTGTCCCTTTAATTTGTCTTGATATGGTGTGCTTGACCATATTCACTTGACTTACGACTTCATATGCGAGATGAAGGCAGGATGTGTGGCGCTAGTTTTATGTTTAAATATTAGTGTTGATCCACCGATGTAATAAAAATATCTCCTTGCGCAAGAATGGAGTCTTTGGACTAGTATGTTTTTGAGTCAATTCTCTTATTTTTGCATTTTGCTACTTAATGGTTATTGAAGCTTTAATGCTCATGATTATTCCTCAAGAAATCTTTAATAAGTTTTTGTTATTTTAATATATGACCAAACTAAATGCTTGTTGATTCGTTGAGCATGCATGAATTCTTAAGTTTGGAAAACACACATAATGCAATGTTATGAATTGAAGCAAATAGTGGAAGAATTGGAAGGTGACGAGGGAGAAATATCATCGACCATCAATTCTCTTACTTTATTATGCTTTCCAAAATTAACAAAGCTCAAAGATATGTAAGTGTGATGGTTTGGAGTATATTTTTCCGACATCGCTAGCACCACAAGGGCTTCGTGGTTTGACCCTTCACATAATGTCTTGCCTCAATTAAAACAAGTGTTCGTGGTGGGAAATGACAAGATGCTTCAACACCATGATCCTTGATATCGTTATCGTTCTTTTCGGTGTCATATTGCCCTCAATTAATTGATTCGATTGTTCATTTTGAAACGGAAGAAGCTCGCATTGAGGTACATTATTTTTCTCCCTTTCTAATTACATTATTGAATTTTATTTATATATGATTTTCATAAAGGATTCATAACTCAGTTTTCATATTGATTTGACAACAAAATGTTTTAAGATATTTTAACCATGTTTTAAGATATTTTAACCAAAGGACAATATTTTTGTCCTAAGCGTGGTGTTGGTAGAAATTATTAGGAAAACTTAGATCACCATAAACTTATGCCCGTGAGAATTGAAACATGGTTCTTGAGAAGCAATGCTGTATCTTTGAGAAGCAAATGTTATAATATTTTGTCATATGACTTTCATTGTAAGACATGTCATTGAATGAATCTTGTATTAGAATTTGGGCCTAATCTTGTCCTCTTTCTCATTCTAGGTATGTAAATCGTGCATTGTATCTTTTGCATTTAACATGTGGACTATCTTATCCAAATACTGCACCACCTATATTAATGTAGTAATGATGGAAGAAGGGTTAGGAAATGTTCATGTTGCTCTTAGATATCTCCATGAAGTTCTCAAGTGCAACCAAAGACTACTTGAGCTGATCATATACTGGTAAACTATCATATTAACAATCGAGTGTGAATTAATCATGCATTCATTATTTTATTAGATGTGCTAGACTGAATTATGTTCGTTTCTAAGATGAATCTGATTTCTTGAATGATCTCAAACTTCTATTCAAGTTAAGCATCTTTCTCTGAAATTAACACAAAAGAATCTCAATCTAAATTCACTTGAAAGTAGACATGAAATAAGGTACATGTTTAATGTGTTTCTAGCTTTATGATTTGAGCAAAACTAGGTCCGAGGACCCACATTACGTGTAATTTGATGTTTGATGCTTTATGATTAAATCCAATCACTACAAAGAAGCAGGACTTTTAGCGGCGTTTTTAGGCTTTTAGCGTTTTTAAGCGCCACTAATAGAGCTATGCGCTTTTAAAACGCCACAAAAACGCCGCTAAAAGAGCGCTTAAAATTTAGCGGCGTTTTGTGAAAACGCCGCTAGAAACCATGACTTTTAGCGCGCTTTTTCTAAAGCGCTTAAAACATGACTTTTAGCGCTATTTTCTAAAACGCCGTTAAAAACATGACTTTTAGCGCACTTTTTTCTAAACGCCGCTAAAAACATGACTTTTAGCGCGCTTTTTCTAAAACGCCGCTAAAAACATGACTTTTAGCCGCTTTTTTCTAAAACGCCGCTAAAAACATGACTTTTAGCGCTTTTTCTAAAACGCCGCTAAAAATAACTTTTAGCGGCGCTTTTTCAAAACGCCGCTAAAAACAATAACTTTTACCGCGCTTATTTCACAAACGCTTCTGAGTCACGACTTTTAATGCGCTTTTCAAAAACGCCGCTAAAAGTCGTGAAAAATAAAAAAAATTACAAAAAGAATAAGATTAAAATATTAAAAAATTTAGGAAAATTAGTAAAATTAAACATTTTCAGCCCATAACATTTAAACCAGAAAAAAAATTAAGCCAATCAATACTAAAATTTTAATTAACAAATTAAGCCACACCGTAAAACCAACCAATAAAAGAAGCAGGGAAAAGAAACTAGTTCAGACACTTTCTAGATTACTCTCATTTTTTGGAACGCAAGTATCAAAGAACATTTCACTAATTCTGAATATATACATAGTTTAAAATGTAAAATCTAATATGAATAACACAAGGTGAGTGTGTTTGTAATGAGACATTAAAGGTTATCATAATTTAATGCATAAAATGACATAACCTCATTCTAAAACCAATAGTAACAAATCAATATGTAAAATATATTTACTTTCAAATAGTAAAGTGTTAAAATAAGGCATCAAGCAGTTATTAATTCATGTATCTAAAAGCTTTGCCACGCAATACTCTATCCCCAAACAGATGCTCTTCTATGTTACTTGGATTTGGGAGCAAATGTCATCTACCACTTTACTTGATTCATGTACATATCTAAGTGATAAAAGAAAGGTACATCGGTGCATGATAAGCAGATATCAATGAAATGACAATTGTAGTAGTATAAAAGGAATACACATGTTTCATTGCATAAAGACTCAAATTAGATCCGCAACATTGAAGAGGAAATACAAGAAATAAGACATACTATATAATGGTTAAGAGAAGTAAGTGAGGCACCAAATAAAATTAACAAAATCCTCAACCGGACACCTAAGATGGTCATGTATGTAAAAGTAGTGACTTAAGCACTACCTAAATTAACATCGAAAGTGGCACCAACTTTGATACGGATATAGCTGCTCCTACTATCGCTCCCATTACATTATATTATCATTTTATTCACTAATCAACTTAGTTCCATATGGCCAAAACCTTCCATTAGAATTAACATTATCCAAACAAAGCAGGAGAGTTGAAAGCAGTGCTTTATGTGTAAAACATCACTAGCCAGGAGTGAATGTGGTGACTAAATTATAGAAATTAACTGAGAATATCCCATCAAGAATCAACAGATGCTTGGAATGTGCTTTATTGTCATAATGTCATCTGAAAAAAAGAAGGCATGATAACTGAAAGACAATGCATACCTCTATATTCCCATGTAAAGAGGTAATGACCTGAAAATTTGCCATAAATTAGCACCAAGATTAGTATCAGTTAAAAGTAGTCCTTAAAAGCTCTACACCCAAAATCAATGTAAAGCTAAGCCAGATAATACTGAAACACAAAAGGGTAGATCATAACATGTCATTTTATTTCCCAATGAATCTCTTAACACATTGCAATTCATTCGGCGAAAAAGAATTTCAGTACCATATAGTAAGGCATATTATCAACATTATTGACAAAAAGGGAATGACATGCATAAGAAATTTATAACATAATTTTAAATAAAGTGAAAAAAAAAGTTATTGGCACATCAGATAACAAACCTGTCCCACATGGGGGCTGTGCTGAGAATGAAGTTTAAGCACACTAAAAAGACACCCAATATACAAAATAAAAGACGAGTATATATTTAATTAAAAAGAACATGAAATCATCATTGAAATGTATTCACACAATATACAAAATACACAACAATGAATTAAGTAAACGTTTCTGAAACCCAACATCCTGTTCCAAATGAACCACTATCATTGGTTAGCATCTATAGGGTACCGGTCCTAGCTGTGAAATCCGATTAGCGAGATCGTAACTAACCGCAATCTGTGTCGTTAAGTCCCTCAAGTGTGGTAAAATGCTTTCCCAAGCATTATATAAATATCCACCAAACAGAAAACCACCGTCGCATAATCAAAAATAATAATGCAATGAGACAAGATAAGATTTAGAGAGAGTAAAGGAAAATAAAATATGCTAGGAAGAATCTGAAACAGTTGGAGAGGTCATTTGGTTCTAGGGAGAGACAAAAACAAACGGATTCCTCTCAACTGATCACACCCAACCCCATAAGAACAAATTTATAAAGCAAGAACGACAAACATGCAAAAACATAAATATTACCTTCCAAACATCTGCACTCTGGTTTCCGAAAGCATCAAAAAGAGAAGGCAAATATGAGGGCAGTTGAGCCATTAGTTCCTCCTGTGATAGCCAGCCCACAAGCTGTAAAGAAAAGCATAGTCATAGTCATAGAAATACACACACCTTTTCATCCTGATATTTCTCGTTATGACCCTCATATCTTAGTGCATCATAAACATCTTCTGGTTTAAATCCAAAATCACCTTTCAACTTCATTAGATTTCTGATTGATCCATATTCAAACTCAGTACCACCAGGAATGAAAAGAGAATGACTTAATTTATAGGAACGGTCTGATCTAAAAGCCAAATAATGAAGAAAATTCAAACCTCTTTTGTCCACTTTTTCACAACAACGGACAATAGAGAGAATCTTTTACTATTGGAACACAACCTTGCTCGGTCGCCATCGGAAGGGTGTCATCCCCAACTTTTATCACCTATATGGGCACTGATACATCCCTTTTAACAGTTCTTCCACAATGTAATCATAAACGAAGTGTGCAAGATAATGAAGAGGGTGTGCCCATCTTTATCTGCTTCCTTTATCAAATTCCCTTTCTTCTCTAATATTATCCTTGTTGCCTCTAAAACCAAGCAAAAAAAAATGTCAATAGAACTGTTCTTTATTTATTTCCAAATTAAAAAATAAAATAAAATGGAACTAACTCCACAACAAACTGCATTTCTAGTCCTAGCTCACGCATGCGTATCAGTTCTACCATGGGGCCCCCATGACCAATTGATTCGATTTATCTAATAATATGCTCAAGACTGTCTCCTCTCTTAGCTGCTAAGTAAAGTGGAGTCTCCTGTTTTTGTTGGCGAATCATCGAAAATCGTGGTCTTCAAGCTCCAACAATCCTTCCACCATTTAAACATCGACATACCGTGGTTGCTACATGTAAAGCCTTGTTGGATTCTCGATCCGTAATCCTCAAGATCTCTCTCACCGCAATTACTTGACCCATTTCCACTTCTCTAAATCTCCATCTCTAGCTTTTGCGCATGACTTGATTAGAAGTTTAACAATAGCGAATGTCCATTCATTCTTGCTACGTGCAAGGGAGTTTGACCTTTAGCATTAAATGCTGAGTAGTAGTGACGGACACTTGGTAAGGATTTGTCCGATAAAATCGATCTTTTTCACTTTTTTCTTAATAATGAAAACCCCAAAAACAAAAAGATGAAAAATATAATCTGGGAAGGATCTAGTTCTTGAGAGAATTCCATTAGAAAACCAAAAGAAGCTCGTGGGTTGCCAAGTTAACATGGAGCACGTTGTCATGGTTTGGGGTCTTTTACGATTCAAGTGAAAGCTCCCTGTAATTATTGAATACTTCAATTTTTCCTTCTGCTGTCTGCCTTATACAACGAAGCATCCATATAAGTGATGTTCTCTACAAGCTTCTCGTGTTCTCAGATGAATTAATAATGTATTTTAACGATGTTCCCATTTTTGTTGATCTATTGCACAACTTTCTTCCTAGATAACACAAAAAAAAATTCAAGTAATTAGCTTTGAACATTCTAAGCTCAAGAAAAAAAGATACTAAAAATTCAGAAATTTACCAAATGCCTTTCCTGTAATTTCTTCTACTAAGTCTCTTGCAGAGTGATCAATACAAATGTCGCATACATATTTAATTCCTTGAATACATTAATTATCTGTACAAAAAGCCAGATTTTGAAACCACGATCTAGGAATGGAATTATTCCAAACTATCCATCAAATAGAGAATATATACCCTTTGAATGGCAGGATCAAAGGAGGAGAACAAGCGACGAGAACGATCCGCCAAGTTTTGGTGAACATTCTATAGCACATTCTAGCGCTTGATCTTACATTAAATAGTATGGGTTCAAACAAGTAGAAAAGGTAAATAACATTAACTTTTGAATTGACATTGCTACATAAAGTCATATTATCGACTCCTATTTAGGAAAAAAATTATATTAGTAAAAGATGCCAAGTGAAGCATCAATGACCATGAACCAATCATGTTTCGAGGAGAGAAACCTATAAAATGGATCAACTCGGACCTTCACATGAAGGGTTGAATGCAGGACTATGTACATCAAACATGAACGAATAGAAGTAATTCCCAACATAGATACCTCACTTATTGCATCAACAACACAACATCTAATCGATCCTCATATAAATCAACCGATCATCAGATTTCAAAGATCCGCCTTTATTCAAGTATCAACAATGCATATTCACAAAGACTGCACAAAGAGATAAAAAGTGAGTAGATGCATAACAAATAAAGGACTATCATTAAATAGAAGAGGCATTAGAATACAGCACGAGTACAAGATTACGGTCATTCTTTGCACAATCACTATGCGAGGAAGTACACGAGCAACTTTGCGATTCATGCAACATCGCAAAATTGAAAAGATAACATCAAAAATGAAGGAAGGGAGATAAATAAATCATTACCGCTTTTATGCAATTATCAGCAGACTCGCAATTACAAGCACAAGAATCACAACCAACTTGAAAAGGACACGATTACCATAACATGAGATTAAGAAATGCTTACAAGAATAAAATGTTGTTACACTACACAAGAAAGTTGAACTTATGGAATGAAGATCTCAAAGACATGCTTCAAAATCTCCCAATAGCTCCTTCGATAAGAATGATAATAAATGGCAAGCCTGAAAAAGAAACATGCTCGAAACAACTATATGTCCAAAACCAAAAAAAAGCACTTATGGAGAGGAAATAAACTATTGGCTTCAACTCAACCACCAAGAATATTTTAACTCTCTCAAGATTCCGACCGCCACTATATTAAATTCCATTCAAAAGTGTTAAGAGGCAGAAGCTTAAACACTATGCACAAACATGGAATCTCACCTATGTTAAGGAGTTATTGGGAATTTGTTTCCCCTATGTTACTTGGACTCGGGTGTGTCGGATATGGATCTGTGTCAGGCATAGGTATATTCAATTTTTTCTGTCTTTCCATGCATTCGAAGGATCCTTGGAAGGTCATAACCCCGTCCTCATTTCAGATACAGATACAGATTTAAACAAGTACGAAGGTACAAATTCAACAAAGAAGAACGTTCAACAAGAACCAACAAGAGCATAGAACAAAAATTAAAAATCAAACCTTGAGATGAAGATAACTCATTGGCCGGAGAACGACGCCTATATTGTCGGTTAGATGAGTCAGAGAAGGCTTACGAAATCTTTGTTTTGCATCGAACTCATAGGCGAAGTCATAAATTGGAGTCCATTGCCTAAGTTTAACATAATATTTAGGGATTTTAGAAGAAGGGGGGAAATGAAATTCAGAAGAAGGGGGAAATGAAATTCAAGAGAGCAAAAGGCTATGTTTTCCTAAAACAATTCATGGATTGCGGCGTTTATAAAAAAAACGCCGCTAAAGACATATTTATTGCGGCATTTAAATAAAAAACGCCACAAACAAAATATAAATCTGCGTAGTTTCCTTTAAAACACAATAATATTTTTGCGGCGTTTTTGCTTAGCGCCGCTATATCTCAACCTTTTGCTGCGTTTTTGATAAAACGCCACTAAAAAATAAGTAGATAATTTGTGGCATTTCTTAACAAACGCCACTATAGCATATACTATTGCGACGTTTTAATTAAAACGCCACTAAAATCCTGTTAAATTGATTGCATTTTCAGTCTCGGAGAACATATTCGTGGCGTTTTTATGAAAATGCCACTATTCTCTATTTTAATTTTTTTCATTTTTTACTTATTTTTGTCTTTCAAATTTTTTGTGTTGAGATTATCATTTTTGAAATTTTATTTTTAAAAATTTTGAATATTAAACTTTTAAGAAAATTTCAAATTTTTTGAAGATTTTATAATTTTAAATTAACATATAAAATTTTTATTTTATTTTTTCCAATTTTAATTTTAATTTTTTTTCAATTTTAATTTTAATTTTAATTTTAACCTATATTTTTCTAAGTTTTTTCTTTCAAAATTTTGTGTTGACATTATCATTTTTTCAATTTTATTTTTATTATATTCGAATATTGAACTTTTTAACTAAAATATTAAATATCTAATTTTTAAGTTTTTAAGTTTTAATTTTTATTATTAAAATTTAAAAATTTAAAATTTAATTACCATTATCAACTTTTTAAGATTTTCTTTTTCTTTCTTTTTACACCAACATTAGTTGTTTAAATTTTATATAAATGGCATTTAATTTACATATATCTTATTTTGATTTATATTCTAAAAATCCAATATTAATCCCTAAACCCTAAACCTTAGAACCTAAACATTAAACCCTAAACCACAAACACCAAGCACTAAATCCCAAACTCAAAACCCCAAACCTTAAATACTAGACCATAAAACTCGAACCCTAAACTCTAAACTGCAAACCTTAAACCATAATCCGAGACCAACTTTTTGGGCATTTATGTGGCCAATATTAGTGTAGTACAAAACATATATTTTAATAGCTAACACATTAACCATAAATCCCTCATGAGGGATTTTAATTTTTGGGATTTTGGGTCATATAGATAACACCCTAAACCTTAAACTTTAAATCCTAAACCTTTAAACCTTAAACCTTAAACTCAAAACCATAACACATTAATCTTTCCACCAAAACCCCTAACCCATTAACCCTAACCCATTAACCATTTCCTTTAAACTACTAACCCTAAACCTTAACCCCTAATCACTAACACTTAAACCTTAATACTGGTAAACTCTAAGATATTAAACACTATACAATAAACCCAAACAACAAACTTTAAAACACTAAACCCCTACACTAGAATAACAAACCCTAAACCATGAAATTAACATACTAAACATTAAACCCTAAATCAATTTTAATAGCTTAATTTGAAACTTAAATGAAAACTTCTAAATTGTTTAGTTAGCAATTTGTAACTTTTCATAATTAAGTAACTAAATGAAACCTTCTCATTGCTTATAAGTGAATTTATCAAAATAAAATATAATTTAAAGCAAGAATAAGAAAAAAATATGAAAAAAATTATATAAGAAATTATTTAATGTATAAATTTAAAACAATCAGTCATATATATCAAAAAACTTTAAAATTATTTGCGGCGTTTTTCCAAAAGCGCTAATATCAGACTTTTAGCGTTTTTCCAAAAGCGCGCTAATCTTCAGATTTTTAGCGTTTTCCAAAAGCGCCGCTAATGCTCAGATCTTTAGCGGCGTTTTACAAAAGCGCGCTAATTTTCGATTTTAGCGGCGCGTTTTCAAAAGCGCCGCTAATGCTCAGATTTTAGCGGCGTTTTACAAAAGCGCCGCTAATGCTCAATTTTAGCGTTTTTCCAAAAGCGCCGCTAATGCTCAGATTTTAGCGGCGTTTTAAAAAGCGCGCTAATTCTCGAACCTTTAGCGTTTTTTAAAAGCGTTAAATGTCGAGCATTAGCGCTTTTAGTAAAAACGCCGCTATATATCGCTTTTAGCGGCGTTTTGTAAATAAACGCGCTATTGTTTCATTTTTTGCGGCGTTTTCTTCAAACGCCGCTAATGTATAATATTTGCGGCGTTTTCTTTAAAACGCCACTAAAACGCCGCTAAAAGTCTGTTTTGGTGTAGTGAATTGTATTGTGATTACTGGTCCTAAGGTAATTTGATATTTTTTTCTTCTGAAAGATGCGGCTGCATGGCTTGAGTACTTTGAGTCTAAGGCTTTAGAGCAGCAAGAAGCTGCACGGAATGGTACTCCGAAGCCTGATGTATCAATCTCCAGCAAAGGCCACTTAAGGTACAATCTACTAGCAGAATAAATTCAGTTGAATCCATGTTTTTGTTCAAGACAATTCAAAATGTATGAACTGTGGGCTTGAATGTTTTCCTGATCTTTACTTGTATTTTCCTGTTATAATTACAGTTTTTTGTTGTTAACCTTTTGAGAATGAATGAACGTCTTCAAAGGAAACCCCTAATACTAGAGATAGATTTAATTACGGAAATTAAGTAATGGAAACTAAGTCCTCTTGCTGCAACTAAGTCTCATGCATATCGTATTAGCATAGATTGTAATAAAACACAATATAAAGTAATGGAAAAAAACAAAGAAATACCATGATGCATAATAAATATATAAAATATATTAATGAGGGTTAGGTAGATAGAAATGCCATCAAGAAGTATGCTGCTTGTGTTGACCATTTGTGATTTGAACTTATTTTTGGCATTTCTAAATTAGATTTTTGGCGTTTTTATAATATTTGGAGTGTTTATTACTATGCACGTAATTGTACAAAATATTGGTTATAAAATACTATCTTTTACGATTAACATTTTTATTCAATCTACTGATATGTGCATTTCAGTACCCCATGAGTGATTTTGCGCAGTCTCTCTACTAGGGCAGGATAAGGAAGTTAAATAATGGCAACCTTATCTATATAATTGGTTATCTGGTTTCATGATCTTAATTTCTCACCTTCCCTCCCTTTTTTAACAATAAATTAAAACCTTTGACTTCCTGCATGAGCTACTGCTTTCTTTAAAACAGACATTAGGAGTCCTGCAGTGCTATATATTGGTGATGCATAACATGTCTCTGTATGAGGGTTTTTATTTAAATATTTTCTATGTTAATTGATTTGTTTTACAGGAGGTTGATCCATGTGAAGACTTGACCGACGATGACATTCGAACTGCCATCGAGAATGCGAATGGTCCTCGATCTGCACTATTTGTTCCAGAAGTAGGTTATAGTGTCTTCTAATTTAAATTTCTAATCTAAGATTATTTTTGTTTTATACAGATCTACATTGTTGGTTTCCAAATTGTTGCCTGGGGTTATTTCATGTTAATCTCAGTGAATATTATTTATAATTCTAGTTTTTATGTATAGGTTCTGTTTGAAGTGCTTGTTTGAAGGCAAATAGCACGTTTGCTAGATCCAAGCCTTCAATGTGCAAGGTTCATATATGATGAGTTAATAAAGGTGATTCTTCCAGATTATTATTATAGTCCCTTATCTTTATTGCTTCACAATCTAGATTTATAATAGAATTGTCCTCTTTCCAGATTAGCCATCGCTGCATGGTGAATGAACTACAGCGATTTCCTGTTCTGAGAAGACATATGGACCAAGTTATTGGGAACTTTCTCCGAGAAGGCCTCGAACCATCTGAGACAATGATAGGACATATTATTGAAATGGAGGTATTTCTGCTAATTTTATTTTTATATATTATTTTATGTATCTATTCTTAATCCTGTTACAAGAGATGAAGTTGATATAGCTGAGTGCAATACTTGTTACATTCATATGTTCTTTTCAAAGATCTGTAGTGATTTGTGCTATATGCCATTTAATTTTGCAGATGGATTACATAAATACTTCCCACCCAAGCTCATTGTGCATCAACAAACATTTAATTGAAGGAATCACAAAGCTAGCTTCTTGTACTTTATAGTATCTTGCTTCTGGTGCATTTTGGCACGTGCTTCTTTGTATATAAACTGTTATCCTATTAACACTTCTTTGCGTGCTGTGATAATAGTGCTGATTTTATTGCATGCTTCTCTTTAATATATGCTCTTTTTATATTTTTTTATTTTTTTTATTTTTTTGACCTTTAGTGGTGTTTTTGTAAAAGCGCCGCTAAAGATATGATTTTTAGCAGCGTTTTTAAGAAAGCGTAGCTAAAAGTTATTTTTAGCGACATTTTTTTATAAAAGCGTCGCTAAAAGTCATGAACTTTAGCAGCGTTTTAAAAAAAGTGCCGCGAAAGATTAAGTTTTTTAGCAGCGTTTTTATAAAAGCGTTGCTAAAGACCAAGATTTTTAGTGGCGTTTTTTTTTATAAAAGCGCCGCTGAAGGTCGAGACTTTTAGCGGCATTTTTTATAAAAGCGTCGCTAAAGACCAAGACTTTTAGCAGCGTTTTTTATAAAAGCGTCGCTAAAAGTCATGATCTTTAGCGGCGTTTTTTAAAATAAACGCCGCAAATTTTAGCGGCGTTTGCTATAGCGACGTTTTTTGCGGCGCTTGTAAAAGCGCTGCTAAAGGCCCAAAAAAAGGCCGCAAAAAGTCTGTTTTCCTTTAGTGCACTCATCGATTCAATAACCATATTCCTTATAATTAAGCTAATCATGCAAAAACACAATTTAATTTAAAAGAAAGAAAGATAGAAATTGATCAATTTGAGAATCTTGATGTGCTCAGATCCGCAAAATCCTTTAACAGTTATCAAGATTTTGTCGTTTGCAAGAGAAATGTAAAGGAAAATTATGAAAATACTTAACAACAAAGACTTGGACTCAAGTCGAATCCAAGTCGAAGAATAATAAATAAAATTATTTTTAAAAGAAAATTAAACCTAAATTGAAATCCTAAATCTACTAACTAAACCCTATAAACGGCTTGGCAAAAAGCTCCTAAGGTTAACTTATGTTTAACTATATATAAGCAAAGTTAGTTGCTCAATTAGGTCAAATACAAGTCTTAATCACACTAAATATGGGTTGTGCGGATGAAAACACCCTTAATGAATTTTTGCCCTCCGTCAGACCTGTGTCGTAACATAGGCTAGTGCATGTCGTGGCACACTACTTTGAATGTGATTTCTTGAATTGGCTCGGTCATGTTGTGATCTCGGAAGCTTGTGTTGCGACTCAGCTGTCGTTCCTGATACTTTTGGGCCTAAAACTAGGTGTCTTGCACACTCAATTAAAACATCAAAACTACCTTAAGGTCAGTATTGACCCAATGGGTCAACTAACTCGAAATATTACATAAAAACGTTTATTTTACAACAATTTAACTCTAAGCTAAAAAAATTGAATATGCAATAAAAGATACCAAAATAACTAGAAAACAAATTCGTTAAGTGCTAAAAAATACTTATTCGTCAGGCCAAAATGCTTCTAAATATTTTAAGAAGATGAACGAAGGTTTAATGCGAAACCAAATCATGTATGTAATCTTTCCTTTCAAAGCATTAGTTGGGAATCTATTAAGTAGGTAAATAGCAACACTTCCATGATTTGGAGTGTAAACTGCAGTGAATCAAGCTTATCCAAACCATAATTATTCTTATCCAATCATCTTTATTTAAATCATCTATATCCTCGTTATCATCTTTAATCTAATCTTTATCCAAAGCGTACATAGAATGTATACTTTGTCAATGATAAGATAACTACAAATCTAGTATATATGTTCCATTTATTGTTCAACGTATTTCGTCTGTCACTGGTCTTTGTGTATTGCCTGGATTCAATGTTTAAGGGAAGGCCTTTATGGCATGTTCAAATAGCCCAAGGATGCAATTGAAACTGAATAAAGCTAATGCAAATAAAAATCTTTGCAATGCAGTTTGTTACCCAGCCAAATGGAGGCTTAATGTGGAGAATACCAGCTACTGCAAAATTATTCAGTAATTAAGGTTTTATAAGGATATATATGTATATATATACAATACGCAGCGAAAAAGATGAAAGTGATAACCCAATATTTTCGCATTTATTATGGTATAATTCATAATTAAACACGTAATAAAATCACACTAGTATACTCCCTGATATTAGTGTGTATATATATAATATATATATGTATATACTTTATTTTGTTGGATTAATATATAGCCTAGGTTCTTTTTTCCTCACAATATATAGCTTTAGCTCACACGAAAACCTTTGATTTTCCAAGCCCACAAAGAACCAAAAAAAAAAAATCATCCCTAGTAAGAAAATGTTGATAGACCACGTCCGACAATGGATCATCAACCGCCCCGAACAAGGTCGGTGATGATCAAGGGTTACGAATACTCAAAAGCTTCACATCGTCAACAACAGGACCGCATAGAGAAGAAAAGTCATCACTTCTCATGGTGTAGAACGTGCTAAGGAACATAATTCGTGTCCTGTTGGAAACAGCCACGAATCTAAGTGCAGCTCGCTTGAATCCACCAGTCCCTTTAGATTCGTATGGGACTTTGAGTGTGGCTTTACCGGCGAATGCCTCGACGACCAAAGAACCTGCACAGGAGTTGTTAGCATCGCCCACCGAGAAGGAGAGCTTGTATGTCTTGCCAACAATGGTTCTTGTTATTTGAGCGATTGCACTCTCTTTTCCGCCAACTAGCTCCACGGCTCTTCGGCTTTGAGGCACGAAGTAATGGGCTGAATCGATGTACTTGACGGCCTTGAGGGATTCGACTACCCAGGCAGGGAGAGGAGAATTATCATCCTCAATGTTGGGTGGGATTAGGACACCCCATGGAGTGTTGGGGAATATATAAGGACCTTCTTCAAAACCACCATTTTTCATTATGTTCTCTGCAACAATACAAAATTGAAATTTTAGTGAAACAATAGCATTCAGTATCATGTGCAATGGGACCAAGGTGTTGGGTAGTTGCTTAAATGAAGTCGTCTGACAGATCAAATCAACTGTGCCTGCCTTCAAATGTAGCTTTGATAGTTAATCCTTTAGAAGTAAAAGTTTGTATTTGATACATTGAACCACTCAATATCTATGTATAAAGTTTTATCGATGTCAAGGTGAAGAAAGGCTTACTGTTGGTGGGTCTGGGAGGATATAAAGCCTTGATAGCTACCGCATCGATGAGTGGTCCACAAGCAGGATCCTCCTCCACTCCAGGATTGTGAATAATCAACATGACCGCATCAGATTGTGTTTTGAATGCCCAAGCATAGCTGTCCCAACCGCTGCTGCTATACACTGTCTGGATGGGCAACACACCGGAATCGGGTGCTACCGTCACGTTCAAACGCTCCTCTTGAGCACAAGTACGGGCCGCACTGAAGGTGATGGAGTAATACACCCCTTTCACCACCTTTATCTCCTGCTTGATTGAAGCCTCGTTCCCCAACCTGACTGCATAGGCTCCCTCAGGCACCACCAGCAACATGTCCCCTTGCTTTTGCCCGGACTTTATGTATTCCACAAACCCTTCGTTTACCCATCCTGGTATTGCATAACGCCCCACAACGACCGTGCCCTTCATGTTTGAGGCATTCGGGGCTTGCTCAAAGTTACCATTATCTAACAGCCCTGAATTCAATAATCCAATCAATTGAAACTGAGAATGTCTTCACTAAAATCCAAAGGAGGCAAGAAACAGAAAGCTGTTCGGCAAACTTTGCCATCTTTTTTCTAAAATTAGTAAGCTAAGCTAAAAGGCTAATAGCTTTCACCGGTTGATTCATGTGGTGATGTGGTCCATCACTGGAATTTATCAAAACCGTCCCAAATATCTGCTCCTATATCCAATTAGATTAATTAAACAAGGCCTTGCTTGCTCAAGTAAATTTTATTGCTATTGATGTCGGTGGCTATCGGTAAAATATCCCTGACAAACTCCTGCAGCTGCTACACTCTACAGTACACTAATTATCAAATATCCAAATGATCCTATCTGTATTATATATTATATTTGTATTTTGTGTAGTATCTTATCATATTTCATATAGTGTTTTAATTAAACTCTCGTGATTTAATCAAACCAATAAAATAACTAGTTCAATCTTTCAAATCCTAGTAAGCATATTCTTTTATTAAAATTTTGGTTTTATTTATGACAATAACAATTTTAAATCTATTTTTAATTGAGTAACAACTAACCATACTACTTGCTAAGTTTCCTGATACCAACCAAAAATTCATGAAGAGAAAGTAGACATGTTTATTTATTTTTATTAACTGTGCTTTCAAAATAAACAAAATTACTTTGCTCGAAATTTTAATTCAAAAAGTAAAAACTCCTGTTTTTATATATATGTATATTATATATGTAAATTCTTACCGTCCGCCACCGTAACGTTGGTCCCGGAAAGAGCGATATGGTAGGTGGCGCAAAGGAGCACCGACAACAAGACGAGCGCTTGCATTTCTACAAGTCTAGTAGTGTCTAATTTCTAATAAGAGAGAGAGAGAGAACAAATAAGGAAACAGATACGATATTATCGTTGAGGGGGAAAGGGTTTATATGCATGCTCGACTACTAAAAATCCCTCAGATTTTGTGAAAATTTACAAAGTTGACATCTGCAAATGTTTCTCGAGGTTCTTAAAGGGAAGGATTCAGTTGTATTATTGTAGAATTAAATCAAATTTGTCTATTTTTATAATATTTTTTTATGCTATTAAGGGGTGAAGCTAGAAGAATTTTTAAAGGGGGCCAGATAAAATTTTAATTTTTTATGATTTATATTTTTATAATTTGTAAAGGATTAAATCGAATTTTTATAATTTTAGGGGGGTCAAAATGTAATTTTACCTTTATTAATTTAAAATTTTAAAAAAATTTTAAAAACTAAGTAGTAATTTTATATTTTAAGGGGGCCGGGGCCATGCCAGCCTCTAGTTACGCCCCTGCTATTATATGAACTAAAAATATATTTTAATAACTAAAATTTTATATTCAACAAATATTTTTAACTATTTATATTTTTTAATCATTATCGTGGGAAACAATTACAAAACTTAAAAAGAATTAATTTTTTAGACCATAAAATTGAGATACAATATTTCATCTTACCAATATATATGTACCTTAATGCATCTATTATAATCTTTTAAATGGCGGAATTGTCCTTTAAGGCTGAGTGGACAATGGTTTCATTACTAAGGTAGCAGAGCATGCAAGACCCCAACACATTAATTAAAATCTCGTGATTGATGCTGAGGATATTTACCTTTTTAACATTTGGATGGTTTATCCCCCATGTTACATTTAGGACATTTCAATCATCATATAATTTTATATTCGCAAATAGTATTAAAATCTTATAATATAAGATGTTCATTTCATTAAGTTATCTTAAATTATTAGTATAATCTTAAATTTTATACTAATTTACCTTTTATTTTTATTATTTTAATTAATTTAGACTAAATTAAAAAATTCTTTACATATCATACTTTAAAATTATAATATTATGATATTTACTCTAATAATTTATTTATTAATATATTAATTATTATTATAATTATAATTATAGTTGGTGATGCAATCACATTTAATAAATTATTATAATTGTGATTTATAAATTTATTTCTAACACCATATATATTAACTAGTTTCAATGTGTAACGCCTCAAAAATTTGAGTGTTTGTTAAATTCTAATATAATTAAGTTTATGTGTTTGTGACTAAGTGTTCTGCTTGTATGTTGGAGGGTAGGGGTCAAATCTCATTTTTGGGAAATTTATTGTTTTGCTTGATTAGACCATTATCTTGAATGTTGGACTTAAAGTTTATTTCTGTGTGAATCTATGTTAAGAATGAGCCTACTGATTCAATGGTTAAATTTTTATGTATCTTTTAGTCTTGGATTAAGTCCTTGTGCATGCAATGATGAAATGATTTTTACGCCTTTGAGTAAACCATTTTAGTTTTTATTTATTTATTTCATTTAGTTTTTTCTTTTTTTAAAAAAATTAATCAGTTAAAGTGACGTTCCTTTCTCTTTCTTCATTTTTTTCTTCTCCATTCTTTTTCTCGTTTCCTTCTTTCGTTCAATTGTTGTTATAATATTGTTGTCGGTGGTAACTGAGGACTCTAGTTTGTTCGTTATGTCAATCGGAAGAATTTTGTGTAAGTTCGTTTGTAATTTCTTATTGCTTTTGCATGTTTCACTTGTTTTCAGTTAAGTCTTGTCAAAATGGTTTTCCACTTGAATTTCTGTTTTGATTGTTCAAATTGTTCCCTTGTTAGGCGAAGATATCGAGAGGAGCGATCCTCTATCGATTTAGTTTCGGTTAATTGTCGTTAGAGTGTTGGTAAGCAAATAGTTTTACTCTGGGGTTTTGCGTCGAAGTTTTCGACGTAGCTAGTTTGATTGTTAATTTAGTGTTTGATGTGGTTATTTCTTCTGAATTGGTAAATTGGTTGCCGTTTTTAGGTTTTGGAGTGTTCTTTGTTGCTTCTACGTCAAATCTACATTAGGTGTACGCAGAAAACTCAATTTTTGTGATTTTCAAACACCGAAAAACATGGCTGTCAACGCCACACGACTGTGTGTCAAGCTGTGTGGTAAGTTGTGTGGTAAACCATGTAACTCATTGTTTATGAATTAGAGGCACATGGGCTGGGGACATGGGCCTGTGTCCAGGCCGTGTAACTCACTGTTTGTATTTTGGGTCACACGGGCTAAGGACACGAGCGTGTGTCTAAGTCGTGTGAGGGGTTGTGAGTCACATGGGCGTGTGCTTGGCCATATGTCAGACCATGTAACTCAGTATTTTGAGACACACGGGCCAGACACCCTGGCTGTGTGAATCTATATGGGCGTGTGGGCCAAAATATTAAAATTTTTCCTAGCTCGTAAACATCGTCCAAATCAAATGTAGCCTTCTATAGGGTCCGTATGATCTGGATTATATTGTATAAATTGATATTTAATATTCTGAAGCTAAATAATTGATTATCTGTACATATAATTGATGCGATAATTGTTAACTGATATTAATATGTATTATTTGATTATGAATTGAAATTAAATAAATGATGTACATCCCTGATATCTTATATATGTAATCTACATTTGCATTGGGTGGGAATGGTTAAAGAAGGAAGTCCGGGCAGTTTAATGATCTGTCGAACTAAGTGGCTAAACCACAATTTTGTATTTGATTCTAGGGATTTATCGCATACTGATCTGACAACTAGTCTGTAATCAATCTGTAATGTGTCATACCGACACTAATTGACGTGTAAGGCTAGATAGGTATTTGATACCCTATGTGATGTGTTGGAATGGTCGGAGATGGTGTGTAGTGGATAGGGGTAGGAAACTGCATCTGATTCTAATATGTTCTGCATTTGTATATGATTTGTCCTACATTTGTATATGTACTGTTCTACATCTATATCTGATCTGTTTTGTGTAATGCCCCAGTTTTCCATTATTTTGGCTTCTGTAGTTTCAAGACACAAATTGCTTGTTTGCTCTATTGGCTAAGTGATTTGGGTGTGTATGGGAGTGTCTAAGAGGTCCCAAGTTCAAGTCTCAACTTGGGTGAATTTTGGTATTTTTATGAATAAATCCCAAGCTATGGTTAGTAGGCTTATAAGTATTTATTTGTAAGAACTTGTTAGAATGGGCCTGCTGGTCTGGTGGTTAAGAGGAGTGTTGGAATGGAAAAGGTCTTGTGTTCAAGTTGCGACATGAGCATTATTTTTGTCTATCACGATTTAGAGAGCTTGAGTTGGGTTAAAAAACTGAGTAGTGGAGTAAGGGGTGAGAAAATAAGGGATTTGAAGGTTATCAGATTTTGGTTCCCTTTCTTTTTGCAAAAACCCTCTCCTCCCCAAAAAACTTTCTGATGTTGGATTTCCCTCCCCTCTGTCGAAATTTTTACTCTATTTTCCCTTCTCGATTTTAGCAATAGTTTGCAAATTGTTCGACTGTTTCATGCTGATTGGTAAGTAACTATTTTACTATTATTTTCTCATTCGTATTAGTTTGTTAAAATGGGATGATTTTGGTTCTTTTGGTTAGGGGGACATCAAGTTTCGGTGGGAGCTGCTATCGTGAGTTAAGCGTTAAAAGTTTTGAACATCTCCGGTAAGTACCGATAACGTTGTTGATTGTTAAGAGATTTCTCTCGTGGAATATTTTTATTAAAGTTTGGAAGATGTTACTGAATAAGGGCATTATTATGTCAATTATAGGTTCGAGATTGCTCGAGTTTGTGTTAGCATTGATTCGATACCAGGTGTATACCCGAACGCACAGAAAATGAGGTTTCAAAAGCTAAAAACCATTCTGTCGATGCCACACGGACGTGTGGTCGCCCATGTGGTAGGCCGTGTGTAAGACTGTAAGTCACCACATGACCGTGTGATCGACGAGCTAGGTCGTCTCCGAGCAACACGACCGTGTGATGGTTGGGCAAGCCCGTGTGAGACACGCTGGCTCGACCAATTCGGCCGTGTGGGCCACACGGGTGTGTGAGATTCTAGGCCAGGCCATGTGATCCATACGGCCAAGGCCGATTTGGGCTATGTGGGCCACACGGGCGTGTGGGCCCACACGGGCAGGCCACATGGACGTGTGAGCCCATCTTTCTGAAAAACTCTGTAAGGTTGCACGGGTCACCCAAGTCGACTGTAGACCTACCGTAGGGTCAGTAAGTAATGCTTAGACCCCTAAATAAATGATTGATCTGACTGTTTGATTTCTGTACTAAGCATGTATGCTGATCTGAATGTATGAACTACTATCTACATATTAGCATGGCATTTTATGTATGTCGCATTGCACCGAGGTGGGATTGATGATATTCGGATGAAGTATCTGAAAGGCTTTTAAGCTTGTTATCTGGTAGCTCAGCTGCAAATTTCTGATTATGTGCCGCTTTTGGTACAACCTGGTGTGTAGGGCTGAGTGGGTCGATTTTATCCCCACATGGTGTGTAGGGTTGGACGGAGTTGGTGTGTGGAGGCTGGTGGTAGGATTTTGCTATTCTGTTCTGATCTGCATATTATGTCTAAAATGGGTTAAAGCTCGAGAATATGTCTGATTCTATATTTGAGTGGACTAAGGTCCACACCATTTCTGTAATGGGCTCAGACCTGAATTATGAATTGATGTTTGTTATCTGACATTTTTGTGTGTGTATGTTTTTGTGGGGATTACACACTGAGTTTGTGAAAACTCACCCTTTTCTGTTTAATCTATTCAGGTAATGTCCAGCAGTAGATGGATTGGTGCGGCAGAGGACTCGACGGTGACCACGATTCTGGACCTTTTTGGCTTTGATTTTATTTATGGTTTTGATTATATTTGGGTAACTTTTATGTAACATGGCCTTTACGGATTTCTGGTTAAAATTTGGGATTACTATTTTATAAACTACTAGTAGTAGGATAAGACGCAGATTTTCTAAATAAATAAATGTTTTATCAAAAATACACGAACTCGCAAATTATGTTAAAAGCTTCTGCAACATATAATGCTTTAAGATGGATAATAAATAATTAAATGACACGTTTTGACGAAAGTCCAATATATTTAGAAATGATTTTAATGAAGCTAAGTTTTCCAAGCACTATCATGTAACGCCGCTAGATTCGACCATAACGTCTAGGCTGAGTTTTTGGTGTTACATTTAGTGGTATCAGAGTCAGGTTACAAAACTTGGCTATGGTTTGAGTTTTTAAATGGTTTTTTCAGAACGATTTTTAAATGATTCAAAATCCTTTGGAATAAGTATGTGGTACACTGAGTTTTCGGGGCCAATCCTATAAATGTTCTGATCCTTGTTTAATATTTATATGAAATACTACTTGCATGCTTGAAACAGCCTTAGGTAGTATACTGTACTAAAACACTTTAGGTAGTGTAAACTGAAATCTGTAGAGAAACTAAAAATCGAAGTAAAAACTGTGATTCGCAATAACAAACTCTAAACTTCTGATACTATTCTACATAAAACATCTGTTAACAAATATTGGAACTGTAACTAATGCATAAAATTGTTAATACAGATAACTTCCAAAATTACGATGAGCGCACGAGGCATCCGCAAACGGGGCACTAGAGGCCGTGATAGAGGCCGTAGGGGGGCTTGAGATGGGTTCTACATCTGAGAATCTATCCTATCTAGATACGAGCGAGACGTCGATCTCACCTGCTATAGAGACTAAGTCTTGAGATCGCATGGCTGGGGATGACGCATTATCTTAGGCTATGCTGAGGATATTAGAGAGGGTTGCTGGACCCAACACTGGATCTAGGGGCCGAGGGTCGGTTACGAAACAACTCCGGTCCAATGGGGTTGAGATATTCAGGGGTGTCAGTAGAGTCACCCCTAACGTGGCCGAGTATTGGATGGAGGCCACATAAAGAATCATGGACTATTTGGACTTTAATACTGAGTAGAATCTTAAGGGGGTTGTTTTCCTACTTCACGACGAGGGTTACCAATAGTGGCTGACTGTTAAGGAGGGCACTCAGGCCGACCGTCCAACTTGGGATTATTTTAAGACGGCTTTCTAGAATAAGTATGTGGGAGCCAGCTACATCAAATGCTAGGAGGCGTGAGTTTTTAATCTCACCTAGGGAGACCGTTCAGTGGCCGAGTATGAGACTGAGTTTCTAAGGCTAAGCCGTTATGCCCGGGGTATGGTGGTGACGAAATATAAGCGTTGTGTCCGTTTTGAGGATGGATTCAGGTATAGCCTACAAGTTCTGATAGCTTCGTAGAGGAAGCGCGATTTTTCTGTACTGGTGGATAAGGTGAAGATAGTCGAGGAGGTTAAGTGCGCTGAGCACCAGAACCGCGAGAAAGAAAAGAATAAGAGGGAATTAGAGCCCTCGAATTCTAGGATGAGGCCTAAGAAAAAGGTCAGATCTAATGGGCCTGTGAGAGTTAGGCCTCCCGTTGCACCTACTAGGGTAGTACTGTGTGAGCACTGTGGTAGACGCCATCCGGGCGAGTGTTGGAGGACGACTGGGGCATGTTTGCAATGTGGGTCAACTGAGCATCGTGTCTGGGATTGTCCATTGAGGATTGATCAGACGCAAGCTGCGAGTAGGAGTACGGCATAGCCACCGAGTGTAGCTCAGCAACCACCTACGGGCCGAGGTCAGGCCAGGGGTGGTAATGGCATGGCCGAGGACAAAGAGCATCGGGCAGAGGTACAAGATTGACTGAGGCGAGGCAGCCTATACTGGTTTATGTTGCACGTCACCGAGAGGATGGTGATGCTCCGGATGTTATTTCGGGTACATTCTTAATTTTTGATGTACCATACACTGCATTGATAGACATAGGCTCTACATACTCTTACGTAGCTAGCTCTATGTCTGAAACTTTGGGGATTCCGGTTGAGAGTACTTCGAGCGAGATAACTATTGTGAGTCCGTTGGGGCAAGCTATCCGAGTTAGTAAATTGTTTAGAGACGTTTCGCTAGAGGTTCAAGGGATAATATTTCTGGCTGATCCGAAGGAGCTTCTATTTGGGGAGTTCGATTTGATTCTGGGAATAGACTGGCTGGTCAAACATCGGGTGAGTCTAAACTATGCTACAAAAAGGGTTATTCTAAGAACTGAGGATGATAACGAGGTAATAGTGATTGGGGAATGTTGGGATTATCTGACGAATGTGATTTCTACATTGGTGGCAGAAAAGTTGGTACAAAAAGGATGTGAGGCATTCTTAGCCTACATTAGTGTCTCGAATTCTGGGGACTCTTCGGTTAAGAACATAGAACCTAAGGGACTTTCAGAATGTTTTTCCCGAGGAACTACTGGGTCTACCTCCTAACCGAGAGGTAGAGTTTGGAATTGAGCTCTTTTTGGTACCGCTCCAGTGTCATCGCCCCTTATAGAATGGCACCGAAAGAGCTCGTGGAGCTTAAGGCTCAAATTCAAGAGTTACTGGATCGTGGGTTCATTCGCCCTAGTGTGTCTCCATGGGGAGCACCTGTGCTGTTTGTGAAAAAGAAAGATGGATTCATGCATATGTGTATCGACTATCGCCAATTGAATAAACTGACAATTAAAAACAAGAACCCACTAATAAGAATAGATGATTTATTTGACGAGTTCAGAGGGGCTTCTGTATTCTCCAATATTGATCTACGTTCGGGATATCATCAATTGAGAGTTAAAGAGGCCGATGTGTATAAGGCAACATTTAGAACTCGTTATGGACATTACGAGTTCCTAGTGATGCCATTTGGACTAACGAATGCAACAGAAGCTTTTATGAATCTGATGAACCGAGTGTTCCAGCCCTATCTGAATCGATTCGTGGTAGTCTTCATTGACGAAATTCTGGTGTATTCAAAGACTGAGGACGAGCATGATGAACATCTTCGAGTGGTATTACAGACTTTGCGGGAGAAATAGTTGTACGTGAAGTTTAGTAAGTGTGAATTCTGGCTTCCAAGAAGTAACTTTTTGGGAGCACGTGGTTTCTGCGGAGGGGATTCTGTTGATCCTTGTAAGATTGAAGCTGTGTTGGAGTGGAAACAATGAAGATTCGTAGCTTTTTGGGGTTAGCAAGTTACCATCGACGCTTCGTAGAAGGGTTCTCTTTGATCGCAACACCATTGACTAAGCTTCTGTGTAAGGGAATTCCCTTTGTTTGGACCGATAGGTAACAAGAGAGCTTCAAGAAGCTCAAATATGTTTTGACACAAGTTTCAGTTCTGATACAGCCTGAGTCTGGGAAGGATTTCGTTGTATACAGTGATGTGTCGCATGTGGGTCTAGGTTGCATTCTGATGCAAGATGGTAAAGTAGTAGCTTATGCATTTTGGCAGCTCAAGACGCATGAGGCTAACTATCCGACGCATGATTTGGAATTGGTCGCGGTTGTCTTCGCTCTAAAAATCTAGAGGCACTATCTGTACGGTGAGAAGTATACTATCTACACTGATCACAAAAGCCTCAAGTATCTCCTCATTCAGAAGGAGTTAAATCTTAGGCAGCGTAGATGGGTTGAATTGCTTAAGGATTATGACTGCACCATCGAGTACCACGTTAGTAAGGCTAATGTGGTGGCAGATGCTTTGAGCCGTAGGGTAATGACCGATTTGAAAGCGATGTTCGCTCGACTTAGTTTATTCGACAATAGGAGTCTGTTAGAAGAGCTTCAGGTTAAGCCTAAGTGAATTGATCAAATCAGAGGTAAACAGATGGGGGATAAGTCCCTCGAGTTGAGGTTCCGTCAGGTTGACAATAGGGGTACTACGGATTTTAGAATTAGCAGTAATGGGGTACTTTGTTTCCGTGGTCGAATATGTGTGTCAAATGATGATGATTTAAGACAGTCAATTCTGAGGGAGGCGCATAGTAGCCCTTACACTATGCATCCCGGTGAGAATGAAATATATCAAGATTTACGAGAGTTATACTGGTGGCCAGGGTTGAAGCGTGAGGTTACGGATATTGTTGCTTGCTGTTTGACTTGTCAGCAAGTTAAGGCTGATCATCAGTTGCCTTAGGGGTTGCTACAGCCGGTAAAGATACCGATGTGGAAATGGGAGCGAATAACTATGGATTTTGTTAGTGGGTTGCCCTTAACACCCACTAAGAAGGATTATGTCTGGGACATCGTGGATCGATTGACCAAATCTGCTCACTTCATTTCGGTTGGACGAACTTTTCACTCCAGAAATTGGCTAAGCTCTATGTATCTGAAATAGTGAGACTGCATCGGTTTCCTGTCTCGATCATTTTCGATAGGGATCCTCGCTTCACGTCTTGATTCTAGAAAAAATTGTATGAAGCTCTTGGTTCGAGGTTAGACTTCAGTACTACTTTCCATCCTCAGACAGATGGTCAGTCAGAGAGGGTGATTCAAGTATTGGAGGACATGTTGAGAAGCTGTGTTATAGATTTCAGGCGTTGGGAAGAGTATTTGCCGTTGGCAGAGTTTGCCTATAACAACAGCTACCAGTCTAGCATCTAGATGGCACCGTACGAGGCTATGTATGGTCGTAGGTGTCGTACTCTCTTATGTTGGACTGAGTTGGGTGAGCAACGTGTTCTGGGTTCGGAATTGGTTTCTAAAATAGAAGATAAGGTCCAATTGATACGAGATCATCTGAAAGCTGCATCTGATAGGCAGAAATCCTATGCTGATATGAAGAGAAAGGATATTGAGTATTCCGTGGGAGACTTAGTTTTTCTCAAGGTCTCGTCATGGAAGAAGGTTCTGAGGTTCGGTCACAAGGGTAAACTGAGCCTTTGGTTTATTAGACCATACCGTATTTTGAAGCGAGTGAGGCCAATTGCGTATTAGTTGGAGCTTCTTTGGAGTTGGATCATACTTATGATGTGTTTCACGTCTCAATGTTGAGATACTACCGCTCTAATCCCACGCATGTTATTCCTATTGAGGACATCGAGGTTAGACCAGATTTGACATTTAAGAAAGAGTCGGTTTAAATTCTAGAATGCAATATTAAGGTTATGCGAAGAAAATCTATCCCTTTAGTGAAGGTGTATTACGGAATCATAGCACTAAGGAGGCCACTTGGGAACTGGAGGATTCGGTGCGACATCAATATCCTCACCTTTTTTGACCAGGTAAAATTTCGAGGACGAAATTTTCTTTTAGGGGGTAGAGTTGTAACACCATGATTTTCTATTATTTTCGGCTTCTGTAGTTTCAAGACACAAATTGCTTGTTTGCTCTATTGGCTAAGTGACTTGGGTGTGTATGGGAGTGTCTGAGAGGTCCCAATTCAAGTTTCAACTTGGGTGAATTTTGGTTTTTTTATGAATAAAGCCCAAGCCGTGGTTAATAGGCTTATAAGTATTTACTTGTAAGAACTTGTCCAAATGGGCCTGCTGGTTTGGTGGTTAAGAGGAGTGATGGGATGGAAAAGGTCTTATGTTTGAGTTGAGACATGAGTATTATTTTTGTTTGTCACGATTTAGAGAGTTTGAGTTAGGTTAAAAAACTGAGTAGTGGAGTAGGGGTGAAAAAAAATAAGGGATTTGAGGGTTATCAGATTTTGGTTCCATTTCTTTTTGCAAAAACCCTCTCCTCCCCAAAAAACTTTCTGACGTTAGATTCCCCTCCCCTCTACCGAAATTTTTACTCTATTTTCCCTTCTCGATTTTAGCAATAGTTTGCAAATCGTTCGATTTTTTCACGCTGATCGGTAAGTAACTATTTTACTATTACTTTCTCATTTGTGTTAGTTTCCTAAAATGGGAGGTTTTGTTATTTCGATTAAGGGGAGATCTAGTTTCGGTGGGAGCTGCTATCGTGAGTTAAGCGTTAGAAGCTCTGATTATCTCCGGTAAGTTCCGATAACGTTGTTGACTGTTATGAGATTTCACTCGTGGAATATTTCTATTAAAGTTTGGAAGATGTTACTGAATAAGGGCGTTATTATGTCAATTATAGGTTCGGGATTGCTCGGGTTTGCGTTAG
Source organism: Gossypium rotundifolium (assembly GCA_025506655.1). NCBI lineage: Eukaryota > Viridiplantae > Streptophyta > Magnoliopsida > Malvales > Malvaceae > Gossypium > Gossypium rotundifolium. The sequence continues at coordinate 80,633,788 of CP106723.1, forward strand.
CATCGATTCGATACCAAGTGTGTACCCGAACACATAGAAAACGAGGTTTCGATGAAAGTCGAAAACTATTCTATTGACTCCTGTGGTCGCCCGTGTGGTAAGCCGTGTGCAAGACTATAAGTCACCACACGACCGTGTGATCGATGAGCCAGGCCGTGCGCGAGTGACACGATTGTATGATTGTTGGGCAAGGCCATGTGCGACACACGGGCTCGACCAATTGGGTCATGTGAGCCACACGGGCGTGTGGGATTTTGGGCTAGGCTATGTGATCCACACGGCCAAGGCCAATTTGGGCCGTATGGGCCACACGAGCAGGCCACATGGGTGTGTGAGCCCATCTTTCTAAAAAACTATGTAAGGTTGCATAGGTCACCCAAGTCGACTGTAGACCTACCGTAGGGTCGGTAAGCAATGCTTAGACCCCTAAATAAATGATTGATCTGACTGTTTGATTTCTGTACTAAGCATGTATGCTGATCTGAATGTATGAACTACTATCTGCATATTAGCATGGCATTTTATATATGTTGCATTGCATTGGGGTGGGATTGATGATATTCAGCGGAAGTATTTGAAAGGCTTTTAAACCTATTATCTGGCAGCTCAGCTACAAATTTCTGATTATGTGCCGCTTTCGATACAACCTAGTGTGTAGGGCTGGGTGGGTCGATTTTATCCCCACATGGTGTGTAAGGTTAGACGGAGTTGGTGTGTAGAGGCTAATGGGTAGGATTCTGCTATTCTGTTCTGATTTGCATATTTTGTCTGAAATGGGCTAAGGCCAGAGAATATGTCTGATTCTGTATCTGAGTGGGCTAAGGTCCACACCGTTTCTGTAACGGGCTCAGACCCGAATTATGAATTGATGTCGTTATCTGACATTTCTGTGTGTGTATGTTTTCTGTGGGGATTACACACCGAGTTTGCGAAAACTCACCCTTTTCTGTTTAATCTATTCAAGTAATCCCCAGTAGAAGATGAATCGGTGCAGCGGAGGGCTCGATGGTGACTACGGTTCTAGACCTTTTTGGCTTTGATTTTATTTATGGTTTTGGTTATATTTGGGTAACTTTTATGTAACATGGCCTTTACAGATTTTTGGTTAAAATTCGGGATTGCTATTTTATAAACTGCTGGAAGTAGGATAAGACGCGGATTTTCTAAATAAATAAATGTTTTATCAAAAATACACGAACTCGCAAATTATGTTAAAAGCTTTTGCAGCATATAATGCTTTAAGATGGATAATAAATTATTAAATGACATGTTTTGACGAAAGCCCGAGATATTTAGAAATGATTTTACCGAAGGTAATTTTTTCAAACACTATCATGTAACGCCGCTAGATTCAGCCATAAAGTCTAGGTCGGGTTTGGGGTGTTACATTTTGCATCTACATCAGAATTGTTACGTATTACTGAGTATCATCTATTTCTAATTATGTATCTGAATTTGGGCCAATATTGTTATATTTATATTGTTGTCTTGCCTATATATCGGTTACACACGTTGAGTTATTAGCTCATTCTATTTGTTGACTACATTGCAGGTAACCCACAGACTTAAGAGGCTCTACTTGTCGAGAGCTCGATCATCTCTTCTTTTTTTTTTAGATATTTTATAGTTTATTTAAATTTGAACTAATGTATGTAACATCCCAAAATAGGGGTTATTTGTGATTGAATTATTTTTCTTGTGTATGAATTTAATAAAGGCCGTGATATTATTTGTGGTGTTATAAGACTTAATTAGGGTCTTGAGTAAGCTTAGACATTTTGGGTTTAGTAGGATAATTCTTAGTATGGCTTATTTAATGAAGAGGATTAAATGAGCTTAGCACTTAAGTTAATTTAAGTGTATATTAAAGCATAAGAGGAGTTAGTGGCAAGTTGGTTAAAGAGCTTGAAAGGTTGCATGAGGTTAATGGTTCGAGTAGTAGGTATAGCATTTTAAAGTTTATTTTGTATGTTAGCTTTAATGGACGGTCAAACATAATTATGATAGGTGGACTAATAATTTTGGTAAGTTGAATGGTTGTTTAAGAAAAGCATGGAATAAGGGATAAGATTTCTAAGGTTATGGAAAGATATCTTGAAGTTATGGTAAATTGAGGGGACAAAGGCTTGGTTTGTGGGAAATGTTTTGAAAACAAATTCATGGCCTTTTATGCCATGAACTTGGACGGCAATGTGGCTAAGGGGGGGATTTGGCGAATATGCTAGTTGTTGGGAAAGGCTTAGGAATTGTTTTGGTCATTTCTTTCATTTGGTGCAAAAGTTGCAAAACATTTTCTCTCAAACACTTTTCTTTTGGCGAATTCTACATTGTGGTAAGCCTAAACTCTTTGGACCATTTGGTCATTTTTTGATCATTTGCTATTTTCTCCTTTTCATTCTCTCAAAACCGAAAACACTCTCCTTTAGACTTTTCTTTTCTCTTCTCAACTCCTTTGGCCGAAACTCCTTTTTCATTTCTTCTTCTTCCTCTTTTTCACTCAAAACTGAATCTTGAGTATTGTCTTCAACCATAGTCGAAACCTCTTATCCCATTATTTCTTTCTTCATTAGCCGAACCTACATCCTTGGTGTGCCAAAATTTTCTTTTCCTATTTGGTGTAGTCTTGGCCGAATCTCAAACAAAGGTGCTCTCCTCTATCTTTTCTCCAATCGGTTGGTGAAGTAAGTGCTTATAGCCGAATGACTATTTCTTTTCTCTCTGGATTCCTTGTCGATTTGGATGAATGGAAGAACCGAGATATGGCGTTCGTGATGGCTAACTATTTCTCTTTTTAATCGATTCTATCTAGGTACTTCGGGATTTTAAGTGATCAATCCAAACTCCTCTCCTCTAGCAATCGATTTTGGTAAGGTGGTAAGGATCCGTATTTCTAAGTTCATTAAATCTTTTAAAGTAATCGAAAGCCAAAGGCCATTAACACGTGATTGCCGAATATAGGGAAGCCGAAATATTTGGTGTGTGGTGGCTAGTATTCAAAGGCATGTAGGTAAGGATTCGGGATCGAAAGATAACCTTTTGATTTATTTGGTTTGGCCGAATAGGCCATGTTACTAATATCCATGTTTGGCCGAATATAGGGGCAAGGAAAGCTTGTGTGGCCGATTTGTCTATTCGGGATTTAGGACTCTTATTAACATCAGGTGTGTACATACACACCTTATAACTTTTTAATATGCTAAGTGTTATTTTATATCTAATCAATTTGTGTAGACATGGATGTAATACCTTCATGGTATTAACAAGGACTCGGGTAAGTCTTTATTGCTATGAGATTATTATTTGATGCTTTTGGGAAGCATGACACATTTGGTTTGTGTATTATTTGATTTATGGCTTATGATAATCGATTGGATGTTGTTAAATAAATCTATCAACATGATTTTGTATATGCATATGAATGATTGGTATAGGTTGATGAGAGGAGGGGCGTTGATATTCGTGTTGGCGGACACCGGTGTTTTGGTAACACATTGTGACTACGGTCACCGGAGGTTTGGTACCTCCGAGGTTTGGCACCTCATAGCGACTTGTCCTCGTGGTTGAAACCACCGTGGGTTGCCCCACTTTGAGATATGGGATCGTCTGCCGGTGATTTGGTATCACACGATGGGTTGGCCCCATCATTCGATTTGTGTCCCGGACACCGAGATTTGGTATCTCCAGTGATTTGGCATCACATTTGTGACTATCGTCACCAGTGGTTTGGCACCACCAAAGGGTTTGGTACCACACGGGTAGAGAAAGGCGTTTGGATGGTTAGGATGGGTGCATCTTAAACTTATGCATATTAAATTGTTATGATTTGTGTATGTTGTTGCACTAAATCGGGAAGGGTTACATTGAGTCTTGTTGACTCACCTTCTCCTTTAATTTTTCAGGTGACTCGTAGATTACGGATGAGGGACCGGATGGACTCAAGGCGGCCATGCAATGGATATTTTTAATAAATGAATTTTGGATTTTATTTATCTTTCTTTTGGGTTTATGTTGCTTGATTGTAATAAGGCCTCCTAAAGTTATTTTATTATTGTTGCATGTTTGAATGTTTTGCTTAATCTATTTGATGATGTTAAAACGGATGCACATGTTTTTCTCAAATAAAACGCAAAATGTTTTAAAGTGCCATCGGGTACATTTGAAGTCTATAAACAATTCGACTCAATAAATATTTTTAAACAAATTAAGTATGGTTTTTAACAAAGAAAATTTAAAATGAAAGGCATTTCAACTAAATTTTAAATCGGTTTTAAAATGGTTTTCAAAATATTTCCTCTATAGCAAACCAAATTAGATCTAAGTTTGGTTTGATTTCTTTTATATTTTAGACTTATCGAAATCTAGGGCTAATCCCATTAATGTTCATGGTTGCGAAACTTTGAAGAGATCTTTCGGGATTTACTAAGTGTAGGCTACAAGGAAGGAGAAGTTCTTTTCAGAAGGTACACCATAGGCCATGTGTTCCCTAGTTATTCGGTGAGTTTGGGATTTAAAATCCACAAGGTAAGTGTCTATAGCTTTCGACTAAGGCCTATTTTGATAATTAGATCTAATTCTTGTTTGTTTAAAAAGCGAAACTAACCCGGATGAGATTTAGTGCTTGGTAGAATACAAGGAGGAGCATAGCATAGATTTGGGATTCGATTAGTATTGAATTGACAACAAGGTAAGTAATATAAATCCTACTAGGATTTGGTTTTTAAGCAAATAGGTTTGTTAATATGTTTTAATATTTGGTCGAATTTAGGAGATAAAGATCTAGATCGGTAGATCGTTCTTGAGATTTCAAGGAATCTATTAAGCAAATCGGTGTGTACCCTTACTAACCTTCAATATTTCATATGGCTATTATTTAATATATGAATATGTATGAGAATGTGAATGTGGCTAAGTACCACAAATGTGGCAAAAAGTACCGAGTACGTTTCCTACTTGGATAGGATTGTGAAATATGTTATTTTATAACATGCGAATATATGTATATAAACATGAAATTAAGTAAGTTATGCATTATATATATTTTTGGGGCATTGGGATTTATGTGAAAGGGAAGAGTAGGTGTTGACTTGGTCTCACCAACGAAGGTGTTGACGGTCTCCTGTGAAATATAGGTGTTAACCGGTCTCTGTGAAGGTGTTGACTTGGTCTCTGTGAAATATAGGTGTTGACTTGGTCTCACTTGAAGGTGTTGACTTTGGTCTCACCTGTGAAATATGGTGACTACGGTCACATTATTTGAATATAGTGTCTAATGACACAAGCGTATATAAGGCGTCGCCTTGATGGTGTGTAGCGGATGGAGGGTTGACTTAGTAGTCCCACGGTGTGGTGGCGGTCTGGTGGTGTGTAGCGGATGGACCATTAGGCTTGGGTTGGGTTGCATCATCATTATTTTTATATGAATTTGATTTGAACATGTATGCCTGATTTGTTGAATGTTAGTACTGTGTGCACATTGAGTCCGTTGACTCACCCCATTGTGGGAAATATTTTTCAGGTGATGAACAATGACGGACCGGGATGGTAGACCTTGAGGTGGCCATGCAACATTTGAAGATTTTTATTTAATTTGGACTTTATTTTATTAGTACCTTTAATTTTATTTTGGGTTTTATTTTATGTAATAAGGCCATAGTGATTATTTTATTGTTGTTTTAATTACTATGTTACGAATTTATGTTATTTAAAGATTAAGTCAATTTTATTTAAAACAAACTCTAAATATTTTGTCAACTGAAATAAATGGATTTTCAATATAAAAATAAACTTGTTTTCAACTCGAGCCCAACCAAAACAGGTTTGGTACCTCCAGAGGTTTGGCACCTCATAGCGACTTGTCCAATGGTTGAAACCACCGTGGGTTGCCCCACTTTGAGATATGGGATCGTCGCGGTGATTTGGTATCACACGATGGGTTGGCCCCATCATTCGATTTGTGTCCTCGGACACCGGAGATTTGGTATCTCCAGTGATTTGGCATCACATTTGTGACTATCGTCACCGTTGGTTTGGCACCACCGGTGGTTTGGTACCACAGGGGTAGAGAAAGGCGTTTGGATGGTTAGGATGGGTGCATCTTAAACTTATGCATATTAAATTGTTATGATTTGTGTATGTTGTTGCACTAAATCGGGAAGGGTTACATTGAGTCTTGTTGACTCACCTTCTCCTTTAATTTTTCGGTGACTCGAGATTACGGATGAGGACCGGATGGACTCAAAGCTGCCATGCAATGGATATTTTAATAAATGAATTTTGGATTTTATTTATCTTTCTTTTGGGTTTATGTTGCTTGATTGTAATAAGGCCTCCTAAAGTTATTTTATTATTGTTGCATGTTTGAATGTTTTGCTTAATCTATTTGATGATGTTAAAACGGATGCACATGTTTTTCTCAAATAAAAGCATAAAATGTTTTAAAGTGCCATCGGGTACATTTGAAGTCTATAAACAATTCGACTCAATAAATATTTTTAAACAAATTAAGTATGGTTTTTAACAAAGAAAATTTAAAATGAAAGGCATTTCAACTAAATTTTAAATCGGTTTTAAAATGGTTTTCAAAATATTTCCTCTATAGCAAACCAAATTAAATTACGTAATGTTTGGGCCGGGTTTGGGGTGTTACAACGTATGTTTTATTTCGGATTACGGTTTGTAAGCTCAGATTTCTATGTAGGCTTGACTGGTTAGGGGTTTTCTAAATGACAAACTTTAAATTATTTTAAGGTTGATTTTTCTTAAAAGTTTGACGTAGCCTCCGGACTTGATCTTAATTTCTAGGCCGAATATGAGGTGTTAAATATATCTACTAATTAAATGAATTTTTTCTAATTTATAATAAAGGCCTATTAATTTTGAAAAGTAATGAGAGAATAAAATAATATTTTAAAAGTTAATGAAAATAAAATGTGACGAATAATCAATAGTAAAATATTAAGTAATTGGAAAAATAACTTGTCAATTGAATATAAATCAAAATTTCACCTACAAAAACCATTACTTTAATAATTTATTGCCTTTGACATAATATTTCACAACATAATGATAAATAACATTCACAATTATGAAAATGTTATTAAAATAAAATAATAATAAAACTATCAATATCAAATAATAATGAGTAAACATATCAAACAATAACATAAATTATACCTTTTGGTGTTGGAAACAAAGCTTATTAAATAATGCTAAAATGATTTTCTAGTAATTCTTTAGATGCTATTTTGAATGAAAATATCTTGCTAATGGATAGCTATATGCTAAAATATTAGTTTTAATTGGTGTATAATTATAACATTAATTAAGAAATAATAATTTAAAATAATATGTGTAACTTAATATTGGTCTAAAGTCCAATTAAGTGATAATAATTATGTAACATCCCGAAAATGGGCCTATGCATTTTTGATTTAATTATAGGAAATGGCATGACTTATGTATTGTGAATGTATGATGAACATTTTTGGAAACTTGGAAAGTGAACATTTTTGGAAACCTGAAAATGTAAGGAAATATTTTAGAAATGTTAAGCAAAAGAGGAAACTAAAACAAGGTGGCTTTAAGAAAATTAATAAAAGAAATTTGACACAAACATTGGCTGGTTAAAGTGGTAGCAAGGCACCACTTAAAGCCCGATGAGGTGACATACAATCAAGGGAAGGAGCCTAGGTTGAGTCACTTGGGAGCAAACAAAGGAATTTTATTTTGGTGCAAGGAACAAGAGAGTTGGACGGCATTAAGGCACTAAAGGAAGGTGTTTTATTTTTGTTAAAATTCGCAAATAGATGGATAATTATTGGTATTTTTTTTAGAGATAAGAGATAATTGAGGGATTAATTTTATTATTGAATAAAGTGATAATTAAGAGATAAACTTTATCAAAATATGGGAGAGTTGGCCGAATAGGGGGAACTAAGAGTAGTATTTTCACCAAAAGGAATGAAGAAAGGCCATTTGTTTCTTTTTCTTTTCTTTTGAAAGTCTCTGCCGAAATTCTCTTGTCATCTTCTCTATTTTCTTTTGTTGAGAAAATCGCAAGCTCCCTCTCAAAGACTCACCATTGCCGAATCCTCCATCTCTATTCTTCTTCTTTGTTTCAATTCATCAAAAGCTGAAACCCCAAAGACAACCCCTAGCCGATTACTCCATCAAGTCCAAAAGCCAAGATCTTTGACAACTATTCAGTCTTCCTAGCCGATTTCTTTAGGACTTCAAGCAAGGGAGGTTGTCGACTACAACACTAAGGGTAAGGATTAGATTGTTGTCATGTTATTCCCATTCCCTCTTCTTTTAGCCGAAAGTTTGAGTCTTAACCCAATAATGTTCTATGGCCGAATCTATGAAGGATCTTTCGGGATTTGGGTAGTGTCGACTATAGAATGAGGAGTTCTCCGGGATTTCAACATTCAAGGTAAGCCACATGTAATGTTCGGCCAAGGGCCATTTAGTGATTCAATGTTAGAAATTGATCTAACATGCATTCTATAGGGATTTCGACAGTACTGCAAAGAAGTGACAATTTTGGGATTTAAGATTTGGAAGGTAAGCACATAGGTATATTTGGCCAAGGCCTATTTTGGATATCTAGATCTATCTCTTACTTTGTTTAAAAAGCTGAAACTAACAAGTTAATAGATCTAAGGATCAGCCGATTACGAGGAAGGAGAAGTTCTTTTCCCGAAGGTACACCATAGGCCATGTGTTCTCTAGTTATTCGGTGAGTTTCGGGATTTAAAATCCACAAGGTAAGTACCTATAGCATTCTGCCAAGGCCTGTATTGATACTAAGATCTATTTCTTACATGTTAAAAAGCCAAAACTAACCTATGTAGAGATCCAGTGTTTGGCCAAATACAAGGAGGAGTATAGCAAAGTTTTGGGATTTGAGTGATAAGTAAATCGGCATCAAGGTAACTGTACAAATCCTACTAGGATTTGGTTTTGTGGCAGAATGGGTTTTCATTAAAAACTTTAATATGGGCCGAATGTAGGAAGTTAAAGATCTAAGGCAGTAGATCGGATTTCGGGATTTCAGTGAAATTGTTAAGCGAATCAGGTGTGTACCCTACCCTAAGTTTTAATACGTTCATGGCTATGTTTTAAATTAAATGTGTTATTAAGAATGTGAAAAGCATGGCTGAGGTACCATACAATGGTACAAAGTACTAAGGTACGTTTCCTACTCCTACCAGGATTATGAATATATGTTATTTTTTACATGTGAAAAGTGATAAGAATGTGAATTAAGGCATGGCTTTGCATAATGTGTATGATATATGGGGGCATATGGGTTATATGAAAAGGGGAAGTGAATGTGGTGACCTAAGACCACGAAAACTAAATGTGGTGACCTAAGACCACGATGTGGTGACCTAAGACCACGAATGTGAATGTGGTGACCTAAGACCACGATATTTGAATGTGGTGACCTAAGACCACGATATCCGAATGTGGTGACCTAGGACCATGAATTTTATAAGGCGATGAGCACGTCGATTGCAATGACGCCTTCGATGGTGTGTAGCGGATGGAGGGTTGACTTAGTAGTCCCCACGATTGTGCGGGATGGTGCGGTGGTGTGTAGCGGATGGCATATAGGTTTGGGTTCGGGTTGCATCACATTGTTTAAATGCTTTATGAACATGTATGATATTGTATGCCTGAATTATTAAATTTTAGTGTTGGTTACACATTGAGTCTGTTGACTCACCCCATGCGAGATTATTTTTCAGGTGACGATCAGTGATGGACCGGGCCGGCAGATGCTTAGTGGAGGCCATGTGAAGTTCAGATTTCTTATATTTGGATTATTTTATTTTAAGTATTTTGAATTTAAATTTTGGGAATTATTTGATGTAATAAGGCCTTAGTAGAAATATTTTATTCTGTTTTTATTTGTTAAGCTTACAAACCTTTATTTATTAAAAGATTAAGTAAATCAATTTTATTAAAACAAAGCCCAAACGTTTTGTCACCTAAAGTAAATGATTTTTTTCAACAATGAATTAAACTTGTTTTCAACTCAAGCCCAACCCAAAATAATCTTTCTTTCAAAACACACAAGTAACAAAAGAATTTGAAACGGTTTAAGTAGAGGCCAAATTCTTTTAGAATTTCGGCTAAGGTAGGAAAATAAAGATATGAGAGTGATGGCCAAGAAAGGGGACTCTCTAGGCTTAGTAATTTCGGCTGAAAGAGGAAAATAAGGCCATTCATCAATCTTTCCTTCTTCTCTTACCTTTGTCGAATTCTCTAGTGCATCTCCTCTTCTACTTTTATTTTTTTTCCGAAAACACCTAAGTCATAGTGAATTTCCCTCTCTCAAAGTCTTCTTTTCCTTTATCTGTTCTAGCCGATTGCTAATCAAAACCACCATAGCGAATTTCTAAGCCTCAAAATCGAATCTACAAAGGTGGTTTAGTTTCCCGAAGGTGCACCATAGGTCGCATGTTCCTTAGTGATTCGGTAAGTTTCGGGATTTCTTTTCTTTGCAATTTCTTCCTTTCTTTTCATCAAGATCTAATCCGAATCAATTGTCTAAACCAATCAACATCTCCTATTTAGTACTAGAAGACGAATCTCCCTATTATCATCTAGCCGAAACCTTGTGGAATTCAAACAAAGGTGTGTCGACTTCAAGAAAAGATCTTTCGGGATTTTTAAGATTTAAGGTAAGATGATATTCGGCCATAGGCCATTCTTAATATGTTTAATTTTAGAAATTGATCTAACATGTGACCATGGGGATTTTGACAGACACCTAAGGCAAGGGATACTTTTTGGGATTTGAAAATCATAAGGTAAGTGCATAAGTACAATCGGCCAAGGCCATATTTGATGCTTTAAGTCTATTCCTTATTCGTTTAGAAAGCCGAAACTAATCATTTAGGTGATCTAATGTTGGCCGAATACAAGGTAGAAGGATTTCAAAGTTTCGGGATTTGATTTTTAATCCAATCGGCACCAAGGTAAGAATTTGATTACAACAATCCTACTAAGATTTGGATTTATGGCCGAATGGCTCTTTACTAAGTATTAAATGATTGATTAAATGTAAAGATTTAAGATCTAAGGCATTAGATCAAGCTTTTTGGGATTTCAGTGAATTTGTTAAGCGAATCAGGTGTGTACCCCACACTATCTTTTAATAAGAATTATGGCTAAAATTTAATATGAGCATGTTTATAAGAATGTGAATATGGCTAAAGTACCATACTATGGTACAAAGTACTCAGGTACGTTTCCTACTCCTACTAGGATTATGTTAAATATCTGTTACGACACACATATGACATTATAAGAATGTGAAATAAGAATTTGGCATGTTAATGCATGATATGTATGATATGGGGCATATGGGTTATATGAAAGGGAAGTGAATGTGGTGACCTAAGACCACGATAATCGAATGTGGTGACCTAAGACCACGATATCTCGAATGTGGTGACCTAAGACCACGATATCTGAATGTGGTGACCTAAGACCACGAATTTTATAAAGGCGATGAGCACGTCATTGCAATGACTACCTTCGATGGTGTGTAGCGGATGGAGGGTTGACTTAGTAGTCCCACGGTGTGCGAGGATGGTACGGGTGATGTGTAGCGGATGACATATAGGTTTGGGTTTGGATTGCATCATTATTTCCTATCATTATATGAATATGCATGTAATATGTGAACATATGCCTAAATTGTTAAATTTTAGTATGGTTACACATTGAGTCTGTTTGACTCACCCTTGTGGGATTACTTTTCAGTGACGATCGGTGATGGGCGGGTCGGCGGGGAGCTTAGTGGAGGCCATGTGAAGTTGATTTTTCTTTGTTTTGGACTCTTATTATTTTGAGTACTTTGAATTTATTTTTGGGAATTATTTGATGTAATAAGGCGAGTTGAATTATTTTATTTTACTTCTACTTATCCTGCTACAAAATATTGTTTTTAAAAAAAGACTAAGTGATTTTATCATGAACTAAACCTAAATGTTTTGTCACCTAAAGTAATGATTTTAATAATGAAATAAACTTGTTTTCAACTCAAGCCCAACCCAAAACAATCTTTCTTTCAAAACACACAAGTTTTTCCTAAGTAACAAAAGAATTTGGAAACGGTTTACATCGGGGAACATACCAGATCCGGTCAAGGCTCGTGGGTCGGGTTTGGGGTGTTTTAGTTTGGTATCAGAGCCCGGTTCAAAACTCGGCCTCGAGGGCTTTTAGGGCCCAAAACATTTTCTATCTTTTGAAAATGGACTTTTCTAAGAAATAAACAGGCTTTCTGGCATGGCACCTAAGTCTCCGACCTGCAGTCCACCAAGTAAGTACTTCTGACTTCTGAAGTGATTTAAATATGTGAAATGTATGGGCTTTTATGGCAACGTAGATTAGTGAATTAGGATCTGTTGAACCTAGGACTAGTCTACTAAAAACACAAGTACATAAGACTTAAGGACCATTAGACAAACACGTGATTAAGTCGTCGAGCTAGGGTGTGGTAACTATTGTGCACATGTTCAGGAGTGGATTCAGAAGAGCTTGGTATTTAAGCAGTCCTAGCGACTCACCTCCTCTTTAATCGAATCCTACCAGTGCGTAGTAAACTGTTCACCCTAACTAAAGGACTTAATCATCGGCTAAACCAATGATTAAAACCCGAAAGGGTCTAGCCATATTTTTATAAAACCTTAGTTTTAAATCCTTAAATTAACCCTTCGATTTGCAACAAAATCTATTTTGAAAATTTCTAAAAAATAAAAATAAAAATTTTACATTTGCCAAAATTACTAAAATACCCTTGGTTGTAAAATTACAAAAAATGCCCCATGTTGTAAATTAATAAAATACCCTTAGTTTTAAGATTTTCAAAAATACCCTCGACTTTTGCTAAAATGTTTCTACTTTACAAAATACCAAAAACTTTTGTTTTACAAATATCAAGATACCTTGATTTGGATAATTTACGGAAATGCCCCTAACTTCCAAAATTACCGAAATAACCCCGATTTTGAAATTTACGAATAACACACTGATTTGGAAAAAAAATTTCATGATAACCTCGAGTTTTTATAAATTTTGAAATACTTTTGATTTATAAAGATTATTTTCGAAGTGACCCCGATTTATTACCAAAATACCTTATAGGAAAAATGATGAAATTACCCCTGGGGGGGATGATCAGGAATGCCCAAAGTAGTGAAGTGAATGTTGTGAATGAATGTGTCTCTTTCGAGATGGATGAATGTGAATGTGAATGTGGATATGAATCTCTGAATTAGAATAGTGAACTTGAACTGAGACTTTGTTTGATCGAAAGAACCACTATTAAACTCCTTTTCATAAAACTGTTCGCGGTTAAACAGTGGAATAAAGTACTAATGCATAAAACTCTTTAATCAGATTAAATCGCGATGTTAGAAATGAGTTCTCGGGAACGTGAACTTAAAAAAAAATTGTGCCTAGGAAGTATGATGGCTCTATTAAGATCAGAGTGTGCAGCATAAGCGTAGCGCGGTAAGTTAAGATGTTCAATTATTCGATAGTAAGTAATTTTGAGGACAAAATTATTTTTAAGGAGGGTAGAACTGTAACATCCTAGATTAGGGGTTATGCATTTGGAGCATAACTCAAGTGTTAGTAGGCTTTAAGGGTGTTTGGAGGTGTTTTAAGAGTTTTAGAATTCAGGATGGAAGAAAGCTTTGGAAAATTATTGGTTTTTAAGTTAAAAAGGGGAAGCTAGGCTAAGGAAGCCTTAAGAAAATTTGTGTTGGATTCATGACACAAAGAAACCAATTGGCAAGGTGGCAAGGGACGCTACCTTGGGGCTTGGAAGGTGCGTCACATGGAGTACCAAGGGGAGGAGGTTTGAGCTGTAGAGATTGCACTTGGGAGCTTTTATTTTTGGCGTTAAAAGGGGAGCAAGGCCAGGGAGGTCTTAAGGGAAAAATCTTAGGCGTGTTTGGTATAAAACAGGCCTTGGTAAAGTGGCTGCAAGACACCACTTAGGGCTCTGGAAATGACGCCATATGCTAAGGATAACTTGGGCCTAGTATGGCCACATGAAGCCCAAAATAATGGGTTAAAATTCGGCGCTCCTAAGGTAAGGAGATGGACGACATAGGGAGACTAAGGAAGGAGTTTAAGTCGAGGCCAAATTCTTTTAGAATTTCGGCTAAGGTAGAAAAATAAAGATATGAGAGTGATGGCCAAGAAAGGGACTCTCTAGGCTTAGTAATTTTGGCTGAAAGAGGAAAATAAGGCCATTCATCAATCTTTCCTTCTTCTCTTACCTTTGCCGAATTCTCTAGTGCATCTCCTCTTCTACTTTTATTTTTTTTCCGAAAACACCTAAGTCATAGCCGAATTTCCCCTCTCTCAAAGTATTCTTTTTCCTTTATCTGTTCTAGCCGATTTCTAATCAAAAACCACCATAGCTGAATTTCTCTAAGCCTTAAAACAAAATCTACAAAGGTGGTTTAATTTCCCGAAGGTGCACCATAGGTCACATGTTCCTTAGTGATTCGGTAAGTTTTGAGATTTCTTTTCTTTGCGATTTCTTCCTTTCTTTTCATCAAGATCTAATCCGAATCAATTGTCTAAACCAATCAACATCTCATCTTTAGCACTAGAAGCCGAATCTCCCTATTATCATCTAGTCGAAACCTTGTGGAATTCAAACAAAGGTGTGTTGACTTCAAGAAAAGATCTTTCGGGATTTTTAAGATTTAAGGTAAGATGATATTCGGCCATAGGCCATTCTTAATGTGTTTAAATGTTAGAAATTGATCTAACATGTGACCATGGGGATTTCGACAGACACATAAGGCAAGGGATACTTTTCGGGATTTGAAAATCGTAAGGTAAGTGCATAAGTACAATCGGCCAAGGCCATATTTGATGCTTTAAGTCTATTCCTTATTCATTTAGAAAGTCAAAACTAATCCTTTAGGTGATCTAATGTTGGCCGAATACAAGGTAGAAGGATTTCAAAGTTTCGGGATTTGATTTTTAATCCAATCGGCACCAAGGTAAGAATTTGATTACAACAATCCTACTAGGATTTGGATTTATGGCCGAATGGCTCTTTACTAAGTATTAAATGATTGATTAAATGTAGAGATTTAAGATCTAAGGCATTAGATCAAGCTTTTGAGGATTTCAAACAAATTTGTTAAGCGAATCGGTGTGTACCCACACTATCTTTTAATAAAATTATGGCTAAAATTTAATATGAGCATGTTTATAAGAATGTGAATATGGCTAAAGTACCATACTATGGTACAAAGTACTGTGCACGTTTCCTACTCCTACTAGGATTATGTTAAATATCATTACGACACACATATGACATTATAAGAATATGAAATAAGAATTTAGCATGTTAATGCATGATATGTATGATATGGGGCATATGGGTTATATGAAAAGGGAAGTGAAAGTGGTGACCTAAGACCACGATAATCGAATGTGGTGACCTAAGACCACGATATCTCGAATGTGGTGACCTAAGACCATGATATCTGAATGTGGTGACCTAAGACCACGAATTTTATAAGGGTGATGAGCACGTCATTGCTGCGTGACTGCCTTCGATGGTGTGTAGTGGATGGAGGGTTGACTTAGTAGTCCTCACGGTGTGCAGGATGGTACGGGTGATGTGTAGCGGATGGCATATAGGTTTGGGTTTGGGTTGCATCATTATTTTCTATTTGTTATATGAATATGCATGTAATATGTGAACATATGCCTAAATTGTTAAATTTTAGTGTGGTTACACATTGAGTCTGCTTGACTCACCCTTGTGGGATTACTTTTCGGTGACGATCGGTGATGGGCCTGCCGGCGGGGAGCTTAGTGGAGGCCATGTGAAGTTGATTTTTCTTTGTTTTGGACTCTTATTATTTTGAGTACTTTGAATTTATTTTTTGAGAATTATTTGATGTAATAAGGCCATAGTTGAATTATTTTATTTTACTTCTACTTATCCTGCTACAAAATATTGTTTTAAAAAAAAAGACTAAGTGAATTTATCATGAACTAAACCCTAAATGTTTTGTCACCTAAAATGTGATTTTAATAATGAAATAAACTTGTTTTCAACTCAAGCCCAACCCAAAACAATCTTTCTTTCAAAACACACAAGTTTTTCCTAAGTAACAAAAGAATTTGAAAGCAGTTTACCTTTGGGAACATACCAGATCCGGTCAAGGCTCGTGGGCCGAGTTTGGGGTGTTTCAAATTATTACATTGATAATTAAAATATTATTAATAAAATAATTACTATATTATATTATGTTATGCTGTTGATTTTATAGATTTATAAAATAAAAAAAACATAAATAATACAAAATTCTAAATACTAAGTCGAGTGGGGATTTGTGTTAAATCGAACCGGTCGATTAGATGTAATTAATATTTGATATAATTGTAAAATATATTTATTTTCTTTTGAGTTTTGACATATAATTGATTATATTACAAATATCTTAAGATTATCATATTTAAAATAAAGTCATATTTATATATAAAAATATATTTTAATTAAAGAACTTTGATTTTTATTAATTTTAATTTAGCCAATTATATTCTATTATTCTATAGATTTATAATATATTATGATATTTTTTAAGTAGACCTTTTAAAAGATATGACCAAATTAATTAATTTGGCATTAAAATACTATCATATTAATTTATACTACTTTTATCATTATCACATAATAATGCTAATAAATTATTAATATAATGTCAATTTAGTAATATAATTAACAATAAGCGGTATTCTTGTCAATTCAAAAGTATTAAAGGAATTAAACTTATTAAATTAAATAAATCTATAACAAAGACAATTTAGTAAAATGTGTTTCTAGGTAATGTATTTCTAAGTAATCTTACATTAAAAACTCATCAACTAAAAACTCAAAGCTTACATTAAAGCCAAATAAACCAAACACAATAATATAACATATTACCAGTAATATTACATTCTCGTAATCGTGTAATCGTATTACGAAACATAATCTTATATTACTTCAATCAAATCCCCTTAAAATGTTTAACATAAACATCAATAATTAAAAAGCTAGCAATAACCCAAGTTAACAAAGGTATCAATACAATATATAATTATTTACTAAAAATATAGCTTTTAATATTTTCAAATTAATAAATTTTTAACATTTACATAATAGCATGATATATTTACTTTCATGTAATGTCGATTACAATATGTATAAAATAAAAGAAACTTAATATAAGTTTGAAAAAAGTTAAAATTGGACTTGAATATTAGAAACTAATTTTGACTCATACTTTAAAGGGTTTAATTTTTTGCTTAAATTAGTTTTTAAGACTTAAAATTTTTGTTCAAACTTTTTAAATTTTAAATAAATTTTCAGACTTAAACAAATAACCTTAAACTTATTTAAGTAATATTTGATAAATTAAAAGTTAGGTATTACAATTTTAATTGTTGAATGTTTATTATTGAATTTAATAAATACTGAACTTGAATTATAAAATTTGATTGGCCTGTTATTGAAAATCAAGTGTTATAAATATACTGTTTGATAAATGCAAGTGTTAAATTTTGAAAACTTTCATTAGTAAAAGTTAGTTAAATATAAAATTATCATAAAGCTAAAAAGTATTTTAACAATACTTAAATTAATAATAAAAATAATTAATTTAATTTATTTTGGATTGGTTTACAATTTAAAAGATAATAGATAATGCTATATTATGGTATTGTGATGACATGAGTAAAAATTATATAACAAATATAAAAAATTGATATAATTACATTTACGGCATTAATTGAAATGGTAAAATTAAATAAATAAAAATTATGATGTTTTGAGTTTAAATATAATCATGTACATTTTATATGAAAAATAAAATTACCTTCAAAATAATATATTCTTTTATAAAAATAAGAGACTTATTTCGTATTAAATTGGGACTTAGTTAAAGTGTGACACTAAATCAATAAGAATATTAAATATTAGTATAGATAAAAAAATTATCTTTTCAATAGTTTTTATTGAAAATTCATATTTGATAGAGTTAACAGTTAGCAGTTAGTTAGTTAGACTGTTAATGTTTCAGTTAGTTTGTTAATCTCTTTCTTGTATTAAATACATGAAGTTCTTTCATTAATGAAGTAAGAGAGAATGGCCTTTTTCATGCATGCAATAGTCTGATTTTAGCATGGTATCAAAAGCCAAAAGTTTTTTTCTTCTTCTTTTCTTCTTGTTTGCGATCCTGGTTACTGAGGGTTTCTCATGGGTGATACACCAAGGCATTCTTTCAATAATGAAAGGATGTTCTCTTCATAGGGTCAGAATTCTTCGTGTTTGTCGAATATTTAGTACTTCTCCAAACATGAGACAATCAAACTTGGTGAAAGTAATTTTTTGTTATGGAAGCATCAGATTTTACTGATTCTTGAGGGGTATGAACTTGAAGGGTTTGTCCTAGGCACAGTTTCCATTCGTGATTCTCTTGTTCCTGGTTCTGATGGGCAACTCGTGGCTAATTCGTTGTATCTTATTCATAAGAAGCAAGACAATTCCTTGCTTCTTGGCTGCTTTCTACGGTTACGGATGAAATACTAGTGCATCTCACGATGGCAAAGACAAGTTTTGATGTCTGGATAGCTATTGAACGATGGTTTGGTGCTAAGCCGAATGTCAAGATTTCAAGCATGGTTCATGCTTTGTATTCTATCAAGAAAGCCAATCTTTCTATCAAAGATTATTTGGCCAAAGTAAAGACTCTAAGTGATGCTCTCATTGCTACTGGGAGTCATATCACTGAACAAGAACAGGTCAGTATTGTTTTAGCTGGTCTCTCGATGGAGTATGAGTCATTTCACGTGTTTGCATCCACTACTCCCATGAATCTTGATCTCTTAACTGAGATGTTGCTTGATTGTGAGACACGACAACTTGAGCTGTTAACGGAGACACCTTTACAAGCGAATATGGTTTCTCGTTCAAAACATGCTACTCCTGACAATTCGACGGCTACTGAATCTTCAGGAAACTTTCAGCGAGATTATAAACCTAGTCATCGGGGTGGTGGTCGTGGCTGGTTTCGCAGCAAGGGTCATACAAATGGTCGTGGATGGTCTCGTTCTAGGCCACAGTGTCAATTATGTGGAAAAATTGGGCATTTGGTTCAGACTTGTTACCACCGATTTGATGAAACATATTCGGGAGTTAATTCCAATCAGTTAGTTTTAGTCAACTATCATCAGGTTGAAAGTCATGGCATTTCCTCTGTGCTCACGTGTTCTCACAAGTGTAGCCCATGTTGTCCATCCACTATATCATCATTTTCTCATCTGTCTCCTCGACCCTCTGATCAAGTTTGGTATCTGGATTCTGGTGCGACAAATCATGTTACTCCAGATGTGACTTCACTCTCGAATGTTGCTCCTTATACAGGTACAAACCATGTCTCTATGGGAAATGGTGTGCCTGTTCCTATTGCTAATTTAGGTACATCTCATATGGTGGTTGGTTCTCGACTTTTACGTCTACAAAATGTTCTCCATGTTCCTACTGTTTGCAAAAATTTGATGTCACTTGGTCAATTTGCTAGAGATAATGCAGTATATTTTGAATTTCATCCTTTCATGTGCTTTGTGAAGGATATACAGACAAGGACCACCCTCCTAGTGGGCCACATGCATGAGGGTCTTTATCGGTTTGATGTTTCTAAATCACCTATTTATGCTACTGGTGCCTCTTTTCAACCTGCCTCAGCTCACTTATGTACTGCACAACAGTCTTCTCTCACAGAGTTATGGCATAGGAGGCTTGGACACCCATGTTCCAATGTTCTTGGTGTTGCTTTACATAATTGTAACATTCCTTTCAATAACAACAGTGTTTCTTCTGTTTGTTCAGCTTGCCAGATAGGCAAAGCACATAAGCTACCCTTCCGCTCATCAAAAACTGTGTATTCTACACCATTTGAATATTAGCATCCGATGTTTGGGGTCCTTCACATGTTAAATCGAATGGATTTCTTTACTATGTTACTTTTGTTGATATGCACAGTCGATATACATGGATTTACTTTCTTAAGTCCAAGGCTGAAGTCTTGCAATGTTTTCTTCAGTTCAAACAAATGGTGTATGTTTAGTTTGGCCGTACCATCAAGATATTTCAATCTGACTGGGGTGGGGAGTATCGATCACTCTCTAAAGAACTTGCTCGTCTTGGAATTCAGCATCGAATCACTTGTCCCCACACTTCTGAGTAGAATGGGGCGGCTGAAAGAAAGCATAGGCAAATTGTGGACATGGGGATGACTCTTATGGCACAGGCTGGCTTACCCTTGGACTTCTGGTCCTATGCATTTGCCCATGGTGTTCATCTGATTAATAGACTACCAACGCTTGTCTTAAAGAAGCAAAGTCCTTATGAGTTATTATATCAAGTTAAACATCTTACTCATATATCAGAGTTTTTGGTTGTGCCTGTTATCCATGCTTGAGACCTTATCATCAACATAAGTTACAATTTCGGTTTGCTCAATGTGTGTTTCTTGGCGTTGGGATGAATCAGAAGGGTTATAGGTGTCTTGACAGCAATGGTTGAATTTTTGGATCTAGGCATGTCATTTTTGATGAATCATGTTTTCCTTTTCGAAGAGGTATCCAATTCTACACTCAAAGTTTAAACACGTTGAATTGGATATTTTCTTTGTATGAGAGAAAGTGGCACAAGGACTATTTCAGATTGGACATGTTCCAGGGCAAGAACAGGTTGCAGATATATTAACCAAACCCTTATCAGCAAGTCAGTTCAACAAGTTTACAAGGCAACTTCAAGTGTTAGTCAATGGAACTGCAAATGTGGAGAGGCGTTTGACAAGCTCGGGGCATGATAGAGTTAACATTTATCAGTTAGTTTGTTAGACTGTTAATGTTTTAGTTAGTCAGTTAGTCTCTTTCCTGTATTAAATACATGAATTTCTTTCATTAATAAAGTAAGAGAGAATGGACTTTTTCATGCATGCAATAGTCTGATTTTAGCAATATTTAAAGACTTATCTTTTGATATTTGTTAACTTAACATGTTAAACGAGTAAAATTAGTTTTTATCGAATTGAATTTTTTTCAATGAAAAAGAAATCAAAACTAATGTTCTTTTAACAATTAGACTACGAAGCAAAGCTCATATTCAATTAGAAGATGGAGAGATTACATGATAAGTGTGATTTTTTTTAATTCAATAAATGTGATTACAAAATAATTTAAGTTTCATTTTAAAAGAAAAAGTATTACCTTTGTGGTGTTGTAAATATATATATATATATATATATATAAAGGTGCCATTTGCTTATCAACTTATAATTTTTTTAAAATCATTGCAAATAAAATAATATAGGAAAGGTTAGGTTAATCTCTGATGATCGTTTCTCCTCCCTAAGTGATATAATATTTAAGGTAGTAATTTACATCTAACTATATTTTACTTTTCCGATTTATTCTTAGAAGTTTTTTAGGTGGCTAATTTTGTCTCAATTACTAAAAAAATGTCAGCTAATAAAAATAGGATACATGACACATTCTTAATAAATGTTGTATACTTTTAAGTAAAATGAGATAAAAATTAGTAATTTAGAGGCCATTTTTGACAAAATGAAAGGAATCAATATGAAAATTGTTAGGGACTAATTTACTAATAAACCAAACCTTTTTAATTGGATAAGGGGAAGAAAGTGACAAAAAAGGATATCAATTCAATAGAAAAATCTGCATGATGTAGTACAAGAAACATATCACGAGGCCGGGGGAAGTGGTAGGTGGGGACACTGATAATTCAGGGTGGTGGAGGAGTCGGGACCCGCAAAAACAACGCAAACTATTGAAAATCCCAGCTGACCTAATTAAAAAAAAAAAGGAAAACGTTTGAAAGGCGTGGCTTGTTTCTGGGCTTTCATGCAAAACAAAACACGTGGCCCAATATCCCTTTCATATGGACAGGAAAATGAGCAGCCTGACATGACCCGAATCGCTTGCACTGGGACCCCTTGTGATCACCTGCATGTGAACCACCGAGCTTATGCATCTTATCCAGGGAACCATTGTCTCTTCTCCTTTCTTTTTCTCTTCTTTTCCTTTCTTATCCTTTTTCAACTTCAAACAAAACCTATCTTTTCTTTTTTAATCCAATGAACTATTATAGCTAATTATTTTTCTAATCAAAGGACCAAAAATATTTGAGTTAATTACACCAAATATTTTCAAATTATGACATTTATTTTAAATTAGCCCCTAAATTTTAAATCTTTTCAATTACATTTTTCAACTATCGAGATTATGTCAATTATGTCTTTACATTACTCAAATCGTTAATTTAATTATTAAATGACTCGTCGATATTATGTGTCATAATTTAAAATAAAATTTTAAGAAAAATAAATATTTTAAAATAGATATTTTAAAATATTAATTTTGAAGTTTTCAAAACTTTTACAAAAGTTTTATTCTTCACTCTTTTTTTTTTTTTTTTCGTTTTTTAGTTTCACTTTGTTTTTAATTTAAACTTTTAAAAGTTATGCATCTACGTTCTAATTTTCTTTAAAATTTTCTTTTTAAATTTGGTTACATAATATTTAATGTGTCATTTAATGATTTTAATAACAAATAAGCTTGATTAATATAACATTGATAGTCTAGAGATATAATTATGATGTTTTGAAATTAGGGCCCAATTTAGAATGATGATTATAATTTAAGGATGTTTAGTGAAATTAACTCAATATTTATTTAGTACTTGTACGGTCTCGGATTAATGGTAGATTTTCCTGTTCAAAGTTTTCAAGCTTGTCGGCTGATATAATGGGAAACGAAATTTTGTTTGGGATTATTATTTAATAATTAATAAATTTATTTTTATTGAATGTAATTATAAAAATATATAATATTTGAAATTTTAAATAATAAAA
Source organism: Gossypium rotundifolium (assembly GCA_025506655.1). Lineage (NCBI taxonomy): Eukaryota > Viridiplantae > Streptophyta > Magnoliopsida > Malvales > Malvaceae > Gossypium > Gossypium rotundifolium. The sequence goes on from CP106723.1 coordinate 80,656,770, forward strand.
ATATTTTATTTTCATTTTCATTTTCTTTTAGCAGGTAAACTAATATTTAAACCTTGAACTTTGAATTGTCAATACATAATTTTAATGACTTGCTCTTTTGATTATTAACTAATTTATATTATCTAAATTATATATATAATTACACTTGATGTAACGAGTTAAATGAATATCAATTTAATTAAAAATAATTAAAAGTCACCCTTTTACAAAATAATAAACACTATTTTGAAAGTATTTTTTTAAATGTTATATAAAATCTACAAAAATCAATTTAAATTAACATAATATGGGATTTAAACATAAAGCACCACAATTTCCAAAACATCAATTTTACCAAGTCAACCAAACTTGCATTTGTTAGCAATATAACTTTTTTATAAATATTTGTTATAATTTTTTTACCCACATCGTTAGTGTTATAGATTCGTTATTTAATATTTTGACTGAATTGGTGTCACCATCAATCAATTAACTTTTTTTGTTGTTAACTAGTCCATCTTTACTATTATCTAAGATTTTGATCGAGCTTATGTTGCCCATTAATTGGGTTTCAACTCAATTGTGAATTTACTAGAAACTCATTATTTTTACAAAGTAATAAATATTATTTTGAGGCTATTTTACCTTTTTATAGTTTTTATATAAAATCTAGAAAATACATGCACATGAAGGAATTTGAACCCAAAACATTATCAACTTCACTCACTCAACATTACCATTTCAACCAAATAACATATAGGGAATTAACCCGTGTTATGCAACGAACAAGTAAATAAAGTAAAATTGAAATGATCGAAGACACAAAGTTTACATGAAAAAACTCCTCAAAAGAGGATAAAAAACCACAAGCAAAAGGAGATTTCACTATAATAAAGGAGAGTACAAAAGATGGAGAGAATTAAAGGAAAATCCAAAGCCCCAAAAAAAACCTTTCAAAACAAGAACAAATAGGTTGAAATTCGTAACATATATGACTACAACAACCTTAGGTTAATAAAAGTTTAAGTGGGAAATTAAAAACAGAATTTAATTGGGAGAAGAAAGTCGAAAAACTTGAGGTGTACGGTGCCACGTTGTGGCGTGACATTCCTGTCATTGGGATGAGTGGGCATCGCATCGTCGGGACGAAGACTCTCTTCTCATTGTGACATCAGCGATTCGTAGGGATGATGAACACTTCCTTATTGCGACGTCATACACTTGTTAGTTCAAAATGTAAGGAATAACTCCATAAATCTCCACCTTGACCCATATTTGACTTAACTCCTTTGACAAGCCCTATTAAGAGCCTAATTTGATTTTCGCCGGATACTCACCAAGTCCAAGCAATGCTCAAACTTTGAAACTGGAAGACTCTTTGTCAACATGTTGGTCGGATTGTGTTCTGTGCCGATTTTAAGAATTTGAACATCCCCTTGAATGATCACCTCTCAAACAAAGCGGTAACGAATATCTATGTGCTTCATTCTCTCATGATGCATTTGATCTTTGGTGAGATGTATGACACTTTAACTATCAAAATATAGGACAGATGCCCATTTTTCACTTACCAATTCACTAAACAGGCCCCTTAACAAATTTGCTTCTTTTATCGCTTCAATAATTGCCATGTATTCTGCTTTAGTAGTCGCCAAAGCCACTATAGCTTGAAGTGTAGCTTTCCAACTAATGGCACAATTTCCAAAAGAAAATAAGTAACTTGTGAGAGACCTCATTTGTTCTAAGTCTCCTGTATAATCTGAATCAACATATCTGACTAAGCCTTTTTAGCTTCTTTTGAATTCTAAGCACATGTTAGAAGTACCTTGTAAATATATGAATATCCACTTAACTGCATGAAAATGTAACTTACCCACTTTGGCCATGAATCTACTAACTGTTGGAACACTGGTACGTCCCTTGGCGTAGTGGAAAGATTATTCTAGAGATCATTAACCATGGATCCATGTATAAGGAACGAGTCGGGTTGAAATAGGGTTCAAGATATACCTTTTTGAAACTGAAAAATGGCTAATAATGCTGTTGATTGGATCCCTTTGAACGATGTCAATCCAAGATGCAAAAAAAAAAAAAAAGTGTCTCAACCTCTACGTAGTCCACCTAATCAAAGAACGAACAACAAAAAAAATTTTCTTTGAACTTTTTCAGAGAGAGTAAAAATGACTACTAGACTCTATACTCACTTTTTCTATAAAAACCCTAACACACATTTGGGATCTTCTTTCCTTTTATTTAATATCATATATTAAAAACAAAATTATCCCTTTAGAGAAACATATGGAAATATATTAAAACATTATATCCTTTCCAAAAGGATATTAACTTCTATGTTTTAATATTTTATCGAAATTATTATAATTATTTATTTTAATAATTTTAGTAAATTATATTCAGTTAATGTCACATCTTAAAATTTTAAGTGTTGTTGTTAGTTCATTAACAAGCTTGAGAAGTGGTGTAGTGGTTAAGTATCTTAAGTAACTCCTTAGTGAACCAAGTTCAAGTCTCCATGTTCTCATTTTTATTTTTATTTTATTAAATGATGGTCAACCTAGCCATGCAAACCGTCCATGCATGAATGTAACTCATTTTCAATTTTTAACATTTTTTTTTAAAGCTATTCATATTATGTTTTGAAACTCCCATGTTTATTTCATCATTAATTCATTCTAACTCCGTTGTCTCCTCATGAATGAAATGTTAAGAGTTTGAATTTTGATTTTTAATTGTGTAGCTAGTGTTATCGTCCAATAGTAAGAATTTTGGTTTGCCATCAAATTCTCTTTTTTTTCTCCTCCCTATCAACCATCGTGAGCCACCCTCCTTTAGAAGTTCTCCTCCATTTTTATTTTATTTTTCTATTGTTGTGTGCTGATCAACATTTCTCCTCCACCATATCACCACCATGAAAATCACCTTGTGCCACCACTCTTCTTCATCTTTCATTGTCTATTACCACCCTTGTTCATTTTTCTTTCTTTTCTCTTCTCTTGATTTAATTACTTGGCTATTCTTCTTCTTCTTCTATTCAATATCATTTCAAACCTCCTTCATAGACAACCACCATGCACCATCATTTGTCTCTTTTGATCACAACCGCCAACCATCATATTTTATCTATTACTTCTCTTTTCTCTTTGTTTCACCTTATTAGGTCATTAACATTATTAGCAGATCTTCTCTGAATTTTGGAAATAAAGGTGCAAGTACAAAGGTGGTGTAAGTTTATTGCAATTTCATGAAGTTTTGATTGATAAAGAAAAGTTGAATGATATTTTAATCAAGTGATTGTTTCAAATTGAAGGTTTGATTTGAGAATCATAATTCTTTTGTGGTTCCAAGTGAGAGTTGTGGTTGAAAAAGATTAAGGGTAATTTTTTGTTACAAGTATGAAGAGTAAGTAGGATATTTGGTTTGAAGTTGATTTCTTCTATCAGTTATAAATGAATTCTAATGTTCAATATAATCTCATTAGGAACAAATCAAGTTTCTACTTATTTGGATCTGAAATGTTCGACTTCAATTTAGGATTTACGATTTGGACAATTAAAGGTGTGTGTTTTACTCAAGTATTTTGTGTGAAATTGATAATTTTGATTATAATGTTTATATGATCAAATAGTTATTAATATAAGTATAATTTAGTAGCAAAATTAATATGGTGAGTGATTATATGGATTTAAGGTATGTATTTTAACTTAATCTCTTTGATATGTTATGTTAATCATTATTAATATGTGTTTTTGTTCTAATTCTCATGGCATGTGGCATATTTGTTTATCATGATTCGTTAGTATTGAAAATTAGACATGTCCATTTTGTAAAGCAAGGAATACCATGTCCATTGATTTTTTTATTTGTATATGATTGCATGATTAACATTCATAATGTTTTGATAATGAGTTTGCATGTTATGTCACATTTCATGGGGTTGGGACTATATGGTAAGGAGGAAGATGTGACAGTTTAATGATATGCAATATTTGGTGGTTTAACCACACGTTTGTTTTGGCAGCTTGTCCATGGTTTTGGTGACTTGACCACAATTGTTTGTTTTGGCAGCTTGTCTGCACTTTTGGTGGTTTTGTCCACATATTTATTGATGTGTTTTGGATGGTTGAGTTCTAAGGAACTCCTTTTGGTGTGTAGCAAATATGGGTAGGATATTTTAGAAAAAATTGCATATATGTTTTCTTATAAAAATATTGCATTATCATAATCATGCACATAAAACTCTACATATTTGATTATTATGTGTTCTATAATGTTTTTGTACTCTTTAAAGTAATTTTTGTTATTAAGCTTGATATAAAACTCACATTGAGCTTATTAGCTCACTCATTTAGTTTTCTTAAACTTTTCAGATAATACTCATGGGTAGAACTTGATGCATCATTTGGAGGAGATTCTCGAAATTAAATAAATTAAAGTATTTAAAACTTTTTTGGGACTATTTTGGACTTTGGGTTGTTCTTACTATGTCTTGAGTACTTTGATATGTTAATTACAATACATGCATTAACTTTGGATTTTAAATGTTTTAAATAATTGATTTTAAATATATAAATTGTTTTCATCAAACAAAAATAATTTGTAATAAATAGATTTTATAGTTATATTAATTGCTATAATTTTTGAAAAATAGAATTTTACTATATAACATTTTAAAATTTACAATACAAGTTTTCTTATTAAATCTATTAAAAGTAATTACTTAAAATACTACAAATTTTTTAAAATTAAACATATTTTACTAAAAACTTTTCTTTGACGATTTATCTATTAAAATCAAACAATGTTTTTCAAAAAAACAGTTTAAGCATAATTGATTTGAAAATCTTTCTTTGAGTCTTTGAGATTGTTGTACCTTCGAAATTTGGCCATAATGTCTAGGCCGGGTTTGGGGGGCTACAGTTAATATTAAACTTTTATATGAATCAAATTCATATAGTAATTTTAACTGTTTTCTCTATCCGTGTGCAACAAGTTTGTACACATAATACGTTCAATATTTAACTGTTAAATTAAATTAATTAAGTAATTAATTTAAATCATGTGACAACTAAACATAATACCAATTGTATTTGGATTCTGTTCACTTCAACCATAGGGTGTAACCCTGTAGGCTCTTGTAACATTAGTAGTAGTATTAGAACATTTCTAATGTTACAAGTAATGAGTGACATCTAACATTGCTACCCAAGTTACATGAAGTCGTGAATCAACATAACCTTTTTGTGATAAATTTTTATGTATTATATCATTTTATCATTTTTATCTAGATTTGATAGAAGTTATGGAACAGTCACACTTGTATAGTCCAATATCATATTTCTTGATATTCTTAGTAGACTACAATAAACAAATAAGTGTGATATCTCATATAAACTTATTTGAGTATGACCATACATTTCTAGTCTCACTCCATCAAGTGACCTAAGATATTGCTCTCATTATGTAGGAGGGACAAATCCTATTTTGATAAATCATATCTCACTACATAGATTGTGGAATATCCAACATCAGTATTTATAGTACAACCTATTACGGTAGACATTTAACTGTATCAAAATATACAACTCACGATGTTAAGACAATGATAATCTCAAGTATGAGGATCATATACATAGTTATCATTATGAGTAATATTGTGACTATCACAAAATAATCCAAGAAACATACTCATAGCGGGTCAGTACAGTATGTTATTCTCCAACAAATACTCATATATTGATTTTGACATCCCTATGTCAATAACAATACTTTGTCATCAATCAACTACACATTAGCCTTAATGCATTATTACTATCCAAGCCCACAATAATAATTGACTAAGGACCTTTTAAGAATAATCATATCATTATCAGGAATTTATTATTAATCAGTTTATTTATACACATAGAAAAAGAAACTAAGATAACAATGGCAATTCATTATATTAACAAATAACGTAAAACAAATATGTGATTACAATAATCTTATGATTGGTCTTTGGGCATACTCTAACACTAACAACATGTGAGATATTTGGATGAGTACATACCATTGCATACATCAAACTTCCAACTGCGCTTGAATAAGGTACTTTTGACATGTACTTCTCTTCTTTTTGTTTTGGGGGGAATCTGAATTTGACAATTTAAAATGTGTAGCTAAGGGAGTACTTACCAGTTTTGAGTCTTGCATATCAAATCACTCAAGGATCTTTTTGATGTACCTCTTTTGTGATAAAATTTCCCTAAACGTCTATCCCTTGAAATTTTCATCCCCAAAATTTTCTTCACTACACCTAAATCCTTCATCTCAAACTTAGAGCTAAGCATGGTTTTAAGTTTTACAATTTCGGATGGATCCTTAGCCACAATCAACATATCATCAACATAAAACAACAAATATATGAATGAACCATCATCAAGACATTGTAAATAAACACAACAGTCATACTTACTTTGTGAAAACCAATAATTAACATGAAGAAATCAAACTTTTTGTACCACTGTAGAGGAGACTACTTCAGACCGCACAATAATTTTTTAAGAAGACAAACATGATCTTTCTTACCTTCAGTTTTGAAGCCTTCCTGTTGTTGCATGTATATGTCCTCCTTAAGGTCACCATGAATGAAAACAATCTTTACATCTAATTGCTCTAACTCAAGATTATTTGATGCAACAAGAGCCAAAAGTGCTCGAATGGAAAAATGTTTCACAATGGGAGAAAAACATCATAAAAATCAACTCCCTCCACTTGACTGTAGCCCTTTACGATCAATCTTACCTTGTACCTAGTTTCGTTAGGACCCGAACCTTTCTTTTTCTTAAACACCCCTTTGCAACCAACTATTTTCTTACTAATGGGTGGTTTTACTAGCTGCCAAGTCTCGTTCTTTTGAAGTGATTTCATCTCTTCTTCCATAGAAATGGGCTATTTGCTAGAATTGGAGGTCTCAACTGTCTTAGAATAGCAAGGATCGATCAAATCAATGCTTTTTACAATAATTAGAGCATATGCCTCTAGTTTCCTTCACAGTACTTCTGTAGTGGTCGTATTTATCACCTTTTCCTATCATGAGCCAACTTATAATTAGTTAACTGTGATGGTGAGGGTACCTAAGGGTCGGATAAGGTCCCAAACTAATCCGAAATAGCTTTAATTTTACAAGAACCAAAATTTTGTCGCTTCATGGCTTGCTTTTTCATCGGGATGACAATCCTATTCGTCGTGATGTTGCGATAAGGCTTTTTGTGTCACCATGACGTTGCCCTTTATTTCAGCTTTTGACTCTACCTTTTCTTGAGACACTCTAAGTTATTGTGTCTTTAAAAGTAAATACCCCCTTTGCTAATCGAAACATGGTAGATTTATCGAACCTGACATCTTTACTAATGATGGTTTTATCGGTTTCTAAAAACCACAGTTTAAAACCTTTTGTACCGGCAAAGTATCCCAAATAGATGCACTTTACAACCCTTGGATTGAGCTTTCCTTGGATAACTTTAGCATAAGCAGGGCAATCAAAAATTCTAAGATTAGAATAATGGAGAGGATCACTTGACCATATCTCTTTTGAAACTTTATCGTTTAATGCTTGATGTGGAGATCAATTTACCAAATAGCTTGCCAAATTTACGGCTTTAGCCCAAAACTCCTTCCCTATCCTTGCATTAGAAAGCATGCATCAAACCTTTTCCAGCAAGGTTCTGTTCATTCTTTCTGTAATTTCATTCTGTTGTGGAGTACCTATAATAGTGCGATGTTTTTTATCCCTTACTATTTGCAGTAGTTGTTACATTCGGATGAACAAAACTCTAGTTTATTGTCTGTTCTCAACCATTTCATGGACTCACCGATCTATTTTTCTAACAATGTCTTCCACTACTTGAAGATCCTGAAGACTTCATTTTTATTTCAAAAAATAAACCCAAACTTTCCTAGAATGGTCATCAATAAAAGTTAGGAAATATTTATTACCTCCTTTTGATATGTCAGGAGTCAGATCCCATAAACCAAAATGGACGTAATCAAAAGTCCCTTTTGTTCTGTGAGCTACTAAATTTAAACTTACTCTCATCTACTTTTCCTAAGTATAGTGTTCGCAGAAACCTAACTAACCAATTTCAGTGTCTTCCAGAAGACCTTGTTTGCACAATGCTGTCATACCTTTCGTGCTTATATGATTGAGTTGCATGTTCCAGAGTTTGGTTGAATCGAAATCCGTAGAGAAATAATTATGTTGTGTCGTCGTAACGTTGGGTTGGTTCTCATTGTGACGTGGCGACAATTTTGGCTATTCTTCGGTAATTACAGTCGCACCAGTAACCATTGACCCTTGCAGCACGTTTAGGCTGCATTTTGTCTGTCCTCTCATTACAATGAGAGCTCTATGAGAAACTTTTAAACCATTTGAATCAATGACTTTCCTACAACCATTAGAATCCAAAATTCCCAACGAGATGATATTTTTCTTTAAGTCAAGTACATACCTGACCTTCAAAAGTGTTCAAATAATTCTATCGTACATCCTGATTTGTACGGATCCTATGCCGATTATCTTACATGAAGAATTATTCCCTATTAACACAACTCTACCTTCAACTAAACTGTACATTGAGAACCAGTCCCTATTGGAACACATATGATAGGAGCACCTAGGATCTAGGATCCATTCTAAAGTAAGCTTGGAGCTTTAGCTCGTCGACACTAATAAGAAATCACCACCTCTATCTTCGGCTACACTAGAATCAACAACTTCAATTTTTTACTTATCTCTCTTGTCGTTCTCGACATCCCTTCCAATCTTATTCTGCAATTTATAACATTCAGACTTAATGTGACCATTCTTCTTATAGTAGCCACATTCTTTGTCATGGTTTTTGGATTTAGATATCACTTTAGACCTATTTTGATCTGACTTTTTAGATTATTGCCTGCCTCTTGCAACTAGAACTGAGACTTGCTCGTCTAACTTTTTGTTTGGACCTAACTCATTGTCAAGTTTATGCTTACTCAGTAGATTTCCCTTCACATCCTTAAATGAGAGGTTATCTTTATCATATATCAGAGTTTCTCTGAAAGTTTTATAAGAAGAGGGCAAAGAGCATAACAATAACATAGCTTGATCCCTGTCACTAATCTCTTCTTTGAGATTCTTTAAGTCATTAAGAAGGGTAAAAAACTCACTGATATGAGTTCTAATGGACTCACCTTTGGCCATTCTAAACATGTAGAGATGTTGTTTTAATACTAGCATGTTGGCCAAGGATTTCGTCATGTAACGGGTTTCCAATTTCTTCCATAATGTATATGTTGTTTTCTCCTTCAAAACTTCTTGTAACACATTATTCGTTACACATAATTGAATTGTGGATAAGGCTTTTTTTTTTTTATCTAACCTATTCCATTTTCCTTGATCCATGTTTGCGGGCTTCATCTTTGTAATGATCCTCTCAAGATCACATTGAATCAGAGTTGCTGACATACGAACTTGCCACAAACCGAATTTGTAATATCGTCAAACTTCTCAATATCAAACCTTGACGCTGCCATATCTAAACGGGTTGGATGCAAAAATCGAACTAGCTCTGATATTAGTTTGTAGGGAATTAACGCATGTTATGCAATGAACAAGTAAATAAAAAAAATTGAAAAGACTGAACACTCAAATTTTACGTGGAAAAGCTCCTCAAAAGAGGATAAAACCACGAGCAAGGAGATTTCACTATAATAAAGGAGAGTACAAAAGATGAAGATAATTAAAGGACAACCCGAAGCCCCAAACGAAAAACCTTTCAAAACAAAGAACAAAATTTTCTCAATCTAAATATTTTTGTTGTATGAAACCTAGAGTAAATAAGGTCTTTTTATAGGTTGAAATTCATGACATATATGACTACAACAATCCTAGGTTAACCAGAGTTTAAGTGGGAAACCAAAAATAGAGTTTAACTAGGAGAAGAAAGCCAAAAAACTTGAGGTGTACGTTGCCACGTTGTGATGTGGCATTTGCGTTGTCGGGACGAGGGGACATCGTGTCATCAGGTAGAAGGCTCTCTTCTCATTGTGACATCGACTGTTCATCGGGATGAAGAACACTTCTTGTTGCGACATCACACACTATTTAGTTCAAAATGAGAGGCATAAATCCACATAACATTTAGTTTTTATTTCAATTTTTTATAAATTCGTTACATATTTATTTTCACCCACAGTAGGTGTACCATAATCTAGTAAAAATAATTTATTTTTACACATGAACACGTATTTTAAAGAACAATAATAGTAGCATCAAGATTGATGCCATTGCATGTATAAACCAATGTTATTTGAATTGGACTGAACCGTCTTGACAAATCACTTGAGATTAGAAATCGGCCGGTATATAGGTCTGAATATAGGAGTTAAACCATCCTTTAGATAAAATATTCGAAATTGGTAAAAATAAAAAAACCAAGACTAAAAATCGAAAGTTGAAATACTTTTATATTTTTTTATAAAATTTTAAAATTATTTTTTAATTATTATTGAGTAAAACAACCAATAGGATTAAATAAAAAGCCATGATATAACTAACTCGATTTCCAGTACAATCATAAAAAAGATAGTATAATTTTTGAAAGGAAAAGGAAAAAGAATTGAGAGCAGAAACGAAACCTTGAGTGTGGGTCCAAATCTCGGAATATCTATCTACATATATATATAGCAACAATCAATTAAATCAAGCTACCACCGACATCCTAAGTAGAATTTTTTTGGCTTAATTCGTTAAGTTAATCTTCCTTAAGTACTGTAGATGGCCCAAAATTGCCCGGGCCCAATTCCCCAACAATCAAACAACAGACCAAAAAATAATAATAATAATAAACCCAAAATACAAACCCATTAACAAAACAAAAGGCCCAAAACACAAGCCCAAAATCGACCCAACTCAGAAAACTCAAAAAAAAAAAGAAAAAAACAAAACAGAAAAAAACAAAAAACCCTAGCCTCTCGACTTACGACGCCCGACCTCCCTCTGGTAGCTCAAGACGCCACACCTTGACGCTCCCGCCACCACCTGCAAACAAAAGAGGACAGCAACAAGAAATAGCAAAATAAAAGCAAAGAAAAAAATATTGTATTAAATTGGCTATATAAGCGAGCAAAAACGATTGAAAAGGAGCCTTTTTGTTTGAAAAAAAGAGAAAAAAAAGAGAAACTTAGAACACAAAACCATCAGGAATCGAGAGCAAAAAAAGCAATAAAAGGTTGTTTTTTTACTACATTTTTATTAGATAAGCAAACTGTTTTTATTTCCTTTCTTTTCATCTGTTTACTATTTTTATTATTTTATTTTTTATATATTTTATTTTACGAATAGCAAAGGAGAAAGCAAGACTTACCTGAACCCCGAGGCGCGTCGTCGGAGTCCCCTCTCCGTCGTCGAAGCCGAACTCGGGAGCAAACAGGGGTCTTCTTCCAGGTTTTCAAAAAATAGATCGATAAATATAAAAAAAAGATATGACCTTCGAGCCATGGTGCCATGGCGAGGTCTGACGCCGGATTTCGCCGAGTCCTGCCTCCCTACGCTCTGCAGAGAAGAGCAGAGAAAAAAGGAAATTTTTTTTGAAACATAACTGTTAAAATGAAAAAAAAAAAGCAAAAGTTTGAATTTATAAACATTTCAAAAGCAGCGTCGTTTAGGGCTCGATCTGATGGCCCCAAAGCAGCGTCGTTTAATCGTGATTCCATGACGACCCGACCCATTCCGGAGGATCCGTGTTTTTGGAAAAATGGAAAATTTATGCTGATCCTTCCGCATTTTTATTTTTACAATCAAGTTTTTCGATATTGCTATTTGGCCCGAAGCTTCATGCGATTCACGATTTAGTCCCTATAAAAGCATTGCGTTTAGATGTTTTGGTAAATTTAGCTCGATCCCCATATTTTGCAGCATCACAATGGGGTCCTCTTGCCCTTTTCGTTTATTATAAATCTCCCGAAATTTATTTTTAATCCGATTTAGTCCCCCTTTAATTATCATTGTTATTTAATGTTTTATTGTTTATTTCTTATTATTATTGTTTTATTATTATTATTATTACTATAATATTACGTATTACTATGTTATATTATTATTATTAGCATTATTATTATTATTATTATCATTCTATTCCTCTATTATTAATTATTATTATTTACTATTACTATTACTTCATTACTAGTATTATTACTATTTTATTTTATTATTACCACTCTTATTTATTTTATTAATGTTCATTTATTAATAAGTTATTATTTTCATTATTAATGTACTTTTATTATTATCATTGTTTAGTCTTCACCATTTACTTAATTTTGTTTTATATTATTTTATTCATTATTTATTTATTTGTTATCTTATTTATTTATTTGTCATTTCATTTACTTATTATTTATTCTTTTATTGCTCCTTACTTTTTTATGCTTTAAAGCACTTTAATTATTTATCATTTTTTAACTTATTATTTATTCGCTTATTGCTCTTTACTTTTTAATACTTTAAAGCACTTCAATTATTTATCATTTTTATTTTTTTATTTATTGTTGTTGTTATTATCATCATCCTATCTGTTTCTATGATTTTATTATTGTTATTCTTACTTCATTATTTATTAGCTCGTTCGTTAATAAAATTAGATTTATTCATATATTCGTTTAATTTGTTAGTATCATTACTTTGTCTAATATTAATCAATCAAATTTTCAAAAATAAAGATGATGTTCGGTGTTTGAAAATTCGGGAAGATCGAGCCCTAACTTACTGGGTTCCGATTTTTCTCATTTATGTTAAACAACGGGATATCTCTTTTTAAGTCGCGATTTTCTCGTTTAATCTAAATGACTGAATGTCCTTTTTAAACAAATACATTTCTAAACAAAAGCTTAATCTCGGAAATTTGAAATGTCGCGCCCTAACTTACTGGACTCGACATCTAGATACTTCGAGATAAGTTTCTTTTCCTAAAATAGAGGCAATCTTAGTATTTGAAATCTCGGAAATCGAGCCCTAACTTCATGGGTTCGATTTCTCATTTGATGAATAAATGGAAGATCCTCTTCAAATAAAACCAAGTTTCAAAAGGTGAGCTTAGTTTCGGGAGTTTAAAGTATTGTGCCTTAACTTATTGGACATGATGCTTTACCTCTTGAAAATAAGAAAGTCTTAACGTCCCTTCCAATTTTAAAAATAAAAAGCATTGTATTTTCGAGTCCCTTTAAAGTTTGCAACAAAAAGGACATCAATCAATCAATTTGGTACCAATTTTGGGCGTGTCGAGGGTGCTAATCCTTCCTCGCATGTAATCGACCTCCGAACCCGTTTTCTCAAAGTTCGTGGACCAAAAAGCGCTGTTTTAGTAAATTAAATGTTTTATTAAAACAAAGGTGATCCGATCACACCAAATAAAGATCGGTGGCGACTCCTTTCCTTTTCTTTTTTTCAAAAATCGAGTCGACTGCATCGTTTCCCAAAAAAAATGGTTACGACAGCTTGGCGACTCCACTGGGGAGGCGAAGGTCAAGCCATAGATTGATTGATTTTTGTCCTTTTAATTAAAATGGTTTTGAAAAAATCATGCTTGTTTTAATGCGTCTTTAGCCTTGTAAATATCTTGGCATTGCATTGCATGACCGTTGTGGTCGCACCTTTAAGTGGGAGCGAGAAGCTATGCCTTCGTGAGGTCTTCACCCGCATGGGCTAGTGGATCGCTTTTGGAATACATCCGTACCTATGTCTCCGTGAAGTTTTCACTTAGCATGGCCATAGGAAATGTATTCCCGAACCGAACTTCGGTCCGTATGAGCCTATAATGGGTGAGGATTGAGGAATCTGTGGTTCGGGAACCTCGAACTTTAGAACTAAGCGATATAGCAAACCCTAAGAGCCCACCTTAGGTAGAGCCATCGCAAACCTTAGTGGTCACCAGATAGGCATTTGCTTATTTTACTTGCTTTATATTCCATGGTACTAACTTTTGTGTTTCTTTCTTTTGTGCATATCATTTCATATTTTAAAGAGACATCGATTCACGGTCCGTTTTCGAGTTGGGAAGCTGGTTATGGAAAGCGAATTCCTTGATAAAGTAGAAGACAATCTGGCGGTCGCATATGGTCGAGCAATGCCAAATAGAAAAGGAGATGGCTTAGTCGAAGGGTATGTGTCGAACTCTGAAACTTCACCAATATCGATTGTCACGCGAGCGAGCTCCAAGAGTTGAGAGAAGTTTGGACTCAATGGGATGATGAAGCGAAGCGATTGTTCTATGGTACTTACGGTGACACGCCTTACCGCTTAAGGTCAAAATAGACAAGCACTGTTAGAGCAATGACCCGATTCGGAATGCCGCTTATAAATTGTTTCTCCTTGAAAAAGTGGATCTGGTTCCCACAGTAGAAGAGTATACGACCTTGCTACGCTGCCCAAGAATTCAAGTTGACAAAGCTTATTCCAAGGCGGTTAATGGCCCAACCTTCGCGAAGAAGTTGATGAATATCACCGGCATGAGTGAACAGTGGGTCTCAGCTAGGATGCAGAAGAAGGGCGAGGGTAAATGCATACCCTGGACATGTTTGAGAGACCTGATTCTGGCGCATCCCGATACGAAGAAAAAGATAGACATCTTGGCCTTGTGTATTTACGGCCTGGTAATCTTCCCAAAGCTTTGAGGCACATTGATGAAGCAGTTATTGATCTATTCAGCCGGTTGGACAAAGGGTCACACCGTTCACGCCATCTTAGCGAAACATTCGGATCCTTGACCGTATCTGGGAGAAGAGGTGAAGGTAGGTTTATTGGGTGTCTTGTTGTTATTGGCTTGGTTCCATAGTCACTTTTGGAAAATAGAAAGTGTCTTGCGGTTCATGTCGAGAAGTACTCCCACTAGAAGAGATAGCAACTACGCTTAGAAGAGAGGATGTGTGCGAAGAAAAGCGGATCGCGATCTTTCAAAACCTCCAAGAGGACGACATTGAATGGAAGGCTCCTGGATGATTCCCGACGGGATCCTTTATCGTTATGGAAGCTTTGGTGGGTTCCCTATTGGGAATTTGGGCGCCCTTGCCTCACCCTTTCTGGTCCTAAGCGGTATGGTTCAAGGCGATTAAATGCAAGCGACATCTGGGCTAGCTTCGGTCTGAGTTTTCATATGAGGGGAAGCTATAAGAAAAGGGTTAAAGAGATTTCTAGTGCACGGAATCGATTCACGAATGAGAAGATTGTCTACAGGCAGAAACGACCACAGAATATATTGAATAGAGGGCTAGGAGGTCAATGATAACATTCTGAGCCAAATCCGTAAGCGCCGATCAAGAGAAGAATGCATGCGAGTGGTCCCATCGAATTAGAGGTTGTAAAGCAAGATTTTGAGCGGATGAGCTCGAAACTCGGGAAAAGGATAGAAATGTTGGAGGAAGAAAAGATGCTCCTCCGGTTAGAAGTGGACGGTCAAAAGTCGATCTTGAGAAACTTCGAAAGGAAAAGCGAAAAGTAGAGGAAGACAGAGATGACTTGAAGACGAGTACAAGAGGATGCGCTTAACGATGAAAAAGCGAGATTAGGGAAAACTTGAGCGATGGCAACAAGAGGTCGAGAGGAAAGAGCCAAGGTTAGCAGTTGGAAGAAAAAGTTTCATGAAATCTGAGCACAAAAGGAAGACTTAGAAAGGCGGGACGGAAGACCAAAAAGAAAAAGGATTAGAAGCTAGAATAAGTGAGCTTGGGCGATCTCTACACTATTATCGAGTCGAGACTCGGAAAGCCAACTAAAGTCAAGCCTAAATGAGCAGAGGAACCGAAAGGTAGGGTTGAAGAGTTAGAATCGACATTGCATAGTAGCGAGCTCGGATTGAGCTTCGAAACAAGAGAAAGGCGTTGGGAGGAAGAGCTTCACCATTCTTGCGAGCAAGTTGAGCCGGGACTACCTCATGGGAGAAGCAATAATCCAGATTAGAAGTAGTGATCACCTCGGATCTTGGTGAGGAGGTGACATAGTGGGCATGAGATATGGGCTACCACCGGGTCGTGATGAAGAGCTAATCTCTGCTTGGAAAAATCAAAACCTTAGGTCTTAGGGCTAGAACGTATTTGTAATCTACTTTATGTAAAGGGTTTTGCCTTCTAATAAAGTTTTCTAAAATAAAGTTGATCGAATCGATGTCTTCTTCTTGCATTCATGCATTTGCATTACATCATATTACATGCATTAAAGTTTATAAAAGAAGCCTAATTGGTTAAGATTAACGAGAGAAACAAAAGAGAAACAAGAGAGAAGAAAAAGAAATGCAGGAAGCTGGACATCATGGGACTCGTGCTAAGACAAAGAAAATGGATCAAAGATTTCAACAATTTGAGAAGGAGATGCAAGAACAGATGAGGAGCAAATAACGAAACTCCAACAAGATATGATAGAAGCGGATGCAAGAGTCCCAAAACAACATGATGAGCCGGTGGCGTAACTATTAGCCAATGAGCGAGGAAAAGGCATCGCTACTAGTTCGTGGAATAATGACGACCACCGCCTACCCTCCAGGATTTACCCCGCCAAATACCCAAACACCACGAAATAGGTCCCCAAAGGACACCTTTTGTTATCGAGCCACAGTGCGAGTTGAGGCCATAATGCGGCAGCACTTCCGATCGGTTCAGAGACAATCCGGAGAAGGTCCGCTAACCCTATAGTCCCCGACTTTGATGAAATGGTGAAATGGATAAGGTAAAACGAACCTTCCCAAACAACTCGAGGATCGTTGCAAATGGTTAGAAGAAAAATTTAAGGAAATAGAGCTCACGACCATCGCTACGGAGTGGGCGCTAAAGACTTGAGCCTAGTCCGGACCTCATACTTCCGCCAAAGTTCAAGACCGGATTTTGAAAAATACAATGGGACCGGTTGCTGAAGCGCACATCACGATGTTACGTCGGTGGATGGCGGGATATGTTAACAACGATCAACCGCTCATTCATTGTTTCGGGATAGTTTGGTAGGGGCATGACCAAGTGGTACAATCACTCGGTCGTACCGGATCAAGTCATGGAAGGATCTAGCACAGGCCTTCCTGAAACAATACGGGCACGTAGCCGATATAGCTCCTGATCGAATCACGCTCCAAAATATGGAGAAAAAGCCAAACGAAAGTTTCAGGCAGTATGCCCAGTGGTGGAGGGAAGTAGCCACGCAAGTTCAGCCACCGCTCCTAGAAAAAGAGACAACCATGCTGTTTGTCAATACGCTGAAAGCTCCCTTCATTAATCACATGCTTGGAAGTGCCATAAAAGTTTTTACGATATTGTCTTTGTCGGAAATGATCGAGAATGCAATCGAAGCGGTAAAATAGAAATTGGAGAAAGCACTAGAAAGACGGTCCAAGAAGAGGAGAATGATATAAACAACATAGGTAAAGGTTATGCAAAACCTATTACGGTGAGCCAGCCAAGGACTATGACCCCCGATCATCAGAGCCCCTTTAGACAGGAGTCCAACGCAAGGCAAAATGCGAAGAAAATCCAATTTGCGCCTATCCCGGTCCCATACAAGGAAATGTACCAGAAATTATTTGCGCGACACGTTGTCTCCCCATTACTTAAAACCCTTGCAACCCGTACCTAAGTGGTATGATGCGAGCGCACAATGCGAATACCATGCGAGAATCGTGGGGCATTCTATAGAAACAACCATCTCGCTTTCAAGAAACTAATGGAAAGGCTGATCCAGATGGGAGTTATAGAAGTCGATGACACCTCTGGCAAGGGGCACCCGCTACCTAATCACGGGGTCAACATGATAGGCGAAGATGTGAGGAGAAGAGTAAAAAGGGATATTTTCGATGTGAAAACCCCAATGAAACAGGTCTGGAAGGAAATGATAAAAAGGGGATTGGTTGTGACATGTCCAAGGGAAGAAAATGAAGAAACACTAAAGGGCTGTGAATTTCATAACTCAGAAGAGCACAAAATCCAAAGTTGCACCGAGTTCGAATCTTTGATACAGTGACGATGGACAACAAAGAGCTAGAATTCTTTGAAGACAATGAAGGTAGGAAAGAGGGTAACATCTGCACGTTGGAGGGTGAGTCGAACAAAAGCCTTGGAGGCGAGCAATCCTTTAGTCACCATCTCACGATCAAAGGCGACGGAGTGAAAATAAATTGAAAATCGTGATTGAAAGCCTACTACTTTTTCATCCGAAGACAACCGAAGACTCGGGGATTATAAGCGCAAGCGTGGCGATTCACGAAAAGGAGGTCCGTCAACAAAAGGGAGCCAGAGTATCCTAGGATCGTGATCCAAAAACTGTAACCTTTTCATATAAAGATGACAAGAAGGTCCCTAGAACTATAAGCGCAATGTGACGATTCCTGAGAATGGAGGTTTGCCCAACACTACAGAAGAAAATCAAGAGGAAGGCTCCTACACGCGCAGTGAAAAGCGCTACGACTTGTCAAACACAAAGACGGAGCACTCCAGAGGGAAAAACTTGACGGGCGAACACAAGAAAGAAAAAGGGACCAAGCAAGAGACACATATAAATGAGCCAGTGAAGGAGGAAGAAGCTAGGGAATTCTTAAAGTTCTTGAAGCATAGTGAATACAGTGTCGTAGAGCAGCTACATAAATAGCCGGCTCGCATATCGGTGCTAGATTTACTATTAAGCTCTGAAGCACACCGTAACGCGCTGATGAAGGTATTGAACGAAACTTATGTTGTGAATGATATAACAGTTAACAAGCTGGATCGCCTGGTTAGCAACATAAGTACCGATAACTTCATTTTCTTTAACGACGATGAGATTCCTCCGGGAGGTACGGGTTCCATCAAGGCTCTCCACATTACCACACGATGCAAGGGATACACATTACCAGGGGTACTAGTCGACAATGGATCAGCGCTCAATGTTCTACCACTATCGACACTGAATCGATTACCCGTTGATAGTTCTCATATGAAGGCCTGCCACAACATAGTAAGGGCATTCAATGGAACCGAGAGAAAAGTCATGGGAAGGATCGAAGTACCTCTTTTAATCGGACCAGGTACATATGAGGTGGATTTTGTCGTGATGGATATCCGGCCTTCTTATAACTGCTTGCTGGGGAGACCTTGGATACACTCAGCAGGAGCAGTGCCCTCATCATTGCACCAAAAGTTGAAGTTAATCTCGAGGCCGTCTAGTAACCATAAATCTTGAAGAGGACATCATCGCAATCGTAACAAACAATGCACCCTATTTAGAAGCCAACGATGAAGCGGTGAGTGTTCCTTCCGTTCTTTGGAATTTGTCAACGCAACATTTGTCGCCGAGGAAATAAGGTCCCAAAGGCCTCAATTATCCAAAACCACGAGAATGGGTCTACAACTGATGGTCAGGAATGGAGCATGCGGAGAAAGGACTTGGAAGGTACCTCAAGGAGAAATCGAGGTCCCAAGACTAAAAGAAAAGCGAGACTTCTTCGGTCTAGGTTTCAAGACAAACGCAAAGCAAAAAAGAGAAGAGTCATAAAAGAAGCAAAAAAGAAGGAAGGCACGTTTGAGGGGAGATGAGATGAAATGGAAATCGATGATAATTTCTCATATTCGTGAGATCTTTATATCAGGAGGGGTTATCCATCCGGGACGAGAAACACAAAATGAAGAAATCGAGCATGTCAACGCTATATCTGAGGGGAAAATTGAGGAAAAAATCGGAATAGGATCCGCCCTATGAGTAGGGTGGCGTTCTAGACAATTGATCATGCGGAGGAGATTCCTATAGCCTTTAGAACTTATTCGAGTAATACTGGAACACACTTATTGCTTTAAGTCTAGAAGCAATAAGAACCCTTTAATGAAACATGAATTTGTATAAGCCATCGTTATTTTCAATGAAATACATCTCCGCTATCTTTTGAGCAAATTTTCTTTTATGTTCATTTCATTCATTCATTATTCTTTCTTTAAATATTCTTCTAAACATTTCTATTCTTCATTTATCATACCAATAAACATGCCAAGATTCTATGATCCTATGAGCCTTTATTCATTTCCATAACAGTCTCCGGATATCAATGATTTGAGTAACGCTACCGATGACTCGTAATGTCCTTTTGAGCAAGATATGGGTGCGAAAGATTTTCGAGGATTTTGGAGATGACCAAGGCGTGATTTAGCTCTGAATCTATTAAGGATGGTAGAACAAGAGGAGAAACAAATCGTACCTCACAAAGAATCAGTGGAAATAGTGAATCTAGGAGATGAATAGGAAAAGAAAGAAGTAAAGATTGGAGCCAGTATCACCGCAGAGACAAAGCAAGATCTCATTGAGTTACTCCAAGAATTCAAGGATGTCTTCGCATGGTCATATCAAGACATGCCGGGTTAAGCAATCGATATCGTGGTACACCGTTTGCCCATAAAAGAAGAATACAAGCCACCCAACAAAAACTTGGAGGATGAGGCGGATGTTTTCTTGAAAATAAAGAGGAGGTAAAGAAGGTTTGACGCAGGTTCTTGCAAGTGGTTAAGTACTCGAATGGGTAGCCAATATCGTTCTGTCCCTAAGAAAGATGGGAAAGTACGAATGTGTGTGGACTACTGAGAGATCTAAACAAGGCTAGCCCGAAGGACAACTTTCCATTACCCCATATCGACACCTTGGTGGACAATACGGTGGGTTATTCATTATTCTCGTTCATGGATGGCTTCTCAGGATACAACAAGATAAAGATGCTTCCTGAAGACATGAATAAAACCACATTCATAACCATGTGGGGAACCTTTTGCTATAAGGTAATGCCATTTGGGTTGAAGAACGCGGGAGCAACATATCAGAGAGCCATGGTGACCCTATTCCATGACATGATGCACAAGGAAATCGAGGTTTACGTTGACGATATGATTGCCAAGTCTCGGACAGAAAAGGAGCATATCCAAGTCTTAAGGAAATTATTTTTGAGGTTGAGGAAAGTCCAACTGAAGCTTAACCCGGCGAAGTGTACCTTTGGAGCCAGGTCAGGGAAGCTGCTAGGATTTATGGTCAATGAAAAAGGGATTGAGGTTGACCCAGACAAAGTCAAGGCTATACAAGAATTGCCTCCGCCTCGCACGCAAAAAGAAGTTCGAGGTTTCTTAGGAAGATTAAATTACATTGCTCGGTTCATTTCACAACCGGTAGAAATGTGATCCCATATTCGTCTTCTTAAAAATACAACCGGTGTGTGGGACGAGGAATGTCGAAACCCGACAAAGTAAAGCGATACTGTCCAATCCTCCAGTATTGACACCGCCTAATCCAGAGAAGCCATTAATCCTCTATTTGACGGTACTTGATAATTCAATGGGATGTGTGCTCGGCCAGCATGATGAGTCGGGAAAGAAAGAAAAAGCAATATACTACCTTAGCAAAAAGTTCACTGAGTGTGAAACAAGGTACTCACCGATTGAGAAAATATGTTGTGCCTTGGTCTGGACAACTCGGAGACTAAGGCAGTACATGTTGTATCATACAACCTGGCTCATCTCGAAGCTAGACCCACTAAAATACCTAATGGAGTCAACTACTCTTAATGGACGAATGGCCCGATGGCAAATTTTACTTTCTGAGTTTGACATAGTTTATGTAAACCAGAAAGCGATAAAAGGGAGTGCTATAGCGGATTTTCTGGCTAGTAGAGCTCTGGCAGATTATGAGCCTCTGGATTTTGATTTCCCTAATGAAGACTTAATGTACGTAGCAACCATTGAAGAAGATACCACGGAAAGTCGTCCTTGGAAACTGAACTTCGACGGGGCATCAAACGCTATGGGCAATGGAATTGGGGCAGTTCTGGTGTCCCCAAACGGAGATCATTACCCATTTACCTGTAAATTGGATTTTGATTGTACAAACAATATGGCAGAGTATGAAGCTTGTATCATGGGCATCCGTGCTGCTATTGAACGTAAAATTAAGGTGCTGGAAGTATACGGAGACTCCGCGTTGGTAATTTATCAACTTAAAGGAGAATGGGAGACGAGAGATCCCAAATTGGTCGAATACAAAAGATTGGTCCAAGAACTAATCAAAGAGTTCGATGACATCACTTTCAGTTATTTACCAAGGGACTGAAAATCGATGGTCGATGCTCAGCCACATTGGCTTCTATGGTACAAGCAAACAACAAGGGGATATGAGACCTATACAAATGAGCATTTATGAGGCCCGACCCATTGCTACAATGTCGAGGAAGAAGGAAAATTGGCCCACCACGGTACCACGATATATTGCGGTTTGTGAAGAATCGTGAGTACCTCGATCAAGCCACGAGAATGAAAAAAGGCACTCGAGGAGATTAGCATGTGATTACGTCTTGGATGGAGAAGTCTTATACAAGAAAAGGAAAGATCAAGTCTTTGCTAAGGTGTGTGGACGCCGCCGAAGCTAAGTTAATCCTAGAAGAAGTCTACGAAGGTGTCTATGGAACTCACGCTAATCTGGCTTCACAATGGCGGACAAATAATGAGGTTCGGATATTATTGGTCCACCATGGAGGAGATCAGATCAACTATGCCAAAAGTGTCATAAATGCGGTTATGGAGACAAGATTCATGTACCCCGTCACCTTTGCATGTTATGACTTCTCCATGGCCATTTTCCATGTGGGGCATGGACGTCGTTGGGCCAATATCTCCGAAGGCATCGAGCGGGCATCGATTCATCTTTTGGTCATCGACTACTTCACGAAATGGGTAGAGGCTGCCTCATATGACAAAGATCACTAAATCGATGGTTAGCCGGTTTTGAAGAAGAAAATCATTTGTCGATATGGAATACCGAGAGGATCATATCGAGACAACGACCGAATTTAAACAATAGCACGATAGCGGGGTTTGTAGCCAATTCAACATCAAACACCACAATTCCTCACCAGACGCCTAAAAATGAATGGGCAAAGGAAGCGACCAACAAAAACATCAAAAGATAGTGGGGAAGATGACGGAGACTTACAAGGATTGGCATGAAAAATTATCGTTAGACTCTATGCTTATCGAGCGTCCGTCCAACCTCTATTGGGGCAACACCTTTCTCATTGGTCTATGGGATGGAGGCGGTTCTACCTATCAAGTGGAAATACCTTCTCTTGAGTATTGTCGAAGTGAAGTGGATGAAGTGAATGGATCCGAGCTCGATATGATCGGTTGAACTTAATTGAAGAAAAGAGATTGAGGGCTATCCATCACGGTCGGATGTACCAAAAGCGAATGATGCGAGCTTACAACAAAAAGTTCGCCAAGGAATTTCACGAAGGGATCTCGTCTTTGAAAAAGATCCTTCCCATACAAAAGGATTTGAGGGAAATGGATGCCGAATTGGGAAGGACCATATGTGGTGAAAAAGGCTTTCTCGGAGGGCATTAATCTTGGTGAGATGGATGGGAAAATCTACCCAATCCCATAAATTGATTCGATAAGAAGTATTACGCTGAAGAAAGGGAAAGGCTAAAGTGAAAACCCAAAGGGTGCTTTACTACCAAAAAAAAAACGGAGAGGCCGAAGTGAAAACCCGTAAAGGGCGCTTTGAGACCAAAGGGGCTTTGAGTAGAAAACTCGATAAGGGCGGCTCAAATTAAAAAGGAGGTATGTGATAATCTTTTTCCCCAGAATTGGCAAAAGGAGGAATGTTACACCTCGGAACATCTACAGAGCACTGCAGGTCTCCCAACGTCTTTTCAGCTCAAATGATCTTGAAAGGATTCGATTGGCGAAGCCCAGTGTGATATCTGGGGCACCTACTTTTCTTTTACCCATTTTTGTACTCCAATAATGTTTACTTTTGTTGAATTAATCCAATTCCATTCTTCATAAATTCCATTGTTATTTTAAATCTTTGAGTTGTTTGCAATTGAAATAACGACCCATTGACCCATAATATTTCCATGAAACGAGTCCCGCCTATTACTCTGGAAGCTTCTAAAAAGCATAGGAACCTAAAACAAGACTGTTGTTTAGGAACCACCGCGCTTAGGGGTTGGAAACATTCAAAGAAGAGAAGTCCAAAATTATGACCGTTTCTTTAGATTCGCAGGCATAGACATCAGACAAGATGTTGCCTCCGTGCCATAACCTCGACGAGCGAGCGAGCAATTATAGCCCTAAGATTTTTTTTAAGGAAAAATAAATCGTTCTCATGACATCCTACATTCATGCAAATGTCCTCCGTAATATCATTTAGTTAGGAGCATCCGATTTATTACAATCATTGCATCTTAACGAAAGATCATCATTCTCACGACATTCTGCCTTCATGCAAGTGTCATCCATTAGTTAAGAGCATTCAAGTCATTCTGACCATAGCATCCTCACCATTTGGCATAAACACAAAATCGAGTCTACAGGATATGTCCCTAAAGGACGGTAGCAACACTATCGAAGATTGTCCTATTGCCATCAACCAGTGATGGAATAGGTTGAAGATTGTCCTATTACCATCAACCAGTGATGGAATAGGTTGAAGATTGTCCTATTACCATCAACCAGTGATGGAATAGGTTGAAGATTGTCCTATTACCATCAACCAGTGATGGAATAGGTTGAAGATTGTCCTATTGCCATCAACCAGTGATGGAATAGGTTGAAGATTGTCCTATTGCCACTGACCAGCAGTGGAATAGGCCAAAAATTGTAGATCTTGTCACCATAACCAGTAGTGGGGCAAGATCGAAGGCAAATCATGGCTCTCTAACCAAGAGGGAACACGATTTAGGCCACCCTCCTATTGCCACTGACCAGCAGTGGAATAGGCCAAAATTGTAGATCTTGTCGCCCTAACCAGTAGTGGAGCAAGATCGAAGGCGAATCCTGGCTCTCTAACCAGTAGAGAACATGATTTTGGCCACCCTCCTATTGCCACCGACCAGCAGTGGAATAGGCCAACAATTGTAGATCTTGTCGCCTAACCAAAGAGTGGGGCAAGATCGGCGAATCTTGGTTCCCTAAACCAGTAGGGAACATGATTTAGGCCACTGTCCTATGTCCCTGACCAGCAGTGGAATAGGTCAAAAATTTGTAATTCCTGTCCCTAACCAGTAGGGAGCATGGTTAAGCTTTAGTCCTATCGCCTTAACTAGAGGTGGGATAGGCTAAAGACCAAAGACCTCATCTCTCCGGAGATGCAATGAGCAATCTAAAATAAAACAAGTCACACCCCATTGGAGTCGCAAAGAAGAGCAAATTGAAGCCACATAGCGGTGGAGCGGATTGAAGTAACAAGATGCGTAGACTGGATGAGGTTACATGAAGAAGAAAAGCACCAAAGAAGTCGGGACTCAGCAGAAGCCAGGCAAATTTGGTCCCTCTTTATGTCTTTGCTCTATTCAGGTTACCGACAATGAGCAAAGAGGGGCGGCTGTAGATGGCCCAAAATTGCCCGGGCCCAATTCCCCAACAATCAAACAACAGACCAAAAAATAATAATAATAATAAACCCAAAATACAAACCCATTAACAAAACAAAAGGCCCAAAACACAAGCCCAAAATCGACCCAACTCAGAAAACTCAAAAAAAAAACAAAACAAAATGAAAAAACAAAAACCCTAGCCTCTCGACTTGACGTCTCCCCTGACCGCCTCAGGCCGCTCCGCACGCCACCGCCTGACGCAGCCCGCCACCACCTGCAAACAAAAGAGGACAGCAACAAGAAATAGCAAAATAAAAGCAAAGAAAAAGTATTGTATTCGAGTCGGCTATATAAGCCGAGCAAAAAACGATTGAAAATGAGCCTTTTTTGTTTCAAAAAAAAGAAAAAAAAAAAAGAAACTTAGAACACAAAACCATCAGAAATCGAGAGCAAAAAAAAGCAATAAAAGGTTGTTTTTTTTTACTTCCGTTTTTTTATTCCGATAAGCAAACTGTTTTTTATTTCCCTTTCTTTTCATCTGTTTACTATTTTTTTATTATTTTTATTTTTTTATATATTTTATTTTACGAATAGCAAAGGAGAAAGCAAGACTTACCTGAACCCCGAGGCGCGTCGTCGGAGTCCCCTCTCCGTCGTCGAAGCCGAACTCGGGAGCAAACAGGGGTCTTCTTCCGGGTTTTCAAAAAATAGATCAATAAATATAAAAAAAAGATATGACCTTTCGATTTTCGACCACCGTAGACGGTGGCCGTGGCCTGACGCTTGGCCGGTGAGGTCTCGACCACGATTTTACGAGTCCCTCCCCCGCTTCTGCAGAGAAGAGCAGAAAAAAGGAAATTTTTTGAAACATAACTGTAAAATGAAAAAAAAAGCAAAAGTTTGAATTTATAAACATTTCAAAGCAGCGTCGTTTAGGGCTCGACATATGGCCCCAAAGCGACGTCGTTTAAATCGTGTTCCATGACGACGACCCCGCTCCGGAGGATCGCGTGTTTTGCCAAAAAATGGAAAATTTATGCTTGATCCTTCCGCATTTTTTATTTTTACAATCAAGTTTTTCGATATTGCTATTTGGCCCGTAAGCTTCATGCGATTACGATTTAGTCCCTATAAAACGCGTTTAGATGTTTTGGGTAAATTTAGCTCCATCCCCATATTTTCAGCAGCATCACAATGGGGTCCTCTTGCCCTTTTCGCTTATTATAAATCTCCCGTAAATTTATTTTAATCCGATTTAGTCCCCTTTAATTATCATTGTTATTTAATGTTTTATTGTTTATTTCTTATTATTATTGTTTTATTATTATTATTACTATAATATTACGTATTACTATGTTATATTATTATTATTAGCATTATTATTATTATTATTATTATCATTCTATTCCTCTATTATTAATTATTATTATTATTTACTATTACTATTACTTCATTACTAGTATTATTACTATTTTATTTTATTATTACCACTCTTATTTATTTTATTAATGTTCATTTATTAATAAGTTATTATTTTCATTATTAATGTACTTTTATTATTATCATTGTTTAGTCTTCACCATTTACTTAATTTTGTTTTATATTATTTTATTCATTATTTATTTATTTGTTATCTTATTTATTTATTTGTCATTTCATTTACTTATTATTTATTCTTTTATTGCTCCTTACTTTTTTATGCTTTAAAGCACTTTAATTATTTATCCTTTTTAACTTATTATTTATTCGCTTATTGCTCTTTACTTTTTAATACTTTAAAGCACTTCAATTATTTATCATTTTTTTATTTTTTTATTTATTGTTGTTGTTATTATCATCATCCTATCTGTTTCTATGATTTTATTATTGTTATTCTTACTTCATTATTTATTAGCTCGTTCGTTAACAAGAATTAGATTTATTCATATATTCGTTTAATTTGTTAGTATCATTACTTTGTCTAATATTAATCAATCAACTTTTCAAAAATAAAGATGATGTTCGGTTTTGAAAATTCGGAAGATCGAGCCCTAACTTACTGGTTTCGGTTTTTCTCATTTATGTTAAACAACGGGATATCTCCTTTTAAGTCGCGATTTTCTCGTTTAATCTAAATGACTGAATGTCCTTTTAAACAAATACATTTCTAAACAAAAGCTTAATCTCGAAAATTTGAAATGTCGCTACTAACTTCTATCGGACTCGACATCTAGATACTTGAGATAAGTTTCTTTTCCTAAAATAGAGGCAATCTTAGTATTTGAAATCTCGAGAAATCGAGCCCTAACTTCTGGGTTCCGATTTCTCATTTGATTAATAAATGGAAGATCCTCTTCAAATAAAACCAAGTTTCAAAAGCGAGCTTAGTTTGGAGTTTAAAGTATTGTGCCCTAACTTATCGGACATGATGCTTTACCTCTTGAAAATAAGAAAGTCTTAACGTCCCATCCAATTTTAAAAACAAAAAGCATTATATTTTCGAGTCCCTTTAAAGTTTTCAACAAAAGGACATCAATCAATCAATTTGGTACCAATTTTGGGCGTGTCGAGGGTGCTAATCCTTCCTCGCACGTAATCGACCTCGAACCCGCTTTTCTCAAAGTTCGTGGACCAAAAGCACTGCATTTTAGTAAATTAAATGTTTTATTAAAACAAAGGTGATCCGATCACACCAAATAAAG
The DNA here is from genome assembly GCA_025506655.1 of Gossypium rotundifolium. Classification (NCBI taxonomy): domain Eukaryota; kingdom Viridiplantae; phylum Streptophyta; class Magnoliopsida; order Malvales; family Malvaceae; genus Gossypium; species Gossypium rotundifolium. The sequence continues at coordinate 80,684,812 of CP106723.1, forward strand.
ATCGGTGGCGACTCCTTTCCTTTTCTTTTTTCAAAAATCGAGTCGACCGTCGTTTCCCAAAAAATGGTTACGACAAATACGATGATTATTATTTATTGCAAGAGACCGACGTTGCTTTATTTAATTAGAGCAATTTGTTTATAGTTATCAAGCCGGGTTTGTCGTAACCATTTTTGGAAGACGACAAAAGGTGTTCGACTTAGGGTTTTAAAAAATGAAAAAGAACGGAGTCGCCAATCGACCTTTATTTGGTATGATCGGATCACCTTTATTTTAATAAAACATTTTGTTTTACTAAAGCGTTGTTTTTGGTCTGCGTAGTTTTGAAAATCGGGTTCGGAGTTTCGACATGACGAGGAAGGGTTAGCACCTCGACACGCCCAAAATTGGTACCAAAATGATTAATTAATGTCTTAATGTCGGAAGTTTGAAAAGATTTTAAAATACGGGTCTTTTGAAAGGGTATTAGGATTTTTGAGATATCTTTGTTTCGAGAGGGTACGAACATCACATCCAGCACGTTAGGACATGATATTCTAAACCTTCGTAATCAAAGCTACCTTATGTTTTTACGAAGTTTACCAAAAGGATGTTTAGTTATTTAGTCAAACGGAAAATCGTAACCCAGCACGTTAGGGCACTATTCCCCGAGTTCCTAAATACAAAACATTGCCCTTATTTCAAAACCTTTGAATGGAGTATAGTAATCTTACAAAATGCATTGTATCGGATTGAATTTAAAAAAGGGTTTGAGTCAAAACTTGAGATTTCTTTTTTTCGAAAAGATATAAACATCACATCCAGCACGTTAGGACACGATGTTTTAATCTTTCGTAGTCAAAGTCGTCTCGTGATTTACAAAGTTTGTTAAAAAGGATGTTAAGTTCCTTAGTAAAACGAAAAATAGCAACCAGCACGTTAGGGCACTATTCCCCGAATTTCTAAATACGAAACATTGCCTTTATTTTAAAAATCTTTTTAAATGAAATATGATGGTTCTTGTTTAGCAATGTAGTATTAAACTAATAACAATGATATTGAACAATGATAATAATAATAGTATAGTTATGAAGACAATAGTGGAAATGATGATGATAATAAATATAATAAAACAATGAAGACATCATTAAGCAAAACGATCATAAAAAGCAAGATATAAAATAACTTAGTAAATGATTACGATAATGGTGTGAAATAAGAATAATAATACTAATAAATAATAATAAAATGAATAATAATGGCGATGACAAAATAGTATTACTACATAAGTGTAAGTAGACATACATGAGATACGATATAATGAAAATAGAAATGCATACGAGATAGTATAAGAATAAACAAATAAATGAAAAGTGACTAAATAATAATAGTATTAAAATGAGAAAATAAATATAAGTATAAATATACTAATATTAACAAGAATGGTAAAGAAATAATAGTGACAAAAATAATGTTGATTAATAATACTAAATAGATAGTAATAATAATAAATAATAGTAAAATAAATAATAATATAATAATAGTATTAATAATAAGATAATGATAATAATAATGATAATAATAATGATAATAATAATAATAATAATAATAATAATAATAATAATAATAATAATAATAACAAAGAAACAAAAACTAAATTGTTGATTAATAATATTAAATAAATAGTAATAAAATAGATAATAGTAAAATAAATGATAATATAACAATAGTATTAATAATAAAATAATGATAATAGTAAATAATGATAATAATAATAATAATAATAATAATAATAATAATAATAATAATAATAATACTAATAATAATAACAAAGAAACAAAAAGACTAAATTGTTGATTAATAATATTAAATAAATAAAAATAGATAATAGTAAAATAAATAATAGTATTAATAGTAAAATAATGATAATAGTAAATAATAATAATAATAATAATAATAATAATAATAATAATAATAATAATAATAACAATAGAAAAGGACTAAATTGAATTAAAAAGCATAATTTGAGGTAAATTTGAAATAAAAGAAAGACTAGGGATCCATTTATACGCCGAAAGGATGGGGGACTAAAATGGCAATAAACCCTTCATCAAAACGCTAGCAAAGATCGAGGACTAAATTGCGAACGGAGATAAATTGTGGGTTAAATTTAAAATAAAAAAACCCGATTGAAATTTCGAAAAGCGGAAGGGCGAATGCTAAATAGCCCCTTCTGCAAAAACACGTGGACCTTAGGCGGGTCGGATCGGATCGGGTCGGGTCATTCAAAACAGCGTCGTTTTGGGGTTAAAGCGCCCCAAAGCAGCGTCGTTTTGTGGGCTATATAAAGCCCTAAAACCCCAAAAATTCATTTCTATCTTGTTTTTTAAAAAAATTTTTCCTTTCTGTTTTTCTCTCTGCAGGGAAGGTTTGGGTTCTCCGATGAGCGTTGTCATACGGCCGCCGTCGTGTCTGGCCGGAACTCGATTTGGTAAGATTTTTTATATTTTTTACAGTTTTCATATCGTTTTCAATATATTTTCATAGATCAAAAGGCTTACAGAGCTAAACGAAGAAAAATAAAATGAAAAAAAATCACCTTCGATATTTTCTTTTTGATGTTCACAGATCCGCTTTTGAGTGAACTTTTGTATATGTTTTTGATGAGTTGGAATCTCTTTTTGTATTGATGTTAGGAAAGAAAAAAAAACACATTCGTAAAAGAAAAAAAAAAAACCCCGTTTCTTGTATTTATTTCAAAGAAAAAACCTCCTACATTATTTGTGTTTCATGGCTTTATAGCCAAGATATTCTTATTTCTTCTGTCTTTTCTTTTTTCTATCTTGCAGGAGCAAGTGGAGGAGTTGGTGGTGACAGTGGCATGGGCGGTGGCCGGTGGAGCAGTGGTCAGAGGTCAGAACAGGGGTGTCAGAAGGCAGGTGAAGGGTCGGTCAAAAGACAGAGGCTAGGGGCGGCATAGAGGAGATTACGGTTCCCAGAACCCTAATTTTGGGTTTTGGGCCTATTGAACCACCGGTGTAAAGAAGTGAGGATTTTTAGGTTTATTATTTTTTATTGTTGTAAATGTTGTAAATGGGCCCGGGCAATTTGGGCCCTCTACAAGGTTCATTATAGTAAAGTTGTTTTAAGAGTAAGGTTGGATCAAATTACGATTTGAAGTAGTCTTAATCTTTCTTTATTTAAAGTCTCAATCGAAAACTCGAATTATACTAAAAAATTTAAAAAATTAATATTTATGATAATATTTATATAATAGGGGGTGAGGAGCTGCATGCAAAGTGCATGGGGGTGTTTGAAAGCGAAAGTGGCGAGAAAGGTGTGTTTGTGGTTTTCCAATTTGTAGGGTCTGAAATCTGGATTGGCTGTATTTATTGTAGTAGGGAATCACATCTAACGAGATTGTGGCCACGAAAGTTGAGGGTGAAAGTTGAGGGTCTAAGGCTAACAGCGCTGCTGATAATGACAGCGGCCGACGCTTTGTATCAAATACAAGGAATACAAGGAATCCCTTGAGTCTGTCTCACTTAACTAATCATCACATTGTAATCCAAGCACCAAGAAGGAAAATTCTATAAGAAGTTGCCTAATATCACCTTCAGTCAGCTCCAAACAAATATACATTATTATATAAAGTTTTGGTTTTAAAATTTTTAATTTGAACTCATTAAGAAAAAAGAAAAAGAAAAAGAAAATGAAAGAGTTATTTAAAACATGTTTTAATTCATAAAATTTAAAAGAATTGTTTAAAACATGAAAGAGTTACTATGAAAATGATTTTAAAAATTTAAGTAATTCATAAGATAGGAAGGAGTTTTAAGAAATTAATTACTGTGCATGAAAGAATTACATAAAAATAAATACTTCATTAAATCTTTTAAGAAATTACATAATTCATAAAACATGAAAGAATTAATTAAATCCTAAAAAGTTAATTAAAACATGAAACGATTCTAAGAAGTTAAGTAATTTATAATCACTAAAGAATTACTTAAAAGCCGAAACAATTACTTAAAATATGCAAGGATTCTAAAAAATAAATAATTTGTAATATATGAAAGAATTTTTTAAAGAATTCTAAGAAATTAAGTATTTCATAATAAATGAAAGAATTACTTAAAACAATAAAAAATTCCCAAAAAATTAAGTAATTCATAAAACATGAAAGAGTTCTAAGAAATATGGCTTAGTTTGGATGGGCGGTGTGTTTACTTCCGGTGAGGTTAAAACAATGTGGCGGTAAGGTTGGATCTTGTGGCGGTGAGATTGAATATCAGAATGGTGAGATTAGAAACAATGGTGGAGTGTGTGTTTGGATTCAAACGCATTTATAATGATGAGGTGAAAATATAAAATGACTAATAAGGACATTAAATTAGAAATGATATATAATAGAATTTTTTAAATTATTTTACTTTTACGAAATTATTAAAAATAGGTAAATTTATAAATTCATTTAATAAAATATGTTTATTAAAATGTTTATATTTAATTAATTAATATTAATTTTATAATGGTAATATATATAACTACTATTTAAAAAAAAATCAGCAATACAAACATAAATAGATAAAAGGTTAAAATTGTAAAAAAATCATGTTAACTGGGGTTGCTTTTTCTTCATTGGAGTTGAAATCTCCAGCCAATTTTCAGCCTTCTAGTGTGGTTGAAATGCATTCTCACTGGACTTTCATGTTGAACCAAATAGCAGTGTAGTGAGGTTGATAGCAACAACTACACCTCACTAGCAATAACCGTTGAACCAAAGGCAGCCCTAATTTACTGTACATGAAAGAAGTACTTAAAATATGAAATAATTACTTAAAATATAAAAATATTTCTAAAATATTAAGTAATTCGTAAAACATGAAAAAATTCTAGGAAAATAATTTATACATGAAAGAATTACTTAAAGTATGAAATAATTACTTCAAACGTGAAAAGAATTCAAAGAGATTACGTAATTCGTAAAAACATGAAAGATAAGTGAATATTTCTGCTTAAATGATAAACTGTTTACCTTCATTTTTGCATTGTTTTAAGGTAAAATTAAGATGAATAAGCCCGAAATCAATGCTAACAATGAACTTAAAGAAGATAACAATTTTTTTTTTTGAAGTTTACCATTTTCCCCATGTTTTATTGAAAGCTTATCAATGAATCTTGAATTTCCTTGCAATTTTGTACTTAAGCATATGCAAAGATTAACTAGTCACCAGCAAATAATAAATGAATAATGTTAGACAATATTTGTTAATTTTGAAGGGTTTTAATATTCCTTCTTTTCAAATGAGTAAGGTTATACAATATTTGTTAATTTTGAAAGGTTTTAATATTCCTTTTTTATCAGTTGTTTCGAATAATTGTGAAAGAAAATTGATATATATAAAAAAAGGAGAGATCCTTTTCCCCTAACCTCAAAGTTGAGAAAGTTGAGAAAGTTGAATAGTCACCATTCAAAATTATTGAGAAAGTTGGTGTCAAAACACAATCCATGACTCTACTAACATAAAAAACTTTCAAAATCCCATTTTCTTTACGTAGTTTTTAGGAAATTCCAGTCAACTTTATTCAAAGTATAATTTTAAGGCCATTAACCCATGACATCTTTTTTTCTTCATGATCACATTCAAAGCTTCATGGGAAACTATGATGTTGTCTTATAAAGGTAGCTTGAGCATTTAAGGTAGTATATCTCAACAATAGTCTCATTCTAGTGGTCATGATTCATGCAATGATTTTGTGGCAAAGTTGCAACAACCAATAAGTCTAAACTGAGAAATTGCTTCCAGACATTGTTGCTTGAATATTAGGGTAATATTAATGGTTTTTAACCCTCTCAAAAATTTTCCTAGGTTGAAGAAATCTTGCACCATTTTAACCGCATCATTCTTAATATTCTATTATTGTCTATGATAGAACAAAATAGAGAATCCATCTAGGCTTGTGCTTGAAAAGGCCCTAAACTAAAACCAACTTCTTTGATCTCTCCTTTGTAATAGTATTTCAAAGTGGAGTATTCATTTCTTCTGAGCTTAGCACATCAATTGCTTCAAAAGCTTCTTCAACACTCAATATCGATTGGTTTTCAAAAAGTTTTTAAAACTGTCTTGAGATAGGATCTTCAACTAATCCTTTCTCTATGATCTAGTCCCTATTATAGATTTTGATATGGTGGATTTAGTTTGTTTGTTTATGTTTGATGGTTGTGGAATGAAAAAAGTGATTATTTCCATTCCTTTCCAAAATCCACTAGACCTTTAATCTTTGATGTCAATTGCATTCTGTCGAAACCATTTTTAAGTTTTATGAAAAACGGGAATCGACTTAAAAAAACGAAAACGGGAGTCGCCACCGGTCCTTTTTTGCTTAGGTGTGATCAGATCACCTTATAAAACATGTTTTGTTTAAAACATTAATTTTGGCCTACGAAATTTGAGAAAACGGGTTCGGGAGTCTATTACGTACGAGGAAGGGTTAGCACCCTTGTAACGCCCAAAAATTGATACATTATTTATAAAATCATGTCCCAATGTTGAAAATTTGAAAAATTTAAAATACGATCCTTTTATTTGAAAGAAAGCCAAGACTCACTTATCTCAAGGAAATAAAACGCCACACCTCATGAGTTAGAATGCAACATTTCAAGACTTCGAAAATAAGCTTGCCTTTATTGGTAGAAAAATCCTTAGCTCGAGATACAAAACATCATATCCAATAAGTTAGGATACAACATCTTGAATTCACGAGAATAAATTTTGATTAGAAGTTTATGTGTTTCAGTTTCGAAAAAAGAAATACTTAATATTTTAAGTCCAATGAGAAAAATTGAAACCCAGTGAGTTAGGGTACAATTTTTCTCGAAGCTCTCAAATATTATATATCGTCGTTTTTTTAAATCTTTTGAATAAAATGCGACAATCTAGCAAAACACATTTTATTAAAAATGATTTGAATAAAATATTGCATTAATACATTACAACATACATACCAAATAGCAATTCACCATAATTTCAAGTCATATTAACAGTTAATACTAATATAGACAATTAAAGAAAGAATAATATGAAATAACGAATGATACAAATAATAGAATAACTATACTAAAGCAAACATAAAATCATAAACAAATAAAAGAGCATGGATAAACAAATATAAGACATAAAGCAATAAATAACGAAAGATAAAAAAACTACAAAATAAATATGAAACTTTACATGCAAGATTAAGTGTAAAATAAAATGACAACATAGAATGAGTGACATATAATAATAGATATTGCAAATTAAAAACATATATATAAAATGATATGGCATAATCTAAAAAATAATACATGTATTCATGAGAAAATAAGTAGAATACATTTTAAATAAATAAATGATATATAACTTTAAATAAAACATATTTTTAATACAATAATCTAATACATATATGCATAAAAACTACATATTTAAGAATAAACAATATAAACAATATATGTTATACAATATACAAAATTTTATACAATATTAAGGATAAAATAATTTAAATGTTATATATAATATAATATAATAACATATAATATACAAAATTTTAAAAATGTATAATATAGTAAACAATATTAAACTTAATAAAATAACCTAGTATAAATAATAAATAGTAATAATTTAATATATATATAATACTAAAATAAAAAATAAGAATAAAAATGAAAATAAGAGGAATTAAAAAATCAAAGAAACTAGGATCAAATTAAAATAATAAAAAAACTAAAGTAAAATTGTAAAAAAGATGATGTTGGAACGCGCGCCAAACTATAGGGACTTATTGGGCAATTATATGCTATCTCTTAAACGGCACCGTTCCATCATCTGCCTTCAAAATGACCTTAGAGACCAAATTTAAACAGAGACAAATTTTCAGGGTTGAATTAAAAATAAAAAAGAATTTAAATTGAACTAAATTAAAAATAATAAAATTACGAAAGGACCAAAGAGGCAAATTGCCCTTTTACAAAAGACACGCGGATCCTCCCCGGGTATCGGGTCAACGCGCGGATCTTGGCCCCTCAACGATGTTGTTTTGGCCTTTAAAGGTGACCCCCAAAATGGCGTCATATGGTTGGCCTATATAAACTAAAATTTGTTTTTTAAAAAAACATTTTAAATCACTTCAAAAAAAAACAGGTTTAAAAAAAAACTCTCTCCCTCTTTTGGCCTTCGGCCAGGACTCTGGTCAGACCCACCTTCGTGCACCGGCACCGGCGCTGGCGCATACGGTGGTCGAAATCCCTAAAAGGGATATTTTCATCTGCTCCACTGCAAACTCAAGGATGCTAGGTTGATATCTTCGATCCACCTCGCTGCAAACTCAGGAAGACAAGATCTGCTATCTTTAGTCTGCTCCACTGCAAACTCAGGGATGCCAAACTGGTATCTTCGATCTGCTTCCGCAATCTCAAGAAGACGAGATCTGCTATCTTCAATTTGCTCCACTTCAAAATCAGGGATGCTAGGTTGATATCTTCGATCCACCTAGCTGTAAACTTAGGAAGACAAGATCTGCTATCTTCAGTCTGCTCCACTATAGACTCAGGGATGCCAAACTGGTATCTTCGATCTGCTTCACTGCAACTTCAGGAATCCCAGATTTTCTATTTTTAGTCTGCTCCCACTGCAAACTCAGGGAAACAAGATTGGTGTCCTCGATCTGTTTCACTGCAACCTCAGGAAGGCAAGATCTACTATCTTCAGTCCGCTTCGTCACAAACTTAGGGAGACAAGGCTGATGTCTTCGATCTGCTTCACTGCTACTTCAAGAAGGCAAGATCTACTATATTCAGTCTGCTCTGTAGCAAACTCAGGAAAACAAGACTAATGTCTTCGATCTGCTTCACTGCAACTTCAGGAATGCTAAATCTGCTATCTTCAGTCTGCTCCGCTTTAACTTCAGGAAGACAAGGCTGATGGTTTTGATCTTCTTCCTGCAACTTCAGGAAGGTAAGATATGTTGTCTTCAGTCTGCTTCGCTGCAACTTCATGGAGACAAAACTGAAAGCGTCGATTTACCCTACTGCATTGTCCTATAGAGGACATGACCAGTAGAATAGGTATATGCTTATACCTAATAATTAGAATGCCCTGATCGAAATGAGTTAAATGCTTTTATTTAGACATGCTATGATATATGAATGCAAAATGTTATGAGAATGATTCCTATTTCAGGTGTCATCACTCATTTATTCGACAAGGTTTCATCTTCGTTCCTCTTGAAGTATCATATTCTTGCTCAAATAATTTGTCCCATGGAAATTTTAGGGTCCATTCCATTTGAACCTTGAGGACACGAGGCTAATACTGCCTTCAAACCATCCCACCAAGATTATAGGATTTAATCCATTTCTATTGTAACACAGGATCTGTTTCAATTCCATCGCAATTTAGGGTTTTTTTTGAATCTTTTCCCAACAACTTAGTCTGTCACACCATTCCTCGAATGTTATGACCTGATGACATCGCTTACTTTTGTCACATCAACTCATTATTTTGTCCAATTACCATTTGGACAGAGAATTCAGAGAAATAGTCTCCATTTAGACTTTTCTTTCTCAAATATTTCCAATCCATGTACATGGAAATTCTAAACAATTGTCCTGTTTCAGTTTTTTGTATCATCTAGAAATTTCCAAAATAATATGTAGAACTTCTTTTGTGAAGTTATTAGTTCATCAATCATTATTTCAATGCAACATGCTTATGAATAGTAATAATGGACAACAAATAAATTGATTTTGAGGATAGTTCGAACTGAATAAATTATCAATAAAAAGAATTAACTAGAAAAACATCTTTGAGAAGAAAAAGAATCCAAAGATAATAAATTGATATGAGTAAGACAAAGATCAGGTGTCCTAGATATCGCAGATTGGGCTTCTATATACAAACTCCATGAAGACTGCTTCGAGCTTAACATGCGTTTAGAAGATCCAAAGTATTTGTTGATGCCTAAATATGTAACATACTTCATTTCTTGTTGATTCAGGTATAGCAAGATCACTGCATGCCCTTCAAAATTTGAGCTGCCCATTTGGGTTTTCAACTCAAAACCCATTTGGTCTCAAGGTGCCCTTTGCGGGTTTTCACCTTGGCCTCTTCTCCTTTTTAAGCAAAATATTTTTTGACTGTATCCGAATTCATAGGATTGGGTAAGATTTTCCCATCCATTTTGGTTAAAGTCAGTGCTCATCCAGAGAAAGCCTTCTTCACCACATATGGTCCTTCCCAATTCGGCATCCATTTTCCTCTGAAATCCCTTTGTATGGGAAGGATCTTTTTCAGTACAAGGTCCCCCTCATGGAACTCTCTTGGGCGGGCTTTTTTATCATAGGCTCGCATCATTCGTTTTTGGTACATCTGACCGTGATGAATAGCTCTTAGCCTCTTTTCCTCAATTACTAATCGTATCGAGACTGGATCCAGTCCACTTCATCCAACTTTATCTCTGACAAAACTCGAAGAGAAGGTATCTCTACTTCAATAGGTAGAACTGCCTCTATCCCATAAAACAATGAGAAAGAAGTTGCCCTAGTAGAAGTTCTAATGGACATTCGATAAGCATAGAGTGCAAATGGTAATTTCTCATGCCAATCCTTATAGGTCTCAATCATTTTCCCTACTATCTTCTTGATATTTTTATTGGCCGCTTCTACTGCCCCATTCATTTTTGGATGATACGGAGACGAGTTGTAATGTTTGATCTTAAATTGACTACAAACTTTTGCTATTGTGCTATTGTTTAAGTTCAATGCGTTGTCTGATATGATCCTCTCAAGCATTCCATATCGACAAATGATCTCCTTCTTCAAGAACCGACTAACTGCTGACTTGGTGACACTAGCGTAGGAAGTAGCCTCTACCCATTTCGTGAAGTAGTCAATAACCACAAAGATGAATCGATGCCCATTTGAAGCTTTCAGTGATATCACCAATGACATCCATGCCCTACATGGAGAAAGGCCATGGAGAAGTCATAACATGTAAAGGTGAAGGCAGTACGTGAATTTTGTCTCCATAAATCTAGCATTTATGACATCTTTTGGCATAGTTGATACAATCTCCTTCCATGGAGGACTAATAGTATCCGAATCTCATTATATGTCTAGCCATTGTGAATCCATTAGCATGTGTTACACAAACACCCTCATGACCTTCTTCCAGGATTTTCCTAGCTTCAATAGCACCAATGTATCTCAATAATACCTGATCTTTTCTCCTTTTGTATTAGGTATCCCCATCTAAAATGTAGTCACATGCCAATCTTCTTAACGTCCTTTTGTCATTCTAGTTGCATGCTCTGGGTATTCACGGTTTTTGACATATCGCAATACATCATGATACCAATGGTGGCCATGTTTTTCCTCCTCTTCCATGTTATAACAATGAGCTGGAACTTCAAAAATACTCATCTGAATAGGTCTCATATCCTCTCGTTTGTTTACTTTGATCATAGAAGCTAGGGTTGCCACAGTATCTGCCATCTGGTTTTCATCTCGTTGGAGATAATTAAAAGTGATGTCATCAAACTCCTCAATTAACCCCAGAACTATTTTTCGATAATCGATTAGTTTGGGGTCCCTTGTCTCCCATTCTCCTTTAAGGTGGTAGATTACTAATGCAGAATCTCCATATACTTCTAGCACTCTGATTTTACGCTCTACAACTACTCGAATTCTCATGATGCATGCTTCATACTCTGCCATGTTGTTTGTGCAATAAAAATCCAATTTGCATGTGAATGGATAATGATCACCACTAGGGGATACCAACACTGCCCCGATTTCGTTTCCCACAACGTTTGATGCTCCATCAAAATTTAGCTTCCAAGGATGCTCTTCAGTAGTTGCCACATGCATTAGCTCTTCATTGGGGAAATCAAAGCTCAATGGTTCATAATCCTCTAAAGCTCTGCCAGCCAGAAATTCTACTATTGCGCTCCCTTTTATAGCCTTCTGGTTCACATAGACTATATCAAATTCAGAAAGTAGAATCTGCCACCTTACCATTCTTCCATTCAGAACAGTTGACTCCATCATATACTTTAATGGGTCAAGCTTCGAAATTAACCAGGTTGAATGATATATCATATGCTGCCTTAATCTCTGAGTTGTCCAAATCAAGGCACAACACAATTTCTTAATTGACGAATATCTCATTTCATATTCAGTGAACTTTTTACTGAGATAGTATATCGCCTTTTCTTTTCTTCCTGACTCATCATGTTGACCAAGCACACATCCCATGGAGTTACTGAACACTGTCAAGTACAGTATTAGTGGTCTATCTGGATTAGGCGGAGATAGTACTGGGCATTTGACAAATATTGTTTGACTTTGTCAAAAGCTTTCTGGCACTCATCATCCCATATACCTTGGTTGTGTTTTTTAAGGAGACGAAATATGGGGTCACATTTCTCAGTTAATTGTGAAATAAATCAAGCAATGTAATTTAACCTTCCAAGAAAACCTCGAACTTCCTTTTGAGTGAGCGGTGGAGGCAATTCTTGTATAGCTTTGACCTTATTTGAGTCAACTTCGATTCATCTCTCACTAACTATGAAGCCCAGTAATTTTCCAGACCGAGCTCCAAAAGTACATTTTCCCGGGTTGAGCTTTAATTGAAAATTTTTCAATCTCAAAAACAACTTCTTCAAAACTTCAATGTGTTCCTTTTTGTTCGAGATTTGGCGATCTTGTCATCAACATATACTTCAATCTCTTTGTGCATCATGTTATGGAATAAAGTTACCATGGCCCTTTGATATGTTGCTCCTACATTCTTTAGCCCGAAAGGCATCACCTTATAACAAAAGGTACCCCACAATGTTATGAAAGTAGTTTTCTCCATATCCTCAAGATGCATCTTGATCTGATTGTATCCCGAAAAACCATCCATGAAAGAAAATAGTGAGTATCCCGCCGTATTATCCTCCAACGTGTCAATATGAGGCAAAGGGAAGTTGTCCTTTGGGCTGGCTTTATTTAAGTCCCTATAGTCTACACACATCCAAACCTTTCCATCCTTCTAAGGGACATGAACAATATTGGCTACCCATTCTGAGTATTTTACCACCTATAGAAAACCAGTATCAAACTGTTTCTTAACTTCCTCTTTTATTTTTAACACCACATCAGGCCTTATCCTTCGTAGCTTATGCTGAACTGGCTTGCACTCTTCTCTTACGGGAAGGCGATGCTCTACAATGTCAGTACTTAGCCAGGCATATCTTGGTATGACCATGCAAAAATGAATTTGAATTCCCATAATAACTCAACGAGGTCTTGCTTCGTCTCCTTGGCTATGCGCGTTCCAATTTTCACAACCTTTCCTTCCTCTAAGACTATATTTTCTACCACCTCTACATGGGGTAAAATCTATTTCTCCTCTTTCTTTACCTTTCTTAACAAATCTAGAGACAAGTCACAATCTCTGTCACCCTCAAAATCCTGAGATTCCTCTAAACACATGTTTTGCTCAAAAAGGACCTCTGAATCTGTAGTATCATTGCTCATGTCATTGATATCTAGGGACAAGTGGTAGGCACAAAAGAATGTACAAAGAACAAATGAATTCAAGAACAACTATTTACATGGTATGAATGAGAAAAATTTTTTTGGATGAAAATTAGAAGATCAAAAGAATAAAAAAAATGAAGGAATATTTGATCGAATTAATTATTAAAGATGTCTTTTATTGAAACAAAAGATGTCTGAACATGAGCCTATTTCACAAAAGAAATCTTATTGCTCCTAGGCTTTAAAGCAACAAGTGTGCTCTGAACATTACTCTGTGCAATCTCTAAATACTACAGGAAGTTCCTCTACAGTCCAGTTGTTCAAAACACTTCCAAGTTCAAAAGGATGAATTGTAACACCCCATACCCGAGTCCGAGGCAAAAAAAGGGGATACGAGACATTACTATGCTTGAACCTTCTTAAACATATATTTACGGGCTATAAAATTTTGTTCGAATTAATAACTTCTCTTTCTTAGTCAATTCATGCATTTCATGGGCCTACGAGACCTTAAACTTACGTTCGAAAACTTTCGGAGCTCAACTAGAAACTTTTCTCTCAAAACAGGATCACACGCCCGCGTGCTTTGGGACACGTCCGTGTACCCATAAGACATGCCCATGTCTTCCACCCGTGGAGGATACTGATAGTTTACACACGGTCTTGACATGCCCGTGGCCCTAGACCGTGTGTCAAACCTTGACTTGCTGACTTATTCATATGTCCTGGGCACACACCCAAGTGCTAACTACGCGTCACACACGGTCTATACAAACGGCCGTGGGGTTAGCCCGTGGTCTATTCTGACTTAAGACACTAACGTGCAGGGAACACACGGCCCAGACACACGCCCGTGTATCTATTCGTGTGGACACTTAGAGGCTATTTACCAAGCAAATTACCACCCTGAAATCAAGACCAATCTCAAGCCAAAACTAACAATTCAAATACTTCATTTAACATTAACAAAAAAAAAAAAATGCATACTTCATTGATACTAATATACACACATACTTAGTCAAGCTTGGCCAATCTCATTAGCCAAATACAAAAAGAATAATGAACTTAATAGCCAATACTTTGGATTTTCTTAATACATTTATCAAAATGAAATGATTCCCTATACATGGCAGACTTAAATAAAAACAACTTGGCTATACCAAAAATAATGATTGATAGTGTGCTTCGACCTCCGACGTCAATGATCCACAATTTAGCTTGGCAAGACTACATGAAAGGAAAGAATTAAAGACGTAAGCATTTAGCTTAATAAGTTTTCATGTAGTGCAAATAGCAATATAATTGCTTAACATAACCATTCATCATAAACAATGGCATCATAAATCTCAACTTCATCATTCATAACATGAATAATATTCTTAGTTAACTTTAACTATCATAACTTGGTGATTCACTTAACTTTCTTGCTTTTTCATTCAATCTTTACTCTTTTGCCCTATGAATTACTATGAATAATAGAGGATACTGAATCTCATTCCACATGTATCTTGATGCCAATGCTACATCCTTAATATAGTCTTACATGGGATTTCTTAACTTGATAGCGATTCCATGTCTTGACATGGACTTACACGAATTCTTCCTTGTGGGTTCCCTTGGGAACTTACCATTGCCATGTCTTGACATGGTCTTACTTGGTGACTTTTCTTTGTCAATGCCAAGCCTTGGCTTGGACTTACATGAAATCTTCCTTGTTACTCACCAATGCCATGCCTTGGCTTGGACTTACATGGGATCTTTATCTCATGATAACTTCTCAATGCCAAGACTTGTCTTGGGCTTACATGACATCTTTGCTTAATTGCCGATGCCATGCCTTGGCTTGGTCTTATATGAACTTTCTTATCTCATGTGGTAGATTGAGCATCCTAGGTAATTCAACTTCAATCGGGAGTTTCACATACTTAATCTCTTTAATTTCTTTGTTTAACATACCATTAAACATTCTCATGAAAGTAACGTATATTCAACAACATATCAAGTAATACAATGAAAATATTCATAAAGTTTTGAAATCATACAAACTTACCTCAATGTACAAAATGTATGTAGATAATGCAATTTAGTCCTCAACTTTGTTCTTGCCTCAGTTTCGGTCCGGACTTCATTTTTCTTAATTAGAAAGCTTCAAAAATTGAAGAACCCTAGCTATGGAGTCTCTCAAATTTTTGGCACAAGGAGGAAGAAGATGAATAAAATTTTTTGTCATCTTTTTCCTTTTTAATCATTTAATTGATAAATGATCAAAATGCCCTTCTCACTAAATTTTCACAATTTACTAACTCATGTCCATTTTTGTCCAAAATTTATAAATTGGGAAAATTACTATTTAAGGACTTCTAATTAATATTCCAAAGCTATTTCATACTAAAAGCTTCTAGAATCTCATATTTTAACTTTTACAATTTAGTCCTAATGGACCATTCAAAGACAATTTCATAAAATGTCTTCATGAAACTTTCATACTATCATGCAAACATCTCTTAAACTTTAAAACTCATTTCACTAACTAATATTCATGGTCTCGCACCACTATTCCGACTAGGCCCTAAATCGAGCTGCTACATGAATGTCCAACATGTTTTTTTGCTCAATTTCTTCCTCGTGTATGGCATTAATGTGAAGATTTTCATTTTCCAACAATCCTCTCTCAGGGTGAATTATCCCTTCTGATACAAAATTCTGGGATATGTGAGGGAATGTCATCAATTCCCACTTGACTTCTTCCCCATTCAGCCGTGCCCTTCTTCTCTCTTACTTTTTCTCTATTTCCTTCTTCCTTTGTCTAGCATTTGGCCTGAAACCCAAGCCAAAATGGTCTCTTTTCTCTTTCAGCATCGGAACTTGAATCCCTTATTGGAGATGCCTATCCAATCCTTTTCTCGGTAAGGCACCTTTCCCCACCATCATTTGTATGCCCATTCTCGTGGTCTTAGATATCCTAGACACCAGAACCTCATTTCCTTCCAAGATGAATGTTGCGTTCACGAACTCTAAAGATCGAAAGGAAAACTCAGTGGCCTCCTCATTTTCCTTTAAGTATGGCACGTTATTAGTAACAGTCGCTATGATATCCTCCTCTACATTTATAGTAACCAGCCTACTTTCTGTTACTAGTTTCAATTTTTGGTGCAGTGATGAGGGCAATGCCCCTGCCGAATGAGTCTAGGGCCTTCCCAACAAGCAATTGTAGGAGGGCTTGATGTCCATTACTAGAAAATATACTTCATATGTATTTGGTTCAATCAACAAAGGTATGTTGATTCTTCCCATTACTCTTCTCTCAGTGCCACCAAATGCTCTCATTATGTTCTGGCATGTTTTCATGTAAGAACTATCTATAGGCAATCTATTCAGTGTAGACAATGGTAAGACATTCAAAGCTGATCCATTATTGATTAACACACTTGGCAGAGTATATCCTTTGTAACGAGTAGTGATGTGCAAAGCCTTAGTCGATCCCATGCCCCCAAGTGGAATTTCATCATCACTGAAATAAATGAAGTTATCGACACTTATATTACTAACCAGATGGTCCAGTTTGTTGATGGATATATCTTTAGTAACGTAAGTTTCATTCAGCACTTTCATCAATGCCTCACGATGCACTTCTGAACTTAAAAGCAAGGCTAGCACTGATATTCGAGCGGTTATTTGCGCAGCTTCTCTACCACGCTATATTCACTGTGATTCAAGAATTTTAGAAATTCTTTAGACTCTTCCTCTTTTACAGGTTCAATGATAAGTGCCTCAGCCCTTTTCTCTCGCTCAACTACCAAAGTCTTTGCTTTCACAGGCTCAGTTCTGACATTTATCGAGTCGTAACGCCTTCCACTACGTGTGTAAGATCCTTCATTTTGGACCTCCTTGGTAGTGCTAGTTGAGTTTTCCCCTCCTGGTATTATCACATTACAGTCGTAATTCCAAGGTACCATTTTGTTATCTCTATAATGAAAGGAAACATGTTTCTGGATTATGACATTTGGCACCATTTGTGTTCATCCTTTCGTGTTTCTTGGTCGGGTGATGATGATCCTCAGATAATTGACTTTTTGGTTTGCCAATTCTCCTTCTGTCATGCATATACTTCCTCCCCCTAAGCCTTCCTCATAAACTTCTAATTCCTTATTGTCCATAAGGCTCTGCACCATGTCCCTGAATTCAACTCTTTCTTGGATTTCGTGCCCTTCTGCTTTGTGGAACTCACAGTAGTCCCTTAATCCTTCGCATCCTTCCATAGAATCTGATTCTACCAATACTCTTCCTACCATATCTCTCTAGACCATTCTCAACGGGGTTTTTACCTCCGTAATATTTTCCTTGATCCTTCTCATGATATTTTAACCAATCGCGTTTATCCCCTTATCTCCATGGTTAGGTAACGGGTTCTCCGCACTAGGTGTATCATCAAACTTCACAATCCCTATCTTGATGAGTCTCTCGACTACCTTTTTGAAGGTAGTGTAATTTTCTATTGAATGCCCCGGTATTCCTGCATGGTAGTCACATTGAGCGTTTGAGTCATACCATTTGGGATATGGGGGCTGTAATGATTTTAGATAAAATGGGGGCACCACATGTACATCAAATAAACTTTGATATAGCTCCTTATACGTTATTGTGATTAGCGTAAATTGGAGCTTTTTAGAGTTTTGCCTTGTGCCTGATTCCTATCTTACTAACCCTTGTTGCCCAACAGTAATTACTTTTAGCTGGCTAACAGTAATTGCCTTCGAGTACCCTTTGTTGTATGTACTCGTATTATTCACCTCATTCTCTTTTTTTCTTGGAGCAGACCTTTTAGTAGTTTTCCCTGCTTCAATCTTGCCACCCCTTATGGCATTTTCAATCATTTCTTCTGCCATCACTATATCCACAAAGATCTT
This sequence comes from Gossypium rotundifolium, assembly GCA_025506655.1. Lineage (NCBI taxonomy): Eukaryota > Viridiplantae > Streptophyta > Magnoliopsida > Malvales > Malvaceae > Gossypium > Gossypium rotundifolium. Next base: position 80,703,265 of record CP106723.1, read on the forward strand.
GCTGGTACTTCCTATCATGTGAGTAATGAATGGGGCCTTCAAGGTATTGATAAAAAGCATTGTAGTTTCCTTTTCTAGGAGTGGTGGCTGAACTTGTACGATAACCTCCTTCCATCTTTGCGCATACTGCCTGAATCTTTCATTTGACTTCTTTTCCATATTCTGCAAAGTGATTCTATCAGGCGTCATGTCTGTGACATGATTGTATTGCTTCATAAAAGCTTGGGCCATGTTTCTCTAGGAGCTAATACTACTACAGTTCAGTTGATTGTACCATCTAGACGCTGCCTCACCAAACTATCTTGAAAATAATAAATCAAGAGTTGATCATTATTAACATAGCCGGTCATCCGTCTACAAAACATGGTAATATGGGCTTTAGGATAGCTAGTCCCATTGTACTTCTCAAATTCTGGCATTTTGAACTTATGAGGGAGCACCAAATTTGGAACCAAGCTCAAGTATTTAGCATCGATTCCATGGTGATGATCAATAGTTTCCAAGGCCTTGAACTTTTCTTCCAACCATCTACAACGATCTTCTAACTGCCTTGAGGATTCAACTCTTATCCCTTCCCTCTCTGCCATATCTAAATCAGGGATAACAGGATTAGCAGGGTTATCTCCTAGGTTAGAGCCTATGCCGACTTGGAAGTTCATGGGCACTCCAGTATCAGTTTGCCCTTGTTGAGGGGTAATCGTGATAGATGGCCTTTGAGGATACACCTCGGGTTGTGTTTATACATGTGGTGGGGTAAAACCCGGAGTAAAGTCCTCATTATCTTCTCTAGTATTAGTCATGGGACCTTTTCCTTTGTCTATCGCCCCATTCAGTAGCTGAGTCATTTGAGCCACCATATTTCTTTGGGCTTCCATCATTTGTTCCCTTATATCTTCCTGGATTTTTGCTAACTGCTCTTGCAGCTTGTCTTGCATGTCTCTCTGGAACTGTTCGATTCTTTGATCCATATTTTTTGTCTTAGCGCGAGAAATGTAACGATGTTTAGTTTTCATATTTTTCTTTCTTTCTCTCTCTGTGTGCAATAATTTTAGCTGATTAGGATCTTTCTATGGACTTAAATGCATATGATGTGATGTAATGCAAATGCATGAATGCAAAATAAAAAGCATCGATTCAGATTCAATCTCATTTAGAAAACTTTATTAGAAAACAAATTCCTTTACATAAAACGGACTAAAATATGCTTTTGCCCTAATGCCTAAAGTTTTAACTTTCCTAAACAACAAGGTTAGCTCTTGACCACGATTTGACTGTAGCTCATATTTAATGCTCAATGTATCAGCCTGTACTGCCAAAGTTTGTAAATGATCAGTTACCTTTCGAATCTAAACTATGGCTTCACCCATGAGATAATCCCTATTTTTAACTTAATAATGGGAATGGTGGAGCTCTTCCTTCCAATGCCCTTCTCTTGCTTCAAGAAGCTCGATCCAGAGTTCACAATTTTGCAATGCTGATTCTAATTTTTTGATCTTGCCCTTCATTTCCTCAATCTTGTTCAGACTTGACTTCATCTCGATTACAGAATTACGACTTCGATGGTGATGAAGAGACCATCCCAGTTCAGCCACTCTAGCCTTTAACCTACAATTCTCCTTCTGGCTTTCTGCCAAACTCCTTTCTAGGGCGTCGTTTCGCATCTGCATCTCTTGGAACTTCCTCCCCTAATGGTCAGCTTTAGCCTTTTCCTCTTGAACCTCCTGTTGCCACTGTTCTGAAGTCTTTCCCAAACCAGCATTTTTCATTGACAGACGTAGCTTTTTATATTCCATCTTTAGACTATCTAGATCTTCCTCAACCCTTTTCTTCCCTTTTCTTAATTTTTCGGCCTCCAATTTTTGAACATCCACATCTAATCTCAAGTACATTTTTCTTCTTCCAACTTCTTCATCCTCTTTCCGAGCTCTAAACTCACCTTTTCGAAATCTTGTTTTATAATCTCTAACTCTGATGGAACCACTTGCAAGTATTCCTTTCTTAATCGGGCACATTCTGGATTCAACTTTGGGATGTTATCATTAATCCTTCTAATCCTCCATCTGCTGTATTCTAGGGTCATCATTGGGTCTGTGGATAATCTCTTCAACCTACGAATCTGATTCCAAGTACTAGAAATCTCCTTAACCCTTTTCTTATAGTTATCCCCTCTGTTTGAGAACTCACATTGAGCCAGTCCATATGTTATTGGTACGAACTGTCTTGATCCATACTGCCTTAGTACGAGCCAAGGAACATACCCAACGGCTCCCCAAATTCTAAGTAAAGGAATCCAGTCAAAATTCCCACATCGATAAAGAATTTCGTCGAGAATCATCCAAGGAGCCCTCCACTCGATGTCTTCCTCTTGAAGATTTTGAAGGAGCGCCATCCAGTTTTCCTCAGACACATCCTCTTTCCTAGGTGTAGCCACTATTTCTTTTAATGGAGAATATTTCTAAGAGAAAACCTGATAAGAAACTTTCTCCACCTTCCAGAAATGACTGTGGACCAAGCTAATAACAACTACACGCATTGTAACACCCCAAACCTGGCCTATACATTACGATCGAATATGGTATGTCACAGGGTGAAGTAAAATCAAGTCTTAGTTATACTTAAGAAAAACTGGAGATTTGAAAGAACACTTTTTTTCTTATTACTGCGGTGTTTTGGAAACATCGATGTGTAGATTAATAAAACTCCACTTTTACTTTAATATTTAAACTGCCATGGTGTCGAAGTTGATATAAACAGTAACTAATAAAAACCAAAGTACAACTTTGAAAGGCCTTATTACATAGTGAAAGTCCCAAATCAAAATAAACTTATAGTAATATTGAGACTATAAAAGAAAGAAAAATGAAATTATGGCCTCCACGACTCGCCTGGCCTCCAGATCCACGAGCCACGCTCACCGAAAAGTTAAGGAAAGGGTGAGTCACCATGACTCGTGTGTAAATTCTCCCACATTATACATGCGGCTTGTAGCCCACAGTGACATATCAACATACAACATATGAATGTAATAAGCCCAACCCAAACCTAGTTTTTCCATCCTCTACACAGCAACCCGTACCAACCCATCACATTGTGGGGATTTCTACAATCAACCCTCCATCTGCTACACTCCATTTTGACAGCTAGGCTGCCAATTATTCACGATCACTAGGTGACCAATAATACATCGTGGCACAGCCACCGATCACTATGTGACCAAATAAAAAATATATATATATCGTGGCAAAGCCACTGATCACAGTGTGACCAAAAGTAGTGTATGAACATATATATATATATATATATATCGTGGCAAAGCCACCGATCACTATGTGACCAATTAATCATGCATTTCCCCTTCATATCAAACCCATACCCCATGATCTACATACAAATCCTAACAAACGCAACATGCCATTCATAACACATCATTTTGCCATACATACATTCGGCCATGAAAAGAAACGACACAATCACGCACGGCAATCCTAACCTTACCCCTAAGGGCATCACAACTATTTACACAACCCTTTTTCTGGCTTTTTAGCCCATACAAATGTTAGTACAGATATAGTATAGTGTGTGAAGGTTTACATACCTGGTAACACGTAAAATAAAACTCTCTATGTCAACACTATCACTAGTCATCACAACTGCTATCTACCTACTATTCTGCTCAGAAGTCGACCCACAACCCGGTGGCCAATCTCGAATAGCAGACACCGCACACTTCTTGAACTTTGGGGCTGGGACTAAGGATCCAACCTCTTCCTTCGATTCACTGACATTTGAGTTCATGAATGATCTTGTTCAGAAGGTACTATATTGAAACAATGATCGCTTAACGAAACATTGAGTTAAGATACGAATAACGAAAGGAAAACCGATCGAACAACTTAGAGAGAATTGAAACCCTACCCTGATATCTCAAATGAAGTGATAGGATTCACTTGATTCCTTGACTTGGAGTTCGATTGCTTCAACTAATCAGGATTTCCCAGAGTAGGCACCCCAAAGAAAGTGTAAACACATAAGTCATTCACTGAGCCAATTAGCCATTTGGCTTTGGCTATCAGAAACTGAAAGACGAATGAAGGAATAAGAGAACGCTTCTTACCTTATCACAACAGATTCGGATAACACTTAGGGGAATTCAGCACTAGCCCAACAACGAACATGATTCGGTAATGATTAAAGTAGAAAAGAACTAGAAGAGAGAGCCGCAGAGAAAAATAAAGATACTTCAAATAGAGGCTTAGGCGTTTCGGTTTTAGAAGAAACAGAGAAGAGATTTGAGAACAAGATAATTTAGACATAGTATGAAAGTGGAGATGGGAATAGAGTTAGAGTTTTCAATTTTGGCAGAAAAATAGAAGAAGAAACCCTCAATTGCCGAAAATAGGAGGAGAGAAAAAAAACTATGCTATTAGAAAAACAATGGAAATTCGGCACACCCTTAGCCACATCTAGTCGATTTCCCTTCTTGCACTTAGTGTCCCATATTTGGCCACCACCTACACTCAAATCCTATCCCACATTTTCCTCTTATCCTTATCTTCCTATCTTCTGACTCAATCCACACTCACTCTTTTAGAGTCCCAGCAGAAACCACCTCTCAACTCCTCAGGCGCATATAAAAAAAACACTCTTTTTTGCTTGACATGGGATTCGAACCTGCTCCCTCACCACCTCCTTATGGCGTCACTTACCTATTCCCTTAGTGGCGCCTCTTTGCCACTTTACCAGTTAGATTTTTGTGTTAATTTTCCCACTCAAGTACCTTTAAGGCCCACTTCACCTAGTTTTCCCTTGTAGTGTCTGAAAGCACAATTTCTACCAAGGCTCAGGCTTCACCTCAAGCCTTCCCAAAGCTCTAAACACACCAAACACACACACACCCCATGGCATGTACACACAATGCATCACAAATGCAGAGCCCCCAATCTAGGATGTTACACGCATCAATGAACCTACCCTCTCCTGCTCTCCGACATGCATTCAAAGATCTAAATGTCTCGGCTAAGATCGCAGGTACAGGCATGACTCCTCTGTCAAGTTGATTGAATAAATCAGTGACTGCTTCATCTACATGTCTTAGAGCCTTAGGGAAAATCACCAAACCATAAATACATAAGGCAAAGACGTTAATCTTTTTTTTTTTTACATCTGGATGTGCTAAGCTCAGGTCCCTCAAACTTATCCAAGGAATGCATTTACCCTCACCTTTCTTCTGAATTTTGGCTGTAAACCACTGTTCACTCATCCCCGTGATATTCATTAACTTCTTCACAAAAGTTGGGACACTAGCAGCCCTAGAATAAGCTTTATCGACTTGGATCCTTAAATAGCAAAGCAAGGTTGTATATTCCTCCATCGTGGGTACTAAATCTACTTTCTTGAAAGTGAAACAACTATAGGCAGAGTTCTAAAACTAAGTCATAGCTCGAAACAGATGCTTATCTACCTTGATGTCGAGCAAGTAGGGTAGATCGCCATAATTATGATAGAATAGCTGCTTAGCCTCATCATCTCACTAGGTCCAAATTCCTTTAAACTCTTGGAGCTCATTTTGCGTGATACTAATACGAGTGAAATCCCATAGTTCCGACACATACCCCTCAGCTAAGCTATTCCCTTTCTCTAATTGTGTTTGCTCTGACCACATGCGGATGGCTACATTGTCTTCCACTTTATCAAGGAATTCATTCTCCATAACCAGCTTTCTAACTTAGAAACTGATTGTGAATTGATACTTCTTTAAAATATGAAATGACATGCACCAAAAATAAAGCACAACAAGTTAGTACCATGAAATAAAACATAAAGCAAATAAAATAAGCAAACACCTATCTGGGTGACCACTAAGGTTTAGCATAGTTCTACTTAGGGTGAGTCCTTATGTTTTCTACGTGTGGTTTAGCTCTAAAGTTGAGGTACCTGAACCAGTAGATTCCTCGATCCTCACCATTATAGGCTCATACGGGCCAAGTTTAGTTCAGGGGAATACATTTCCCTATGGCCATGTGGAAGTGAAAACTTCACGAAGACATAGGTACAGATGTATCCCGGAAGCAATCCACTAGACCATGCGGAGGTGAAAACCTCAAAAAGGCATAGCTTCTCGCTCCCACTTAAAGGTTCGACCACAAAGGTCATGCAATGCAATGCACGCAAGAAAATGACACAAACAAATGCAACCAAAGGATTGTAATTTTCAAATCAAGTTTTCAAATTTTCAACAAAGGACAGAAAATAATCAATTTTAACGGCTTGAATCTCTTATTATATCCCCAGTGGAGTCGCCAAGCTGTCGAAACCATTTTTAAGTTTTATGAAAAATGGAATCGATTTAAAAAACGAAAATGTGAGTCGCCACCGGTCCTTTTTTGCTTAGGTGTGATCAGATCACCTTATAAAACATGTTTTGTTTAAAACATTAATTTTGGCCTACGAAATTTGAGAAAATGGGTTCGGGAGTCGGTTACGTATGAGGAAGGGTTAGCACCCTCGTAACGCCCAAAAATTGATACCTTATTTATAAAATCATGTCCCAATGTTGAAAATTTGAAAAATTTAAAATACGATCCTTTTATTTGAAAGAAAGCCAAGACACACTTATCTCAAGGAAATAAAAGCCACACCTTATAAGTTAGAATGCAACATTTCAAGACTTCAAAAATAAACTTGCCTTTATTGGTAGAAAAATCCTTACCTCGAGATAGAAAACATCATATCCAATAAGTTAGGATACAACATATTGAATTCACGAGAATAAATTTTGATTTGAAGTTTATGGGTTTCAGTTTGAAAAAAAGAAATACTTAATATTTTAAGTCCAACGAGAAAAATTGAAACCCAGTGAGTTAGGATACAATTTTTTTGAAGCTCTCAAATATTATATATTGCCGTTTTTAAAAAAAATCTTTTGAATAAAATGCGACAATCTAGCAAAACGCATTTTATTAAAATGATTTGAGTAAAATATTGCATTAATACATTACAACATACATACCAAATAGCAATTCACCATAATTACAAGTCATATTAACAATTAATACTAATATAGACAATTAAAGAAAGAATAATATGAAATAAAGAATGATACAAATAATAGAATAACTATACTAAAGCAAACATAAAAATCATAAACAAATAAAAGAGCATGGATAAACAAATATAAGATATAAAGCAAGTAAGTAACGAAAGATAAAAAACTACTAAATAAATATGAAACTTTACATGCAACATTATGTGCAAAATAAAATGACAACATAGAATGAGTGACATATAATAATAAATATTGCAAATTAAAAACATATATATAAAAATGATATGGCATAATCTAAAAAAATAATATATGTATTCATGAGAAAATAAGTAGAATACATTTTAAATAAATAAATGATATATAACTTTAAATAAAAACATATTTTTAATGCAATAATCTAATACATATATGCATAAAACTACATATTTAAGAATAAACAATATATGTTATACAATATACAAAATTTTATACAATATTAAGTATAAAATAATTTAAATGTTATATATAATATAATAGAATAACATATAATATACAAAATTTTAAAATGTATAATATAGTAAATAATATTAAACTTAATAAAATAACCTAGTATAAATAATAAATAGTAATAATTTAATATATATAATACTAAAATAAAAATAAGAATAAAAATGAAAATAAGAGGAATTAAAAATCAAAGAAACCATGATCAAATTAAAATAATAAAAAAACTAAAGTAAAATTGTAAAAAGGATGATGTTGGAATGCGCGCCAAAATATAGGGACTTATTGGGCAATTATACCCTATCTCCTAAACGGAACCATTCCATCATCTGCCTTTAAAATGATCTTAGAGACCAAATTGGAACAGAGGCAAATTTTTAGGGCTGAATTAAAAAAAAAGAATTTAAATTGAACTAAATTAAAAATAATAAAATTACGGAAAAACCAAAGAGGCAAATATCCCTTTTACAAAAAACACGAGGATCCTCCTTGGGTATCGGGTCAACGTGCCGATCCTGGCCCCTCAATGACTATATTTTGGCCTTTAAAGGTGACCCCCAAAACGGCGTTGCATGGTTGGCCTATATAAACTAAAATTTGTTTTTTAAAAAAAAAACATTTTAAATCATTTCAAAAAAAAAAAAACAAAAGTTAAAAAAAAACTCTCTCCCTCCTTTGGCCTTGGCCAAGATTCTCGATTCGACCACCATTGCAATCGTCATTGGCGCCACAGATATGGCAGTCGAAATCCGTAAAAGGGATATTTCGATCCTTTAAAGCATCCTAAAGCAGAATCTGGGGTCAAAAATTCCCTCCTAGCGACCCAACATGAGAATAGGGATGGAAATCCCTTTGACTTTCTTTCTGTTTCATCGAGAAAGGTAATATGTATTTTTATATGTTTGCAATAAGTTCGAATGCATGTATATTTGATCTGCGAAAAAGAAAACGACTATCTACCTTTTTTTTAGATTAATACTGGTGTTATTTTTATTTCTCGTCCGTAATTTACATCAAATGTATTCGGCCTTTTATAGCTTCTGTCAAAATACAAGTTTTGGTATGTTTCGATTTCTTGCCATATGCTTGTTTCTCTGGCTTTTCTTTCCTTTTTGCAGGTGAACGGTTAGAAATCCAGCGATGGGACGCGATCCGTGTGCTGATTGTGGCTGGACGAGGGGCCTGTGTTGGGTGCTGCAGCGCGAGGAGAGAACTCTAGGGTTCGGGGTTTCTGATTTTGAAATCGAATTTGGGCCATTGGGCCTGTCGGGTTTTAGGTATTAGTTTGGGATAGGTTTTAATGTTTTGGGTCTGAGGGTGTAATTGGGTATGGACTGTAATAATAAAAACTGGACATTGGGTTTTTATTTTTTATTTTATTTTGTTTTTGTTTGTTTGGGCTCGGGCACAAATGGGCTGTTACACATTCCTAAACTTCTAGTATCATTATGAGTTGTAAGCTTCGATCTTTAATGCCCTTTATTATATATTCTGATTGACTCTAGTTTGGAGTTCCAAAATTTTACTTTTTAATTCCATAATTTTCTGTTTGGAATTTCAATATTTGTTTTTACAACATTGTCCCAATTTAGTTTAACATTTTTTTAATTTTTCTTGTAACTCACTATATTCTAATATTGATACATGTTTTTTTTTACCATTTATTAAGAGTGATTTCCTCTCTCTCTCCCCTCTTTTATTAGCCATTTGGATTCAAATATGATTTCCCCCTTGTTCTAGTTCTTTTATTCAAAGCAACTAGATTAGGGTTGTGGTTTGACTCTATGGTTGGTTTGACAAATTCAAAGTTGTTAGGAAAAATTTGTAAGGATTTTTGTGCCATTGGTATAGTAATTTCATTATATTTGATAAATTGCTGAAATGATCAAAATGATTATTCATAGAATAAACAAATGTTATGCATATTCTCTTTTGCTAGATTGTTCTCAATGGTTTTTGCTCGAAAAACAAAATGTATAAGCAAATATTGGTTCATTGATTACCTAGGTTTAACTAATGTTAAGCTAGCATTATGTGGATGAATTATAATATGATAAGACAACTTATATTGATAGGTAATCTAAAATTTTCATAGTCCACAAAACCAAATGAGTAAATGATTCAAATAATAGAGGACTATTAAGTCGTTTATAAGTTCAATTGGGGAGATAGATTATCTTGATCATCAAAGCTAGATTGAATATTATAATTAGAGACATAAACATGATTATATGGTTATCTACCTCCTTATCCACCGCATTTCCTGATTTCTCTGACATAATCATTAAAACTACAATAATTTAAAGCAACGTTAAGGACTCTTCTATAACCGAGGCTAAAAAAAATCCTATATAATTTTAGAAATAAGTTAAAATCAATTTGAAAAGGCTTTAAAATTATCTTTAAATCATTTAGAAACTTTTTCGGTGATAGGAGGTGTTCGATGGCAAGTACAAGCTTCGGTGAGCTCAAAATAGCTAAAACAGTAAGGGCACTATCCAAGGGCCAAAGTATTAGCCCCTAAGGCCTAGGTATCGGGACCTAGGACCTTGTACTATAGTTTTTGACATTCTACCAACTTGGGTATTGACACCAAGAGCAAGGGTACCAAACACTAGTCCCTTAAAGCTAAAATTTGTAAACACACTGAAAAACATTCTCAATTAACACCACATTTTACTAACAAGTTCTAAATCATTTAAAACATTCAAATGACTCATAGAACTCATATTCATTCATAAAAACATGTATACCACTTTTAAGAACAAATTATAACACATTATGCATCAAGATTAGAATTAATTGTACAACCTTGTTATTGAACAAAATTCAGTCTATGTACATGTCATGCTATAAGATTCAAGAACTAATTATTAATACATACTATAACACCCTATATTTGACCTGACCACCAAATCTGGATACTGAGTACCACAATTACCCAAATTTCTTAACAAGTTCCTAGCTGATTTTTTGCAACACTAGCCACATTATACCTTTATCCGTTATACCACCATTACTAAATTTCATAAGTAATAATAACTTCTCATTTTAAACATTGAAATAATTACTATTCCATACATGTACTAGGCTCGTGTCACCATTCCATTTTAATAGACTTGAATAGTTATTTCAACTTAATGAGTCTTATGAATTTGCTACGATTATACTCAATAAATCCTTGAGGTGTGACCTTAAAGGGTCCCCTCTATGTGCATGAAATAACTACCACCATTCACATGGGCTTGGCTATGTCTGGTTTGATCTCCCATAACAATCCTCGAGTAAACCATTGACCCTGGAACCATACATTTCATACATAAGTTTAAAGGAACTTAGTGAGATTTCAGTCAATAATGTCATACAGATTCTCTAGTTCAGGAGAAAACAAATGAAACACAAAATTTAAAACTCCCTGTGTATCATTGAGAGCACCATGGATTTCTTGGCCTAGCCAGCGCCTAGCATTCCTCGTACAATAGTGGCAGTCTATCGGATGATCTTTTGCAATTGGCAAATTCTTACCGTGTTACCTTTATTATGTCCTTCTTGCAATTCAGCACGTGATTGAACCTTTCTTTTAGGTAAAACCCCCTTTTCAATCATTCTCATCAGCCATCTTGCTTTGGAGATTTAGCAAATATGTAATCTCCCTATTCATTGCGATTTTGTACGTGCATAATGACCCTATAGGACTTTCCGTACTTCTGTTTATCCTTTCATGACATCCTCGAGGTGTCAGACACTACCCAACGACTAACTCTTCTTCAGGTTTTCCTTGGAGAAATCATTTGATGTGTTCATGGCTCCATTCCATATTACCTTCGGTGAGCTCCGTTATTGTCCTAGTGGTCTATGCCTTTTAGTCACTCCTCGCTCATATATACTTGTGAATTATCATGCCAGTCATGTTGCTCTTACAAATTCAGTTCCTGGCTTATTTTCTGAATGGAAAACTTCCTCGTTGGGATTCTCATGACTTACATCTTGGCAGACTTTTCCACTTTTATCATCACTACAGACTACCCATTATACTCTAGTGTCATACAACCATGGTCTTACTCAACCTAACCCCATGATTAACGTCCTGGTTAACTATCTATTCTTATGTCTCGACGGATTCTTTTGGTTGTCTTACTAAAACTAAGGTCTTACACTCTTCTTACCACGTATTCCTTTGGTCCTAGAAGATCACCCCGTGTTTACTATCCTAGCAGACTATCTGTTATGTGTTTACTGTCCCAGTAGATTATTTGTTATGTGTTTAATGTCATAGTGAACTATCAATTTTATGTTTACTATCCCAGTGGACTATTTGTACTGTGTTTACTATCCTTGTAACAGCCCATTTTTTAGTGGTTTTAGAAACAGTGGTTTTGGGGTCACCAAATCTGATGAGTAAGTTCATAAATATTATTATTTAATATTTACAAGTCAAATGTGATTTAAAAAAAGGGTTTTTATTTGATAATTTATATTATTTAAGCGATTAATTAAGTTCAAGTGGTAATACCTTGAGGTCAAGTGGTTTTAAAAATGAGGTATTAGGATTTTGTTTCTATAAACTGAGTCATAAATATTTTTATAAATATTTACGGAATCTCATTAAGGTGGTATTAAAGTTTCATTAAAAAATTTTAACGCTTGGTGTAGTTAATTGCGAAAAGGACTAAATTGTAAAATTTTAAAAAATTAATTGCTATTAGTTTAAAGGTGTTAATTGATTAAAGAATTATAATTGGATGACCTTATTGAGTAAACTATCCATCCTAAAGATAGCGGGATGGTTGGATGCTTTAATTTCTTTTAATAATAATTTTTATATGTTATTTTATTAATAAAATAAAATAAAAGGTTAATTGATAAACCATAATATACACATATTTTAATCCCACATTTAGCATACTTTTGGATGATTTATCCCTTTAATTATGGAAATAGGTGCTCCTAATCCTTTAATTTCATGTTTTATACTTAAGAGAGCACCGAAGGATGAAAAGAACGAGAAACGGGCCAAAAATGGAGAAAATGGGCCAAAGTATGAATTGCACACGGTCGTGCCTCCTTAGCAGATCCGACCACAGCCTGGCCCCGAATCACACAGTCGTGCCAAACGTGCGTGTTCTTACTGCAAAAAAGAAGAGTTTCATTCGGATTAGGGTACTTAGAGGCAAAGAAAGACATTTCAAAAGCCTATATAAACACCCTAGAGGCCAACCTTTAGGGGGGCGTTTAGCTAGGCCAAAGAGCCAAGCCAGAGGGGCCGAATTGTGGGATTCCCTCGAAGAAAGCCAGTTGATTCATTTCAAGAAGCCGGAATCATACTCAAGATTGAGATGTATTGTTTTATATTTTCTTCTGAGATGTATTCTTTTATGATTACGAACTAAACCCCTCAAATACTTGAGGGGATGAAACCTAAGACGGATCTTGTTATTGTTTTTTGAGCTGTATGATAAATATTTGATTTGTTCTTAACTATGTGTTCTTAATTCTTGTTTTGATATTTAAGAATATTGATTCAAGCATTTATGCTCTTAGGCAGAGGAGGAATAGACCCTGTTTAAGAGTAGATCTAGCATAGTTAAGCGGAGTTGATCGCAACCATAGAGATAGGATGACGAAAATCTGCTGGATTAGGGTCAAACCTAATATGGGAGTCCATAGATCAAGTTAATGCAATTCTAGGGATTTTAATTAGAAAGAGATTTCAATTAATCAACCTAGGGTTAGACGTTGTAGCCTCGAGAGAGGTATTAATATAAATTAGGGAATTCTACGGATCAAGTCAAGTGAATAAATCGTCTGGTTCAGAGTTAAATAACAAGTGAAGTCTAGGTGGATTCTTCCTCAGGTATTATCTCAATCAATTGGTTTTTCCCACAAGTATTTCCCCAATTCATTCTTTTTGTCTTAGCATCTTTAGCTTAGTATTTAGTCAATTTTAGGTTAAACAACAATTCCTTTAATTCTTATGTTAAATAATAAAAAAGAAAGTTAGGATTAGTACTTTTGGTTCCTTTGGGTTCGACAATTTGGTCTTGCCACTAAACTATACTACTGTTCGATAGGTGCGCTTGCCTCAATCATTGTCACAGTTAGTTGTTAGGTTAGATCATTCATTATATAATTTTTTAAGACTCTAACATACGATCAAGTTTTTGGCACCGTTGCCGGGGGTCTAAAATATTAAGAACACTCAATTTTTATTACTTTAGCCATATTTTTTTTTTGCAATTAAATTTTATTTTTACTTTTCTAATTTTATTTTTCTTTTTATCTGTTTCAAAGCAGTACCTTTAGTTTATGACTAGAAGGAACCCGACAGACCCTTTGATTTACTTACGGTGATATTGAAGGCACGGTTATGTAAATCGTAGAAAAATAAGGCGAAGCTTAAACTACATAGAGAAGAGAAAGAGAATGAAATTAATACTACCAAGAGATGGTTGAGAATAATCCACTACCTCAGGAGGTGGCCAAAAATCATGCTCCTCGAACTATGTATGATTATGCTAAACCTAATTTAATAGGAACTGAGTCAAGTATTGTTAGAGCTGCTATTGGTGCAAATAATTTTGAACTGAAACCTAACACAATTCAGATGATACAACAATTTGTTCAGTTTGATGGTTTGCAGGATGAAGATCCAAATAATCACATGGCGAATTTCCTAGAATTTTGCAATTCTTTCAAAATAAATGGCATTTCTGATGATGCCATTCATCTTCGGTTATTTCCCTTTTCATTAAGGAATAAAGCCAAACAGTGGTTGAATTCTCTTCCACGAGGATCAATCACTACATGGGATCAAATGACCGAAAAAATTTTATTAAAATATTTTTCGCCGGCCAAAATAGCCAAGTTGAGGAATGATATCTCTTCTTTTGTGCAGATGGATTTAGAGACACTTTACGATGCATGGGAGAGATACAAAGATTTATTGAGAAGGTGCCCACACCATGCATTACCCTTGTGGCTACAGGTCAAAACTTTTTCCAACGGTGTGAACCCTTCAACGAGACAACTGATTAATTCAACAGCTGGTGAAACCCTGAATAATAAAACTCTTGAGGCAGCCTATGAGTTTATAGAGGTATGTCACTAAACAACTATCAGTGGCAAGTTACAAGGACAAAGCCAACAAAAAAGATGGAGTTTTCAACCTCGACGCGGTCACCATGCTATCAAATCAGGTAGAGATGATAAATAAGAAAATTGATGGCTTATGTGGTTCTTCGCATGTACATCCAGCTATACAGTACAATATGAATGGAGGAGGGATGAGTAATACAAAATATCCACCTTACAACCCGATCGTTGAAAACGAGCAAGTTTACTATATGGGTAACAATTTTGAACCTCAAAATAACCCTTATAGTAATACTTATAATCTAGGTTGGAGGAACCATCCCTATTTCTCATGGGGTGGTCAAGGAAATCAGAGACAACAACCCCCTCCAAACTTCCAACAACAGCCCTACCCACAGGGAAAGAAGCCAAACCTTGAGGAGATGCTAACAAAATTCATAGCGGTGTCAGAAACTCATTTCCAAAACACCAAAACAACACTTAAAAATCAATAAGCATCGATTAAAGGAATCGAGAACAATTTAGGGCAACTCGCTAAGCTGATATCCAAATGACCATAAGGTAGCTTGCCAAATAACACTACGACTAACCCAAAAGAGCAACTTCAAGCCATAACCGCTCAGAATAGTGAAGGGTTAAGCCAAGGCAAGAACCTGTGGTAAGTGAAGGTAAGGTTGAGGTAAGCCAAGAAAATCCAAAACTGATAATTAAATAATTCTAACCTTGTATACCATACCTTGATGCGATGAACAAAGACAATTCAGATGAACACTTCAGTAAGTTTCTTAAACTTTTAAAGAAATTACATATTAACTTACCATTTCTTGAAGCTTTTTCGCAGATGCCAGATTCAAGGAAATTTTTAAAAGAGCTTTTGACAAATAAACGAAAGTTAGATGAGGAGTCGTATGTGGAATTAAACGTTGTGTGCTCAGCAATGTTGCAAACACAAACTACCACGAAAATTAAAAGATCTAGGGAGTTTTACAATTCCATGTTTAATTGGTAGTTTAACTATTAATAACGCGTTAGCTAATTTAGGGGCAAGCATAAATGTTATGCTTTATAAAATATTTAAACAACTAGGTCTAGGGAAACCCAAACAAACTAGGATGAGTATTCAATTAGTTGATAAGACTATTCGAATTCCTAGGGGTATAATTGAATATGTACTCGTTAAAATTGACAAATCCATATTCCCCGTAGACTTTGTTGTTTTCAATATGGAAGAGGATAATACGGTTCCTTTAATTTTAGGAAGGCCCTTTTTAGCAACTTCCAGATCTAAAATTAATGTTAGTACAGGTGAATTCACACTTCATATAGGTGACGAATCAATCAGTCTTCAAGCCCTCGACTTAGCTAGGACATCGAGTGACAACGGTGAGAACGTAAATTCTATTGATAATCATTCGGTTTAACCTTCTTTACAGGAAGCACCATGAAGCTACATACCTGAGCCAGATCATAAACCTTGTGCCAATAAGGAAGAAAGTCACGAGGAACGAAGGCTTTGGATTGATGAAATAGACGAATGGAAAGCACATTTCAAGGAGAAATCAAAACCACACGAAGTGAAACCGAGGGAACCCCCAGACGAGCTTACAGGAACATCAAATCACTTCAAAATAGGAGATCAGGTACTGTTAGATAAAACAGACCCTCGAATCGCCATATCAAATCTGAATACAAACAAAGAAATCCCTTTTAAAGTAATCAATGTTTCCCTTACGGAACAATCGAGGTAAGTAATTCTACATTTGGTACTTTTAAGGTAAACGCTCTCAACTCAAACTATATAATGATAGCATGAGAAAGGATTTTTCACTCCTCAAACCACCATGAATGTGCGAATGAGAGGTAAGTCTAGCTTAATACTTTAAATGACCGCTTCTCGGGAGGCAACCCGAGCACTAACCCCATTTATTTTTATTCTCTTTTTTTAGCACCTAACTACAAACTAACCAAGTTAATAAAGCACAGATTTTCGCACCACACGGCCTTGCACATGGCCGTGGCCATGTGGATACTACGAATTTTCATACTGGCATGACAGAGATAGAACGAAACAGGACAAACAATATCTTCAAGCCATAGGCTCCGACTAAACACCACGACCGTGCGACACTGCCGTGGCCGACACTGTTTTATCAACACGGGCGTGGCGACCTGAATAACAGGCGTGGAAGAAATGAATAAATCACCGCACGACTGTGCGATATGGCCGTGTGACACGACACACCCAGGAAACATGGGCGTGAGGATGTACCAGAGCTAAAATTTTTATTTAAAACACCCCTCCCCCTTTCTCACCTACTCTCCATTCCTCTTCTTCCATACCCTTTAAGTTTTTCCACTTTCATCTTCCTCCTTTTCCATCTTCACCATCACCTCCATGTCGAAGAAATAGAAGGATCCTAGCCCAATCTCCCTATGCGAGACCAATCTACATAAGTTCATGCCGGGCGCTTCATGAACTCGACAGGAAAAGGACCTTTGAATCCATTTAATCATTCTTTTTCCTTTCTCTTCTCCTTTATTTTCCTTATCTTTGTTTTTCTTATGCTAAATTTTGTTTATTTTATTTTAGTTTCTTGGTTTGAGGTTCTAAAGGCTGCTAAGGAATCACACACCAAGCCTTAGAAATCACTCCCACCTCGCGAACTATCTAAAAATAAGGACTTTTCAGTCTATTAATCTTTTCTTTTAGTCTTATTTCACTTTTTACACTCTTTCTTTTTATTTTTCTTTTCTTTAAATATATAATTAGTATATTTATAATTATTCTTATTATTTCCTGGCTAACTCTTTACGAGATTCTCAATTTCTTCATCTAGCGCAGAAATTAGAGGCGCCCCTTCCAACTTATCTTTCACCTCCGAAACAAGTTTCCACACTTCCAACTCAAGGAATCCATCCAAAAATTCAAGAAGTTTCACTTCTCTCCATCCCTTTTAATTTTCTTAATATATGATTATTATATATCTTTGTACATTGAGGGCAATGTACATCTTAAGTGTGGGGGGGTGAAAATTTATTTAGAAAAGTTCCTAACTTTTTGCATTATTCTCAAATCCTTGAATGATATCTTGTCTTAAGTAATTTTCTCATATCACTAATTAGAATGAAATTCTTGTTGATTTATGATTTTTATTTATATGTTTTGGATTAAGTCATTGATAATTATACAGTGATGATTTAAACTTTAAGATACTAGAGAATCAAGCATGATGAGTCTATTTTCAAAAATTAAAATTTTGTTAGGTTGTCTACCTGAATCTAGTTATTACCTTGAAGTTTAAAATTTACAAGGTTGTCATTAAAAACCCATAATTTTTGTGAGATTTTGAACCTTTTAGAGCATACATTCTTTTCGTGCTTTTTTTTTTTGATTATGAGTGTGTCAACATTGATTTGTTATTCTAGACTTGCTTCAATTATACATGTCGAGACCACATCTTTGATTTGATATACTGAGATGATAAAGGCACTTAGGATTTAACCCACTTACTTCACTAAAAGCCTACCCTTAAAATTAACCCCTAGTGAACCCCTTTGATCCTAACAAACCTTTTATTGATTCACCCACTAATATTAACCCAAAACCCATCTTGTATTTGTTAACACCATTTATCTTGACTACCCTTCTATCGAGACTTGATTTGATCAGTTACCTAATTGTTTTATTTCAGTAGTTGAATTCATCTTATATTATGAACTTATATTGAATTATTCCTAAAAAAAATCGAAGTATATTCATTATTAGTTCTGTAATTAAGTGAGCTTATACATTTAAATTCCACATCTTGAAGAAAAAGCTCGTATTATTAGTATTACAAGTTTTCAATTAATGTAATTATTTAGGATTAGTTCATTTTTTTCCTAGTTAGGTGAATTTTCAATTCAATCTCGATTCTAACCTTCTAATTTAGCCTTTATCCACACCTTTAACCTAAGCCCCATTATAACCCCTTTAAAGACCTTTTGATTTGTGTATCATCTCATTTTATAGTGGTGGAGATTTGATTTTCATGCAAGCCTATAGGATTAACTTTTCATGTTCGACTTTTTGAGTGCTTAATTTTGAACCTTAAACACTTTGAGTGATTTGAGTGAATCTTTAGTGAGGATGTCAACTCTTGTCGATTTGAATTAAAGGTGATTATTTAGGTAAAGGGAAACACCTATATTTTCATGCTACAAAAACTATGACTTTGATTGTTTGAATCTTTAAGACCCTTTTTACTTACATTATCAATGTATAAATTATCTATTAATTATGATGAAACATTATCGATGGCTATTATGAATTGAGGAAATTCGTTTTAATTGTGAGGTGAGAATTTTACTAGAGGAAAAGCAAAAGCTTAAGTGCGGGGGTATTTGATAAACCATAATATACACATATTTTAATCCCACATTTAGCATACTTTTGGATGATTTATCCCTTTAATTATGGAAATAGGTGCTCCTAGTTTTTTAATTTCATGTTTTATATTTGGGAGAGCACCGGAGGATGAAAAGAATGAGAAACGAGCCAAAAATGGAGAAAATGAGCCAAAGTACAGATTGCACAAGGCCTGAGCCCAAACACACGGTCTTGCCACACGGGCGTGTCCTTGCCGCACAGCAAAGAAGAGTTTCATTCGGATTAGGGTACTTAGAGGTAAAGAAAGACATTCCAAAAGCCTATATAAACACCCTAGAAGCCAACCTTTAGGGGGTGTTAGCTAGGCTAAAGAGCCAAGCTAGAGGGGCCGAATTGTGGGATTCACTCGAAGAAAGCCAGTTGATTCATCTCAAGAAGCCGGAATCATACTCAAGACTGAGGATCTCTCATTCAATTCTTTCAGGGGGTTTTAGGGTTTTCTTTATGTTTTGTTTTATATTCTCTTTTGAGATGTATTCTTTTATGATTATGAACTAAACCCCTCAAATACCTGAGGGGGATGAAACCTAAGACGGATCTTGTTATTGTTTTCTGAGCTGTATGATAAATATTTGATTTGTTCTTAACTATGTGTTCTTTATTCTTGTTTTGATATTTTAGAATATTGATTCAAGCATTTATGCTCTTAGGCAGAGGAGGAAGTGACCCTGTTTAAGAGTAGATCTAGCATAGTTAAGCGGAGTTGATCACAACCCTAGATCGAGTTAATGCAATTCTAGGGGTTGTAATTAGAAAGAGATTTCAATTAATCAACCTAGGGTTAGACGTTGTATCCTCGAGAGAGGTATTGATATAAATTAGGGAATCCTATGGATCAAGTCAAGTGAATAAATCGTCTGGTTCAGAGTTAAATAACAAGTGAAGTCTAGGTGGATTCTTCCTCGGGTATTTTCTTAATCAATTGGTCTTTCCCACAAGTATTTCCCCAATTCATTCTTTTTATCTTAGCATCTTTAGCTTAGTAGTTAGTTAATTTTAGGTTAAACAACAATTCCTTTAATTCTTAGGTTAAATAATAAAAAAGAAAGTTAGTATTAGTACTTATGGTTCCTTTGGGTTCGACAATCCGGTCTTGCCACTAAACTATATTACTGTTCGATAGGTGCTCTTGCCTCAATCTTTGTCACAGTTAGTTGTTAGGCTAGATCATTCATTATATAAATTTTTAAGACTCTGACACATGATCATTAGTATAATAATGAAAACATAATAAAAATAAAACATAAATGAATATTCATCTATCTTTCTTCTATTTTGGATCCGAATACCATGGAGTTAAGGATGAAGCTTTTGGCCATGGTGATTTTCTCTTGCATGGTAAGTGATTCTTACCCGGTTTTTAGTAAATTTGATGTTTTTGAGATCGTTGCAACTAGGTTCAAGTAGCTCGTACCTTCGATTTTGAAATTACTAAAGATTTTGAATGTTTCCATTGATGAATCTAGTGATTTTTGATGTTAAATGATGAATTTGAAATATTAGTGTTATTTAAAAATATTTTGTTAAGTGATTTTTGATGAATTTATCGACTAGGGACTAAATTGCTAAAATGATAAAAGTACAGGGATTTGATTTGAAATTATTTCAAAAATGGGCTAAAAGGGTTCAACTAGTGTAAAATTTCAATAAAAATGGTTAATTTACAAGTTTTAGGCTCAGGGACTAAATTGAATAAAAGTAAAATTTTAGAGGCAATTTTGTAAAAATGTCAAAAATAACTAAATTGCATAAAATACATTTTTTTTAATTTTTAAATTAATAGATTGAATAAAATTATTAATTTAGATCAAGATCGAGTGGAAAGTCGAGGAGAAAGAAAAATTATCAAAATGCCCCTAAACTTTGTCATTTCTTTAATTTAGCTAGGTAAGTTCGTAACTTGGTTAGTACAATTAATTACTATTTTGATAAATTATTATCTATTTTTTTATATATGTGAATCAAAATTATTAGCTTGAAGGAAACAAATAAAACCAGGGTTGAAATACACTATGGCAACACAACATAAAAATGCACAAGACCATGGTTGGACCACAACAATGTTTACATAAGACCATAGCGAGGCTATGGCAGTTTTTTAGATGTAAGACCATGGTTGGACCATGGGAGTGTATAAATATATGTAAGACCATAGCTGGGCTATTACATTCTAATATAAGACCATAACCAGGTTATGACACTATTAGCGTAAGACCACGGCAAGGCCGTGGTAGTGTACATGTAAGACCATAGTTGGACTATGGCACAATATGAAACATGTACCAGGGTATCAATCGTCTTTACAATTTTCATTGAATATGAAAAGGGATGGTTTTGACCATCGATTAAAGAAAAAGGAGGTTTTCGACTATCGTTTAAGCATACTTATGTGAGCTCTAGTAAAGGTTTCGATTCACTTCACTACGACAAATAGGGAAATGTATGATGTACCAATGATCAAAGTATGAATATTCATGATTATGAAAGGTATGATTTAAGTGATGTTATGTTTATGTACCATATCTTACCATGTGATAATATTGCTAAGTTATGTGTTTAATCACTAGCTTGTGACTATGGTAAATGTTACGTTTATGTCTTTTGTGTTATGCAAATGAAATGGTAAGTGTTCAATATGAATCAAGACATGTGTGTATGAAACTTATTGAAATGGTGATACATGGAAAACATGATATGTTATGAAGGATGATAAATCCAATTGGATAATGCTAAAGTATAATGGTTATCTATGTTATGTTCACATGAATTATATTCAATTATGCTAACATTTCTTATTATTGGTGCTTAGGCTTGTGCAAAGTTTATGATTGAATTATATCATATTTAATCTTAATGAAATACATTGAAACTGTAAGTGCTCAATTGTTAACGTGCTTATGTCCTTGAAAAGGTGGAATAAATCAAAGGATGCAATATCTTATGCAATGGTTTATTATGTAGTTGATTCCAAAAGAGTTATGTTTAAATGCACTAGCTTGTAGCAATGGTTGATGTTATGCTTTCAACTTGTGTGTTATACATATCAAACGGGTGAGGAAAGGTAATGAAATGGTAAATTCATAGTTGAAATGAAATTTGATGAAAAGGGAGTAATGAGTTTGAATGATGTACTATATGTGAGAAATTTACATATGCTATGGATGAATACACTAAGCTGGGAATTGATAATGTTGTTTAGGCTTATGATAAGCTTTAGGAACAAAATGAAAAGAGAGTAAATTGAGAAGTGTAACAGTCCAGTTTATACACTAGTTGAAACAGTGGTTTCGAGACCACAAATTCGAGTCTGAATAATATTTTAATATTATTTTCTGTGCATTTGATAAATGATTAAGCATTTGCTAAAGTTTCATAAGTTAATTGTCTATTTGTGTGTTTAATTTGATTAAAAGGATTGAGTTGCATTGAAATGCAAATTTGTATGTTTTATGAAAAGATGCCTATTTGTTATGTTTTATAAATGTGAGGGATTTATGTGGCAATTTAGCCATTATTTTAGTAAGTGGAAGGCAAAGGTCATAAATGACCTTGTATCAATATGTTTCATATGCTTGATTAAAGGTTAAATATGTCATTTATGTATTAAATTATGTTATGATAAAATAAAGCATGAAAATGGACATTAATTCATCCATTTCTTCCACCAAAAACACAAAAGAAAAAGAAAGAGCAAAAGCTTTAAGGGTTTTGGCTATTTCAAGCTTTAATTAAGGTATGTTTTGGCTTTAGATTTTGATGATTTTTATGTTTTTGAGATTGTTGCTTAGTTTACTATCAAACCCATGTCTCAATTTTGTGTATTGATAATATTTGTGAGTTGTGCCACTAATGAAATGGTAAGTTTTATGATGAGTTTAGTTGTTAAATGAAAGATATGTGTTTCATGAACTTGCTTTGTTCTTGAAATTTTGATGAATTTAGCTAATTAGAGCTAAATTGAGAAAATAGCAATTTGAGGGACTACATTGCAAATTTGATGGAAATTGTGGGCTTGTATGATGTTCATAAGCATTTGGATAAGCATGGTTAAATGATGATTTTGTGTATTTGATGTTTTGAGAAAAATTGATTAATGAAACACCCCAAACCCGGCCCACGAGCCTTGACCAGATCTGGTATGTTCCCCGGTGTAAACCGTTTCAAATTCTTTTGTTACTTAGGAAAAACTTGTGTGATTTGGAAGAAAGATCGTCTTGGGTTGGGCTTGAGATGAAAATAAGTTTATTTCATTATTAAAAATCCTTTACTTTAGGTGACAAAACGTTTGGGCTTTGTTTTAAAAAAATAAATTTACTTGATCTTTTAATAAATAAAAGTTTGTAAAATAAAATGTAATAAAATAATTCTACTAAGGCCTTATTACATCAAATAATTCCCAAAATTTAAATAAATCATAAATACTTAAAGTAAAATAGTCCAAATAAAAGAAAACTGAACTTCACATGGCCTCCACTAAGCATCTAGGCTTGGGTCCATCACCGGTTGTCACCGAAAAGTAATCCCACAACGGGTGAGTCAACAGACTCAATGTGTAACCAACACTAAAATTTAATATTCTGCATACAATATCATTCATGTTCATAAAGCATTTAAACAATATGATGCAACTCGAACCCAAACCTATATGCCATCCGCTACACACCACATTGCATCATCCTCGCACACGTGGGACTACTAAGTCAACCCTCCTTCCGCTACACTCCATATCACGGTCTTAGGTCACCACATTTGTGGTCTTAGGTCACCACGCTCAATTTTCGTGGTCTTAGGTCACCACATTCAGACATCGTGGTCTTAGGTCACCACATTCAGATATCACGGTCTTAGGTCACCGTGTTTGTGGTCTTAGGTCACCACATTCACTTCCCCAAAATAAACCCATATGCCCCATATAATAGTAATATGCATAAATATGCCGAGTTCACATTCTTATTCTTATTCTCATGTTACAATTAACATATTTCATAATCCTAGTAGGAGTAGGAACGCACTGAGTACTTTGTACCATAACATGGTACCTTAGCCACTTTCATATTCTTAATATCACATATATTAATTAAACGTAGCCATAAAACATATTATGATATAGTGTGAGGTACACACCGATTCGCTAACAATTTCAATTGAAATCCGAAAATCCAATCTAAAGCCTTAGATCTCAAGTCCCTACATTCGCCAACCTTAGTATGTTAGCATAAAGCTTATTCTATTATAAAACCAAATCCTAGTAGGATTAGTACACTAAAACTTACCTTGGTGCCAAATCCCGAAATCTTCACTATACTCTTTCTTGTATTCGGAAAAGCTTTAAATCACTTTAACAAATTAGTTTCGGCTTTTGAATAAATATGAACTAGATCTAAAACACCAAAAATAGGCCTTGGCCGAATATTCACATGTCTTTCCTTGTGGATTTTAAATCCCGAAATTCACTGAATAACTAGGGAACACGAGGCCTATGGTGTACCTTTGGGAAAAGAACTTCTCCTTCTTGTAGTTGACTTAAACAATCTCGAAAAGATCTCTTCAAAGTTTCGGCAACAAGATATTAATGGGGTTAGTCCTAGATTTCAGAAAATCTTAAAGAAAAAGGATCAAAATCGAATGATAACTAGTTCATACCCTTAATACAGAAGTCGACAACCCTTGTTTGAAGTCTCAAAACTATTCGGCTATGGCCTTGATTTTAGCAAACTTTTGGCTTTTGGAAGATTATGAAAGAAGAAGAGAAAAGAGTTTGAGCAATTTGATAATGAAGTTTCGGCTACACAAGGTGTATTTTCACAGCAAAACAATGAAGAAAGGAGATATTTGCTAGAGAGAATTGGCGAGAGAGAAAGTTAGAAGAAAGGATGAATGGCCCTCTTTTCCTTTTATAGCTGAAATTACTAACTTGGAATCCCTTACTTGGCCATCACTCTTCTATTTTGATAGCTTTATCTCTTTAATTAAAATTAAAGAATAATCCTCAATTATCTCTTTTAAAATAATCTAAAATAAATCATCATTTATCCACCTATTTAGCCGAGTTTTAAGGAGAATTAAACTCTTCCTTAAGAGTCCCTATTGCCGTCCATTGCTTCCTCTTTAAGTAATTAAATAAAAATCACTTAAAGTCTTAGCTAGATGCCGCCCACCCCTTCCCTTGATGAGCCGAATTTAAACTTATTCTATTGGACTCCTTGTGGCCACACGAGGCCCAAATTATCCACCTAAGTGGCACCTCCCTATGATTAGTTTAGCTTTAATAATGAATTGGGCCGTAAGCCCAATTCAGATGCAAAACACTCTCGTAAATGCTCTCCTTGTCGCTTGAACCTAAGCTTGCACACATGTCGGTGGCGTCATTTATTGGGCTTTAAGTGGTGCCTCCTTGTCACTTTTCCAAGCCCTTTTTGTGTCAAATTTCTTCTATTAATTTTCTTAAGGCCACCTTGCCTTAAAACTTATCATTTCTAAACATTTCCTTACATTTCAAAGTTTCCAAAAATGTTCATTTCCCTCCTTTAAACTTAACATTTCTAAAGCATTTCCTTACATTTACAGTGACATTTCCTACATTTCCTTACATTTCCCTACATTTCCTTACATTTCCATACATTTCCATACATTTCCATACATTTCTTTACATTTCTTTACATTTCCATACATTTCCATACATTTCCTTACATTTCCATACATTTCCTTACATTTCCATACATTTCCATACATTTCCATACATTTCCTTACATTTCCATACATTTCCTTACATTTCCATACATTTCCATACATTTCTTTACATTTCCAAGGTTCTAAAATGCACACCACATATCACAATAAACATGCTATTTCATAAAATTAAGCAAAATGCACACAATGGGATTGAACCTCTTCCCTCAAAGTACTTCACTTGATGCCATAACCTTACACCTTAGGTGGCGCCCTTGCCACTTTTCCACATCACTTCTTGTTTTAACTTAAAACCAATAATTGTCCAAAGCTTTCTTCCATCCTAAGATTTTAAAAACCCTTAATTCACTTCCAAACACTGCCAAAACCTACTACTCATGAATTATGCACAAACGCATAACCCCTAATCTAGGATGTTACAACTAAATTGATAAATTGTGCAAATGTGAGGGTTAAGTTGCAAATATCCCAAAATGTGTGTTCTTGGATTGAATTGGATGAATTAATGAATAAAAGGGTTAAATTTGAATATGTTTAGATCAAGAACCAAAGAAATCGGACTTAGATTACGGGAAAGCTAAAGTAACAGAGTAGCCATTTTGTTTCAGTAAATCAAATTCGAGGTAAGTCATTATGCAAATAAACGCATTTGTATTGAATTATGAATATTCATATGACTATTGATAACAGTGAATGCTTACGAGATGCTATGTATATGGATCCCGAGATAAGATTGATATAGTGATAATGTCCGAGAAGCCCATACGAACCCAAGAACAGATAAGATTAGCTATGTTATGACATAGGTGTCGGTTTGTGATATCATGTAAGACCACGTCTAGGACGTCGGCGTTGATTTGAGAATTCGTGTAAGACCACGTTTGGGACATTGACATTGATACGAGATTTATGTGTAAGACCATGTTCGCTACATTAGCATCGTATTGATTTGTGTAAGACCCTATCTGGGACAATGGCATCGATATCTATGTACATGTAAGACCTCGTCTCGGGACGTTGGCATTGTACGACTATTCTGAGCTTTCTGAGTATCCTATTAGGTTCCTAACGGTTCAACAGGCAAGTCTGTGATACGAATGGCTATGTGAATTGTAAATCCGTTTCAGGTACGTTAATTTATACACTAAGTGCGTATACAAGGTAAGTATCTATATGATCTTACTATGATGATTATGTATATTGGAACAATAATATGATATGTGAAAGTATGCATGAAAAAACTATGTGTATATAAGATTTTTGAATTGATGAATGTGGCAAAATATGGTCAAGTACATTGACCAAAGCATACATGTGATAAATTTGCTATGAAAGTTAATTGTGCCAATGTTCCTATATGCCTATATGCCTTTCATGTTAAGTTTATTTGTATATGACTTACTAAGTTTTTGGAAAGCTTATCTGTGTGTATTTTCTCTATTTTATAGATCGTCAAAGCTACTGACGGCTCGGGGACCGTCAAAGATCGTCATTACACTACTCAGCTTTTTTTGGTACATTTTGGAAATGTGTTTAACTAAGTATGGCATGTATAGGCTAGTTACTTGGATGAGATTGAGATTTGAATTTAGCCATGTGATTTGGATAGTTGTGTGTTGGCTATATGCTTTAATGAATATGATATGTGATGCATGTTTTGGTATAGTTTGATTGTGTATGAAGTGGTTAAGTTTAAGGTAAGTATTCAGATTAATTATGCTTGTGTTTATATGATTTTTAGTCTTGTACATTAGTATGAATGGAAACATTTTTGAATGTAAGATTGAATGGTTATTTAATATGTTCTTGGTTGTCAAATGTGCTTGTGATGTGTTGGTAAATTGCTTGTAAGTATGACCTTAGGTGGGTGGCATTTTGGCCTTGTAAATGGCCTATTTTGTCACACGGTTGTGGCACACGGGCGTGCCTAGTGATTGTGGGGCTAAGTCAATAGCTAGTTTAAGAGCACATGACCAAGGTACACGGGCATGCCTAGTAGCCGTGTGAAGAAGTCAGTATATGGCCTAGGGTACATGGGCGTGCTTGGTGGCCGTGGAGTTAAGTCAGGTTCGACCACGGGGAGGACACACGGGTGTGTCTAATAGCCGTGGGAGGCACACAGCCTGGCCGGACGGGCGTGTAACCCCTGAAACTTAGAAAAGCTTTAAATTTTTGAAAATTTCTGTATGTGTTTCGGTTTAGTCCCAACCTTTTTCAAAGTATGTTTTTGGTCTCGATGACCTATAGAGGGGACTTTATGATTGTTATATGATGGTTTAATTTATGAATATTCTGTTAAAGTTTTTGATCTGTCAGGTAATGCCCTTAACCCTAATTTGATGTCGGATATGGGATAACAGTGTTACATTTGGTTGGTATCGAGCTACTATTTAGTCGATTCTCGGTCTTACGTAGCGTGTTAGAGTCTAGCTATACATGCCATATATCTGAATTATGATAGTGTGATGAATCCTGACATATAAAATGTGATTTTTGTAAAGTAATGGATCCCGAAAGAGCCGTAGCTGACGACGTAGAAAGTAATGCGCCTGCTCTCACGCAAGGGACAGCGCCTTTTGATTCGAGACCAACTACTAGCGATCAAGAGGGAGAAGATAAACAAGCTTTCTTCCAGATGATGAGTGAATGGTTCACTCAATTCGTAAGAAATAACTAGACTGTTTCGTAACCCCCGCCCCGGTTAATCCCCTCAAACATCCAGTATGCTTTCGACTACAAATCTGAATATTTGGAATAAGCCTCTAGTTGACAAGATCCATAAATATGGGGCTGAAGAGTTCCGGGCTACTAGTGATGATGATGCTAAAAAGGTCGAGTTCTGGTTAGAAAATACTATCTGGGTATTCGATGAAATGTCTTTGACTCCGAAAGAATGCATAAAATGTGTTGTATCTTTGCTCTGAGATGCAGCTTATCAATGGTGGAAAACTCTGATTTCTGTTGTTCCGAAAGAGCAAGTGACGTGGGACTTCTTCCAGATCGAGTTTCAAAAGAAATACATCAGTGAGAGATTCATTGATCAAAAACGAAAGGAATTTTTGGAACTAAAATAGGGCCGAATGACTGTTACAGAGTGTGAACGAGAATTTGTAAGATTGAGTTAGTATGCTCGAGAATGCATATCTACTGAAGCAATAATGTGCAAAAGATTCAAAGATGGTCGTAATGAAGATATTTGCCTGTTAGTCGGGATCTTAGAAATAAAAGAGTTTATTGTACTCGTTGATCGAGCATGCAAATCTAAAGTACTTGGGAAAGATAAAAGAAAAGCTGAGTTTGAAGCTAGAGATGTGAGAAAGAGATTTCAGAGTAGATCATTTTAGTCTGCTTCGAAGAAGTTCAAAGATGATCAAAGTCATTAAAGAGATAATGTGGGACATTCGAATAGAAATCAAGCTAGATCGCAAATGAGTTCCAAGACTCTAGCAACTTGATGGCAGTGTTGGTAATGTCTAGACTGAGAGACCTGGATGTAAACATTGTGAAAAAAGGCATTCGAGAAATTGCAGATTAAATGACAGAGCTTGTTTCGGATGTGGATCACTTGATCATTTTATCCGTGATTTTCCGAGTCCATCGAGCTAGAGATTGTTTAGAATCCGAGACCTGATAATGCACCTATGAGAGGTAGACCTTCAAAGAATGTAAGAAGTGTCAATGGTAGTCAGAGAATTATGAGAGACACTGTTAAAAGATCTAAATCTAGAGTGCCTGCCAGAGAATATGCTATCTGAGGTCGTGAAGAAGCTTCATCTCCAGATGTTATAACGGGTACTTTTACTCTTTATGATACCTCTGTGATTGCATTGATAGACCTGGTTCTACACATTTGTATATATGCATGAATTTAGTATTCAGTAAGACTTTGCCTATAGAGTCTACTGAGTTTCCTATAAAAGTATCGAACCCCTTAGATAAAAGTGTCTTGGTTGACGAAGTATGCAAGAACTGTCCGTTAATGTTTCGAGATATATATTTTTCTGCTGATCTGATGCTTTTGCCATTTGATGAGTTCGATATCATTCTGGGTATGGACTGGTTGACATTGTATGATGCTATTGTAAATTGTAAAAGAAAGACTATTGATTTGAGATGTCTGAATAATGAAATTGTACAGATTGAGTCTAATGATTTAAATGGATTGCTTACTGTGATATCGGTATTGAAAGCTCAGAGATATGTGAAAAAAGGATATGAGGCATATTTTACTTATGTGATTGATTCGAAAGTGTCTGAAAAGAAAGTTAAATCAGTGCCTATTATCTGTGAGTATTCTGATGTGTTCCCTGAAGAGTTACCGAGTTTGCCTTCGATTCGTGAAGTTGAGTTTGGTATTGATCTATTGCCTAGTACGACACCTATTTCGATAGCTCCGTATAGGATAGCACCAACAGAGTTAAAAGAGTTAAAGTCACAGTTGCAAGAATTGACTGATAGAGGGTTCGCTAGACCGAGTTTTTTGCCTTGGGGTGCTCTTATTATGTTTGTGAAAAAGAAAGATGGCACGATGAGAATGTGCATCGATTATAGTCAGTTGAATAAGGTGACAATAAAGAATGAATATCCGTTGCCCAGAATCGATGACTTATTTGATCAGTTAAAATAGGCTACTGTATTTTCCAAGATTAATCTGAGATTGTGTAACAGACCAAATTTGACCCAAATCGGAACGGTGGTTTCGGGACCACGAATCCGAGCCCGAGAAATGTTCTAATAATTTAATTCATGTCTATTATATGTGAATGAAAATGTGTGAAAGTTTTGTAGAAAAATTTTATCGTTTAAGTGCTTAATTTGATAAAAAGGATTTAATCGAGAAAAGCGTAAAAGTTGTATGCTAGAGAGTAAGGTACTAATTTGATTGTGGCTTTTTAAGTGGGTGTACTAAAAGGGCAATTAGCCCATGTACAACTAGGGAAACGGCAATGGGCCTTTCTAATTTCAAATTATATGTTATTTTAGCCTATTATATGTTATGTTAATATATTAGTAAATAAGGTAAATTATATGTGTTAATATAACATTAAATAATGAAAATAAGTGGGAAGAAAGAGAACATACCTTGTTCTTCTTCCTTGGCGAATGTAGGAGCTAGAAACTCTATGGTTGAAGCTTGATTTTCGGCTAGATAAGAAGCTTGATTAAGGTATGGTCGATTTTGATTTTGATAATTTTACGTTTTGAGATCGTTGCTTCGTGTATTACCCGACCCATGTCTAAATTTTTGAAAATACTATGTATATAGAATTGACCATTAACATGCTTGAATAGTTTTGATGATTATTGGTCTTAGATTAAATGTATGTTAGAGATTTACAAGTTTTGTATTGGAGTTTTGGTGATTTAGAGTATATAGGGCTAAATTGAAAAGAATAAAATTGTGAAGGATTAAAATGTCAAATAGATGAAATGCATGGACACCCATGGCTATGGGGAAGGTTGACCTAACTATAGTGTTAGGAAATTTTGCATATTTTGAGTTTTGTGTAAATTGGACCAAATTGTAAAATGGAAAACATTAGAGGCAAAATTATAAATTGCCCATTTGTGTGTTTTGGGACTAAATTGAGATGAAATGCAATTAAATGAGCTAAATTTTAATGTGTTTTAGATCAAGAGCAAAGAAAACGGAATTAGACCAGGGAAAGACGAAGGTTCTCAAATAATGGATTCATACGGACTATCGACAACCGAGGTAAGTCCTTAAGTTAATACATGTCAAGGGACTAATTTGAATCTATTAAAAGTTGAAATTTTACATTTTAGGATAGAAATGTGGAAATTGCGAATGTGAATTATGGTAGTGAATTTGAAATTGTTTTGTTATATGTGAAGTGATCAAGTATGTTTGATTAGATATTGAAAGGAATATGAAATAAAAATTGATAAATTTTAGTATCCCTTTTACCTTATGGCGAATGTATATTGACATATTTGGTTGATGAATTATGTTGAGTAAGTAATTGGAATTGTTGAGAATGTTTAACTATATTGGCACGACTAGGGCTTTTACGCCTATGTGCCTTGTCTGCGGTGTTACTAATCGGGCTTTTACGCCTAGCGTGCCTTGTGCGGTGTTACTTATCGGGCTTTTACGCCTAGCGTGCCTTGTGCGGTGTTACTTATCGGGCTTTTACGCCTAGCGTGCTTGATGCCTGATGATGTATTTTACAAAATAAAACCGAAATTTATGTTCAAGGTAATTAAAGCAAACTTATCGAGTTAACGGCTCGGTGAGTATGTGAAGTAGGAATGAATTTCTTACTTATATAAGACAAGAAAAATCAGTAATTTATTACAAATGGCATGTGTTACGAGTGTGGAATATATACATATATACATGGTTATAATATGTGTTCTCAGCTTTACTAATGAATGATATGGTTGTTGTATCTTGGTCTTCTAATATGAGGATACATGACTAGGCATATTCGGCCACATGAGTGGTTGTGTAATTGATGCCATGTTATAGTAATTGATATTTAAGTATACAAATGCATGTACCTATGATTATCGATGACATTTGGGGTTTGAAAGGTTGGTTTATAAACAAGTATTTTGATCATAAGCATGTGGGTAGAGAGATATCGTTTCTCACAATTCATACTTGTTATATGGGTATGAAAATTAAAGTTTGAAAATAAGTATGAGCACAAGTCCACAAGTTGAATTATAGTAATTTAATTGTAAAATTCAAATGTTATTTTTATGAACTTAGGACTTACTAAGCTAGCAAGCTTATCATGTGAAATGTTTCCTCATTTTATAGTTTAGGTGCAAGCTACAAGCTCTTGGGATCGTTAGGAAAGTCACTCACACTATCAATCTACATTTTGGGTACTCTTTCATTTTGATTTTTAAAGCGAAGGCATGTATAGGAAAGACTTGGTCTTTGTTTGATGAAATCTTAAGGTTCATGTATATAATAGCCATGCGAATATGGCTAAATTTTTAGTTAAGTACTGTTGTTGTGTCTTGATATGTATGTTGGTTTATGATGGCAATGTTTATGCATTCTTAATCAAAGTTTAATCGTTTTTGTTAAGGAAATGTTTGTATCTGAAATGAATCCTTGAATTAGGGATGTAGGTAGGTTCGGTGAATCCTTGAATTAGGGATGTAGGTAGGTTCGGTTAGAAGCTAGTCTTTCATAAAATGCAACAAAACAGCTTGTAGTAGCAGCAGTGATGTGAGTTAGAAAAATCACCAAAAATAGGGTATATTGAATTAGAAGGTGAATGAGACATGAAATTAAACCTTATTGTGTCTATTTTACATAAAAGAAACATAGTAGGCAAAAGATTTATATATTATGAGATAATTAAGTTTTAGTTAGACCTGCTCTGAATGAATTCATGAGTCACTGTTCTGTTTTGAAAAATTTTCGAAAATTGTAAAAAATCATTAAGAATCATGGTTTATATGTGTAGAACCCTTAATGAGTCTATTTTTCATTGGTATAAACAAGAACATTATAGGAAATTTTTTCAATGAGATAACTGTATTTTTGTAGAGACAGGTCAGAATTGTCAAGCAGTGTAATAAGGGTAACTTTGATGAATAAACTGTACTAATTTGCCACATGAAAATTCTGAAAAATTATGGTGAAAATTTATATGAGTATAGTTTCAAGGAAAATTTATGGATCTAAATTTCGAGTTTTGTAACTCGAGTTATGGTCGATTTAGTCAGCATGATGCAGTTGGACAGCTTTAAAATCTTACACCCCGAGTTAATAGTCAAGTCTAGTAATGCCATGTACTCGATTAAGCAAGGGTTTGGTATGGGGTGTTACATTTGATTAGTATCAGAGCTTACGGTTTAGTCGATTCTAGGACTACCGTAGCGCGTGTGAGTCTAGCTATACATGCCTTTATTATATGTTGATAGTGTGGTGACTTGACGACTGAACTTTGTTTTATATAGTAAATGGACCGATCCTAAAAGAGCGTGGTGATGATGGGGAGGCGTGGCGCTGACCGTGCCATGGATCAGCACCGATAGACTCTCGACCTGTTTGGGTAGCCACGAAGGAGAGACTAAACAAGCCTTTTATCGATGATGAATGAGTGGTTTGCCCAATTTATTCAAAATAACCTATTGTACCCCAACCTCCACCCCGAATAATCCAACTTGATCCCTTCACTCCCCGATGATAGATCCGATGAGATCTAGTAGGCCCCAATTGATAAAATCCAAAATTTGGGGTAGAAGAATTTAAAGCTAATGCGATGATGACGAGAGAGTGAAATGTGGCTTGATAACACTATTGGTGCTTGATGAGTATCTTGTACTCGGATGAATGCTTGAAGTGTGCTATATCTTTCTTGCGGGACCTTGCATATCAACGGTGGAATACACTAGTATCGATTGGTTCCGAAAGAAAAAGTGACATGGGATTTCTTCCAAACTAAATTTCGCAAGAAGTATATTAGCCAAAGATTCATTGATCAAAAACGAAAGGAGTTCCTTGAGCTGAAACAGGGGCGAATGACCGTAACGGAATATGAAAGAAAATTTGTCAGGCTCAGCCGATATGCTAGAGAGTGTGTTTCTACTGAAGCTATTATGTGTAAAAGATTTGAAGACGGCCTAAATGAAGATATAAAGATGTTTGTTGGCATTCTTGAAATTCAAGAGTTTGTAACTTTAATTGAGAGAGCTTGCAAAACTGAAGAGCTCGGGAAAGAGAAAAGAAAGGCTGTGACAGAAGCTAGAGACATCCGAAAAAGGTCTTCGGGTAAAGTCTTTCATTCCACGACCAAGAAGCCCAGAGATGACTACAAATGATGAAAGCTAATACAGATCCACCTAGACGGATCGACCTCCTATGAGCTCCCGAACTACCTCGATAGCAGTGTTGGTAACGTTCCACAAAATAGAGTTGAATTCAAGCTTTGTGGGAAATGGCACTCGTGGAGTTGTAGATTTCATGATCGGTCTTGCTATAAATGTGGATCGTCGGATCATTTTATTAGAGAGTGTCCGAAGTTAGTGAAGCGTAATCGATTGAGAACACTAAGCCGAGCAACATGTCAATGCGAGGTAGACCACCCGACATTCGTGCAATGTAGGTGGTAGTCGAAAGAACGAAGAACACTACTGGATCGATCGAGGCTAGAGCTCGGCTAGAGCATATCTTTGCACGAGCTAGAGGATGCTTCCTCCCCGACGTCATTACCGGTATTTTCATTCTTTATGATACTCACGTAATTGCACTAATCGATCTGGTTCGACTCATTCTTATATGTGTGAAACTTTAAAATTTGGCAAGACTCGCTAGTTGAGTCTACCGAAGTTTGTGATTCGTGTGTCCAACCCTTTGGGTAGATGTGTGCTTGTTAATAAAGTGTGTAGAGGTTGCCCGTTGATGATTCGAGATTATTGCTTCCTAGTGATTTAATGTTGTTGCCCTTTGATGAATTTGATATAATCTTGGGTATGGATTGGTTAACTTCGCACGAGGCAGTAGTGGATTGTAAAAGAAAGCTTATCGATTTGAAATGTCGAAACGGTGAGACCATCAGAATTAAATCCTATGACATAAATGGGTTGCCTTCAGCAATATCTTCAATGTTAGCCCAAAAGTATGTGAGAAAAGGGTGTGAAGCTTATTTGGCCTATGTACTGGATAATAAAATGTCCAAGAAACAAATTGAATCTGTATCAGTTGTATGTGAATACCCGATGTGTTTCTGAAGAACTACCGGTTTACCCCGAAGACGAGAGATTGAGTTGACATTGAGTTAGTCAAGGTGCGGCTCCGATTCGATAGCTCGTGCATCGAATGGCACCTATTGAATTAAAAGAATTGAAAGCCGATTGCAAGAGTTGATGAGATAAGGGCTTGGCGATCGAAGTTTCTCTCCGTGGGGTGCACGGTTTTATTTGTGAAAAGAAAGATGGAACTATGCGAATGTGTATCGACTACGAGACAACTAAATAAGGTAACCATAAAGAATAAGTACCGTTACCTCGGATTGATGATTTATTTGATCAATTGAAGGGCTTGATGTTTTCGAAAATAGATTTGAGATCGGGCTATTATCGATTCTTGAGTCGAGATTCAGATGTGCCAAAGGCGCATTCAGAGCGAGTACGGACACTATGAGTTTTTGGTTATGCCTTTTGGACTCACTAATGCACTCTTTGTTTTTATGGATCTAATGAACCGGGTCTTCCGGCAGTTTTGGATCGATGCTGTAGTAGTGTTTATTGATGATATCTTGATCTACTCCAAAATGAAGCGGAACATCTTGAGCATTTGAGATTAGTACTACAAACTTTTAGGGATCAACGATTGTATGCAAAGTTTAGTAAGTGCGAGTTCGGATGAATGAAGTTAATTTCTTGGGTCATGTTGTTTGATTGTCGGGGTATTGGGTGGATCCAAACAAAATAGCAGCCATACTCGATTGGAAACCACCAAAGAATGTTTACGAGATCCAAGTTTCCTAGGCTGGCGGGGTATTACAGACGGTTTGTAAAGGTTTTTCAGTTATAGCTACACCGTTAACGAGACTACTACGGAAAGATGTCAAATTTGAGTGGTGGGAAAGGTGTCGTAAAAGTTTCGGCAGGTTGAAAGCCTTTTGACCGAAGCCCGATGTTAACTCATTTGAATCGTGTAAAGAATTTACTATTTTTAGTGATGCTTCCTTGAATGGGTTGGGTTGTGTTTTAATGCAAGAAGGCAAGGTGATAGCCTACGCTTGAGACAATTGAAGCCGCATGAGAAAAATTATCCAACTCACGATCCGGAGTTAGCGACCATTGTGTTCGCATTAAAAATTTGGCGTCACTACTTATTTGGCGAAAAATGTCATATTTATTCGGATCACAAAAGTTTGAAGTATTTGATGACTCGAAAGACTTAAACTTGAGACAACGCAGATGGTTGGAATTCTTTGAAAGACTATGAATTAGTGATTGACTACCATCCGGGAAAGCTAATGTTGTTGCGGATCGTTAAGTCAAAAATCATTATTTACTCTTCGTGTATTGAGCATACGGGTGACTATGTCGATGATGGTTCGATCTTAGTCGAGTTACAAGCAAGACCGATGGTCATTCAATGATTTGTGATGTCTGAAAGTTGACAAAAGTTGATTGCTATTGAGTCGATGTGGAAGTGGTACGAATCGATTTTGATTGATGCAAATGATTGTTTGAATTATAAAGGCCGATTGTGTGTTCCAAAGAACTCGGTTGATCTGAGATGATCTTGTGTGAGGCCCATAGTGGGCGACTATCGATACACGGGTAGCACTAAAATGTATAACGATTTGAAGCAATTCTATTGGTGGCTGGCATAAAGCGGGATATATCAGAGTTTGTTTCTAAGTGCTTAATCATCAACAAGTAAAAGTCGAGCATCAGTACCGTCCGGACTACTTCAACCAATCATGATACCGAATGGAAATGGGATAGAATTGCAATGGATTTTGTATTCGGTCTTCCTATGACACCGAGTAAGAAGGATGCGATATGGGTTATCGTTGATAGATTGACTAAATCACTCATTTTATACCAAGACGCACTGACTATTCATTTGGATAAACTTGCCGAAGCTGTATGTGTCACAGATTGTAAGGTTGCACGGTGTACCAAGTTCCATTGTTTGAGATAGAGACCCAAGATTCACATCAGCGGTTTTGGAAGAGATTGCAAGATGCTCTAGGTACTAAACTCCATTTTAGTACGACTTTCCATCCATAATCAGACAGTCGATCTGGCGGACTATTTTGATACTTGAGGACATCTTTGAGGTGTTGCGTTCTCGAGTTTGAAGGTGCGTGGGAACGATACCTACCTTTGGTTGAATTTGCTTATAATAATAGTTTCAATCTAGCATAAAATGGCGCCTTACGAAGCCTTATATGGGCGAAAATGTCGCACACCGTTGTCTTGGGTGAGCTCGGTGAAAACAAGATACATGGGGTTGATTGGATTAAAGAAGCGTAATGAAGGTGGTACTTATCGAAATAATTTGAAAGTCGCCGGATCGTCAAGTCTTATGCCGATTTGAAGCGTAAGGATATTGAATTTCGGTCGGAGATCGGGTGTTCTTAAAAGTTTCTCGTGGAAGAAAATACTCGATTTGGTAGGAAAGGCAAGTTGAGTCAAGATTTATCGGACCGTATGAAATCATCGGCGCATAGGGCTGTTGCTTATCGATTGAAGCGCCCTTGACTTAGAAAAGATACACAATGTATTTCACATTTCGATGCTTGCAGATCTGATCGGATCATCCCATGTGATCACCCGTCGAGATTGAAATTCGATCGATTTGACCTATGATGAGGAACCGATCCGTATCTTAGCTCGAAACCAAAGAGTTAAGAAATAAAAGAGTTCCATTAGCAAAGATTCTATGGAATCGTCACGGAGTTGAAGAGGCTACATGGGAGCTGAAGAGTCAATGAGGCAACAATATCCGAACTTATTTAACAGTAAAATTTTCGAGGACGAAAATTCTTAAGGGGGGAGAGTTATATGAGACCAAATTTGACCCAAATCGGAACGGTGGTTTCGGGACCACGAATCCGAGCCCAAGAAATGTTCTAATAATTTATTTCATGTCTATTATATGTGAATGAAAATGTGTGAAAGTTTCGCAGAAAAATTTTATCGTTTAAGTGCTTAATTTGATAAAAAGGATTTAATCGAGAAAAGCGTAAAAGTTGTATGCTAGAGAGTAAGGTACT
Organism: Gossypium rotundifolium; assembly: GCA_025506655.1. Classification (NCBI taxonomy): domain Eukaryota; kingdom Viridiplantae; phylum Streptophyta; class Magnoliopsida; order Malvales; family Malvaceae; genus Gossypium; species Gossypium rotundifolium. The sequence goes on from CP106723.1 coordinate 80,741,732, forward strand.
AATTTGATTGTGGCTTTTTAAGTGGGTGTACTAAAGGGCAATTAGCCCATGTACAACTAGGGAAACGACAATGGGCCTTTCTAATTTCAAATTATATGTTATTTTAGCCTATTATATGTTATGTTAATATATTAGTAAATAAGGTAAATTATATGTGTTAATATAACATTAAATAATGAAAATAAGTGGGAAGAAAGAGAACATACCTTGTTCTTCTTCCTTGGCGAATGTAGGAGCTAGAAACTCCATGGTTGAAGCTTGATTTTCGGCTAGATAAGAAGCTTGATTAAGGTATGGTCGGTTTTCGGTTTTTGATAATTTTTACGTTTTTGAGATCGTTGCTTCGTGTATTACCCGACCCATGTCTAAATTTTTGAAAATACTATGTATATAGAATTCGGCCATTAACATGCTTGAATAGTTTTGATGATTTATGGTCTTAGATTAAATGTATGTTAGAGATTTACAAGTTTTGTATTGGAGTTTTTGGTGATTTAGAGTATATAGGGCTAAATTGAAAAGAATAAAATTGTGAAGGATTAAAATGTCAAATAGATGAAATGCATGGACACCCATGGCTATGGGAAGGTTAAACCTAACTATAGTGTTAGGAAATTTTGCATATTTTGAGTTTTGTGTAAATTGGACCAAATTGTAAAATGGAAAACATTAGAGGCAAAATTGTAAATTGCCCATTTGTATGTTTTGGGACTAAATTGAGATGAAATGCAATTAAATGAGCTAAATTTTAATGTGTTTTAGATCAAGAGCAAAGAAAAGCGGAATTAGACCGGGGAAAGCGAAGGTTCTCGAATAGCCAATTCATACGGACTATCGACAACCGAGGTAAGTCCTTAAGTTAATACATGTCAAGGGACTAATTTGAATCTATTAAAAGTTGAAATTTTACATTTTAGGATAGAAATGTGGAAATTGCGAATGTGAATTATGGTAGTGAATTTGAAATTGTTTTGTTATATGTGAAGTGATCAAGTATGTTTGATTAGATATTGAAAGGAATATGAAATAAAATTGATAAATTTTAGTATCCCTTTTACCTTATGGCGAATGTATATTGACATATTTGGTTGATGAATTATGTTGAGTAAGGAATTGGAATTGTTGAGAATGTTTAACTATATTGGCACGACTCGGGCTTTTACGCCTAGCGTGCCTTGTCTTGAGTGTTACTAATCGGGCTTTTCGCCTAGCGTGCCTTGTGCAGTGTTACTAATCGGGCTTTTATGCCTAGCGTGCCTTGTGTGCGGTGTTACTTATCGGGCTTTTACGCCTAGCGTGCCTTGTGCGGTGTTACTAATTGGGCTTTTACGCCTAGCGTGCCTTGTCTTGGTGTTACTTATCGGGCTTTTACGCCTAGCGTGCTTGATGCCTGGTGATGTATTTTACAAAATAAAACCGAAATTTATGTTCAAGGCGAATTAATGCAAACTTATCGAGTTAACGGCTCGGTGAGTATGTGAAGTAGGAATGAATTTCTTACTTATATAAGACAAGGAAAATCAGTAATTTATTACAAATGGCATGTGTTACGAGTGTGGAATATATACATATATATATATATATATATATGGTTATAATATGTGTTCTCGGCTTTACTAATGAATGATATGATTGTTGTATCTTGGTCTTCTAATATGAGGATACATGACTAGGCATATTCGCCACATGAGTGGTTGTGTAATTGATGCCATGTTATAGTAATTGACATTTAAGTATATAAATGCATGTACCTATGATTATCGATGACATTTTGGGTTTGAAAGGTTTGTTTATAAACAAGTATTTTGATCATAAGCATGTGGGTAGAGAGATATCGTTTCTCACAATTCACACTTGTTATATGGGTATGAAAATTAAAGTTTGAAAATAAGTATGAGCACAAGTCCACAAGTTGAATTATAGTAATTTAATTGTAAAAATTCAAATGTTATTTTTATGAACTTACGTTTTACTAAGCTAGCAAGCTTATCATGTGAAATGTTTCCTCTGTTTTATAGTTTAGGTGCAAGCTACAAGCTCTTCGGGATCGTTCGGAAAGTCACTCACACTATCAATCTACATTTTGGGTACTCTTTCATTTTGATTTTTAAACGAAGGCATGTATAGGAAAGACTTGGTCTTTGTTTGATGAAATCTTAAGGTTCATGTATATAATAGCCATGCGAATATGGCTAAATTTTTTAGTTAAATCTGCTGTTGTGTCTTGATATGTATGTTGGTTTATGATGGCAATGTTTATGCATTCTTAATCAAAGTTTAATCGTTTTTGTTAAGGAAATGTTTGTATACGAAATGAATCCTTGAATTAGGGATGTAGGTAGGTTCGGTTAGAAGCTAGTCTTTCATAAAATGCAACAAAACAGCTTATAGTAGCAGCAGTGATGTGAGTTAGAAAAATCACCAAAAATAGAGTATATTTAATTAGAAGGTGAATGAGATATGAAATTAAACTTTATTGTTTCTATTTTTACATAAAAGAAACAGAGTAGGCAAAAGATTTATATATTATGAGATAATTAAGTTTTAGTGAGACCTGCTCTGAATGAATTCATGAGTCACTGTTCTGTTTTGGAAAAATTGTCAAAATTGTAAAAAAATCATTAAGAATCATGGTTTATATGTGTAGAACCCTTAATGAGTCTATTTTTCATTGGTATAAACAAGAACATTATAGGAAATTTTTGCTATGAGATAACTGTATTTTTGTAGAGACAGGTCAGAATTGTCAAGCAGTGTAATAAGGGTAACTTTGATGAATAAACTGTACTAATTTGCCACATGAAAAATTCTGGAAAAATTATGGTGAAAATTTATATGAGTATATTTTCAAGGAAAATTTACAGATCTAAATTTCGAGTTTTGTAACTCGAGTTATGGTCGATTTAGTCAGCATGACGCAGTTGGACAGCTTTAAAATCTTACACCCCGAGTTAATAGTCAAGTCTAGTAATGCCATGTACTCGATTCCGGTAAGGGTTTCGGGTATGGGGTGTTACAGATCGGGATACTACCAGTTGAGAGTAAATGTAACATTCGTGATGTAGGGGCTTTGTATCTATCTTGTTTCTGTGTGGTTGGTAGGCTCTGCATGTTGTTTGAGTGTGTTTGGGGTCTCCGGAAGGCAGAGGTTAAGTTGGAACCTTGGCTAAAATTTTAGTTTTGGGCATTTTAGGGGGGAGGCTAGTTGGGAGCAGGACTTAAGAGGGAATTGTTTGTGTTTGGTGACACAAGAGGTGCAGTGGAAGAGTGGCAAGGAGACGCCACCTAGCATGTAGGGAGATGGCGTCACAAGGAGAAGGAGGGGGAGAGGGTTCGAAACACTTAAGCAGCATAAGGGGGTATTATTTTTGGTTTAGGCAAGGGAGGTAGTTGGATAGTAAGTAAACTCTGGAGGAGAGAGACAAGACCTGGTCAGCTATTTCAAATGGGTGGTGGAGAGTGATTAAGGGAGTTTGAATCAATCAAAATGATTTGAATAAGTGGAGGAGATGGAAAAAAGGAGTGTTTCAAGGGGACGGCATGGGGATTTGAGGTGAGAGGGGTTGTTAGCCGAATTTTGAATAGGGAAGGGGGAGGTTGAGGCTTTCGATTTTGGGTGGGGAGTAGGTGCCGAAAGAGTTAGAAATATTAACTTATGGTATAGTGAGCTTTTCTTTTCAGTATTGGTTTGTAGTGCATTTGGAGCAAATTGGTTCATTTTTCCTTTAGCTAAGCCGAAACCTTTTCTCCCTTCTTGGCATTTTGGTATCGTGTAAGCCTTGCTTCATCACCTAAGGGCCGAACCCTCTTATCATTCTCCACTCATCACACCACTTTTTCTTAATTGTTTAAGAACCGAACCTTAGTACTCTCTCTTCCTCTCTTTTACATCTTGATAACTTGAGTTGTGTATTTCTTTATCAAAGTCAAGCAACTCTTTCTGTCTAGTGGTCAGTTGAGTTTCTCACTTGATAAGCAATAGCCGAATCTTCTAAACTTCTCCATTCCACTATTTCTTTCTTTTATTTGGTTATCTCTCAAGTTTCATCTTTTGGCCGAATTCCCTTTTATCTTTTCTTTCTCTTTCAGTTCTCATCTCATCCATTTTAGACGAAATCCCTCCCTGTTTCTTCTCCTTGAGTTTTATTCCTATTTTCTGTTCTTCTGAAGCTAAACCTCTCTTGTATGGTTACTTCTTTTCACTTGTTGTTTTTCTAGAAGATTGCCATTACTCTTCTCTTCAACCTTCTCAATCGGAATTGTCTTAGTAGTGGTAAGTGTTCACTTCTATTCGAATCTATCTCTTCTCTTATGGTTTGCTGAATCAAGGCATTAATTCTATTTCTTGGTTTTCAGTTGAGTAAAGGAAAGGCATGGTTTTGAATTCCTTCTGCTTCAGAGTTTTTGGGTCAACCGAATTTGAACAACCAAGGGACTTTAGTGATCTATTAAATCAAGGTAGAACCCACCAGGTTCTGCCGACTTCGGTAAGAACTTCATTCAAAGTAAATATTTTTTCGCTATTATCTTATTCAATGGTTTAACTGGGTCTTCTGACCAAGATCTTTGGATGGAATACAATATCAATCAGGCAAAGGAGGGGGTTAGACCCGTAACCCTAGTCCCTAAGTTCAAAAGATGTGCAGTGTCTCCTATTTGAGATTAGCCTCCAGGTTGTGGGTCGACTGAAAGGGATAAGCAGATCACAGTGATCCCTACAAGTAAGGACGTTAGCGAGATCGATAGTTTAGTTTTTCATGTTTTCAGGTGTGTAATTATCACACTATCTCCCTAATTTCATAAATATGTATATATATGCTTGAAAGCAGAAATCAGCGGCAATAGTGGTTGAGTTACCAGGATGGGTAAACCGGGACCTCAGGTCAGTATGTTATATCTAAGCCTATTTAACGCTTGTGGAAAACTTGATTGTGGATGTGTGCTAAGTATTGCATGAACCATATTTTATATTCTATCTTTTATTTTATGTTGCATGTGCATGGGATATTGGGATGATAATGATTAAAGGGGAAGTGTTTATTGGTGACTCTGTCACGATTAATGATGGCGTGGTGCCTCAATGTGGAATCAGTGATTTAATCACGTGTGGATCAGTGGCTAGACCACTATGTGTGGACTTTGAGCAGTGTGACTGTCAGCATGACTGCCAAAGAGGTGTGTAGCAGATGAAGGGTTGTTTGTAGAAATCCCCATAGGTGTGTATGAGGATGGACATACGGAGCGGTGTGTAGAGGCTGAAATACTAGGTTTGGTGGGGTTACCATTTTGATTACTTGTGCATGATGTGTTAATTCGATGATATGGAATTTGTGAACTAATTACACACTGAGTCTGGTGACTCACGCTGTTTTCTTAACATCGTAGGTAGCTTATGATTTCTGGACTGGGTTGGATCAGACTCGGAGTGGCCATGCACGGGTTATTTTATCAAACTTTATTTTAAATTATTAGTTGCTTATTTCTTTTGGGATATTTTTAATATGTAATAAGGCCACTTTAAAAATTGGTGAATGTTGGATTTAAAGTTTGCGTTGTTACACCTTAATCACCACTTATTTGAAGGAACGTTTTAACGAGATAAACAAAAATTTTTCTTCACAACTTGATTAACATACATCATCTATGGAATTAAATGTTTTTGGACATTCCATAAACCGAAAAAGAAAAGAATAAAGAGAAAATAGCTATGTTTTCAAACATCGCCTAAACGCTTAGCTTAGTTAAATTTGGTATAATAAGTTTCAAGGAAGCCATGAAACTGGGTTTTACCTAAGCAATTCTCCACAACTCATAAACTTTTCTAACCCATTTTTCCCTAGTAACATGTCAGATTCGGTCGTGGTGTTTTAATGGGTTTGGGGTGTTACAATTTTAGTATCAGAGCCAGGTTTAAAAAGCTCGGCCTTGGGTTTTGGGTTCAAAACATTTTTGAAATTTTGTATATAAGACGGTTTTAAATATATATATAGATATATGAACTTGTTCCTTGAAGTATGGCACCCGGGTCTCCGACTCAAGTCTGCCAGGTAAGTCTTCTGATTGTTAAGTGATTTGTCTAAATTGGATGTATTATGTGAGTATGTTGCCATGGTTGGTAGGATAAAAAAACTTTACTGTAGAAATGAAAAACTCTAGGAAAACAGGTGCTTGCAGGGAAAAAAATTACTTATAACCCTATCTTCATAAAACTACTCTCTTAATCAACAGTGGAAAGAAATACGGACACATAAAATTTGTAATCAGAGTAAGCCAGAGTGATAAACATGAATGGTAGAGGACAAGGACATGTTTTACGTGGTCGTGGGAGAGGCCAAGGTAATGAGGTTGAATTATCGGAAGCGAGAAATGAGCCGGAAGGCGAAGCGCCAGCATCACCTTTAACGGAAGCAGGATCGCAGGATAGAACGAGAAGAGATGATGCCTTGTCTCAGGCAATGTTGTGTGTGTTGGAATGAGTGGATGGGGCAAGCACCGAAACAGTAGCCCGAAAGTCCATTCCTGAGCGACTCCGAGCTAATGGAGCTGAAGTGTTTAGAGGTATCTCTGAGGTAGCTCCAAATGTGGCTGAGTATTGGTTAGAGGCAGTCAAGAGAATTATGGATGATTTTGACTGCATGGTAGAGGAAAAGCTGAAGGGTGCGGTGTCTCTACTTCGGGATGGGACCTATCAGTGGTGGCTCACCGTGAGAGAGGGTACTCCGACGGATCGAGTTAATTGGGATTTCTTTAAGACGACGTTCCAAGGAAAGTACGTTGGGGCCAGTTACGTGGATGCTCAGATGAAGGCATTTTTGAATTTAGTGCAAGGGGGTAAATCGGTAGCAGAGTATGAGGCAGAATTCCTGCGATTAAGCCGGTATGCTCGAGGGATAGTCGTGACTTATTACGAGCGATGCGTAAGGTTCGAAGATGGGCTGCAAGACGAGCTACGAGTGTTGATAACTCCACAGCGGGAGAGAGGCTTTGCTATTTTGGTGGAGAAAGCTAAGATAGTCGAGAAGGTAAAGCGAACAAAGAAGCAAAATAAGGACAAGGATAGAAACCAGAATAAGAGGAGTTTTAGACCGTCAGGATCATTTGGGGGTTCCCAGAAGAGGCTCAGGGTTGATGGGCCAAGTCGTGTTGCAACGCCAGCTGTTGCCGGGCAATTTCGACAGTGTGCTTATTGCGAGAGGTCTCATGCAGGAGAGTGTTGGGGCAGAAATAAGGAATGTTTCAATTGTGGGTCAAATGATCATCTGATAAAGAATTGTCTATTGGATATAACCAGGGCTCGGATGGTAGGACAGGGGTATGTGCAGCCACGAAGGGGTGGTCAACAGATGCCGAGGGGCCATGGTCGAATAGAGGAGGGAATGGTTTTGGTCGGGGCCACAGAGCACCAGGCAGGGGTGTTAGGAATATAGAGGCAAAGTAGCCCGAGTTGGTGTGTACAACCAAACGTAGAGAAGAGGGAGATGCACTAGAAGTCATAATGGGTACATTCCTCCTCTATGGTTTACCCTTTACTGCATTACTTGATGTTGGGTCGACGCATTTCTATGTTACTAGTAAGGTGTCTGGAACCTTGAGTATGAACTCTGAAACTACTTCTAGGGAGATGACTGTTCTTAGTCCTTTAGGGCAATCGATAGTGGTAAATAAACTTTTTAGAAGTGTACCATTAGAATTTTAAGGATTGGTTTTCCCGGCTGATTTGATGGAATTACCATTTGGGGAGTTTGATTTAATCTTACGCATGGATTGGTTGGGGAGGTATCGAGCAAACTTGGATTGTGCTACTAAGCGCATGGTATTGCGGATGTTCGAAGGTGAAGAAGTTTTAGTAATAGGTGAGAGGAGAAACTACTTGTCCAATGTAGTGTCTGCTCTAAAGGTAGAGAGAATGGTGAGAAAAGGGTCTATGGCTTTCCTAACTTTTTTCAGTGCGTTGGATGTAAAGGAAGTGACTGTGAATGAGGTTAGAACAGTAAAGGAATTTGTAGATGTCTTTCCTGAAGAGCTTCCAGGGTTACCTCCGGATCGTGAGGTGGAATTTTGGATTGAACTATATCCAGGTACGGCTCCAGTGTCCATCGCCCCTTATAGGTTGGCACCGAAAGAGCTAGTTGAACTTACAGCTCAGATTCAATAGTTGTTGGATCGCGATTTTATCCGGCCCAGTGTATCTCCTTGGTGAGCGCTAGTGCTGTTTGTGAAGAAGAAAGAAAGGTCCATGCGAATGTGTATTGATTACTGCCAGTTGAATAAGTTAACTATCAAGAACAAGTACCCACTGCCGAGGATAGATGATATTTTTGATCAGCTCAAGGGGGCTTTGGTCTTTTCAAAGATAGATTTGAGGTCAGGATATCATCAGCTTAAGGTAAAGGAAGCAGATATTAATAAGACAGCTTTTCGAACGTGCTACGGTCATTATGAATTTTTGGTAATGCCGTTTGGGTTGACAAACGCACTAGCTGTATTCATGGATATGATGAATCGAGTTTTTTAATCTTTTTTAGACTGGTTCGTTGTAGTGTTCATAAATGTCATTCTAGTTTATTCCAAGTTAGAAGAGGAGCTTGATTCGCATCTTCGGGTGGTTCTACAGATTTTGAGGGAGAAGCAGCTATATGCCAAGTTTAGCAAGTGTGAGTTTTGGTTGAAGGAAGTTACATTTCTGGGTCATGTGGTATCTGTTGAGGGGATTAGGGTTGATCCCCGAAAGATTGAAGCGGTGTTGGAGTGGAAACCACCTAAGTTTGTGGCATAGATTCAGAGTTTCCTTGGGTTGGCTGGATATTATCGTAGGTTCATTGAGGGGTTCTCTTTGATCGCGGCACCATTAACCAAGCTGCTGAGGAAAGGGGTACCTTTTGTTTGGATTGACAAGCAATAGGAAAGCTTTGAGAAGCTGAAGAGGATTTTGACGGAGGCTCAGATTTTGATTTAGCTTGAGGCTTGTAAAGAGTTCGTGGTTTATTGTGATGCTTCACACACGGGGTTAGGATGTGTGTTAATGCAGGATGGGAAGGTTATTGCGTATGCGTCTCGGTAGTTAAAACCGCATGAGATTAATTATCCCATGCATGATCTGGAGTTGGCTGCGGTAGTTTTTGCTTTGAAGATCTGGAGGTATTATTTGTATGGAGAGAAGTCTGTTATCTATACCGACCATAAGAGTTTGAAGTATCTATTAACTCAGAAGGAGTTGAATTTAAGGCAGCGAAGGTGGGTGGAGCTATTGAAAGATTATGACTGCTTCAATCGAATATCATCCGGGTAAGGCTAATGTGGTAGCTGATGCAATCAGTCAAAAGGTGATATCGGATTTGAGAGCAATGTTCGCTCATCTTAGTTTGTATGATGACAGAAGTCTGTTAGCTGAGCTGCAAGTAAGGTTGACGTGGGTAAATCAGATTAAAGAGAAATAGTTATTGGATGATGTCTTGAGTGTTCGACTTCGGTAGGTATAGAATGGTGGGGTGGAAGATTATAGTTTGAGCAGTGATGGGGTTTTTGTTTTCGAAAGAAGGTTCGCATGCCGAAGGATGTGGAATTGAGGCAGATGATTCTTCAGGAAGTACATAGTAGTCCCTATGCTATGCATCTAAGAGGGAGTAAGATGTACCGGGATCTATGTGAAAAATTCTAGTGGCCTGGATTGAAGCGAGAAGTTATAGAGTTTGTAGGGAAGTGTTTAACCTGTCAGCAAGTTAAAGTCGAGCATCAGTTGCCTTCGGGGTTATTGCAGCCGGTGAAGATCCCATAATGGAAATGGGAGAGGATTACTATGGACTTTGTTAGTGGACTACCCCTTACGCCTACTAAGAAAGACGCTGTATGGGTAATTGTGGATCAGTTGATGAAGTCTGCTCATTTCATACCTGTTCGTGTCGACTATTCTCTCCAGAGGTTGGCTATGCTGTATGCAACGAAAATTGTGATATTACATGGGGTGCCAATATCGATCATATCAGATAGAGACCCTAGGTTTACGTCGCGATTCTAGAGGGCACTACATCAGGCATTGGGTACAAGGCGGACTTGAAAGATTTTCATCCACGGATCGATGGTCGATCCGAGAGGTAATTTAGATCTTGGAGGATATGTTGAGGGGCTGTGTCATTGACTTCAAGGGTAGCTGGGAAGAGTTCTTACCATTGGCGGAATTCGCGTACAACAACAGTTACCAAGCTAGTATTTGTATGGTGCCCTATGAAGCGTTGTATGGGCGGAGGAGTCGTACTCCTACCTGTTGGACAGAACTAGGAGAACGCCAGATTTTGGGTCTGGAATTGGTCGCAGAGACAAAGGAGAAGGTCAAGGTAATTAGGGCCCGACTGAAGGAAGCGTCCGACCGGCAGAAATCTTATGCAGATCTGAAACGGAAGGAGATAGAGTGTGCAGTAGGTGATCAAGTTTTCTTGAAAGTTTTGCCTTGGAAGAAGGTGATGAGATTTGGACGGAAGGTTAAGCTAAGTCCTAGGTTTATCGGGCCTTAACGGGTTTTGAAATGGGTGGGTCTTGTGGCATATCAACTGGAGTTGCCTTCTAAATTGAAACAGATTCATGATGTGTTCCATGTTTCAATGTTGAGACACTACCGTTCAGATCCATCTCACGTCGTGCCAGTAGAGGAAATTGTGGTAAGGCCAGACTTGTCTTATGAGGAGGAACCAATCCAAATCTTGGATCGGGACGTCAAGTTGCCAAGGAGGAAATCAGTTCCTTTGGTCAAAATTTTGTGGCAAAACCATGATTCAGAAGAGGAAATGTGGGAGCCAGAGATTCGATGCGACAACAATACCCTCATCTCTTTTGACCAGGTAATTTTGAGGCCAGAATTTCTTTAAGGGGGTAGAATTGTAACATTTGGGATTTAGGGGATTTGCATTTATCTTGTTTTTGTGTGGTTGGTAGGCTCTGCATGTTGTTTGAGTGTGTTTAGGGTATCCAGGAAGGCCCGGGTTAAGTTGGAACCTTGGCTAAAATTTTAGTTTTGGGCATTTTAGGGGGAGGCTAGTTGGGAGCAGGACTTAAGCGGTATTGTTTGTGTTGGTGACACAAGAGGTGCAGTGGAAGAGTGGCAAGGAGACGCCACCTAGAATGTAGGGAGATGGCGTCACAAGGAGAAGGAGGGGGAGAGGGTTTGAAACTCTCAAGCAGCATAAGGGGTATTATTTTTGGTTCAGGCAAAGGAGGTAGCTGGATGGTAAGTAAACTCTGGAGGAGAGAGACAAGACCTGGTCAACTATTTTAAATGGGTGGTGGAGGGTGATTAAGGGAGTTTGAATCATTCAAAATGATTTGAATAAGTGGAGGAGAGGGAAACAAGGAGTGTTTCAAGGGGACGACATAGGGATTTGAGGTGAGAGGGGTTGTTAGCTGAATTTTGAATAGGGAAGGGGGAGGTTGAGGCTTTCGATTTTGGGTGGGGAGTAGGTGCCAAAGAGTTAGAAATATTAACTTCTGGTATTGTGAGCTTCTCTTTTCGGTATTGGTTTGTAGTGCATTTGGAGCAAATTGGTTCATCTTTCCTTTAGCTAAGCCGAAACTTTTTCTCCCTTTTTGGAATTTTGGTATCGTGTAAGCCTTGCTTCATCACCTAAGGGCTGAACTCTCTTATCATTCTCCTCTCATCACACCACTTTTTCTTAATTGTTTAAGAGCCGAACCTTAGTACTCTCTCTTCCTCTCTTTTACATCTTGATAGCTTGAGTTGTGTATTTCTTCATCAAAGCCGAAGCAACTCTTTTTGTCTAGTGGTTAGTCAAGTTTCTCAATTGATAAGCAATAGCCAAATCTTCTAAACTTCTCCATTCCACTATTTCTTTCTTCTATTTGGTTATCTCTCAAGTTTCATCTTTTGGCCGAATTCCCTTTTATCTTTTCTTTCTCTTTCGGTTCTCATCTCATCCATTTTAGACGAAATCCCTTCCTATTTCTTCTCTTTGAGTTTTACTCCTCATTTCTGTTCTTCTGAAGCCGAACCTCTCTTGTGTGGTTACTTCTTTTCACTTGTTGTTTTTCTAAAAGATTGCCGTTACTCTTTTCTTCAACCTTCTCAATCGAAATTGTCTTAGTAGTGGTAAGTGTTCCCTTCTATTTGAATCTATCTCTTCTCTTATGGTTTGCTGAATCAAGGCATTAATTCTGTTTCTTAGTTTTTCGGTTGAGTAAAGGAAAGGCGTGGTTTTGAATTCCTTCTGCTTCAGAGTTTTTGGGTCAACCGAATTTGAACAATTAAGGGACTTTAGTGATCTATTAAATCAGGGTGGAACCCACCAGGTTCTGTCGACTTTGGTAAGAACTTCTTCGTTCACAGTAAATATTTTTCTGCTATTATCTTATTCAACGATTTAACTGGGTCTTCTAACTAAGATCTTTGGATGGAATCCAATATCAATCGAGGCAAAGGAGGGGGTTAGACCCGTAACCCCAGTCCCTAAGTTCAAAAGACGTGCGGTGTCTGCTGTTCGAGATTGGCCTCCAGGTTGTGGGCTAGCTTCTAAAAGGGATAAGCAGATCACTGTGATCCCTGCAAGTGAGGACGTCAGTAAGATCGATAGTTTAGTTCTTCAGGTTTTCAGGTGTGTAATTATCACACTATCTCCCTAATTTCATAAATATGTATGTATATGCTTGAAAGTCGAAATCAGCGGCAATAGTGGTTGAAATACCCAAGATGGGTAAGCGGGGACCTCAGGTCAGTATGTTATATCTAAGCCTATTTAACACTTGTGGAAAACTTGATTGTGGATGGGTGCTAAGTATTGCATGAACCATATTTTATATTCTATCTTTTATTTTATGTTGCATGTGCATGGGATATTAGGATGATAATGATTAAAAGGGAAGTGTTTATTGGTGACTCTGTTACGATTAATGATGGCATGGTGCCTCAATGTAGAATCGATGATTTAATCACGTGTGGATCAGTGGCTAGACCACTATGTGTGGACTTTGAACAGTGTGTCTGTCAGCATGACTGCCAAAGAGGGGTGTAGCGGATGGAGGGTTGATTGTAGAAATCCCCACAAGTGTGTATGAGGATGGACATACGGAGCGGTGTGTAGAGGATGGAATACTAGGTTGGGTGGGGTTACCATTTTGATTACTTGTGCATGATGTGTTAATTCGGTGATGTGGAATTTGTGAACTAATTACACACTGAGTCTGGTGACTCACGCTGTTTTCTTAACATCGCAGGTATTTCATGATTTCCGGACTGGGTTGGATCAGACTCGGAGTGGCCATGCACGGGTTATTTTATCAAACTTTATTTTAAATTATTAGCTGCTAATTTCTTTTGGGATATTTTTAATATGTAATAAGGCCACTTTAAAAATTGGTGAATGTTTGCGTTGTTACACCTTAATCACCACTTATTTGAAGGAACATTTTAATGAGATAAATAAAAATTTTTCTTCACAACTTGATTAACACACATCATCTATGGAATTAAATGTTTATGGACAGTCCATAAACCGAAAAAAGAAAAAGAATAAAGAGAAAATCGCTAAGTTTTTAAACATCGCCTAAACGCTTGGCTTAGCTAAATTTCGTATAATAAGTTTCAAGTGAGCCATGAAACTGGGTTTTACTAAAGCAATTCTCCACAACTCATAAAACTTTTCTAACCCGTTTTTCCCTAGTAACATGTCAGATCCGATCGTGGTGTTTGGGTTGGGTTTGGGGTGTTACAGTAAAGGATTCTGATATACCGAAAACTACTTTCAGAACGAGGTACGGACATTATGAGTTTTTAGTTATGCCATTTGGACTATCAATGCTCCTGCTATTTTTATGGATTTGATGAATAGAATTTTTAGACCGTACGTAGATCGATTTGTTGTGGTATTCATAGATGACATATTGATTTATTCGCGTGATGAAAATGAGCATGCTGAACATTTGAGAATCGTGTTGCAAACTCTGAGAGAAAAGTAATTGTATGCGAAATTCAGCAAATGTGAATTCTGGTTACACGAGGTTAGTTTTCTGGGACATATTATGGCAGCTTCTAGAATTTGAGTTGATTCGAGCAAGATTTCTGCTATTTTGGATTGGAAACCTCTGAGGAACGTGTCCGAAGTCCATATCTTTCTGGGTCTAGCTGGTTATTATCATTGATTTGTAAAAGGATTTTTAGTGATAGCTAATCCATTGACTAGACTACTTTAGAAAGATGTTAGATTTGAATGGTGTGATAAATGTCAAAAAAGTTTTGATTAGTTGAATACTTTGTTAACAGAAGCTCCAGTGTTGGTACATCCAGAATCGGGTAAAGAATTTGTTATATACAGTGATGCTTCATTAAATGGTTTGGGATGTGTTATGATGTAGGAAGACAAAGTTGTAGCTTATGCCTCGAGAAAATTGAAGCCGCATGAAAATAACTATCCGACGCACGACCTTGAGTTAGCTGCGATTGTGTTTGCACTAAAAATTTGGTGCCATTATCTATACGGTGAGAAATGTCACGTGTTTTTAGATCATAAAAGTATGAAATACCTGATGACCCAGAAAGATTTGAACTTGTACCAAAGAAGATGGTTAGAGCTATTAAAAGATTATGAGCTTGTGATAGATTATCATCCGGCTAAAGCAAATGTTGTTGCCGATGCACTGAGTAGGAAATCATTGTTTGCATTACGTGCTTTAAATGCTCAGTTAGATCTGTTTGATGTTAGTTCAGTGATAGTTGAATTGAAAGCAAAACCATTGTTCTTACAACAAATTTGTGATGCTCAGGAATTTGATAATGAGATATTAGCGAAACGAGCTCAGTGTGATTCGAATTCTGAATTTGAATTTTGAGTTGTTGATGATTGTGTGAGATTCTGAGATCGTATCTGTGTTTCGAGAAATTCAGAGTTGATTCACCTGATTTTGGGCAAAACACATAACAGTCGTCTATCTGTTCATCCGAGAAGTACTAAAATGTACCATGATTTGAAACGATACTTTTGGTGGTCCGATATGAAAAGAGACATTTCTGACTTTATTTCAAAATGTTAAGTTCGTCAACAAGTGAAAGCTAAACATCAAGTTCCGTCTGGGTTACTACAACTGATTCTGATTCTTGAATGGAAATGGGATAGAGTTACAATGGACTTTGTTTCTGGTTTACCCTTGACTTCGAGAAAGAAAGATGCGATATGGGTCGTAGTTGATCGATTAATGAAATCTGCCTATTTTATTCCGGTAAGATCTGATTATTCACTTGATAGATTAGCTGAGCATTATATTTATGAGATTGTAAGATTGCACGGGGTGCCACTATCCATTGTGTCTGATAGAGATCCGAGGTTTACGTCAAGATTTTGGAAGAAATTACAAGAAGCTTTAGGCACGAAATTACATTTTAGTATAGCTTTTTATCTGCAAACAGATGGTCAGTCCGAACAAATTATTCAGATTCTTGAAGATATGTTAAGATGTTGCATTCTTAAATTTAATTCAGATGCGTGGGAGCAAAGACACGCCATTGATTGAATTTGCGTACAATAATAATTTTCAGTCAAGCATCAAAATGGCACTATATGAAGCTTTGTACGGTCATAAATTTCGTACACCTCTGTATTGGACTGAGCTTAGTGAAAATAAGCTACACGGGGTTGATTTGATCAAAGATTCAGAACAAAAAGTGAAACTGATCCGAGATTTTTTGAAAGCAGCATCTGATCGTCAGAAGTCTTATGCGGACTTGAAACCAAAAGACATAGAATTTGAAATCGGTGACAAAGTATGTTTGAAAGTGACTCCGCGGAAGAAAATACTTCGTTTCGGACATAAAGGCAAGTTGAATCTAAGGTTTATTGGGCCGTATGAAATTATTGAACTTGTTGGGCCTGTTGCTTATAAATTAAGGTTGCCCCCTAAGCTAGAAAAGATCCATAATGTATTTCATGTTTCAATGATATTGATCTGATCCGTCACATGTGATTGCCCCATCTAAAATTGAAATTTGATTTGATATGACATATGAAGAGGAACCGATTCATATCTTAGCTCGTGAAGTAAAAGAGTTGATAAACAAGAAAATACCATTAGTGAAAGTATTGTGGAATCGACACAAAATTGAAGAGGCAACGTAGGAGTTGGAAGATTCAATGAGACAGCAATATCTGACTCTGTTTAACGGTAAGATTTTCGGGGACGAAAGTGCCTAAGGGGGGAGAATTGTAACAGTCCGGTTTATACCCTAGTCAGAACAGTGGTTTCGGGACCACAAATTTGAGTCTGAATAATATTTTAATATTATTTTCTGTTGCATTTGATAAATGATTAAGCATGTGCTAAAGTTTCGTAAGTTAATTTGTCTGTCTGTGTGTTTAATTTGATGAAAAGTATTGAATTGCATTGAAATGCAAATTTGCATGTTTTATGAAAAGATGCCTATTTGTTATAAGGGATTTATGTGGCAATTTAGCCATTATTTTAGTAAATGGACGGCAAAGGTCATAAATGACCTTGTATCAATATGTTTCTTATGCTTGATTAAAGGTTAAATATGTCATTTATGTATTAAATTATGTTATGATAAAATAAAACATGAAAATGGACATTAATTCATCCATTTCTTCCAATGAAAACACAAAAAAAAAAGAAAGAACAAAAGCTTTAAGGGTTTTGACTATTTCAAGCTTTAATTAAGGTATGTTTTGGCTTTAGATTTTGATGATTTTTATGTTTTTGAGATTGTTGCTTGTCTACTATCAAACCCATGTCTCAATTTTGTGTATTGATGATATTTGTAAGTTGTGCCATTGATTAAATAGTAAGTTTTATGATGAGTTTAGTTGTTAAATGAAAGATATGTGTTTAATGAATATGCTTTGTTCTTGAAATTTTGTTCATGAAATTTTGATAATTTAGCTAATTAGGGCTAACTTAAGAAAATAGCAATTTGAGGGACTAAATTGCAAATTTGATGGAAATTGTGGGCTTGTATGATGTTCATAAGAATTCGGCTAAGCATGGTTAAATGATGATTTTGTGTATTTGATGTTTTGAGAAAAATGGACTAAATTGATAAATTGTGCAAATGTGAGGGTTAAGTTGAAAATATCCCAAAATGTGTGTTCTTGGATTGAATTGAATGAATTAATGAATAAAAGGGTTAAATTTGAATATGCTTAGATCAAGAGCCGAAGAAATCGAACTTAGATCACGGGAAAGCTAAAGTAACAGAGTAGTCGTTTCTGTTTCAGTAAATCGAATCCGAGGTAAGTCATTATGCAAATAAACGTATTTGTATGGAATTATGCATATTCATATTACTATTGATAACAGTGAATACTTACAAGATGCTATGTATATGAATCTCGAGATAAGATCGATATATTGATAATGTTCGAGAAGTCCAGTACGAACCTAGGAATAGATAGGATTAGATATGTCATAACATAGGTGTCAGTTCTGTGATATCATGTAAGACCACGTTTGGGACGTCGGCATTGATTTGTGATTTCGTGTAAGACCACATCTAGGACGTTGGCATCGATGCGAGATTTACGTGTAAGACCAAGTCTGGGACACTGGCATCGTATTGATTCGTGTAAGACCCTGTCTGGGATAGTGGCATTGATATCTGATGCATGTAAGACCTCGTCTGGGACATTGGCATTGTACGACTATTTCGAGTTTTCTGAGTATCTTATTAGGTTCCTAGCGGTTCAACGGGCAAGTCTGTGATATGAATGGCTATGTGAATTGTAAATCCGTTTCAGGTACGTTAATTTATACACTAAGTGTGGATACAAGGTAATTATCTATACGATCTTACTATGATGATTATGTATATTGAAAAAATAATATGATATGTGAAAGTATGCATGAAAAAGCTATGTGTATATAAGATTTTTGAATTGATGAATGTGGAAAAATATGGTCAAGTACATGGACCAAAGCATACATGTGATAAATTTGCTATGAAAGTTAATTGTGCCAATGTTCCTATATGCCTATATGCCTTTCATGTTAAGTTTATTTGTATATGACTTACTAAGCTTTTTGAAAGCTTACTCTGTGTGTGTTTTCTCTGTTTTATAGGTTGTCAAAGCTACTAAAGGCTCGGGGACCGTTGAGGATCGTCATCACACTACTTAGCTTGTTTTGGTACGTTTTGGAAATGTGTATAACTAAGTATGACATGTATAGGCTAGTTACTTGGATAAGATTGAGATGTCAATTTATCCATGTGACTTGGCTAGTTGTGTGTTGGCTATATGCTTTAATGAATATGATATGTGATGTATGTTTTGGTATAGTTTGATTGTGTATGAAGTGGTTAAGTTTAAGGTAAGTATTCAGATGAATTATGCTTGTGTTTATATGATTTTAGTCTTGAAAATTGGTATGAATGGAAATAGTTTTGAATGTAAGATTGAATGGTTATTTTGATATGCTCTTGGTTGTCAAATGTGCATGAGATGTGTTGGTAAATTGCTTGTAAGTATGACCCTAGGTGGGTGGTATTTTGGCCTTGCAAATGGCCTATTTTGTCACACGATTGTGGCACACGAGCGTGCCTAGTAACCATGGGGCTAAGTCAGTAGCTAGTTTAAGATCACATGACTAAGGTACATAGGCGTGCCTAGTAGCCGTGTGAAGAAGTCAGTATATGGCCTTAGCACACGGGGCTACTTGGTAACCGCGAAGCCAAGTCAGGATCGACCACGGCCAAGGTACATGGGCGTGCTTGGTGGCCGTGGAGTTAAGTCAGGTTCGACCACGGGGAGGACACACGGGTGTGTCTAATAGCCGTGAGAGGCACACGGCCTGGCCACACGGGCGTGTAACCCCTGAAACTTAGAAAAGTTTTAAATTTCCAAAAATTTCTATATGTGTTTCAGTTTAGTCCCAACCCTTTTTCAAAGCATGTTTTAGGTCTCGATGACCTACAGAGGGGACTTTATGATTTTTACATGATGGTGAAATTTAGGAATTGTCTGTTAAAGTTTTCGATCTGTCAGGTAATGCCCTTAATCCTAATCTAACGAACTTTCCATAATTCACAATTCCTATCAACAATGCCTCATCATAATTCATAGATAATTTATATATGGATAATTTAACTCAAAGGATCTTAAAGGCTCAAACAATTCTAAGTCATAAATTTGTAGAATAAAAACATAGGCGTCTCCCTCTATCTAAATAATTACCTTTAATTCAAAACCAACAAGGATTGTCATCCTCACTAAAGATTCACTCAAATCACTCAAAGTGGTTTAAGGTTCAAGAATAAGCACTCATAAGTCGAACCTGAAAAGTTAATCCCATAGGCTTGCCTGAAAATCAAATCTCCACCACTGTAATATGAGATGATACACAAATCAAAAGGTCTTTGATAGGGTTGTAACGGGGCTTAGGTTAAAGGTGTGGATAAAGGCTGAATTAGAAGGTTTAGAATCGAGATTAAATTGACAAGTTACCTAACTTAAAACAATAAACTGGAAAATAACTAATTACATCAATTGAAACTTTGAAACTAATAATGCTATGAGCTTTTTTTCTTTGATAATTGAAATTTAAATGTACAAGCTTACTTTTTTATACTACTAATACTAAATATATTTATTTATTTTTTTAAGAACAAATAGAAACATAATAAAGAAAACTTTATCAACTGAAATAAACTAATTCGGTAACTGATCAAATCAATTCTCGATAGAAGGGCAGTAAAAAGAATGGTGGTAACAAATACAAATGGTTTTGGGTTAATATTAACGGGAAAATCAATAAAAAGGGTTGTTAGGATCAAATGGGTTCACTAAGGGTTAATTTTTGAAGGTAGGCTTTCTAGTGGAGTGAATGGGTTAAAACCTAGGTGCCTTTATCATCTCAGTATATCAAATCATTAATGTGGTCTTGATATGTATAATTTGGGCAAGTTCTAGAATAACAATTCAGTGTTGACACACTCATAATCAATAAAGTGAGCATGAAAAAGAATATGTGCTCTATAAGGCTCAAATCTCACAAAAATTATGGGTATTTGACATCAATCCTATAAATTTCAAACTTCAAGGTAATATTCAAATTCAGTTCAACAACCTAGAAAACTTTTGGTTCTTGAAAAATAGACTTATCATGCTTGATTCTCTAGTATTCTTCAAATTTAATCATCAATGCACAATTATCAATGACTTACTCAAAAACATATCGATAAAAAGCATAAATCATTAGAAATTTCACCTTAATTGATAATATGAGAAAAATACTTAAAAACAAGACTAAAATTCAGGATTTTGGAATAATGCAAAAAGTTAGGTACTTTTACCCCCAACACTTAAGATGTACATTGCCCTCAATGTACAAAGATAGATAAAAACTATGTAATAATAGAATCTAAATAGAAGGGGAGAAGTGACACTTCCTGAATTTTGGATGATTCCGAGAGTTAGTAGAGGTCGTGGTAGAAGGTGGTTAGAGGAGGCGATGGTGGTGTTTTCTATGGGCCTGGTGGGGTGGCTACCGATGAGCTTTGTGCTAGATAAAGAAATTGGGTAGCTTGCAAAGATATAGCCAAGAAATCTAAAGAAACATTAATAATATACTAATACTATAATTAAAGACAATGAAAATAAAGAGAAGGAGACTAAGAAGAAAACTAAAATTAAAAGAAAAGATTAATGGACTAAGGAGTCCTTATTGTTGGATAGTTCGTGAGGTGGGTGTGACCTCTAAGGCTGTGGTGCGTGATTCCCAAGCAGCCTTTAGAACCTGACACTAAGAAACTAAAAGAAATTAAAAGATATTTAGCAAAAGAGAAGTATAGATAAGTAGGATAAAAGGGGAAAATAAACGTAAAGAAAAATTTAAATGGTCTAAAAGACCATTGGCTTGGTGTTTGGATGAAGCGGCCGGAATGAACTTATGTGTTGGGGTCTCCTTTGAGGAGACAACGCTTGCCTTCTTCCGCTTCTTCGGCACGATTCTAGTGTAGCTCAAGAGTGTGGACACCTTTTGTAAGGAAAGAAAGAAAAAGAAGGAAGAAAGAATGAGAGGAGAAGGAGAAGGGCCGTGGGGTTTAAATAGGATCTCAAATCTGGCATGTTCCCATGCCAGTGGACCAAGGGCGTGTTGAATCACACGGTCGCATCATATGGATGTGTGTCTAGGCGTGTTGGTTCACCCACACCGTTTTCCAGATGCCACGCCCATTCTTGAAAAGGCAGTGTGTTGGCACGGTTGGATAGCATGGGCCTGTTTTTCCCATGTCTGGTAAGTCAGTATCTTCATACGGTCGTGGAGCACGACCGTGCCACTTTGTTGATGCCCATGGGAGAGTGGTTGGATCCGCGACATTGAGAATTAGGTGGGATTTGATTCATACTGCATCTGCTATGTCAGTATGGGGATTCTGGTGGTCCAAACGGCCACGGCCACGGTCATGTGCAAGGCCGTGTGGCCTTGAAATCTATAGTTTTGTGTTAGTTGAAAACGAAATTTTTAGAAAGGAAAAGAAATTGAGAGCAAAATGTAAAAATAAATTCTGTTAGTGCACGGGTTTCCTCCCGAGAAGCGCTTGTTTATAGTCTTAAGCTAGACTTTCATCGACATTGAAAAAATCAGGAAGGTTTGAAGGTTTGAACATCTTTCCTCATGTTTATAGTTCTATTTTCTTGATAAAGTTTGAGTCGATAAGCGTTTACCTTATAAGTGTCGAATGTTGGGTTGCTTACCTCGACTGTTCTGTGTGGAAGGATATTGTGTACCTTAAGAGGAATGTCTTCATTTGAACTTAGAGCTATAGTAGGCCTAGCAATACTAGATTCAACTCCTGTTAAATGAGGTTTAGCATAATCATACATAGTATGCGGAGCATTGTTTTTGCCACATCTCGTGGTGGATTATTCTCGTCCATCCCTTTAGTAGGATTGGATCTGCCTTCTCGTTCTTCTTCTGTGTAATTTAGGGCTCGCCTAATTTCTCTGTGATTCCTACGATCGGTAGCTTCAATATCACTATCGTATACTTGAGGTCCTGTCGGGTTTCTTCTAGTCATAAACTAGAGGTACCTGCTAGGAAAAGAAAGAAATAAAATCAATAAAATAATTTGTAAAAATAAAAATAATGGCTAAAGTAATAAAAATAGAGCTTTCTTAATATTTTAGCTCCCCGACAACGACTCCAAAAAATTGATCGTTGCTTTGTCGAGTTTTAAAATTTATAATGAATGAGATCGAACCTGAAAACTAACTCTGACAACGATTAAAGGCAAGTGTACCTATCGAATAATAGTATAGCTTAGGCAAGACCGGATTGTCGAACCCAAAGGAACTAAAAGTACTAATACTAACTTTCCTTTTATTATTTAGCCTAAAATAAGTGAAGTTGCTTTAATCTAAATTAACGACTACTAAACTAAAGACACAAAGACAAAAAGATTGAATTGGGAAATAACTTGAAGAGAAACTCAGTTGATCACGACGATACCCTCAGGAAGAATCCACCTAGACTTCACTTGTTTTTTAACACTAAACCATATGATTCATTCACTTAGTTTGATCCGTAAGACTCCCTAACATAGATTAAACCCTCTCTAGAGGCGAATAACGTCTAACCCTAGGCTAATTAACGAAAATCTCTTTCTCGAAGAATAACCCTCTAAAGTAGCAGTAAATCGATCTATGGACTCCCATATTAGGTTTCACCCTAATCTGACAAAATCTCGTCACCCTATCTCTAGGCGTGCGATCAACTCCGCTTAATTATGCTAGATCTACTCTTAAGCAGGGTCTATTCCTCCTCCACCTAAGCACATCAGATTTTGATTAAGCATGCATAATTAAGAACAAAATAAGTATTTATCATATAATTCAGAAAACAATAACAAGATTCATCTACGTTTCATCCCCTTCAGGTATCTGAAGGGTTTAGTTCATAATGAATAAAGAAAACATCTCAAGAGAAAAGATGAAACAAAACATAAGAAATCCCTAAAACCCCTTGAAGGAATTGAAGGAGAAATCCTCCGTCTTGAGTAGAATTTTGGCTCCTTGAGATGGATCAACTAGCTATCTTTGAGTAATTCCCACAAATCTGACTTTCTGGCTTAGCTCCTTGGCCTAGCTAACTCCCCCTTCTCAGGTTACACTTAGGGTGTTTATTTAGACTTTTGGAATGCTTTACTTAGCCTCTAAGTGTCCCAATTCAAGTATACTTCATACTCGGTGTTTGAATAGGCTTTGGAGTGTGTTTCTTTGCCTCAAAGTATCCAAATCCGAGTGAAATTACTCTCTCCCGTGGTAGGGCATGGCCATGGCACATGCCCGTGTAAATCGACTTCAGGCCGTGTGTCGATTCTGTTGATTGAGGCATAGCCGTGTAAATTGTGGCATGGCCGTGTCTTAGTTAATTGTTGAGGCACGGTCGTGTGGCTTGAAGTCCAGGCTGTGTCGATTTCTTCTTTGGCCCAAATTGGCCCGTTTTAATCCTGTTTCTTGTTCTTCTCATCCTCGGGTGCTTTCCTGAATAAAAAAACATGTAAAGAAAGGATTAAGAGAACCTTTTTACATAAATCAAAGGCTAAATCATCCAAAAGCATACTAAATGTGGGCCTAAAATATGTTACTTTTACGGTTTATCACTTGACAATGGTATCCTTTCATTTCCTAAGGTTCAATTGGAACTTCAACATCATCAATTTTCATCATATTCTCATCGAAATGTCAGTGATCAAATTCATAGAATTAATATACATCTTCATGAAATTGTCAAGCATTTTAAAGCATAATAACAAGATGTTGGATTATTACACACAAACTTACCTCGGTACCAAAATATATGTGGCTATTCAATTTAGTCCACTATATTGTCCTTTCCTCGATTTCGGCCCGGACTTTGTGTTTCTTGATCTATAATTACAATTTCACCTTTTTAATGATCACATTGACTAAATTAACCCATGAATCATACTTTGGAAAAATTATGATTTTGCCCTTATACTTTCTCATATTTACAAAATGGTCCTTAGGATTGTATAATGAAATACACTAATTTCCTTGGTTACCCAAGCCTAACCAAAACCATCTTAAGCTTATAGTAGCTCACATTTTCCTCCAAAATTGATTTTTACTACACATTTTATCACTTTTACAATTAGGTCCTTTTTATGAGTTTTCCATGAAAATCACTTAGAAAAAGATGTTTATCATACATCAAACTTTCATATTCTTACATTAAACATCAAAATACATGCATATCATACATGGGTAAATTTTTAACATGACCTCTAGCTCAAAATATAGTTAGAAATAGCTAAACCGAGCTACGAGGATCTAAAAAATATGGAGAACATAAAAAATGGGGCTAGGAGGTACTTACAATCAAGCTTGAAAGATGACAAAACCCTAGCTATGGTGAGCTTGAAATTTTCGGCAATGGGGAGGAATATGGACATCAATTTTGACTTCTTTTTCCCTTTTAATTAACTAATTAACCAAATAACCAAAATGCCCTTAAGGCCCTTTCTTAAGATTTTTCCTTCCCATGCCTATTTTTGTCCATCATAAGATATAATGGTCTAATTGCTAAATAAGGCCCTTTAATAAATTTTCTATTGCTATCTCATACTTGAAACTTCTAGAATCTCATATTTTTCAATCTTTGCAATTTAGTCCTAATGAATAAATTGATCACTAATTTATAAAATTTCTTCATAGAATTTTCACACAATCATGCAAACATGTCATAGGCCTTATAAAAGCCTTAAAACACATATTTCTACTTTGGATTTGTGGCCTCACAACAAATTTTCTGACTAGGCCCTAAATTGAGTTGTTATAATTCTCCCCCTTAGAGATTTTTGTCCCCAAAAATCTTATCGGTAAAAAGGTTGGGATATTTGTTTCTCATAGCCTCCTCGGGCTCCCATGTAGCCTTTTCTGCCCCATGTCTTTGCCACAATACTTTCACAAGAGCTATACTTTTATTTCTTAACTGTTTGACTTATCGTGCAAAAATCTTAACCGGCTCTTCACCATAAGTCATGTCCAATTGAATTTCTACTTCTGTTGGTACAATCACATGAGAAGGGTCTGATCGGTAGCAACATAACATAGACACGTGGAATACATCATGAATTGTTTCCAACTCAAATGGCAAAGCCAAACGATAAGCTACCGGCCCTATCCTCTCGGTAATCTCATATGGTCCGATAAAGCGTGGACTCAATTTGCCTTTCTAGCCTAATCTGAGAACTTTCTTCCATGGTGACACTTTCAAAAACACTTTATCACCAACTTGAAATTCAACCTCTTTCCGTTTCAAATCCGTATCAGATTTTTGCCTATCCAAGCAGCTTTTAAACAATCTTGAATCATTTTACTTTCTCTTCAGTTTCTCTGACTAAATCGACCCATTGAATCTGATTCTCTTTGAGTTCGGTCCAATACAAGGGTGTTCGACACTTACGCCCATATAATGCCTCGTAAGGCGCCATTTTCAAACTCGATTGGAAACTGTTATTGTAGGTAAATTCTACTAATGGTAAGTACTTTTCCCAATTACCTTGAAATTCTAAAGCATAACATCAGAGCATGTCTTCAAGTATCATATTATCCTTTCCAATTATCCGTCAGTTTGCGGATGGAAAGTTGTACTAAAACTCAAAATTTTGCCTAAGGCTTCTTGCAACTCTTTCCAAAATCGTGACGTAAATCTCGGATCTCTATCCAATATAATCGACAATGGTACTCCGTGAAGTCTCACAATTTTTGACACATACAAATCTGCCAACTTATGAAGTAAATAGTTAATGCCTACTGGTATAAAATGGGCTAACTTTGTAAGTCTATCAACCACAACCCATACGGCATCCTTCTTTTTCGGTCTCAAAGGAAAACCCATCACAAAGTCCATAGTAATACGGTCCCACTTCCACTCGAGAACCATAATAGGCTGAAGTAGACCCAAAGGCACTTGGTGTTCAGCTTTTACTTGCTGACAAATCAAGCATCTCGATACGAACTTAGAAATATCTTTCTTCATACTCATCCACCAATACCATTTCTTCAAATCATTATACATCTTTGTATTGCCTGGATGTACATATAAACATCTACTATGTGCTTCGTGTAAAATTTTTTGAATAAGCTCATCATCTCTGGGTATACAAACTCTATCTCGGAATGTTAAACATCCTTCGAAATTAATCCGAAAGTCTGACTCAACACCCGACTCACACTAAACTCTCTTGGCCTGTAAATCGCTGTTGCCTTTCTGAGCTTCACAAATCTCTTGGAGAAACATCGGTCTAGCTCTCAACTCGGCTAGAATAGAACCATCATCTGACAAAGCCATCCGTGTATTCATAGCTCTCAATGCAAACAAGGATTTCCTACTCAAGGCATCGGTGACCACGCTAGCTTTTCCCGGATGGTAGTCAATCACTAGCTCGTAATCCTTTATCAACTCTAGCCATCTTCGTTGGCTTAGATTCAATTCCTTTTGAGTCACCAAATACTTTAGACTCTTATGATCATTGAATATCTGACATTTCTCACCATACAAATGGCGTCTTCATATCTTCAAATCAAACACAATAGCGCCTAACTCCAAATCATGGGTCAGGTAATTCTTCTCGTGCAGCTTTAACTATCTAGAGGCATAAGCTATTACTTTGCCTTCTTGCATGAGTAGACAACCCAATCCATTAAAGGATGCATCACTATAGATCACAAATTCTTTTCCTGGTTCATGTTGTACTAAAACTGGAGCCTCAGTCAATAATGCCTTCAATTTCTCAAAACTCCCTTGACAAACCATCTATAACAGCCAGCTAGGCCCAGAAAACTCCTAACCTTGGTTACGTTTCTTGGTGTTTTCCATTCAAAAATTGCTAAAATATTACTCGGGTCAACTCGAATATCATCACCCAAAACAATGTGCCCCTAAAAATCTGACTTCCTTGAGCTAAAATTTACTTTTACTAAACTTGACATATAACTATTTAACTCTCAAAGTTTGCAAAACCATTCTCAAATGCTCAGCATGTTCATTTTCATCACGAAAGTAAATCAATATATCATCGATAAAGACAACAACAAATTTATCCAAGTACGGTCGAAAAATATGGTTCATCAAATCCATGAACACTGCAGGGGCATTTGTTAAACCGAAAGGCATGACTAAAAATTCATAATGACCATACCTTGTCCGAAATGCAGTTTTCGGCATCTGAGTCTTTGAATCTCAATTGATAATATCCAGACCTTAAATCTATCTTGGAAAACACAGTGGCTCCCTTCAATTGGTCAAACAGAGCATCGATCCTTGGCAATGGGTACTTGTTCTTTATGGTTACCTTATTAAGCTACCGATAATCTATACATAACCTCATGGAACCATCTTTATTTTTCACAAATAATACGTGAGCACCCACGAAGAATAACTCGGTCTTGGGAAACCTTTATCCGTCAACTCTTGTAATTGAGCCTTCAATTCTTTCAACTCAGCCGGAGCCATCCTGTACGGAGCAATTGAAATAGGCATAGTACCAGGGTCTAACTCAATACCAAATTCAATCTCTCTCCCCAGGGGCAATCCTGACAATTCTTTTGGAAATACATTTAGATACTCACACACTATGGGCACTGATTCAATTCTTAACTCAGTCTCTTTGGTATTCATCACAAAAGCAAGATAAGCTTTATATCCCTTTCTTACATATTTCTGAGTAGACACATGTGAAATCACTATAGGCAATTTGTCCTTTTCATCTGATTCAACATGAAGAATATCTCCATTTTCACATTTTAACTCAATAAATTTCCTTTCACAATTTACTATCACATCATGAGCAGTTAATCAATCCATACCAAGAATTACATTGAATTCATCAAATGGAAATAATATTAGATTTTCCAAAAAATAATGACCTATAATCATCAAAGGGCAATCTTTGCATTCCTTGTCAACTAACACACATTTGCCTAAGGGATTTGACACCTTTATCAAAAATTCTGTAGACTCTACATGCATGTTCATACTAGATCCTAATTTCATTGGGTAGATCTCGGATCAATTAAAGCAACAACATAAGTATCATAGAGAGAAAATGTACCCATGATCACATCAGGGGAGGACACCTCTTCACAAGCGCAAATGGCATAAGTCCTCGTAGGCGCTCTACCCTTAGATCTTGTTGTCTGCTCTCTAGTTGTATTATTGCTACTCATTCCATTTCCTGGGTTTCTCTGTGATCTTCCTTTAGCAGTATGTCCCGATCTTACACTCTAAGATTTCTCTTTTTCAACCATCTCGAGGTAATCTCTAATAAAATGATCTAGAGATCCACACTTGAAACAAGCTCTCTCATTTTCTCAGCACTCATCGGGGTGACATCTGCCATACTGTGGACATTCCGGTCTACTTGGTTGAGCGTTACCAACACAAGCAATCGAAGTGGTCTGAGCTTTAGAACCCGAGTATTGTTTACGCTTACTTCTATTTGAAAACCCAATTGAAGTAATTAATCAAAAGTAAACTCTCTTGATTTCTTGGATGATAATTGAAATGAATTGGCCAATTATCTCTTCTTTGAGTCACGAGACTCAATTTCAGCCTTTCTTTTCTTTTTGACCAACTCCTCGGCCTTGTAAGCTATTTACTAACACGACAAATTCCTTTAGTTCTAGGACACCAACATACAATTGGATATCCTTATTTAACCCGTCCTCAAACCTTTTGAACCTAATGGCTTCAGTGGATACACATTTTCAAGCGTATTTACTGAGCCTTACAAACTCAGGCTCATATTCGATTACCATCATTCGACCTTGATTTAGCTCAAGAAATTCATTTCTTTTCTAGTCGATGAACCTTTGGCTAATGTACTTATTTCAGAACTCTTCTTGGAAAAATTCCCAATTAACTTTCTCCCTTGGTACAACCGACACAAGGGTGTTCCACCACTAGTAAGTTGAATCACTTAAGAGAGACACAACAAATTTCATGCACTCTTCAGGTGTGCAAGACAGTTCATCAAATACCTTGATGGTATTTTCAAGCCAAAACTTTACTCTTTCTAGATCATCATCTTTATTAGCTCAAAATTCCTGAGCTCATTGTTTTTGGATTCTATCAACAGGGGGCATTTACCTTCTTACCACTTCTACAACTTGGGGAGCTACAGGGGAAAGCTGAGGAATAGGTGGGGGTGGAGGGGGTTGCGCATTTGGGTTTGTTCGAACGAACTTCGTATACTAAGCATTCATCTTATAGAGAAAGGCTTCCCTATCCTCTTCTCCTCCTCTCTGAGTCATAGTCGCTGGTCTATTTTCTTTTTCAGTTGGCACCGTCCCTTGGGTGGGGCATGACACGTTACTTTGTGCATCATCCGTCACTGCTCTATCGGGATCCATTTTGTAATAACCTGATTTTGGGGCTAGTCGAAACAGTGGTTTTGGGACCACTAACCCTAGTTGAAGAAAATAATTTTGACATTATTTTATGTGTTATAGCATGATTATAAGGATGCATGAAATTTTGGTGCATTTATTTTAATGATATAAGGCTTAATTACGAAAAAGGACTAAATCGCATAAAGTGAAAAAGTTTCATTTTACATGCTATAAGCATTAAATTGATAAGGAACTTTAAATTGAAGGTATTTAATGTGAAATTAGACCTTCCTAATGTTGATAGATGGCCATAGGGGACAATAGACTCAAAATTGGTCAAAAAATTGGGTGGGTTAGGTGGACTAATTTGAAGGAAATAAATAAAATAAGAAAAGATGATATCATCCATTTTTCTTCATCACCTTCACCACCGAAAATAGCAGCATAGAGGGGGGGTTTTGAAAGCTTTGAAATTTTAGCAACTTATCCTCACACAAGTAAGTGATTTTGGTGGTTTTAGTTGATAATTTTTGTACTTTTGGAACCCCCAAAGCTTAAGCTAGCTAATGAGGGGACTAATTTGCAATATGGTTGAAAGTATAGGGACTTTCCATGAGAGAGTTTATGTTATTTTCTGAGTTTTTATAGAAGAAAATGGATGTTAGTGAGTCAAGGAACAACTTTTGTGAAAGGTGTTACCATGAAAACACCTAAATGGGACTAAGTTGTAAAAGTTGAAATTATGTAATAAATGCATGAAATAGTTGGAATTATGAGTAGTTGTAAGTGAAATAAATGTTCATCTAGGCTTGTTTAATGAGAAAATGTGATGAAAAATGAGTTACGAGCCTAGGGGCAAAATCGTAATTTTACCATAGTATAAGGGCAAAATGGTCATTTTTGCCTAAGTAGAGATTATGATGTATTATGATTATAAAATGATTGAATGAGTGAATTTTGTTGTTATAGATCAAGAAGAGCGTGAAATTAACCTTTGTAACAGCCCGACTTAGGGCCTAGTCGAAATAGTGGTGCGAGACCACAAATCCGAAGAAGAAATATGTGTTTAAATGATTTTATAAGGCTTATGAGGTATTTTCATGATTATGTGAAAATATCATGAAGGAATTTTATTAATTACTGAATAAATTGTCCATTAGGACTAAATTGCAAGGATTAAAAAATATGAGATTCTAGAAGGTTTAAGTATGAAATAGAATTATAAAAATTATTAGAGGTCCTTATTTAGCAATTAGACCATTATATGTTGAGATGGAAAAAAATGGATATAGGAAGGAAAAATCTCAAGAAATAATCATTAAGGGCATTTTTATCATTTGGTAAATTAAAGAATTAAAAGGGAAAAAAAGTTAAAATTAGTGTTTATCTTCTCCATGCTAGCAGAAAATTTCAAGGGCACCATAGTTAGGGTTTCTTCATCTTCCAAGCTTGATAATCAAGAAACATGAAGCTCGGATCAAAACCGAGGCAAGTACAAAGTGGTGGACTAAATTTCACATTAACACATATTTTGGAGTACCGAGGTAAGTTTATATGAACTCATGGTTACAATGCTTTTATGATCAAATCACTTGCTATGTTGTGTAATGTACAATATTTCCATGAAGTTGATTAATAATGTCTAATAAGGAAAAACCAATGAGAACAAGTAAGTGAAAGTCTGGTTGAAGATTCGAAATAACGAGGATACCATGTCATAACATGAGGTAAGGAAAGCCTATGTAAGACAATATATGGGATACGGCATTGACACCCAAGGAATATAGGTCTCCAGTAAGACCATATCTGGGATATGGCATTGGCACCGAACGTAGATCCTGTGGAAGACCATGTCTGGGACATGGCATCAGTATCGAATAAGGATGGTCTCGTGTAAGACCATGTCTGGGACATGGCATCGACACCATTTAAGGATGGTCTCATATAAGACATGGCATCGACACCATTTAAGGATGGTCTCATATAAGACCATGTTTGGGACATATCATCGACACCATACAAGAAAGGTCCCGTGTAAGACCATGTCTGGGACATGGCTTCGGCATCGAGTTAAGAGGTGATCCCATGTAAGACGATATCAGGGATATGGCATTGGCATCATGATACATGTATGATGAGATGAGTATCCTCTGATATTCCAAATAATTCAACGGGTAAAAGTGTCAAGTACGAATGACATAATAAGAAAGCTAAGCAAGTAAAGATAGTAATAAACTAATTTATTTATGGTTGATAAAGAGTTTATTTAATTTAAGAAAGATGATGAGATGAGTTCATGTTTACATTAGCGAAAGTGCTAATCTATGTGACTAAGTGATACAGGTACCATGATTAAAAATACAAGCATGAAATTATTATGTAAAATGTGATGAGTAAGAGTAAGTATGAGTAAGTAAGTTCAAGTACTTGAGATTTATGTTGTTCTTGTTCATTATGGATGAGTATATTATGAACAACATGTTGTTATATGAATTTCATGCAAACTTACTAAGCTATATGCTTACTCCTCTCTTTTCATTCTTCCTTGTAGTATCGCCAAGCTAGCTCGGGGACCAAAGACATCGGAGCTCGGATCACACTATCAACCATTATTTTGGTATAGCCAAGTTGTTTTATTTTAAGTATGGCATGTATAGGGATTATGCCATTTTGAGTTATATCATATTGGGAGCCAAAGGATTGGCTATTAAGATTACTATCCTTTTTGTATATTGCCAAAGAGATTGGCCAATATTCGTTAAGTTTTATATCTTAATGATGGTAAGTTTTTATGAATTCTATTAGTGATGTTTTAGGAATTATTCATAGTACAAGAATGCTACATTATGTATTACTTGAGTTGGTATAAGTGAGATTATGTTTCAGGGTGGCAATCGGCTTGGAAAATAGCCTTTAAGTGTCCACACGGGTAGACACACGGGCGTATGTCTCACAAACGGCCAACCCTATGGGTGTGTTCATAGGCCGTGTATCCCCTGCACTAATTTGCGAGAATACAATTTGTCACACGGACCAACACACGAGCATGTGTCTTGGCCGTGTTCTAATTAGCGATTGATGATGTCATAAATAGAGAGCTTTGCGGGCAAGAGACACGGGTGTGTCTAGGCCGTGTGGAGGATAAGGGTTATAGACACGGGCGTGTGTTCAGCCATATGAAATAAGTTAGTGTCGACCACTGGTGAAGAACACGGGCATGTCTCAGAGGCACACGGGGGTGTCCCTTGGACAACACGGGCGTGTGGGCCCTGTCTAGGAAAAAATTTTCAAAAAGAGTAAAAGTTTTCGATTAAACTCCAGAATCTTCAGAAAGTAAGTTTAAGGCCTCGTAGGCCCAAGATATTAATGTTATGATTAAGAAGGAAAGTTTTTAAGATAGAATGAAATTTTATAGCCCGAGAATGCATGTTCAAGTAAGGTTAAGTATAGTAATGCCTCATATCATCCCGGTGTCAGTCATGGGTATGGGGTGTTACATTTAGTGGTATCAGAGCTACGATTTAGTCTACTCTCAGACTAATATAGTGTACGTTTGAGTCTAGCTATACATGCCATACATAAGAGTATTTATATAATGATAGTGTGACGACTCCTGACGATTTAAATTGTGTTTTCATATATTAAATGGATCCCAAAAGAGCTATGGCAGATGATTTAGAAAGTAATGCACTGATTCTTGCTAAAGGGACGGTGCCAAATGAGAATTAGAATAGACCCACTATAGTAAGTCAGAGGGAAGGAGAAGAGGTTAGGGAAGCCTTCCTCCATATGATGAATGCATGGTATACGGAGTTTGTTCGCACGAACCTGAATGCACCGCCCCCTCTACCCCCGCCTATTCCTCAACGTACCTCTATAACCCTCAAGTGGTAGAAGTGATAAGAAGAGAAAAGCCTCCAGTAGACAAAATTCAGAAGCAATAAGTTGAGGAATTTTAGGCTAGTAAAGATGATGATCTCGAAAGGGTAGAGTTCTAGTTTTAAAATAGCATCAGGGTATTTGACGAGTTATCGTGTACACCTGAAGAGTGCATGAAGTGTTTAGTCTCTCTCTTAAGAGGCTCTGCTTATCAGTGGTGGAACACCCTTGTGTCGATTATACTAAGGGAAAAGATCACGTGAGAGTTATTCCAAGAAGAATTCAGGAAGAAGTATATTATTCAGAGGTTCATTGACCAGAAAAGGAAGGAATTCTTGGAATTGAAGCAAGGTAAGATGACAGTGACTGAATACGAGCTCGAGTTTGTGAGGCTCAGCAAATATGCTCGAGAGTGTGTATCCACAGAGGCTATTATGTGTAAGAGATTTGAGGACGGACTAAATGAAGACATTAAGTTGTTTGTTGGTGTCCTCGAGTTGAAGGAATTTATTGTGCTAGTGGACCGGGCTTGTAAAGCCAAAGAATTAGTTAAAAAGAAAAGAAAAGCTGAGATGAAGTCTTGTGACTCAAGAAAGAGATAGTGGGGTAAGTCATTTCAGTCCTCATCCAAGAAGTCAAGAGATTTTCCTACCCGATCAGATACTTCAGTTGAGTTTTAAAGCAGAAGCAAGAGTAAACAGTATGCAAGTGAATAAAGCTCAAACCACCTCAGACGCTAGTGTTGGGAATATAAGATCTAATAGACCAGAATGCCCACAGTGCGGTATGTAACAGCCCGATTTTGGGGCTAGTTAGAACAGTGGTCTCGGGACCACTAATCTGAGGTTGAGGAAAATTATTTTAGTATTATTTTATGTCTTATGGTATTAATATATAGCTATATGAAAATTTTGGTGCTTTAATTCTAGCAATAGCATGCTTAATTGTAAAAAAGGACTAAATCGCATAAAGTGCAAAAGTTCTATCTTTTTTTAGGTAGAGTTGTCAAATAGTCGTAGAATATTAAATTAAAGGTCCTTAAAGTACAATTAGGCCATTAGAAGGGGATGGCCGACCATAGGAATGAAGGGAGACAAAAGCATTAAATGTTGGTCAAATTTGGTGGAGATTAGGTGATAAAAATGACTAAAATAAAATAAAAAGATGAGATATCATCCTTTACTATTCATGCATCTTCTCCACCAAAATTTCAAGAGAGAATAGGGGCATTTGAAGTTCAAAGTTTTAGCTACAATTCATCCTTGCTAGTAAGTCAATTTGATGGTTATTTTTGATAATTTTTGTACTTTAGGAGTCCCCAAATCTCAAACTAGCTATTGAGAGGACTAGTTTGTGATATGGTTGAAAATCTAAGGACTTTCCATGAGAGTGTTCATGTTGCTAGCTAAGTTTTATGGAATAAAATGAATGTTAGGGAGATGACAAACAACTTTTGTGAAATGTATTAGCATGAAAACACCTAGATGAGACTTAAATGCAAAGAATGAAATTGTGACATAAATGCATGAAATGGTGAGTATGGTGAGTAGTTTTAAGAGAAATAAATGTTTAGATATCCTTATTTATTGAGAAAATGTGTTGAAAAATGAATTACGAGCCTAGGGGAAAATCATAATTTTGCCAATACACAAGGGTAAAATGGTCATTTTTGCCTTAGTGTAGAATTTGATGTATTATGATCATAGAATGATCTAAACGAATGAATTTTTTTTATAGATCATGAAGAGCACGGAATTAACCTTGACCGTGGGAAAGGCAAGGTGATCAAGTAAATCGCTAGTTAACACGTTTTGCACCGAGGTAAGTATATGTGTAACAATGCATATTTTTGTTAACATTATGTTGCTAATTAGACTATGGTATGATGGAGAACATATGTGGTACCAGCAGCTTGAAAATGGTAGTTATTAAATGATTATCGTATAAATGATGAAATAATCATGTGAATGTGTAATAACTAATCTTTTGGTGGGCTGTGTGCGATACCACCGTAACTAATCTTTTGGTGGGCTGTGTGTAATACCACTGTAACTAATATTTTGGTGGCCTGTATGCAATACCACCGTGACTAATCTTTTAGCGGGCTATGTGGGATACCACCCTAATAAAGACTGATGGTTGGCTAAGTGTGAAACCACCGAGTAATTCGACTATGAGTAATGGATTTAGATGTAGTGATGTGTTGTATTGTGTGACCTTGTGATGCTAAGTGCAGGGGAACCGTCAATGAATGTGTGCATTGTGCTTGTGATGTGGTTGGAATGTGTGAATGGAGGAAATAAGTAAGAATGATCATTAATGTAGATTGTTTCTTGCTTAGTATATAATGTTATGAAATTGTTTAATGCATGTTAAAATGCTTATATTGTTTACACGTAAACTTACTAAGCTTAAAGCTTACTCCCTTTTCTTTTCCTTGTTTTATAGAGCTTAAGAGCCGAGTCGAGATACACCAAAAACTAGGAGACCGCCCACACTATCAGCTTATATCG
This sequence comes from Gossypium rotundifolium, assembly GCA_025506655.1. Classification (NCBI taxonomy): domain Eukaryota; kingdom Viridiplantae; phylum Streptophyta; class Magnoliopsida; order Malvales; family Malvaceae; genus Gossypium; species Gossypium rotundifolium. Next base: position 80,777,484 of record CP106723.1, read on the forward strand.
GTATACTTAGTCTTAATGAATTTGTAAATGGCATGTATAGGGCTAGACTAGTTAAATTATTTTTTTATTTTGGCCAAAGGTGTATTGGCTCTTGTTAAAATAATTATTTTGTAAATTGCCAAGATTGATTGCTCATCTTACCTTTTATGAAATTATAAAATACCTATGGGAGTTCATATTCAAATCATGAATTGTTTATTAGTATGATGAATGGAATTATGTGGTATGAGTTAGGGGAGTGTAAAGAACTTGGAAACAGTCTCGTTCTTGTCCACATGGGTTGGCACACGGGCATGTGTCCAGACCATGTGTGACACACGGTTAGCCCACGGGCGTGCAACCTGGCTGTGGGTCCATTTCATGTTAGCACTTTAAGTTAGCATAGACCACAGACTAACCACACTGGCGTGTCCAAGCCGTATGAAATTAGTCAGTGTCGACCACGGGTGGAAGACACGGGCATGTCTTGAGGGTACACGGGCATGCCTTATTCCACATGGGCATTGCCCTAGCCGTGGGACTTTGGAAGAATGATGGGGTTTTTAGGCACGGTTTGGGTACATGGGCGTGTGAGACTACACACGGGCATGTGAGTCTTCTAACACGGGTGTGTACTCCTTGTTTAGTTGAGAAAGAAATTTTATGGATTGTAGGAGTTTTTGACATAGTCTCGAGAGCCCTCGTAGTTACGAGTGACGTCTCGTAAGTCGAAAATGAAGTTGTTGTAAAGCCTCAAGTAGAGTAGTCGCGTTGAGCCTAAGTGGCGATCAAATAGTTTTGTATGATAATGCCTCGTGCTCGATTCAGCGGGGATTACGGGTATGGGCACTATGAGTTTTTAGTCATGCCTTTTGGTTTAACTAATGCCCTGGAGGTGTTTATGGACCTAATGACCCGCACCTTTCAGCCATACCTAGATAAGTTTGTGGTTGTATTTATTGATGATATATTGATATATTCCCGAGACGAGCCTGAGCATGCTGAGCACTTAATGACAATTTTATAGATTCTAAGAGATAATCAATTGTACGTGAAGTTCAGTAAAAGTGAATTTTGGCTCAAGGAAGTTGGATTTTTGGGACACATTGTTTCGAAAGATGGAGCCCGAGTTGACCCAAGTAAGATCTCAACCATTGTTGATTAGAAACCCCAAAAAATATATCTGAAGTTAGAAGTTTTCTAGGCTTAGCTGGCTACTATAGGAGGTTTATCAAGGGGTTTTCCATGATAGCGTCTCCAATTATGAAACTGTTATAGAAAAATGTAAAGTTTGAATGGACGGAAAATTGCCAACAGAGTTTTGAGAAACTAAAGGCAATGTTGATAGAGGCTCCAGTTCTAGTACAACTTAAGTCAGGAAAAGAATTTGTGATTTACAATGATGCATCCTTAAATGGATTGGGCTGTGCACTTATGCAAGAAGGCAAGGTGATAGCGTATGCCTCCAGACAGCTAAAGCCACATGAGAAGAATTACTCGATGCATGAATTAAAGTTGGCTGCAATTGTTTTTGCATTGATGATTTGGAGACACCATTTGTATGATGAAAAATGTCGGATATTCACCAATCATAAAATTTTAAAGTATTTGATGACTCAAAAGGAATTGAATTTAAGGCAACGGAGATGGTTAGTGTTGATAAAAGATTATGAGTTGGTCATTGATTACCATCCGGGGAAGGTGAACGTAGTCGCTAATGCTTTAAGTATAAAATCCTTATTTGCTTTGAGGGCTATGAATACACAAATGAGTTTGTCCAATGATGGTTCTATTCTAGCTGAGTTGAGGTCTAGACCGATGTTTCTCCAAAAGATCTATGAGGCTCAGAAAGGTGACAGTGAATTGCAAGCCAAAAGAGTACAATGTGAGTCGGGTGTTGAGTCTGACTTTTGGATCAATTCAGATGGATTTTTGATATTCAGAGACAAAGTTTGTGTACCGAGAAATGATGAGCTCATTCGTAAAGTTTTGCATGAGGCACATAGTGGATGCTTATCTGTACATCCGAGTAGCACCAAGATGTATAATGATTTGAAGAAATGGTACTGGTGGCCGAGTATGAAGAAGGATATTTCTGAGTTTGTTTCAAGATACTTGATTTGTTAGCAAGTAAAGGGTAAACACCAAGTACCTTCAGGTTTGTTGCAACCTATTATGGTCTCGAGTGGAAGTGGGATCGAGTTACCATGGATTTTGTAACGGGTTTACCGACGACACCGAGTAAAAAGATACTGTATGGGTTGTAGTGGTAGACTTATGAAGTTAGCCCATTTCATACCTATACGAGTTGACTACTCACTTGATAAGTTGGCAAACTTATACATTTCAGAGATAATAAGGCTTCATGGAGTGCCTTTAACAATTATATCGAATAGAGATCCGAGATTTACGTCCATATTTTGGAAGAGGTTACAAGAGGCCCTGAGCACAAAGTTGAGTTTTAGTATAGCTTTTCACCCCCAAAATGACAGGCAGTCAGTGAAGGTAATACAAGTACTTGAAGACAAGCTACAGTGTTGTATTCTTGAGTTTCAGGGAAGCTGGGAGATATATTTACCTTTGGTGGAATTCACCTAGAATAACAGTTTTTAGTCGAGTGTAAAAATGGCACCTTATGAAGCTTTATATAGGCGTAAATGCCAAACGCCTTTGTATTGGACTGAGCTTGAGGAAAATCAGATTCACAGGGTTGAATTGGTTAGAGAAATCGAAGAAAAAGTAAAGGTGATTCGAGATTATTTAAAAGCTATTTCTGATCGACAAAAATCCTACTCAGATTTAAAAAGAAAAGAGATTGAGTATCAAGTCAATGATAGAGTATTCTTGAAAGTGTCGCCATGGAGAAAAGTTCTTAGATTCAGACAGAAAGGCAAATTGAGTCCACATTTTATCAGACCGTATGAGATCATCGAGTTGATAGGGCCGGTAGCCTATCTATCACCGAGATGATAGGGCCGATAGCCTATCGATTGGCTTTGCCATCTGAGTTAGAAAAGATTCATGATGTATTTCATGTGTCTATGTTGCGACACTACCGATCAAACCCCTCGCATGTGATTGCACTGACAAAGGTTGAGATACAACCTGGCATGACTTATGGTGAGGAACTAGTTAAGATTCTAGCCCGGGAAGTAAAACAATTAAGGAATAAAAGTATAGCTCTCGTGAAAGTCTTATGGCAGAGACATGGGGCAGAAGAGGCTACGTGGGAGCCCGATGAGGCTATGAGGAATTAGTACCCAAACCTTTTTGCAAGTAGCATTTTGGGTATGAAAATCCCTAAGGGAGAGAATTGTAACAACCAGATTTAGGGCCTAGTCGGAATAGTGGTGCAAAACCACAAATTCGAAGAAGAAATATGTGTTTAAATGATTTTATAAGGCTTATAAGGTATTTGCATGATTATGTGAAAATATCATGAATGAATTTTATTAATTACTGAATAAATTGTCCATTAAGACTAAATTGCAAGGATTGGAAAATATAAGATTCTAGAAGGTTTAAGTATGAAATAGAATTATAAAAATTATTAAAGTTCCTTATTTAGAAATTAGACCATTATATGTTGAGATGGACAAAAATGGAGATAGGAAGGAAAAATCACAAGAAATAATCATTAAGGGCATTTTTGTCATTTGGTAAATTAAAGAATTAAAAGGGAAAAGAAGTCAAAATTAGTGTTCATCTTCTCCATGCTAGCCAAAATTTCAAAGGAACCATAGCTAGGGCTTCTTCATCTTCTAAGCTTGATAATCAAGAAACACGAAGCCCGGACCAAAATCGAGGCAAGAACAAAGTGGTGGACTAAATTGCACATCAACACATATTTTGGAGTACCGAGGTAAGTTTGTATGAACTCATGGTTACAATGCTTTTATGGTCAAATAACTTGCTATGTTGTATAATGTACAATATTTCCATGAAGTTGATTAATAATGTCTAATAAAGAAAAAGAAATGAGAACAAGTAAGTGAAAGTCCTGGTTGAAGATTTGGAATAACGAAGATACTGTGTCATAACATGAGATAAGGAAAGCCCGTGTAAGGCCATATCTGGGATATGGCATCGGTACCCAAAGAATGTAGGTCTCAAGTAATACCATATCTGGGACATGGCATCAGCATCGAATAAGGAAGGTCTCGTGTAAGACCATGTCTGGGACATGTCATCGACACCATTTAAGGAAGGTCTCGTGTAAGACCATGTTTGGGACATGGCATCGACACCATTTAAGGAAGGTCTCTGTAAGACCATGTCTGGGACATGGTATCGACACCATACAAGAAAGGTCCGTGTAAGACCATGTTTGTGACGTGGCTTGACATTGAGTTAAGAGATCCCGTGTAAGACTAGATCTGGGATATGGCATCGGCATAAAGAGGTGAGCCCATGTAAGACCATATCAGGGATATGGCATTGGCATCATGATACATGTATGATGAGATGAGTATCCTCTGATATTCCAAATAATTCAACGGGCAAAAGAGTCAAGTACGAAAGAGGTAATAGGAAAGCTAAGCAAGTAAAGATAGTAATAAACTAAGTTATTTACGGTTGATAAAGTTTATTTAATTTATGAAAGATGATGAGATAAGTTCATGTTTACATTAGCAAAAGTGCTAATCTATGTGACTAAGTGATACAGGTACCATGATTAAAAACACAAGCATGAAATTATTATGTAAAATGTGATGAGTAAGAGTAAGTATGAGTAAGTAAGTTTATGCACTTGAGATTTATGTTGTTATTGTTCATGATGGATGAGTATATTATGAACAATATGTTGTTCTATGAATTTCATGCAAACTTATTAAGCTATATGCTTACTCTTCTCTTTTCATTCTTCCTTGTAGTATCGCCAAGCTAGCTCGGGGACCAAAGACGTCGGAGTGCGGATCACACTATCAATCATTATTTTGGTATAGCCAAGTTGTTTTATTTTAAGTATGGCATGTATAGGGATTATGTCATTTTGAGTTATATCATATTGGGAGCCAAAAGGTTGGCTATTAGATTACTATCCTTTTTGTATATGGCCAAAGAGATTGGCCAATATTCATTAAGTTCTATATATTAATGATGGTGAGTTTTTATGAATTCTATTAGTGATGTTTTAAGAATTATTCATAGTAAAAGAATGCTACATTATGTATTGCTTGACTTGGTATAAATGAGATCATGTTTCAGGGTGGCAATCGGCTTGGAAAATAGCCTCTAAGTGTCCACACGGGTAGACATACGGACGTGTGGGACACACGGCCAGCCCCATGGGTGTGTTCATAGGCCGTGTGTCCCCTGCATTAATTTGCAAGAATACGATTCGCCACATGGGCCAGCACATGGGCGTGTGTCATGGTCGTGTGCTGATTAGGGATTTATGACGTCATAAATAGGGAGCTCCGCGGGGAGACAGGCGTGTCTAGGCCGTGTGGAGGATACGGGTTATAAATATGGGCGTGTGTTCATTCGTCTAAAATAAGTCAATGTCGACCACGGGTGAAGAATATGAGCATGTCTCAGGGGCACACGGGCGTGTCCCTTGGACAACACGTGCGTGTGGGCCTTGTCTAGGCAAAAATTTTCAAAAAGAGTAAAAGTTTTAGATTAAACTCCAGAATCTTCCAGAAGTAAGTTTAAGGCCTCGTAGGCCTAAGACATTTATGTTATGACTAAGAAGGAAAAGTTTTAAGATGGAATGAAATTTTATAGCCCAATAATGCATGTTCAAGTAAGGTTAAGTACAATAATGCCTCGTATAGTGTCCCGGCGTCGGTCATGGGTATGGGATGTTTCAACCTTGACCGGAGAAAAGACAAGGTCTCGGATTAAACTACAAATTAACACATTTTACACCGAGGTAAGTTTATTTGTAAATGATGCATCTTAAATACACATGTTGTTACTTATTGGTGCATTGTATGATTGAGAACATTTACGATTTAAATGGATGGAATTTGATAGATAATGAATAATTTCCGTATGAACATTGAAATAGATATGTAAATGTGGAATATTATCCGTAGTAATTAATGGTGGGATGTGTGCAATACCACCTTAATTATTCTTGTTGGTGGGCTATGTGCGATACCACATTATTACTTATTCACGATGGGCTGTGTGCGATACCATCGTTTATATTAACATTTGGTAGGCTATGTACGATACCACCATGTTAAAGATTAATGGTGGGCTAAGTGCGAAACCACCAAGTGTTTGGTATTACTATGAATGGCTTATTGTGAAATTGTTAAGTGTTGTTTCATGTGATCATGTGGTGATAAGTGCAGGAATGTATGTTAAATAATGTGAGCATTTGGCTTGTGGTATAGTGGGAATGAGGTAAGAGATGAAATGAGTAAGCATGATCTTGGAATGTGGACTGTTCTTGCTTATTTTGTCATGTTATTTATTGATTAGCACATATTATGATGTTTATTATTTACATGTAAACTTACTAAGCTTAAAGCTTACTCCCTTTCCTTTCCCTTGTTTTATAGTGTCAAAGAGCCGAGTCGAGATACGAAGATAATTGGAAGATCACCCACACTATCAGCTCATCTTGGTATATCTAGACGTAATAGTTTGAGTATGGCATGTATAGGGGCTAGACTAGGTGAATTATTTTGTTATTTTGGCCAAGTATGTATTGGCTCCTTTAAAGATGAACTCTTTTGTATATTGCCATAGTTGATAACTCATTATTACTAATTGATGAATAGATGAAGTTATTAATGGAAGTGTATGTTGCAAATTTGAGTTGCTTAGTGATTTGTTGAATAGAATTATGTTGTTTGAGCTAGGGTGATGAAAAGAACTTGGCAAATAGCCTTGTTCTTATCCACACGGGTAGGCACACGGGCAGTGTGTCTAGGCCGTGTGAGACACACGGGCAGTCCCATAGGTGGGTGACGAGGCCTTGTGTCCCTTGCATGTTAGTGTTTCAAGTTAGTGTCGACCACGGGCTAGCCACACGAGTGTGTGCCTAGGCCGTGTGCCCCATATGAGGTTGCTGACGTCACAAACAGAATACCCAAGTTTTTACACACGGGCGTGTTTAGGCCTTGTAGAGCGCACGGGCCAAGAACACGGGCATGTGTCCAGTCGTGTGAAAACCCCCGTAGGTTCAAAATGAAAATAAATTCCACACGGGTTAGGGACATGAGGGTGTGAGACCGCACGACCTGCCCACACGGGCGTGTCCCATTTCACACGAGCTTGTGGCCCCTATTTAGACAAAAATTCTCAAATGCAAAAAAATTTTCGATTGGGTTTGAGACCCTCCGCATGCTTGATTAAGGCCTCGTAGGCCCTTAATGAGAATGCATTGATTGTAATGAGTAATGTTAAGTTGGGATGACGTTTTATAGCTTAAATTTGTATGACCAAGTGAGTTAAGTACGGTAATGCCTCGTACTTGGTTCCGCGTAGAATACAGGTAAGGGGTGTTACACATTTACTATATGAAAACATAATTTAAGTTGTCAAGAGTTGTCACACTATCATTATATAAATACTCATACGTATGGCATGTATATCTAGACTTGTGATTATGCTACGTTAGTATGAGAATTGACTAAATTGTAGCTCTGATACCACTAAATGTAACACCCCTTACCCGTATCCGACACAAGAACCGGGTACGAGGCATTACCAAACTTAACTTATATCATCATACAGTATCGGGCTATAATTTTTCATTCCAACTTAAAACTTTTTATTTGAAATCATAAAGTCCCTATTATATGTCTACGAGACTCAAAACATACGAATAGAATGAATTGAGACTCAGTCGGAAGCTTATGAACACTTAGAAAATTTTTACTCAAAACAGGGCCACACGTTCGCGTGGAAAGGAACATGCCTGTGTGGGTAGACCGTGTGGTCACACATGCCCATGTTCCTAGCCCGTGTGGATTTTATTTTTCATTTTGAACCTACAGAGGTTTTCACATGGCTTGGCACACGTCCGTACCTTCACCCGTGTGTGAAAACCTTGACATTCTATTTATGATTTCAGCAAACCTCTAGGGACACACGACCTAGTCACACGACCGTGTGCTAGCCCGTGTGACGAACTGAATTTTTTTGAAAATTAAATGCAGGGGACACATGGCCTATCAACACGCCCTTAAGGCTTACCGTGTGTCACACACAGCCTAGACACACACCTGTATGGACAATTATAAGGCTATTTACCAAGCCAATTGCCACCCTAAAAAGCAGCCACACTTATACCATTTCAATGCAACACACATCATGACAATAAGGCATCTCTAATATCCGAGATCAAGACATCCACACCTTAATTCCACACTACATTCATCATGCATATACTTTACACATTACTCATTCAATTTCATAAGCTTACACTTCATGATTTTCATCATCATTAAATAGATATAACTTAGCTAGTATTGGCCAATTCCAATGGCCATTTACAAAATGAAATGTGTAACATTAATAGCCAACACCTTGCCTAACCAATATGACATATAACAAAATGGCCAAGTTCTTATACATGCCATACCCAAAATAATCAAACTTTACTATACCAAAAGAATAACTTGATAGTGTAAACCGAGCTCCGACGTCCTATGATCTCTGAGCTAGCTTGGCGATACTACAGGAAAAGGGAAAAGAGAAGGGGTAAGTATGAAGCTTAGTAAGTTTTCATGCAATAGATAACAATATAAAATCTTATGATAGATTCATACTTTACTTTAAGTAATAACACAAGTTCTCAAGCACATTACATAGCTTACTCATGCTTACTCTTACCAATCATATATCACATATCAGACTTATTTCTCATGAGTATCTTATATGTACTTGTATCACTTAAACACATAACTTTAGCACTTTTACCATATTGATCATAAACTTAACTCTTTGCCTTCTTTAACATAAACTTAGCTTTTTACCCGTTGAACCATTTGGAATATCGAAGGATACCTGGAATTCATCATACACGTAATAAGATGTCGATGCCATATCCTAGATATGGTCTTACATGGGATCACATGTCGATGCCGATACCATATCCCAGATATGGTCTTATACGGGATCACATATCGATGTCGATGACATATCCCAGATATGGTCTTATACGAGATCGTATATCAATTCCATGTCCCAGACATGGTCTTACACGATTTTCTTATTCGATACCGATGCCATATCCTAGTTATGGTCTGATACAGGATCTAAATTCGATGCCGAGGCCATATCCCAGATATGGTCTTATACGGGACCTTAAAAATCTCATGTCTTGACAATGGTATCATTTCATTTCCTAAGGTTCAACTGGGACTTCAACATCATAAATTTTCATCATATTCTCATCGAAACGTCATTATCAAATTCATAGAAATAATATACATCTTCATGAAATCATCAAGCATTTTAAAGCATAATAACATGATGTTGAATTATAACACACAAACTTACCTCGGTACCAAAATATACGTGGTTATTCAATTTAGTCCACTACCTTGTCCTTTCCTTGGTTTCGGTCTAGAATTCGTGTTTCTTGATCCATAATAACAAGTTCACTTATTTAATGATCACATTGACTAAATCAACCCGTGAATCATACTTTGGAAAAATTACAATTTTTCCCTATACTTTCTCATATTTACAAAATGGTCCCTAGGCTCGTATAATGAAATACACTCATTTCCTTGGTTACCCAAGCCTAGCCGAAACCATCTTAAGCTTATAATAGCTCATATTTCCTTCAAAACTGATTTTTACTACACCTTTTATCACTTTTACAATTAGGTCCTTTTTCTAAGTTTTCCATGAAAATCACTTAGAAAAATATGTTTATCATACATCAAACTTTTATATTCCTCCATTAAACATCAAAATTCATGCATGCCATACATGGGTAAATTTTTGAACATGACCTCTAGCTCAAAATATAGCTAGAAATAGCTAAACCGAGCTACGAGGATCTCAAAAATACTAAGGACATTAAAAACGGGGCTAGGAGGTACTTACAATCAAGCTTGAAAGATGACAAAACCCTAGCTATGGTGAGCTTGAAATTTTCGATAACGGAGAGGAAGATGAACATCAATTTTGACTTCTTTTCCTTTTAATTAACTTATTAACCAAATGACCAAAATGCCCTTAAGGCACCTTTCTTGAGATTTCTCCTTCCCATGCCCATTTTTGTCAATCATAAGATATAATGGTCTAATTACTAAATAAGGCCCTCTAATAAATTTTCTATTGCTATCTCATACTTGAAACTTCTAGAATTTCTTATTTTTCAATCTTTTCAATTTAGTCCTAATGAATAAATTGATCACTAATTCATAAAATTTCTTCATGAAATTTTCAAACAATTATGCAAACATTTCATAGGCCTTATAAAAGCCTTAAAACACATATTTCTACTTTGGATTTGTGGTCTCGCAACCACTTTTCTAACTAGGCCCTAAATCGGGCTGTTACAAGTCACGTTGCTCTTATGGACTCAGTTCTTGGCTTACCTCTTGAAGGGAAATATTCCATGTTTGGATTCCCATGACTTACATCTTAGTGGACTTCTTTGCTTTTATTATCCCGGTGGACTACCCATGATATCATAGTGTCATACAACCATGGTCTTACTCAACCTAACCCTATGTTTAACGTTCTGGCGGACTATCTGTTCTTATGTCCCGACGGACTCTTTTGGTTGCCTTTGCCAAACTAAGGTCTTATAACCTTCTTACCACGTATTCCCTTGGTCCTGCGAACCACCCTATGTTTACTATTATGATGGACTATTTGTTTTGTGTTTACTATCCCACAGAACTATTTGTTTTGTGTTTACTATCTTAGCAGACTATCTATTCTATGTTTACTGTCCCAGTAGACTATCTATCGAGGTGTCATAGAGTCTTTCATCCATGGTCTTACACCAATTCTCCATCCCGACATACTATCATATGATGCCATGGAGTCTTTCATCCATAGTCTTACTCATTACACCTGACTGCTATAGCATCTTTCATTTATGGCCTTACACATTGTAACATGCTACTATGACATCTTTTATCCATGGTCTTATGCTACGTACCACATACTAGACTAGCATAGGATCTTTTATTTATGATCTTACGTCATATACCATCATCATGGTGTTACTTCAAATGACCAGTCAATACCGCTGTCATTTTCATGATTCTTATTTCCCGAATCTTCATCCCATTACCTCCTTTACACCACCTAACCTTGATGCTAAACACCGCAGTGTTCCCTCCACAAGGCCTAGAGCTTCTCCTATGGTGGTATCTAAGAGGGTCACTCCCCTTTTCCTTTCTTACTTTATCTATCCCCATAACGATTTCCCCACGATTATCATGCAATACATGCAAATATTGTTATACAACATATTAGCATGGAGTACATCATACTCCTAAATCATAAAATGTTCATTTCTTGCATATTGACATGCATTGGTTAATACTCATGTTACCATGCATACATGTCATTCTAAACCAACAGAGATCATACCACCTGTGTTGGAGTATAAAATCTCACCTTGCTTCCTTTTTCTTGGTAGCTTAGGTTGTCAAACTTGCTAGAGCCTCCCTAGTTCTGGTAGTAGTTCATTATTTATCTACTACCAAATCAGCTTCTTATAATGGTAACCACATGCAAAGCCTTCTATAGCTACATCATCTTCTTCTATATATTTTATGAAGAAAATGATACTTGGTTTGGAGAATGAGAAGATGGGTAAACAGAATTATGAAGAAATTTATTTCCAACTCATCCTATTTATACTCCATTGGCATGATCTCTATAGACCATTTCTATCACTTAGTCCAAATTATTGTGTCTTCCATTATGGAATTGGCTGATTCTAATCTAACCAAATTGGATTTGAGATCTAACTTTCCCCAGCCAACCACTTAATTTTCTTAGTGCCTTGTTAGTGCTCGTGAATTTCTACTCCTATTCAATTATATCCCCGACTCTTCTTTGATTTCAAGTATCTAAGAAAATTGGGTGAGACGGATCCCCCATCCTTAATTAAAATCTCATCCTCCAAATTTCTTCTTGTGGTATTTCTATGGCAATCTTCAAGAAAACTTGTCCTTCTTATGACCGCTTACTTTAATTAAGAGGCAAACATCCCTACTTACTTGGGTGGTCTAGCATGCTCCTAAACATCTTAAACCACTCCTCCCAAAAGGTAGATCAGGACCTCTTACGTGTAGAGGTTATCCACCTACAAGTGGTTTCTCGGCCTTCCTGGTGGAGTCCTTAGCTTATGCATTATGTCATGTAACAACCTAATTTCAGTAAAATAAAAATAGTGGTTTCGTGACCACAAATCTAAGTCGAAAAGATAAATTATTTTAATATTATTTTATGATTAGTTACATGATATGAAGGTTATATGAAAATTTTGAAAAGAAAATTTTATCGATTATGTGTTTAATTAAATAAAGGACCAAATTGCATAAAATGTAAACGTTGAATTCTATTAGCTATAAGGATTAAATAGCCATGGAATTCAAAACTTGAGGTCCTTTTATCGTAGTTAGACCATTAAAGAAAAGTATGTAGATATTTTTGCTGAATCATCCATGAAAATTTAGAAAAGGGTATGGACTAAATTAGAAATTGAATTAATTTAATTAATTAAAAGATGATAAAAGAAATACCTTCTTATTTTCTCATCATCTTCCCCAAATAATCTATGGAAGCCCTAGGAGAGAGATTCAAGATTAATTGGATCCGGAAAGATCAAATAGGGAGTTGGATCGATGAATGGATAAAGTTTCGGAATAGTAGTTTTCAAACACAAACGAATATCAAGGTAAGTTCGTGTAACTTAAATGAGTATGAAATTATGTTGAATTGAATGTTATGTTTGAGTTGTATGCAAATTATGTTTATGTAAATGATAAAAATGCAATAAATGGATACATGTTTAAAATTGAATGAAAAGGTATTAAATTATGTTTGAACATTGGATTTCGATGGATAAATGCATTTCCCGAGATGAATGAGGTCCTACATTTGTTGCTGATGGGATTTAGCCTGGACGAGTAATCCTTTGACCTCATTTCAGAAAGGATTTAGCCCGGACGAGTAATGTTGATATAAGTCTCTCGAGCATAAGTTATGGATTGAATTTAGCCCGGACGAGTAATCCAAATCAAACTCTTTAGAGCATATGTCATAAAAAGGATTTAGCCTGGGCTGGTAATCCTGACTTATCTCTATTGAGTATATATTGAAGACAAGATTTAGCCTGGACTGGTAATCCTGTTGCATAGATGTGGCTCGAGAGTGTGCTCTCTGAAATAGTGCCTTATGAGTACTATTGAACATGAATTGAAGGATATACTGTTGTCTACACTTTGTGTGTTCTACTTGAGTATCCATCGAAATTTCAAGGATTTAACGCATAAAATAAATGTCATGATATGAGAGATATGGGATGAAAAGAATAATGCCTTCAAGGAATATGGCATAATGAGCTCATATATACTTATTTGATATACATGAAAATTATATGACTAACTTGTTTGATTGAGTGAATGTGTTTAGGCAAATTACCAATGTTATTGAAATCATGTTGTTGTTTGTTTGATATTAATGAAAGTAAATGGTAAGTTTAATTACATTTATACAAACTTACTAAGCTTAAAATACTTACTAGGTTTTCCTTTTCCTGTTTTATAGTGCTCGAAAGCTCGAGAAGGTTGGAGATTGGTCGAGCAATCATCACACTATCTACTTGTTGATTTTGGTATAAATAGTAAACTAGCTTTGGTACAATGGCATGTATAGGCTAAAATGACCAAATTATAGTTTGTAAATGATGGATGTAATCTAGTCATTGGAATGGCTAATAATAGTTATTTTGGTATATTTAAGGTTATGCTATAACAATTATCTATGAATTGAGAATGTTAAGAATAGTTGACTAAGTTTTGCATAAGAAATAGATTAAACAAAGGTAAGGTTATGGACATGATTGCATGTGATATTATATCATATTGGTTGTTGGAATTTGGCTTGGAAATATGCTTGAATTAGTTGGTATATGTTGGTTCGTTTTGGTGTAGGTTAATGGCAAAGTTTGGGTGAGAAATAAATCTAGGAAATAGCTTTATTTTGTCCACATGGGTAGACACATGGGCGTGTGTCTTGATCGTGTGTGACACATGGCCTACCATATGGGCATGTGGTTTGGCCGTGTGTCCCGTGCATCTTAAAATTTAGAAACAGAATGCTCAGAATTGAGCACACGGCAGAGACACGGGCGTGTGTCTAAGCCGTGTGAGAGACACAGCCTCGAACACGGGCGCGTATCATGGCCATGTGAAATCTGCACTTATTTTATGAAAAATAAATTAACCACGAGGCCTAGCACACAAGTGTGTGGCAAGCTGTGTGACACAAGTTAGAGAGTTGCACGGGGTAAGACACGACCTATAGCATGGGCATGTATAAGGGTCACATGGGCATGTCCCTAGACCACACAGGCGTGTGAGCCCTGCACTTAAGAAAAATTTTGAAATTTCACGAAAAATTATTAGTGACTCTGAATTAGTCCCAATTTGTTTCTACTGTTCATTTTGAGCCTTTAGGGTCCATTCAAGGGACATTATGGTTGTTTTCAGATATGAATAATATTTTGAGACGACATATCTATAATTATTCTATAATTATTTTGTAATGCTCTGAAACCCTATTTAGACGACGAGTACGGGTTAGGGGTGTTACATTTGCTAGTATCAGAGCTACGGTTTAGCCGATTCTCTGATTAATGTAACAAGTATGAATTTAGATATACATGCCATTTTATACTTTATGATAGTGTGATATCTCCTGACCAATTTTAAATGTGTTTTTCATATAGTAATGTTTTCCAACCAAGCTAGAGATGAATTTGAGGAAGCTGAGAGTACTGCTCAAGCTTCTCTACAACGAGCTATATCTAGTAGTAGTAGAAGACCCGTATCTAAAGGTCAAGGTGAGGAGGAAAAACAATCCCTCTTTCAAACTATGAATGAATGGTTTTCTGAATACTTGAGAATAAACCCTATTGTTAAGCAACCTCCCTCACCTGCTCCTCAACCCATTCCTGAGATGCCACAGGGTACTGAACCTGATAGAATTAGAAAGGCTCTAGTAGATAAAATTAGAAAATATAGAGCGGAGGAATTCAGGGCTACTGTTGATGATGATCCAGAAAAGGCTAAATTTTGGTTAAAAAATACTATGAGTTTTAGATGAATTATCATGTACGTCAGTTGAGTGTTTGAAATGTGAAGTATCTTTATTAAAAGACACTATTTATTGTTGGTGGAAAACCATATCTTCAGTTATATTGAGAGAAAGTATCACTTGGGTGTTTTTCCAGACATAATTTAGAAAAAAGTATATCAGTCAAAGATTTCTGGATCAGAAAAGAAAATAATTTTTAGAATTTAAATAGGGGAATATGACTGTATCTGAATATGAATGAGAATTTGTTCGACTGAGTAAATATGCCATAGAATGGGTCTAGACTGAGGCTGAGATGTGTAAACATTTAGAAGAAGGTTTAAATGAAGACATTAAGCTGTTGATTGGTATCCTTGAATTAAGAGAATTTGCAGTACTAGCTAATCGGGCACATAAAGATGAAGAATTGAGTAAAGAAAAAAAAATAAGCTGAAAGAGAAACTTGGGTTTCTGGTAAAAGAATTATGGGTAAGTCCCAATCATCCTTTTCAAAAAATCAAAGAAAAATAAGGATCATTTTACTTCATCTGTTGGATATTCTGGAAAAGAGCAAAGTTTTCAACGCTCTAACCCGAGGTCTTCATCCCCATCAGTAACAAGTGTTGGGAGTGTCGATAATCCCAAACCAAAATGTAAACACTGTAATAAGTTTCATTTTAGAGAATGTCATCTGAGAAGTGGGGCCTGTTATAGATGTGGTTCATTTGACCATTTTCTCAGAGATTGCCCAGAAAGGGTTGAAAAGATGTTGAATAGACTCCAAAACCGAGTAATCCTGCCTCGAGAGGTAGACCGCCTCGACATTCTAAAAAAGTTAGTGGTAGCCAAAGTGCTACAAAAGATTCGGCAGTTAAATCTGAGGCACAAGCAGTGGCAAAGACATATGCCATACGTGCGAGAGAAGATGCCTCTGCACCAGACTTCATTTTTGGTATATTTTCTTTACTTGATACTGATATTACCGCTTTAATTGATCCTGATTCTACACATTCATATATATGCACAAACTTATTGAATATTAAAAAGTTGCTTGTGGAATTCACTGAATTTATGGTTGAAGTTTCCAATCCCCTGGGTCAATGTGTTATGGTGGATAAAATCTGTAAAAATTGTCCGTTGATGGTAAAGAGTTACTATTTTTCGGCTAATTTGACATTACTTCCCTTTGATGATTTTGATGTGATTTTGAGAATGTATTGGTTAACTCAGCATGTGGTGAATTGTAAACAAAATATATTGTGTTGAAATGTTAGAATGGTGAATTACCTCATATTGAATCTAATAAATTGGATGGCTTATCTAATGTGATCTCAGCAGTTTTAGCTCAGAAATGTATCAGAAAAAAGTATGATGCTTATCTTGCATATGTATTGGATACTAAAGTAATTGAGTCAAAGATTCAGTTAGTGCCAGTTATTTGTGAGTTTCTTAATGTGTTTCTAAAGGAATTACATGGATTACCATCGGTTAGAGAAGTGGAATTTCTATAGACCTTGTCCCAGGAAGAACTCCAACATTTATTGCACCTTACAGAATGGCTCCTACTGAATTGAAAGAGTTGAAAACACATTTGCAAGAATTGATTGACAGAGGGTTTGCTTGAACTTGTTTCTCACCTTGGGGTGCACCAATCCTGTTTGTAAAGAAGAAATATGGATCTCTAAGATTATGCATTGATTACAGATAGCTTAATAAAGTCATAATAGAGAATAAATATACATTACCTTGCATTGATGACCTGTTTGATCAGTTGAAAGGTGTCATTGTATTTTCAAAGATTGATTTTCGCTCAGGATATTATTAGCTACGAGTAAAAGATTCAGATGTTCCAAAGACAGCTTTCAGAACCAAGTATAGAAATTATGAATTTCTTGTGATGCCGCTTGGGTTGACTAATGCATCACCAATATTCATGGATTTAATGAATAGAATTTTCAGAACATACCTAGACAGGTTTATGGTAGTTTTTATTAATGATATTCTAATTTATTCTCAAGATGAAAATGAGGATGCTGAGCACTTGAGAATTGTGTTACAAACACTACGTGACAAACAACTATATGCCAAATTGAGTAAATGTGAATTTTGGCTACGGGAAGTTGGTTTCCTTAGAAATATTGTATCTGCTGAAGGTATCAGGGTAGACCAAAATAAAATTTCGACAATTTTTAATTGGAAGCCACCGAAGAATGTTTCTTAAGTCAAAGTTTTTGGGACTAGCTGGATATTATCGGAGATTTGTTAAAGGGTTTTCGATGATAGCTTCTCTGATAACTCAATTGTTGCAAAAAGATGTGAAGTTTGAGTGGTGTGATAAATGTTAGTAGAGTTTTGACAGGTTGAAAGCTTTATTGATAGAAGCACTTGTGTTAGTTTAACCTGAATTGGGTAAGGAATTTGTAACTTACAGTGATGCATCATTAAACGGTTTAGGTTGCGTCTTGTTGCAAGAAGGTAAAGTAATAGCCTATGATTCAAGACAACTGAAACCACATGAAAAGAAATACCCAATACATGATCTTGAATTATCAGCCATTGTGTTTGCATTGAAAATTTGGCTGCATTATCTCTTTGGTGAAAAATGTCATATATACACTGATCATAAAAGTTTGAAGTATTTGATGACACAGAAAGATTTGAACTTGAGACAACACAGGTGGGTTGAATTATTGAAAGACTATAATCTTATTATTGACTATCATCGGGAAAATCTAATATAGTTACAGATGCTTTGAGTAGAAAATATCTATTTGTTTTACGAGTAATGAATGCTGTAACACCCCAAACCCAGCCTAGAAGTTAGACCCGAATCTGGCGTGTCACATTGAAGTGTTTCTTGAAAACCATGTTTTAATTGAAACCCTTCTTGTTTAAATCTCTTTACTATTTAAAAACCTCGAATTTCGTTGCTTACTAACAAAACAAAATTTGCTCAAAGTCAATCCCTTGCCAAAAATATTATTATTTTTAAAACCTTGTTTGTTGCGAAAGTCTGGCTTAAGCAGTTGCGGAAACGCGATATTTTGAAAATAGTAGTTATTGTTATAAAACTCGTGTTTAATAGACTAGCAGTTTGTAATTAAAATAAGTACCAAATAAAAGTTAAAAGAAAATCCCAATGGCCTTATGAGAAAAATTTATTAACCCAATAATTAAAATAAAGTAATAATAGAGTCACTAAGTTCAGATTTAAAGCATGTCGGTCGTGTGGCCACCTCCAAGTCCTTACGCAGCTCAAAATCCTACAAGGCTGGGAATTACTTGCACATTTAAGGACAAAGGGTGAGTTACGAGAACTCAGTGTGTAATCCCCTATTACGGTCACAGACTAGGCCTGAGCCCATACGGTATTAGTCTGGGCCTAAGCCTTCGTTAATAATCTGGGCCCAAGCCCCAAAATCATATCAACGCAATAGACATGTAACCCAATCTGATCCAGCCAAACTCTCCACTCGTACCAACCATCTCTCCATGTGGGGACCATGTCGATGCACCCAGCCAACCTCTCCAATAATGCGCCTAGCTGCTAACAATGGTATATGTGGCTAAGCCACTAGAATCAGAATACGTGGTGATGCCACTATAACGGTACTTCCTCCAAATAAAAAAAAACACAACCCAGTGCAGTATGTCATATATATCATGCTCAATCATTACAAGTGTATGCAAAATGGCCATGCTTAGTAATAGACATTTAAACATAATTTAAAGGCATACCAGTCATACAACCACCATCAAGTCAGTTAAAACATAGTCATACAATCCCAGTCAAATTAATCAAACTCATAATCTAAGTCAGTCATCTACCCGCAAGGTAATGCAGTCATTTTAACCTATAAGGGTATTTTGATAAATCCAATCCTTCAGGGGTATTTCAATAATCCTAACCTTCAGGGGTATTTCGATAATTCTACCCTACAGGGCTATTTCGATAACTTTACCCATAAAGAGTATTTCGGTAACTTTACCCATAAAGGGTATTTCGGTAACTTTATCTCTATCATGACTTTTTCGAAGGCCTGCTATCGCCTTGAGCGACACGGATACCTTTTTTCATCGAAACGGTGCATTTGGGACCAAGCCCAATTTTTTGCCCAAATAGGCCCACACACTCGTGTGGCCCATTTAGCCCATTTTCTGCTATGATTCTACGAACCTCGCAGCCACATCTATTATTCGGCACTCCCATAGATTTTTCCCCTATGGGCCGGTTAGCCCATTAGGCCCACTTAGCCCACTTCAGCTCAACAAGGCCCATTACAGCCTTAGTCCCACGAGAGAGTTCGTGACACTACCAACAGTCTATCGCCAACACTTGTGGCTCGGTTTATCTCTACGAGTGCTCTCACGCTCGAGTGATCTCAGATAATAATATTCTGGCTTTTCGATTTTTGGCTTTTAGCCGATTCACAGAACATCACATTAATAGAATAAACAGAGGTGTGAGATTACACTCTTATCACGTAGAGTACTAAATAAACACAAGCACCTTCACCTTCACTAGAACGATCAACTACGATTTGCCTAGCTAAACCAAAGTTTGATGCCAATGCCCTTCCGCATCCAGGCGAAAAGTCCCGAACCGCTGACACCCTACACTACTTAAACTTGGGGTGGAGGCTATGTGCATAGTCTCGGCTGCCACCTTTGTCGCCCCCTATGGCTAGAATCCCCTTTGCTCATTGAGAACATGATGTTACAAAACCAGAGTCAACACGAATGCTTAAATCACAACCACAAAGTAACCAATCACCCTAACAGGAAGAAACAAGATAATGATGTGATTGGGCCTAGGGCCCATTCTCGACCCAAATAGGCCCCCATGCTCGTGTGGCCCATTTAGCCCAAATCTAGCCACAGATATGAGATGTACATAGTCCAGTCCAATATTTACTTCATAATCATACAACTTATGCGATTAGACCCACGTGCCTATTGGCCCTACATGGCCCCTTTCGGCCCATCGTGGCCCAAATAGTCTAAACCCACAAGAACACTCATGAAGGCCTCAACTATCGTATCGAAGCTCCAGCATGTGCACTAGCACGCTCGTGTGGCTACCACCACCGTATGATTGGCATTTCGGCATTTTCTGCTCTATAGCTAGAGTAGTGCAAAATACACACCAGATAGGAATCTGAAGCTAATCCGCGCTCCAAACACTCCTATACCCAAACACCAACCAAGGTATGCTTACTCTCCTCATAGATTGCTCTATTTAAAGCTATCTTTTCACCTTCCCTCATGCTAGCTTCTAGATGTGGGATGCCTCCTTCAGCAGAGTTTAATTCCATCACAACCACCTGTCGTCCCAACATAGCAAAATAAATATCCCTTTTTGCTTGCAATGGGATTCGAACCCTTGCCCTCTCCTATGCTCCAAATGCTACATGCCACCACAACACAAGCTCCTTTTTGTGACTTACAACATGCGCAAATAAATATAAACCTATGGGCCAAAGTCTAAGTTCATTTAAAAGGAGATCAAAATGAATTGCAAGTGCCAATACTTGAACCTTGGTCCCCTTGCTTCCTCTATGGCGTCACTTTCTTGTCTCCCATGTGGCATCATTTGCCCCTAGACCACAACTCCTTTTTGTGTCTTATTTTACCCCAATTTATTCTTAAAGCCTACTTACTTACTCTTAGGGTTTTATTAACCTAAAGCCAAAATTTTTCCTAAAGACCAGGTTTGATCCCGAGACTTCATGGAAGCCCCCTAACCTTCCAAAATCACTCACCTAATAGATCCAACTTGCATTAGTGTCGTTCTATTATTCTTAAAAATTTTAAATGCTCCTACGCTCAAGGCTCAATAGGCCCAACTCTACTAGGCCCAAATTCGGGGCGTTACAAATTTACCCATTTAAAGAAATTTCATCCTCAAAATTTCCAACTATAGGAATAGTCGCACATCCTAACCTAGCACACTAGACTTGACTACTAATTTGGGGCATAAAAATTTAAATCTGTCCAACTGCATCTCTGATTCTAATTTCCTATCATATTTTAACTAGAATTTGGAAATACTGCCCATGCATTTTAATCATTTATACAAATTAACCTGTACCTAAAACATTCACATAATATCCTAACATCATCGATTTATTAACAAAACACAACTACGGTTCCATATAATCGAGTGTACCATAAGTACTCTTATCAAATATAAAAGTTTTACTCTAATACTTACCACAAAGCCATACATCTTTAAGCATTATCAATTGACATTTTAATGCAAGCAACCATATCATATATGAAACCTAAACTTAACCAAAAACTCAAAAGCAACAGCCTTATTAGCAAGGCCATATTTATATTTACAAACCGACATCATTCTTATTTATCAAAATAAAGCCTATACATGCCTTTGATTCAAAAGTTTACAAAACTATACCAAAGAGAGTTATAGTGTGGTCGATTGTCTTGGTGATACCACAGGCCCGTAGTTGAAATATTGATCTATAAAATAGAACACAACATGAACAGAGTAAGCTCACCGGCTTAGTAAGTCCTAAGCACATATACTTACAATGAACATACAATTAAACACTTAACTTTTCAAACTAATAATATTGCACATAAATTTCTCTATATATGCATATATATATATATATATATATCAAATACACTAACCGAATACTAAGGTCACATTTGTATCTATTTTCATCACTATATCACTCTGATCATAAGCTTTATCAACTTCACATATATGCTATGTATATTCACATCAAATTGATTCATAACAAAAAGAACTTAACTCACTTTCTTCCTTACTAATATAGTAGGCAAATTCTTACCGAACATTTAGTACATAACCACATATATATCTCACCTTGTTTGTTCCTCAAAATCTCCACTTATGGCATATCACCGCAAGACGAAGCACGCTAGGTGTTTAAGCCCGAATTAAATCAAGCACAAAGCACGCTAGGCATTATAGCCGAAATGAATCAAACACGAAGCTCACTAGGCATTATAGCGAAATAAATCACCGACACGAAGCACGCTAGGCACTAAGCGAATATATCATCAGCACGAAGCACACTAGGCACTAAGCCCGAATATATCAATGTGATCAATCATTCCACACATTTCATATCTATATTACATATCCAATTCAACTAAACTTATTCACCTTAAACAAATAAATCATTACTTCATCGTACAATCCCACAATTCGCATTGATACACTTATTCATATCACATTATCAATTTATGAAATCAATCCAATACACATATATACATTCGGCTATAACATGATTATATACTAAAATTTATCAAACATTATCATTTAATAAGTTCATGAATAATTCTTTAACAAATTTCAGCTTAAGGACTTACCTCGGTTGTCGATAGGCCGTGCGAATCGGCTATTCGAGAACCTTCGTCTTTCCCCGATCTAACTCCGTTTTTCTTTGCTCTTGATCTAATCAAGCTTGCAAAGACCGAATATTTGAGAGCTTTGGTTTCTCTCTTCTTTTCTTTTGTTTCGGCAATTACAATGAAAAATAAAGATGAACATTCCACTTTCTTTTATTTTATGTTTTGTTTATAATATGTTTATAATATAATAATATATTATAATATAACATATAATATAAACATATTTTTACTTTATAAAATTTGCATGTTGCCGTCCACTATCTCTAAAAAATGGGTTATTTACCCTTTTAATGCTTCATATTAAGAAGACATGCTCAAATAGGCACTTTACACTCTAGTATGCCACTTTTACCTTTTACGCGATTAAGTCCTTTTTGTCAAATTCGATGCTCAAACGATAAAATTTTTCTCTGAAACTTCCACACACATAATTTCACATATAATAAACTCAAAATATAAATATTAAATATTTATCGGACTCGATTCGTGGTCTCGAAACCACCTTTCCGATTAGGGTCGATTCGTCATTACGACTCTCCCCTTAAGTATTTTCGTCCCCAAAATCTTACCGTTAAACAACGTCGGATATTGTTGCCTCATTGAATCTTCAGCTCCCCGTTGCCTCTTCAACTCCGTGTCGATTCCATAACACTTTCACTAAGGAAATTTTTTGTTTCTTAACTCTTTCATTTCCGAGCTAGAATACGGATCGGCTTTTCCTCATCGTCATATCAGTTGTATCTCAATCTCGAATGAACAATCACATGTGACGGATCTCGATCTGTATCTATGGATCATAGAAACATGAAATACATCGTGTATCTTTTCTAATTGAGAGGTAGCTTCAATCTATAAGCAACAGCCCAATCGTTCAACGATTTCATACATCCAGATAACCTCGGATTCAACTTGCCTTCCAGACCAAATCGAGTACTTTCTTCCATGGGGAAACTTTTAAGAATACACGATCTCCTACCCGAAATTCAATGTCTTTACGTTTCAAATCAGCATAGGACTTTTGACGATCCGATGCGACTTTCAAATTATCTTTGATTATGGCCACTTTACATTCGGTCTCTTTAATCAAATCAACCCGTGTATCTTATTTTCACCGAGCTCGATTCGAGTATAATGGTGTTTGACATTTTACCAGTATAAGGCTTCATAAGGTGCCATTTTGATACTTGATTGAAAGCTATTATTATAAGCAAATTCAATCAAAGGTAGGTATCGTTCTCGTACCTTCAAACTCGAGAACGCAACATCTCAACATGTCCTCAAGTATTTGAATAGTTCGATCGATGACCGATCATCGTCTGCGGATGGAAGGTCGTACTAAAATGAAGTTTAATACCTAAAGCTTCTTGCAACTTCTTCCAAAACCGTGATGTGAATCTCGGGTCTCTCTCGAAATAATGGAACTTCGGTACACCATGCAATCTCACAACTGTGATACGTACAATTCAAGAAGTTTATCAAGTGAATAGTCCATGACGTCTTGGCACAAAATGAGTGATTTAGTCACCTATCAACTATAACCCAGACGACATCCTTCCTACTCGGTGTCATAGGGAGACCGGATACAAAATCCATTGTGATTCTATCCCATTTCCATTCAGGTATCATGATTGGCTAAAGTAGTTCGGATGGCACTTGATGTTCAGCTTTTACTTGCTGACAAATTAAACATTTCGAAACAAATTCAGATATATCCCGTTTCATGCCCGGCCACCAATAGAACTGTTTCAAATCATTATACATCTTTGTGCTACCCGGATGTATTGATAATTGACCACTATGGGCCTCACTCAGAATCACCTGTATCAAATCTGAGTTTTTCGGAACACACATTTGGTTTTTAAAATTCAAACAGTCATTTGCATCAATCTGAAAATCTGATTCTGTACCCTTTTCACTTGAATTGACTAGCAATCAAATCTTCATCAACTTTTCATGCATCACAAATTTCTTTGAATAAACATCGGTCTTGCTCATAACTCGGCTATGATCGAACCATCACTAGACATAGCCATCTGCATTCGATGCACGAAGAGCAAATAATGATTTCCGACTTAATGCATCCGCAACAATATTAGCTTTTCCGGGTGATAGTCAATCACCAATTCATAGTCTTTCAACATTTCTAGCCACTGCGTTGTCTCAAATTCGGTCTTTACGAGTCATTAGATACTTTAGACTTTTATGATCTGAATAAATGTGACATTTCTCGCCAAACAAATAGTGACGCCAAATTTTCAATGCGAAAACAATGGTCGCAAGTTCTAAGTCATCGTCGGGTAATTTCTTTCGTGCGGCTTCAATTGTCTTGAAGCGTAGGCTACAACTTTGCCTTCCCGCATCAAAACGTAGCCCAAACCATTTAAAGAAGCATCGAATAAACAATGAATTCTTTACCCGATTCAGTGAACTAATCTGGAGCTTCATCAAAAGGGCTTTCGGTGATCAAAACTTTTTCGACACTTTTCGACCACTCGAACACGATATCTTTCGCAATAACTTTGTCAGCGGGTAGCTATCATAGAAAAATCTTTCACAAATCGTCGATAGTAACCCGCAAGTCCCGAAAACTTTGAATCTGAAACATTTTTGGTGGCTTCCAATCAAGTATAGCCGAGATTTTGTTCGGATCAACTCGAATGCCCGATCTTTGAAACCACATGTCCCAAAAAGCTGACCTCTTTCATCCAGAACTCACACTTACTAAACTTCGCATACAGTTGATGATCTCGCAAAGTTTGTAGCACTAACCTCAAATGTTCAGCGTGTTCAATTTCATCTTTGGAGTAGATCAATATGTCATCAATAAACACCACCACAAATCGATCCAAAAACTGTCTAAAAACCCGATTCATCAAACCCATAAAAATAGCAGGTGCATTAGTAAGCCCAAAAGGCATTACCAAAAACTCAAAATGTCCGTACCTCGTCCAAATGCGATCTTTGGCACATCAGATATCTCGACTATTAGCGATAATAAGCCGATCTCAAGTCTATCTTGAAAATCTGAAGCCCTTTCAAGCTGATCAAACAAATCATCAATCCGAGGTAACGGTACTTATTCTTTATAGTTACCTTATTCGATTCTTGATAATCAATACACATTCGCATCGTTCCATCTTTCTTTCTCACAAAAAATGGTGCACCCAAGGAGAGAAACTTGGTCGTACAAAGCCCTATCTGTTAACTCTTGCAAGCTGTTCTTTCACTCTTTTAGCTCGATGGGTGCCATCCGATATGGAGCTATTGAGATCGGAGTCGTTCAGGGCTAATTCAATGCCAAACTCAATCTCTCGTATAGGGGTAAACCTTAGAGTTCTTCGTGAAACACATCGAGTATTCACATACAATCGCACAGATTCAATCATTTCTCGACAATTTATTATCCATTACATAAGCCAAATAAGCTTTACACCCTTTCTCACATACTTTCGGCTAACATCGATGATATAATCAGAGAAACCCACGAATCTTTGGATTCAATTCTAATGATCTCAATTGCTCGGTGTCTCAAATCAATAAGCTTTCTTTTGCAATTCACCTTTGCATCATGCGAAGTTAACGATCCATTCCCAAAATTATATCAAACTCATCGAAGGCAATGACATTAAATCAGCTGGAAGAAAAATTCCCGAATCATCAATGGGCAACTTTTACACACTTTATTAACAAACACACATCTACCAAAAGGGTTGGATACGCGAATCACAAACTCATGAGACTCAAGCTGGTAGAGTCTTCTTGAATACCGAGTTTCACATACATATGAATGAGTCAAACCGTAATCAATCAACGCAATCACGGTAGTATCATAAAGGGTGAAAGTACTGGTAATGACATCGGAGAAGCAACATCCTCTAGCTCGAGTAACATAAGCTCTAGTTGGAGCTCTAGCCTCAGATCGATCTGTTGTGTTCTTTGTCCCTCTCGACTACCACCTACATTGCCGTAATGCGGGTGGTACGCCTGTCTTGATGCACTACTCGGTCTAGAGTTACATCGTATTCATTCATTAACATCGGGCACTCTCGAATAAAATGGTCCGAGAATCCACATTTAAAGCAAGACCGGTCACGAACTCTACAACTCCGGGATGCCATTTTCCACAATGTTTGCATTCAACTCGATTACGTGGGGCGTTACCAACACCGGCCATCGAGGTAGCTCGAGGAGCCCACCTGGAGGTCGATAACGTCTAAATGAATTTGAAGTAGCTTTGTGTCGATGAAGTCATCTCTAAACTTTTTAGATGTGGAATGAAAATTCTTACCCGACGATCTTTTACGTGTGTCTCTAGCTTCTGTCTCAGCCTTTCTTTTCTCTTTCCCAAGCTTTTCAGCTTTGCAAGCTCGCTCAACTAGTGTCACAAATTCTTTGATCTCAAGAATGCCGACTAGTAACTTCAAATCTTCATTCAAACTGTCTTCAAACCTTTTCCACATAATGGCTTCAGTAGATACACACTCCCGAGTATATCGGCTCAATCTGACAAATTTTTGCTCATATTCAGTCACGGTCATTTGCCCCTGTTTTAGTTCAAGAAATTATTTACGTTTACGGTCGATGAACCTCTGATCGATATATTTCTTGCGAATTCATTCGGAAGAAATCCCGTCACTTTTCTTTTGGAACCAGCGATACTAGTGTATTCCACCGTGATAAGCGGTGTCCGAAGCAAAGATATAGCACATTTTAAACATTAAATGCAGGTGCAAGATAGCTCATCAAGTACCGAATAGTGTTATCAAGCCACATTTCATTTCGCTCTGCATCGTCATCATCATTAGCCTTGAATTCTTCGCCCCAAATTTCCTAATTTTATCAACAGGAGGCCTACTAGATCTCATTGGATCTATCATCGAAGTCTTGAAGGTACCGGAGTTGGATTATTCGGGGTGGAGGTTGTTGTACTGTTGGATTATTTCGAACAAACTGGGTAAACCATTCATTCATCATTTGGTAGAAGGCTTGTTTAGCCTCTCCTCGTGGTTACCCGTAATCTGGTTGAGAGTCTAGTGGCATCGATCCATGTACGAGACCAGCGCGACACTCTCCACATCATCGGCTCTGGCTCTATCGGGATCGAATCCATTTACTATATAAAATACAATCGAAATTGTCAAGTCACCACACTATCACATATAAAATTCAAAGGCATGTATAGCTAGACCCTTACGCATACTCACGGTAGTCCTAGAATCGACTAAACCGTAGCTCGATACCAATCAAATGTAACACCCTTACCCGAAACCTACTAGGAGTCGAGTATGTGGCATTACTAGACTTGACTACTAATTTGGGGCATAAAATTTAAAGCTATCCAACTGCGTCATGCTGACTAAATTGACCATAACTCGAGTTAAAAACTCGAAATTTAGATCCGTAAATTTTTCTTGAAACTAGACTCATATAAATGTTTACCATAATTTTCCAGAATTTTTCATGTGTCCAATTAGTACAGTTTATTCATCAAATTTACCCTATTTCACTGTTTGATAATTCTGACATATCTTTACAAAACTCAGTTATCTCATTGCACAAAATTTCAATAATGTCCTTGTTTATTCCAATCAAAAATAGACTCATTAAGGATTCTAAACATATAAACTATGCTCCATAATTATTTTGTTTACAATTTTTAACAATTTTTCCAAGACAGAACAGGGACTCACGAATTCATTCAGAATAAGTCTCACTAAAACTTAAATATCTCATAATATATAATTCGTTTGCCTACTCTGTTTATTTCATGTAAAATAGACACAATAAGATTTAATTCTATATCTAATTCACTTTCTAATTCAATTTATCCTATTTTTGGTGATTTTCAAAATCACATCACTGCTGCTAACTAAAACTATTTCATTTCAAAATATGATTAACTAGTTTATGACCGAACATACCCACATACAACTCATACTTGCCCATGCATTTTAATCATTTATACAAATTAACCTGTACCTAAAACATTCACATAATATCCTAACATCATCGATTTATTAACAAAACACAACTACGGTTCCATATAATCAGTGTACCATAAGTACTCTTATCAAATATAAAAGTTTTACTCTAATACTTACCACAAAGCCATACATCTTTAAGCATTATCAATTGACATTTTAATGCAAGCAACCATATCATATATGAAACCTAAACTTAACCAAAAACTCAAAAGCAACAGCCTTATTAGCAAGGCCATATTTATATTTACAAACCGACATCATTCTTATTTATCAAAATAAAGCCTATACATGCCTTTGATTCAAAAGTTTACAAAACTATACCAAAGAGAGTGATAGTGTGGTTATTGTCTTGGTGATCCCCAGCCCGTAGTTGAAATATTGATCTATAAAATAGAACACAACATGAGCAGAGTAAGCTCACGGCTTAGTAAGTCCTAAGCACATATACTTACAATGAACATACAATTAAACACTTAACTTTTCAAACTAATAATATTGCACATAAATTTCTCTATATATGTATATGTATATATATATATATATATCAAATACACTAGCCGAATACTAAGGTCACATTTGTATCTATTTTCATCACTATATCACTCGATCATAAGCTTTATCAACTTCACATATATGCTATGTATATTCACATCAAATTGATTCATAACAAAAACAACTTAACTCACTTTCTTCCTTACTAATATAGTAGGCAAATTCTTACCCGAACATTTAGTACATAACCACATATATCTCACCTTGTTTGATCCTCAAAATCTCCACTTATGGCATATCAAAGACGAAGCACCGCTAGGCGTTTAAGCCCGAATTAAATCAAGCACAAAGCACGCTAGGCATTATAGCCCAAAATGAATCAAGCACGAAGCACGCTTAGGCATTATAGCTCGAAATAAATCACCCGCACGAAACTGCGAGGCACTAAGCCGAATATATCAAGCACGAAGCACGCTGAGCACTAAGCCCGAATATATCACCGGCACGAAGCCTGCTAGGCACTAAGCCCGAATATATCAATGTGATCAATCATTCCACACACATTTCATATCTATATTACATATCCAATTCAACTAAACTTATTCACCTTAAACAAATAAATCATTACTTCATCGTACAATCCCACAATTAGCATTGATACACTTATTCATATCACATTATCAATTTATGAAATCAATCCAATACACATATATACATTCGGCTATAACATGATTATATACTAAAATTTATCAAACATTATCATTTAATAAGTTCATGAATAATTCTTTAACAAATTTCAGCTTAAGGACTTACCTCGGTTGTCGATAGGTAGGTGTGAATCGGCTATTCGAGAACCTTCTTTCCTTCGATCTAACTCCGTTTTTCTTTGCTCTTGATCTAATCAAGCTTGCAAAGACCGAATATTTGAGAGCTTTGGTTTCTCTCTTCTTTTCTTTTGTTTCAGCAATAACAATGAAAATAAAGATGAACACTCCACTTTCTTTTATTTTATGTTTTGTTTATAATATGTTTATAATATAATAATATATTATAATATAACATATAATATAAACATATTTTTACTTTATAAAATTTGCATGTTGCCGTCCACTATCTCTAAAAAAAATGGGTTATTTACCTTTTAATGCTTCATATTAAAGCCATGCTCAAATAGGCACTTTACACTCTAGTATGCACTCCTCAAACCACCTTTCCGATTACACATATTCAAAACACCTAACCATTAAAGTAGGCATATATCTCATACGTAACCAATTTCTATATCCAAACATTACATCAAAGCCAAACACACATAGAATAAATACCAAAATACAGTCCAATTCCTAAAGAAATCACTGTATTTTTAACTCACTGTATTTAAATTTCTAAATAGATAAAAATATTCAAAAAACTTATGGATTTGGTGTCAGAGACTCGGTGTAACACACTTTTAGAAAACGATCAATACAATATTTCAAAACATCAAATCATTTCAAGCCTTTTTTGATTTTCAAGCCTTTTTGAAACAACACTTTCATAAATTCAATTTTGAAACCCAACCACGGCCGAGTTTTGTAACTCGGGCTCTAATACCACTAATGTAACACTCCAAACCCGGCCTAGAAGTTAGACCCGAATCTAGAGTGTCACATTGAAGTGTTTTTCGAAAACCATGTTTTCATTGAATCCCTTCTTGTTTAAATCTCTTTACCATTTAAAAACCTCAGATTTCGTTGCTTACTAACAAAACAAAATTTGCTCAAAGTCATTCCCTTTCCAAAATTATTATTATTTTTAAAACCTTTTTTGTTGCAGAAGTCCGGCTTAAAAAGTTGTGGAAACGTAATATTTTGAAAATAGTAGTTATTATTTTAAAACCCTTGTTTAATACACTAGCAATTTTTAATTAAAAGAAGTACCAAATAAAAGTTAAAAGAAAATCCCAATGGCCTTATTACAAAAATTTATTAAACCAATAATTAAAATAAAGTAATAATAGAGTCACTAAGTTCAACTTTAAAGCATGTTGGTTGTGTGGCGACCTCCAAGTCGCTCGTAGCTTCAAATCCTCCAAGGCTAGGGATTACATGCATAGTTAAGGATAAAGGGTGAGTTATGAGAACTTAGTGTGTAATCCCCTATTATAGTCACGGATTGGGCCTGAGCCCATACGGTATCAATCTGGGCCTGAGCCCATACGGTATCAGTCTGGGTCTGAGCCCATACGGTATTAGTCTGGGCCTAAGCCCTATTCGGTAACAATCTAGACCTAAGCCCCAAAATCATATCAATGCAATGGACATGTAACTCAACCCGATCGAGCCAAACTCTCCACTCGTACCAACCATCTCTCCATGTGGGGACCATATTGACCCACCCAGCCAAACTCTCCAATAATGCAGCCTTGTTGCTAACAACGGTATACCTGGCTAAGCCACTAGAATCAGAATACGTGGCGATGCCACTATAATGGTACTTCCTCCAAATCAGAAAAATACAACCTAATGCAGTATGTCATGCTCAATCATTACACGTGTATGCAAAATGGCCATGCTCAATAATAGACATTTAAACATAATTTAAAGGCATACCAGTCATACAACCACCATCAAGTCAGTTAAAACACAGTTATACAATCCCAGTCAAATTAATCAAAATCATAATCTAAGTCAGTCATCTACCCGCAAGGCAATACAGTCATTTTACCCTATAAGGGTCTTTCGGTAAATCCTATCCTTTAGGGGTATTTCGATAATCCAACCCTTCAGGTGTATTTCGATAATTCTACCCTACAAGGGTATTTCGATAACTTTACCCATAGAAGGTATTTTGGTAACTTTACCCATAAAGGGTGTTTTGGTAACTTTACCCATAAAGGGTATTTAAGGTAACTTTATCTCTATCACGGCCTTTTCGAAGGCCTGGTATCGCCTCGAGCGACACGGATACCCTTTTTGATCAAAATGGTGCAATTGGGCCCAAACCTAATTTTCTACCTAAATGGGCCCACACACTCGTGTGGCCCATTTAGTCCATTTTCGGCTACGATTCTATGAACCTCACAACCGCATCTATTATTTGGCGTTCCCATAGATTTTACCCCTATGGGCCCATTAGCCCATTAGGCCCACTTAGCCCACTTCGGCTCAACAAGGCCCATTACAACCTCAGTCACACGAAAGAGTTCGTGACACTCCCAACAGTCTGCCGCCAACAATTGTGGCTCAGTTTATCTCTACAAGTGCTTGCATGCTCGAGTGATCTCAGATGACGATATTTCTGCTTTTAGCCGATTCACAGAACATCGCATTAATAGAATAAACAAAGGTGTGAGATTACACTCCTTATCACGTATAGTACTAAATAATCACAAGCGCCTTCACCTTCACTAGAACGATCAACTGTGATTTGCCTAGTTAAACCAAAGTTTGATGTTGATGCCCTTCCACATCCAGGCGGAAAGTCTCGAATCGCTGACACCCTACGCCGCTTAAACTTGGGAGTGGAGGCTATGTGCACAGTCTCGGCTGACACCTTTGCCGCCCCTATGGCTAGAATCCCCTTTGCTCATCAAGAACACGATCTTACAGAACCAGAGTCAACACGAATGCTTAAATCACAACCAAAAAGTAACCAATTACCCTAACAGGAAAAAACGAGACAACGATGCAATTGGGCCTAGGTCCCATTCTCAGCCCAAATAGGCCCACATGCTCCTGTGGCCCATTTAGCCCAAATCTAGTCACAGATATGAGATTCACATAGTCCAATTCAATATTAACTACATAATCATACAACTTATCTGATTGGGCCCACGAGCCCATTGGCCCCACATGGCCCCTTTTGGCCCATTGTGGCCCATTATGGCCCAAATAGCTTAAACCCACAAGAACACTCATGATGGCCTCAACTATCGTGTCGAAGCTCCCACACGTGCGCTCACACACTAGTGTGGCTACCATCACCATGTGACTGGCATTTCGGCATTTTTGCTCTATAGCTAGAGTAGTGCAAAATGCACACCAGATAGGAATCTGAAGCTAATCCGCGCTCTGATCACTCCTATACCCAAACGCCAACCAAGGTATGCTTACTCTCCTCATAGATTGCTCTATTTAAATGTAGCTTCTCACCTTCTTTCATGCTAACTTCCCGATATGGGATCCCTCCTTCAGCAGAGTTTAATTCCATTACAACCACCTATCTCCCCACATAGCAAAATAAATATCCGTTTTTACTTGCAATGGGATTTGAACCCTTGCCCTCTCCTATGCTCCAAACGCTACATGCCACTACAACACAAGCTCCTTTTTGTGACTTACAACATGCGCAACTAAATATAAACCTATAGGCCACAGTCTAAGTTCATTTAAAAGAAGATCAAAATAAATTGCAAGAGCCAAGACTTGAACCATGGACCCCTTGGACCCCTTGCTTCCTCTATGGCGTCACTTCCTTGTCCCCCATGTGGCATCATTTTCCACTAGACCACAACTCCTTTTTGTGTCTTATTTTACCCCAATTTATTCTTAAAGCCTACTTACTTACTCCCAGGGTTTTATTCACCTAAAGCCAAAATTCTTCCTAAAGCTCAGGTTTGATCCCGGGACTTCATGGAAGCCCCCTAACCTTCCAAAATCAGTCACCTAATAGATCCAACTTACATTAGTGTCGTTCTCTTATTCTCAAAAATTTTAAACTCTCCTACGCCCAAGGTCCAATAGGCCCAATTGTACTAGGCCCAAATTTGAGGCATTACAAATACTCAATTGTCTTTATCTGATGATGGTTCAATCATGGCTGAGTTAACATCTAGACCAACATTTCTACAATAGATTTGTGAAGCTCAGAAAGATGATAATGATTTACAGTTTAAAAGGGTACAATGTGAATTAAATTCTCATTCAAAATTTCAATTGGTTCTGATGGTTGTTTGTTATTCAAAGGTAGAATGTATGTACCGAAGTATTCAGAATTGGTACAAAAATTTTATATGAAGCTCATAATGGTAAAATATCTGTTCATCCTAGTAGTAATAAAATGTACAATAATCTGAAAAAGATGTATTGGTGGCCAGGAATGAAAAGGGATATTTTTGAATTTGTATCCAAATGTTTGAATTGTCAGCAAGTAAAAGCTGAGCATCAGTTGCCTTCGAGACTTTTACAACCAATTACTGTACCAGAGTGGAAATGGTAAAGGATTACTATGGACTTTGTATCGGGATTGCCCATGTCACCAAGGAAGAAAATGCCATTTGGGTAATTGTTGATCAATTAATAAAGTCCACACACTTAATACCGATACGTATGGATTTTTCCTTGGATAAATTGGCTGAGTTATATATTTCTGAGATTGTCAGATTACATGGGGTACCAGTTTCTATTATCTCTAATAGAGATCCCCGGTTTACATCCCAATTTTGGAATAAATTGCATAAATCATTAGGTACATAGTTGCATTTTAGTCTACATTCCATCCTCAAACAAATGGCCTTGCATTTTAGTCTATATTCCATCCTCAAACAATGGTGTTGTGTACTTGAATTTGATGGTATTTGGGAAAAGTATTTGCCACTGATTGAATTTGCTTATAATAATAGCTATCAGTATAGTATTAAAATGGCACCGTATGAGGCTTTATATGGTCGAAAATGTAGAACTCCATTGTATTGGATAGAGCTCAGTGAGAAGAAGATACATGGAGTTGATTTACTCTGGAAAACTAAAGAAAAGGTAAAGGTGATTCAAGATTGTTTAAAAGTAGCCTCAGATCGTCAAAAATCTTACGCTGATCTTAAATAGAAAGAAATAGAATTTTAGATTAGTGATAAAGTATTTCTAAAAGTATCACCTTGGAAAAAAGTTCTCGGTTTGGTTGAAAAGAGAAACTGAGTCCACGTTTCATCAGACCTTATAAGATTATTGAAAGAATTGGACCTATTTCATATCGAATAGCATTACCACTAGAACTTGATAAAATTCATAATGTCTTTCATGTATCGATGTTACGATGGTATCTGTCGAATCCTTCACATGTTATCTCTCCAACAGAAGTTGAAATTCAGCCTGATATAACGTATAGTGAAGAATCGATTAAAATCTTAGCACGAGAGACAAAAGAGTTAAGAAATAAAAAGGTAGCATTGGTAAAAGTTCTTTGGCAAAAACATGGTATAGAAGAAGCTACTCAGAATAGAAGATACCATGAGAAGGCAGTACCCAAATCTCTTTACTGGTAAGATTTTTGAGGATAGAAATCCTTAAGGGGGAGAGTTGTAACAGCCCAATTTCAGTAAAATTGAAACAGTGGTTTTGTGACCATAAATTCAAGCCGAAAAGAGAAATTATTTTAGTATTATTGTATGATTAATGATATGATAGGAATGTTATATGAAAATTTTGAAAATAATTTTATCGATTATGTGTTTAATTAGAGAAAAGACTAAATTGCATAAAATGTTAAAGTTGAATTCTATTAGCTACAAGGATTAAATAGCTATGGAATTCAAAACTTGAGGTCCTTATATGATAATTTAGACCATTAAAGAAAAGTATTTTGATATTTTGGTGAATCATCCATGGAAATTTAGAAAAGGGCAATGACTAAATTGGAAATTGAATTTATTTAATTAATTAAAAATGATAAAAGAAATATCATCTTATTTTCTCATCATCATCCCCAAATAATCTATGGAAGCCTTTGGAGAGAGAAAAGGAACTTTTCAAGCTTAATTGGATTCGAAAAGATCAAATAAGGAGTTGGATCAAGGAAAGGAAAAAGTTTTGGAATAGTAGTTTTCAAATGCAAACGAATATCAAGGTAAGTTCGTGTAACTTAAATGAGTATGAAATTATGTTGAATTGAATGTTATGTTTGAGTTATATCTGAATTATGTTTATGTAAATGATAAAAATGCAAGAAATGGATACATGTTTGAAATTGAATGAAAAGGTATTAAATTCGTTTGAACATTGGATTTCGATGGATAAATGCGATTTCCCGAGATGAATGAGGTCCTGCATTTGTTGCTGATGGGATTTAGTTCGGACAAGTAATCCTTTGACCTCATTTTAGAAAGGATTTAGCCCTAATGGTAATGCTGATATATGTCTCTCGAGCATATGTTATGTATTGGATTTAGCCCGGATGGGTAATCCAGATCAAACTCTTTAGAGCATATGTCATAAAAAAGATTTAGCCTGGACTGGTAATCCTGACTAAGCTCTATTGAGTATATATTGAAGATAGGATTTAGCATGGACTGGTAATCCTGTTGCATAGATGTAACTCGAGAGTGTGCTCTCTGTAATAGTGCCTTATGGGTACCATTGAACATGAATTGATGGATATACTATTATGTGTACTACTTGAGTATCCATCGGAATTTAAATGATTCAAAGGATAAAATAAATGACATGATATGAGAGATATGGGATGAAAAGAATAATGCCTTGAAGGACTATGGCATGATGAGCTCATCTATGCTTATTTGATGTACATGAAAATTATATGACTAACTTGTTTGATTGAGTGAATGTGTTTAGGAAAATTGCCAATGTTATGGAAATCATGTTGTTGTATGTTTGATATTAATGAAATTAAATGGTAAGTTTAATTCCAGTTATACGAACTTACTAAGCATAAAATACTTACTAGGTTTTCCTTTCCCTATTTTATAGTGCTCGAAAGCTCGAGAAGGTTAGAGATTGGTCGGATCAATCATCACACTATCTACTCGTTGATTTTGGTATAAATAGTAAACTAGATTTGGTATAATGACATGTATAGGCTAAAATGAGCAAATTATAGTTTGTAAATGATGGATGTAATCTAGTCATTGTAATGGCTAGTAATAGTTATTTTGGTATACTTAAGGTTATGCTATAACAATTATCTATGAATTGAGAATGTTAAGTATAGTTGACTATGTTTTGGGTAAGAAATAGATTAAATAAAGGAAAGGTTATGAACATGATTGCATGTGATATTATATCATATTGGTTGTTGGAATTTGGCTTGGAAATATGCTTGAATTAGTTGGTATATGTTGTTTGTTTTGGTGTAGGTTAATGACAAAGTTTGGTTGAGAAATAAAGATAGGAAATAGCTTTATTTTGTCCACACGGGTAGACACACGGGCGTGTGTCTTGACCGTGTGTGACACACGGCCTAGCATATGGGCATGTGGTTTGGCCGTGTGTCCCCTACATATTAAAATTTAGAAATAGAATGCTCAGAATTGAGTACATGAGCAGAGACACGGGCGTGTGTCTCAGCCGTGTGAGAGACGCGGCCTCGAACACAGGCGCGTATCTTGGCCGTGTGAAAACTACACCTATTTTATGAAAAATAAATTAACCACACATCCTAGCACACGGGTGTGTGGTAGGCCATTTGACACAAGTCAGAAAGTTACACGAGGTAAGACACGGCCTGTAGCACGGGCATGTCTAAGGGTCACACGGGCATGTGAGCCCTACACTTAAGAAAAATTTTGAAATTTCGCAAAAAATTCTCAGTGACTCTAATTAGTCCTGGTTTGTTTCTTCTGTTCATATTGGGCCTCAAGTGTCCATTCAAGGGACATTATGTTTGTTCTTGGATATGAATAATATTTTGAGATGATTTATCTATAATTATTCTGTAATGCTCTGAAACCCTACTCAGATGACGAGTACGGGTTAGGGGTGTTACATGTCAGATCATTTTCGTGTATCAATTCTAGCAGATACTAGACGAGTGATTCATTCTGATGAAGTTTCCCACTTTCTTTTCTATTGAGCGGTTGACATAACCCTCCCCATGCTGAAAAATGTCAAAATTGGTTTGGAGATTTGAACATTTTTTTACCCCTTCAACAAAATTTTCTTTAGGATGTTTGGTTACTTAAATCGGGATTTGTAAAGATCTTTTTATCAAATACCAATCTTCTTTAACAATTTTTCCTTGTCGTTTGAGTTACTTTTTGAACTCTAAGTATGCTTTCTTCAACTTCTTTCTCTATTCTTATTTCCTCCACTAGAGTTACTTACTTATCATGGCAAGTCATTACTTTTCAAGTAATCCTCCGCTTTCCTTTTTCACTTATTCCCACATTTTATCGTCATGTTTGGAGTCATACCAATGGCAAGTGGACAGGCCAAGGGTTCTGATCCTTGAAACTAAAGGGGTCCTACATTGAGTTCTATTATAACATCCTAAAATTCAGGATTTTGTGTTTTGCATTATTCCATGCATTAGGCTAGTTATGTATATCAGTTGTGTGTTTGGGGGCCCTGAGAAGGCCGGGGTTGAGTTGGGGCCTGGTAAAATTTTTGTGATTGGGCACTAAAAAGGGAAGAAGGTAAGTGGCGTCAAGACATAAGGGAATGAGTAGGTAATTTGCTAGCACAAGAGGAGCTAGTAGCAAGGTGGTGTGGCGTCACTTATAGGAGCAAAGGGGGAGAAGTTCGAATCCCACCTGCAATAATTCTTCTAATTTATTTTGTGCCAGGCAAGTAAAGGTGGTAGAGTCCAGCTTGGACTCTATAGGAGGAGTTGAAGACTCAGTCAAATACATTTAAATGTGGGATGGAGAGGAGTTTGAGATGAAAATCAAGGAGAGAAATATGGGATTGAGGTGAGAGGGGGTGTTGGCCAAATTTGGGGAATTATTAGGAGGAGGAATTTCGATCAAAAGAGGTCTTTTGGGGAGAAGAGTGCATTTAGTTTTGGTAGGGGGTACATGTGACGAATTCTCTTAGGCTTTTTGTTGAGTTTTTGGTTCATTAGAAGGTTCTTTTCTTTTTACCATTTGGTGCTTCTCTTCTTGCTTAAAATTGTGACCACTAAGGAATTTCTTCTTTTCTCTTTCTCATCTTTTACAAAGTCTTCTTTCCTTCTCTTCATTAGTTGACAATACTTGGTGGTTGAATCTCCCTTGTCCCTTCCTTTCCAAATAGCCGAACCTCTTGAACACCTTATCTCCTCTCTCTTTTGCTTGTTAGACACTTTCTGCCATGGCCAAATCAGTTAAGTAGATTCATTCTCTTCCTCTCGTCTTCTCTTCTCTATGGCCAAATGTGGACCCTCATCATTCTATTGTTTCATGTATCTCTAAACCGGAACTTCATCTTTTTTACTCTTTCTTCTTGTGGTGACATTATGTAGTTGTTTAAAACGGAGTTGGCCGATCTACTCTTTTCAAACGATTCGTTGGCATTCAGGGTAAGGTCATTCTTTATCTTATTTCTTTTGTTGATCTTATGATTTCCATAGGAAGGATGGTTTTTTCGCTTTCCCTTCTTTCTCAACTAATATTTTTCTCTATCTACCATTTTACCATAGCTGAATCTCACATTGTTGCCGACTCATCTGTAGACATAAGTTGAATCTGTGGAAGTTGGGTTTATCATCGATCGAGGTAAGGGGTTTTTTTTGGTTCATTTCGATCTCTCTCTCTACTCGGTTATTCTGCGAAATTAGATTGATAGTTTTGTCTAATTATTTGTTTTAGGAACTAAACAACTCGTTCTCCTCTATTCATTGGTCTTTCGGAAGTAGTGGTAAGTCGAAACCCTCTTTTTAGACAACTACTTTCTCTCATCGTAATATCGTTTTGACTAAGACTCTCCTAATGAAGGCAAGTGGTAGCCATACTAAGGGAAAACTAATAAGAGGGCATAGAGGGGGTGGACTTGTAGCCTCTTCTCTCAAGTTCAAACGTAGGGCGGTGTCTGCAGTTCGGGATTTCCCATCGGGTTGTGGAAAGGAGCCAACATTCGGTGCGATTAGGTAGATCGTTATCCTTCACGATAATGAGGGTAAGCATTTTTGATTGTTTGATTAGATTTAGATTAAGAAACTCTCTTTTTTTGGTTAATCGGGTGATATGGTGTCATAGGTGACAACGATCAAGAGAGTATAGCTCTCCACGTAATCAGGTGTGTAATCTCACACCATAATTTCGTAGTTTTGTGATTCACCACAAAATCAATAAAACAAGTCGCCATTGTGTACAAGTCTAATAACCGGAATATCACATGGAATCGAGTAATGCGCTTAAACAATGTTAGTTCTAAAATCTGTTGAAAACATGTTAACAAGCTAAATTACCAAAATGCCCTAATGAGCCAATTTACTAAAATGCCCTAATGGTCTGATTTACTAAAATGCCCTAATGGGCATTTTATGAAAAAGCCCTAATGGGCCGATTTATTGAAATTCCCTAATGGGATGACTTATTAAAACGCCTTAATGGGCCGACTCACTGAAAAGCTTTACTAGGCTAGTTTACCAAAATACCCTCGTTGGGTTGATGTCCTGCTTTACACATGAATTTGTGAATATATGTATGTTTCACCTTATCATATTGCATGGGGCTGGGACTTGAATGAAGAGAAAAGTAGCCTGGTGGCATAGCCACAATTTATATATGTCTGAATATTTATGATCACAGTGGCTCAGCTACACGAAACTTATGTTGCAGCATGACTGCATTTTCGGTGTGAGCGGCGGGGTGGGTTGACTTGATCCCCACAGGTGTGATAGGCTGGTCAGGGGTGTGTTGGGTGGATTGGTTGGGTAGCATTCATTTCATTAATTACATTATCATGTAACGGGCTTAGGCCCAACACGATGCTACATGGGTGCGGGGCCAGTGGATGACGGTAAGGGGATTATACATTGAGTTCTAGTAACTCACCCCCTCTGTCTTTATCCTTGCAGGTAATGCTCAGCAGTGAGGACTTGGGCCATAGATGACTCGGTGGAGGTCATACTTTAGGAACAATGATTTCAAACCTTAGTAAACATTTCTTCTGCTTTTTTTCTTTACTTGTACTATTGTGGGTTTAAATTTGTAATAAGGCCTTTGGGATTTTAATTTCCTTTATGTTTTAACGTATTCACTATCTTTCATGAATTGTTTAAAACGGGGATTTTTCTGAAAATGAAAATAACATTTTTCCAAGAATGATTAACAAACAGATTATAAAACAAACAAATATATATATACAGATAATTAAACTTGAGTTTTCCTTCGAACTACAAATATTATTTTCAAAAAGTCACGATTTTAAAGTCCACTTGTTAGATTTTCGTAACACCAAACAACCTATCGAATTAGTAATATTTATAACAAAATATCATCAACTTTGATACAATCTCAAGTTTCTTAAAGCACTCTCTTCATGTGACATGCCAGATCCGAGTCGTAACGTTTGGGCCGGGTGTGGGGTGTTACTTTTTATGGTGTAAGAGCCAGGTTACAAAATTCAGCTATGGTTTGGGTTCAAAAATGATTTCCAAAGCTATTTGAAATTTGAT
Source organism: Gossypium rotundifolium (assembly GCA_025506655.1). NCBI lineage: Eukaryota > Viridiplantae > Streptophyta > Magnoliopsida > Malvales > Malvaceae > Gossypium > Gossypium rotundifolium. The sequence continues at coordinate 80,818,901 of CP106723.1, forward strand.
TCAAAAATGCATGTCTTAGAGAAAGTATGGCACCACAGGTATCCGACACCAAGTCAGTAAGTTTTTTTTTTTCCTATTTTCATTTTATGATTATTGTTGTATGACTATAGAAAGGGAATTTTTTGAGACAATAGTATACTGGAACTTTTAGCTTTAAGAGCTGAAACTATAGAGATTGAGACCATATGATGCACATATGACTCTTGAAAATAACTTTTCTACTTGCACTTTATAAAAAGTTGGTTAATAAATATTAAAATGCATACTGATTCATAAGACTTTTAATTAGATTAAATCGACTTAGCAAACATGAGCACTAGAGACGTGGACGCGGTAGATGTGGCCGTGGTAGAGGCCAAGGTGCTAGAGTTGAGTCTGAAGCATCTGGGCATATGCCTAAAATAGATGCACCAGCATCACCAGTGACTGAAACTGGGTCACATGATCGAATGGGAGGGGACGATGCTCTATCCCAAGCGATGTTACGGGTACTAAAAATGTTGTTGGGGTAAGTATTGGGTCAGCAACTCGTGGGTCAATATCTAAGTGACTTAGATCAAATGGAGCCAAAGTTTTTAGGGGTATTTCGGGTGTAGCCCCAAGTGTAGCAGAGTATTGGCTTGAGGCTGTAGAACGGAATATGGACGATTTGGATTGTACAACTGAACAAAAATTGAAAGGGGTTGTGTCTTTGCTGAGAGACGAGGTATATCAGTGGTGGCTCACTGTTAGGGAAGGCACCCAAGTTGACCACGTCACCTGGGATTTCTTTAAGACAACATTTCAGGGGAAGTATGTCGGGGCTAGTTATGTGGATGCCCGAAGAAAGGAATTCTAAATCTGGTTCAAGGAGGTAGATCTGTGGTAGTGTACGAGGCAGAGTTTCTATGCTTGAGCCGGTATGCCCAGGGAACAGTGCCCACTGATTATGAACGTTGTGTACATTTTGAGGATGGGCTGCATGATGATTTACGGGTACTGATCGCCCGTAGAAGGAGAGAAATTTTGCTACACTAATAGAAAAAGCTAAGATTGCTGAGAAAGTAAAACACTCAGAACGAAAAAATTGAGATAAGGACAGGGGCAGGAACAAAAGAGATTCTGGTTACTAGGTATGCGGGAGGGTTTCAGAAAAGGCCCAAAAATGAGGGCCGTTCGAGTGGGTGTTCTCGCTGCTACTAATCAGTTACAGCCTTGCGTGGACTGTGGAAAACTTCACTCGGGTGAGTGTTGGAAGAGAACTGGTGGTTGTTTTAGATGTGGGTCCAAGGACCATCGGTTTAGAGATTGCCCTCGAGAGCATATTCAGATCTGGTAGTTAAATCATGATTTACTTGACCCAAAGAAGGGGCTTAGTAGCCGCCGAGAGGCCATGGGTCAGGTCGAGGTGGAAATGCTATAGGACGAGGTCAGGAAGCACCGGGTAGAGGTACTGGTAATAGGTGTAACACAGAGGTGAGACAACCAGGATTAGTTTATGTGGTCACACTTGGAGAGGATGGCGATGCACCGGACGTCATAACTAGTACATTTTTCATATTTGATGCACCTTTACCGCTTTGATAGATATTGGATCTACCTATTCGTATGTTGCATGTGCTATGTCTAGAACTTTGAATATTAAATCTGACATTACTGCTAGAGAAACAACTGTGATTAGCCCTTTAGGACAATCTGTGGTAGTGAATAAGTTATTCAGGGATGTGCTTTTAGAAGTTCAGGGAGCAGTATTCCTGGCAGATTTGATGGAACTGCCGTTCGGTGAGTTCGATCTTAGATTGGGCATGGACTGGCTAGTTAAGCACCATGCAAACTTGGACTGTGCTGCAAAGTGGATGGTACTAAGAACTCTAGAGGATAAGGAAGTGATGATGATAGGGCAAAGAAGGAATTATCTATCTAACGTGGTTTCTGCTTTAAAGGCTAAAAAGTTAATACGAAAAGGGTGTGAAGCGTTCTTAGCCTTCGTCAGTGCTTTGGATGTCAAAGAGTTGTCGGTAGAGAATGTTAGAACAGTGAAAGAATTTTAGACGTCTTTCCCAAGGAGCTTTTAGGATTACCTCCGGATCGGGAGGTGGAGTTTGGCATTGAGCTGTTGCCAGGAGCGGCTCCGGTGTCTATTGCCCCTTATAGAATGGCGCCGAAGGAGCTAGTGGAACTTAAAGCTCAGATCCAGGAGTTGTTGGACAGGGGGTTTATCCGACCAAGTGTGTCACTATAGGGAGTGCCAATTTTATTCGTTAAGAAAAAGGATGGGTCAATGTGTATGTGCATTGATTATAGGCAATTGAACAAGTTGACGATCAAGAACAAGTATCCACTACCGAGGATTGATGACCTGTCCGATCAAGCTGCGAGGAGCTTCAGTCTTTTCGAAGATAGACCTGAGATCGGGGTATCACCAGCTAAAGGTCAAGGAGGTGGATATCCATAAGACTGCGTTCTGAACTTGGTATGGGCATTATGAGTTCTTGGTGATGCTGTTCGAGTTAAAAAATGCACCAGCTACATTTATGGACATGATGAATCGGGTTTTCCAACCCTATCTAGACCGGTTCATGGTGGTGTTCATAGATGGCATCTTGGTGTACTCAAGGACTGAAGAAGAGCATGATTCACATCTATAGGTTGTGTTGCAGATATTGAGGGAGAAGCAGCTGTATGCTAAATTCAGTAAGTGTCAATTGTGGTTGAATGAGGTGACCTTTTTGGGGCATGTTATGTCTACTAAAGGAATTAGAGTGGATCCCCGAAATATCAAAGCCGTGTTGGATTGGAAACCACCAAAATTAGTGCTAGAAATCTGAAGTTTTCTTGGTTTAGCTGGGTACTACAGGTGTTTCGTTAAGGGTTCTCTTGATTGCTGCACCTCTAACTAAGTTGTTACGTAAATGAGTACCGTTTGTGTGGTCAGATAAGCAGCAGGAGAGCTTTGAGAGATTAAAGAAGATTAAAGGAGTGCCTTTAACTAAGAGTTTGTTGTTTATTGTGATGCGTCACACACAAGATTGGGATGTGCGCTAATGCAAGAGGGAAAAGTGATGGCTTATGCATCTCATTAATTAAGGCCGTACGAGGTGAACTATCCCACTCACGATTTAGAGTTAGCTGTAGTGGTGTTTTCTTTGAAGATATGAAGGCACTATTTGTATGGGGAGAAGTCAATTATTTACATGCACCATAAGAGTCTGAAGTATCTCCTTACTCAGAAGGAGTTGAATTTAAGGCATCGAGGTGGATAGAATTGTTGAAAGACTATGACTACTCAATCGAGTATCACCCAGGTAAAGCTAATGTAGTGGAAGATGCGTTGAGTAGTAAGGTGATATCAGATTTAAGAGCGATGTTTGCTCATCTCAGTCTTTATGAAGATGGGAGCCTGTTAGTCGAACTACAAGTGAAGCTTGCATGGGTAAGTAAGATTAAATAAAAGCAGTTGTTAGATGAAATGTTGGGTTCACAACTTCAGGAAGTGGAAGGTGGTGAGATGGGGGACTTTGGATTGAATAATGAAGGAGTATTATGTTTCTATGGAAGAGTTTGTATGCCGAGGGATTCTAAATTGAGACAAATGATTCTGCGTGAAGCGCATAGTAGCCCATACGCTATGCACCCCAGTGGAAACAAGATGTATTGGAATCTTTGTGAGTAGTATTGATGGCTGGGGTTGAAACGGGACATTACTGACTTCGTGAGCAAGTGCTTGACATGCCAGCAAGTGAAGGTGGAACATCAACTGCCTTCAGGGTTGCTATAACCGGTGAAAATCCCATTATGGAAATGGGAAAGGATAACGATGGATTTTGTGAGTGGGTTACCCTTAACGCTGCTAAGAAAGATTCAGTATGGGTGATTGTCAATCAGTTAACAAAGTTTGCTCATTTCCTATCGGTTCGTACAGACTATTAGTTACAGAAGTTGGCCAAGTTGTATGTAACAGAGATTGTGAGGTTGCACGGGGCATCGGTGTCTATCATATCAGACAGGGATCCTAGGTACATCACGGTTTTGGAAGGCTCTACATGAAGCTTTGGGTACAAGGCTAGATTTCAGCAAAGCGTTTCAACCGCAAACTGATGGTCAGTCGAAAGGGTAATCCATATTCTAGAAGACATGTTAAGGGGCTGTGTGATTGACTTCAGGGGTAGTTGGGAAGATTTTCTACCATTGGCAGAATTTCCTGTAACACCTCTTAACCCGTACCGGTCACCGAATTAGGGTTATGAGGCGTTACCGAACTAGACACAATTTAGCACAGTCATATATGGAATAAACCCAATACGCATATTTAAATTTCCATATCAACAAATGATGATTAAGACTTACATTACAAACAACCATGATTCATAATGCAATACATCATTACTCATAATCTATACAAGTTTCAATCAAGCTTCCACATAACAACATCAAATTTCATATGTTAAACATATATAAATACATCTATTTCATTAGTCTAATATCAACATATCTTTTATACCTTATACAAATATGCATAATAAAAAGAATAGATCCATGATACTCTATTAGCTTTTCCTTCTCATATGTGACATTCGAACATTATAGCATAACCAAACATACACATCATGCTATCATAATATGCTAATGTCCTTAAAACAAAAACCATGTCAAACCATAATTATCAATTCATCCTACCTTATTAATTAATGGACATAAAGATTATTGAATAACCTACCAAACACGTATGATATGTGACTAGTCCAAAATATATAAATATAACTAATCCATTGACCATATATTCGGTCCTCAATTTAAAACTCCAATGATCAACCCAAAACATAAGTATACACATTTTCATGGCCAGCTTCTCAATTATAACCAACCACATAATAATTTAAATATAAAAATTCACACGACATAATATGTATACTTATACATATATATATATATATATATAATACATATAAATGATTATTTCTATATAACCATATTAAACTTCCAAGTATAATATGCACACATCTTATACCAAAAATTAAAACAAACCATTATATCAATCATACAAACGATGCTTAACCAAAAGTAATAGCCTTATTCGCAAGGCCATATATATATACATTTACAAAACCAAACATCATTTATTCAAGTCGTAATTCAGCCTATACATGCCTTTGATTCGAAAAGTAAACATATATATACCAAAGAGAGTGATAGTGTGGTCGACTTTCTTGATGATCCCCGAGCCCGTAGTTGAATCAATGATCTATAAAAGTAAATACAAACACATACGAGTAAGCTCACAAGCTTAGTAAGTCTTAAGCAAAAGATAATTCACTAATCAAGCACTTTAACATTTTAATCAATAAATGTAGGACATTGTATATGTATATTTCGATATGCAACTGATACAAAACCGAATACTAGTAATGTATTTACTCAATTACTTATACTTCACCCCCATCAACCTACAACTCATCAAAGCACAAAGTACATATGTTACATGAATCGCATGTTTATAATCATGGAAATTCAACATTCATATCCATTACATTATCACACCAAAAATTCTATTATTTCTATATTCATACACGTCGATTATGAGCTCAAATTCACATAACATCCTTCTTAACATAATATATTTCAACTCAAGTAACATTAATCACAACTTACCTTACTTCTGATGAATTCAAATGGGACTTATGCTTACCTGAGTTTTTAACACAATAGATTCACTATGTTACACCTCGAGTAATTTATGGTTCCTTCATTTTAAAGTATCACCGACATTAAGCTTGCTAGGCACGAAGCCCGAATATATCACCGGCACTAGGCCTGCTAGGCACGAAGCCCGAATATATCACCGGCACTAAGCCTGCTAGGCACGAAGCCCGAATATATCATCGGCACTAAGCCTGCTAGGCACGAAGCCCGAATATATCACTAGCACTAAGCCTGCTAGGCACGAAGCCCGAATATCAACATATTTAACTTTGTGATACACAGTACTTAGTATTAAACTATTATCCATCTCATATTCTTCCTTTTACTTTCACCTATTAATCCAAACATACATATTCACATTGTGTTTACCAAATTAATTTCACTACAAATTCATACTCCACATTCGGCCAACATGTATAATTATGCTTTAAATATTCAAAAATCATCATATACTATGTTCGTAAATAATTCTTTGGCGTATACTTGCTTAAGGACTTACCTCGACTGTCGACGAACCACGTAATCCGGCTAGTCGATAACCTTTGTCTTTCCCCGATCCAAATCCATTTTTCTTTGTTCTTGATCTAAACACATTAAAATTTAGCTCATTCAAGTACATTTCATTTCAATTTAGTCCCAAAACACATAAATGGGCAATTTATCACTTTACCCCTAATGTTTCACATTTTTACAATTTAGTCCTATTTACATAAAACACAAAATACAAAAAATTTCCCCATGCTACTCAAGAGCTGAATCTTCCTAGGGACCTTACAAGTCCATTTATTTCATTTATTTCACAAATAAGTCCCTATAAAAGTTTATTTTTATAAATTAGCCCTAAATACTCAATTTCATCAAAACTTCCAATACAAAACATACTAATCTTTAACATATCTTTCATCTAAAATCATTTGACATCATAAACCACATGAACACAACAATGGTCAAACATCAAGCATGCTTAGATTTAAAAATTTTAACATGGGTCAGCTACGGTTCGAAGCAACGATCTCAAAAACGTAAAAATTATCAAGAACTGAAATCAAACTAACCTTGAATTTGTGATTGAAGTTGCTGAAATTCAAAGGAAACCAAACCCCATTTCTTTTCTCAACATTCGACCAAGGAAATAAAAGATGATAATGGCCTTTTTTTTATGTTTTATTTAACATATATATGACATTTATTCATTTACCTTTATAACCTTATTATAAATAATTATACAATATAAAATTAAGGTTAAACATGTCATATGTCACCCACTAACTTAAAAATGGGTTATTTACCCATTTAATGCTTCATATTAAAAAGCCATCCTCATTCGAGCACTTTACTCTATAGCCTGCAACTTTTACACTTTACGCGATTAAGTCCTTTTTGTTAAATTAAACACTTAAATGATAAATTTTTCTATGAGACTTTCACACACATTAATTCACATATAATAAACACAAAATATAATATTAAAATATTTCTCAGACTCAGATTCGTGGTCCCGAAACCACCGTTCCAACTAGGGTCAAATTCGGTATGTTACATTTGCGTACAACAATAGCTATCAATCCAGCATCCAGATGGCACCCTACGAGGCGTTGTATGGTCGCAGGTGTTGTACTCCTACCTACTGGAAGAGTTGGGGGAGCGACAGTTATTGGGTCCAGAATTGATCTCAGAGACGGAGGAAAAGGTTGAAGTAATTCGGGCTCAATTAAAAGAAGCTTCGGATAGACAGAAATCGTATGTAGATATAAAGCGTAAAGAGATAGAGTTTTTAGTGGGAGATCAGGTCTTTTTGAAGGTCTTACCTTGGAAAAAAGTCTTACGATTTGGACGGAAGGGTAAGTTGAGCCCCAGGTTTATCGAGCCTTATCGAGTATTAAAGCATGTAGGGCCAGTGGCTTATCAACTTGAATTACCTTCGAGTTAAGTTAGATTCATAATGTATTCCATATCTCAATGCTAAGGTGTTATCGTTTGGATCCATCTCATGTATTATCGGTGGAGGAAATCGAGATAAGACCCGATTTGTCTTTTGAAGAAGAGCTAGTACAAATTTTGAATCGGGATGTTAAGGTGCTGTGAAGGAAATCGGTTCCATTGGTCAAAGTAATATGGCATAATCACGGGTCAGAGGAGGCTACATGAGAGCCATAAGACATGATCAGGCAACAATACCCTCATCTCTTTTAATCAAGTAAATTTTGAGGCCAAAATTTCTTTAAGGGGGTAGAACTGTAACATCCTAAAATTTAGGATTTTGTGTTTTGCATTATTCCATGCGTTAGGCTAGTTATGTATATCAGTTGTGTGTTTGGGGGCCTTGAGAAGGCCCGAGGTTGAGTTGGGCCCTGGTAAAATTTTTGTGATTGGGCATTAAAAGGGGAAGAAGGTAAGTGGCGTCAAGACATAAGGGAATAAGTGGGCAATTTGCTAGGACAAGAGGAGCTAGTAGCAAGGTGATGTGGCATCACTTATAAGAGCAAAGGGGGAGAAGTTCAAATCCTACTTGTAGCAATTTTTCTAATTTATTTTGTTCCAAGCAAGTAAAGGTGGTAGAGTCTAGCTTGGACTCTGTAGGAGGAGTTGAAGACTCAGTCAAATGCATTCGAATGTGGGATGGAGAGGAGTTTAAGATGAAAATCAAGGAGAAAAATATGGGATTGAGGTGAGAGGGGTTGTTGGCTGAATTTGGGGAATTGTTAGGAGGAGGAATTTCGGTCAAAAAGGCCTTTTGAGGTGAAGAGTGCATTCGATTTTGGTAGGGGGTGCATGTGTTGAATTCTCTTGGGCTTTTTGTTGAGTTTTTGGTTCATTAGAAGGTTCCTTTCTTTTTACCATTTGGTGCTTCTCTTCTTGCCTAAAACCGTGACCACTAAATATTTTCTTCTCTTCTCTTTCTCATCTTTTTCAAAGTCTTCTTTTCTTCTCTTCGTTAGTCGATAATACTTGGTGGCCGAATCTCCCTTGTGCCTTCCTTTCCAAATAGCCGATCCTTTTAAACACCTTATCTCCTCTCTTTTTGCGTGTTGGACACTTTTCTCCTTGGCCAAATCAGGTTAGTAGATTCATTCTCTTCCTCTCATCTTCTCTTCTCCATGGCTGAATGTGGACCCTTATCATTCGGTTGTTTCATGTATCTCTAAATCGAAACTTTATCTTTCTTAGTCTTTCTTCTTGTGGTGGCATCAGGTAGTAGTTTAAACGGAGTTGGCTGATCTACTCTTTTCAAACGATTCGTTGGCATTCAGGGTAAGGTGATTCTTTATCTTATTTCTTTTGTTGATTTTATGATTTCCATAGGAATGATGGCTTTGTTGCTTTCCTTTCTTTCTCAACTAATCTTTTTCTCCATCTACCATTTTGCCATAGTCGAATCTCACACTTTTGCCGACTCATCTGTAGACATAAGATGAATCTATGAAAGTTGGGTTCATAATCGATCGAGGTAAGGGTTTCTTTTTGGTTCATTTTGATCTCTCTCTGCTCGGTTATTCTGTGAAATCGGATCAACATTTTTGTCTAATCATTTGTTTTAGGGACTAAACAACTCGTTCTCCTCTACTCGTTGGTCTTTCGGAAGTAGTGGTAAGTCGAAACCCTCTTCTTAGACAACTACTTTCTGTCATCGTAATATCGTTCTGACTGAGACTCTCCTAATAGAGGCAAGTGGTAGCCATACTAAGGGAAAATCGATAAGAGGGCATAGAGGGGCTGGACTTGCAGCCTCTGTTCTCGAGTTCAAACGTAGGGCGGTGTCTGCAATTCAAGATTTCTCACCGGGTTGTGGAAGGGAGCCAACATTCGGTAAGATTGGAAGATCGTGGTCATTCACAATAATGAGGGTAAGCATTTAGGATTGTTTGATTAGATTTATTTTAAGAAACTCTCTTTTGTTGGTTAATCGGGTGATATAGTGTCATAGGTGACGGCGATCAAGAGAGTATAGTTCACTACGTAATCAGGTGTGTAATCTCGCACCATAATTTCGTAGTTTCGTGATTCACCACAAAATCGATAAAACAAGTCGCCATTGTGTACAAGTCTAATAATCAAAATATCGCATGGAATTGAGTAATGCGCTTAAACAATGTTAGTTCTAAATTCTGTTGAAAATGTGTTAACAGGCTAAATTACCAAAATGCCCTAATGGGCCGATTTACTAAAATGCCCTAATGGGTCGTTTTACGAAAATGCCCTAATGGGTTGACTTATTAAAACGCCTTAATGGGCTGACTCATCGAAAAGCTTTACTAGGCTAGTTTACCAAAATACCCTCGTTGGGTTGATGTGTGCTTTACACGTGAATTCATGAATATATGTATGTTGCACCTTATCATATTGTATGGGGCGGGGACATGAATGAAGAGCAGTGTAGCCTAGTGGCACAGCCACAATTTATATATGTCTAAATATTTATGATCACATTGGCTCAGCCACACGTAACTTATGTTGTAGCATGACTGCATTTTCGGTGTGAGCGGCGGGGTGGGTTGACTTGATCCCCACAGGTGTGATTGGCTAGTCGAGGTGTGTTGGATGGATGGGTTGGGTTGCAATCATTTCATTAATTACACTATCATGTAGTGGGCTTAGGCCCAACACGATGCTACATAGGTACGGGGCCAGTGGATGACGGTAAGGGGATTGTACAGTGAGTTCTAGTAACTCACCCCCTCTCTTTTTATCCTTGTAGGTAATGTTCAGCAGTTATGACTTGGGCCAATGGATGACTCGGTGGAGGCCAGGCTTTAGGAACGATAATTTCAAACCTTAGTAAACATTCCTTCTGCTTTGTTTCGTTACTTTTACTATTGTGGGTTTAAATTTGTAATAAGGCCTCTAGGATTTTAATTTGCTTTATGTTTTAACGTATTCACTATCTTTCATGAATTGTTTAAAACGGGGATTTTTTTGAAAACAAAAGTAATGTTTTTCCAAGAATGTTTAACAAACGGATTATAAAATAAACAAATATATATATACAGATAATTAAACTTGAGTTTTCCTTCGAACTACAAATATTATTTTCAAAAAGTCACGATTTTAAAGTCCACTAGTTTGATTTCTATAGCACCAAACAACCTATCAGAATTAGTAATATTTATAACAAAATATCATCAATTTTGATACAATCTCAATTTTTTTAAAGCACTCTTTTCATGTGACATGCCAGACCCGGTCGTAACGTATGAGGCGAGTTTGGGGTGTTACAAATATGGTCCCAGATGGTGGTGACCCATATTTTCTTGGAACTAGTATTCTCTAAGGGATGCCACTGTATAGGTGTTCCACCACTCCGAAGGAAATGGTGAACCACTTGATCCCCATGGTATCTAATTGCCCAATTTCGCATATCACTTTGAAATTGTCATGGGGGAAAGGCTCTGGCGATTCCAGCGAGGGCCTCATTCTACCTCTCTATTTGTTGGAGGTTGGCTTCCACCTCTCTTTAAATTCTTTGTTTGAAGGTGTATTCAAGAAGTACGTGATTGCACCAAGGCAATTGTATGGCTTATCCTAGTTGGCTTTGTTGGTGTACTTATTACATTGTAGTAGCCACAATGAGCCACCCCTTCTTAGTGTGTTCCAATGCTTTTACCAATTAAAGGTTATAACTCAAGGGCTTTCAATTTACATGGTTTACTTTAGTGTTCCCCAGGCCCATGAAACCATACTCAGATACTAGGCTCCAAACCATCATTTGGACCATACGAAATTTATTCTGGTGAAAAAAAGACTTCCCAACGATTTTTATTTCCCCACAAGGTGGTTCATTCCTACTAATTCTACTTGCTAGCAATCCCAACCCTTGGGCACATAAATGACGGTTGAAAAAAATTAAGAGGTTAAGTTCGGGGTGGACTCTAGAGTTGATGAAGCTCCTTACTGTTAGAAATGTCTTCCGTTATTGCTTGAAGGGTAGGAGTCCCAATGGTTTGCATGCATTCAATCGATATCATAGTGTGAATCCTAAAATGGTTCAGCTTGTCGAAGAGGCGTGCCGATTAGGGCTGATGGCAAGCTAGAGGGAGTCCGCAAATTTCTTCTATACCATTTGCAACATTCCACCCGCTCGTGGCTTGTCTCAACTCCTAGATTCAAGGGCGAGTCTTTTGGTAAAGATATAATTGAAGGCATTGTTGACCCTACTATTCCTCCTACAATTCCTATTAGTCTCTTGCCTCCGATAGCCTTGTCCCAATCTAGAGTCAAGGACATTGAGGCCTTATTTGAGAGTGCACAACAAGCGATGGATGTGGTTGCCACAGGTGTGCGAGGTGGTAGAAGCAGCTGCAAGAGGTTGAGACTTGAGAGAGGGTCCTCAAGCGATAGGGAGAGCGGTGGGAATAGGTTGCCTCATTATAGTCCTGACAAGCAGCCAGTCTTTCCAAAGGGTGAACTTCCTATTCCCCAGTCAGTGCTCGATAGGGTGAACTTCCTATACCCTAATCAGTGCTTGATATCATACTTCTCATGCTTGACTCTATATCACGTGCTTTATTCCTTCATCTAGCCATTCCTAGACCTTTTTTAAGTCCGCAAATGTTGTAGACCCGTGTGCTACTATGACTCTCCTTTCTTTCCCTCTTGGTTCCCTTACTTATGCTCCCCATTTAGGGGAAGTCCAAACCGTTTTCTCTTGATGACACCATCTCTGCGCTGGCTGGTATCCATTTTCTCCCTTCATAATTTGGAACTGGCAGGACCAAGTGTTGTCCCCAAAATTGAAGGAGTTTGCCTATCACCTTTCCTCTTAGTCTAGCATTTACAAGCCCGTGCTATATGAGATAGCAGGTTCTATTTCTATGTTATTTACAGAGGGTAGCTTAGCCAGTTGGGCCTTTCAGCAAGCTTGTATCCTGTTGAAGCCAAACATGCCGAACCTGAGAGGGCCTTTCTCTCTAGTGAGAAGTCAGTTGCCCAACTCCGCCAATCGTTTGAAATTTCTGTTTAGCAGATTGTTCATCTCATCAAGCCTATGTCTTCTTGGGGACCATGTATCAACCTTTAAGGACCAAAAATAGAGAGTTGGAGGATAAGGTTCGCTACTTGGAATACCCGGGTAGCAACATCTCGCTGATATGGAGTGCTTCCAAAAGAAGAACGAGGAGGCGCTGGCGAAGTACAAGGCGAAAATCAAGTAGGGCATTCAAGATTTCCTACCCAGGTTAAAGGCAAACATAATGCTATACGTTTAGGTCGCTATAGATCCTCTTGACTTAAGTTAAGTAAATTTTAGCTACATGCACCACTTTACCAAGGCTAACCTTGGCTTCAATGTTCACAGCCTCTCAGGAGCTAGTTGGGAGGAATTTAAGAGGGAATGGAGGTGTAACAGCCCTTTTCTAGTGGTGTTGTAAACAGTGGTTTTGGGACCACAATTTCGATGTGTGAATTGGTAAATATTAATTACTTTAAATTTAAGAGGTTATTTGAGTGTCATATTAAAATTTGGTTTAAAAATTTTATTGCTTGTTTAATTAATTAAAGAAAAAGGATTAAATCATAAAAGTTACAAAAGTCAATTGTTAAGTGTTTAAAACTGCAACGGGTTATAAAAATATATTTAGATGGTCTAACTTTGCAATTTAACCACCCTTTAATTAGTGGACTATATGCATGTTTAGTTTAGATTAAAAATGTGATATGGTAATGGAATTTTTGTAATTAATAAAACAAAACAAAACAAAACAAAAGATAAAACAATAAATCTTCTTTTTCATTTTTTTTCCTTTTAACTTGAGCCGAAATACCATTGTTTGGGAGAAAGGAAGCCTCGATCTTACTAGTTTCTTTGCATGTAAGTGTATTTGTCATTTTTTTCATGAATTTTACATTTTCTAAGATGTTGTAATGAAATCTAGCTAGTTTAGGGACTGCTTTGTGAAACTTTCAAAGTTTAGAACACTTGCCATTGATGTTCTTGAAGTTGACTTGATGCTTATGCTTGAGTTTGAGTCTTGATGTTGAGTTTGAGCTATTTTGAAAAAGTGATTTTGTAAAATTTTCAATTTTATGGATTTAATTCAAAATAAAATAAATATAACATGTTTTCCTAGTGAAATTTTAGCATATGAGGACTAATTTCGGGTGGTTATGAATTCGATTCAATGGGTATAGGGTTTAATTGTGGAACTGGTGTTGGGATCAAATTGAGTAAAGTATAAACGTTTAGGGAAAATGTGAAAAAAATTGTAAATAGGAAGACATATGAATTAAATTGAATATTACATGAAGTTGAAGCTAATAAATTGAAATAAACTACTTTATAGATCAAGAACTAGTAGATACTCGTGGAAAAAGGGGAAGTTGCTAATTAGTCCCTGAATTTTGCTATCTCTGCAGTATAACCCTAGTAAGTTCATATAGTTTAATTTAGTATAACTTTTAATACAATATTGACTTATGCTTTGGATTTGTTGAATATGTATATATATAACTAAATTATATCAAACTGAATCAATGTGAGAAATGTAATTGAACTGTAATGTATTATGTGATTTTTGTGTATTGAGCTCGGATGAACATAGGATATGATATAACTGGCATGCCAATAGGTTACTTTGTGTGGTGTATGGGATTGACTTGTGATAAGATGATGATTCTTAACTTGTTATAATACACTGAATATACCGGGTCCAACATTTGTTGCGAACTTCTGAGTTATATTTACAATGATTTTGGCATATTTCTTGGGGCGGAAGAAAAGCCTACGGGCTTGGCACTTGGTGCCTAGGCGTGTTTCTGAAGGGATGTTAAGCTATGGGCTAGGCACTTAATGCCCAGGTGTGTTCCCAGTTGGATTAGCTCGATTGAGCACTCTGGCTTGTTCTGGGTGGATAACCGTGTATCTGTATCTGCTTATTTAGTTCATTGGGTTAAAGTATACTGTGTAATTCCCCAAAAATATAGGGTCTTTAATTTTTCATGTTCTGACACAATTGCTTGTTTGCTTTAATAGCTAGGTGATTTTGGTGTGTTTGGGGGTGTGTGAGAAGCCTGGGTTCAAGTCTTGGCTCTTGCAAATTTTTTAGTTTTTCTCTTAAATGAATCTGGACACTAGCATATAGGCTTTATTAATAATAGTGCTTGTTTATGACCCAAGAAGAGCTTGTGGTTTAGTGGCAAGGTGGCGTGTAGTGCAACTTGATTGTCTGAATTGTTGAGTTTTAAAATTTATAAAGAGAATGATCGAACCTAGAAACTAACTCTGACAACGACTTAAGGCAAGTGCACCTATCGAACAATAGTATAGTTTAGGCAAGACGAAATTGTCGAACCCAAGGGAATTAAAAGTACTAGTACTCACTTTCTTTCTATTATTTAGCCTAAATACGAAGTTATTGATTGATTAAACTAACAACTAACTAATTACTAAACTAAGACGCAAAGACAAAAAGAACAAATTGAAGAAATAACTTTTAGAAAAACTCAGTTGATTACGACGATACCCTAGAAGGAATCCACCTAGACTTCACTTTTTATCTAACACTGAACCAGACGATTTATTTACTTTAGCTTGATCCGTAAGACTCTCGAATTTATATTAAACCCTCTCTCGAGGTGAATAACGTCTAACCCTATGTTGATTAATTGAAATATCTTTCTAATTAAAACCCCTAGAATCACATTAACTCGATTTATGGACTCCCATATTAGGTTTCACCTTAATCCGACAAAATCTTGTCACCCTATCTCTAGGCGCCTGATCAACTCCGCTTAATTATGCTAGATCTACTCATAAGCAGGGACGTTTTCTCCACCACCTAAGCACATTCAACTTGAATCAATATCCCAAAATAACACAAGAATTAAGCACATATAATTAAGAACAAACTAAGTATTTATCATATAGTTCAGGAAACAATAACAAGATTCATCTAGGTTTCATCCCCTCCAGGTATCTGAAGGGTAGAAAAGATAAAACAAAACATAAGAAATTTCTAAAACCCCCTGAAGGAATTAAAGGAGAGATTTGCCGTCTTGAGTAGAACTCCGGCTTCTTAAGATGGATCAACTGGCTATCTTCGAGTGATTCCCACGAATTTGGCCTTCTGGTTCAGCACCTTGGCCTAGCTGACTGCCTAACTGACCGCCCTCTTTCAGGTTACACTTAGGGTCTTTATATAGGCTCTTGGAATGCGTTTCTTTCTCCCTAAGTACCCTTTTTCGAGTGGAATTCCTCTTTCTCGCGACAAGGTCACAACCATGGCACATGCCTATGTGAATCGACTTAAGGTCGTGTTTGAGTCTGCTGATGAGGGATGACTGTGTAAATCATGGTTAGGCCATGTTCTAATCGATTGACAATGCACGGTCGTGTGGTTTGAAGTCCAGGCCGTGTCGATTTTTACTTTGGCCCAAATTGGCCCGTTTTAAGCCTATTCCTCGTTCTTTTCATCCTCGGGTGCTTTCCTGAGTGTAAAACGTGAAAAGAAAGGATTAAGAGCACATTTTTACATAAATCAAGGGCTAAATCATTCGGAAACATGCTAAATGTGGGATTAAAATATGTTACTTTTATGGTTTATCACAACTGCAAGGTCTGAGGTTCAAGTCCTGGGTTACGCAATGGGTATTTATTTTGCTTCTTGAGCTGTGTAGGTAGTAGAGTTAGACTGAAACACAGCTAAGGGGGAGTTTGAAATGATTTGAATGGTGTTTGAACTGGTCATGGAGAGATTCAATGAGGGATAAGGGGAGAGAATCAAGGAGTTTGAGTGAGAGGAGTGTTGTACTGTTTGGGGGATCTTATACCTTTAGATTTCACTTGGGGGAGGGTTGCGGGTCATTTCGACATTTGAGTTAGCCTTTTCCGAATTTTGTAGGCTCTGGCACTTTTTCTCTGAACACTTTTGCATTTTTTCTTTCTTCACATTATCGAATCTCCTTTCCTTTCCTCTATTATCTGGCTTTTGGTTCATTTGCCTTTTTCCTGTCGGTCAATAGGTGAATTTTGAGAGCAATTCTTCCTCTCTTTTCTTCCTTTTCCTCTCTTCCTCAAGTTGTCCCCTCTTTGGCCGAATATACCATCTCGGGATCATTGTGCTTTCGCCTCTCTTTCTCTTTTCCTAAAGAAATAGTCGAATCCTCATAACATTTTGGTAAGCAGAATATTTCATCTTTTTTCCCTCTATTTTGTTTCTCTACTTGTTCAATAATTATTGATATCTATCTTTTCTTGTTACCTTTTGGAGGATAGTCTCTGACAAGCGGTGGAGCATCGACTGCCTTACTTCTCTCACATCTCTGCCTTCTGTAACATACCCAATCTGTAACATCGAAAAATTTAGTTGTGTAATTGCATGTTATGGTTGCTCTGTGGGTTGTTTGGGTGTGTTTGGGGGTCCTAAGGAGGCTCGGGTTCAAGCCCAATCCCTGGTGAAATTTTGGTTTTGGGCGCTTTAGTGGGAGAACTAGTGGAAGCAGGACTTAATGTTTAATTAAATGTGTTTGCTAACACAAGAAGTAAGGTGTCCTAGAGGTGTGGTGTCAAAAGGGAAGCAGAGGGGGAAAGAGTTCGAGTCTCACAAATTGCATTTTAGGTGGCTATTATTTTTTGCTTAAGAAAGAAGGAAGCAGAGTTGAGATCAAACTCTGCCTTGGTGGTTGGAGACTTGGTCAAATGATTTGAATGGGTGATGGAGAGGATGTTGGGGAGCAAAATGGGAAGTGAATCAAGGGATTGAGGGTGAGAGGTAGTGGTGACCGAATATGGGGAAGTGCATGAAGGAGTTTTAGTCAAAACTTGTCTTTTGGAAGAGTGCATATTCGGCCTTGAGTAGGAAAAAGTGCCAAAAATTCCTAAGTTTTTACTTTGCATTTGTGTAATTTGAGTGTTTTCTTCTTTGTACATTTTGGGTTACCTCGTGGCATTTTCTTGGTTGTCAAAACCCTTCTCTCCCTCTCTTCTTCTCTATTTCATTTCTATCCTTTTTTTTCCATAAGTCTAATGTCCTCTCTTCTTCCATCTAAATTCGTTACTCTTTTCTTTTGCTTTTAGCCGAATTTTGAGTAGCCTAAAGCTTGGGGGTCTTTTTCCGCCAAAGTCTTTCTCTGATTTTTTTCTCTTTCAGAAGCTGAATCCCTCCTGCATGCACTTTTCATTTTGTGTTCTCTGATTGGTAAGCCTATATTCCTATGTTACCTTTTTCTCTTAGTATCAGTTTTCTTTCTTTAACCGAATGCCCCACTCTCATAGTTATTATTCTTTCTTACCTCTCTACTTAGCCTAAAACGAAACTCTTTCTCGGGTGTAGACGGAGGTCTCTAGCAAACAACAGGTGCAGGTTGATAGCTTTGGTCTTGGGTAAAGGTGGAGTTATTCGTTTACCTTTTGATTTTATGCTAATGGTATCCATGTGATCCTATCTTGTAAAGTTGGCATCAGTTTCTTCCTTTCTTATAGGAGAACCGAATATTGCTTGGATGCTAACCTCTTTGGTGCATCAATGGTTCTTTTTGGTACTTATGGTGGTAGCCAGGAAGCAAGGTTGGATTACAGATGTAACACCCCAAACCCGACCTATTCACTACGACTGAATTTGAAATGCCACTGCGGAAGATGTTTGAAAAACTTTTGACTTAAAGTTAAAAACATAAAATTTGTTATTCTTTGTAAAACATTGTTTGTTTAAAATTCTAAGTAAAACTTTATTATTACAAACTGTCCAAATTGAAAATGTAATGCATATTTTTAAGGTATAAATTGCCGAGAATAAAAACACTTTCAAATAATACTTTAATCATCAATCCACTTTAAACATAATAAAAAACTTCAAATCCCTTAAAAGGCCCTTATTACAATAAACCCACTTTAAACATAATAATAAACTTCAAATCCCTTAAAAGGCCCTTATTACAATAAACCTTACTTAAAAATACTGAAAATATAAAATACGTAAATAATTGAAAACATCTTCTGCATGGGCACCTCGTATCCACTCCAACCCGGTCCAAGCTTTATGCATCACTGCGATGTTGGTAAAAATTGGGTGAGTCAAAGCAGACTCGATGCATAGTTATTTCACATGTCTCCACATATGGGCTTGGCCCATATCCACGATTCACATACATAATCATGCAACATGAAGCCCAACCCAACCTAATGTCTATCCATCACACATACCTTGGCAGACCCACTGCCCAAGGCCGTGGCT
Organism: Gossypium rotundifolium; assembly: GCA_025506655.1. NCBI lineage: Eukaryota > Viridiplantae > Streptophyta > Magnoliopsida > Malvales > Malvaceae > Gossypium > Gossypium rotundifolium. The sequence goes on from CP106723.1 coordinate 80,837,743, forward strand.
ATTCATCGATCAACCAAGTGATCCACATATCTTACCTTGGCGGACCCTCACGCACAAGGTAGTAGTTGAGCCACCGATCACATAAGTGATCCCACATATCAATCATCCACGGTGATGCACGAGCTATCAACCGCCGAGATGTGGTACCTAGCCAACACCTCCCTTGATGAAGCACATAGCTAACATCAAGCGCCAATGTAGCACAAGGCTAACATTAGACCACATACATAAAGTACACCCTTTCCTTCGATAGTCACATCCCAAGTCCCATGCATACATATATATCATGGCAACATATCACTTGAACAATTATACATCACATGCCATCACATTTTATACATATATCAAATGTATATCAATGTCATAAAATATTGACCTGGTTAAACGATTACCCATCATGGGTATCTACCATTTTAGCCCTTACTTTAGCTACCATTCCCATCATATCACATATACACAAATATAACACATACACACAACAAGAGAATAGTGTGATAACTACGCACCTTTTCTTTGGCACAATCGATCAAATCTCGAAAGTTCCTCTTAATCACTGTCGATCTATTCCTAAACATCCATAGTCCAAATCGGTCAACACAATAAACCTAATGGCCTATGGCCGAATATCACAAACCTCCTTACCTTACTAATCTAAATCCTGAATCACCACTTGCCCCTTGAATAGTCGAGAATCCACGCTAACAACCATTAGAATCGCTTAGCACATGAAAACTCTAAAGATGGCCCTTGGTGAATACCTTTTGACTTACCTTGGCTTACCTTGATTACTTCCAATCCCGAAAGACTCCTTTGATGCTCCCTAATGTAGGCACTATACAAACACCCTCAGAGAAACGACTTCTAGATCCCAAAGAGAAAGAGTTTCGACACTTAATGGTAAAGAGAGAAAATGCAACAATGGAGAGGGTTTAATGTTTAGAGGATTCAGCTATGGCATTTCCAAATGAAGATGTAATATTCGATAATGGCAACCTTAAAGGAGATTTTAATTTAAGCAAAATAAAAGAAAAGAAAGAGATGTGAAAGAAGAAAGAAAACACATGCACAAATGGTTCTAACTTTCGGCTCTTGTCAAAAGAAAATAAGGTGCAAATTTCGGCAACACACCAAGATGAAAAGAAAGTTTGAAATAGAGAATTCTATGGCCAACAATTTTGGTAAAAGAAAATGAAGAAAAAGAATTGCCAAGAACTGATCACCCTATTTCAGGATGTTACAACAGAACTCTGTAGGGAAGATCACATTTGTGGTAAGTGATTCTAGTGAGGTAATACATTTGGACTTATGAAATCTTTTGAGAAGTCGAGGCTAACTTTTAATCGGTATTATTCTAGGGGCAACGAAGAGTGATTCTTTCAAAAATCCAAATTAGGTGTGTAATCTTACACCTTTCTGGATGAATGCTTAAAATGTTCTGTGAATCGGCCGAAAGTTGAAAAGCCAAAAAGTTAAAAACTCGGCAACTGTGACCACACGAGCGTGCGAGCGATCGTAGTGGTAAATTGAAACACGAATAATGACGGTAAGCCATTGGGAGGGTCACGAGCACTCCCGTGAAACTGAGGCTGTAACAGGCTTAACCGAACCGAAACGGGTTGAACTGGCCCAATGGGCCATTAGGCCCATATGAGCAAAATTGATGGAAAACTATCAAATGATAGATGTGATTGAAAATCTGTACAACTGAGACCGAAACCATGCGAAATGGGCCACATGAGCGTGTGGGCCTAAAATGGGTTTCAGGCCCAATAGTTTCGTAGAGACCCAAAAAGGGTTTGTGTCACTCGAGGAGATAGTAGGCCTTTAGAAAGGCTATGAAATGCAAAATTACCAAAATACCCCTAAAGGGTAAATTACCCAAATACCCCTATAGGGTAAATGACCGTTATACCCCTGATTATGGATTGGTTATCATGTATATGCTTTATTTGCACTTTTGTACATATGACGCATTGTATTCATAATATGTCGCATGGGTTGGGTTTGATGATCGGAGGAAGTGTTATTCTAGTGTCTCTGCCACATTCTGTCTGGTGGCTATGCTACGTATATTCTGCTATTCTGGTGTCTCCGCCACAAATTTTGTGATTAGCAGCTTGTCTGCCATATTGGTGTGTAGGGTTGGGTGGGTTGACTTGGTCCCCACAGGTGTGTAGGGCTGGTACGGGTAGTGTGTAGTGTTGGATTGTGTTGGGCTACATTCTCTGGTTGCATTATCATGCTTATAGGGCTAAGGCCCAGATTGTCACCAAATAGGGCCTCAGCCCAATCTGCTTCTGTTTAGGCTCGGGCCCAGTTAATGATCGATTAGGGAATTACACACTGAGTTCTTGTAACTCACCCATCTGCTTTAAACATGCAGGTGATTCCCAGTGTTGAGGATTTGGAGCTGCGCAGAGGACTCTAGGTGGCCATACGTCGGAGTATTTTTCATGAACTTTAGTAAATTCCATTTTTCTTTACTTTAAGATTATTTTGATTTGGTTTAACATTTTTTAATAAGGCCATTGGACTTTATTTTTCTTTTAAACTTTCTTTTTCGCTATGATTTACTGCTAAAGTATTAATATGGAGTTTTCTTTAAAAGGTTAATAAATGGTTTTCCAAAATATCACGTTTTGCAAATTACTAAATTTGATTTCTACTATAAAAAAGGTTTTCACTAACAACAAAGCTCGAAGTTTTCATAAGAATACGAAGTTTTTATGATTGCACAGCTTTTCTACAACCCCTTATATGTGACATGCCAGATCCGCTCGTAACATCTAGGCCGAGTTTGGAGTGTTACATTTTATGGTATCAGAGCCAGGTTACAAAACTCGAGTGTGGAATGGGTTTGAAAATATTTTTTTTCAAATTTATTTGAAATATGATTTAGAAAATATATAACGGAAGTATGGCACACCGAGTTGCCGACACCAAATCCGTAAGTCTTCTTACATTATATATGATGATATGATGAAATGACTGCAAGGAGAAAACTACTAGAGATAGTGGTAGTACACTGAAACTGTTAGATATAGGAACTAAGACTATAGAGACTGAAATAGTAGGAACTTTGATTCATAAAAACAACTCTTATACCTGTTTTCCATAAAACACTTGGTAATAAACATTGGAATTATAGACTGATTCATAAAAATTCCTAATCAGATTAACTTGATTCAACAACATGAGTACAAGAGCACGTGGACGAAGAACACGTGGCCGTGGTAAGGGCCAAGGTGCTGGGGCTGGATCCTTAGAATTGGGGCATGTGCCTAAAGGCGAGGTTCTAGCGTCGTCAGTGGCAGAAGCGGGGTATCATGAACGAACTAAAGGGATGATGCTTTGTCCCAAGCAATGTTGTGAGTGTTAGAACGGGTTGCTGGGAGTACTAGATTGGCAGCTCGGGGGTCTATTTCTGAGCGACTCTGGTCAAACGGGGCAGAAGTTTTTAAGGGCATCTCTATTGTAGCCCCGAATGTAGTGGAGTATTGGTTAGAGGCTATAGAGAGAATTATGGATGATTTGGATTGCACAGTGGAACAAAAATTGAAAGGAGTTGTGTCTCTGCTGTGGGATGAGGCATACCAGTGGTGGCTCACGGTGAGGGAAGGTACACAAGTGGATCGTATAACTTGGGACTTCTTTAAAGTAGCTTTCTAGGGAAAATATGTCGGGGCGAGTTATGTGTAAGCCCAGAGGAAGGAATTTTTGAATTTGGTATAGGGAAACAAATCCGTAGCAGAGTATGAGGCAGAGTTTCTACGCTTGAGCCGTTACACTCGGGGTATAATTATGATCGATTATGAGTGCTATGTGCGGTTTGAAGATGGTTTGCAAGATGGGCTATGGGTACTGATAGCTCTATAGAGAAAGAGATTTTGCCACTTTGATTGAGAAAGTAAAGAATAGAAGAGGTGAAACATTGTGAGAGAAAAAATTGAAATAAGGAAAGGGGCAAGAATAAGAGAGCTTTTGGGTCTTCAGGTTCTTTTGGGGGATTTCAAAAGAGGCCTAGGTTGGATGGACCAGCTCGAGTTGGATTGCCAGTTGCTATGGGTCGGTTACAGCCTTGTGTACAATGTGGAAAAATATATCTGGGAGAGTGCTGGAGAAGATCTCGAGGGTGTTTCAGATTTGGGTCTAGGGATCATCAGATAAAAGACTATCATCGAGAGCCTGTTCAGATACAAATAGTAGGTCAGAGGTTTATGCAGTCAGAGAGAGGTGGTCAGCAGCCATCGAGAGGTCGTGGCCTATCCAGAGGGGGAAATGAGTTAGGACGTGGTTGTGGAGCATCGAGCTGAGGTGCTGGTGGTGTGGGTAATACAGATACAAGAAAACTAGGACTGGTTTATATGGCTTGACGTCGAGAGGATGGGGACGCACCAGACATTATAACTGGTACGTTTCTCATATTTGATGTGCCATTTATAGCTTTAATTAATATTAGATCTACACATTCATATATTGCTTGTGCTGTGTCTGGAACTCTAGGTATACAATTTGAGTTTGTTGATAGGGGAATGTCGGTAATTAGTCCCTTAAGAGAGTTTGTGGTAGTGAATAAGCTATTTAGTGATGTGCCTCTAGAAGTTCAAGGAGTGGTATTTTCGGCGGATTTAATGGAACCGTTCGGTGAGTTTGATCTCATACTAGGCATGGACTGGTTAGTAAAACACCGAGCAAACTTGGATTGCACTGCTAAGCGTATGGTATTTAAGACTTCAGAGGGTGAGGAAGTAATGGTAATAGGAGAGAGGAGGAATTATTTATCCAATGCAATCTCTGCACTAAGGGCTGAAAAGTTGGTGCCTAAAGGTTGTGAAGCGTTCATAGCTTATGTCAACACGACTTATGTTGATAATTCGTCGGTTGAGAATGCTACGACCGTAAAGGAATTTCTGGATGTATTTTCTGAATAGCTTCCGAGGTTGCCCCAGATCGCGAGGTCAAATTTGGCATTGAGCTACTATTGGGAATAGCTCTGGTGTCTATCGCCCCTTATAGGATGGCACCGAAGGAGCTGGTAGAACTAAAGGCTTAGATCCAAGAGTTGTTGGATCGAGGATTTATCAGACCAAATGTATCTCCGTGAGGAGCGCCAGTATTGTTCATGAAGAAGAAAGATGTGTCAATACGTTTGGTATTTACTATTGCCAGTTGAATAAGTTAACGATTAAGAACAAATAGTCGCTACCAAGGATAGACGACCTGTTCGATTAGCTACGGGGAGCTTCAATTTTCTCGAAGATAGATTTAAGATTGGGGTATCATCAGTTAAGGGTCAAGGAATCAGATATTCATAAGACTGCATTCCGAACTCGTTATAGGTATTATAAGTTTTTGGTTATACCATTCTGATTAACAAATGCACTAGCCGCTTTCATGGATATGATGAATCGGGTCTTCCAACCCTATCTAAAGTGGTTCGTGGTAGTCTTCATAGATGACATTTTAATGTATTCAAGATCGAAGATGAGCATGATTCACATCTTCGGGTTGTTTTGTAGATATTAGAGAAAAACAACTTTATGCCAAATTCAGTAAGTTCAAGTTTTGGCTAAAGGAAGAGACATTTTTAGGGCATGTTGTGTCTTCCGAGGGGATTAGGGTTGATCCTCAGAAGGTTGAAGATGTATTGGATTGGAAGCCATCGAAGTCAGTATCAGAGATCCGAAGTTTTTTATGTTTGGCTGGGTACTACAGGCGGTTTCTTGAGGGGTTTTCTTTGATTGCTGCACCCCTAACTAAGTTACTGTATAAGGGCATACAATTTGTTTTGGCTGATAAGCAGCAAGGGAGTTTTGAGAGACTGAAGAAGATTTTGACTGAAGCACTGGTTTTGATTTAGCCTGAGCTGGGAAAGAATTTGTTGTCTATTGTGATGCGTCGCACATAGGTTGGGTTGTGTGCTGATGCAAGAGGGGAAGGTAGTAGCGTATGCATCTTGACAACTAAGGCCACATGAGGTGAACTATCCCACTCATGACTTGGAACTAGCTGTTGTGGTGTTTGCACTGAAGATATGGAGACATTACCTGTACGGAGAAAAATCAATTATGTACACCGACCATAAGAGTCTTAAGTATCTCCTTACCCAAAATAAGTTAAATTTAAGGCAATGGAGATGGATAGAGGTGCTAAAGGACTATGACTACTCGATTGAGTATCATCCAGGTAAAGCTAATGTAGTAGCGAATGCACTAAGTCAGAAGGTGAAACCGACATGGGTTAATCAGATTAAAGAGAAGCACTTATTGGATGAGTCGTTGGGATCTCATTTTCAGTAGGAAAAAAGTGGAGACATGGTTGATTTTAGGTTGAATAGTGAAGGGGTGTTATGTTTCCGTGAAAGAATTTGTGTGTCGAAGGACTCTAAGTTAAGACAGATGATTCTATGGGAGGCGCATAGTAGCCTATACGCTATGCATCTCGGTGGAAACAAGATGTACCGATACCTACGAGAACTATACTAGTGGCCAAGACTGAAGCGTGAAGTTATCCAACTTCGTAAGCAAGTGTCTGATATGCCAACAGGTGAAAGCAGAGCATCATCTGCCTTTGGGATTGCTGCAACCTATAAAGATTCCACTCTGGAAGTGGGAGAGGGTAACAATGGATTTTGTTAGTGGGCTACCCCTGATGCCTACTAAGAAAGATTTAGTGTGGGTAATCGTTGACCAGTTCACTAAGTCCGCGTACTTCATACCGGTTCATACTGACTACTTGCTAAAGAAGTTGGCTAAGTCATACATGGCAGAAATTGTGAGGCTGCATGCAGTACTAGAGTCCATAATCTCAAATAGGGACCCTAGATTTACATCTCAGTTTTAGAAAGTGTTACATGAAGCATTGGGTACGAGGCTGAATTTTAGCACAGTGTTTCACCCATAGACTGATGGTCAGTCAGAAAGGGTAATCCAGATTCTGGAAGACATGTTAAGGAGCTGTGTGATTGACTTTAGGGGTAGTTGGGAAGATTATTTACCGTTAGTGGAATTTACGTATAAGAACAGCTACCAATTCAACATTCAGATGGCACCCTACGAGGCGTTATATGGTCGTAGGTGTCGTACCCCTACATGTTGGATAGAATTGGGTGAGCAGTAGTTATTAAGTCCAGAGTTAATTTCAAAAACTGAGGAAAAAGTGAAGTTGATTAGGGGTCGGTTGAAAGAAGCTTCCGATAGACAGAATTCGTATGCAGATCTTAAGCGTAAGGAAATCGAGTACTCGGTGGGAGATTATGTTTTCTTGAAGGTTTCACAGTAGAAAATGATCTTGAGATTTGGACAGAAGGGCAAGTTAAGCCCTAGGTCCATCGGGCCTTATCGGGTGTTGAAACATGTCAGACCAGCTGCATATCAGCTTGAGCTACCCCTTACGTTGAACTGGATACATAATGTATTTCACATTTCTATGTTGAGGCGCTACTACTCAGATCCTTCTCATATAGTGCTGGTGGAAGAAATTAAAGTAAGGACTGATCTGACATTTAAAGAGGAACTGGTACAGATTCTAGAGCGAGATGTCAAAGTGTTGAGGAAGAAATCCATTTCGCTAGTCAGGGTGTTGTGTCATAAACATAGTTTAGAAGAAGCCACTTGGGAGCTTGAGGAGGCAATTCGACAGCAATACCCTGACCTCTTCTAGTCAGGTAAATTTCGAGGCTGAAATTTCTTTAAGGGGGTAGAACTGTAACATCCAAAAATTTAGGGGTCTGTGGCATTTGTGTAATTACATATTATGGTTGCTCTGCGGGTTGTTTGGGTGTGTTTGGGGGTCCTAGAGAGGCTCGGGTTCAAGCCCAAGCCCTTGTGAAATTTTTGTTTTTGGGCGCTTTAGTGGGGAGAACTAATGGAAGCAGGACTTAAGGTTTAATTAAATGTGTTTGCTAACACAAGGAGCAAGGTGGCCTAGTGGTGTGGCGTCACAAGGGAAGTAGAGGGGGAAAGAGTTCGAGTCCTACAAATTGCATTTTAGGTGGCTATTATTTTATGCTTAGGAAAGTAGGAAGCAGAGTTGAGATCAAACTCTGCCTTGGTGGTTGGAGACTTGGCCAAATGGTTTGAATGGGTGATGGCGAGGATGTTGGGGATAAAAATGAGGAGTGAACTAAGGGATTGAGGGTGAAAGGTAGTGGTGTCCGAATATCGGGAAGTTTTTGGGGAGTTTCAGTCAAAACTTGTCTTTTGGAAGAGTGCATATTCAGCCTTGAGTAGGAAAAAAGTGCCAAAAATTCTTGAGTGTTTTACTTTGCATTTGTGCAATTTGAGCGTTTTCTTCTTTGTGCATTTCGGGTCACCTTGTGGTATTTTCTTGGTTGTCAAAATCTTTCTATCCCTCTCTTCTTCTCCATTTCATTTATATCCCTTTTTTTTTTCCATAAGCTGAATCTCTCTCTTCTTCCATCTAAATTTGTTCCTCTTTACTTTTGCTATTTGCCAAATTTCAAATAGCCTGAAGCTTGGGGGTCTTTTGTCTGCCGAAGTATTTCTCTAATTTTTTCTCTTTTAGAAGCTGAATCCCTCCTGCATGCACTTTTCATTTTGTGTTCTCTGATTGGTAAGCCTCTCTTCACATGTTATCTTTTTCTCTTCGCATAAGCTTTTTTCTTTGACTGAATGCCCCACTCTCACAGTTATTATTCTTTCTTACCTCTCTACTTAGCCTAAACCGAAACTCTTTCTGGGGTGTAGAAGGAGTTCTTTAGCAAACAATAGGTGTAGGCTGATAGCTTTGGTCTTGGGTAAAGGTGAAGTTATTCGTTTACCTTTTGATTTGATGCTAATGGTATCCATGTGATCCTATCTTGTAAAGTTGGTGTCGATTTCTTCCTTTCTTATAGGAGAACCAAATATTTCTTGGATGCTAACCTCTTTGGTGCATCAATGGTTCTTTTAGGCACTTGTGGTGGTAGCCAGGAAGCAAGGCTGGATTTCAGAACTCTGTAGGGAAGATCACGTTTGTGGTAAGTGATTCTAGTGAGGTAATGCATTTGGACTTATGAAATCTTTTGAGAAGTCGAGGCTAACTTTTGATCGGTATTATTCTAGGGGCAACGAAGAGTGATTCTTTGGAAATCCAAATTAGGTGTCTAATCTCACACCTTTCTGGATGAATGCTTGCAATGTTTTGTGAATCGGTCGAAAGTCGAAAAGCTAAAAATTGGCAACTGTGACAACACGAGCATGCGAGCACTTGTAGTGGTAAACCGAAACACGAATAATGACGGTAAGCCATTGGGAGGGTAACGAGCACTCTCATGAAACTGAGGCTATAATGGGCCTGACTGAACCGAAATGGGTTAAACGGGCCCAATGGGCCATCAGGCCCATATGAGCAAAATTGATGGAAAACTATCAAATGATAGATGTGACTACGAAATCCATACAACTGAGACCGAAACCATGCGAAATGGGCCACACGAGTATGTGGGCCTGAAATGGGTTTCAGGCTCAATAGTTCAGTAGAGACCCAAAAAGGGTCTTGTGTCACTCGAGGCGACAGTAGGCCTTCGAAAAGTCCGTTAAATGCAAAATTACCAAAATACCCCTAGAGGGTAAGTTATCGAAATACCCTTAGAGGGTAAATTACCAAAATACCCCTGTAGGGTAAATGATCGTTATACCCCTGATTATGGATTGGTTATCATGTATATGCTTTTTTGCACTTTTGTACGTATGGCGCATTGCATTCATAAAATGTCGCATGGGTTGGGTTTGATGATCGGAGGAAGTGTTATTCTGATGGCTCTGCCACATTCTGTCTGATGGCTATGCCACGTATATTTTATTATTCTGGTGGCTCCGCCACAAATTCTGTGATTAGCAGCTTATCTGCCATATTGGTGTGTAGGGCTGGGTAGGTTGACTTGGTCCCCACAGATGTGTAGGGCTGGTACGGGTGGTGTGTTTGGTTGGATTGGGTTGGGCTGCATTCTCTAGTTGCATTATCATGTTTATAGGGCTAAGGCCCAGATTATCACCGAATAGGGCCTCGGACCAGTCTGCTTCTATTTGGGCTCGAGCCCAGTTAATGACCAATTAGGGAATTGCACACTGAGTTCTCATAGCTCACCCCTCTGCTTTTAGAGCTGCGGAGGACTCTAGGGTAGCCATATGTCGGAGTATTTCTCATGAACTTTAGTAAATTCCATTTTTGCTTTATTTTAAGATTATTTTGATTTGGTTTAACATTTTGTAATAAGGCCATTGGACTTTATTTTTCTTTTAAACTTTCTTTTCTGCTATGATTTATTGCTAAAGGATTAATATGGAGTTTTCTTAAAGAGGTTATAAATGGTTTTCCAAAATATCACGTCTTCGCAAATTACTGAATCTGATTTCTGCTATAAACAAAGTTTTCACAAATATCAATAGTAACATCTTTACAAGAAAACCACAAAATCAAATCTGAATTTCACTAACAACAAAGCTCGGAGTTTTCATAAGAATACGAAGTTTTTACGATCACGCAGTTTTTATACAACCCCTTTTATGTGACATGCCAGATCTAGTCGTAACGTCTAGGTCAGGTTTGGGGTGTTACACAATCTACTCTAACTCTCATATTTGGACAATGGGCATCAATTCAAGCCTTGTATTACAAAAGTATGGCTAATGAAATCTGTCTTATGCATAGTAAATCGGGAATAAGGGTGTGATCGTTTCCAGCCAGTGATCTACGAGTAGAAATCGCGTAACTTTTGGTCAAGCTAAGTTGTGATATTGGTTTGGTTCTTTAGTGTTAATGATTTGAAGGATGAGAGACTGATTGTGTTTGGATGATTGTAGGTTGATCACGTGTGGGGTAATCTGTTCGTTGTGCAAACAAGTGTAAAGTCACACCCCTCTCTACTGTGAATCGACGAAAACATCGACATTTATGGCCCCACGAGCTTGCGATCGCTCGAGGGGTGAACCAAGCCCACGAACCATGGAAGATAGGATGTAGAGGCCACCACGAGCATTCTCGTGCTCTTGGGCCGATATGGGCCTCGTTTGGCTGATGATAAATCGTAATATACACATATTTTAAACCCCCATTTAGCATACTTTTGGATAATTTATCCCTTTTATTGTGAAATTTGATGCTCCTAATCCTTTGTTTTCATGTTTTACACTTAGGAGAGCATAGGAGGATGAAAAGAAAAAGAAATAGGCCAAAAATAGAGAAAATGGGCCAAAGTAAGAAATCCACATGGCCTGGGCCCAAGCCACACGGCCGTGCCTCTTAAGCAGACTCGAACATGGGCCTTGTCTCGAATCACACGGGCGTGTTACTCGAGCATGTCCCTGTCATGACCTATTTTAATTCTACTCAGAAAAGGATACTTAGAGGCAAAGAAATACATTTCGAAAGCCTATATAAACACCCTAAGTGTATCCTAAAGAGGGAGGTAGACTGAGGCCGCTAGAGAAGGCCGAATACAGGGAATTACTCAAAGAAAGCTAGTTGATCCATCTCAGAAGCCGGATTCACACTCAAGACTGAGGATCTCTCCTTCAATTCCTTCAGGGGGTTTTAGCGTTTTCTTTATGTTTTCTTAATTTTCTTTTGAAATGTATTCTTTTATAAACATGAACTAAACTCCTTAAATACCTGAGGAGGATAAAACCTAAGACGAATCTTGTTATTATTTTCTGAACTATATTATAAATATTTTATTTGTTCTTAATTATGTGTTCTTAATTCTTGCTTTAGTATTTCGGAATATTAATTCAAGTATTGATGTGCTTATTCAGAGGAGCAAAAGTCCCTGTTAAAGAGTAGATGTAGCATAATTAAGCGGAGTTGATCGTACTGCTAGAAATAAGATGACAAAAATTTATCGGGTTATGGCCAAACCTAATATGGGAGTCCATAGATCGATTTAATGCAATGCTAGGGGTTTTAATTAGAAAGAAATTTCAATTAATCAACCTAGGGTTAGATTAGTAGCCTCGAAAGAGGTATTAATATAAATTATGGAATCCTACAGATTAAGTCAAGTGAATAAATCGTCTGGTTCAGAGTTGAATAACAAGTGAAGTCTAGGTGGATTCTTTCTTGGGTATTATTTTGATCAATTGATTTTTTTCCCAAAAGTATTTTCCTTATTTATTCTCTATGTCTTGGCATCCTTAGCTTAGTAATTAGTTAAATAAACATTTATCCTCTTTTATTTTAGGCTAGATAATAAAAAGAGAGTCAGTACTAGTACTTTTGGTTCCTTTGGGTTTGACATTCCGCTCTTGCCACTAAGCTATACTACTGTTCGATAGGTGCGCTTGCCTCAATCGTGGTGATAGTTAGTTTCTAGGCTCGATCATTCATATATAAATATTAAGACTTATCACGATCACGATCAAGTTTTTGGCATTGTTACCGGGGAGCTGGAATATAAAGAATGCTCAATTTTTATTACTTTAGCCATATTTTATTTTTGTAATTAAATTTTATTTTTTATTTTCTAAATTTTCTTCATTGCTTCTGGCAGGTACTTCTATTTTATGACTAGAAGGAACCCGACAAGACCCTTAATTTACGATAGTGATATTGAAGGTACTATTCATAGAAATCGTAGAGAAATAAAGCGAAGCTTAAATTACATAGAAGAAGAGAAAGAAGACGAAACCAATACTACCGAAGAGATGGCTGATAACAATTTGCTACCTCCTATAGTTGCCTTAAACCCGGTGAATCAAAATCCTGCTCCTCGTACTATGTACGATTATGCTAAACCTAGTTTAACAGGAGCCGAATCGAGTATTGTTATGCCTGCTATTACTGCTAATAATTTTGTACTGAAACCTAACACTATTCAAATGATTCAACAATTTGTTCAATTTGATGGTTTATAGGACGAAGACCCAAATACTCATTTAGCAAATTTTCTAGAATTCTGTGATACCTTCAAAATAAATAGCATTTCTGATAATGCCATCCGTCTTCGGTTGTTTCCTTTTTTTTGAGGAATAAAGCCAAATAGTGGTTGAATTCTCTTCCACAAGGATCAATCACTACATGGGATCAAATGACCGAAATTTTTTTGTTAAAATATTTTCCACCGGCCAAAATGGCCAAGTTGAGGAATCATATCTCTTCTTTTGTGTAGATGGATCTAGAAACACTATATGATGCATGAGAGAGATACAAGGATTTGTTGAGAAGGTGCCCTCACCATGGGTTACCTTTGTGGCTTCAGGTTCAGACGTTCTACAACGGTGTGAACCCCTCGACTAGGCAATTAATTGATTCAGCCACTGACGAAACCCTGAATAACAAAACTCCTGAGGTGGCTTATGAATTTATAAAGGAGATGTCACTGAATAACTATTAGTGGAAAGTTATGAGAATAAATCCAACGAAAGTCGCCAATGTTTTCAACCTCTATGTAGTAACCATACTGTCAAATCAGGTAGAACTATTAAATAAAAAGATTGATGGTCTATGTGGTTCTTTGTAGGTACATTCAATTATGCAGTGCAATATGAATGGAGGATGGATAAACAACACAAAATATCCACCTTACAACCCAAGTGTTGAAAACGAGCAAGTTCACTATATGGGTAACAATTTTGGACCTCAAAATAACCCTTATAGTAGTACTTACAATCCAGGTTGGAAGAACCATCCCAATTTCTCATGGGGTGGTCAAGGAAAACAAAGACAACAACCCTACCCACAAGAAAAGAAGCCAAACCCTGAAGAGATGTTGACAAAATTTATAGAGGTGTCAGAAACCCATTTCCAAAATACTGAAATGATATTGAATAATCAGCAAGCATTAATTCAAGGGATTAAAAATCAATTAGGACAGTTAACTAAGTTAATTTCTAAAAGGCGACTAGAAAGTTTACTTAGTGAAAAAAAGCATGTGAAGGCAGTTACACTAAGGAGTGGAAAGGAGTTAGTTGAAACAAAGAAGAAAATGCCACACGAAACTGATAAGGAAAAGGCTGAGGAAGTAAATGAGAATGCAACTCTAGTACATAAAGAACATAAACCACCGATCCCATATCTAGCAAAGTTAAAGAAAGACCGCATAAACGCCCAGTATGGTAAATTTCTTGAACTTTTCAAACAATTACATATTAATTTTCCTTTTGTTGAAACTATCTCGTAGATGCCGACATATGCAAAATTTATGAAAGAACTTTTAACAAATAAAAGGAAGTTTGAAGAAATATCAACTGTGGAACTCAACGAGTAATGTTTAGCTATTCTCCAAAATAAGCTACCAGCCAAATTGAAAGATCGAGGAAGTTTCACTATTCCCTATTTAATTGGTAGTTTAAACATTGAAAAAGCATTAGCTGATTTAGGTGCCAGCATTAATTTAAGGCCTTATAAAATGTTCAAGCATCTTAGTCTTGGATAACCAAGACCCACTAGGATGAGTATTCAATTGGCTGACAGATCTATTAAATATCCTAAGGGAATTATTGAAGATATTCTAGTAAAAGTTGACAAATTCATTTTCCTTGTTGACTTTGTTGTGCTTGACATGGATGAGGATGTTGAGGTACCTTTAATTTTAGGACGCCCTTTTTTAGCTATTGTTAGGGCTATTATTGATGTAGGTGATGGTAAACTTGCACTACGAGTAGGCGATGAGGAAATCACTTTTAAAATATACGATGCTATGAGATATTCTAGAGAGCAAGATGATTCCTGTCATTTTATTGATACCATTGATCATTTTATTCAAGATTCTTTGCAAGAAATCATACATGACGACATGATGGACTGTCTTACCCAAGGTGAGGGGATACATGGTGATACCAATGTATTGAATTCTAATACATCTTCTCCTAGACAAAAGAAAGACGAAGGCATCGAAATAAACGACGAACTTAAACAGAAACCTTCTATTGAAGAACCACCTAAATTGGAATTGAAACAGTTACCAAATCACTTAGAATATGCATTCCTCGGGGATAATTTCACACTACCAGTAATCATCTCTTCAGAACTAGAATCCAAAGAGAAAGACGAGTTGTTACAGGTTCTAAAGGAACATAAAAGAGCTATAGCTTAGAAAATTTCTGATATTAAAGGAATAAGTCTGTCGTTTTGCATCCATAAAATTTTAATGGAAGATGAGTATAAACCATCTGTGAAACCCCAAAGATGATTGAATCCCAACATGAAAGAATTTGTTAAACCTGAGGTAATTAAACTTCTAGATGCTAGAATAATTTATCCTATTTTTGACAGTACTTGGGTGAGTCCTATGCAAGTTGTTCCAAAGAAAGGAGGCATGACTGTTGTAGCTAATGAAAAGAATGAATTGCTTCCTACAAGAACAATCATAGGTTGGAGAGTCTGCATTGACTATAGGAAGTTGAATGATGCCACTAGAAAAGATCACTTCCCTTTGCCCTTTAATGATCAGATGATAGAAAGATTATCAAAGCATTTGTATTACTGCTTCCTAGACAGACTCTCTAACAACTTCCAAATCCCAATAGCTCCTGGGGATCAAGAAAAGACAACATTTACATGTCCATATGGTACATTTGCTTATCGTAGAATGCCTTTTGGATTATGTAATGCTCCGCTACTTTTTAGCCATACATGCTAGCCATCTTTGATGAACTCGCAGAAGATATTATGGAGGTATTTATGAACGGCTTTTCGGTATTCAGTAATTCTTTCCATCTCTATATTAAAAATTTAAAATGAGTTCTAATGAGATGTGAGGAAACAAACCTTGTGCTTAATTGGGAAAAGTGTTAATTTATGGTTCGAGAAGGTATTGTATTCGGCTACAAAATTTCTAGTAAAAGAATTGAGGTTGATAAAGAAAAAGTTGAAACCATAGAAAAATTACCTCCTCCTAGTTCAGTTAAGGCTATTCGAAGCTTTTTAGGACATGCTGGATTTTATAGAATATTTATTAAGGACTTTTCTATAATAGCTAAGCCTTTAACAAAACTATTAGAGAAAGATGTGCCCTTCGATTTTGATCAGGAATGTTTAGATGCATTTAATACCCTAAAAAATAAATTGATAAATTCCCCAATTATAATTGCACCTGATTGGAACTTACCCTTTGAACTAATGTGTGATGCGAGTGATTTTACAGTAGGTGCAATTTTGGGATAGAGAAGAGACAAGCACTTTCAGCTGATTTATTATGCTAGCAAAACGCTGACCGCCGCATAAGAAAATTATACCACCACAAAAAAAAGATTTGCTAGTCGTGGTTTTTGCATTTGATAAATTTAGATAGTATTTGATATTATCTAAAGTTGTCGTTTACACTGAACATTTAGCTCTTCATTATCTTATAACTAAATTTGATGCAAAACCCCGACTCATAAGATGGATTTTACTCTTACAGGAATTCGATTTAGAAATTCAGGATAAGAATGGAGATGAAAATCTCGTGGCAAACCATCTTGTAGACTTGAAAATCCACATATGAAAAAACTCGATGAGAGCAAGATAAATGACTCATTTCCTGAAGAACAACTATTTGTTATAACCAGCTCTGAGGTACCTTGGTTTGTAGATATTGCGAATTATTTAGCTGCTAACATCCTATCAAAAAAGTTAACCCATCACTAAAAGAAGCGATTCTTTGCTGATGCGAAAAACTATCTTCGGGAGGACCCTTTTCTTTTCCGTATATGTGTAGATCAAGTAATTCAGAGATGTGTTACAAAAGCAGAAGCAAGCAAAATACTAGAACATTACCATTCAGGACCTTCAGGAGGACATTACAGTGAAATCAAGATAACACATAAAACTCTCGAATCAAGTTTTTATTGGCCAACCCTGTTCAAAGATGCCAACACGTATGTTGCTTCATGTGATAGATGCCAAAGAATAGGTAACATCTCTAAACGCGATGAAATGCCTCAAACATATATGTTATCATGTGAAATATTTGATGTATGGGGTATTGATTTTATGGGTCCATTTCCTAGCTCATTTGGGAATAAATACATCTTAGTAGCAGTGGATTACATGTCTAAATGGGTAGAAGCTCAAGCTTTGCCTAGTAACGATGCTAGAGTAGTAGTGAGATTTCTTAAGAAACTCTTCTCTCAATTTGGAACACCCAGAGCAATCATTAGTGATAGGGGTACTCACTTTTGTAATACTCAATTTGATAAAGTCTTAAAGAAATATTGAGTACACCATAGATGACAGCTACCCCTTATCATCCTCAAACCAGTGGACAAGTGGAAGTAGCAAATCAAGAACTTAATCGTATTATAGAGAAAACAGTAGAATATAACAGGAAAGATTGGGCAATAAAAATAGACGATGCTTTATGGGCCTATAGAACAACTTTTAAAACTCCCATAGGAACATCCTCATACATACTTGTCTAAGGAAAATGTTGTCTCCTACCATTCGAATTAGAGCACAAAGCCTTCTGGGCTATAAAATTTTTGAATTACGATCTTAAACTTGTAGGTGAGAAAAGAATGATGCAGTTGAACGAGCTAGATGAGTGGCGAGCTAATTCCTACGAGAACTCACGTTTATATAAGGAGGCAACAAAGCGACACCATGATGCTCGATTAAAGCAACCAAAGTAATTCAAAATTGGAGATCTAGTTCTATTATATAATTCAAGGCTTAAATTGTTTCCTGGAAAGCTAAAATCAAGATGGTTAGGCCCTTTCATAATCAAAACTATCTTTCCCTATGGTACAATCGAGGTAACCCATCCGAATTATGGAACATTCAAGGTAAACGGGTAACGATTGAAAATTTATAATGGAGAGGATTTTAGGGATGTGAGAGAGAAGCTTGAGCTCCATGAACCTTCATTTAGAAATAAAAATAGGGAAAGTCTAGTTTAAGACTTCAAACGAGTGCTTCTCGGGAGGCAACTCAAGCACTAACCTCATTTACATTTACATATTTATGTATATCAGCATATAATTAAGAACTAACTATTCATAAGAGCATGATTTCCTTCCCACACGGCCTAGAACACAGCCGCGTCTGTGGCTGTGTGGACTCCATAAGAAGAAACACAGGCGTGGTAGAAGCCGTGCGAGACAAGGATGGAAAAATTTTTCCCAACACGGGCTGCGATAAAAGAGCCACGGCCATGTGATGCAGCCATGGTCGACACTGAGTAAATAACACGGGTGTGAGACACGCCCGTGCCTCTAAATCATGGTCGATTCTGAGTAAAAAAACACGAGTGTGAGCCATGCCCATACCTCAAGGTCTTGGTCGACACTGATTAATGAACATGGACGTAGGACCCTCTACACGGGCGTGGGAGAAGCAAACAAGATAGTACATGGCTGTGTGATATGGCTGTGTGACTTAACACGCCCGAGGAACAAGGGCGTGGGCTACACCTCAAACGCGCCTAAATTTAAAATTCTCAAAACACATAGACCAAATAAAGGGAACACGGGCATTGCACCTGATCGTGTTCCCTACCCCTTATTTAAAGTAGCCCACGCTCGTCTTCCCCAAGAAAACTTCACCCCAAACCCTAGCCATTCTTCTAAAAGCAAACCACCCTCTTCCCTATTTCGGCCACCGGCAACCCCTTTGCTCTCTTCCCCTCATTTCACTCTTCCTTCTCTCTCTTTCTCTTTCTCATCCACACACAACATATGCAGTACACACCCGTACGAAGTCGCCACACCCGTGCCACCCGCCACGACCGTGCACCGCCACCACACCTCTATCGGTTCCCTCTTTTCCCTTTACTACCTCTACTTTATTAATAATATTATTTACTCTATGTTTATTTTATTTTGGACCTTAGATTTATCCCTTTACATTTTTGTATTTATTTTTGATAATATTATTCAATAGTAATATTTACTTAAGTGTTATAGATACTTTGATTCTTGCACCCTTAGTAGTAGGAGAATACTTAGGAAAGATCTTCATTGTTAATAGCATGAGATAATAATGTTGGATTCAGTTTTATAAATCTTATGGAAAAATATGGAATGATGTTATTCGATCTATCTTACAGGAACATAATGTTGTCTTCTCGCGGTAAGAAAATCGCAGTCCTTGCCTCGAAAAAATGAAAGGGGCCCGACTCATCATCGACAAGTGCCTCGGCCGAAGTGAGACACCTATTCTTACGGTTTCCTCTAGGATCTCAAGATGAACTATTCCAAATCCTACGAGCACGACCTTTCAGTCAAGGTAGATGTATCGACTAGGCTTCTTGGAACAAGTACAACTTCCTAATGATGTTCGGGCCCTCTTGACTACCGACCCATGGGGGCAATTCTTCGAGATCATCAAGCCCATATACCTAGATCTCACTTTGGGCTATGTTCCACATTCCACCTACAAAAGGTGATGAAAAACCACGATTACCCCGACACAGTCCAATTCTATCTCGGAGACATTTTACGTGAGCTGAGTGTTCCATAGTTCGGGGTAGCTTTGGGACTCTACACCGATTCATGGAGGATAATGATCTAGAGGACCTCCACTTCCACATTCATCACTCCCCCTCCACCTGTTGGAGAGCCTTAGCCCCCGTCTCGGCCACCTATGACCCTAGTCACTCCAAGGCGATAGCTCTCACCCCATCCCTGAGATATTTGCATGCTATATTAGCTCATACATTGACAGGTAGGTGAGAGAGAACTAGCGTCGTCAACACTCACGATGCCTACTTCTTATGGTGCATGGCGAACGGGCATGTCTTTGACTTAGCCTACTTCATAGCTCACGCCATCTAACATCATACAGAGCAGCATAGGAGAGGGGTCATCTCCATGGGTCCCTACATCACACGTCTGGCTCGGTACTTTGGGCTACTAAACACTACCGCTCAGTCCTCCTCACGCACACTGATAGGACAGATGTCCCCACAAGGCATCCAGACGATGCTTACATGAGGATGATTGACCATCATCGTGGGTTCGATCCTCCCCATTTTAGGCTTTCACAAGCCACCAAGGACCCAGAGGACATTACTAATGATGTCCCTCTACAGCACGAGGATCCACGTTCAGTTCAACACCCTCCTCACCGACCAGTTCATGTGGTGCTTCTCTTTTAGACATATCTGAGTGCTTAACATAATTCGAGCAGCACTACTTCTAGCGCTTTGATCACATCGATGCCACTCTCCACCAGATATGTCAGTACCTTCACATTTCATCACTGCCCCCACCTCGAGAGCCGTCTGGCGATGAGGACTTTTGAGTCTTTTCCCCCCATATGTTTATATTATTTTTATTTTCTAAAAGACTTATTTTAGTTGTACTTTTATCTTTATTTTTATTTTTTATTTTGACTTATCTTTATTATAATTATTTTTAGGCTCCATATTAACTATTACCCAATTTACATTTTCTGGCAAAATTTGAGTAATCCTTCTATCTGAAGAACCTAATGTTTTTCTCGCAGTTGAAAGCCCTAAAATAGCACTCTAGAATAACCATTTATACTAAGGAAAATATGCCATACCTCTTCCAACATCTTTTACCTTCGAATCAAGTTTCCACACTCCCAACTCAAGGATTCCATCCAAATTTAAGGAAGTTTCTTCTCTCTCTCTCTCTTGATTTTCTTACTATATGGTTATTATCTATCTTTGTACATTGAGGGCAATGTACACCTTAAGTGTGGGGGGTGAAGTTTATTTAGAAAAGTTCCTAACTTTTTGTATTATTCTCAAATCCCTAAATTAGTTTTTCTTTTTATGGGTGAAGAGGTGTCAACAATACTCTCCCTGAATGATATCTTGTCTTAAGTAATTTTCTTATATCACTAATTAAAATGAAACTTCTGTTGATTTATGATTTTTATTGATATGTTTTGGATTAAGTTATAGTTAATTGTGCATTGATGATTTAAACTTTAAAATACTAGAGAATCAAGCATGATAAGTCTATTTTCAAAATTAAAAATTGCTAGGTTGTTGACCTAATTTGAATATTACCTTGAAGTTTGAAATTTGCAAGGTTGCCATCAAAAACCATAATTTTTGTGAGATTTTGAGCCTTTAGAGCATATATTTTTCTTGCTCATTTTATTGATTATGAGTGTGTCAATATTGATTTTTTTATTCCAGATCTTGCTTGGATTTTACAGGTCGAGACCACAACTTTGATTTGATATACTGAGATGATAAAGACACTTGGGATTTAACCCACTCACTCCACTAAAAGCCTACCTTCATAATTAACCCCTAGTAAACCATTTTGATCTTAACAAACCACTTCTTGACTCACCCATTAATATTAACCTAAAACCCATCTTGTATTTGTTATCACCATTTCTTGACTACCCTTATATCAAGAGTTGATTTGATTAGTTTCCTAACTACATTCTTTATTTCAATTGTTAAATTTCATTTGTTCTTAAAAAAAAAAAAAGCTAGAAAATCTATTCATCATTAGTTCTATGTTCTATGAGCTTAAATAGTTAAATTCACATCTTTAGAAGAAGCTCGAGTTATTATTCATTATCAGTTTATTGTTTCTAGTTAGGTAATTTGTCAATTTAATCTCGATTCTAACCCTTTAATTCAACCTTTATCCACACCTCTAACTGAAGCCCCGTTACAACCCTTTAAAGACCTTTTGATTTTGTATCATCTCATTTTATAGTGGTGGAGATTTGATTTTCAGGCAAGGCTATGGGAATAACTTTCATGTTTAACTTTCGAGTGCTTATATTGAACCTTAAACACTTCAAGTAATTTGAGTGAATCTTTAGTGAGGATGTCAATCCTTGTTAGTTTTGAATCAAAGGTAATTATTTAGATGAAAGGAAACACTTATGTTTTGGAGCTACAAATTTAGATTGTTTGGATCTTTAGGAATTTGTTAGTTAAATTATCAATGTATAAATTATCTATGAATTATGATGGGGCATCGTTGATAAGAATTATGAACCAAGGGAAGTTATTTTTAATTGTGATTGAGATTTTTGCTTGAGGACAAGAAAAAGCTTAAGTGTGGCGGTATTTGATAAACCATAATATACATATATTTTAAACCTGTATTTAGCACACTTTTGGAAGATATATCTCTTTTATTGTGGAATTTGATGCTCCTAATGTTTTACACTTAGGAGAGCATAGGAGGATGAAAAGAACGAGAAATGGGCCAAAAACGGAGAAAATTAGCCAAAGTAAGAAATCCACACGGCCTAGGCCCAAGCCACATGGTCGTGCCTCTTAAGCAGACTCAAACACGGGCCTGGTCTCGAATCAGACGGGCGTGTCCTTGTCATGACCTATTTTAATTCTACTCGGGAAAGGATACTTAGAGGCAAAGAAAGACATTCCAAAAGCCTATATAAACACCTTAAGTGTATCCTAAAGAGGGAGGTAGCCTGAGGCCACCAGAGAAGGCCAAATACAGAGAATTACTCAAAGAAAGCTAGTTGATCCATCTTAGAAGCCATAATCACACTCAAGACTGAGGACCTCTCCTTCAATTCCTTCAGGGGATTTTAGGGTTTTCTTTATGTTTTGTTATTTTTCTTCTGAGATGTATTATTTTATAAACATGAAGTAAACCCTTTAAATACCTGAGAGGGATGAAACCTAAGACTAATCTTGTTATTGTTTTCTGAACTATATGATAAATATTTGATTTGTTCTTAATTATTTGTTCTTAATTCTTGCTTTAATATTTCAGGATATTGATTCAAGTATTGATGTGCTTAGTTAGAGGAGCAAAAGTCCCTGTTTCAGGGTAGATCTAGCATAATTAAGCAGTGTTGATTGCACTCCTAGAAATAGGACGATGAAAATTTGCTGGATTAGTTTCAAACCTAATATGGGAGTCCATAGATCGAGTTAATGCAACAATATGGGTTTTAATTAGAAAGACATTTCAATTAACCAACCTAGGGTTAAATGTTAGTGGCCTCGAAAGAGGTATTAATATAAATTAGGGAATACTATAGATCAAGTCAAGTGAATAATTTGTTTGGTTCAGAGTTAAATAACATGTGAAGTCTAGGCAGATTCTTTCTCGGGTATTGTTTTGATCAATTGATTTTTTTCCCAAAAGTATTTTACTTATTCATTCTCTGTGTCTTGGCATCCTTAGCTTAGTAATTAGTTAAATAAACATTTATCCTCTTTATTTTAGGCTAGATAATAAAAAAGAGAGTCAATACTAGCGCTTTCCTCAATCGTGGCTATAGTTAGTTTCTAGGCTCAATCATTCATATATAAATATTAAGACTTTCACGATCACGATCAGCTGTAATAGGCCGTGTGGGCCCACTGAGCTCGTGGGCCCCACACAGACAAAATCATCGATAATTGGCAAATACTGGACTAGAATATGTAGTTCACATAGACGTGATTGAATTTGGGCTACATGGGCCAAACGAGCGTGTGGGCCCACTTGGGCCCATTTACACCATTATGACCATTTAGGTTATCTATGTCGCTCGAGACGACTGTAAACCTTCGGTAAGGTTGTTATATGCACTAAAGTACCCCTAAAGAGTAAGACGACTGAAATACCCCTAATGAGTAAAATGATTGAAATACCCCCAAAGAGTAAAATGACTGAAATACCCCTAGTGAGTAAAATGACTGAAATACCCCTAAAGCGTAAAATGATCGAAATACCCCCATAGGGTTAAATGACCAAAATACCCCTGAGAGTAGGTTGCCTGATGTGTTAATCATTTGTATATGATTGTTACTGAGTATGACATTGTGTATATACGTATGAATTATGACATGACATACTGCATGGGGTTGGGATACTGTTATGGAGGAAGTATATCGATCGATGGCTCGCCACATATCTTTATTCTTTGGAAGCTTTCCTGTGTTACTTGAAATATCTCCCAAACCCAGCCCATAAGGCTCGACCAAATCTGACATGTTCCTTAAGGAAGATATAGCTTTATCTTGTTTCATCTTCTTATAAAATATGACGATTTTAATAAAAATAGGTTTGTATTTTATCAAGTTGAAAACCAAGTTACTGTTCAAGTTTGTATTTCAATAAACGCCTTTATATTTCAAAAAAAAATTAAAAGATTTGCCTGATTCTAGAGCTCATTAGGTTGAGAACCGTAAGTTGAGTAGGTGATAAAACACTTGAAGTTGCTTTAAGAAAAATATTTAATTACTTGTTTGTTGATTATCGTATGGAAATAAAATTTAATACGCGAAATTAAGCAGTTAAGTAATGGCCTTATTACATCTTAAAAACCAAAATAAATCCCGGAATAACGTACTAAAGAAAACAAAAAGAGTTCAACCATAAGTAAACCCAAAATTTGCTGGGCATGGCCACCACATAGTCCCTGCCGACCCGGTCCATTGCACTATGTATCACCTGCAAAATGTTAGCCCACGAAGGGTGAGTCAATAGACTCAATGTGTAGCAACCAACACAGGTTCCCAATCGATTATAGCCTTATTATAACATTTTGGGTGAAGCCTATCCGGAATCATTATCGAGCCATAAGCCCATATCACAAAGATATTAAATCACATGTATATAAAACAATGATTCAACTTTGAACCCACCTAGATATCCAACCTCTACACACCACCGTATTTCTGAGATCACACGGTGGGGATTACTAAATCGACCCTCCATCCGCTACACACCCTCGAAGGCGTCGGCTGCGATCAATCGCTCATCGCCTTAATACGTGGCATAGCTACGGATAATGTGACAACGTCACCGAATCATAATATTGTGACATGAGTCACCGAATAATGTGGTAAAACCAAAGGAACACTTCCCCTCTTCATTGTAACCCTCGTGCCCATGCTACTTACATAATATTACAGGTATCATACTATATGTTTAATCCCAAGCCCATATTGAAATTCACATGCGTTCATACAAATAATTGTAAATGCTATTAATGAATGTTAGATGTAACGCACTGAAGCAATTTGTTCCATTGAATGGTACCCTTAGCCATGATTATTCATAATCATATTAACATATATTTAATATTATTAATCTATCGGGAAAGGTGTGGGGTTACACACCTGAAAACACGGAGAACGGCACTCTCGATCCCACTGACACCCTCACTTGTAGGGATCACCAAGATTTGCTTATCCCTTTTCGATGCTGGCCCACAACCCGGTGGCCAATCACGTACGGCTGACACCGCCCGCTTCTTGAATCTAGGGGTAGGAACTGCACTTCCAACCCCCTCCTTTGATTGGCTAGGACCTGACTCCATGAGATTAACTTAATCAGAAAAACCCGATTGAGTGAATGGATCTAAGAACATTCATCTAAATGAACAGAGGCTTACCTAGATCGTGAGAATATCAAAGTTTCGGCTTTTTATACAGAGTCGATTGTGTACCTACATAATACCATATGAGTAATCAAATAACACCGAGGTATGGCCTTTGGTGAATGGCACTATCTCCCTTACCTTATCGATCAAATCCAAAGCCCTTCCTCTTAACATTGGTTGTAAAGAACCACGAAACCTACCCTCATGGTTTTGGTCAAATACACAAGAACTAAGTTAGGCATCAAACTTTTGGCAACCAAAAGAGAAAGAAGAGAAATTGAAATAGAAGAAACCCTTACCAACTATTAGATCCAATGGAATAGAGTCCATGATTCGACCAATAGTGAAAGTGTTTGAGAGATGGGAGAAGAATCGAAAAAGAAAGAGAAGAGATGCCTTGAAAGATTCAACCAACACTCAAGGAAATAGAAGGGTTATTAAACACTAAGCAAATGAAAATAAAAGAAAGGGATGAAGGTTTATGAGTGTTTGGCTATTTTAGAGAGAAATCAGAGAAAAGAAGAAGAAATTGTAAAGGAAGGAAAAGATGCACGAATGGTCACTACCCCTTTCGGTCTTGATCTCTAAGAAATAAAGAGAAACAAAACACACTTCACATGATTGGTACACCACTTTTCGGGAAAATGAGCTAAAAGAGGAGAAAAGAAACTCAAAGGCAAAATGACCCCTAAATAACTACACACATTTGGCACCCACATATTCCACTACCACCAACCGAAATGGCACCCCCCAAAGTCCCATATTCGACCAACTCTTCTTCTCTCACCCAAATCCCCTCTTTTCCTCCTACTTTTCCTCTTCACCTCTCATTCAAACGTATTTGAATGTTTCAAACCTCTCCAAAAGCTCTCCACCACTTATTCAAACATCTTGACCAAGTCTCATCCTCATCCCTTCAGAGTCTGATTGCCGCCCAACCCTTCACTCCCCTTGACGCAAAATAAATGCCAAAATGCTGCTAAAGCTGCTCGAACCAAAGCCCTTCTCACTCCCTGGTGCGTCAACCACAAGTACTCTAAGTGGTGCCTCCAAGCCACTTTACCAACTGGATTCTTGTGTCATAAACTCCTCACAAGAACTCTTAAGGCCTATCTTCCCCTAGCTTCCCCCTAAAGGCTCTAACCCAAAAATTTGCCTAAGGTCCAAACTCAGCCTCAAGATTTCCCGAGAGCCCCAAACACATACAAACAACATATAGAGCACACTACCACATACCTATGACTTAGAAAGAAATACCAGACCCCTAAACCCCGGATGTTACAGTTCTACCCCTCTTAAAAATAATTTTGGCCTCGAAATTACCTTGCCAAAATAGGTGAAGGTATTGCTGTCGCATTGCTTCATCCGGCTCCAACAAAGCTTCTTCTGATCCATGGTTTCGCCATAACACCTTGACTAGAGGAATTGATTTCCTCCGTAACACCTTCACATCCCATTCCAAAATCTGAATCGGTTCTTCCTTGTAGGATAAATCTTGTCTCAATTCCACTTCTTCAACTGGCACTACATGAGATGGATCCGATCGGTAATGACGTAACATCGAAACATGAAACACATCATGCATCTATTTTAATTCCAAAGGCAACTCCAGCTGATATGCCACTGGTCCAACCCGCTTCAAAACCCGATAAGGCCCTATAAACCTGGGACTCAACTTACCATTGCGACCAAATCTCATCACCTTCTTCCATGGCGAAACTTTCAGAAACACCCGATCTCCCACCGTAAACTTTATCTCCTTCCGCTTGAGATCTGCATACGACTTTTGTCTATCAGATGCCTCCTTCAACCGTGCCCAAATTACCTTAACCTTTTCTTCCAATTCTGCCACAATCTTTGGACCCAAAACATGACGTACCCCCAATTCTGTCCAACATGTAGGAGTGCGACACTTCTGTCCATACAGGGCTTCATATGGTGCCATCCAAATACTTGCTTGATAGCTATTGTTGTATGAAAACTCCGCTAAAGGTAAGAACTCCTCCCAACTTCCTCTGAAATCTATCACGCAACCCCTCAACATATCCTCTAACACTTGAATTACCCGTTCAGACTGGCCGTCCGACTGCGGATGAAATGCCTTACTGAAGTCCAACCTGGTGCCCAATGCCTGATGTAGTGCTCTCAAAAACTGAGACGTAAACCTCGGATCCCTATCCAAGATAATCGACACTGACACCCCGTGTAGCCTCACAATTTCTACCACATACAACTTTGCCAACCTCTGCAGAGTATAGTCAACCCGCACCTGTATGAAATGTGTAGACTTTGTCAACCGATCCACTATCACCCATACCGAATCTTTCTTAGTGGGCGTAAAGGGAAGCCTACTAACAAAGTCCATAGTGATTCTCTTCCACTTCCACTGCGAAATCTTTATTGGTTAAAGTAACCCCGAAGGTACTTGGTGTTTAGCTTTAACCTGCTGACACGTTAAGCACTTCCCCATAAATTCTGTAACTTCTCGTTTCAGACCAGGCCAACAAAACTGCTCCCGTAGATCCCTGTATAACTTACTTCCTCCAAGATGCATAGCATAAGGGCTACTATGCGATTCCTGAAGAATTCTCTGCCTTAACTCCTTCTCCTTCAGCGTACAGACCTTGCCCCAAAAACACAGCACTCCATCATCATGTACACCATAGTCCTTCAATTCCCCATTCTACACTTGCAGTAGCATAGCATTCAGATCGTCATCGACCAACTATTTCTCCTTTACCTGACTTAACCACGTCGGCTTCACCTGCAACTCCGTTAGCAAACTTTCATCGTCATAGAGACTAAGATGTGCAAACATCGCCCTCAGATCTGACACTACTTTTTGACTTAGGGCATCTGCTACCACATTCGCCTTACCCGGGTGATACTCTATCGAACAATCGTAGTCTTTCAACAACTCTACCCACCTTCGCTATCTCAAATTCAGCTCATTCTGAGTTAACAAATATTTCAGACTCTCGTGGTCCGTCTAGATCACTGACCTTTCTCCATACAAATAGTGCCTCCACACTTTTAGAGCGAATACTATCACAGCCAACTCCAGGTCATGCGTCGGATAGTTAACCTCATGTGGCCTTAATTGCTGAGACGCATAAGCGACCACCTTCCCGTCTTGTATTAGAACACATCCCAATCCTGTGTGAGAAGCACCACAATAGACCACAAAGTCTTTCCCTGCTTCAGGATGAATCAAAATCGGAGCCTCTGTCAATACTCTTTTAAGCTTCTCAAAACTCTCCTGTTGCTTATCCGTCCACACGAAATGTACCTCCTTTCTCAACAATTTCGTCAAAGGTGCTGCTATCGACGAGAACCCTTCAACAAATCTCCTGTAGTAGCCTGCTAACCCCAAGAAACTACGAACCTCTGCCACAGACTTAGGTGGCTTCCAATCTAGCACCGCCTCTCGGTACGCTTCACCTTCTCAGCTATTTTCACTTTTTCAACCAATACCGCAAAGTCCCTCTCTTGTTGTGGAGCTATTAACACCCTCAACTCATCTCGAAGCCCATCTTTAAATCGTACGTAGTGCTCATAATCGGTCGACACGATTCCCCGAGCATATTGGATCAAACGAAGGTATTCTACTTCATACTCAACTACGGATTTGCCCCCTTGTACTAGGTTCAAGAATGCCTTCCTCTAAGCATCCACATAACTTTCTCCTACGTACTTCCCTTAGGACATCGTCTTGAAATACTCCCAATCAATCCGGTCCACCTGGGTCCCTCTCTAACAGTGAGCCACCACTGGTACGCCTCATCCCGAAGTAGTGACACTGCCCCTTTCAGTTTTTCCTCAGTCGTGCAGTCTAGGTCATCCATAATCCTTTCGACTGCTTCCAACCAATATTCAGCAACATTTGGGGCCACCCCAGAGACCCCCCTGAACACCTCAGCTTCATTTGCTCGCAGTCGCTCAGGCACTGACTTCCGAGCCCCTCCACCTAGACCTGCTCCAGCAACTCTTTCCAACACTCTCAACATCGCTTGGGATATTGCATCATCTCCTCTGGTTTGGTCCTAGAATTATGCTTCTCCAACCGGTGGTAACAGTATTTCATTCCTGAACCCATGTCCAGATCCTGCTGGCTCAGACACAGTGATTTTACCTCTGCCACGTCCGCGCGTATTGCGACCACGTCCCCTAGTACTCATATCTACTGTCGTGTTTTAATCTATTTAAGAGATTTTATGCATTAACTTATTGTTCCACTGATTATCCACACGAAATTTTATGCAGAGACATTTAATAGTAGTTCTTTCGATCGTTCAATGTTTTGTCCCAAGTCTTCTACCCTAACTCAGAAAATCTCATTCATTCATCAATACTATCCACTACACATGTTCACCACTTTGAACATTTTCGTCCGTTCCAACCCAGGGGTATTTTTGTACTTTGTCCTATAGGGGTATTTTGCTAATTTTCCAAATCAGGGGTATCTTGTAATTTTACAAAATAGGGGTATTTTGGTAAAAATCGATGGTAGTATGGTAATTTTATAAACTGGGGGTATTTTAGTAATTTCCACAAATTGGGGTACTTCAGTAATTTTGCAAATCAGGGTAATTTGATTGTTTTGCAAAACCAGGTGTTTGGTCCCTTTTGTGTTTTATTTATAGATTTGGCCCGTTAACGAGTCTTCACGGTTAAGGTGAACAATCACTGCGCACCAGGTAGGATTCCAAAAAAGAGGAGGTGAGTCGCTAGGACTGCTTAAATACCAAGCTCATTCGGGATCCATGCCTAGACATGCACATGTTTGTTACCACACTTGAACTCCATGACTTATTCCCGGGTTTGGTGACATAAATTAAGTCTTATGAAATTTAGTGTTTGGGTACGCTAATCCTAGGGTTCAATAGTCCCTAACTTACTAATCTAAGATCTCATATCACCTTGCATACAAATCATGCAACGGTTTAAAGTACTTACCTGGTGGACATCGAGCCGGAGAACTCGGGTGCCATGCTTTCACATGAAAATTTCAAAAACCCATTTTTAGTTTCAACTTTTAAAAACATTGTAGGCTTCAAAACCTAAGGTCGAGTGTTTAAAATTGGGCTCTGATACCAAATTGAAACACCCCCAAACTCGACCCACAAGGCTCAACCGAATCTGACATGTTCCTTAAGGAAGATATAGCTTTATCTTGTTTCATCTTCTTATAAAATATGACGATTTTAATAAAAATAGGTTTGTATTTTTATCAAGTTGAAAACCAAGTTACCGTTCAAGTTTGTATTTCAATAAACGCTTCCTTTATATTTCAAAAAAAAAATTAAAAGATTTGCCTGATTCTAGAGCTCATTAGGTTGAGAACCGTAAGTTGAGTAGGTGATAAAACACTTGAAGTTGCTTTAAGAAAAATATTTAATTACTTGTTTGTTGATTATCGTATGGAAATAAAATTTAATACGCGAAATTAAGCAGTTAAGTAATGGCCTTATTACATCTTAAAAACCAAAATAAATCCTAGAATAACGTACTAAAGAAAACAAAAAAGAGTTCAACCATAAGTAACCTGAAATTTGCTGGGCATGACCACCACATAGTCCCTGTCGACCCAGTCCATTGCACTATGTATCACCGCAAAATGTTAGCTCACAAAGGGTGAGTCAATAGACTCAATGTGTAACAACCAACATAGGTTCCCAATCGATTATAGCCTTATTATAACATTTTGGGTGAAGCCTATCCGGAATCATTATCGGGCCATAAGCCCATATCACAGCATATTAAATCACATGTATATAAAAACAATGATTCAACCTGAACCCACCTAGATATCCAACCTCTACACACCACCCGTACCTACAGATCACACCAGTGGGGATTACTAAATCGACCCTCCATCCGCTACACACCCTCGAAGGCAGTCGCTGCAGTCAACTGCTCATCGCCCTTAATACGTGGCATAGCTACCGGATAATGTGACAACATCACCGAATCATAATATTGTGACATGAGTCACCGAATAATGTGGTAAAACCAACGGAACACTTCCCCTCTTCATTGTAACCCTCGTGCCCATGCTACTTACATAATATTACAGGTATCATACTATATGTTTAATCCCAAGCCCATATTGAAATTCACATGCGTTCATACAAATAATTGTAAATGCTATTAACAGAATGTTAGATGTAACGTACCTGAACGGACTGTTCCATTGAATGGTACCCTTAGCCATGATTATTCATAATCATATTAACATATATTTAATATTATTAATCTATCGGAAAGGTGTGGGTTACACACGAAAACACGGAGAACGGCACTCTCGATCCCATCGACACCTCACTTGTAGGATCACCAAGATTTGCTTATCCCTTTCCGATCTTGGCCCACAACCCGGTGGCCAATCACGTACGGCTGACACCGCCCGCTTCTTGAATCTAGGGGTAGGCTGCGCACTTCCACCCCTCCTTTGATTGGCTAGGACCGACTCCATGAGATTAACTTAATCGGAAAAACCAATTGAGTGAATGGATCTAAGAACATTCATCTAAATGAACAGAGGCTTACCTAGATCGACAGAATATCAAAGTTTCTGGCTTTTACTTCTGGAGTCGATTGTGTACCTACATAATACCATATGAGTAATCAAATAACACTGAGGGTATGGCCTTTGGCCAAATGGCACTATCTCCCTTACCTTATCGATCAAATCTCGAAAGCCCTTCCTCTTAACGTTGGCTCCAAAGAATCCCGAAACCTACCCTAATGGTTTCGGTCAAATACACAAGAACTAAGTTAGGCATCTAACTTTTGGTAACCAAAGAGAAAGAAGAGAAATTGAAATAGAAGAAACCCTTACCAACTATTAGATCCGATGGAATAGAGTCGTGATTCTACCAATAGTGAAAGTGTTTGAGAGATGGGAGAAGAATGCGAAAAAAAAGAGAAGAGATGCCTTGAAAGATTTGACCAACACTCAAGGAAATAGAAGGGTTATTCGGCTTCTAAGCAAATGAAAATAAAAGAAAGGGATGAAGGTTTATGAGTGTTTTGGCTATTTTAAAGAGAAATCAGAGAAGAGAAGAAGAAATTGTAAAGGAAGGAAAAGATGCACGAATGGTCACTACCCCTTTCGGTTTTGATCTCTAAGAAATAAAGAGAAACAAAACACACTTCACATGATTGGTACACCACTTTTTAGAAAATGAGCTAAAAGAGGAGAAAAGAAACTAAAAGGAAAAATGACCCCTAAATAACTACACACATTCGGCACCCACATATTCCACTACCACCAAGCGAAATGGCACCCCCCAAAGTCCCATATTCGGCCAACTCTTCTTCTCTCACCCAAATCCCCTCTTTTCCTCCTACTTTTCCTCTTCACCTCTCATTCAAACGTATTTGAATGTTTCAAACCTCTCCAAAAGCTCTCCACCACTTATTCAAACATCTTGACCAAGTCTCATCCTCATCCCTTGAGTCCGATTGTCGCCCAACCCTTCACTCCCTTGCCTTAAAATAAATGCCAAAATGAGCTAGAGTCGTCGAACCAAAGCCCTTCTCACTCCTCTAAAGGTCAACCATAAGTACTCTAAGTGGCACCTCCAAGCCACTTTACCAAGCTGGTTCTTGTGTCATAAACTCCTCACAAGAACTCTTAAGGCTTATCTTCCCTAGCTTCCCCTAAAGGCTCTAACCCAAAAATTTGCCTAAGGTCCAAACTCACCTCAAGATTTCCAGAGCCCCAAACACATACAAACAACATATAGAGCACACTACCACATACCTATGACTTAGAAAGAAATACTGGACCCTAAACCCCGGATGTTACAGTTCTACCCCTCTTAAAAATAATTTCTACTCGAAATTACTCGCCAAAATAGGTGAAGGTATTCTTTGTCGCATTGCTTCATCCGGCCCAACAAAGCTTCTTCCGATCCATGGTTTCGCCATAACACCTTGACTAGAGGAATTGATTTCTCGTAACACCTTCACATCCCATTCCAAAATCTGAATCGATTTTTCCTTGTAGGATAAATCTTGTCTCAATTCCACTTCTTCAACTGGCACTACATGAGATGGATCCGATCGGTAATGACGTAACATCGAAACATGAAACACATCGTGCATCTATTTTAATTCCAAAGGCAACTCCAGCTGATATGCCACTGGTCCAACCCACTTCAAAACCCGATAAGGCCCTATAAACCTGGGACTCAACTTACCATTGCGACCAAATCTCATCACCTTCTTCCATGGTGAAACTTTCAGAAACACCCGATCTCCCACCCTAAACTCTATCTCCTTCCGCTTGAGATCTGCATACGACTTTTGTCTGTCAGATGCCTCCTTCAACCATGCCCGAATTACCTTAACCTTTTCTTCCAATTCTGCCACAATCTCTGGACCCAAAACATGACGTTCCCCCAATTCTGTCCAACATGTAAGAGTACGACACTTCTGTCCATACAGGGCTTCATACGGTGCCATTCAAATACTTGCTTGATAGCTATTGTTGTATGTAAACTCCGCTAAAGGTAAGAACTCCTCCCAACTTCCTCTGAAATCTATCACGCAACCCCTCAACATATCCTCTAACACTTGAATTACCCGTTCAGACTGGCCGTCCGACTGCGGATGAAATGCCTTACTGAAGTCCAACCTGGTGCCCAATGCCTGATGTAGTGCTCTCAAAAACTGAGACGTAAACCTCGGATCCCTATCCAAGATAATCGACACTGACACCCCGTGCAGCCTCACAATTTCTACCACATACAACTTTGCCAACCTCTGCAGAGTATAGTCAACCCGCACCTGTATGAAATGTGCAGACTTTGTCAACCGATCCACTATCACCATACCGTATCTTTCTTAGTGAGCGTAAAGGGAAGCCTACTAACGAAGTCCATAGTGATTCTCTTCCACTTCCACTGCGAAATCTTTATTGGTTAAAGTAACCTCAAGGTACTTGGTGTTCACTTTAACTCACGACACGCTAAGCACTTCCCATAAATTTCAGAACTCTCGTTTGCACAAAGCCAACAAAAGCGCTCCGTAGATCCTCAGATAACTTACTTCCTCCAAGATGCATAGCATAAGGGCTACTATGCGATTCCCGAAGAATTCTCTGCCTTAACTCCTTCTCCTTCGGCATACAGACCTTGCCCCGAAAACACAGCACTCCGTCATCATGTACACCATAGTCCTTCAATTCCCCATTTTGCACTTGCAGTAGCTTAGCACTCAGATCGTCATCTACCAACTATTTCTCCTTTACCTGACTTAACCACGTCGGCTTCACCTGCAACTCCGCTAGCAAACTTTCATCGTCATAAAGACTAAGATGTGCAAACATCGCCCTCAGATCCGACACTACTTTCTGACTTAGGGCATCTGCTACCACATTCGCCTTACCCGGGTGATACTCTATCGAACAATCGTAGTCTTTCAATAACTCCACCCACCTTCGCTGTCTCAAATTCAGCTCATTCTGAGTTAACAAATATTTCAGATTCTCGTGGTCCGTCTAGATCACTGACCTTTCTCCATACAAATAGTGCCTCCACACTTTTAGAGCGAATACTACCACAGCCAACCCCAGGTCATGCGTCGGATAGTTAACCTTATGTGGCCTTAATTACCGAGACGCATAAGCGACCACCTTCCCGTCTTGTATTAGAACACATCCCAATCCTGTGTAAGAAGCATCACAATACACCACAAAGTCTTTTCCTGCTTTAGGCTGAATCAAAACCGAAGCCTCTGTCAATACTCTTTTAAGCTTCTCAAAACTCTCCTGTTGCTTATCCGTCCACACGAAATGTACCTCCTTTCTTAACAATTTCGTCAAAGGTGCTGCTATCGACGAGAACCCTTCAACAAATCTCCTGTAGTGGCCTGCTAACCCCAAGAAACTACGAACCTCTGCCACAGACTTAGGTGGCTTCCAATCTATCACCGCCTCTCGATGACGCTTTCACCTTCTCAGCTATTTTCACTTTTTCAACCAATACCGCAAAGTCCCTCTCTTGTTGTGGAGCTATTAACACCCTCAACTCACCTCGAAGCCCATCTTTAAATCGTATGTAGTGCTCATAATCGATCGACACGATTCCCCGAGCATATTGGATCAAACGAAGGTATTCTACTTCATACTCATTCTGGATTTGCCCCTTGTACCAGGTTCAAGAACGCCTTCTCGAAAGCATCCACATAACTTTCTCCACGCATTCCCTTAGGACATCGCCTTAAAATACTCCCAATCAATCCGGTCCACTGGTCCCTCTCAACGGTGAGCCACCACCGTACACCTCATCCCAAGTAGTGACACCGCCCTTTCGCTTTTTCCTCACCGTGCGGTCTAGGTCGTCCATAATCCTTTCGATCGCTTCCAACCAATATTCAAGAACATTTGGGGCCACCCGAGACCCCCGAACACCTCGGCTTCATTTGCTCGCAATGCTCAGAACCGACTTTCAAGCCCTCCACCTAGACTCGCTTCAAAGAACTCTTTCCAACACTCAGTAACATCGCTTGGGATATTCGTCATCTCCTCCTGGTTTGGTCCTAGAATTATGCTTCTCCAATCGGTGGTAATGAGATTTCATTCCTAACCCATGTCCAGATCCTCATTGGCTCGGATACGTTGATTTTACCTCCGCCACACGTGCGCAGTATTGCGACCACGCCCCTAGTACTCATATCTCTTGTCGTGTTTTAATCTATTTAAGAGATTTTATGCATTAACTTATTGTTCCACCGATTATCCACACGAAATTTTATGCGAGACATTTAATAGTAGTTCTTTCGATCGCTCAATGTTTTGTCCCAAGTCTTCTACCCTAACTCGTAAAATCTCATTCATTCATCAATACTATCCACTACACATGTTCACCACTTTGAACATTTTCGTCTGCTCCAACCTGTGGTATTTTTGTACTTTGTCCTATAGGGTATTTTGCTAATTTTCCAAATCGTGGTATCTTGTAATTTTACAAAATAGGGTATTTTGGTAAAAATTGAGGGTAGTATGGTAATTTTATAAACTCGGGGTATTTTAGTAATTTCTACAAATTGGGGTACTTCAGTAATTTTGCAAATCAGGGTAATTTGATTGTTTTGCAAAACCAGGTGTTTGGTCCCTTTTGTGTTTTATTTATAGATTTGGCCCGTTAACTAGTCTTCACAGTTAAGGTGAACAATCATCTCGCACTGTGTAGGGTTCCAAAAGAGGAAGTGAGTCGCTAGGACCGCTTAAATACCAAGCTCATTCGGGATCCATGCCTATACATGCACATGTTTGTTACCACACTTGAACTCCATGACTTATTCCGGGTTTGGTGACATAAATTAAGTCTTATGAAATTTAGTGTTTGGGTACGCTAATCCTAGGGTTCAATAGTCCCTAACTTACTAATCTACGATCTCATATCACCCGCATACAAATCATGCAACGGTTTAAAGTACTTACTGTGGACATCGAGTAGGAGAACTCTAAAAGCCATGCTTTCACATGAAAATTTCAAAACCCATTTTAGTTTCAACTTTTAAAACATTGTAGGCTTCAAAACCTAAGGTCGAGTGTTTAAAATTGGGCTCGATACCAAATTGAAACACCCCAAACTCGACCCACAAGGCTCAACCGAATCGACATGTTCCTTATGGAAGATATAGCTTTATCTTGTTTCATCTTCTTATAAAATATGACGATTTTAATAAAATAGGTTTGTATTTTTATCAAGTTGAAAACCAAGTTACCGCTCAAGTTTGTATTTCAATAAACGCTTCCTTTATATTTCAAAAAAAAATTAAAAGATTTGCACGATTCTAGAGCTCATTAGGTTGAGAACCGTAAGTTGAGTAGGTGATAAAACACTTGAAGTTGCTTTAAGAAAAATATTTAATTACTTGTTTGTTGATTATCGTATGGAAATAAAATTTAATACGCTGAAATTAAGCAGTTAAGTAATGGCCTTATTACATCTTAAAACCAAAATAAATCCTTAATAACGTACTAAAGAAAATAAAAAAGAGTTCAACCATAAGTAAACCCAAAATTTGTTGGGCATGGCCACCACATAGTCCCTGCCGACCCGGTCCATTGCACTATGTATCACCTGCAAAATGTTAGCCCACGAAGGGTGAGTCAATAGACTCAATGTGTAGCAACCAACACGGGTTCCCAATCGATTATAGCCTTATTATAACATTTGGGTGAAGCCTATCCGGAATCATTATCGGGCCATAAGCCCATATCACAAAGATATTAAATCACATGTATATAAAAACAATGATTCAACCTGAACCCACCTTGATATCCAACCTCTACACACCACCCGTGCCTACAGATCACACCAGTGGGGATTACTAAATCGTCCCTCCATCCGCTACACGCCCTCAAGGCGCC
Organism: Gossypium rotundifolium; assembly: GCA_025506655.1. Classification (NCBI taxonomy): domain Eukaryota; kingdom Viridiplantae; phylum Streptophyta; class Magnoliopsida; order Malvales; family Malvaceae; genus Gossypium; species Gossypium rotundifolium. The sequence continues at coordinate 80,875,346 of CP106723.1, forward strand.
GCCGCAATAAGCGCTCATCGCCCTTAATACGTGGCATAGCTACGGATAATGTGACAACGTCACGAATCATAATATTGTGACATGAGTCACCGAATAATGTGGTAAAACCAACGGAACACTTCCCCTCTTCATTGTAACCCTCGTGCCCATGCTACTTACATAATATTACAGGTATCATACTATATGTTTAATCCCAAGCCCATATTGAAATTCACATGCTCATACAAATAATTGTAAATGCTATTAATGAATGTTAGATGTAACGCACTGAACTGATCGTTCCATTGAATGGTACCCTTAGCCATGATTATTCATAATCATATTAACATATATTTAATATTATTAATCTATCGAGAAAGGTGTGGGGTTACACACCGAAAACATGGAGAACGGCACTCTCGATCCCATCGACACCTCACTTATAGGATCACCAAGATTTGCTTATCCTTTTCGATGTCGCCCACAACCCGGCCAATCACGTCACCGACACCGCCATTGCTTGAATCTAGGGGTAGGAACTGCACTTCCAACCCCCTTCTTTGATTGGCTAGGACCTGACTCCATGAGATTAACTTAATCGGAAAAACCCGATTGAGTGAATGGATCTAAGAACATTCATCTAAATGAATGAGGCTTACCTAGATCGACGAATATCAAAGTTTCGCTTTTACTCGAGTCGACAGTACCTACATAATACCATATGAGTAATCAAATAACACTGAGGGTATGGCCTTTGGCGAATGGCACTATCTCCCTTACCTTATCGATCAAATCCCGAAAGCCCTTCCTCTTAACATTGGTTGTAAAGAACCCTGAAACCTACCCTCATGGTTTTGGTCAAATACACAAGAACTAAGTTAGGCATCAAACTTTTGGCAACCAAAAGAGAAAGAAGAGAAATTGAAATAGAAGAAACCCTTACCAACTATTAGATCCAATGGAATAGAGTCTGACAGATTCGGCCAATAGTGAAAGTGTTTGAGAGATGGGAGAAGAAAGCGAAAAAGAAAGAGAAGAGATGCCTTGAAAGATTCGACCAACGCTCAAGGAAATAGAAGGGTTATTCGGCTTCTAAGCAAATGAAAATAAAAGAAAGGGATGAAGGTTTATGAGTGTTTTGGCTATTTCAGAGAGAAATCAGAGAAGAGAAGAAGAAATTGTAAAGGAAGGAAAAGATGCACGAATGGTCACTACCCTTTTCGGTTTTGATCTCGAAGAAATAAAGAGAAACAAAACACACTTCACATGATTGGTACACCACTTTTCGGGAAAATGAGCTAAAAGAGGAGAAAAGAAACTAAAAGGAAAAATGACCCCTAAATAACTACACACATTCGGCACCCACATATTCCACTACCACCAACCGAAATGGCACCCCCCAAAGTCCCATATTCGGCCAACTCTTCTTCTCTCACCCAAATCCCCTCTTTTCCTCCTACTTTTCCTCTTCACCTCTCATTCAAACGTATTTGAATGTTTCAAATCTCTCCAAAAGCTCTCCACCACTTATTCAAACATCTTGACCAAGTCTCATCCTCATCCCTTCAGAGTCTGATTGTCGCCCAACCCTTCACTCCCCTTGACGCAAAATAAATGCCAAAATGCTGCTAGAGCTTCTCGAACCAAAGCCCTTCTCACTCCCTGGTGCGTCAACCACAAGTACTCTAAGTGGCACCTCCAAGCCACTTTACCAACTGGGTTCTTGTGTCATAAACTCCTCACAAGAACTCTTAAGGCTTATCTTCCCCTAGCTTCCCCCTAAAGGCTCTAACCCAAAAATTTACCTAAGGTCCAAACTCAGCCTCAAGATTTCCCGAAAGCCCCAAACACATACAAACAACATATAGAGCACACTACCACATACCTATGACTTAGAAAGAAATACCAGACCCCTAAACCCCGGATGTTACAGTTCTACTCCTCTTAAAAATAATTTCGGCCTCGAAATTACCTGGCCAAAATAGGTGAAGGTATTGCTATCGCATTGCTTCATCCGGCTCCAACAAAGCTTCTTCTGATCCATGGTTTCGCCATAACACCTTGACTAGAGGAATTGATTTCTCAGTAACACCTTCACATCCCATTCCAAAATCAATCGATTTTTCCTTATAGGATAAATCTTGTCTCAATTCCACTTCTTCAACGGCACTACATGAGATGGATCCGATCGGTAATGATGTAACATCAAACATGAAACACATCGCATCTATTTTAATTCCAAAGGCAACTCCACCGATATGCCACCGGTCCAACCCGCTTCAAAACCCGGAGCAAGGCCCTATAAACACTGGACTCAACTTACCATTGCGACCAAATCTCATCACCTTCTTCCATGGTGAAACTTTCAGAAACACCCAATCTCCCACCCTAAACTCTATCTCCTTCCGCTTGAGATCTGCATACGACTTTTGTCTGTCAGATGCCTCCTTCAACCATGCCCGAATTACCTTAACCTTTTCTTCCAATTCTGCCACAATCTCTGGACCCAAAACATGACGTTCCCCCAATTCTGTCCAACATGTAGGAGTACGACACTTCTGTCCATACAGGGCTTCATACGGTGCCATTCAAATACTTGCTTGATAGCTATTGTTGTATGTAAACTCCGCTAAAGGTAAGAACTCCTCCCAACTTCCTCTCAAATCTATCACGCAACCCTCAACATATCCTCTAACACTTGAATTACCTGCTCAGACCGGGTCGTCCGATCATGGATGAAATGCCCATCAAGTCCAACCTGGTGCCCAATGCCCGATGTAGTGCTCTCAAAATCGAGACGTAAACCCTGATCCCTATCCAAGATAATCGACATCGACACCCCGTGCAATTTCACAATTTCTACCACATACAACTTTGCCAACCTCTGCAGAGTATAGTCAACCCAAGACCAGATGAAATGTGCGGACTTTGTCAACCGATCCACTATCACCCATACCGTGATCTTTCTTAGTGAGCGAAGGGAAGCCTACTAACGAAGTCCATAGTGATTCTCTTCCACTTCCATCGCGAAATCTTTATTGGTTAAAGTAACCCTCAAGGTACTTGGTGTTCAAATTTTAACTCACGACACGCTAAGCACTTCCCCATAAATTTCAGAACTCTCGCTTCGCATCAGCCAACAAAATCGCTCCCAGAGATCCCTCAGATAACTTATTTCCTCCAAGATGCATAGCATAAGGGCTACTATGCGATTCCCGAAAAATTCTCGCTTTAACTCCTTCTCCTTCTAAGATACGCATCTTGCCCCGAAAACATAGCACTCGGTCATCATGTACACCATAGTCCTTCAATTCCCCATTTTGCACTTGTAGTAGCTTAGCACTCAGATCGTCATCTACCAACTATTTTTCCTTTACCCCGACTTAACCACGTCGGCTTCACCTGCAACTCCGCTAGCAAACTTTCATCGTCATAAAGACTAAGATGTGCAAACATCGCCTCAGATCCGACACTACTTTCGACTTAGGCATCTACTTATAGAAGTTGTTTAAAATGCAAAAAATAGAAAGAGTTCAAGTAAAAAGAGAAACTCACAAGTGAGACTTCAGAAAGAAATGAAGAAGAAACTAACAAGTAGATTGGTAATTATAAAAAATGAAGAATAAAAAGAAATGGAAGTATCCTTGTACTTAAACAATCATGAACAATAAAGTAGGACACAGTCCAATATCCAATTTACTCATTTTCAAAATCCAAAAATCAAAACAAACATTAATCTTCAACATTTCAACTATAGTACAATCTCCAAACTAATTCACTTCAAATATTTACACCCTAATCCCTATGCCTCAATTCATTGACCAACTTAAATCACCCAAACTCCAACTCCAAACCACTCAATCCTCTACAAGATCCATTTCTATTTCCTCATTAACTCATCATACCACTACGCTTTATTCAATCTTCACAATGCTCTCAATCTCAAATCTCTAACCTCCACCCTCACTCAAAAATATCCAAAGTTTGCTCTACAAGCCCTTTCAACCCTATAAGAATCAAAACTAAGTCTCAACCAAACATTCTAAAATTCTCAACTAGAACTAATTAATACCCGAAATTCAAATTAAGCTCATAGCTCTCAACAGACAATAAACTTACACGTCTAAGAACTAAAGCTCAAACACATACTTTAAACTCACATTACCCATGTCACACAAATGGTCCCATAACCATTGCTATCTATCCCTAAGTCATCGATGCCGTCAAATAGATCACATTAAACAAATCCATGATTAATTACTCTAACAATTGAACATACCATCCGAGTCATAATCACAAACTATTTAACCACTCAACTCATGAAACCAATGTCATAACCTTCTCAATCAAACTTACAACATCATTCCACTCTCAACAGCTTCTGAAATGACCATTCATCCAGACTGTCGAAATGCCATTAACCATGCCAACTGTACTCTCAATCTGCAACTCCAATGCTCCATTGTAAATTGGTACTATAATCCAATCCAGCACTCTCCATTACACTTGAAATCTGTCATCTACTAACTTATCTCAATCCTCATATTTATCCCAACCTTCAAACACATGCCATACAATCTTTCAACATGTTAATATCAAGTCACCTGTCGATGCCATTGAAGTCACTTGCTATATCCATGAATCTCACTATACATATTTAAACTTAAACTTGAATACACTTCCCAACACTACTCCTGAATACCAATCACCCTCACTGTCCATCACAATTACTATCCTTTTCAGCACTGCCAAATCCCGACTACACCAGCATGTAACCCTCTGAATCTCTGAAACGCATAGTAACCTCCTATGATTGCTACCACTGATACCTAACTTCGTAATACCTGAACTAATGGCTAAGACTTCACTATCATACTACCATAACTATCCTACTAACATTGACTTCTAGTCGTTTGTCCTACTACCTGATCAATACTCTATAGCATTGCAAGGCAACTGAATCTCCAATTCTTCATCAGACTCCAAACTTCCTGTAATTCGTAAGACCAGACTACATGCTTGTAACACACATCACTCTACCTCACATTGCTACTCTATCAACATGAAATTACAAGCCTATCCAATTCACTTATCCAACCTTACTGATCTGTTACAATGTCAATCTATAATGAATCCATCACTTCTATCAAACTATCCTTACAATCTTCTCAACACTCTATAATAACTTTCTGCAACTCAATAGTCACACATACTATATCATTACATCGTCTAAGCTATCAGCTGAAATTATAATTGTACACAACGAATCCTAATGTACACATTCGTTAATCTAGAATACTAACCTACACACTTCCTCAATTCAACCACTTCTTAAAATAACTTCAACTAAGATACACATATACCTTTATGCCTCATATTTCAACTTCCACAAGTACATCCCTAGCAATCCCAACTCTTCTCTACACCAACTCATCTCCAACTTCTGTTACCTATGCATTGAAGCTCAACTTCCATAAATCTTTCACCTTACACTCCATCACTCACTCTGCATCATCAATAACTCTCAACCTCGATCACTATTACTCAATCTCAAATCTCAATTACAAACTTACTCTCAACCAACTAAGTACTCTATGCTCCAAGCATTCAATCAAACTCAACCTACAGACTCTAAGCTATCTCACTAACTCCCTAAGCCATTACCAAGCATTGTAGCTCAACTCCAGTCGTAGAGCCTTAACCTGTGTCTACATACTTACCAACCACCAAATTCCGAATATTCGAGACTACCCAATTACACTCTACCCAGTCTCTCTCAATAACTCAGTCCATCGTCAAATGCTAATCGTATTCCAAGCCTTAGGTTCTAATCTCAGCCATCAACCTTCACCAGTTGCACACACTTCATCGTCAGCATATCGTTCCTACTTCCACACCCATACCAATCCCTCTCTGTAATACCTCGCAATCCACTCTCAACGTCACACTACCTGTCAATTATCAGCATTATGCACAACTCCCATACCTCGCATCTCTTAGCATTCCATCGCAGTCCCTATACCTTGTCACCATTCACCAATGCTATTGACGACCCACTTCCATTCTCTGCAGTATCACCTTCAGTTACACATTTCATAACTCTGTTCTCACAATCCTTACACTGAGATTTATACTTGTCTGTCATGTTCTCTTAGCTCATCTTCTACCAAGCCATTCACTATCTATACTTCCATATCCATATCTACTCACACTACTTTTCTATCTCACACGATATATGTATCATTTTAGATCTTATCAATGGCTCATGTGTCATTCAATAGATTGTATTCGATATTAAGCCACTTTACCAACTGGATTCTTATGTCATAAACTCCTCACAAGAACTCTTAAGGCCTATCTTCCCCTAGCTTCCCCCTAAAGGCTCTAACCCAAAAATTTTCCTAAGGTACAAACTCAGCCTCAAGATTTCTTGAGACCCCCAAACACATACAAATAACTTATAGAGCACACTACCACATACATATGACTTAGAAAGAAATACCAGACCCCCAAACCCCAAATGTTACATTACTATTATTGACAGCTTTGTTGCGTTGCTGTTATTGGTTGCTTTGCTACGATACTATTACTGGTAGCTCTGATGCGTTATTATTGCTAGCAGCTATGCTGTGATATTAGTGTGCTGGCTGAGTGGTCGATTTTATCCCCACATGGTGTGTTGGTTGGTACGAGTGGTATGTAGGCCATGTTGGGGTGGGTTGCATATTTGCATCGTACTGATACTATATTAGGCTAAGGCCCACACTATTATTGTAATGGGTTAAGGCCCATACTGCACTATTTCTAAATAGGGCTCAAGCCCAAACTATTACTGCATATTGTTACTGACTGACAGATAGGGGATTATACACTGAGTTTTCGTATTAAACTGTACATGTAATCCTCATCCTTAGATGAATTGGTGCTGCGAGGGACTTGGAGGTGGCCACTGATCGCTGATATTCTGTGTTAGACTTAGTTATTCAATTTCAATTTTCATATTGGGCTATTGATTATGTAATAAGGCCATTGGTGGGTTTAATTTGTAATTGGGCTTTGATTTCTTATTTTAAACTGCCAAACGTATACAAAAGAGGTTTTCAAAATAACAATGGGTTTCAAGAAAAGCACACATTTTAAACTTTAAGGTTTTAATTAGAGAAGCTTTCATGGTTTTATCTAGTTTAAAGAAATCAACATTAATAAATATGGCAATCATTTTGATAAGCTGGTTTAAGAGTGTAATAACTTAGGCTCTGTTTGATAGGGGGAAAATGTTTTCCGAAAAACATTTTCCCCATTTTACAGTGTTTGATAGCCTGAAAATCTTTGCCATTTGGAAAACATTTTCCAATTCACGCGTAAAATCCTTTACATTTTTCGAAAAATGTCTTACCGTTTCAATTTCCGTAATACATTTTCTCTTGCTTCTTCTTCATCTAGGTAAGGCCCTTCCTTCTTGTCACGCTTCAATTTCCTTTCTTCATCTTCTACTCATCGACCCAATCTTCTTTTCTCATGTATTTCATTTCTCTTTCTCTTTTCTCTTTCTCATGCAATCTCTCTCTCTCTCTTTTGCAGTATTTCGTTCTGCATAAAGCTCTTGATTTTTGAAGGTTTTTTCATTTGGGATAGAATTTTGTTTGTTCTATAGGAAGACATACGTTAACTACACGAAGTTGACTCACCGGATTCTTCTCCAAAGGAAGGGTAGTGGTTTATGGAGATAAAGACGATGAGGCCGATTCTCCCGGGTGATATGTAACAGTGCGTAGACGATTCAGATTTGGTTAGTTTGAAGATCAATTTGTTAGGTGACTCACAAATTGGAAAAACAAGCTTTCGGTAAGAAATATGATTTTGGTTTCATTTTGCATTTTTGTGTTCGATGAAATTCCACTAATAAGTGTATTATTTTCAAAATTTTCATTATCAAATTTCGGGTTTAATTGGTAATCGATCCGTGCCAAAACCAAATCCGCTTTGTTCAAACTTTTTCTTGATTTAATTTTTTTGGAGATGTCGACATTATTCCATACTGCTTTTTGCTTGTAAATTAGCTTCTTTGACCAAACTTTTACTTGAATTTCGATTATGGAATTTGGGGTTGTTGCTTAAAACCCATTTTTATAGTGAATTTAGGGTTCTTTAGCTAACATTTTGATTACCCCAAAATGAAAAAACTATATAAGAAACTAGTTTTATGAGAAACCCGTTGTCAAGGCATTCAAACAGAGTGTTCAATGATAGCAAATGGATAATCCCATTTCTTGCCACTTACTTGTGTCAATTACATTGATTTTCTCTCGCCATTTTGGTGTTTTCAAAGCTCCTTATGATAGAGACCATCATCGCCACCGCTTGACATTTTTTCCTTTGCTAAAACAGAGGTTTCTAATGGGTACTTTGTAGAATCTAGTTTAAACAAAGTATTGAACACCATTGGTTCTTCTTTTGAACCACCTAGGCTAGCTTATCTTATTTCGTGGACTAAAGGGATAGTCATAGAATGATGAGGGCTTTACAGTTATTTATCATCCTAGGAATCAATATGTTTTGCATTTAGATTCTCGAGGCTCGCCGAGGAACTAGCTGGAGTTGGCTAATGCGGTGAAGAACGATCCGACTTATTGTAGATGAAAATGTACGTGTAATGGCACAATCGAATTTGGTTACTTATAAAGGTCCGACTATGATCGCTTGTTTGAATATCAATAAGGTTGATTATGGATGCTTGTTTAGGATTCTATGGGAGATGTTATAACATGGCATTGATAGTTCTGAGTAAGATTTTAAGTAGTGTGGAAATTTGTAGCTTATGCTCTAATGAATATTATTCCAAGGGTGTTCAATCGATTGTCTAATAAATTTTGGATTTCAATGGAACTTTTGATCCATCCCTCGATATGTTTCTAATAGCAAAGAAGAAAAGGGTTTTATCGTTTCCTTCGATGTTCACTCTTTGTTAATAACACTACCGGTTGTATCTAGTATGCTAATTCGATTGGAGATAAAATATTTATTTGTCCAATGCGCTTCTATAGTTCTCGCTTAATCAAAGTAATCAAATGATATACATACATATATTAATTTCAGATGCATCATAGGCTATGTCTTGGATATTAAGTTTCATTGGTATATTCCTTTCGATATTATGATATGCATGTCTTGTTGATTTGTGGATTGGTTTTCAAATTTTGAGGTCTGTTAAAATGGGTTCATTTTTTTGCCCTGTTTGCTGAAGGATAGCCTGTATGTGTTTCGGTTTTGCAGATCTGTTGCATGTTTTCTCCAATTTGTCAAGAAATCTCAATTTCATCGAACATATGCAGATTACTGGTTGGAAATTGTATGAATACCTGGTGACACTCGCTACTCATTAATTTCTTCTATGCCATGGTGTCCCTAGTTTCCATGTTTAATTATGTGGTTTCACAGAACCGAGGCTGCACCGATTATTGTTGATCCAGGCCTTTACTTGTCTCAAAAGTCTGACATTGCTTGGACCACACAACGCCGATCACTGCCCACATCTTTCAAGTTGTTTATGTAGTTCGAAGGTAGAGTGAATTCGTGTTACATTTGAGGCGATGATTCTTTGTTTAGGCCAGCCCCGTCCGAGAGGTCAGACGCAGCGGCTCGTAAACACACTACTATCGGAAGAATTCCGAAAAAAGCAGTGTTCATGATGGTGGTTTAGAGTTAGATCAGATGAACCCCGAAGTGTAAATGACTATATATACATATACATCATACTTCATAGATCACATAATTTCTATAAGGCTGGTGGGATTTTGTTTGGTAACGTACAAAAATGAATGATCAATTGTTATAACGTGGTTATATGTAATTTTATTGAACCCGAATCAAATTCAGAAGAATTTTATATTTGATTTTTTTGTCATTATAAGAAAATTATTAAATTACAGTTTTGATCCTTCTACTATGCTTATATTTGGAATTTGGTTTTTATATTGCAATTTGACAATTTGATATTTTAACTTTTACAACGGCATTAGTTAATTCAAATAGTTAATATTTGAACTATTTCAATTAAAATGTTGTAGTGAATTTCGCTTAAAACACCTTGCTAATACATGGTAATATTTCTAGTATTTAATTGTGATTTGGAAACTAATTTATAATTATTCAATTTTTTTTATTTTTAACACAATTACAAATAATTTATTTGACTTTGGTTGTTTTCAATATGACGGTTAATAATGAAACTTAATAATTCAAGATTATTATATATTTAATCTAATTTATTTATAATAAATAAATCATTGCAATATATGTAAAAATAATTTAAAATATAAAAAATATTAATATGTAAATAAATTTATTAATATATATGTAAAATTATCTTTTCGGAAAACATTTTCGTGAAATCGCCAAACAATGTAAAATATTTTACATGATTCATCCAAACACTAGAAAATATTTTCGTAAATCATTTTCCGTAAAAGTAAATCATTTTCCGTAAATCATTTTCCAGAAAACATTTTACTGTCAAACAAATGAATTCTTTAATTTGTCGAATTTTCTCAAGAAATAAAAACTAAATTGGTTTTAACCTAAATACGAAGTTTTATCAACAAGTCTAACTTTTAAACATCACTTCGATGTGACACGTCAAATTCGGTTGTAACGTCTAGGCCGGGTTTAGGATGTTACATTTAGTGGTATCAAAGCCAGTTTGTAAAACTCGGCTGTGGAATGGGTTTTTGAAATTTTTTTCTGAAAGTGGATTTTAAAGATTTGAAACATTTTGGAAGATTTACAAGTGTGGCACACCGAGTCTCCAGCACCAAGTCTGTAAGTTCTCTAATACTGTTTACTATTATATACTGAGACGTTATATTGAAAAACTACTATGGATAGTAAGACTATACTGTAAAACTATAGATAGAGGAAATTGAGACTGTAGAAGACTAAAAACTATAGTGAGATCTCGATCTGCGAAAACAAACCCCTAATGACTCTCTTTCATAACACATTTTGTTAATAACTACTAAAATTATAATCTAATGCATAAGACTTTTAAATCAAATAAAGCGTATATCGAAATGAGCATAAGAGGTACTCGCAGAAGGGGTACACGAAGCCGCTGTAGAGGCCAAGGAAATGCTTGGGCTGGGTCTTCGACATCGGGCCACATACTTGTTACGGAAGCACCAACTTCACCGGTGATTGAGGCAGGGTTTTACGATCGAACAGATGGAGATGATACCTTGTCCCAAGCTATGCTCCGTATTTTAAAGAGGGTTGTTGGATCTAATAATGGTGCAATGGGTCGAGGGTCAAATTTAGAACGACTCCGGTCGAATAGAGCAAAAATTTTTAGGGGTACTTCTAGAGTAGCCCCAAATGTGGCAGAATACTGGCTGAAGGCCATTGAAAGAATAATGGACAACCTCGGCTGTACTGCAGAACAGAAGTTAAAAAGTGTAGTGCTCACCGTGAGAGAGGGTACGTATGTCGATCAATTGACATAGGATTTCTTTAAGGCGGCCTTTTAAGGGAAGTATGTAGGCGCAAGTTATGTGGACACCCGAAGAAGGGAATTTCTAAGCCTGACCCAGGGGAATAAGACAGTTGTAGAATATGAGGCAGAGTTCTTGCAGTTGATTCAATATGCTCGTGGGATAGCAGCAACTGAGTATGAATGCTATGTGCGTTTTGAGGACGACCTTCGAGATGAGTTATGAGTACTGATAGCTCCACAAAGGGAGGGAGACTTTGTCGCCCTTGTAAAAAAGGCAAAAATTACTAAGGATGTGAAGTGCTCTGAGCGTCAGAACCGAGAAAAATATAGTGGAAGAAATAAGAGGTGTTCTGGGCCCTCAGGTTTTTCTGGAAGACCTATAAAGAAGGTCATGTTTGTTGGGCCAGTTTGGGCTGGAGTTCCTCTTACTGTTGTTAGACCGCAGCCTTGCGCTGATTGTGTGCAACATCCTGGAATAAGGGGCTTTACATTTTTTATGTTTGTTTTGTGTTTGGCATGTTTTGTTTGTTAATTTGGTGTGTTTGGGGGTCCCGGGAAGGCTCGGGGTTAAGTTTGAGCCTTGGTGAAAATTTTGTTTTTAGGCACATTAGGGGGGAGCTAGCTGAGATAGGCCTTAAGGGTAAATACTTGTGCTTGTTAACACAAGAAGTGGTGTTGTAAAGTGGCAAGGAGACGCCACTTTGGATGCAGGGAAGTGGCAACACAAAGGAGCAGCTGTAGGGAAGAGGTTCGAATCCCATAAGCCTCACTTTGGAGCTTTATTTTTGGCACTTGGATGGGAAGAAGGTGGATTCGGCAGGGACTCTCGAAGGTGGTTGGTTGAATGGGTTAAAGGATTTTGAATGGATGGATATGAGGAGCTTGGGGAGTTTGAAATGGTCAACCAAATTTGAATGGGTGAAGGGGAGCATTTGGTGGAGAAAATCAAAGAGGAGGGTTGGTGGTTGTGTGTTGGCCGAATATTGGAGAGTGGGGAGGGGGAGTTGCGACATTTGGTGTGTGTTGACAAAACAGAGAGCTCTTAGTGAGGCTGTGCCAAATTTGTGAGCTTTTATTTCATTTTGGTGTTGCTTAGCCTTTGTGTGCCGAAATTCCCCAAGATCATCTAAGGGCTCTTCTCTTTTCTTTGGTGTTTTTCAACCCTTTTTCTCATCTTTTCTCTGGATTACAAACCTCCCATTCATGCACTTCTTTTCTTGAAGGTTTTCAAACCACCTTTGGTCAAATATCCCTTTGGCATCCACCCTTCACATTTCTTTTGCTATCTTCTTTACAAGCTGAATCCCTTGAAGTCACCTCCCTTGCCGAATCTCTTTCCCCTTCTTTGCTCTTCTCTTAAACACCATAACCGAACCTAGTTCAACTCTCATCCCCTCTCTTGTCAAGCCAAAACCCCTCTTCTCCTCTACTTCTTCTCCTTCAAGCCAAAATCTACTTCTCATCCCTTTTTCTTTGCGTATTCATTTCTACACATTTCACCGTAGCCGAACCATCTTGTGTGGCAATTGGTATCTCTACTTAAGGTAAGTGATAAGCCGTAAAAGTAACATATTTTAACCCCATATTTAGTATGCTTTTGGATGATTTAGCCCTTGATTTATGTAAAAAGGTGCTTTTAATCCTTTCTTTTCATGTCTTATACTAAGAAACACCCAAGGATAAAAAGAACACAAAACGGGCTAGAAACAGAGCAATTGGGCCTTAGCAATAAATCAACACGGCCTAGCACAAAGCCTGCACGATCATGTCTCGTCGATTACCTAGAGCACGACCTAACTCACGAGTTGCACAGTCGTGCATCATCAAAATACCATACATGGGTGTGTCAAGCGATCTACATGGTCGTGCCCAAACGATAGAATCAAGGCACGGCCCAACCATGAATTACACGGGCGTGTTCCATGGCCGTGCCCCTATCGGGAATGAGCAATTTCACTCGAAATTGAATGCTTGAAGGCAAAGAAACATATTCCTAAGTCTACTTAAACACCCTAATAGCAATTCTACTTGAAAGAGGTACTTAGGAGCCAAGTAAAGCATATGAAAAGCCTATATAAACAACCTAAGGCAGACATTGAAGGGGAAGTTCGACAGAAGCCGAAACTGGGGCAGAGTTTTCTGCCAGAGCTTTTATTCAGGGAATCACTTGAAGATAGCCAGTTGATCCATCTCAAGAAGCTGAAACCCTATTCAAGACAGAGGCTCTCTCCTTCAATTCCTTCAGCGAGTTTTAGGGATTTCTTATGTTTTGTTTTATCTTTTATCTTGAGATGTTTTCTTTTTTAGTTATGAACTAAACCCTTCAGTACCTGAAGGGGATGAAACCTATGGTGGATTTTGTTATTTGATTTCTAAATGATATGATAAGTACTTAGTTTATTCTTAATTATGTTGCTTAATTTAATCTGATGTGCTTAGGTAGAGGAGGAATAGACCCTGCCTAAGAGTAGATCTAGCATAATTGAGCGAAGTTTATCGGGCGCCTAGAGATAGGGTTACGAGATTTTGCCGGATTAGGGTGAAACCTAATATAGGGATACATTGATCGATTTACTGTTTCCTTAGGGGGTTATTATAAGAGAACGAGAGTTCCACTAATTAACCAAAGGTTAAACATTATTCGCCTCGAGAGAGGGTTTAATATAGTTTAGGGAGTCTCACGGATCAAGCTAAATAAAGAAATCATATGGTTTGGGGAATAAATAATAAGTGAAGTCATAGGTGGATTCTTCTTGAGGGTATCGTCTTCATCAACTGAGTTTTCCTAAAGTCTTTCTCCAATTCATTCTTTTGTCTTTGCATCTACTTTAGTTTTTCATTAGTTTTAGATAAATCAACCAACCACTCCATATTTTAGGCTAAATAATAGAAAGAAAGTGAGTAGTAGTACTTTTAGGTTCCTTTGGGTTCGATAAGATATTCTTGCCTAAACTATACTCTTGCTCGATAGGTGCACTTGCCTCTATCGTTGTCATAGTTAGTCTCTGTGTTCGATCATTCTTTTATAAATATTAAAACTTCATTTCGCTTGACACGATCAAGTTTTTGGCGCCGTTGTCGGGGAACACTAAAATATTAAGAAAGCTCTATTTCTATTACTTTAGCCAAATTTTTTTTTACAATCTATTATTATTATTTATTGTTTTTTTTACTTTTCTAATTTTTTCCTCTGTTTTGCTTTTGGCAGAAAATTTTAGCCTATGGAAAAGATGTCACTGAATAAATATCAGTGGCAAGTCATGAGGACAATTCCTACTAAAACAGCCAGTGTCTTCAACCTCGACGTGGTCACTAGGTTATCTAATCAGTTAGAGATGATGAATAAAAAGATTGATGATTGTTATAGCCCCTCGCAGATACATCCAGAAATACAATATGATTTGAATAGGAGGCATGGTGAATCTTGAGTACCCACCCTACGGATATGGCATGGAAAACGAGCAAGCTCACTATATAGGTAACTATTCTAGATATCAAAATAATTTCTATAGTGACACTGATAATGCAGGTTGGAAGTACCATCCCAATTTCTCGTGGGATGATCAAAATAGCCAAAGATCAAAATTTCTTCTAGATTTCAACAATCACCTCACCAACAAGAAGAGGAATCGAATCTTGAAGAGATGCTGAAAATATTCATGGAAAACACAGAAAACTGTTTCCAAGAAATTGAGAAAACAAGTAAAAGCAACGAGAACCGATTCGGGGAACTTACTAAGTCAGTCAAGGAAGCCACTAATGCAGTCGAACAACTCACAAAGTTGATGTCGAAACAACCGTAAGGACATCTACTTAGTAACACTGAGATCAATCTAAAGGAGCAAACTCAAGCTATCACAGTTCGTGCCAGTAAGGGGTTAGATGAACCCAATACAATACAAAAAGCCAAGGTAGATGAAGGTAAGGTAGAGGTAACACAAGAAAAGTCAAAATCGGTAATCAAGGAGTACCAACCTCGCATACCTTATCCTAAAGCAATGAAAAGAGACAGTTCAGAGGAACAGTTCGATAAGCTTCTTAAACTCTTAAAGAAATTACATATTAACTTACCTCTTCTTGAAGCTTTTTTTCAGACACCAAACTCGAGGAAATCTTTAAGACAACTCTTGACAAACAAACCCAAATTAGACGAGGAGCACCACGTGGAATTAAACGTAGCATGCTCAGCAATGTTACAGAACAGACTATCACAGAAGCAAAAAGACACAGGGAGTTTTACAATTCCATGTTTAATTGGTAGTTTATTTATTGATAATGCTTTAGCTAATTTAGGGTCAAGCATCAATGTTATGCCTTATAAAATGTTTAAACAACTAGGTCTAGGGAAACCCAGACAAACTAGGATGAGCATTTAGTTAACTGATAAAACTATTAGAATTCCTAGGGGTATAATAAAAAATGTTCTAATCAAAATTGACAAATTCATACTCCCATTAGATTTTGTTTTCTTAGACATGAATGAGGACAATTCGATTCCTTTAATTTTAGGAAAACCCTTTCTAACAACTGCCAGGACTAAAGTTGATGTTGGTACAGGAGAACTCATTCTTCGTGTAGGTGACGAATCAATCAGTCTACAAGCTTTTGACTCGGCCAGGACATCAAGTGATGAAGGTGAGAAAGTAAATTCAGTTGATAATCAAATTGTTCAACTTTCACCACAAGAAACACCACAAGGTTACAAACTTGAGCCCATGGGCCCCAAGCCGTAACACAAGCTCATAAGTATAATTCGGTGTTGGTAGGTTTTGGGGTGTTAGTGGAACCAAACCCATGGGAAGAAGTTGGCATAGTGGCATGGAGACGCTGCTTGGTAGGAAAAGATAAGGTTGAGGTGTGCCATGATTTACCAAAATCGAATAAATGTTGGGGCCTTATAGCATAAAATCAGTACCAACCTCGTGTGCCATATCCCGATGCAATAAAGAAAGACCACAAGGGAGGAAGAATTGGAAGAACTCACACTCCCTCTTGTGAGCGACTAAACAATCACTCTTCAAGCTCTTAACTCATCTATTGACATCGAGTAATAAAGGTACAAACATTAATTCTATTGATAATCATTTCGTTAGTAGCAAAGTTGTAAATATGTGATCACCGATATTATTATGTGAGTATGCCTATGATTATGTTTAATATGTACATGCACCATCTTGTCATCATTTTATGTTACATGTGCATGGGTGGGTTTTGAAAGAAGGTGCAGGTCAACCTTTTTACTTTTGGAGGGAAAAGGAGAGGGTGACTCGATAGAAGCATCACGAAATCACTTCAATATCGCGGTGACATGTTGATCGGACCGGGTGGAGAGGAGCTAGATCTTAGACCTAAATAATTTTAATGGAATTACTTCCGAAAATAAACAAAAATTTTCAAGTTTATCCTAAAGACAAAGTGTCAACAGAGAAGAAATACATAAGGAACAAAGCCTTAGGGTTGACAAATTATCGCTCGCATGAGAAAGAGACTTTGCCATTTTAGTGAGAAAGCTCGGATTCTTTGAAGAGGTTAAGAAAACTATCGGGAGAACCGAGAAAAGAATAGGAGCGAGAATAAGAGAAGGGTTGGACCATCAGCATCGTTTGGTGATGCTCGAGAAAAGACCGAAAGTTGAAAATACAGTCGTCCACTGTGCGATTCTTTGAGAATCGAGAATCGTCCTTGTGCTCGGTGTGGAAGACCTCACACAGAGAGTGTTGGGGAAATAGTAAAGAATGCTTTGATTGTGGATCTAAGGCACATCTGGTTAAGAATTGTCCTCGGCGACGAGGGTCGTGATTCAAGCCATGGAAGGAAAATCTTGAGAGAGAACTTAAAAGGCGTAATCGGGAGTATGATCAGTCGTAGCGGAGAAGTAGAATACTTTTATTTCACCAAAGCTTAAAGCCAAACCTTGTTCACCATTGAGTCTATTTTGTTCGTGATCAAGGCAAACTCCCTTTGAATCTCTCGCAGCATGTAGGTGGTAAGTGTACTTTTGTGATCAATCGATTTATGTACCCTCCTCTTGTGGCCAAAACCGAATGGTTGGCCTTAGTCTTTATATGGCCGAATGTCCCTAGGGCCATGATGTTGTGTTTTGTGTTGTTTGTAGCTAGAAACAATCACTCTTCAAGCTCTTAACTCATCTAGGACATCGAGTAATAAAGGTACAAACATTAATTCTATTGATAATCATTTCGTTCAACCTTTTTTACAGGAAGCATCACGAAATCACTTAGCTGAGCTAGATCTTAGACCTCGTGTCAACAGAGAAGAAATACATAAGGAACAAAGCCTGAGGGTTGACAAATTAAAAGAGCAGGAAACACAAATCAAAGAGGAATAGGAACCACACGAAGTGAAACCGAAGGAGACCAAGACGAGCTTATAGGAACAACGATCCACTTCAAATTAGAAGATCAGGTATTTTTGAATAAGGAAGACCCTCAAATCACCAATCCAGACCTCAAGACAAACAAAGAAATCACTTTTGAGGTACTTAATGTCGTCCTATATGGCACAATCGAGGTCAACAATCCTAAATTCGACACTTTTCAGGTAAACATTACTCGACTCAAACTATATATCCACAACTGAAGTGATTGCATGAGAAAGGATTTTCACCTCCTCAAACCACCATGACCATACGAATGAAAGGTAAAGTCTAGCTAAGACTATAAACGAGCGCTTCTCGGGAGGCAACCCGAGCACTAACCCTATTTTTACATTTTTTTATTTTTTATTTTTTTCTTTTATTTTTTAGTACCTAACCATAAACTAACCAAAGAGCAGATTTCTAGGCCACACGGCCCTACACAGGGGCGTGCCCGTGGCTATGTGGAAGCTAGGGGATGAACCATGGGCGTGCCAGTAGCCGTTCACGACATAGAAATATTTCTTTTCCCAACACGGGTGGCGATAATAGTCCACGCCGTGTCGACGCCCCGTGCGAGGTTACTGACTTGACAAGCACAGGCTAAACATGGCCGTGCCTTTCAACTGTGCCAACATTCTGACTTACTGAACACAGGAGGAGCACGCCCGTATTAAATGACTGTGTGAAGAAAGACTTGGGCGTGCCACGACACCCACGACCATGCTCGAACACCCTGAATGCGTTCAAAATTCAAAATCCCAAAACACGGGCTACATCTCTATTTAAACCTCATTCTCCATTTTTCTAGTTGTCTTTCATTTTCCATTATTTATTTTTTTATTTTATTTCATCATTATTTTTTATTTTATTTTATTTTATTTTCTTCTTCTTATTTTTATGATATTTAGATTTAGCTTAGGATACAATAAAACCAAGCCGGCAACTTCGAGGATTCAATTTCAAACGGTTCGAGACATTTCCCACGCTCACCTCCAATCTTATCCGTTTCTTTTCATAGACTTCATCCAAAAATTCGTGAAGTGTTACTTCTCCCTTCTATTTTGATTTTATTATTACATAATTGTTTATCTATCTTTGTACATTGAGGCAATGTACATCTTAAGTGTGGGGGTAAAAGTGTCAAACTTTTGCATTATTTTCAAAATCCTAAATTTAGTCTTGATTTGAAAGTATTTTTCTCATATTACAAATTAGGATGAAATTTCTAATGATTTATTATTTTATTGATATGTTTTAGAGTAAGTCATAGTTAATTGTGCATTGATGATTAAATCTGAAGGATACTAGAGAATCGAGCATGATAAGTCTACTTGCTAAAAATTAAAAATTAATAGGTCGTTGAACTGAATTTGAGTATTACTTTGAAGTTTGAAATTTACAGGGATTGAGGTAAAAAAACACCCATAATTTTTGTGAGATTTTGAGCCTTATAGAGCATATATTCTTTTTCGTGCTCACTTTATTGATTATGAGTGTGTCAAATTTGAACTGTTATTCTAGAACTTGCCTCGTTTATACATGTCGAGACCACACTTTTGATTTGATATACAGAGATGATAAAGGCACCTAGGATTTAACCCACTTACTTCACAAAAAGCCTACCTTCACAAATTAACCCCTAGTGAACCCCGTTTTAATCTTAACAACCCTTTTTATTGGCTCACCCACTAATATTAACCCAAAATCCCTTTGAATTTGTTATCACCATTCCTTTGACTACCCTTTAATCGAGGTTTGATTTGATTAAATTACCGAATTATATTAGTTCAATAGTTACATTTATCATTTATGATTGTTCTTAAAAAAATCCAAGTTTATTCAATATTAGTAGTATATAAAAGAGCTTAGAGCATTTAAACTCCAATTGTTGAAGAAAAATCTCGTATTAAAGTATTATCAAATTTTAAGTGATGAAAATACCCTTTATTATAGAGTAATTATAAATAGTAGGTATTATTAGTTTTCATTCGATGTAAATATTCATATTTAGTTCATTGTTTCTAGTTAGGTAATTTGTCAAGTCAGTCTCGATTCTAACCTTCTAATTCAGCCTTTATCCACACCTTTTAACCCAAGCCCCGTTACAACCTTGATTTAAGATTTTTGATTTGTGTATCATCTCATATACAGTGATGGAGATTTGATTTTCAAGCAAGCCTATGGGATTAACTTTTCAGGTTCAACTATTGAGTGCCTTAATATGAACCTTAAACACCTTTGAGTGATTTGAGTGAATCTTTAGTGAGGATGTCAGTCCTTGTCGGTTTTGAATCAAGGGTAATTATTTAGATAAGGGGAGACACCTATGTTTTCATGCTACAAAATCATGACTTATCTCGTTTGAATCTTTAGGGCTCTTTGAGTTGAATTATCCATGTATAAGTTATCTATGAATTATGACAAGGCATGATTGATGAATATTGTAAGTTATGGAATGTTAGTTCTAATTGTAAGTTGAGAATTTTTCTTGAGGACAAGCAAAAGCTTAAGTGTGAGGGTATTTGATAAACCGTAAAAGTAACATATTTTAACCCTATATTTAGTATGCTTTTGGATGATTTAGCCCTTACTTTATGTAAAAAGGTGCTTTTAACCTTTCTTTTCATGTCATATACTCATGAAAGCACCCGAGGATAAAAAGAACACAAAACGGGCTTAAAATGGAGCAATTGGGCCTTAGCAAGAAATCAACACGGCCTGGCACAAAGCCTGCATGACCGTGTCTCGCCAATTACCTAGAGCATAGCCTAACTCACGAGTTGCACGGCCGCGCATCATCAAAATACAACACACGGGCGTGTCAAGCGATCTACATGGCCGTGCCCAAAACAACGAGAATCAAGGCACTACCAACCTCGATTACAGGCGTGTGTCATGATCGTGTGCTCTGCCATGAGAATGATCAATTTCACTCAGAATTGGATGCTTGAAGCCAAAGAAACATATTCCTAAGTCTACTTAAACACCCTAATAGCAATTCTACTTGAAATAGGTACTTAGGAGCAAAGTAAAGCATCTGAAAAGCCTATATAAACAACCCAAGGCAGACATTGAAGGGGGAGTTTAGCAGAAGTCAAAACAAGGGTAGAGTTTTCTACCAGAGCTTTTATTTAGGGAATCACTTGAAGATAACCAGTTAATCCATCTCAAGAAGTCGGAGCCATATTTAAGACGGAGGACATCTCTCTCAATTCCTTCAGGAGTTTTAGGGATTTCTTATGTTTTGTTTTATCTTTTCTCTTGAGATGTTTTCATATTTAGTTATAAACTAAACCCTTCAGATACTTGAAGAGGATGAAACTTATGATGGATTTTGTTATTTGATTTCTAAATTATATGATAAGTACTTAGTTTGTTCTTAATTATGTTGCTTAATTTAATCTGATATGCTTAGGTGGAGGAGGAATAGGCCCTACCTAAGAATAGATCTAGCATAATTGAGCGGAGTTGATCGGGCGCCTAGAGATAGGGTTACGAGATTTTACTGGATTAAGGTGAAACCTAATTTGGGAATCCATTGATCGATTTACTACTTCCTTACGGGGTTATTATAAGGGAACGAGAGTTCCACTAATTAACCTAAGGTTAGACGTTATTCGCCTTGAGAGAGGGTTTAATATATGTTAGGGAGTCTCACGGATCAAGCTAAGTAAAGAAATCATATGGTTTGGGGAATAAATAATAAGTGAAGTCATAGGTGGATTCTTCCTGAGGGTATCGTCTTCATCAACTGAGTTTTCCTAAAGTCTTTCTCCAATTCATTCTTTTTCTTTGCATCTAGTTTAGTTTTTTATTAGTTTTAGATAAATCAACCAATCACTCAATATTTCAGGCTAAATAATAGAAAGAAAGTGAGTAGTAGTACTTTTAGGTTCTTTTGGGTTCGATAAGATATTCTTTCCTAAACTATACTACTATTCGATAGGTGTACTTGCCTCTATCGTTGTCATAGTTAGTCTACAGGTTCGATCATTCTTTTTATAAATATTAAAACTCGACTGTTTGACACGATCAGTAAGGTTTTTCCTTCTATTTTCTTTTGGTCATGCTCTACTTTCCTTCTTTTTAAGGTAAGGTTGAATCTAATCTTGAAGGCAACTAAACCCGTTTCTCTCGTCACGTGCCTGTTAGCTGAACATCATAAAGGAAGGTGCTAAGAATCTATTCCCAGGAAGTCTTTTCAATTGATTCTGTTGTTTAAGGTAAGGGGAGTTTATGTTGCCTATTTCTTTTCTTTCTTTCGGTTTATGTGGCCAAAGACGAATGGCTAGTTGGCTTGGCATTCATATTTCGGTTAACCCCCTCTTACTCTTCTCCTTTTCTCATTTGGGACGCTTACTCTAAAAAACTCTTTTAGCCAAGTGTTTGTAGTCCAAAGGCGAAGGGTTGTTGTTTGTTGAATCAAATCACTCTATTCGGGTTCTTGAGGTAAGGGATCATCTTGTGATTTCTTGGTTATTCATTCCTTTCAAAGGTCTTATGCCTTAATCAAATTCCGTTATTTAGTGAATCTACGCTTTTCCTTGTGTACTGATCAAAGATTCTTCATGGATGCAAGTGTAAGTCAAACCAAGGAGGGGAGTGTATTTGTAATCCCTACTCCTAAGTTTAAGAAGCGTGTTGTGTCGGCAGTTCACGATTTTTTGCCGAGCTGTGGTAGAGAGCCGACGTCCGCCTAGGATAGGCAAATAGCTGTCGTCCCTGCTAGTGACAGAGCATCAACGTAGAAAGCGTGGTACTAAGGGTTGCCAAGTGTGTATTACTCACACGTCTTTTTATTGCTTATCCTATTAACTGTGATGGTGGACATCGATAAGACTGATTTGACAGTCGAGATGCCCTAGTGGGTGAGGTTGGAGACACCGATAAGTCCCACTATGATGATATTCGATGATCTGCATGTATGACATGTGCATCCATTTTTAGCATGATGTAATGAGCATGGGCTTGGAATTGACTAGAAAGGGAAGTGATAATTAAGTGACTATTATCGCGAGTGGTCTAAGTACCACGGTGGTTGAAACCACGAACGCATAAATTAGTGACTTGTCTTGGTGGTCAAGGACCATAGTGGGTTGGGTCCACATATATATAACTAATCAGAGATTGTCTCGGTAGTCTAAGACCACAGTGGGTTGGCCCCACGATATATATATATTAGCGACTTCATCACGAGTGGTCTGAGACCACGGTGGTTAAGAACCACTGTGGCATAATGCCACGAGCGTTTGGATAGAGAGCTAGATTGGGTTGGGCTGTATTGCATACATGTGACATATGCCATACTTTATGGGCTAAGGCCTAGTTTGAGTTATATGGGGATTTGCAAACTGACTCTTGGTGACTCACCCTTCTGCTAATTTTACAGGTAATCAATAGATCATGGGTTTTGGAGCCGGGGCGGACTCGAGGTGGCCGTGTGTTGGATTTTTTAGTAAATTCGTACTTAATTTTGAACTTATTTTTATCTCGGGATTTTAATTTGTAATAAGACCACTTTAACTTTATTTTGGGGTTTTGATTAAATATTGATTTTATATATGTTATGAACTGTCAAAAAATGGGGTTTTCTTAAAAACGTAAGGAGAGGTTTTCCAAAATATCAACGTATGGATCACAAGCATGAAATAATGTTAACTTAGGGTTTTCTTAATACTACAAATACTACTTTCAAAAGATCACAAATCTCAACATTGATCTCAATTGTCACCTTATAAAATATTCGAAGTCCAGCTTTTACAATAAACCCGTTTTTAACTTTTAGTTGTTCTTATATAAAATTGGTAGAATATTCTTAAAAAATTTTAAATAGCCCTTAACATGGAATCACTAAACAAAATGTTTTTTTTTTTCAAATTGTGATGTTTTGTTCAAATTCTCAAAACTACCCTTCACGTAACAATCTAGATTTGGTTGTAACGTTTGATCGGGTTTGGGGTGTTACAATTTTGGTATCAGAGCCAGGTTTCAAAAACTCGGCTGTGGGTATAGGGTTCAAAAATGTTTTCAAAGGTTGGTTTAGAAAATGGTTTGGAAATATATATGTTTTCTGGAAGCATGGCACCTGAGTCTCCGGCACCAAATCGCACGGTAAGTCTTCTGACTATTGGTTATTTTACATGAAGTAGTTGTAATGTGCTATGATTGCTTGTACTATAAAATGCAACTCTAGAGACTGAAACCTTAGGTATGCATGAATTGGTGAGAATTACTCATAATGCTATTCTCATAAGACTGCCCAGTAATAAACAATGGAAGAAAATACTAATTCATAAAACTTTTAATCAGATTA
This sequence comes from Gossypium rotundifolium, assembly GCA_025506655.1. Classification (NCBI taxonomy): domain Eukaryota; kingdom Viridiplantae; phylum Streptophyta; class Magnoliopsida; order Malvales; family Malvaceae; genus Gossypium; species Gossypium rotundifolium. The sequence goes on from CP106723.1 coordinate 80,899,505, forward strand.
AGTTGAATCGAGAATCATGAGTGCTAGAGGACGTGGACGCGGTATGCGTGGGTGGTGGTAGAGGGGTTAAGAATGAGCCTTGAAATCGGGCATGGGCCAAAAGTGAGGTGCCAAAGATCACCGATTCTGTAAGCGGAGTTCCAAAACCAAACTGGTGGAGATGATGCTGTGTCACAGGCTATGTTACGAGTTTTGGAGTGAGTTCTTTGGAGTGAGAAGGGATCGCAGACTGTAAATCTGTGTCGAGCGACTCGAGCTAATGAAATTTGAGATGTTTAGGGGCGTTTCTAGTGTAGCTCCCAATGTAGCTGAGTACTGGTTAGAAGCGGTTGAGCGCATCATAGATGATCTTGACTGTACGACGAAAGAGAAATTAAAAGGAGTGGTGTCTCTTCTCCGAGATGAGGCTTATCAATGGTGGCTCACGGTAAAAGATGGCACGACAGTAGACCGCATTACCTGGGACTTCTTTAAGTCTGCGCCCAGAGGAAATATGTTAGGTTGAGCTATGTGGATGCTCATCGAAAAGCATTCCTTAACTTGGTTCAGGTGAGTAAGTCAGTGGCCGAGAATGAGGCAAAATTCTTACGTCTAAGCCGTTATACTCGAGATATAGTGTCAACAGAACACGAGCATTGTGTCAGATTTGAAGATGGTTTGAGGGATGAATTGCGAGTACTGATAGCTCTGCAACAGGAAAGGGAATTCGCTGCTCTGGTTGAGAACACTAAGATAGCCAAAGAGGTAAAGCGATCTGAAAGGCAGCACCAGGATAGGGACAAGGGTAAGAACAAAAGAAATTTTGGGTCGTTAGGATTAGCTAAAAATTTCAAAAAGAGGACGAGGTTTGATGGGCCGAGTTGAGTTGTGGGGCATGTTGTTATTGGGGACCACAACAATGTGCTACGTGTGGGAAGTTTCACTGGGAGGAGTGCAGGGCTAAAAGTAATGGATGTTACAGGTGTGGATCAGTGGATCATCGGGTAAGGGACTGTCCGCAAGAGCCAAACAGAACACGGCCAGTAGGCCAGAATTATACTTAGCCTGGTAGAGGTGGTCAGCAACCACAGAGAGGTCATGGTCGGGCCAGAGGAAGAAATAGTTTTGGTCATGGACGTGGAGCACCAGGTAGAGGTGTTAGGAAAAAGATGCAAGACAACCTGGGTTGGTCTATGCAGCTAGACGCCGAGATGAGGGCGATGCACCGGACGTCATAATCGGTACGTTCTTTATTTTTGGTTTGCCCTTTTCTGCATTGATTGATATTGGATCTATGCATTCCTATGTTGCAAGTACTGTGTCGGAAACTCTAAACATAGACTTTGAGATTGCTCCTATGGAGATGACTATACTTAGCCCTTTAGGACAATCTGTAGCGGTGAACAAACTTTTTTGGAGTGTACCTCAAGAAGTACAAGGGATAGTTTTTCGGCTGATTTGATGGAACTACCGTTCAGTGAGTTTGATTTGATCTTAGGCATGAACTGGTTAGTGAAGTATCGAGCAAACTTGGATTGTGCTGTTAAGCGTATGGTGCTAAGGACTCCTGAGGATAATAAGGTGTTAGTGATAGGTAAAACGAGGAACTACTTGTTTAATATAGTGTCTGCTTTAATGGCGGAAAGGATGGTGTGAAAAGGGTGTGAAGCGTTCTTAGCTTTCATCAGTGCTCTGGAGGCTAAGGAGTTGACTGTAAAGGATGTTAGAACAGTGAAGGAGTTTATAGATGTCTTTCCGGAAGAGCTTCCAGGGTTACCTCTAGATCGTGAGGTGGAGTTCGGTATTAATCTTCTTTTGGGAACAACGTCAGTGTCCATTGCTCCATATAGAATGGCGTCGAAGGAGTTGGTGGAACTTAAAGCGCAGATTCAGGAACTGTTGGACCGAGGTTTTATTTGACCCAGTGTTTCACCTTGGGGAGCACCAGTGTTGTTTGTTAAGAAGAAGGATGGGTCGATGCGGATGTGTATTGACTATAGGCGACTGAACAAGCTAATGATTAAGAATAGGTACCCGTTGCTTGGATAGACGATCTGTTCGATTAGTTGCGAGGTGCTTCAGTTTTTTCAAAGATAGATTTGAGGTCAGGCTATCATCAACTTAAGGTCAAGGAGGCAGATATTCATAAGATCGCTTTTCGAACTCGTTATGGTCACTATGAGTTCTTGGTGATGCCGTTTGGGTTGACGAATGCACTAACTGTGTTTATGGATATGATGAACCGAGTATTCCAACCCTATTTAGATCGGCTTATTGTGGTGTTCATAGACAATTTATTGGTTTATTTAAGTACGAAAGAGGAGCATGATTCACATCTTTAGGTGGTTCTGTAAATTTTGAGAGAAAAGCAGTTGTACGCCAAATTCAGCAAGTGTGAATTTTGGTTAAGGAAAGTTACCTTTCTGAGACATGTTGTGTCTGCCGAGGGAATTAGGGTTGATCCCTAGAAAATTGAAGCCATGTTGAACTGGAAATTGCTTAAGTTTGTGGCAGAAATTCGAGTTTTCTTGGGTTGGCTGGGTATTAAAGAAAGATTGTTGAATGATTCTCGTTAATAGTTGCACCGTTAACCAAGTTTTTTCGATAAGGTGTACCGTTTATCTGGTCAGATAAGCAACAGGAAAGTTTTGAGAAGTTGAAAAGGATCTTGACTGAGGCTTCAGTGTTAATTCAACCTAAAGCTAGGAAAGAGTTTGTCGTCTACTGTGATGCGTCACACACGGGGTTAGGATGTGTGTTGATACAAGAGGAGAAGGTGGTAGCATATGCGTCTCGACAGCTGAGACCGCATGAAGTGAATTATCCTACACATGACCTGGAGTTAGCTGTAGTAGTGTTTGCTCTAAAGATATGGAGACACTATCTGTATGGGGAGAAGTCCATTATCTATGCAGACCACAAGAGCCCGAAGTATCTCCTTACCCAGAAGGAGCTGAATTTAAGGCAGCAGAGATGGATTGAGTTGTTAAAGGATTACGACTGTTCGATTGAGTACCACCTGGGTAAAGCTAATGTTGTGGCAGATGCGTTGAGCTGTAAGGTAATATCAGACTTGAGGGCAATGTTTGCTCATCTCAGCTTGTATGATGATGGAAGTTTGCTAGCTGAACTTCAAGTGAAGCCTTCTTGGTCCAGTTAGATAAAAGAGAAATAGTTATCAGATGAATCGCTAAGTCCTAAATTTTAGATTGTGGCAAGTGGTGAGATAGCAGATTTTAGTGTGAACAGTGTTAGGGTATTGTGCTTTCGGGGTAAGGCTTGTATGCCAAGGGATTCCGAGTTGAGGCGCAGGAAGTGCATAGTAGTCTATACGCTATGCATCCTGATGGGAGTAAGATGTATCGGGATCTGCAGGAACAGTTTTGGTGGCCAAGTTCAAAGCGAAAAGTTACTGAGTTTGTGGGTAAATGCTTTACGTGTCAGCAGGTTAAGGCAGAACACCAGTTGCCTTCGGGGTTGCTACAGCCAGTGAAGATTCTATTTTGGAAGTGGGAGCGAATATCAATGGACTTTGTGAGTGGGCTACCTCTTACGCCTACGAAGAAAGATTTGGTGTGGGTGATTGTCAATCAGGTGACAAAGTTTGCTCACTTCATACCAGTTCGTGTTGACTACTCTCTTCAGAAGTTAGCCAAGCTGTATGTAGCAGAGGTTGTGAGGTTGCATGGGGTACATGTGCCAATCATGTCAGACGAAGACCCTAGGTTTACGTCACTATTCTAGAAGGCGTTGCATCAGGTACTGGGTAGAAAAATGGATTTCAGTATAGCGTTTCATCCATAGACTGATGGTCAGTCTGAGAGGGTAATTCAGATCCTAAAAGACATGTTGAGAGGCTGTGTTATCGATTTTAGGGTTCTTGGGAGGAGTTCTTAACGTTGGCATAATTTGCATATAACAACAGCTATCAATCCAGTATTCAGATGGAACCCTATGAAGCGTTGTATGGTCGCAAATGTCGTACCCCTACTTGTTGGACAGAGTTGGGGGAGCGACAGTTATTGGGTCTGGAATTGGTTTAAGAGACAGAGGAGAAGGTTAAATTAATTCAGGCTCAGTTGAAAGAAGCTTCTAATAGGCTGAAATCCTATTAGGATCTGAAGCGCAAGAATATAGAATTCTCTGTGGGTGATCAGGTTTTTCTAAAAGTTTCACCGTGGAAGAAAGTCTTAAGGTTTGGACAGAAGGGCAAGCTGAGCCCAGGTTTATCGAGCCTTACCGGGTGTTGAAACGTATGGGACCAGTAGCTTATCAGCTCGAGTTACCTTCTGAATTAAGGCAGATACATGATGTATTCCATGTCTCAATGTTAAAGCACTACCATTTAGATCCATCTCATATAGTGCCAGTGGAGGAAATTGAAGTGAGACCTAATTTATCGTTTGAGGAAGAACTAGTTCAAATCTTAGACTGAGACGTTAAAGTATTGCGAAGAAAGACGGTTCCATTGGTTAAAGTGTTATGGCGGAATCACGGTTCAAAAGAAGCCACGTGAGAGCCGGAGGATGTGATGCGATAGAAATACCCTCACCTCTTTTGATTAGGTAAATTTTGGGGCTGAAATTTCTTTAAGGGGGTAGAACTGTAACATCCTGGAATTAGGGGCTTTGCATTTTTTTTTTATGTTTGTTGTGTGTTTGGCATGTTTTGTTTGTTAATTTGGTGTGTTTAGGGTCCCAAGAAGGCTCGAGGTTAAGTTTGAGCCTTGGTGAAAATTTTTTTTAGGCACTTTAGGGGGGAGCTAGCTGAGGCAGGCCTTAAGGGTAAATACTTGTGCTTGTTGACACAAGAAGTGGTATGGCAAAGTGGCAAGGAGATGCCACTTATGATGCAGGGAAGTGGCATCACAAGGGAGCAGCTGTAGGGAAGAGGTTCGAATCCCATAAGCCTCACTTTGGAGCTTTATTTTTGGCACTTGGATGGGAAGAAGGTGGATTCGGCAGGGACTCTCCAAGGTGGTTGGTTGAATGGGTCAAAGGAGTTTAAATGGATGAACATGAGGAGCTTGGGGAGTTTGAAATGGTCAAACAAATTGAATGGGTGAATGGGAGCATTTGGTGGAGAAAGTCAATGAGGAGGGTTGATGGTTGTGTGTTGGCCGAATATTGGAGAGTGGGGAGGGGGAGTTGCAGCATTTGGTGTGTGTTGACAAAACCGAGAGCTCTTAATATGGGTGTGCCAAATTTTTGAGCTTTTGTTTTGTTTTGGTGTTTCTTAGCCTTTGTGTGCCGAAATTCCCAAGATCATCTAAGGGCTCTTCTATTTTCTTTGGTGTTTTTCAACCTTTTTTCTCATCTTTTTATTTGGATTACAAACCTCTCATTCATACACTTCTTTCCTTGAAGGTTTTCAAACTACCTTTGGCCGAATATACCCTTGCAATCCACCCTTCACATTTCTATTGCTATCTTTTTTACAGGCCAAATCCTTTGAAGTCACCTCCCTTGCCGAATCTCTATCCCCTTCTTTACTCTTTTCTTAAACACCATAACCGAACCAAGTTAAACTCTCATCCCGTCTCTTGTCAAGTTGAAACCCCTTTTCTCATCTACTTCTTCTCCTTCAAGTTGAAATCTACTTCTCATCCCATTTTCTTTGCGTATTCGTTTCTACACCTTTCACTGTAGCTGAACCATCTTGTGTGGCAATCGTTATCTCTACTTAAGGTAAGGTTCTTCCTTCTATTTTCTTTTGGGCATGCTCTACTTTCCTTCTTTTTAAGGTAAGGCCGAATCTATTCTTGAAGCAACTAAACCCGTTTCTCTCATTACGTGCCTGTTAGCTGAACAACACGAAGCAAGGTGCTAGAAATCTGTTCACAGGAAGTCTTTTCAATCGATTTTGTCGTTTAAGGTAAGGGGAGATTATGTTGCCCATTTCTTTTCTTTCTTTCAGTTTATATGGCCAAATCTGAATGGCTAGTTGGCTTGGCATTCATATTTCGGTTAACCCCCTCTTACTCTTCTTATTTTCTCATTTGGGATGCTTACTCAAGTCAACTCCTTTAGCCGAGTGTTTGTAGTCAAAAGCCGAAGGGTTATTGTTTGCCGAATCAAATCACTCTATTCGGGTTCTTGAGGTAAGGGGTCATCTTGTGATTTCTTGGTTATTCATTCCTTTCAAAGGTGTTCTGCCTTAACCAAATTCTGTTATTTAGTTAATCTACGCTTCTCCTTTTGTACTAATCAAAGATTCTCCATGGATGCAAGTGTAAGTCAAACCAAGGAGGGGAGTGTATCCGTAATCACTACTCTTAAGTTTAAGAAGCGTACTGTGTCGGTGGTTTGGGATTTTCTGCCGGGCTATGGTAGAGAGCCGACGTCTGCCTAGGATGGGCAAATAGTTGTCGTCCCAGCTAGTGAGAGCATCTATGTACAAAGCGTGGTACTAAGAGTTGTCAGGTGCGTATTACTCACACGTCTTTTTACTGCTTATGCTATTAACTATGATGGCTGGAGGTCGATAAGACTGATTTGATAGTCGAGATGCACTAGTGGGTGAGGTTGGAGACACCGGTAAGTCCCACTATGATGATATTCGATGATATGCATGTATGAATAATTACCTATTATACATTGATAGTATGTGCATCCATTTTTAGCATGATGTAATAAGCATGGGCTTGGAATTGACTGAAAGGGGAAGTGATAATTAAGTGACTATTGTCAGAAGTGGTCTAAGTACCACGTTGGTTGAAACCACAAACGTATAAATCAGTGACTTGTTTCGGTGGTCAATGACCACAATCGGTTGGCCCTACGATTATATATATTAGTGACTTCATCACGAGTGGTCTGGGACCACAGTGGTCAAGAACCACAGTGGCATAATGCCACGGGCGTTTGGATGGAGGGCTAGATTAGGTTGGGCTGCATTGCATACATGTGACATATGCCATACTGAATGGGCTAAGGCCCAGTTTGAGTTATTTGGGGATTTGCACACTGAGTCTTGGTGACCCACCCCTCTGCTAAATTTTGCAAGTAATCAGTAGATCGCGGGTTTTGGAGCCGGGGCAGACTCTAGGTGGCCATGCATTGCCACTTTTTTAGTAAATTCGTACTTAATTTTGAACTTATTTTTATCTCAGGATTTTAATTTGTAATAAGGCCACTTTAACTTTATTTCAGGGTTTTGATTAAATGCTAATTTTATATATGTTATGAACTGCCAAAAAATGGGGTTTTCTTAAAAACGTAAGTAGAGGTTTTCCAAAATATCAACGTATGGATCACAAGCATGAAATAATGTTAACTTGGGGTTTTCTTAATACTACAAATACTGCTTTCAAAAGATCACGAATCTCAACATTGATCTCAATTGTCGCCTTATAAAATATTCCAAGTCTGACTTTTACAATAAACCCATTTTTAACGTTAAGTTGTTCTGATATAAAGTTGGTAGAATATAATCAACAAAATTTTAAATAGCCCTTAACATGGAATCACTAAACAAAATGTTTTTTTTTTCAAATTGTGATGTTTTGTTCAAATTTTCAAAACTACCCTTCACGTAACAATCCAAATTTGGTCGTAACATTTGACCGGGTTTGGGGTGTTATATTGTGGGAGATCTCACCAGGGTGAGTGCTGGAAAAGGATTCGGGCGTGCTTCAAATGTTGGTCCATGGATCATCAGGTTAAAAATTGTCCTCAGAGGCCTGTCCAGATGCAAGCTGCAGGACAGTTCATGTTCAGCCACTGAGAGGTGGTTAGTAGCCACCGAGAGGCCGTGGGCAGGTAAGAGGTGGAAATAGTATGGGACGAGGTTGTGGAGTACCAGAAAGAGGTACTGGTAACATTGAGACAAGGCAACTAGCTCTAGTCTATGCTGCTCGTCGCTGAGAGGATGGTGACGCTCCAGATGTTATAACTGGTACGTTCTTAATTCATAATGTACCTTACATTGCTAGGATTGATATAGGGTCTACGCATTCATATATTTTATGCACTGTGCCTGGCACCTTGGGTATCATGTTTGAAAGTACTGTTAATGAGATGACTGTGTTAAGTCCACTGGGACAGTCAATAAGAGTAGATAAGTTGTTCAGAGATGTGGCCCTATAGGTTCAAGGAGTTATATTTCCAGTGGATTTGATGGAGCTACCATTTGGTGAATCTTATCTAATATTGGGGATGGATTGGATGGTAAACACCGTGCAAGTTTGGATTGTGCTTCTAAGCGTATGGTATTGAGGACTACTGATGATGAGTAGGTGGCGGTGATTGGGGAGCGAAGGGACTTTCTGTCTAAAGTGACCTCTACACTAAGGGTCAAAAATTTGGTTCGTAAGGGTTGTGAGGTGTTTCTAGCGTATATTGGCGTATCTGGTTCTGAGGGTCCTTCTGTTGGAGATATCAGAACAGTTAAGGATTTTTTCGATGTATTTCTTGATGAGCTCCTTAGGTTGCCCCCAAACTTCAAAGTTGAGTTTGGTATTGAACTCCTTCTGGAACAACTCCGTGTCCATCGCCCCTTATAGAATGGCACCGAGGGAGCTAGTGGAGTTAAAGGCTCAAGTTCAAGATCTGTGGACCGAGGATTCATTCGACCGAGTGTGTCTCCTTGGGGAGAACCAGTATTGTTTGTGAAGAAAAAGGATGGATCGATGCGCATGTGCATCAATTATTGGCAGTTGAATAAACTGACTATAAAAAATAATTATCCCTTGCTGAGAATTGACGATCTATTTGATCAGTTGCAAGGAGCTTCTATTTTCTCAAAATAGATCTCTGTTCTGGGTACCATCAGTTGAGGATTAAAGAGGCTGACGTATATAAGACTGCGTTTAGGACTCGTTATGGTCATTACGAGTTCCTAGTGATGTCGTTTGGGCTGACGAATGCACCAGTTGCTTTCATGGATCTGATGAACCGAGTGTTCCAGCCCTATCTGGATCAGTTCGTAGTAGTGTTTATAGACGATATCTTGGTGTATTCGCAAATCAAGGATGAACATGATGCACATCTTCGAATTGTTCTACATATTTTAAGGGAAAAACAACTGTACGCTAAGTTCAAGAAATGTGAGTTTTGGCTGTGAGAAGTGACATTCCTGGGTCACGTGGTATCTACCGAGGGGGTTAGGGTTGATCCTCGAACAATTAAAGTTGTACTGGATTGGAAACCACCTAAGACCGTATCTAAGATTCGAAGCTTTCTGGGTCTACTAGGGTACTATAGACATTTTGTTGAAGGGTTTTCCTTGATTGCTCGCCCATGACTAAGTTGCTGCGTAAAGGGGCATCGTTCAATTAGGACTGATAAGCAGTAAGAGAGTTTTGTGAAACAGAAGAAAGTTCTGACTGAGGCTCTTGTTTTAATACAGGCAGAGTTTGGGAAGGAATTTATGGTCTACAGTGGTGCATCACACGTTGGTTTGGGTTGTGTGCTGATGCAAGAAGGTAAGGTGGTTGCTTATGCGTCTCATTAGCTTAAGCCTCACGAGGCAAATTACCCTATACATGACTTGGTATTAGCCACGGTGAGAAATGTATTATCTACAAAGATCACAAGATTCTCAAGTACCTCTTCACTCAAAAGGAGTTGAATTTTAGGCAGCGAAGATGGATAGAGCTACTTAAGGATTACGACTGATCGATTGAGTATCACCCTGGAAAGGCTAACATGGTAGCTAACGCACTGAGCCTTAAGGCTATATCTAATTTGAGAGCAATGTTTGCTCGTCTCGTATGATGATGGTAGCTTGTTAGCTGAGCTTCAAGTGAGACCGACGTAGACTAAGCAAATTAAGTGGAAACAGTTGTTGATGAGTCACTTGTTCCTCGTTTTTGACAAGTTGAGAATAGAGAGACAGTGGACTTTGGGTTGAATGGTGAGGGAGTACTATTTTTCTGTGGGAGAGTTTGTGTACCAAGGGATTCTGATCTAAGGCAGTCTAAATTATGAGAGGCGCATAGTAGTCCATATGCTATGCATCCTAGCAGAAATAAGTTATACTGAGATCTTCGTGAGCTATACTGGTGGCCAGGACTGAAACACGAAGTTACTAATTTTTTGAGTAAGTGCTTGATGTTTTAGCAAGTTAAGGCTGAACATCAGCTGCCTTCAAGGCTACTGCAGCTAGTTAAGATTCCACTTTGGAAGTCGGAGAGGGTAACTATGGATTTTGTGAGTGGGTTACCCTTAACGCCTACTAAGAAAGATTTCGTATGGGTCATTGTAAACTAGTTGACTAAATTTTCCCATTTAGTTCATTAGGTTAAAATATATTGTGTAACGCCCTAAAAATATAGGGTCTTTAATTTTGCATGTTCTAACACAATTGCTTGTTTGTTTTAATGGCTAAGTGATTTGGGTGTGTGAGAAGCCTGGGTTCAATTCTTGGCTCTTGTAAAAAAACTTTAGTTTTTATCTTAAATGAATCTAGACAGTGGCATTGTAACATCTGAAAAGGGCCTATGCATTTTGGCCTAATTGTACAAAAAGACATCTTTATGTGTTTTGGAATAAATTTGGAATGATTTTTGGAAACCCGAGAATGTATGGAAATGTTATGTTGGAAATAGGAAAATGACCATTTTGGAAACCTAAGCAAATTAGGAAAGTGAACATTTTGGAAACCTAAGTAAATTAGGAAAGTGAACATTTTGGAAACTTGAACATTTTGAAACTGAACATTTTGGAAATGATCCAAAATGGAAACCTGAACATTTTGGAAACTTGAAAATGTAAGAAAAATGGCAAGTTCTGAGCCGATCGAAAATTTTAGGAAACTTAGAAATGATGCGAAATGTCAAATTTTAAAGTTTAAAATAGGAAATAAGGGCAAGATGGCCTTAAAAGAAAAAGTTGGTAAAGTTTGACACACAAAAAGGCTTGGAAAAGTGGCCTGAAGATGTCACTTAGGGCCTATGGAAATGGCGCCACATGCAGGGTATTGGGCCTGAGTTCGAGTCACATGGGAAGCAAATAAATGGGAGTTTTATTTTTGCTTCCAAGGCTAAGGGGTGGACGGCACAAGCCTTCTAGAAAGGAGGTGTTTTAATTCCATAAATATGTGAATAATAAGTGATAAATAAGGGATTTTAAATTTGGATTATCTGAGGAGATAATTGATGGATTAAATGCTTTTATTTTTAGATAAAGGAGATAATATTATCTTAAGGGAGAGTGGTGGCCAAGTTAAGGACTCTTGGCCTAGCAAATTCGGCTATAAAAGGAGAGCCAAAGTCTTTTTCTTTCATCTCTTCCAAGTTGCCAAAAATTCCCTTGCTCTCTCCCCCTCTCTGCCGAATTTTTCTTTAAGCAAAATCCATCTCTTCTTCTTCTATTTTCTTCTCCTCTCCTTTGCTATTGTCGAGCCAAAACACTCTGTGATCCCTAATTAAAACTCCACACCAAACTCGTGACTCTAGGCAAGGAAGCAATCGATCAAAGCATTAAAGGTAAGGCTAAGCATTAATCAAGTTCTTTCTTTTCTATTTGCCGAAAGAGAAGGGTCTAATCCTATTTTTGTCTTATGGCCAATCTATAAGGATCTCTCGTGTTCTTTTTACAATAGTTGAATACAAGGAGGAATCTTTCGGAAATTCGAGGATCTAAGGTAAGATAAATATATTTGGTTAAAGGTTATGATTTATACGTTAAATTAAATTTAACATATGATTTTAGGGATGTCGACGTGCTATAAGGAAATGAATCCTTTTAGATTTGGAATTTGTAAGGCGGTGATATTCGCCAACGCTTGTTTTTTTTGATATTTAGGATTATTTCCCATTATTTCAAAAGCGGAAACCGACATGGTTACATGGCGGTGTTAGCCGATTTCAAGGAAAAGGAATACTAGCAATTTTGGGACTTGATTTGAGACATCCAAATTCGGCAAACAAGGTAAGCAATACAAATCCTACTAGGATTTGGTTTTCTTTAAGCCAAATAGGTTTGTTAATATGCTTTAATGAATGGCCGAATAAAGGAGTTAAAAATCTAGATCGGTAGATCGTTCTTCGGGATCTCAAGGAACCAAATAAGCGAATCAGGTGTGTACCCATACTAATCTTCAATAAATTATATGGCAATTATTAACTATATGAATATGCATAAGAATGTGAATGTGGTTAAGTACCACAAATGTGGTAAGAAGTACTGTGCACGCGTTTCCTACTTCGATAGGATTACGAATATGATATGTTATGAACATGTGAATAGGAACATGAATGAGAAATATGTATGTTATATAATTTATGGGGCATTCGGGATCTATGTGAAAGGGAAGAAGGTGTTGACTTCGGTCTCACTGCGGAATATGGTGACTACGGTCACAAAATTTGAATATGGTAACCGGTTACATTACTTGAATATGGTGTCTAACGACACAAATGATATGGCGATGAGCACGTCGACTACAATGAACCTCTCGATGGTGTGTAGCGAGATGGAGGGTTGACTTAGTAGTCCCACGGTGCAGTGTTGGTGTACGGTGGTGTGTAGCGGATGGACAAATAGGCTTGGGTTTGGGTTGCATCATCATTTATTTTTATATGAATATGAATTTGATATGAACATGTATGCCCGATTTGTTGAATGTTAATATGTGTGCACATTGAGTCTCATTGACTCACCCATTGTGGGAATTATTTTCAGTGATGAACAAGGATGATCAGGACGGTAGACCTTGAGGTGGCCATGTTTCATTTGAAGATTTGATTTGATTTGGACTTTATTTCTTTTCAAGACATTTAATTTTTTTTTTTGGGTTTACTTGATGTAATAAGGCCATAAGGCCCAAGTGGATTTCTTTATTTTTGCTTTACTTTTAAATATTGTGCTAAGAACTATTTTGGATGTAAGTAAGTACAAAAATTATTTCTTTAAAAATGAACCCTAAAATTATTTTGTCACTTTACTTAAATTGGATTTACAAGATTAATTAAATGGGTTTCCAATCTAAGCCCAACTCAAAATAATAGTTTTCCAAAATTTTACAAATTTTCTCTAAGTAACTAAAATTTTTGAAACCGGTTTATTTTAGGAACATACCAGATCCGATTCGGGCTCGTGGGCGGGTGTGGGGTGTTTCAGGCATGTAGGATTTATTAATAATAGTGCTTGTTTATGACACAAGAAGAGCTTGTGGTCTAGTGGCAAGGTGGCGTGTAGTGCAACTGCAAGGTCTGAGGTTCAAGTCCTGGGTTGCGCAATGGGTATTTATTTTGCTACTTGAGCTGTGTAGATAGTACAGTTGGACTAAAACACAGCTAATGGGGAGTTTGAAATGATTTGAATGGTGTTTGAACTGGTTATAGAGAGATTCAATGAGGGATAAGGGAAGAGAATCAAAGAGTTTGAGTGAAAGGAGAGTTGTGCCATTTGGGGGATCTTGTATCTTGAGATTTCGGATGAGGGAGGGTTGTGGGTCATTAAAACATTTGAATTAGCCTCTGCTGAATTTTGTAGGCTCTGACACTTTTTCTCTAAACACTATTGCATTTTTTCTTTCTTCTCCCTGCCTAGTCTCCTTTCCTTCCCTCCATTCTCTTGCTTTTGGTTCATTTGCCTTTTTCCTATCGGTCAGTAGGTGAATTTCGCGAACAATCCTTCCTCTCTTTTCTTCCTTTTCCTCTCTTTATCAAGTTGTCCCCTCTTTGTCCGAATATACCATTTCGGGATCATTTGTTCTTTCACCTCTCTTTCTCTTTTTCTAAAGAAATAGCCGGATCCTCATAACATTTTGGTAAGCCGAATATTTCATCTTCTTTTTCCATCTCTTTTATTTCTCTGCTTGTTCAATAGTGATTGAATATCTATCTTGTCTTGTTACCTTTTGGAGGTTAGTCTCTGACAAGTGGTGGAGCATCGACTGCCTTACTTCTCTACACATCTCTCGCTTTCTACTTTGAATACCTCTTTGGATGAATATTGTTGGGTAAGTAGATTATTTTGTAGTATTGGCTGAATACCAAATCTGTTCTAACTCTAACTCTTTGGATTATGGGCATCAATTCAAGCCTTGTATTACACAAGTATGGCAAATGAAATCTTTCAAGTAAATCGGGAAAAGGGTGTGATCATTTCCAACCAGCGATCTAAGAGTAGAAATCGCGTATCTTTCGATCAAGGTAAGTGGTGAGAGACTGATTGTGTTTGGATGATTGTAGGTTAATCGCGTGTGGGGTAATCTGTTCGTTGCGCAAACAGATGTGTAGTCACACCCTTCTCTACTGTGAATCAGTGAAAGCCAAAACTTTGACATTTGTGGCCCCACGAGCTTACGATTGCTCGAGGGGTGAACCGAGCCCACAAGCCGTAGGCGATAGGCTGTGGAGGCCACCACGAGCGTTCTCATGCTCTTGGGCCAATATGGGCCTCGTTTAGCTAAAATGGGCTATGTGAGCCCACGAGCCACACAGGAAAAAATCCTTGATAATTGGCAAATACTGGACTGGACTATGTAGTTCACATAGCCGTGATTGAATTTGGGTTACATGGGCCACACGAGCGTGTGGGCCCACTTGGGTCAAATATTGGGCCTTAGGCCCATTTACACTGTTATGACATTTAGGTTATTTGTGTCGCTCGAGGCGACTGTAAACCTTCGGAAAGGTTGTTATCTGGACTGGTACCCTAAAGAGTAAAATGACTAAAATACCTATAATGAGTAAAATGACTGAAATACCCCTAAAGAGTATAATGATTGAAATACCCCAAAGAATAAAATGGTGAAATACCCCTAAAGAGTAAAATGACCGAAATACCCCCATAGGGTAAAATGACCAAAATACCCCTAAAGGTAGGTTGAATGATATGGTAATGATTTGTATATGGTTGTTATTGAGTATGACATTCTGCATAGACGTATGATTTATGACATGACATACTGCATGGCGTTGGGATACTGTTATGGAGGAAGTATACTATCTTGGTGGTCGCCACATATATCATTCATGGTAGCTTTGTTGCGATCATCATATCGGTATTTCTCTTGTGTTATTATTATTGGTAGCTATGTTGCAATATTGGTGTTTTGGCTGGGTGGGTCGATTTTATCCCCACATGGTGTGTTGGTTGGAACAGTGGTGTGTTGGCTGGATTTGGGTGGGTTGTATATTTGTACCATACGCCATCAGAATGGGTTAAGGCCTATCTTGCATCAAGCTTCGAATAGGGCTCAATCTTAGGTCATATCAGATATTGTTATTGATTGAATGATAGGGGATAACACACTAAGTTTTCGTAAACTCACCCTTTCTTTTTAAACTGTATAGGTAATCCCCAGCCTTAGACAAATTGGTACTGCGAGAGACTTGGAGGTGGCCACATGATCACTAATATTCTATTTTAGACTTAGTTATTTAATTTCAATATTCATATTGGGCTATTGATTATGTAATAAGGCCATTGGTGGGTTTAATTTTTAATTGGGCTTTGATTTCTTGTTTCAAACTGCCAAATGGATACAAAAGAGGTTTTCAAAATAAAAATGATTTTCAAGTAAAACATGCATTTTAAACTTCAGGTTTTAATTACAGAAGCTTTCACAATTTTATTCAATTTAAAGAAATCAACATTAATAAATATGGAAATCGTTTTGATAAGCTAGTTTCAGAGTGCAATAACTTAATTTGTTAAATTTTCTCAATCAATAAAGACTAAATGGGTTTTAACCTAAATACGGAGTTTCATCAACAAGTCTAACTTTTGAAAATCACTTCGATGTGAGATGTCAGATTTGATCGTAACGTCTAGGCTGGGTTTGGGGTGTTACAGATCGAGTGATAACGACTTCAAAAATGTAAAGAGCATTAAAAATAGGAAAGAACAGACTTATAATCGAGCTTGAAAGTTGGCCAAACCCTAGTTATGTCTTCCTTCTAATTTTCAGCACAAGGAGGAGAAGATGGACAAGAATTTGGCTTGAGTTTCCCTTTTATTTTCCCTTTTATTCATTTATTAACCAAATGACCAAAATGCCATTCACTTAAAATGTTGAAATTTTATCTCACCATGTCCATTTTTGTCGACTAACTTGAAAAATGGTCTAATTACAATCTAAGGAACTTAAATTTAAAATTTCATAGCAATTAGACACCTTTAGCATGTAGAATTCAACTTTTGTACTTTTTACAATTTAGTCCTTTTAACTAAATTGAGTGCTCAAATGTAAAAATTTTCGAATGAAATTTTCACAAAATTATTTCGTAAAATTGTAGACCATAGAAATGTAATAAAAATGAATTTTACTATGCTGAATTTATGGTTCCGAAACCACGTATTCTGCTAGGCCCAAAATTGGGCTGTTACAATATGTACCAAAAAGGGGCACTTTTGAATATGAATTGACAGATTGTTGACATGCATACCTTGAGTATAATAAATGAGTATCCATTGAAATTAAAATAGTTCAATTGGAATTATTCTTGAAATATGGATAGGTGAAGCGAAATGAAAGTTTATATTGTGATAGCTCATCCATGTTTGTTTGGAATTCATATGATGTTATGTGCCTAACTTGTTTGATTAAGTGAATGTGGTGAGTAAACTTTCTCAAAATTTATGGAATGAATGTTCAAGTACACTTGTTTGAATAAAGATAATCAGAAAGTTCGTGTAACATAAATATGTAAGTTAATTAGCTTGGAGTGAATTATAAGATTGTGAAGATATTATGTTGATGATGAATGCTAAGTTATATGTGCGTATTTATGAGAGTCGAGTTAAAGGCTTTACGACCTCACCCCCTTACCAATGTGGTATTTTATGATGAAATTTCACAAGACTTATGTTGAATGAGCTCACAAGTGAGAGATGAAATAGTTTAGTAGCATAATAACTAATAATGTGGTCAGAGTTGAGAATAGTTTGGCAAGTGAATACAGTCTTGGAAAATATGCCAGGTTATTCTAAAGATCATTCAAATTTTGCAATGTCACAGTTAAGGAAAAAGTTAATCTCGGCTAATTGACTCATTCAAGTATAATGTATAAAGTATGTATTTGATGGAGTTTCTTCTAGATTGAATTTTTGTTAGTAATTGGAATAATATGGGATTAGTGATGACAAAATTAGTCAGAGAAATGATATTTGAATTGTAAAGATGTATGAGTGTAATAGTTGTGATTGAATAGATTATGATGATCTCTCCTGGGTATTTTATATATTCATTTATCCTCAGAGATATATATGTGCTTGTTCATTTTCTGATGAAATTCTTATTGTATGAGAATGGCAGCTGACTATAATGTTAGATTGAAGAACTGTTGGTCTGGTTGGCTGATGAGCAGCATTTCTTATATCTGTCTTAGAGATTCTATTCTATTATGTTTGGAATAAAAGTTTCTGGTAAAAATTTATGTGAGGCAATTCTTCTATTTCTACTGAATGTTTTTTTGTTATATATATATATTTCAAAAATATATTATCTCCATTACAATTGATTTCAAAGCGTATAAGCATTATTTTTCTTCTTGTTTTCTCTGAGGAATCATCAAGATCTATATTATTTTCTTATGAGTTATGTTCTTATACTTCCAGTATGATATCGCATCTTAGATTTCTTTATCTCAGTTTTCTTACCATCCTTATTTTGTAAATTATCAATCACGGCTCATCTTTACAGTGTGTTCTTTGGTTTGTGATAATTATGTCTATTATGTTGTATTTCTGGTTCGATCATATGACCGTGGTGATTCTGGTATCAGGATTTCTTTAATTTTAGTGAAAGGAATTGACATTGGTAAAGGTATAGATAGTGGAAGCTGATGGTTTTCTTTTCTCAGGTAAGTTTGATTAAGGCCAATGAGTTCAATCAGGATATTTTGTTTCCTTGAACTAATGCAGTTGCAAAGATCTTTGACTAGCATGTGAGGAAATTTTGGAAGATTGTATGTTTGAGTTGTTTTAACAGCATGATGAAGGGAGTATTTTGATATGATATTGTTTGATAGTTGAGATCGACTCAGTTTTTTTTTTATCTGAGTGAGCTGGTTAGTTGGAAGGTAAATTGAGTTATATGCATTTAAGTTTATCTTAGGTAAGAAGATAAAATCTTGTATATTCATGGGAAAATTGACAAATAGTCTGAATGAAGAATTTATATTCAAAAAGGGTGTGATATAAGGATGTACCTATTAGATCAGTTCTAATTGGATGATATTATTATGAGTTAAAGCTATTTTGATTTATAAAGTTATCATAATTGTGAAAGTTTGAATGGTCTGTTGAGTGTTAGCAAAGTTGAATATAGTTTAAGGTATTGTTAACTGAAGCACTAGTTCTGGTCCAGTTTAAATTGAGATAGAATTTGCACACTGAGTAATTCAGAGCTTATGTAGAAAATTTTGTATGAAGCTTAGTAGTAGCTCGTTTGTTCATTCAAGGAGTAATAAAATGTACAACTATTTGAAATAGATGTCCTGGTGATCAGGTATGTAACATGATAGATCAGTTGAGTTATATGTTTCAGAGACTATCCGATCAGAAATCGTACAGAAAGTAAAAGTGATTTGTGACAATTTACAATCCACTTCAGATTGTCAGAAAACGTATGTGAATTTGAAACATGAGGATATGAAATTCCCGTTCAGGGATAACATGCTTTCGAAAGTAATGCCTTGGAAAAAGATTCAAAATGTGTTTTGTGTATCTATGTTGTGGTGGTATCGATTGGACTCTTTGAGTATGAATTCTCCGATAGGGATTAAGATTTAGCCGATGTGTTGTATAACGAAGAATCGATCAAAATTTTGACACGAGAGATTAAAAAGTTGGGAAATAAAAGCATAACCTTAGAGAGAGTTCTTTGGTAGTGTCGCGAGATAGAGTAGTCTATGTGGAAACCGAATTTATATTCTGGTAAGATTTTCGGGGACGAAATACCCTAAAAGGGGAGAATTGTAACAGCTCGATTTTGGATCTAGTTAACAATGGTTTCGGGACCACGAATCTGACTTAGAAAAATTTGTTTTTATTATATTTTTATGGCCTACAGTTTTATGGAATGATTTCGTGAAAATTTCGTTAAAAAATTTTGACGTTTGGGCACTCAATTTAGTCAAAAGAACTAAACTGCAAAAAGTGCAAAACTTGAATTCTATATGTTAAAGGTGTCCAATTACGATTAGATTTTAAAGTAGAGGTCCTTATATGGTAATTAGACCATTGGTTAAGTTGGTGGAAAAAATGGACATGGTTAGGTATGTTTCTAAAGTTTTTCATTAAGGGCATTTTTGTAATTTGGTTATTAAAATGAATTAAAAAGCCAAAACAAAGCCAAAATTTGTCCACCTTCTTCCCCTTGGCCGAATTTTACATGGAGAAGACATGGCTAGGGTTTGTCCAGCTTTCAAGCTCTATTGAAAGACCGTTCTTGCCCCATTTTTAATACTTTTTACATTTTTGAAGTCATTGTAACCCGTTCTATCTATTTCTACCACTAATTTAAGAAATGATCAGGGTCTAAGGTTTTACCCATGTTTAATATGTGTGTATTTTGATGTTTGATTGTAGAAAATGCATGTTTGTTGTTTGTTAAATGACTTTTGCTAAGTGATTTTCAGTAAAAATGTAAAAAAGGACTAATTTGTAAAAGTTATAAAATGAGTAGAAAAATGTGAATAAATGGAAAATGTGGGCTGTTATGAGTATTAAAATGGTTCGGCTAGGCTTGGGTGTTGAATAAATTGACTATATTTCATTTTACGAGCCTAGGGACTAAGTTGTAAAATGTTAAAAGTTTAGGGAAAAATATAATTTTGCCATAATGTGACTTTTGGACTGAAATGAAAAATGTGTTGATTAAATGAGATGAATTTGGTATTATAGATGAAGAAAAACGAAGTTTGGGTCCAGATCGGGGGAAAACTAAAGTGTGAGACGATTAGGTCCATTTTCGCTATTTTTGTATTGAGGTAAGTTTGTATGTAAATAATGCAACGTTATAATTTTATTTATAATGTTTTGTTATTGCATGAATTGTACAATTGGCTCTATCGATGAAATTTATGAAGTTTCAACAAACGAGTAAATCCTGGTTGAACCTTAGGAATAGATAAGATACAAATGTCATGACATTAGGGTTACTGAGGTTACATGTAAGACCATATATGGGATATGGCATCGATATGAGACTTTGTATAAGACAATAGCTGGGCTATTGGCATCAATACGAGATTACATGTAAGACCATATCGGGGATATGGTATTGATATGGTACTGTGTACGAGATTCCTGAGTATCCTTTAATATTCCAAATGGTTCAACGATAAATGTTGACGAAATGTTCAACAGGTATGTATGAAAAACTCAAAGAAAATGGATTCAGTATTATGATGAACAATTGGTAAGAATGTGATTGCGTAAGTTGTGCTTGTGAAGCATAAATGATATTTATGTTGATATATGTTATGTTGTTTAAATGATGAACTATTAGTAAAAATTTGATTGAGTAAGTTATACTCATGAAGTCTTAATGACATTTATGTTAATATTTGTTGATTTATTTTTATGTCAAATGTATGAATAATGTTTTGTATTATTTGCATATGAACTTACTAAGATATATAGCTTACCCCCTTCCTTTCCCATGTTGTATAGTGTCATTGAGCTAGCTCGGATTGGAGATCACGGAGATCCTATCACACTATCAAGCTATCACTTTGGGTATTGGTGAATTAAAGTATTTTGAGTTTATAGAATGTATAGGGACATTGTCGTTTTGTTAAATGTGTCATTGTGATTGTAGCCAATGTGTTCGCTTGTGATTGTCAAAGGTTGGTTTTGATATTTGGCCATGTAAATTGGCTTATCTGGGCTATCACGGTTGTAAGCCTAAGTATATGTATATATGTGCCAATGTCTTGATGATATGGTCATGGTATGCTTGGTGAATGATAGAAATGTGATTTATGTCCTGGTTGTTTGGCAATGTGGTCTATTGAAGAGACGATAAAGTGTTGTACAATTAGGTATCTTGAAAGTTGTCAATTGTGGCTTAATAATTATGGTGAGTATGATAGATGTTGATATTGTGTTGGTCATAATTGTGGATGTGTTGGTTGCCTAAGACTGTTATGTGTGTGCCTTGAATTGGTGTAACGTGTATGTGTGAACAAGGGTGGCAAATGGCTTGGTAAATAACATTTATTTTGTCCACACTGGTACACACACGGGCGTGTGTCTAGACCGTGTCGACACAGGGTCTGCCCTACGGGCATGTGTTCTGGCCTTGTGTCCCTTGCACCTTAATTTTGAAAAACAGAATGTCCAAAATTGAGCACACGGGCAGAGACACGGGCGTGTGTCTCATCCGTGTATGCTACAAGGCCTAGCACATGGGCGTATGTCACAGCCGTGTGGAAAAAGTCAGAGAGCACCCTAATTTGAACACGGTCTGAAGCACGGACGTGTCCCTAGGGTCAAACGGGCATGTCTCTTTGACCACATGGGCATGTGGGCGCTGCATCTAGCAAAATTTTCTATGTTTTGTTAAAATTTCTAAAGTTCTCGATTTAGTCCCGAATCACTTCCAAAGCATGTTTTGGGCTTCGTAGGCTCGTATTAGGGACTGTTTGATTGAATATGAATGGTTTTAAATTGGACGAAAATTTATAACTCAAAATTGTGTGGATGCTTGTGTTATAAGTCCGATAATGCCTCGAGCCCTATTTTGGCGTTGGATACAGGTAAGGGGTGTTACACGATGGGTAAACATTATGAAGAATTCTACTTCCAACTTGTTCTATTTATACTCCCTTGGAATGATCTCCATAGAACGTTGCTACCACTCAATCCTAATTATTGTGTCTTCCACTATGAAACCAATCGGTTCTAATCTAACCAAAACTTGATTTGAGATCTAACTTTCCCTAACCAACCAATTAAGTTTCTAAGTGCCTTGTTAGTTCCCATGAATTTCTAGTCTTATTCAATTAGATCCCCACTCTTCCTCGAGTTTTGGTATTTAAGATAACCGGGTGTGACACATGCTCTTCAACTAGGCAAAGGTGGTGGAAACATTTGAAAAAGACACAACTTCACATGATCTCCAATCAAAGCTATGCTCAAGAAACAATAACGCATTAAGCATAAATGCTTAGTAAGTAATCAAGGAAGTTACTCAATATACCTTGAGGGCTTGTAAGGGTTTTTTTCTCATTATAAACAAAATTATAATGGAAATAATTCAGTTCCTTTTAATTAAATTAGTCTATAAAATCCATTCTTCATTTATTTACTTTCATATGGCCTTATACTTGAATATTAACAGATACTTAGAATGATATTAAGTTAAGTCATTTTAACCCCTAGAGTTCAAATCACATTTCACATTTGAAACAATATTTTTATATATTTTTCTTTTATTCTCTTACAACATGTGACCTTTAGAATTTATTACATGATTCATATTCAATTAATTATTCTTATACTTTACATTTTCATTCTTTTTATAGTATTTAACCCTTAGTGAACAAAAGTAGAAGGAGACTCAGATATAGAAGAATCCTCCACCACACTAGAAAGCACATACTAGCAAGTATTACATACCATCCCTCATAACACACTAAAGCGTACATAGTGCCAAGCCACCAAACACACCCAAGGGCACATAGTGCCAAACCACCAAACACACCAAAGAGAGCATTGAAGTACTAAGCTTGAAGGCATTACAATATGCACGTGACTGCATAGCTGAAAGGAAACATATAGTGCACGTGATATGTTCAAAGCCCAAAGGCATAGAATTCGGTACATATCTATCCCTATTGACATGCCAACAATATCCAAACTATTTCTCTAAGTTTTCTAGGGCAAATTTTAATTAGTAAATTTCAATTTCATTTACCGCAATCATATCTACATATACATCTATCATTTCATCCATATTCACTCATTTATTAAGGCACTCATGCCTACATATTTCTATATGATGCATCTCAAAGTAGCATTCACATATTGTATTCATAAATAAGCATTTTTGTAGGCAACTTTTCATAATTTAATTAAATTATACATATTATCATGCTCTTATGTTTATTAAGAGGCTTTGAAAACTAATAATCATGCTTTGTTTCATGAGCCATATTTACATATCAAGTTCTCTTGTTACACATATTTCATTTCCAAATTCTTATTAATATGTTTTTCAACACATTATTATCTCTTTTTCCTATTTATACACCGGTTTACTTAACGCCCTTTTTAATGTTATAATTTACTCTCAAATGTTGCTATTTTCCACCATTAAAGTTAATTTTCCATTTCAATATTCATCAAAGTACCATAAATTCCTATTTTCAAATTTTAGTCCAAGTCTATGACATTTAGATATTTGTCTTTATATTCTATTTTGATTAAACTATTCCTTCCACTTATAAACTTTAATATTCAATCTCATTTTAACATTTAACAATTTAAACACTAAGGATTATCAATTTTAATCTTACAAAGTAAGGATGGTTCCTTGAGAACTTACCTCACTTGAAAGAGTAAATTCACGAAATTACTCTACTGCCACTAGTCTAGAACTTCTATTTTCTTGTAAATAGTTCCTCCACCCACGTATCAAATCGTCATATTCATGAACACATAAAATAATAAATTCTAAGATCATGCTTATAGAGAAATCATACTAACTTACATTGAATAATCATATTAGAGATGAAAAAAATGCATTTTCTTACCTTTGATGTTCACTTCTCACACTAACTCAAACTTTCTCTTTCTAGCTCATGAAAACCCAAGCTTCCTATGAAGAAGATGATGACAATAGTAAGTTTAGTTTCTACTAGATTATTGCAAGAAAACAACTTGGGTGGTGAAAATACTTGGTTGGATTTGAGAGAAAATGAGAAATGATGAGAAAATTGAAAAGAAGAAAGCTTCCTCTTCTCAAAAGTAGTCGACGACTCAAACGAGAAGAAGAAAATGTGATAACTTTCTCATGTCTTCTTTCTTTCATTCTTTCATTCAAAGTCAAACTCTTCCCTCCTTAGGAATTTTTTTTCCTCAAAATTTTTCTCATAGTTACAAGAAATGATTTTGTACTCAAAATGATTTTCCTTAATCCATATTAATACTCTAACATATAATCTTCTTGGTTTATACATTGCCACATAAGATTCCAATATGGATGATTGATAAGAGGCAAATAGAAGAAGAAAATATTCTAGTTGTTCTACTCAAGAAAGAAAGATTCGGATCGACTTGAAAAGAAGAAAACAAAGAATATAACTAAAATAATAAAATTAAGAATAAAGAATAAATATTCAAAATAATAAATAAACAAATAAATGATGGAATAAAAAGTGAAAGATGGATCAAATAAATAGATGGACATGAAAAAATAGATTGATAAACATCCAATTGAATCCTTTGAGATATAAAACCCCAAAAAACAATTAATGGCTCTAATACCCTCTAAGAAATAATCCTTGGCAAATTGAAGGATGAATTATGAATTTTCATGACTTCTTGATGAAAATTGAGAAGAAAAATTATAATAGCGTATTTTTAGTCAAACCAAAACAGTGATTTCGGGACCACAAATCTGAGGTCAAAATATTTATTTTATTATTATTTTATTGTCTACATCGTGATAGTATGATTGTGTGAAAATTTCGTTAAGAAATTTTATTGTTTGAATGTTCAATTTGATATAAAAGACTAAATCGCGTAAAGTGTAAAATTTGAGTTCTATTAGCTAAAGGTGTCTAATAGCTATAGAACTTTGAAGTGGAGGTCCTTATGTGGTAAATAGCCCATTAATATGTTAGTGGATGATAATGGCTTGGTTATTTTGAAATTTGTGATGTTTTAGAAGGTTAATTTTGTAATTAGTGTTATAAGTTATTTTAATTAAAGAAAATATGAAATAAAACACTTTCTTCCCCACATTTTTAACCTAAACAACCAATCACCATAGATAAAACAAGGACAAGTTTTTGGCTATGCACTTTCCTTTGCATTGTAAGTGATTTTTGTATCGTTTTTAATGATTTCTATGTTTTTGAGATCGTTGAAGCTTAATCTAGCTAGCCTAGGGACTGATTTACAAAATTGTTAAAGGTTTAGGGTTTTTCCAATGATGAATGCATGTATATTTTGATGTTTGATGATAGAAAATGTATGGTTATTATTAGATAAACAACATTTGTATACTGATTTTTGGTAAAATTGTCAATTAGATATTAAATTGAAAAATGTGAAAATTTTGTGGTAGAAATATGAAATAAATGAAAAATATGGGCTGCTATGATAATAGGGAAATTCGGGTAGCATGGGTTGGGACTTAATTGCATGAATTTGTATTTTTATGAGCTAAGGACAAAATTGTAAAGATGTTAAACTACTAGGGCAAAAGTGTAATTTTTCCATAATGTGATTTTTGCGCTAAATTAAATAGAATGATATTTGGATAAGTTAATTTTGATATTATATAGATCAAGAAAAATGAAGTTCGGATCTAGATTGGGGGAAAATAAAGTTTTAGACTAGTTGATCCATTTCGTCGTTTTTACTATCGAGGTAAGTTCGTTTGTTAATAAGTATTAATATAATTGTGTTTTAAATGATTTATTATTGAATACATCATGAGTAAGACCTTATTGATATGTTCGATGAAGATTTGGAAATGTGAAATCCCGGTTAAACCTTAGGAATAGATTAGGATACGAATGACATATCATTAGGGGTTATATGATTTTGGTGATGGTCCGTATCGTCCTATTAGTGGTTGAGTTATCCGACATGTGTTGTGGATTCTTGTCAGCTTGTGTGAGCAGAACCATGTAGCTACGTCATGACAGTCAGCTTGTGTGAGCAGACCCATTGATAGCTCGAGGGTGAGCATTATATGAGATATGAGATTGAGATAGCTTCATCTATGTATTTGGCACTTAGGGTGTGAGATTCTCGAGTATCCGATATTATTCCAAATGTTTCAATGAGGTTGATACAAGTTGGTACATGTATAATCATGAACCATACAAGCATTGAATCGAAGAAACTTGTGAAATTTATATCTAACCTTGGGAATGAATTTGTGATAGGGTTGTGGATCTATATGAGTTATATTATGATTTGTTTAATTTCTTAAATTGTGTATATATGGTATGTTGAGTTTATTACTATACAAGCTTACTAAGCTTTATAGCTTACTCTACTTACTTTTCCGTGTTTTGTAGTGATTATCGAATCTTGCTCGGATTTGGGAGTCGTCGGAGATCTCATCACACTATCAAGCTATCACTTTGGTACTTTTGAACTCATGTATTTGGTTATATGACATGTATAGGAGTTATGGTCATTTTGGTATATATGTTAATAATGGATTTAGCCATTTGATTTGGCTTGTAAATGTTAAATGCTCGGTTATGTGTATAGCCATGTAAATTAGCTTATTTTGGCATGTTTGATGATGTATATATATAGGTGCTAATGACCTTTTGTTATGTGGTTGGTAATGGCTATGTGATGTTTATTATGAATTGGTAGTTTAAGTACCATACGGTTGAAGTTTTGAGATTTGGTATGCATGTCATTTTAGGTAAGAAAGTGCATATATGAAGTTAACTAGTTAATTGATTTTTGAATGTGAATTTGGTATGATTTGAATTGGCAAAATATGATGTTATGAACATTATAGTTCTTGGTATGGAAATAGCATGAATTATACTTGATTAAGATTGATTGGAATGCTTAGTTATGCCATGTTATATGCCATTTGAATTGTATAGGTGAATGAATGTTTTGGTGAGAAAGAAGGCTTTGTAAATAGCCTATTTTTGTCCGCACAGGCATGTGTCTTAGCCGTGTGTGACACACGGTCAAGTGACATGGTCGTGTGTCCCCTGGTGTTTAATTAGAAATCAAGTCAATATGCTCCACATGGCCCAGCACACAGGCGTGTAACTTGGCCATGTGGCATAAGTCAGTATACCATATAGTTTTGGCACTACCTAGCACAAAGCCTGGCATACGGGTATGTGTGGCCATTTCGAAGGGCACACAGGTGTGTCTCACGGGCGTGTCTATTGGCCGTGTGACACAAGTCAGAGAGTTACACGGGGCTGGACACGGCCATGTGATCCTATTTCAAATGTTCACATAGCCTGTGACACGGGCATGTCTTTGGCCATGTGAGACACGTGGCCGGGCCACACGGACGTGTGTCCCCTGTATTTTGAAAATTTTCTTAGTTTTCCATAAAATTTCCTGAGTTATCAGTTTAGTCCTGAACCACTTCTAATGAATGATTTGGGCCTCGTAGGCTCGTATTAGAGACAATGTGATTGATCGTGAATGATATTTATTTGGAATTGCAAAATGTATGGTTATTTACAAAATAAGTTAGTAATAATCTGTAACCCTATTCCAGTGAAGGATACAGGTTAAGGGTGCTACTTTTATTGGTATCAAAGCTAAGATTTTGTCGATTCTAGAACTAACATAGCATATATGAGTATAGCTATACATGCCATATATAACCTATTATAGCGTGATATCTCTTGACAATGATAAATCGTGTTTTCATACTTTAAGTTTTCATTGTAATTTTAGTTTTCAATTTTCTTTCTCTTAGGCTTTAGGTTTATTTTTAGTTCTTTTCTTTTAGTTTTCTTCAGAGAACTTGCTTTATAGACGAGATTGACTCTTGAGGATTTTCAGCGCTTCAATTATTAAATACGAAATAGGATTCTCTAAACTCTACTATTGTTTTACTCTTTATGCATATATTTTATATCAAGTTTATGATCTTTCTTGATTCCGTGATAAACTAATCCTCTGATGGGGGATTAACGAGTGGAGCTGTGATTAATTGATTATTCTGTAGGGTTTTCTTAGCAGGTCAAATATTTGGGAGAGGAAGAACTTAAACCCTAGGCTTGATGACCCTATAAATTCATTTGGGTGGGAATTAACCCAATCTTAGTATGGCCTATCTGTGACTACCTTTACCTTGAATTGGTCTTGACTATGAGGTTCAGAGATAAGTAGTTCTTACCGACTCATTTGTTTAGTGGAAGATCGAGAGATCTTGCTAGGGTAACAACTAGTTAATTGATTAGAAACCCGAAATAAGAATTAGTTATGATCACTAAAGCGAGCTAATCACCCAAGCCTAAAATTGATTAAATTTATAAACTAGTTTTCCAAAGTCTTTTTTTTTTTAGGTTTTTTTATTTCCTTATTTATAAAAACAAAAAAACCTTTTCTTTTTTTATCTTAATATAATTTTTTAAAGTAGTAATTAGATATATCTGCGTTTAGGTTAAAATTAATCTAGTACTCACCTCCCTTAGCTACGATCCTTGGAGTACTCACTTACTTTGTTGTAAAAACTATATTACAACCTGACTCATATACTTGCAAACATTGCCTCGATTTCATATCTTTTAGTTACAGTATTCACACTTTGGACATTAGTATGTTTGGAGGCAGTTAAGTTGTTGATGTTGTTGCCGAGGAGGTAACCTTACTAAATTGATTTTAACTTTTACGTTTTAATATAATAATTAGGAAATTTTTTAATTATTGATACGATTTGTATTTTTAATTTTATTAATTTAGTTTTCTAACTTATTTATTTTTCTTTGTTAATTTCAGTATATGCCTCAAAGGGGAGGAATACCTATTTAGTCAGTTATTAATCCATAGATACTAATCTGGAAAAAATAATTTAAATATAGATGAAATTGATTTCATGTGGTTCAACGATGAGATGATTTCTGATGACGAAATATATGAAGAGGGATTATATGAAGAATGAGAAATTATGGAGAATAAAAAATTGTTCATGATAGAGCTGAGCCAACGTAGAAACGAAGCCTTAACACACCAATGGAGTAATGTTCAAGGTACTTTTGTAGTTGAACATCCACATCAGTTCACTGGTAATTTATATGAGGCACTTGAAAAAGATAATGATTTGCCAAAACATTCAAATAAGCTTTATTGTGAGTCTTCTGAGATGCTTTCATGTGAAACCACCAGGACGAACAACTCTGAGGTCTTATCAAACATGTCAGACATGATGGCGCAAATGATGAAAATGATGAAAGATATATCCAAAGGCTGCCTCCAAGGAAAGAGGACATGTTTGACGTTCACAACTAAAATCATGAGAACCTTAGTATTATTGATGACCATGAAAAGATTGATGGTGAGATTCAACTTGAGTTTGTAACTGAAGATCATGTGGATGAGTTGAACACAGTTGAAATGGTCTCTAGTCCAATTGACATAGCAGTAGAACTAACAGTAAAGGTAGAAATGGAAGATGAACTAACCACAGACATGGAGCTTAAACTGATATTGAAAGAAAGTGTAGAAGATTCAATACAATTTTGGCCATAACAGAAAAGGTGCCGATCGAATAAGTCGAGGAGGAAGAGGCAATAATACCCTGTAACACCCCAAACCCGGCCTAGAAGTTAGGCCCGAATTCGGTGTGTCACATTAAAAGGATTTGTTAAAATGAGATAAAAAAAACATGTTAGATACTTTTTATTTGTACAAAAAATAGATGTTGATTTGTTAAAATCAAGAAAATCAAGTTTGGCTTGAGATATTTAATAAAATACTACTAACCTCGAAGATTGATCGATTAAATTTGAAGTAATAATTTTATAAAACGTGACTTTTGGAAATATCATTGATAGTTTGAGAGAAATTTCGTATTAAAATATTTGTAAAAGTTTATTTTGAAATTTATTTGTTAATCGATTTTGGAAAACCTTTATTACGATTTTAGAAAATCCCATTTAAAATAATTTGAGTAAAATATAAACACGTCAAACATAAAGTAAAATAAAATAATCCGAGGCCTTTTTACAACACATAACCCAAAATAGTAAAGTAATAAAGTAAACAAGCAAGAAACTAAAGTCCAAATAAAACCATTTCAAGTATGGCCTACACCGAGTCATCCATGGCCCCAAGTCCTCACATCGAGCATTACCTACAAGGGTTAAGAAAGAAAGGGGGTGAGTTACAAGAGCTCAGTGTGTAACACACTTACCATTTTCCACTGGGCCAAAAATCCAATTAAGCATTATTGGGCCAAAGCCCATTTACAATTATAACATAATAACATGTATATAATATGCATGTGATATGCAATTCCCAAACCAAACCTAATTTTCCATCCGCTACACACCACCCGTACCAACAAACACACCTGTGGGGAGCTTTAGTCACCCACCCCGCCAACACACCAAACTGGACATTAAGCCATATATCAAACTGGGCATTATGCCATATATCAATTTGTGGACAAGCCACCAGAATTTTGTAGCAAAGCTACCAAAACTTCTCTTCATCATTATCCCAACCCATGCAAATCATGTATATAATGCATAACAATTCATAATGATGTATTCAGATATTCTTTACAAATTTTATGATCCATTATAACAATTTTTCAAAGTTGGCCCATTAAGCAAATATCATCTTGGCCCATTTTGCATATTTTCAGATCGGCCCATATAATCATATATCAATTTGGCCCACATAAAAAAATATATTAGATTGGCCCATTAATCAATATGTCCATTCGGCCCATAAGGCAATATGTCAATTCAGCCCATTAAGCAATTTCGTATTTCGGCCTGTTAACACTTTACAAATCGGCCCAATAGGGGCATTTCCATAATTGGCCCATAAGGGCATTTTTGTAATTTGGCAATCGTACCCGATAAGGGTAATTCGGTAATCTTTACCCACTAAGGGTGTTTCCGTAATTTACCCTCTAAGGGTATTATGGTAATTTCGTAACCAAGGCTTAACTACTAATTTGGGGCATAAAAGTTTGAAACTATCCACCTGCGTCATACTGACTAATTTGACCATAACTCGAGTGAGGAATCACAAAATCTAAATCCGTAAATTTTCCCTGAAACAAGACTCATATATCTTCTTACTACAATTTTTCCAGAATTTTTGTCTTTACCATTTAGTACAGTTTATTCCTTAAAATTTCCCTTATTTCACTGTCCAACAATACTGACCTCTCTTACCTAAAATTTAAATATCTCACTATACAGTTTTCATATGTTGTTCCCACTTGTTTCTATTGAAAAATAGACTCAGTAAGGAATCTTTAAATATAAACTATATCTCTTAATTCACTTTGTACAATTTTATACGATTTTTCCAAGACAGATCAGGGAACCACGAAATCATTTAGAACCAGTCTCACTAAAATTAACATATCTCAGAATATAAAATTTCTTTTCCTTCTCCATTTCTTCCTTATCAAAATAGACACAGTAATCTTTGATTTGATTTCTTATTTACTTATTCCCTTTATCCTATTTTTCATGATTTTTTGAAATCACGTCACTACCACTAACCAAAACTATTTTATTACAAAAACATGGTTACCAATATGAACCTACGCGCCCCCCGAGTGATCCCGGATGCCGATTTCTGGTTTTCTTTGGTATTTCGACCAAATCACAGAACATATCATACAAACCTTCAAAGAGATGTAAGATTACACACCATTTCAAACAAATTTTTAGAAGGTACGAGATTACACACCTTGATTTCGATTTCCTAACGAACCATTCGTCGTTGACCTAGAACAATACCAACAAAAAGTTAGCCTCGTATTTCCAAAAGATTTCATATCACTTACACTTGAATCACTTACCACTATATCCGAAGGTAGAGATATATCGAGTGATTTGTCCCTAAAATATATAGTCGATTAGTCGAAACTTCAATCCAATTTGTAACATAGCAGAATAGAGATATAACGAAAAATCCAAAAACGAACCCCCTTACCTTATCGATATTGGATCCAATTACCACCGTTTGACTTCGGCTAGAACAATACATGGTCTCCCACTTAAAGCACTATGAAAAGAGAGTGATTAAAACATGAAGAAGTGGAGGATAACACCATTTTGGTTACGATCAAGATTTACAACCGAATAGTGATAATTACTTATTCTGCTAAAGAGAAAAGAATATGATCATAGTAAAGAATTCACTTACCGATTTAATCGAATAAGGAATGTCATCTCAAACGAGAAAGAATTTATGAAGGAGTGATTGAGGATTGTGAGTTTCAGCTATGGAAGTAAATGAACAGGAATAATTGCGGTTATGAGGGTATGGATTAGAGGAAAAAGATAGTAGAGTTGGAGATTTTTGTGAAAAGAAAAGAAAGGTTGAGAAGGGGTGCTTATCAAATTTCGATTTTCAAGAGAAGATAAATGAAAATAGTTTGGTCATAATGGTTTGGTACCTACGGTAATAAGAAAGAATTGAAGAAAAGAAATGCTCACTAATGGCTTGAAGCTTCGGTAAAGATGAGAAGAATTTGCCCAACCAAGCACCAAAGTTTCTACCAAAACACTAACAAAAATTCGGCTAGCCATCTTACACTCAAAACCGTCCACATACATAGCCAAAAAGGGTCAACATTTTCCCACCCATACTTTCCATAACATCTTCATTGAAAAATGCCACTTGTTCCCCTTACTTTCCCCTTTTTCATGATTTCTTTCCTCACCTTCATTCTTTCTTATTCTCTTTAGCCATCTTGCCATAAAAATAAAAGTCCACCTTGCCATAATTACATGCTTGGCCGACACTTAGGGAAAGAGTGCAAAAATAATAGTCACAATTTGCACACTATGGGATTTGAACCTCTTCCCTCAAGGTACTTCACTTGAAGCCTTACTAATTGCTCATTTATGCTAAGCATTTATTCATTTATTTCAATAAGCCTTGAAGCTACTTACCATCTCTCCTTAAAGTGCTAAAATACCAAATGTTTTTTAAGGCCCAATTAAACCCAAGACTTCATAGAAACCCCGTAAACTCCAAATTCACTTAACTAACAAGTCCATTTTGCAATAATGCCGTTCTCTTGTTCTCAAAATTTTAAACATTCCTACGCCAAGGCCCATTGGGACCAATCCTAGTAGGCCCAATTTTGGGATGTTACAATTCTACCCTCCTTAAAGAAATTTCGTCCTTGAAATTTCCAATCAACTACTAAACGTATCGCTCAAATCACACCACTATGCTTTCACTGCACACTCTGATCTTAAAAACCATAATGTACTTTTAACAAAATCTTGAATCCTCTTTCACACAACCAAGCATCTAACCACAAAAGCAAATAGTTGTCTACCATTTATACTTATAATTTTCTACATTCAATCTTCACGCCCAACCAAACATACCTGACTTGATGGTGATGTAACAATCCCAAGCCTTATGCTCCTTAGACCCGCATCTCAAGCATGCTCCTAACCTCCTCCTAGCATTCTCCCGGATGACACCTTCTGCAATAATCGCAAACCGAAAAGTTTGGACATGCCTTGACAAGCTTCACGGAACGAGACTGTGACCCTAAAGAACCACGATCTCTTTTCTTCTTATAGTCCACACACCCAACTCGAAGTGCATCACTGATTCCTTTAACCTCCTCCAATACTTTCTTAACTATCTAAGTCAGCTCATCAACCTCAACTCGATCATGAGATCCCGTCTCAGCCACTAACGATGTCTACGCCTCCCTTTCGGGCACATGCCTTGGTGCTGAAGATCTAGTCCTAACACCTCGGCCTCTACCACGTCTAAGTCCTCCGCGTCCATGTCTTCTAGTGCTCATGTTCACTAAGTCAATATAATCTGATTAAGAGTTTTATGAATCATTATGCTATTCGATGTTTATTAAACGATGTTTTATGGAGTATGGGTAGAAAAATTATTTTCGAGAGTTAAATCCGCATCCTAGAGTCTCAGTCTCCATAGTTTCAACTCCAAAAGCTAACAATTCTAGAGTATTCTACTTTGTAGAATTTTCGTATCACAAAAATTATAAAATGAAAACAAATACTTACTTGACTTGGTGCTAGATACTCGTGGTGCCATACTTCCTTTAGAACATATATTCATAAATCAAGAAAATCAAATTTGGCTTGAGATATTTAATAAAATACTACTAACCTCGAAGATTGATCAATTAAATTTGAAGTAATAATTTTTACAAAACTGTGACTTTTGGAAATATCATTGATAGTTCGAGAGAAATTTCCGTATTAAAAATATTTGTAAAAGTTTATTTTGAAATTCATTTGTTAATCGATTTTGGAAAACCTTTATTACGATTTTAGAAAATCCCATTTAAAATAATTTGAGTAAAATATAAACCCGTCAAACATAAAGCAAAATAAAATAATCCGAGGCCTTATTACAACACATAACCCAAAATAGTAAAGTAATAAAGTAAGCAAGTAAGAAACTAAAGTCCAAATAAAACCATTTTGAAGTATGGCCTACACCGAGTCATCCATGGCCCCAAGTCCTCATCACTGAGCAATACCTACAAGGGTTAAGAAAGAAAGGGGGTGAGTTTCAAGAGCTCAGTGTGTAACCCACTTACCATTGTCCACTGGGCCCAAAATCCAATTAAGCATTTATTGGGCCAAAGCCCATTTACAATTATAACATAATAACATGTATATAATATGCATGTGATATGCAATTCCCAAACCAAACCTAGTTTTCCATCTGCTACACACCACCCGTACCAACCATCACACTTGTGGGGAGCTTTAGTCACCCACACCGCCAACACACCAAACTGGGCATGAAGCCATATATCAAACTGGGCATTAAGCCATATATCAATTTGTGGACAAGCCACCAGAATTTTGTAGCAAAGCTACCAAAACTTCTCTTCATCATTATCCCAACCCATGCAAATCATGTATATAATTCATAACAATTCATAATGATGTATTCAGATATTCTTTACAAATTTTATGGCCCATTATAACAATTTATCAAAGTTGGCCCATTAAGCAAATATCATCTTGGCCCATTTTGCATATTTTCAGATTGGCCCATATAAGCATATATCAATTTGCCCCACATAACAAAATATATCAGATTGGCCCATTAATCAATATGTCCATTCGGCCCATAAGGCAATATGTCAATTCAGCCCATTAAGCAATTTCGTATTTCGGCCCATTAACACTTTACAAATCGGCGCCAAATAGGGGCATTTCCATAATTCGGCCCATAAGGGCATTTTCGTAATTTGGCAATCGTACTCGCTAAGGGTAATTCGGTAATCTTTACCACTAAGGGTATTTCGGTAATTTACCCTCTAAGGGTATTATGGTAATTTTGTAACCAAGGCTTAACTACTAATTTGGGGCATAAAAGTTTGAAACTATCCACCTGCGTCATACTGACTAATTTGACCATAACTCGAGTGAAGAATCTCAAAATCTAAATCCGTAAATTTTCCTTGAAACTGACTCATATATCTTCTTACTACAATTTTTCCAGAATTTTTGTTTTAACCATTTAGTATAGTTTATTCCTTAAAATTTCCCTTGTTTCACTGTCCAACAATACTAACCTCTCGTAGCCAAAATTTAAATATCTCACTGTAAAGTTTTCATATGTTGTTCCCACTTCTTTCTATTGAAAAATAGACTCAGTAAGGAATCTTTAAATATAAACTATATCTCTTAATTCACTTTTTACAATTTTTTACGATTTTTCCAAGACAGATCATGGAACCACGAAATCATTTAGAACTAGTCTCACTAAAATTAACATATCTCAGAATATAAAATTCCTTTTCCTTCTCCGTTTCTTCCTTATCAAAATAGACACAATAAGCTTTGATTTGATTTCTTATTCACTTATTAATTCCCTTTCTCCTATTTTTCATGATTTTTTGAAATCACATCACTGCCACTAACCAAAACTATTTTATTACAAAAACATGGTTACCACTATGAACCTACGCGCCCCCGAGTGATCCCGGATGCCAATTTCTAGTTTTCTTTGGTATTTTGACCAAATCACAGAACATATCATACAAACTTTCATAGAGATGTAAGATTACACACCATTTCAAACATGTTTTCAGAAGGTACGAGATTACACACATTGATTTCAATTTCCTAATGAACCACTCGTCGTTGACCTAGAACAATACCAACAAAAAGTTAGCCTCATATTTCGAAAAGATTTCATATCACTTACACTTGAATCACTTACCACTATATCGAAGGTAGAGATATATCGAGTGATTTGTCCTTAAAATATATAGTTGATTAGTCGAAACTTCAATCCAATTTGTAACATAGCCGAAAAGAGAAATAACGAAAAATCCAAAAACGAACCCCCTTACCTTATCGATATTGGATCCAATTACCACCGTTTGACTTCGGCTAGAACAATACATGGTCTCCCATTTAAAGCACTACGAAAAGAGAGTGATTAAAACATGAAGAAGTGGAGGATAATACCATTTTCGGTTACGATCATGATTTACATCCGAATAGTGATAATTACTTATTCGGCTAAAGAGAAAAGAATATGATCATAGAAAAGAATTCACTTACCGATTTAATCGAATAATGAATGTCATCTCAAAGGAGAAAGAATTTATGAAGGAGTGATTATGGATTGTGAGTTTCGGCTATGGAAGAAAATGAACAAGGATAATTTTGGGTATGAGGATATGGATTAGAGGAAAAAAAATAGTAGAGTTGGAGAATTTCGTGAAAAGAAAAGAAAGGTTGAGAAGGGGTGCTTATCAAATTTTGGTTTTCAAGAGAAGATGAATGAAAATAGTTTGGTCACAATGGTTTGGTACCTACGGCAACAAGAAAGAATTGAAGAAAAGAAATGCTCACTAATGGCTTGAAGTTTCGGCAAAGATGAGAAGAATTTTTTGAGAGAAAAGGCATAAAAATGCAAGAAGGAATTTGCCCAACCAAGCACCAAAGTTTCTACCAAAACACTAACAAAAATTCAGCTAGCCCTCTTACACCCAAAACCGTCCACATACATAGCCAAAAAGGGTCAACATTTTGCCACCCATACTTTCCATAACATCTTCATTGAAAAATGCCACTTGTTCCCCTTACTTTCCCATTTTTCATGATTTCTTTCCTCACCTTCATTCTTTCTTATTCTCTTTAGCTATCTTGCCATAAAAATAAAAGTCCACCTTGCCATAATTACATGCTTGGCCGACACTTAGGGAAAGAGTGCAAAAATAATAGTCACAATTTGCACACTATGGGATTTGAACCTCTTCCCTCAAGGTACTTCACTTGAAGCCATAACCTCTTTACTAATTGCTCATTTATGCTAAGCAATTATTCATTTATTTCAATAAGCCTTGAAGCTACTTACCATCTCTCCTTAAAGTGCTAAAATACCAAATTTTTCTTAAGGCCCAATTAAACTCGAGACTTCATAGAAACCCCGTAATCTCCAAATTCACTTAACTAACAAGTCCATTTTACAATAATTCCATTCTCTTGTTCTCAAAATTTTAAACATTCCTATGCCTAAGGCCCATTGGGCCCAATCCTACTAGGCCCAATTTTGGGATGTTACATACCCTGTAAAACAATATGGGTTTGGCTCAAATTTGGCACTAAATGGCTCACAATGTGGATGTCATGTCGGTCAAAAATAAGTCAAAATCATTAGAATAAACCAAAGTGGTAGGTTCATATACATCAATAGAAAAGAAAATGTTAGATCAAGGTGTCAAGAACAAGCTGAATGTTCTTCTATGGTGGTAACACAGATTGTCCCAACTTTAAAAACAAAACTTATATTTCTTGTTCTAATTTTTTTTTCATTTTTTCTACTTTAGTTTCTATTTTATTTTATTTTATATTTCTTGTTTGCGATTTAATCATTTTACACTAAGGGCAATGTATGTTCTAAAGTGTGAGGGAAGTACATCAGGACTCATTAATGTTAGGATTTAATTATTAGGTTATGTATGTTTGAGCACTTTGAAATTCAAGAGGAGGGGCCAAAATATAGCAGGTGTTGCAACACGGAACCTTTGTGTCACAACACCTGTAACACTCTAAACCCAGCCTAAAAGTTAGGCTCGAATCTGGCAAGTCACATTGAGGTGTTTTTTTTTTTGAAAATGGCGTTTTCATTAAAAACCCCTCTTGATATTTAAAAACTAAAGTCCCAGTTTGTGATTGTTATTATTAATCAACATTTAATAAGAAGTCATTACCTTCAAAACCTTGTTCGTTGTAGAAGCTTAATTTAAAACAACTGACTTAAAAATGTGATATTTACAACTTGGTTGCAAAAACGTAGTGTTTTGAAAACAAATATTGTTTTGGAAAAATCACGATTCAATGCTGACCAGATTTAAAACATAATAAACTAAAAATCCCAAACTATACCAGAATTTAAGAGAGGCCTTATTTCAACCCAATAAAACATTTTAATAAAGTAAAGTAGAACACTAAAATCCAAAACTGCTCGTAGTGTGGCCACCTCTGAGTCCTCCAATATGTCAAACTGCCTATTGAGGGTTACCTTGAAAAATTAAAAAGAGGGGGTGAGTTTACGAAAACTCAGTGTGTACAACCCTCATCTATAAAAACATGCATCACAATAATCTGGGCCAATGCCCATTACAATAACAGTGGCAATTGGGCCTTAACCCATATCATATGTCACATATCATAAATATCTGAGCCTTAGCCCATCTCAATAATGTAATCCATATATGCATTACATTAATGCCCATACCAACCCTACACTCCGTCTCCTGTCCAACAGTGCACTCCTGTGGGGATTTAATCGACCCACCCATTCGTACACTCCTTTTGTAGCACCAGTTGTGACACTAACTTATCGATGCAGCATGGCTGCTCAATGGCTAAAAAGCCTTTGGTGGATCCACAGTCGTCAAGCGACCATACGATCCTATTAGCACTTCCTCCATATTAATAATCCCTTTCCGATGCAACATAATAACACATGAATGCATCATACAATAATAAACATACTATAATAATCATAAATCGCATACAAGAATAAACCATATAACATGTAGGGGTGTTTTCATCATCTTGCCCTTCGAGGGCATATCGATCATTTTACCCATCGAAGGTATTTCGGTAATTTTGTAAACTAGGAATATTTTGGTAATTTTGCAAACTAGGGGTGTTTCGGTAATTTTGCAAACTAGGGGTATTTTGGTAATTTTGCAAACCAGGGGTATTTCAATAATTTCACAAACTAGAGGTGTTTTGATAATTTCGCAAACTAGGGGTATTTCGATAATTTTAAAAACCAGGGGTGTTTCGATAATTTCGTAAACTGGGGGTATTTCGATAATTTTGCAAACTAGGGGTATTTTGGTAATTTTACAAACCAGGGGGTATTTGGTAATTTTGTAAACTAGGGGTATTTTGATAATTTACCCATCGAGGGCACTTTGGTAATTTCACATTTAACAGCCTTTCCAAAGGCCTGCTGTTGCCCCGAGCGACTCAGATAACCTAAATGGTCATAATGATGTAAATGGGCCCGAGGCCCCTTATTCGGCCCACGTAGCCCAAATAGCCTAAACGCACAATAACACTCAAGTTGGCCTCAACTATCGCGTCGAAGCTCCCACACATGCGCTCGCACGCTCATGTGACTACGATCGCCATGTGACCGGTATTTCGGCATTTGCCGCTCTACAGCTAGAGTAGAGAGAATACACACCTGGTAGGAGTCTGAAGATAATCCACGCTCGCCTACCAAGGTATGCTTCCTCTCTTCATAGATAGCTCCATTTATAGCTAGCTTCTCACCTTCCCTCTTGCTATCTTTTCGATGTGGGATCCCTTCGTCAGTAGAGTTTAAATCCAACTCAAACTCTGGCCGTCCAATCTACAAAAGAAATACTCCCCTGCTTGTCATGAGATTCGAACCCAGGCTCCCTTGCACCCTTAATGACGCCTTGCCACTAGACCACACACTTCCTTGTGTCTGACATCAAGCGCAACTAAATATAAATCTATGGGCCAAAGTCCAAGTTCACTTAAAAATAAATCAAAATGAAATGCCAGCGCCAAGGCTTGAACCTTGGACCCCTTGCTTCCTTATGGTGTCACCTCCTTGTCTCCCATGTGGCACCACTTTGCCACTACACCACAAGCACTTCTTGTGTCATTTTCCTCCACATTTTATTCTTAAAGCCTACTTACTAACTCTCAGGGTTTTATTCACCTAAAACCAAAATTTTCCTAAAGCCCAAGTTTGATCCTGGGACTTCATAGAATCCCCCTAACCTTCCAAAACCACCTTCCTAATAGGTCCATCTTGAAATAATGACGTTCCCATAATCCAAAAAATTTTAAAACACTCCCATGGCCAAGGCCCAAATTCAGGGTGTTACAACACCAAATGCAGATTCGAGAAATCAAGAAAATTAACTCGATGTCATGACACAGATGTGCTGTGTCGTGACATAGGAATAATATATCTCAAAATAAAAAATTTCAATGTGTGTGTCACAACCTCAAACCACGATGATGCAACATCAGTATCTTGGAAGGGGTGTCGTGGCATCGCTATAATGTTCTACAAGGTCAACCCAACCCATTGTGCAACCTATCTATTTCTAGCTCATTTTAACCCACTTTTTAATGTCAAAAAAACCAAAATTTTGACCTAAAACCCTTTTAACTAAAGCTTTAAAACGTCCTAAACTTCAAATCCTCTCCAAAAATTTTCAGAAACTTAAAAACCTTATATCCCAAAAACCCCTATTTTATTATATTGTAAATTTCTTCTTCTTCTAATAATCATACTTGGTGCAAGAATTAAAAGTATAACATTGACAAAGAAAACCACAACAAAGCTCTTTAAGGAATACAATTTGTTAAGTGAGTTTTCATGAAATTGTCAATTAGGGATTTAATTGCAAAATATGAAATATCCATGGTGTAACTTGTAAAATAATGAAATGTATAGGTTGTTATGAGCTTGTATGAAATTTGGCTAGGCTTGAGTA
The DNA here is from genome assembly GCA_025506655.1 of Gossypium rotundifolium. Classification (NCBI taxonomy): domain Eukaryota; kingdom Viridiplantae; phylum Streptophyta; class Magnoliopsida; order Malvales; family Malvaceae; genus Gossypium; species Gossypium rotundifolium. The sequence goes on from CP106723.1 coordinate 80,940,296, forward strand.
GGGGTGAAATTGCATGAATTTCATTTTATGAGCTTAAAGACTAAATTGTAAAGAAATCAAAACATTAGGGGCAAAAGCATAATTTTGCAAACATGTGAATTTGAATTGAATTGAATATAATAGTTATTAAATTAATTGAGTTTATTCATTTAGATCAAGATAGACCTTGTACGACTTTAGATCGAGGTAAAGAAAAAGATTCAGATTAATCGATTCAATTTCTACATTTTATCGTCGAGGTAAGTTTGCATGTTTAAATAACATTTTAAAATATGTTATAAATGCTATTATTTTATAATATCAAATTGTGTCTCGATGGAAAAATCCAACAGTGTATCGACAATCATCAACCAATGAAAAGGGATGGTGACGACCATCGAATTATGGAAAGGGATGGCTTCGGCTATCGAATTATGAAAAGGGATAGCTTCGGATATCGAATAATGAAAAGGGATGACTTTGGCTATCAAATTATGAAAAGGGATGGCTTCGACTATCGAATTATGAAAAGGGATAGCTTTTGCTATCAGATTATAAAAAGGGATGGTGATGACCATCAACAATGAAAAGGGATGGTAACGACCATCAAAATATAAAAAGGGATAGCTTCAACTATCGAACTATGAAAAGGGATGGTAACAACCATCATGATTTTACTTCATGTGTGCTTTGATAAGAGTTTTGATTCAATTTACCTTATTACCATAGAAGGTAGGGAGTATGTGTTTTCATGATAATGAAAAGTATGAATTCATATGATTTAAGCTTATGAATCATTTATTCTTATGTTGGATTGTTACATATGTATTTTAATATTATGCAATGTATTGATAAGAATAGATTATATATTACGAACTTAGTAAGCATAACATGCTTACCATGTGTTCATTTTCTATGTTTTGTAGTAAACCAGAAGCTCGTTCGGGTTGGTAAGTTGTTAGAGATCTATCACACTATCCATATGCTATATCAGTAAACTTTGATGTTTTTAAGTCTTGGTTATAATGGCATGTATAGGTATTTTGTTTTTGGATGAAATGGCCAATATATTTGGCTTGTAAATATAATATCCTTGGTGAAAGGTTTGGTTTTTATGTTGGCATGTTTAAATGGTTTTATGATTGTTAACATTTTTGGCATTTTGGTACTTGAGAGGTATGTGTTGGAATGGTCAATTGAATACATGTTATGAATGGCCATTTTGGTATGTTTGAATATGGCAAATGTAGTATGAAACGGTATGGAATTTAGATTACAAATGTTAAGTTAATAATGACTAGAATATTCTTGTGTTTGGATATGGTTAATGTCATGTAAATTGAGGTGCCTTAGGGCATATTTTTTGTATGAATTGGTATCATATTTTTTAGCATGATTATGTACATTTTAGGTACATTTGGAGGCTTGATTTGGGTGCATGATTGTGCATAATATGGGTGAAAGAAATGGCCTAAAAATGATCTATTTCTTGTCCATACGGCCTAAGACAGGGGTGTGTGTCCTGTGTAGCTTATAAAGGGTTGCAAGTCAAGCAGTTACACGGCCTAGCAAACGGCACACGGGCGTGTAAGGCCATTTCGAAGGGTACACATTTTGGCACACGGGCATATGACTTGGCTGTGTGACCCAAGTCAGAGAGTTACACGTGCATAGACACGAGGCTAAGATACGGTCGTGTGTCCCTATTTTGAATGTCCACACGGTCTGAGACACAGGCGTGTGTCTCAACGTGTGACCCTTGCAGTCTAAAATTTTTCAACATTTTCCTAAAAATTCTATATATTTCTAATTTAGTCTCGATTCATTTCTAATGTGCTTTAAGGGCCTCGAGGCCTTGTATAAGTGACAATATGTGTGAGATTGAGTGATTTTGCTATGAATGATGTGATGTTTTAAATGCTTTGAATACTTGATAGTTTTGAGTTGTAAACTTCCAGTAATGTTTTGTAACCATATTTAGACGACGGATACGGGTTAGGGGTGTTATATTTATATGTATCAAAGTTATGATTTAGTCGATTCTTAGACTAGACATAGCGTGTGTGAGTTTAGAAATGCATCCCACTATATAAGCTATGATAGTGTGACAATTCTTGACTCGTTTAAAAATGTTTTCTTATAGTAATGGCATCCAACCGAGCCAACTCCGATGAAGTCAAAAGTAATGCGTAAGCCTTTTTTCATGGAGCAACGTCGAGTGGTTCAATGCCAAAATCTGAGGGTCGAGGTGGAGAAGCTAAGGAAGCTTTCTTTCAAATGATGAGTGAGTGATTTACTGAGTTCGCACGGACAAACCCGGTGGCTCAATGACCTCTACCGCACCTGTTCCCCAACCGATCCTTGTTGTTCCTCAAGGTCTGGAAACTATGCGAGTTAATAAATTTCCAGTTGACAAAATTCAAAAATATGGGGCTAAAAAATTAGAGCTATAGTTGATGATGATCTTGAGAGAGTTGAATATTGGCTATAGAATATTATCAGAGCTTTCGACGAGTTATCTTGTACACTAGGAAAGTGTGTAAAATGTGCTATATCTCTACTAAATGACTCAACATATCACTGGTGGAATACCTTGGTTTCAGTTTTGACGAATAAGGAATTTCAACTGGGAATCCTTTCAAATCGAGTTTAGAAGAAGTATATAAGTTAGAGATTCCTTGATCAGAAACGTAAAGAATTTCTTGAACTTAAATATGTCCAAATGTCAGTGTTTGAATAAGAAAGAGAATTTGTCAAATTAAGCAAACATGCTTGGGAATGTATTCCAACTATGGTTTCTATGTGTAAACGATTCGAGGAAGGATTAAATGAAGATATAAAGCTTCTAGTTGGGATACTTGAACTGAAGGAATTTGTTGTGCTAGTTGATCAAGCTCATAAAGCCAAGGAGCTTAGCAAAGAGAAGAGGAAGGTTGGTTTTGATGTTAGAGAGTCAAGAAAGAGATCATTGGGAAAGTCATATCAGTCATCATCGAAGAAATCGAGAGAAAATTATAACCATTTGATGACTTCAGTGGGATATCCTAGTAGAGACCGAGGCAAACAACATGCAGGTTCAAAGATACAAGCTACATTTGTAGCGAGCGTAGATAGCGTTAAAGATAATAAGCTTGATTGTCAATAGTGTGGACGTTGAATTTTTGGTGAGTGCAGGGGACAAGATGGTGCATGTTTTAAATGTGGTTCATATAAGCATTTTAATCGAGATTGCTCAAAAGTATCTGAGAAAGAAAAAATTCAAAATGTTCGACCTAACAATACTGTCGTGAGAGGTAGGCCACCTTGTAATTCTAGAAATGTGAGTAATAATCATATTGGAACAAAAGATTCTATGGTCAGATCTGAAGCACGAGCACCGGCCAGAGCTTACGCTATCCATGCATGAGAGGAAACTTCTATGCTAGATGTTATTACTGGTATTTTCTCTATCTTTAACATTAATGTTATTACTTTGATTGATCCAGGATCAACCTATTCGTATGTATGTACAAATCTAGTGTCTAGTACGAAATTTACCTATTGAGTCCACTGAATTCGTGGTTCAAGTATCGAACCCCTTAGGTTGGTTTGTGCTAGTTGATAGGGTTTTGCAAGAACTAACCTTTGATGATTCAGGGTTATAGCTTTCAAGCTAATTTGTTGCTACTATTGTTTGATGAGTTTGATGTAATTTTGGGCATGGATTGGCTGACTCTACATGCTATTGTGAATTGTAGATGAAAGCTTATTGTGTTAAAATGTCAGAATAGTGAAAAGCTTAAGATTGAATCAGATGGTTTGAGTGGTACGTTTAATTTTATTTCAGCTATGTCAGCTTAGAGATAAGTTAGAAAAGGTTTTGATGCATAACTTCCATATATTTTTTATTCTAAAGTTTTTGAGTTTGAGCTAGAACCAGTTCCAGTGGTTTGCGAGTATCCAGATGTGTTTCTAGAAGAGTTACCTAGGTTATCGTCGATCAGAGAGGTTGAGTTTCCCATTGAGTTAGTACCAAGAACCTTATCGATATTGATATCTCCTTATAGAATGGCCTCTACTGAGTTGAAAGGGTTGAAAGCATAGTTTCAAGAGATCACAGATAGAGGTTTTTATTGACCTAGTTTTTCACCTTGGGGTGCACCTTTTCTTATTCGTGAAGAAAAAGGACTGATCAATGAGATTGTGTATTGACTACCGCCAACTCAACAAAGCTACTATCAATAATAAGTATCCACTGCCGTGAATTGATGATTTGTTTGATCAATTGAAAGGTGCAACAGTATTTTTGAAGATTGATCTTCGTTCTGGTTTCTATCAGTTGCACGTTAAAGATTCTGATGGGTCAAAAATTGCGTTCAGGACTAAGTAAAGACATTATAAATTTCTTGTGATGCCGGTTGGTTTAATTAATGCACCTGCAGTATTTACGAATTTGATAAATAGAATTTTTAGACCGTATTTATATTGATTTTTCGTGGTATTTATTAATCATATCTTGATTTACTCTCGAGATAAGTCTAAACATATCGAGCATTTGAGAATTGTATTACAAACCTTGCGTGAGAAGCAATTATTTGCAAGTTTAGAAAATGTGAATTTTGGCTTCGGGAAATCAGTTTTCTCGTACATGTTGTATCAGTCGAGGGCATCAGAGTTGATCCGAGCAAAATTTCAACTGTTTTCAACTGGAAACCTCGAGAAATGTGTTTGAAGTTATAAGTTTTTTAGGACTAGCCTGATATTACAGAAGATTCGTCAAGGGGTTTTCAGTGATTGTTATGCCGATGACTAGATTATTGCAAAAAGATCTTAAATTTGAGTGGTTTGAGAAATGTCAAAAAAGTTTCAATCAGTTGAAAGATGTCATAATGAATTGGTAAGTTTGTGGATGGATTATGCTTAGAAATGCTTGTGATTACATTGAGCTAAATGGCACATAAGTTGGTGTGTTTGAAATGTTCTTGAATAGTTAGAAAAGATAGTCATTTTGGTATGTTTTGTTTGCATTGGAGATGTGATTTGAAATGGTATAATGCTTGTAGGTATAACCTAAAGTGTGGGTGGCAAATTGGCCTTAAAAATGGTCTATATTTTTCGACACGGTTGAGCACAAGAGCATGTGTCTTGACCGTGTCCTTCATGGTTGCATTTCAAAACAAGTCAGTTTTGACCACGGGCTGGACACACGGGCATGTGACTAGCCGTGTGATCAAGTCAGTGCCGACAACGGGTGAGGCACACGGGTGTGCCCTCGACCGTGTGGACAGGTCAATATGTATGCCTGCTTTTCACGGCTTAGACACACGGGTGTGTCTGAGGTCGTGTGAGGCACACGGCCTGCCCACACGGGCGTGTGACCTCTGTAACTTAGAAAAATGTTAAGTTTGCAAAAAATTTTGTATGTGTTCAGTTTAGTCCCGATCCTTCCTAATGCATGTTTGAGGTCTCGTAGACCTATTTAAGGGACGCCATGTATATGATTTACTTTGATATGATAATATTATATCTTTTGATGTGAATTGTTTGTAAAAGATTTGGTTTGTCCTGTAATACCTTTAACCATAAATCGATGATGGTTATGGGTTAGGGGTATTACATTTTATTAGTATCAGAGCTACGGTTTAGTCGATTTTAGGACTAACGTAGAATGTGAGAGTCTAGCTATAGATGCCATATATAAGAACTGTGATAGTGCGATGAATCATGACGTATAAATATGATTTCCGTATTGTAAATGGATCTCAAAAGAGCTGTTGCTGATGACGTTGAAAGTAATGCGCTTGATCCCGCTCAAGAGATAGTGCCATTTGATTCAAGACTGCCTACAAGCCTTCTTCTAAATAATGAATGAGTGGTTCACTCAGTACATTAGAACAAATCCAGAAGTTTCCTAACCTCCGCCCCTACCTAATCCTCCTCCGATTATGAATTTGAATATGATGAATAGGCATCCGTTCGATAAAATCTACAAATATGGGGCTGAAGAGTTCAAGGCCACTAGTGATGATGATGCTGAGAGATCTGAGTTTTGGCTCGAGAATACGATCTGAGTGTTTGATGAAATGTCATTTACTTCTGATGAATGTGTGAAATTTATCGTTTTTCTATTACGAGATGCAGTTTATCAATGGTAGAAGACTTTGATTTCTGTTGTTCCAAAGGAATGAGTTACATGGTACTTCTTTCAGTCTGAATTTCGGAAGAAATATATTAGTCAAAGATTTATAGATAAAAAAAATGGAAAGAGTTTATGGAATTGAAACAGGGTTGTATGGCTGTTACTGAATATGAATGAGAATTCGTGAGATTAAGTCAATATGCTCGGGTATGTGTTTTGACTGAAGAAATAATGTGTAAAAGATTTGAAGATGGCCTGACTGAAGACATCGTTTGCTAGTTGGAATCCTGGAAATAAAAGAATTTGTTGTGCTTTTTGATCGAGCGTGTAAAGCTGAAGCATTCGGGAAAGATAAAAGAAAAGCTGAGTTTGAAGTCAGAGATGTGAGAAATATATTTTTAAGTAAATCGTTTCAATATACATCAAATAAATTTAGAGATGAGCATAGTCGTTCAAAGGTTAATGTGGGACATTCGAATCGAGATCGCTAGATTGCATTCAAACTTCAATGCTTCAGCAACTTCGATAGCTAGTGTTGGAAATGTCCGACCAGAATGACCTAAATGTAGACATTGTGGTAAAAGACATCCGAGTAATTGTAGATTGAATGATCGAGCTTATTTTAAATTTGGATCATTAGACCATTTTATTTGAGATTTCCCTAAGTCTATTGAGCAAGAGATTGTACAAAGTCAGATAATGTTTTAGCTAGAGGTAGACCTTCTAGAAATACCAAAATGTTAGTGGTACCTAGAGAGCTACGATAGATATAGTTGAGAGATCTGAAGCTAGGGCACTTGCCAGAGCTTATGCCATTCGAGCTCGTGAGGAAGCTTCATCTCCAAATGTTATTACGGGTGCATTTACTCTTTAAGATACTTCTATGATTACATTGATAGATCCAGGGTCTACTCATTCGTATGTATACATGAACTTAATGTCCAGTAAGACTTTGCCTGTAGAGTCTACTAAATTTGTTATTAGAGTATCGAACCCCTTAGGTAAATGTGTATTGGTTGACAAAGTATGCAAGAATTTTCCATTGATGTTTCGAGATATTTGTTTTCCGGCTGATCTGATGTTATTACCTTTTGATGAGTTTGATATAATTTTGGGTATGGATTGGTTGACATTGCATGATGCTGTTGTGAGTTGCAAACGAAAACCATTGATTTGAGATGTCAGAATGATGAAATAGTTCGGATTGAATCTAGTGATTTGAATGGGTTACCGACTGTGATATTAGCGATGAAAGCTCAGAATTATGTGAAAAAGGGTTATAAAGCTTTTTCTCCTATGTAATTGATTGGGAAGTGACTGCAAAGAGAGTTGAATCAGTACCTATGGTTTGTGAATTTTCTGACGTGTTTCTGAAGAACTATCGGGATTACCTCCAAATCGAGAAGTTGAGTTGGTATTGATTTAATGCCAGGTATGACTCCTATTTTGATAGCTCCGTATAGAATGGAACCAATAGAATTGAAAGAGTTGAAATCACAGTTGCAAAACTTTACCGATAGAAGATTTGTACCACCGAGTTTCTCACCTTGGGGTGCTCCCGTGTTATTTGTGAAAAAAGAAAGATGGCACGATGAGAATGTGCATTGATTATCGTCAGTTGAACAAAGTGACTATTAAGAACAAATATCCTCTACCCATAATCGATGATTTATTTGATTAGTTGAAACGAGCCACCATGTTTTCAAAGATAGATTTGAGATCGGGGTATTATCAGTTCCGAGTAAAAGATTCAGACATTCCAAAAAATGTTTTCAGAACGAGGTAGGGCATTATGAATTTTTAGTTATGCCTTTCGAATTAACGAATGCTCCAATTATTTTTATGGATCTGATGAACAAAATTTTCTGACCGTATCTAGATCGATTTGTTGTTGTATTCATCGATGACATTTTGATTTATTCGTGTGATGAAACTGAACATGCTGAACATTTGAGAATCGTGCTACAAACTCTACGAGATAAGATTGTATGCAAAGTTTAGTAAATGTGAGTTCTGGTTGCATGAAGTTAGTTTTCTAGGACATATTGTGTCATCATCTGGTATACGAGTTGATCTGAGTAAGATTTAAGCTATTTTAGAGTGGAAGCCTCCGAAAAATGTGTCTAAAGTTCATAATTTTATGGGACTTGCTGGTTATTATCAACGATTTGTAAAAGGCTTTTCGATGATTGCAACTCTGTTGACTAGATTGCTTCAGAAAGATGTGAAATTTGAATGGTCTGATAAATGTCAGAAAAGCTTTGATCTGTTGAAACTCTATTGACTAAAGCTCTATTGTTAGTACTGCCAAAATCGGGTAAAGAATTCATGATTTATAGTGATGCTTCATTGAATGGTCTGGGATATGTTTTGATGCAGGAAGGCAAAGTCAAAGCTTATGCCTCGAGACAGTTAAAGTCGCATGAAAAGAACTATCCGATGAATGATCTGGAATTGGAAGCTATTATGTTTGCATTGAAAATTTGGCGCCACTATCTGTTTGGTGAGAAATGTCACATTTATTTCGATCACAAAAGCTTAAAATATTTAATGACTCAGAAAGATCTGAATCTACGATAGCGAAGTTGGTTAGAGTTGTTAAAAGATTATGAGTTAGTGATTGACTACCATCCGAGGAAGGCCAATGTTGTTGCTGATGCTTTGGGTACGAAATCTCTAATTTCCATACGTGCGATGAATACTCAGTTGACCCTATCCGATGACGGTTCGCCTGTAGCTTAGTTGAAAGCGAGACCATTATTTATACAGCAGATTAACGAGGCTCAGAAAGTTGATAATGAATTTTTAGCAAAACGGGCTCAATGTGATCTGAATACTGATTCAGAGTTTCAAATTGATGATAAGGGTTGTTTAAGGTTCAGAGGTTGAATATGTGTTCCAAAAAATTCAGAGTTGATTCAAATGATTTTAAACGAAGCTCATATCAGTCAGTTATCTATTCACCCGGGAAGTATAAAATGTATAACGATTTGAAACTGCTTTATTGGTGGCATGGTATGAAATGTGACATCTCTGAATTTGTTTCTAAATGTTTTATCTGTAAGCAAGTCAAAGCCAAACATCAGGTAATGTATGGGTTACTACAGCCGATTATGATTCCCGTGTGGAAATGGGACAGAATCACGATGGATTTTGTATCGGGTTTGCCACTGTCACCCAGTAAGAAAGATGCAATCTGGGTTGTTGTTGATAGATTAACTAAATTGGCTCATTTCATTCTAGTTCGTATAGATTATTCACTTGATAAGCTTGTTGATTTGTACATTTCTCAGATTGTGAGATTGCATGGAGTACCTATTTCTATTGTGTCTAACAGGGATCCGAGGTTTAATTCACGATTTTGGAAGAAACTACAAGAAGCCTTAGGTATTAAATTGCATTTCAGTATAGCTTTTCATCCACAGACGGATGGTCAAGTCAAGCGGATCTTTCAGATTCTCGAGGATATGTTGAGATGTTACATTCTTAAGTTTGATGGTACATGGGAACAATATTTACCATTAATTGAGTCTGCGTACAATAATAGTTTTCAGTCTAGCATCAAAATGGTACCTTATGAGGCTTTGTATGGACGCAAATGTCGAACACCTTTGTATTGGACTGAGCTAAGTGAAAATAAGCTACACGGGGTTGATTTGATCAAAAAAATTGAACAGAAAGTGAAAGTGATTCGTGTTAGTCTGAAAGCTGCGTCAGATCGTCATAAATCATTTGCAAACTTAAAATAAAAAGATATCGAGTTTGAAGTCGACGATAAAGTGTTCTTGAAATTGTCTCCGTGGAAGAAAATACTTCGTTTTGGCAGAAAAGGCAAATTGAGTCTGAGGTTCATCAGGCCGTTGAAATTATCGAGCGTATTGGACCTGTTGCATATAGATTATTGCTACCACTTGAGCTACAAAAGATTTATAATGTATTTCACGTATCAATGCTTAGACAATACGGATCTGACCCATCACATGTGATTTCTCCGTCAAAGATTGAAATCAGATCCGTTGTGACCTATGAGGAAGAATCGATCCAGATTTTAGATCGCGAGGTGAAAGAATTGAGAAATAAGAAAATCTCAATAGTGAAAGTCTTATGGCATCGACACGGAGTGGAAGAGGCTACGTGGAAGCCCGAAGATACTATGGGAAAATAATATCCAAATCTGTTTAACAGTAAGATTTTCGGGGACGAAAATCCCTAAGGGGGAGAATTGTAACAGTCATGTTTCTACCCTAGTTGGAATAGTGGTTTCGGGACCACAAATCTGAGTCAAAAAATATTTTTAATGTTATTTTCTGTGCTTGCAATATGTGATTGAGAATGTGTGAAAGTTTTGTGAATTAATTTTGATGTTTGTGTGCTTAATTTGATAAAACGATCTAATTGCATAAAATATAAAATTAGCATGCCATGTGCTAAAAGTACCTATGTGCTATGTATTTATTAATATGGAGTCCTTATGTTGCAATTTAGCCACTAAGCCATGGGATGGACAGTTAAGGGCTATTGTTGCATGGTTTTATAATTGGCTAATAAAGGGTAAATTTGTAAATGAGATAATATCTTAATTAAAACATAAAATAAAATATTTGTTTCATTATTGTTGTAAATGCATCACTAAAAATAAGAGACAGAAAGAAGGGTTTAAGCTCCCATTGTATTCGGCAGACATTTTGGCTAGATTAAGGTATGTTTTGCTTTGTTTTTCATAATTTCTACATTTTTGTAATCGTTGCTTCGAGTACTACAAAACCCATGCCTTAATTTTGGAGTTTGATGATGATTTTGAAATGTACCATTGATGAATGTTTAAGCTTTGTGATGTTAGTTGATGAAATATGAAATATATGTGTTTGATTAACATGTTTTGTCTTTGGATTTTTGGTGAATTTGAGTATTTGGACTAAATTTTGGAAATAATATTTTGAGAGACTAAAATGTGAAGTAAATGAAATGTAATGGACTTTATGATCATGATGAAAATTCGACTAAACATGGGTACAAGGGAATTTTGTGTATTTTATGAAATAAGAACTTAAATGTCAAAATGCAAAAATGTGAGGGCTAATTTGTAAATTACCCTAAACATTAAATTAAATGATTTGGTAAATAAAAGAGATAAATTTGAATATGAATAGATCAAGAACCAAAGAAAATAGATTTAGATCGAGGAAAGTCGAAAGTGATCGAGTAGTCAAATCCGTCTGTTTATTCCGAATATGAGGTAAGTCTATACACAAATAAATGTATTTAAGTTGAATTATTCATGCTCATTTAATATTGAATTGTGATGAATGGTTTTGGATGATATACGTGTGAAATACGAGAAAGTATCGACAATGTGTCAAGGTCTGAAAAGTCCCATACGAACCTTAGGATTAGATAGGATTCATGTGTCATGGCATAGGGATTCTGATATGTGATATTATGTAAGACCAAGTCTGGGACTTTGGCATTGATTTGATATTTCGTGTAAAACCACGTCTGGGACGTTGGCATCGATTTGAGATTTACGTGTAAGACCATGTCTAGGACATTGACATCGTATTTGATTTGTGTAAGACCTTGTCTGGAACAGTGGCATCGATATTTGATTACATGTAAGACCATGTCTGGGACATTGGCATTGTATAAGTATTTTGAGTATCCTATTTGATTCAGAATGGTTCAACGGGAAATTTTGAGAAATGAAAGACTATGTGAAATGTGTAATCGATTCACGTATATTGGAAATGATTACTATGTTTGAGTATGAAAGGTGAGTAAATGTGAATTTGCTCAAGTGAGATATGAGCATAGTCTTGTTGTGACTAAATGTGATGTATGTATGAATGTACTATGATCTAATGAGATACATAGATATGGAATTCGTTGTCAAGCAAATGGATTGCTACAATGAAGCTAATAAGAAATATGTATATGCTAATAAGATATGTTGAATTTCTTATGATTGAAATGGTTATAAATGTTTATATATGTTAAGTTTATTTGCATATGGCTTACAAAGCTTTTGAAAGCTTACTTTGTGTGAGTTTGTAACATCCTGAAATAGTGGGTCTGCGCATTTTGTGTGTTGTAGGGTTCAGGTGTTAGCTTAAGATTTAAAGGTGCGAATTGGGCTCAGGTTGGGCTGAGACCTTGGTTATTTTTTTTCTGTTGGGGCATTATAGGGTTTAAACATAGGTATCTGGGTTTAAAATTAGCATAGTGGGCTTGTGGCCCAAAGTTTGGTGGTGCTACAAGGGAACCAGAAGGTGGCGTCATTAAGGAGAAGGATTGGGCCTAAGTGTTGGTCACTTGGAGTCCATGCTCTTGGGCTAAATTCAACACTCTAAGGGGACTAGGGGAGGATGGCACAAAGGCTAGAAAATAGGAGATTTAATTCTTTTATTATGTGGATAATATGTTGATTTATGAAGGGAGGAGTTGGGGCTTAGTAGGCCTTTTTTGAAGGGAGGTTGTAGATTAAGATAACTAGGGAGGATAAGAGCTATCAGGTGGATGCAGAGTTGGTCGAAAATCAAACTATGGGAGAGGGAGAAAAATCGGTTTGATATGCCAAAATTACTAGGCACAAGTGTAGTCTTTTTCATCTATTTTCCTTGTAACACCCCAGACCCGGTCAATACACCACGACCGAATCTGGTATGTTACAGGGAAAAAGGTTTTTGAGAGGTTTAGGTTTGAGTTTAAAAGTTGGAGAAAAACAATTCGCTAGGTTGTGCATTTGAAGAAAACTCGAGTAGATTTGATTGAAGTTTGATGATGTATTTGAAAACCCGGAAATTTTAACAACTTACTTTGATGGGTAGACAAAACAGGTTTATCTCGTTAAGAAGTTTGAGTTGTTTATCGTTGTTACAAAAACATTTTGTCTTAGTAGAAAATCATGTTTAAGTTAGAAAACATTAGAGTTCTTCTTTATTCCAAATTGTAGTGTGATACCCGATGGTATAGTTTAAAATATCGCTTTGTATTTTAAAATCATTGTCTTTCCAAATTTTAGCACATTATAACCCAATTATTTTGTTAAGACATATTAAAAATCCACTTTAAACATAAACAATCATAACTTAAAAAGGCCATTTACAACCCGAATAAAACCAAATAGTAATAAAAACTTAAGTACCAAAATTTCATAAAAGTCCGAGCAAATCTTTATTAGCATGGCATGAACACCTCGAGTCCATCCGGCTCCATGTCGCGTCTATGTGTCACTGAAAAAGTCAAAGGAGAGAGTGAGTCGCGAGACTCGATGTATAATTCCCTCTCCGGTATAACATGCCAACACACATATCATAACAGAATAATGCAAGTAATGCACCGATCTAACCAACCATATCACCTTTTCTACCCGTGTGGTACCAAACCACCGGTGGTGCCAAACCACCGTGACCCAAAGTCACGATATCCATCTTGTGGTACCAAACCACTTTGGTGACCAAGTCACAAATAATCCAATGATGGGGCCAACCCATCGTGTGATACCAAATCACTAGCGACGATCCCATATCTCATAAGTGGGGCCAACCCACGGTGGTGTTAACCACGTGGACGAGTCGCAATGAGGTGCCAAACCTCCGGTGTCCCAAAGACACAATGTGATACCCAATCACTTTGGTGACCGATCACAAATCCGATGATGGGGCCAACCCATCGTGTGATACCAAATCACTGGCGTCAATCCAGTATAATCAATCGTGGGGCCAACCCAATCGTGGTACTAAGCCACTGGGGACGAGACAACGAGGTGCCAAACCTCCGTGACCCAAAGTCACAAAATATCATTGTGGTACCAAACCACCGAAGTGCCAAACCTCGGTGTCCCAAAGACACAAGTGTCCCAAAGACACGGATATCATACTCCCCTCCTCTCATATCACCCAAACACATATCATACTAGATGAAAAATTATGCAATCATGCCATCATGCTCACATGCTTAATATGGCATCTCAAAGTATCAAAAATCATGATATCATCATCATCACATAACTCATAATGAAACGGACTTACGAATCCATATCAATACCTCAATGGGTATCGAAATAATCAATCACACTGTTTCATTTACACAAACCGGTTATCACATTATTTAGTTAAGATAGTGTGTTGGTTTACACACGATATATCAAGATTAAATCCTAAGAACCGATCGAAATCTTTTGATCACCTCAACAACTGATCCTACATTTGGCCAACAAAGGGTTAACACTAACTCATTATACCATTAGGCCAACAAAGTAGATAACCTCGGGGTTGCGTTAAACCCTACCTTATGAATGGTTCGGTTTCCAACCAACCCAACCAATAATGCTTCTTACCAACCGATCACACCCTAGAAAAGAATAATGGTTAATCTCTCCTCATGACTTAACTTAAAGAAAACTAAACGAAATCGGATCCAAACACCCTTCTTACCACCACTTACCGATTGCTTAATGAGTAAGAAGCCTCTCCTTGCTTGATTAGAACCCAAGGACCCTATACGAAAAACGATTACCATAACAAAAGTTAACACCTTTTAATCAATACCAAATCAGCCCTTAACATACCGAAAATCGGTAAAATACCGAGAAAAGGAAATGGCCATTCGCCTAGCACTTACCCTTTACAAGACCGATTGAACACCAAAGACCAAAGAACAACCAATAATCGGCCTACCAACTACTAAGAGAGGAAAAGGATTCGCCAATGTTTGGAGAAAGAGAAAGAATAACAAGAGGTAGGTGCTCTCGGTTTTGAATGAAAAAGAAATGGAGAAAAGTGTTTGGGAAGTGAGTTTCGGCTAGCACCCTTGATCAAGAAAAGAAGAGCTTTAAGGAAAAACAAAGAAGGAAAACGGCAAGGGTTGTAGTAAGGTGCGGCTAATAGGTTTTGGAACACAAAGAGAATAAAGAAGGATGAGTGGAGGAGGGTTACTTTCGGTTTTGTGTGAAAGAAAAGAGAGAAAGTGTTTTGGAGATGAAGTTTCGGCCAAGAATCGAAATGGGAAGAACAATAGTAAGAAAACACCTTCGGTTCTTTCTTGGAAAAGAAAAGGAAATGGAGAGGAGGATTTTGGGGAGACTTTCGGCTAACAAAAATTTGAAAGAGAAAAGAGTTGAAAAGGGATGCTAGGTTCGGCTTGTTCAAATGAGAAAAAGAAGAGAAGAACCAAGGTAAAATCGGCAACACCAATGTTTTGGGTTTTCGGTTCCAAGAAAAGAAAATATGAGCAGAAAAGGAGAGTACAAGTTTGACTTAGTGAAAATGGAAAAGAACGAGAGAGATAGGAGAGTATATGGTTCGCCAAAGTTAGCAAAATAGCTTGAGCACTCCAAGAACATTCGCTACTAAGAAAGAAGGACCAAGCAAGCTCAAGAAAGTATATGTTGCACAGGGTTCGGTTTCAAGAAGCAAAACAAATGGTTTGACTTAGGCTATTGCAAATGAAGAAAGTTTTTTTTTCGTTAGCTTTTGACTCAACAACAACATAGCTTACCAAAGAACTTGGTGACCGAAACACACATGCCAAAGGCAATTTGGCACCTCCAAACACCAACCGCCACACATCCCTTCCCCCAAAACTCTCCTAACAAACGACCAACCTCCCCCATTTACTCTCACACCACCAATTCAAATACCATGACCAAGTCTCCTACTACAATTGCTCTCCATCCACCGTTTGAATGAGTTGACAAGGTCCAAGCTAGAGTTCAAATTTGCCACAACTCTTCCCTCCATGCCGTCAAAATGGGAGCCAAAATGGGGCATTATGCAACTCGAACACAAGACCTTTCCCCTTGCATTTGACGTAAGCACATGCTCCTAGTGGCGCCTTGCTTGCCACTTTGCTAGCTCTTCATTTGTGTTAAAATTCACCTAATTTAATTATAAACCCCAAAGACCTTCAGCTCCTATCCCCTAAAGCCCAAAACAAAAAATTTTACCACCTACTCAGGGCACACTCCTAGCCTACATCTAAGCCCCAAACCACACAAACAACAACATTGCACACCACGGACATGCAAACAATACCAAAAATAAAATAGCCCTTAACCCGGGATATTACAGTTCTACCCCTTAAAATAATTTCGACCTCGAAATTACTCAGTCAAGAGTTGCGGGTATTCTTTGTCTCATCATATCCTCGGGTTCCCGCCGCTTCTTTCACGCCATGATTCCGCCATAGAACCTTAACCAAAGGCATGACTTCTACGCAGAACCTTCACATCCCGATCTAAAATCTGTGCTCTTCCTCCATGGTCATATCCGGGTTTACCTCAATTTCTTCCACTGTCACCACGTGCGATGGATCTGAGCGATAACGCCGAAGCATCGAAACATGGAACACGTCATGAATCTGACTTAGCTCTGCTGGCAACTCGAGCTGATATGCAACTGGTCCCACTCGTCTCAGTACCTTATACGGCCCAATAAACCTCGGACTTAGCTTGCCTTTCCTCTCGAACCTTAACACTTTCTTCCACGGTGAGACCTTTAGGAAAACCCGATCTCCCACAGCAAATTCAATATCTCTCCGCTTAAGATCGGCATAGGACTTCTGCCGGTCCGAAGCTTTCTTCAACCGAGCCTGAATCAACTTAACCTTGTCTTCGGTCTCAGCAACCAACTCTGGTCCCAACAACTGACGTTCACTTAACTCTGTCCAACAAGTAGGTGAGCGACACTTCCTACCGTACAACGCCTCATAAGGTGCCATCTTGATACTCGCTTGGTAACTGTTGTTGTAGGCGAATTCCGCTAACGGTAGATACTCCTCCCAACTACCCCTGAAGTCCAAAACACACCCTCGTAGCATATCCTCCAAGATCTCAGATAACCTTTTCGATCGCCGTCGATCTGCATGGATGAAATGATCTTTGAAATCTAACTGTACCAGAGCACGATGCAACGCCTTCCGAACCTTGGCGTGAATCTCGGATCCCTATTCGAGATGATCGATCACCGGCACCCGCGATCTCACAATCTCGACACATACTGACTTCGCCAACCTCTCAAGTGAGTAATCCACCTCACCGAATAAAGTGAGCTGATTTAGTCGGTAGATCCACGATTATCCAAATGAATCCTTCACCGCTCGGTGTAGCGGTAATCCGACGAAATCCATAGTTATCCTTCCCATTTCCTTGTGGAATCTTCATTGGTGAAGTAACCAGACGGTAGTGATGCTCGGCCTTGACCTGTGACAAGTCGACACTTACCCACAAATTCGGTCACCTCCTTTTTCGGACCGACCACCGTAGGCGTTCTTCCGAGGTCCCTATACATTTTGCTACCTCCGGGATGCATAGCGTAGGGTCGCTATGTGCATCTGAAGAATCTTTTGCCTTAACTCGGAATCTCTCGGCATACAAGCCTTCCTCGAAAACACAAACACCCCATCATTGGACAAGTCAGAACCCTTCAAACCATCACTCGCACTTGTGTCCTCTGCGCACTCGAACCTCATCCAACAAGCTGTTTCTCTCGATCGCTCAACCCAAGTAGGCTTAACTGCAGCTCCGCGCGAATACTCCCGTCGTCATACAAACTCAAGTGGGCAAACAACGCTCTCAAATCAGAAACAACCTTACGGCTCAAGCGCGTACGCCTGGCGTTAGCCTTTCCGGATGATACTCAATTGAACAATCATAGTCTTTGGCTCAATCCATCTGCGGCGCCTCGATTCAGTCTTTACGAGTGGAAGGTACTTCGACTCTTATAGTGCAATGTAGACTATCGATCTCTCTCCGTACAAGTAATGCCTCCATATCTTTAAGGTAAATACTACATACCGCTAACTCCAAATCGTGCGTTGGATAATTTACCTCATGTGGCCTCAGCTCGCAGAGATCGTAAGCCACAACCTTTCCTTCTGCATCAAGACACAACCCAAACTCGTATGTGATGCATCGCAATACTTTGTGAATTCCTTACGACCTCGGGTTGAATCGAGCCAGGAGCTTGATTAAAATCTTCTTTAACTTATCGAAGCTCTCCGCCGCTTCTCACCCAAATAAACGAAACCCCTTTTCTCAATAATTTAGTCATCGATTGTCGCGATCAATGAGAAACCCTCTACAAATCTTGGTAATATCGCCAAGCCCAAAAACTACGAATCTCACTCTTGACTTAGGTGGCATCCAATCCAAAAGCGGCCTCTATCTTACGGGGGTCCACTCTAATCCCCTCAGCCAGATACTACATGACCCAAGAACGTCACCTCCCTAAGCCGAACTCACATTTACTGAACTTCGCAAAGAGGCTGTTTCTCCCTTAGAATCTGCAATACCACCCGCAAATGAGCATCATGTTCCTCCTCAGTCCTTGAATATTCCAAGATGTCGTCGATAAAAACCACCACGAACTGGTCTAGATACTGTTGGAACACCCTATTCATCAGATCCATGAAAGCTACCGGTGCGTTAGTCAACCCGAACGGCATAACCAAGAACTCAAAGTGCCCATACCGAGTACGAAATGCCGTCTTACAGATATCCACCTCCTTCACCTTTAACTGGTGATACCCAGACCTTAAGTCGATCTTCGAGAAAACCGGCGCACCCTTCAGCTGATCAAACAAGTCATCTATCCGAGGTAGTGGATACTTGTTTTTGATCGTCGACTTATTCGATTAGCGGTAGTCTATACACATCCGCATGGTACCGTCTTTCTTCTTTACAAAGAGTAAAAGCGCTCTCCATGGTGAAATACTTGGCCCGATAAAGCCTCGGTCCAATAACTCCCGAATCGAGCCTTAAGCTCCACTAGCTCTTTAGGTGCCATCACATGCGGAGCTATGGACACCGGTGCGATTCTGTGTGATCTATCTCGAACTCTACCTCCGTCTGGTGGCAAACCCTAAGCTCCTCGAAACACATCCACAAATTCCTAGCTCGTCAGAACCGTCTCCACAGTGAGACTCCTTAGCCTCCAAGGCATACACATGAACCACATACGCTTCACGCCCTTTTCGACCATCTTCTCGACTTTCGGAGTAGATACCACATTGATGATAGTTCCTCCTATTACCGATCGAACTACCTCATCACCCTCGCCTATTTTCGAACCATGCACTTAGTGCATAATCCAACTTTGCACGGTACTTAACCGGCCGGTCCATCCCCAGAATCATATCGAACTCCCCAAACGGCAGTTCCATCAGATCAGCCTCGAATACCACCCCTTGGGGTTCTAGAGGTACATCTCTATACAGTTTATCTACCACTACAGAGTGACCTAGATGGCTTATTACGGTCATCTGCCTAGAAGATATTTGAGTCTAGACCCATGGTCTTCACTATGCTACTTGCAACATCTCTGAGTGTGTTGAACCCACATCAATCAAAGCAGTAAATGGAGAACCAAAGATTAGAAACGTGCAAGAATGGCGTCCGGTGTGTCGCTCTCCTCTCGGCGCCTCATGACATACACCAACCCCTACCGTGCGGCCTCGAACTACTGCACCTCGCTTGCGGTGCTTCACGGCCCGACCGAACTATTACCCCCTCGCCATTACCTCGGCCCTCTGCGGTGGTGGTCAGTTATTTTGTCTTGATTACGTACGATTCTCTGTTGAATCCTAGCTAACTTGCAGACGGTCCCTCACACGGTGGTCTAGCGAGCTACACTCAAAGCGACCTCTACCATCAGTCCGGCATCCTCCCAATGAGCCTTCCCTAGCGGTTACATCTGGCGGTCCTCGCCTAGCAAAGAACGAACCTACCCGACCGATTCGCCCGCTTCGGTCTAGCCCTTTTCTGCTGATTTCGATGACCGGAAGATCCAAAACTCCTCTTGTGTCGGTTCCTATCCATACCGCCTCACAGATTCCTTAATGCCCTCGGCTACCTTCGCCTTTTCAACTAGGACAACAAATTCACGCTCCTTTGAGGCACAATTATCAACCTTAATTAGTCTCATGAGCCATCCTCAAACGAATGCACCTCTCATGTTCAATGGCCACCATACCCACAGCATACCGACTTCACTGAGAAATTCGACTCGTACTCCGTCTGATTTGCTCTCGAACTAACCTCGAAATGCTTTTCACGCTCATTAATGAAATTAGCCCCACGTACTTTTTACGATAAGCGGCCCGAAATAGTCCCAAGTCGAGATCTTCATTTGCAGTGTGTCCTAACAAAGGAGCCACCACTTGGTATGACTCATCTCGAAGTGATACGATCCCTTTAATTTCTCAGCAGATTAGGTCTAGATCGTCCATGATCCGCTCTGTCGCTTCGGCCCATTACTTTCGGCGGTGCTAGGAGCAACACCGAGACACCCCAAAAGAATTCACCCGTTTGTTCAAGTCGCCAGCACGATTTCCTAGCTCCTACGCCTCCACCTACTCCACTACGGTTCTAAAACCCATGAGATCGCTTTGTGACAACTGCGTCATCGCCGATCTGCTCTTGGAACTCACCACCTCCGGTGGTGGCGGAACCAGTATCTCATTCTTTGAACCACGACCGGAACCTACGGGCTCGTAAAGCATCATCCTACCATGACCTCGTCCACGACCACGTCCACCTCGGTACTCATGACTAAATCTAAATCGATTAAAGAATTTTATGCATCACTCATTATTTCTTCATTTAAAAGCAAAGTCTTATGAATATTGCTTATTAAAGAAGTTTTGTTTCGCGAGTCCACGAGTCCTATCGGCCAGTCTCTAAAGTAGTCTTACTAGCCATCCAATCATATTAATTAATATCACAACCAATAGTACGGTACCTACAGGGGCGGAGTCTTGGGAGACTCGGTGCCATGCCTTTCAAACCATACTTTTAAAACAAAACACTTAAAAGCAGACTTTTAAAAACATTTTGGGCCTCGGGCCCACAGAAACCTTTGAACCTAGGCTCGATACCACAAATGTAACACCCTGGACAGGTCAATACACCACGACCGAATCGGTATGTTGAGGAAAAAGGTTTTGAGAGGTTTAGGTTTGAGTTTAAAAGTTGGAGAAAAACAATTCGCTAGGTTGTGCATTTGAAGAAAACTCGAGTAGATTTGATTGAAGTTTGATGATGTATTTGAAAACCCGAAAATTTTAACAACTTACTTTGATGGGTAGACAAAACAGGTTTATCTCGTTAAGAAGTTTGAGTTGTTTATCGTTGTTACAAAAATATTTTGTCTTAGTAGAAAATCGTGTTTAAGTTAGAAAACATTAGAGTTCTTCTTTATTCCAAATTTTAGTGTGATACAGATGGTATAGTTTAAAATATCGCTTTGTATTTTAAAATCGTTGTCTTTCCAAATTTTAGCACATTATAACCCAATTATTTTGTTAAGACATATTAAAATCCACTTTAAACATAAACAATCATAACTTAAAAGGCCATTTACAACCCGAATAAAACCAAATAGTAATAAAACTTAAGTACCAAAATTTCATAAAAGTCAGAGCAAATCTTTATTAGCATGGCATGAACACCTCGAGTCCATCCGGCTCCATGTCCGCGTCTATGTGTCACTGAAAAAGTCAAAGGAGAGAGTGAGTCGCGAGACTCGGTGTATAATTCCTCTCCGTATAACATGCCAACACACATATCATAACAGAATAATGCAAGTAATGCACCCGATCTAACCAACCATATCACCTTTTCTACCCCGTGTGGTACCAAACCACCGGTGGTGCCAAACCACTTGGTGACCCAAAGTCACGATATCCATCTTGTGGTACCAAACCACTTTGGTGACCGAAGTCACAAATAATCCAATGATGGGGCCAACCCATCGTGTGATATAAATCACTAGCGGCGATCCCATATCTCATAAGTGGGGCCAACCCACGGTGGTGTTAACCACGAGGACGAGTCGCAATGAGGTGCCAAACCTCGGTGTCCCAAAGACACAATGTGATACCAAATCACCGGTGACCGCGATCCACAAATCCGATGATGGGGCCAACCCATCGTGTGATACCAAAATCCTGGCGTCAATCCCAGTATAATCAAGCTGTGGGGCCAACCCTTCGTGGTACTAAGCCACTGGGGCGAGGCCGAGGTGCTACACCTCTGGTGACCCAAAGTCACAAAATATCATTGTGGTACCAAACCCTTTGGAGGTGCCAAACCTCCGGTGTCCCAAAGACACAGTGTCCCAAAGACACGATATCATACTCCCCTCCTCTCATATCACCCAAACACATATCATACTAGATGCAAAATTATGCAATCATGCCATCATGCTCACATGCTTAATATGGCATCTCAAAGTATCAAAATCATGATATCATCATCATCACATAACTCATAATGAAACGGACTTACGAATCCATATCCATACCTCAATGGGTATCGAAATAATCAATCACCTTTGTTTCATTTACACAAACCGGTTATCACATTATTTAGTTAAGATAGTGTGTTGGTTTACACACCGATATATCGAAGATTAAATCCTAAGAACCGATCGAAATCTTTTGATCACCTCAACGACTGATCCTACATTCGCCAACAAAGGGTTAACACTAACTCATTATACCATTCGCCAACAAAGTAGATAACCTCGGGGTTGCGTTAAACCCTACCTTTGCGAATGGTTCGGTTTCCAACCAACCCAACCAACAATGCTTCTTACCAACCGATCACACCCTAGAAAAGAATAATGGTTAATCTCTCCTCATGACTTAAAGAAAACTAAAGCGAAATCGGATCCAAACACCCTTCTTACCACCACTTCACCGATTGCTTAACAGAGAGTAAAGCCTCTCCTTGCTTGATTAGAACCCAAGGACCCTATCTGAAAAATGATTACCATAACAAAAGTTAACACCTTTTAATCAATACAAAATCAGCCCTTAACATACCGAAAATCGATAAAATACCGGAGAAAGGAAATGGCCATTCGACTAGCACTTACCCTTTACAAGACCGATTGAACACCGGCACCCCAACAACAACCAATAATCAGCCTACCAACTACTAAGAGAGGAAAAGGATTGACCAATGTTTGGAGAAAGAGAAAGAATAACAAGAGGTAGGTGCTCTCGGTTTTGAATGAAAAGAAATGGAGAAAAGTGTTTGGGAAGTGAGTTTGGCTAGCACCCTTGATCAAGAAAAGAAGAGCTTTAAGGAAAAACAAAGAAGGAAAAGCGGCAAGGGTTGTAGTAAGGTGCGGCTAATAGGTTTTGGAACACAAAGAGAATAAAGAAGGATGAGTGGAGGGGGTTACTTTGGTTTTGTGTGAAAGAAAAGAGAGAAAGTGTTTTGGAGATGAAGTTTGGCCAAGAATCGAAATGGGAAGAACAATAGTAAGAAAACACCTTGGTTCTTTCTTGGAAAAGAAAAGGAAATGGAGAGGAGGATTTTGGGGAGACTTTCGCTAACAAAAATTTGAAAGAGAAAAGAGTTGAAAAGGGATGCTAGGTTGACTTGTTCAAATGAGAAAAGAAGAGAAGAACCAAGGTAAAATCGGCAACACCAATGTTTTGGGTTTTCGGTTCCAAGAAAAGAAAATATGAGCGAAAAGGAGAGTACAAGTTTCGACTTAGTGAAAATGGAAAAAACGAGAGAGATAGGAGAGTATATGGTTCGCCAAAGTTAGCAAAATAGCTTGAGCACTCCAAGAACATTCGGCTACTAAGAAAGAAGGACCAAGCAAGCTCAAAGAAAGTATATGTTGCACAGGGTTCGGTTTCAAGAAGCAAAATAAATGGTTTGACTTAGGCTATTGCAAATGAAGAAAGTTTTTTTTAGTTAGCTTTTGACTCAACAACAACATAGCTTACCAAAAGAACTTGGTTACCGAAAACACACATGCCAAAGGCAATTTGGCACCCTCAAACACCAACAGGCCACACATCCCTCCCCAAAACTCTCTAACAAGCGGCCAACCTCCTCCATTTACTCACACCACCAATTCAAATACCATGACCAAGTCTCCCTCCTACAATTGCTCTCCATCCACCGTTTGAATGAGTTGACAAGGTCAAGCTAGAGTTCAAATTTGCCACAACTCTTCCCTCTATGCCGTTAAAATGGGAGCCAAAATGGGGCATTATGCAACTCAAACACAAGACCTTTCCCCCCTTGCATTTGACGCCAAGCACATGCTCCTAGTGGCACCTTGCTTGCCACTTTGCTAGCTCTTCATTTGTGTTAAAAATTCACCTAATTTAATTATAAACCCCAGCACCTTCAGCTCCTATCCCCTAAAGCCCAAAAAATAAAAAATTTTACCACCTACTCAGGCACACTCCTAGCCTACATCTAAGCCCCGAAACCACACAAACAACAACATTGCACACCACAGACATGCAAACAATACCAAAAATAAAATAGCCCTTAACCCGGGATATTACATTCCTTCTCATCTTTCCTCTTCAAAGCCAAAATTCCCTTTTCTCTTGTGGGTTCTCTATTTCTTTGCCGCAACTATCTAACACTCTCTTCTCTTCTTCAATATTCTTTCAAAAGCCGAATACCCTTGCCTATATTTTCTTCTCCCATAGCCGAAACCTTTAAAGTTCAGCCTCTTTTCCTGAAGTTTCAACATAGCCGAATCATCATCTCAGGATTGGTAAGTTCTCCGTCGTTTTCTTCTTTGCTATCTCTTCTTTTTCTAATCTTTATTCTAACTCAAACCACTTTCTTAATATCTCGTTGGTTTTCACTCGTTATTCCTAGAAGCCGAATCTCCTCTGTGGTGGCTGCTTGTCCCGAATCTAGATGAAAATTGAAGGTAAGGAGATAGGATTTTTGTGTGGCCAAACATTGGAGGGTGGACTTATGTCCATTGTTTGGCCGAAGGCCCACTTCTCTTTAATCTATTCTTCTTTAGCCGAATCTCATTTGGTTGTGGTGTAGGGATTCAATCATCATTTTAGGCAAGTCTGTTAACCCCGGGATTCTATCGGTTTAGGCAAGACAATTTCTTTTAGTGGTTGTGTTAATCGATTCACTCACTAAACTATTATCTTAACCAAGTCAAATGGACATACAAATCATATCTCTCGTAGTGAGTTTGATGAGGCTTTTAATGGATGCAAGAAACATACAAGTTGGAGAGGGAAGCAAACCATTAGGTTCGATCCCTAAGTTCAAGAAACGAGCAGTATCGACAGTACAAGATTGGCCATCGGGTTGTGGGCCAGCATCGAAGCAAGATTGTAGGCCGGTAGCGGTAGTCTCAAGTGACGATAGTGTTAAAGCCGAGAGTGCGATAGTACGAGTATCAGGTGTGTAACTCTTGCACACTTCATATGTTGTTATGTTAAATGTTGTATTTTGTCAAAAGCTAAAATAGCAATGGGAAACATTACATTACCCTTATGGGTATAAGCAAGGACTCGGATAAGTCCATTATGGTGAATAACGTGTTTTATCTATATGAAACATGTGTGTGGGCCATGTTATATTCTTTTAAGTGTTAAACATGATCATATTGTATGGAGAAACATATACATGAAATATAGGTATGACGAGAGGAGGGGGAAGGCATGATTTATCAGACTATCACCAGTGGTTAGGTACCACACGTGGGATGGCCCTACATATTATTATTCTGTGACTAAGTCTCAATGGTTTGGAACCACCAGTGGTTAGATACCACATATTATTTTTCTATGACTACTGCCAGTGGTTAAGTACCACAGTGGGTTGGCCCACATATCGAAATAAGGGATCGTCACCAGTGGTTAGGTACCACAAGTGGGTTGGCCCCACACATGAATATTTGTAACTTCGGTTACCACTGGTTAGGTACCACAAGTGGCTAGGTGCTACATGGGCTAGATTTGGGAGAATCGGGTGGATATTTAGGTAATGGGTTGCATGACATGCATAATATCATATGAATCTGTGTATGAGCTTAACGTCTTTTGGGATGGGGAATTACACACTGAGTCTCGGTGACTCACCCCTTTCATTGTTTTTTTAAGATAATCCTTAGATCGTGGATTCGGAGTCGGGGTAGACTCGTGGTGGCCATGCTCAACAATTATTTCTATTTCACTATTTATTATAGATTTGATTTTCCTCTACTTTAAGTTTGGATTTCAGTTTGTAATAAGGCCACTTAAACTTTACTTTGGGATTTATTATTTGTTCAGTTTTCTCTTAAATTCTTATTAAACAAAAAAGGCATGTCAAGTAATTTATGAGATAGACGTTTTTATAAACTTAAGTAAATACTTTGAGTTTTTCTAAAGTTTTACGCCGGATAAATAATAAACAAAGGTTCAACAAGGTGATTCTATCATGCTGAATTAAGTTTCAAAATGTTTTAACAATTCACTCAATTCAACCTCATTTCTTTTAACTACTGAAAAGTTTTCTCTTCAAATCAAGTCGACAAAATGGGTTGTAAGATGTTTTCTTCCCTGTGACACGCCAGATTCGATCGTACTGTTTAGACCGGGTTTGGGGTATTACATTTTGTATCGAGCGAGTTCAAAAGCTCATTTGTGGGTATAAGGCCCAAAATATTTTCAATAAAAGGGGCTGTAAAATGATTTCTAGGGAGATGTATATCTCAGAAAGCATGGCACCTGAGTCTCCGGCACCGATCCACTCACGTAAGTATCCTAACATCTGATGTAATATATATGTGTGATGGGTTTAATGGGTTTATAGGGATGTAGATAGATATGTTAGGGCGTGTGGACCTTAGGCCTCGTTACACAAACTCTTAAATTCCATAAAACTTAACTTCCCTAAATAAACATGTCTGTGAGCAAGTCAGAAGGACTAGGGTGTGGTAACAAACATACGCATGTCTAGGGTTGGATTCAGGAAGAGCTTGGTATTTAAGCAGTCTTAGCGACTCACCTCCTCTTCTCTGGAATCCTACTTGGTGCGTAGTGACTGTTCACCTTAGCCGTGAGGACTTGTTAACGGGCCAAAGTTTTAAATAAAACCCAAAAGGACCAGTACCCTATCCTTGAAAAAATTACTTATATGATCTTGATTTTGCAAAATTATCTACAATACCCTAGGTTGAGGTAAATGACCAAAATACCCTTGATTTTGTGAAATGACCAAAATAACCCTATTTGGAAAGTTACCAAAGCACTTATGTTTGAGAAATTACCAAAATACCCCCGCAGTGCAAAATTACCAAAATACCCATATTTTGGAAAAATCACCAAGATACCCTATTTTGCAAATTACAAAAATACCCTTGTAGGTTAAAATTATGAAAATACCCCTAAGTAGTGAAATGACAAAAATACCCTTAGGCAATGAATATGAGACCATGGATGAGCTTGTGTGTTTGATACGTATATGTGGTGTTCCGTTAGATGTTGATTGAATGGGAATTTTAGAATTAGGAATCTGACTTGAGAACTGAACTGTATAGGCATAGTTCAAATTCGAAAGAACCACTGTTAAAAACTTCCTTCCATAAGACTGTTCGTTGTTAATCAGTGGAAGAAAAGTTATTAACCTATAAAATTTCTAAATCAGATTAATTTGTGAGTGGTAGAATGAGCACTTGAGGTCGAGGGCGTATTGTGCGTGGCCATGGTAGGGGTAGGACGACTATGTCGGAATCGGTAGGGTCTGGTTATGGGTCAGAAAATAAGGTGCCATGCCATGCCACTATGGTATTTGAAGTTCGAGGATCATGCGGTGGTGATGATGCGAGATTCTGAGGCTATGCTACGAGTCCTAGAGAGAGTTGATGGAGTAGGCGTAGGTACGGGGACTCGAAAATCTGTGTCTGAATGACTCTGAGCTAGTGGAGCCGATGTATTTAGGGGAATTTCGAGTGTAGCTCCCAACACAGTGAAGTACTGGTTAGAGGCGACAGAGTGCATAATGGATGACTTAGACTTCACATCCGAGGAGAAGCTAAAAGGGATAGTATCTCTTCTCAGGATGAGTCTTATTAGTGGTGGCCCACGATCAGGGAAGGTGCGTTGGCCGATGATATCACTTGGGACTTTTTCAAGGCGGCTTACAAGAGAAAGTACGTTGGTCTAGTTATATAGATGCACAACGAAAGGCGTTTCTAAATTTGGTTCACGGGAGTAAGTCGGTATCCGAGTACAAGGTGAAATTCTTGCTGTTAAATAGGTATACTCGGGGTATTGTGGCTACGGAGCATGAGCACTGTGTTAGGTTTGAGGGCAGATTAAGGGATGGGCTGCGGGTGTTGATTGCTCCGCAGTGAGAGAGGAAATCGCCATTCTTATAGAAAAGGCCAAGATTGCTGAGGAGGTGAAACAAATCGAGAAGCAGAATCAGAATAGGAATAGGGAAAAAAGGAGTTATGGGCCTTCAGGATCTACTGGGAATTCTAAAAAAAGAGCTAGATTTGGTGGACGAGATCAAACTGCCAGGCCAGCTGCTGTTGCTCAGTGGCCACCACGATGTGCCCGATATGGAAAATCTCATTCGGGGGAGTGTTGGACGGGTAATAGAGGGTGTTTTAAGTGTGGGTCAATAGATCACCAGATAAGGGATTGTCTGTGGAGGCCGGCTAGGACGCAGGCCGAGAATCAAGGACATACACAATTTAGAGAGAGGGTCAGTGACCGCAGAGGGGTCGAGGTGCAGCCATGGGTGGTAATGGAAACAGACGAGGCCATGTAGCACCAGGTAGGGGTGCTAGTAATACCGATGTAAGATAGCTTGGGTTGGTCTATGTAGCGAAACGTCATGAGGAGGGCGACACACGGACGTCATAACCGGTACGTTTTTAATTTTTAGGTTGCCTTATACTGCTTTGATTGATGTTGGTTCGACGCACTCTTATGTTGCTAGTAGTATAGTGGGAACTTTCAACTTAGCCTATGAGACTTCTACTAGGGAGATGACGGTAATTAGCCCTCTAGGACCCTCTGTGGTAGTAAACAAACTGTATAGGGATGTACCCCTAGAAGTTCAAGGGGTAGTGTTTCAAGCAAATTTGATGGAATTGCCCTTCAGGGAGTTCGATCTGATCTTAGGGATGGATTGGTTGGTAAAGTATCAAGCGGGTCTGCATTGTGCAGCTAAGCGCATGGTGCTGAGAACGGCCGAGAGTGAAGAGGTGGTGATTATAAGTGAAAGAAGAAACTACCTATCTAGTGTGGTATCCACTTTGAAGGTTGGGAAAATGGTGAGGAAAGGATGTAAGGCGTATGTGGCTTATGTTTGTGCCTTGGAGGTTAAGGAATCAACAGTGGGGGATGTCCGAACGGTGAAAAAATTTACCGATGTTTTTCTAGAAGAGCTTTCTGGTTTGCCCCCGAATCGCGAAGTGGTGTTTGGTATAGACCTTCTGCCAGGAACAGTGCCAGTGTCTATCGCCCCATATAGAATGGCACCGAAGGAGTTGGTGGAGCTAAAAGTGCAGATTCAAGAGTTATTGGATCGGGGTTTTATCTGGCCAAGTGTATCGCCATGGAGAGCGTCTGTGCTTTTTATTAAGAAGAAGGATGGGTTGATGCGAAAGTGCATAGATTATCATCAGCTGAATAAGTTGATGATTAAGAACAGGTATCCGTTACCAAGGATAGACGACCTGTTCGACCAACTTAAGGGAGCCTCAGTCTTTTCCAAGATAGATTTGAGGTCGGGATATCACTAGCTTAAGGTCAAGGATTCGAATATCCATAAGGCGACTTTTATATTGCGTTCGGTCACTATAAATTTTTTCTGATGCCGTTTGGGTTGACTAACGCCCTACCAGCGTTCATGGATATGATGAATTGGGTGTTCCAGCCGTATTTGAATCGGTTCATCGTAGTGTTTGTAGATGATATTCTAGTGTACTCGAAGTCAGAGGAGGAGCACGATGCACATCTGCGGGTGGTTTTGCAGATTCTAAGAGAAAAGTAGTTGTTCGCTAAGTTTAGTAAGTGTGAGTTCTGATTTAAGGAAGTTACCTTTTTGGGTCATTTGGTGTCAGTAGAGGGGATTAGAGTGGACCCTTGAAAGATTGAAGCGGTATTATACTGGAAACTACTGAAGTCTGTGGCGGAGATTCAGAGTTTTCTAGGTTTAGTAGGATATTACAGAAGGTTAGTGGAAGGGTTTTCTTTGATTGCAGCACCGTTAACCAAGTTGCTAAGGAAAGGGGTTCCATTTGTATGGTTAGACAAGCAACAAGAGAGTTTTGAGGAGTTGAAGAGGATTTTAGCTAAAGCTCCAGTGCTGATTCAACCTGAACCAGGGAAAGAGTTTACAATTTATTGTGATGTATCGCATACAGGGTTAGGGTGTGTGCTAATGCAAAAGGGGAAGGTAGTAGCGTATGCTTCTCGGTAATTGAGACCTCATGTGGTGAATTACCAGACGCACGATCTGGAGTTGGTTGTAGTGGTTTTCGCCCTAAAAATTTGGAGACATTACTTGTATGGTGAAAGGTCTATTGTGTACACATATCATAAGAATTTGAAATGCCTCCTTACTCAAAAGGAATTGAATATAAGGTAGAGGAAGTGGATTGAGCTATTGAAGGATTATGATTGCTCGATTGAGTACCATCCGGGTAAGGATAATGTGGTAGCTGACGCCTTGAGCCATAAGGTTGTGGTAGATTTAAGAACCTTGTTTGCCCACCTTAGTCTGTATGATGACGGAAGTCTATTTGCAGCACTGCAAGTGAAGCTAACGTGGGTAAACTGGTTAAGGAAAAACAACTGGTGGATGAAGTCTTAAATGTACGATGTTTGCAAGTGCAGAATGATGGATTGGAAGGGTATAGCTTGAGCAACGATGGAGTGCTATGTTTTCTGGAGAAGGTTTGCATGCCTAAAGATGTGGAGTTAAGGCAAAAGATTCTTCAGGAAGCTCATAGCAGTCCATACACTATGCATCCTGGAGGTAGTAAGATGTACCGGGATTTGCGGAAGTAGTTTTGGTGGCCGGGCCTAAAGCGAGAAGTAACTGAATTTGTGAGTAATTGTTTGACGTGTCAACAGGTCAAAGCCGAACATCAATTACCCTCGGGATTGTTGCAACCAGTAAAGATTTCACAATGGAAATGGGAAAGGATCACGACGGATTTTGTTAGTGGGCTACCCCTTACGCCTACTAAGAAGGATTTAGTTTGGGTGATTGTTGACCGTTTAACAAAGTCGGCTCATGTTATGCCAGTTCGGGTTGATTACTCTCTCCAAAAGTTGGCTAAATTATATGTGGCAAAAATTGTGAGGTTACATGGGGTGCTAGTGTCGATTATCTTAGACAGGTACCTTA
The DNA here is from genome assembly GCA_025506655.1 of Gossypium rotundifolium. Classification (NCBI taxonomy): domain Eukaryota; kingdom Viridiplantae; phylum Streptophyta; class Magnoliopsida; order Malvales; family Malvaceae; genus Gossypium; species Gossypium rotundifolium. Next base: position 80,971,537 of record CP106723.1, read on the forward strand.
GGTTCACGTCGAGGTTTTGGAAGGCGTTGCTCCAAGCATTGGGTACAAAATTGGATTTCATTACGGCGTTTCATCCCCAGTCGGATGGACCGTTGGAGAGGGTAATATAGGTTTTGGAAGATATGCTAAGGGGTTGCTCCTTGGATTTCAGAGGTAGTTGGGAGAAATTTCTACTGTTGGCAGAGTTCGCATACAACAATAGTTACAGGCAAGTATTCGGATGGCACCATATGAAGCGTTATTTGGTCGAAAGTGTCGTACCCCTATGTGTTGGACGGAGTTGGAGGAGCGGCAGTTATTGGGTCTAGAGTTGTTTGCTGAAACAGAAGATAAGGTTAGGCTGATTCAAGCTCATCTGAAGGAAGCTTCGGACAGGCAAAAGTCTTATGTTGATCTCAAACGGAATATAGAATTTGCAGAGGGTGACAGGGTTTTCTTGAAGGTGTCGCCGTGGAAGAAAGTGCTGAGATTTGGTCGGAAAGGCAAGTTGAGCCCTAGGTTTATCGGGCCTTATTAGGTGTTGAAGCGAGTGGGACCAGTAGCTTATCAGGTCGATTTGCCACCAGAATTGAGTCATATCCATAATGTGTTTCATGTTTCCATGCTTAGATGCTATCGCTCAGATCCGTCTCATTTTGTGCCAGTAGAAGAAATTGAGGTGAGCCCAGACTTATCTTTTGAGGAGGAACCAGTGCAGATCCTGGAGTGGGATGTCAAAGGTATTGTGGCGGAACCATGGGTCAGAAGAAGCGACATGGAAGCCGGAAGATGTTATGCGTAGCAATACCCTCAACTCTTTTGAGCAGGTAAATTTCAGTGCCGAAATTTATTTTAAGGGGGTGGAACTGTAACATCCTGAAATAGTGGGTCTGCACATTTTGTGTGTTGTAGGGTTCAAGTGTTAGCTTGAGATTTAGAGGTGCGAATTGGGCTCAGGTTGGGCTGAGACCTTGGTTATTTTTTTTCTGTTGGGGCATTATAGGGTTTAAAAATAGGTATCTGGGTTTAAAATTAGCACAGTGGGCTTGTGGCCCATAGTCTGGCGGTGTTACAAGGGAACCAGAAGGTGGCGTCATTAAGGGGAAGGATTGGGCCTAAGTGTTGGCCGTATGGAGCCCATGCTCTTAGTTTAAATTTGCCACTCTAAAGGGACTAGGGGAGGACGACACAAAGGCTAGAAAATAAGAGATTTAATTTTTTTATTATGTGGATAATATGTTGATTTATGAAGGAAGGAGTTGGGGCTTAGTAGGCCTCTTTTGGAGGGAGGTTGTAGATTAAGATAACTAGGGAGGATAAGAGCTATCAGGTGGAGGCAGAGTTGGCTGAAAATAAAACTCTAGGAGGGGGAGAAAAATCGATTTGAAATTTCAAAATTAGTAGGCACAAGTGTTAGTCTTTTTCATCTATTTTCCTTCTCATCTATCCTCTTCAAAGTCGAAATTCCCTTTTCTCTTGTGGGTCCTCTCTTTCTTTGCTGCAACTCTCTAACACTCTCTTCTCCTCTTCAATATTCTTTCAAAAGTCGAATACCCTTGCCCATATTTTTTCTCCTATAGCTGAAACCTTCAAAGTTCAACCTCTTTTCCTGAAGTTTCAACATAGCCAAATCATCATCTCAGGATTGGTAAGTTCTCCATCATTTTCTTCTTTGCTATCTCTTCTCTTTCTCATGTTTATTCTAACTCAAATTACTTTCTTAATATCTCGTTGGTTTTCACTCATTATTCCTAGAAGCCGAATCTCCTCTGTGGTGGCTGCTTGTACTGAATCTAGAAGAAAACTGAAAGTAAGGAGATAGGATTTTCGTGTGGCCGAACGTTGGAGTGTGGACTTATGTCCCCTGTTTGGCCTAAGGGCCACTTCTCTTTAATCTATTCTTCTTTAGCCGAATCTCATTTGGTTGTGGTGTAGGGATTCAATCATCATTTTAGCCAAGTCTGTCAACTCCGAGATTTGATCAGTTTAGGCAAGACAATTTCTTTTAGTGGTTGTGTTAATCGATTCACTCACTAAACTATTATCTTAACCAAGTCAAATGGACATACAAATCATATCTCACGTAGTGAGTTTGACGAGGCTTTTAATGGATGCAAGAAACATACAAGTTGGAGAGGGAAGCAAACCATCGGGTTCGATCCCTAAGTTCAAGAAATGAGCAGTATCAGCAGTACGAGATTGGCCACCGGGTTGTGGGTCAGCATCAGAGCAAGATCGTAGGCCGATAGCGGTAGTCTCGAGTGACAATAGTGTTAAAGCCAAGAGTGCGATAGTAAGAGTATCAGGTGTGTAACTCTTGCACATTTCATATGTTGTTATGTTAAATGTTGTGTTTTGTCAAAAGCCGAAATAGCAGTGGGAAACATTATGTTACCCTTATGGGTATAAGCAAGGACTCTGGGTAAGTCCATTATGGTGAATAACGTGTTTTATCTATGTGAAACCTGTGTGTGTGCCATGTTATATTCTTTTAAGTGTTAAACATGATCATATTGTATGGAGAAACATATACATGAAATATGGGTATGATGAGAGGAGGGGGAAGGCATTATTTTTCAAACTGTCACTAGTGGTTAGCTACCATACGTGGGTTGGCCCCACATATTATTATTCTATGACTAAGTCTCAGTGGTTTGGAACCACTAGTGGTTAGGTACCACATATTATTATTCTGCGACTCGTCCCAGTGGTTAGGTACCACAGTGGGTTGCCCCACATATCGATATAAGGGATCGTCACCAGTGGTTAGGTACCACAAGTGGGTTGGCCCCACACATGAATATTTGTAACTTTGGTTACCACTGGTTAGGTACCACCAGTGGCTAGGTGCCACAAGGGGTAGATTTGGAAGACTCAAGTGGATATTTAGGCAATGGGTTGCATGACATGCATAATATCATATGAATCTATGTATGAGCTTAACGTCCTTTAGGATGGGGAATTACACACTGAGTCTCGGTGACTCACCCCTTCCGTTGTTTTTTTCAGATAATGCTTAGATCGTGGATTCGGAGCCGAGGTGGACTCGTGGTGGCCATGCTCAACAATTGTTTCTATTTCACTGTTTATTACGGATTTGGTTTTCCTCTACTTTAATTATGGATTCCAGTTTGTAATAAGGCCACTAAAACTTTACTTTGGCATTTATTATTCGTTCTGTTTTCTCTTAAATTTTTATTAAACGAAAAAGGCATGTCAAGTAATTTATGAGATGGACATTTTTATAAACATAAGTAAATACTTTGAGTTTTTCTAAAGTTATACACTGGATAAATAATAAACAAAGGTTAACAATAAGGTGATTCTATCATGCTGAGTTAAGTTTCAAAATGTTTTAACAATTCAATCAATTCAACCTCGTTTCTTTTAACTACAGCAAATTTTTCTCTTCAAATCAAGTCAACAAAATGATTTGTAAGACATTTTCTTCCCAGTGACATGCCAGATTCGATCATAGAGTTTAGACTGGGTTTGAGGTGTTACAGAGTTTGCATTGTTTTATAGATCGTTAAAGCGACGGAAGGCTCACCACATTGTCAAATCATATTTTGGTTCCTTTTGAATGTGTTTATAACTGAGTATGGCATGTATAGTCCAGTTGAAATGGTTGATGTTTTGAGTTGTATAGAAAAGCTATGTGATATAGCTTGTAAATGGATATGCATACGGTAATATTTGATCTATGTTTTGTGATGCAAAGTTGGTATATTATAGATGAAAATATGTCATAATGAATTGGTAAGTTAGTGGATGGATTATGCTTATAAATGCTTGTGATTAGATTGAGCTAAATGGCACATAAGTTGGTGTGTTTGAAATGTTCTTGGATGGTTAGAAAAGATGGTCATTTTGGGATGTTTTATTTGCATTGGAGATGTAATTTGAATTGGTATAATGCTTGTAGGTATAACCCAAAGTGTTGGTGGCAAATTGGCCTTGAAAATGGTCTATATTTGCCAACATGGTTGAGCACACAGGCGTGTGTATCAACCGTGTCCTTCGTGGTTGCATTTCAAAACAAGTTAGTTTCGACCACGGGCTGGACACACGGGCATGTGACTGGCCGTGTGATCCAAGTTAGTGTTGACCACGTGTGACTGATAAACCATAGTATGAACATATTTTAATCGCGTATTTAGCATACTTTTGGATGAATTATCTCTTTAATTGTGGAATTTGGTGCTCATAATCCTTTGTTTTCATGTTTTATACTTAGCAAAGCACCGGAGGATGAAAAGAACGAGAAACAGGCCAAAAATGGAGAAAATGGGCCTAACACAAAATCAGCACGACTTGTACCCAAGACCACACGACTGTGTCTCATTAACAGACTCGAACACAGCCTAGCTTCGATTTACACGGGCGTGTGCCATGGGCGTGTCCCTGACATGACCTGTTTGAATTTTATTCAAATTAGGGCACTTAGAGGAAAAGAAAGACATTTCAAAAGCCTATATAAACACCCTAGAGGCCAACCTTCACGGGGCATTCAGCTAGGCAAAAGAGCCAAGCCAGAGGGGCCGAATTGTGGGATTCACTCAAAGAAAGCAAGTTGAATCATCTCAGGAAGCCGGAATCATACTCAAGACTGAGGATATCTCTTTCAACTCCTTCAGGGGGTTTTAGGGTTTTCTTTATGTTTTGCTTTATATTTTCTTCTGAGATGTATTCTTTTATGATTATGAACTAAACACCCAAATACTTGAGAGGGATGAAACCTAAGACGAATTTTGTTATTGTTTTCTGAGCTATATGATAAATATTTGATTTGTTCTTATCTATGTGTTCTTAATTCTTGTTTTGATATTTCAGGAGATTGATTCAAGCATTTATGCTCTTAGGCAGAGGAGGAATAGACCATGTCTAAGAGAAGATCTAGCATAGTTAAGTAGAGTTGATCGCAACCCTAGAGATAGGATGATGAAAATCTACCAGATTAGGGTCAAACCTAATATGGGAGTCCATAGATCGAGTTAATGCAATTTTAAGGGTTTTAATTAGAAAGAGATTTTAATTAATCAACCTAGGTTTAGACCTTAGTAGCCTCGAGAGAGGTATTAATATAAATTAAGGAATCCTACGGATCAAGTCAAGTGAATAAATCGTCTGGTTCGGTGTTAAATAACAAGTGAAGTCTAGATGGATTCTTCCACGGGTATTGTCTTAATCAATTGGTTTTTCCCAATTCCTTCTCTTTTTCTTAGGATCTTTAGCTTAGTAGTTAGTTAATTTTAGATTAAACAAAAACTTCTTTAATTTTTAGGTTAAATAATAAAAGAAATTTAGTATTAGTACTTTTGGTTCCTTTGGGTTCGACAATCCGGTCTTACCCCTAAACTATACTATTGTTCGATAGGTGCGCTTGCCTCAAGTTGTTGTCACAGTTAGTTTTTAGGCTAGATCATTCATATCATAAATTTTTAAGACTCTGACACACGATCAAGTTTTTGGCACCTTTGCTGGGGAACTAAAATATTAAGAAAGTTCAATTTTTATTACTTCAGCCATATTTTATTTTATTTTATTTTTACAATTAAATTTTATTTTTACTTTACTAATTTTATTTTTCTTTTATCTTTTCCTGGTAGGTACCTCTAGTTTTTTATTAGAAGGAACATGACGGGACCCTTGATTTACGACATTGATATCGAAGGTATGGTTTACAGAAATCGTAGAGAAATAAGGTGAAGCTTAGACTACATACAAGATAAACGAGAGCTTTAGGCAGTATGCCTAGCGTTGGAGGGAGGTGGCGACGCAAGTCCAACCACCACTCTTAGAGAAAGAGACAACCATGCTCTTCATCAGCACTCTGAAGGCTCCTTTCATCAACCACATGTTAGGGAGTGCTACTAAAAGCTTTTCTGACATCGTAATGCCTGGGGTGAGATGATAGAAAATGCGATAAGATGTGGGAAGATCGAAGTAGGAGAAAGTGACAAGAGAATGGCCATAAGGAAGAAAGAAAATGAAGTGAATAATACAAGCGCAGGGTACTCAAAATCGATTACCATTAATCAGCCAAAAATAGTGACTACTGGGTATCAAGATTCATCAAAAAAAGAATCTGGCACAAGGCAAAACACTGGAAAACTCTAATTTGCGCCGATCCCAATGACGTATAGAGAGTTGTACCAAACCCTATTTGATGCACATATGGTGGCTCCTCATTACATGGAAACAATGCAACCCCCATACCCTAAGTGGTATGATACAAATGCTCAATGCGAGTATCACACGGGAATAACAGATCACTCAATTGATAACTGCATCGTATTTAAGAAGTTGGTCGAAAGATTCACTAAAAAGGGAATTATGAAGTTCGATGATTTTTCAGAACCTTATCATTCTGATGGAGCAGTAAAATGTGATAATTGAAAGTGGGGTCAGGAGAGTTTCATTTCTTTGAAGAAGTCATTAGAAGCCTAAAAATCAGGAAATCAGAACACCAATGGCGTATCCAAAGAGGGAATCGAGGAATAAAAGTTTTCCAAGCATCTGCCTTTATATAATTGAGAGCATTTTGAACAATTAGACTGTGGAAGGGATCCCTGTATTTTTAAGGCTTACTCGGAGTAATGTTTGGAATGCACTTGTTGCTTTAAGCCCAGAAGCAATAAGATTTCTTTTGTGAAGTAGGCTTGTGTCCAGGATTTTTATTTCAATAAAGTTCATCTTTCTAAGTAAATATTTTCATTGATTACATTTCATACTGTTCATTTTTTTTGTTGTTCTTTTATTCTTTATTCACGACCATATCATACAAATAATCATTCTTAGATTCATTTGTTCCTTGAATATTCTTTCGTGCCTACAACAGGTCCCTAAATATCAATGACAGGAGCAACGCTGCAACTAACTCAGAGTCTACTTTTGAGTAAAATATGTGTCTAGAGGGATCTCAGGACTTTGGAGATGACAGAGATTGTAACCTATCCCCTAATTTGTTAAGAATGGTAGAACAAGATGAAAAATAGAAACTACATTATAAAGCATCATTGTGAGCTTAGAAGAAGAGAAAGAGGTGAAGATTGAAGCCTATCTCACTACAGAGATAAAGCGAGACGTCATTGAGTTATTCCAAGAATTCAAAGATATTTTTGCATGATCATATAGGCTAAAGAAATCTTAGAAGAGGAACACATGCTAATGGCTCTACAATGGCTAGGAAAATCATGAAGTTTGGGTACTACTGGTCCACCATGGAAGGGGATTGCATAAGCTATATCTAAAAAAAAGATTGAAACTCATAAAAATTGTCATCTATTCTTGTCGAACGTCTATTAGAACCTCCATCGGGGCAACACATTTCTCATTGGTTTTGCCCATTGAAGTTGAAATTCCCTTTTTTCAAGTCTTGTCAGAACTGAAGTTGGAAGAGGTAAAGTGGATTTAATCCTGATATGATCAGTTGAAATTGAAGAGAAAATGTTAAAAACTATCTATCACGGTCAGATGATGCAAGCTTACAACAAAAAAGGTTCACCCTAGAAAATTTCATGATAGGGCTTTGAAGAAAATTTTTCCCATACAGAAACGACTTCGGAAGAAAATAGATGCCAAACTGGGAAGGGCCTTATGCAATAAAGAAAGCATGTTCTAGGGAAGCATGGATATTGACCAAGATGGATGGCAAGGACCTGCCCAATCCGGTGAATTCAGATTTAATGAAAAAAAAACACACAAAAAAAGGAATAGAAGAGAAAAAAAGAAAAAGAGAGGCCAAGGTGAAAACCCGTAAAGGGCGCTTTGAGACTAAAAGGGAAAACCCACAAAGGGCAGCTCAAATTTTGATCAAAAGTGGGGCATACAGTAGTCTCGCTATGCCTGAATTAACAATGAAGAAGTACGATATGTTTTGGGGCATCAACAGAGTACTCCAGATCCGCTAAACACAAATTGAGCTCAAAATGGTCTTCAAGAAGTTGGTACAAAGAAGCTCAAGCTGCGATATCTGGGGCACCTAGCTTTCTATTTTACCCATTTTTGAATTTGCTATCTTTGATTACCTTATTCTTTCCAAGATACGTCCCTATAAATTTCCTTCTTAATTTCATTTGCTATCTTTGCTTAACTTATTTATTTCGAGTTATGCTCCTAATTAGGTTCCTTCGGTCCATTGTTAGATCTTTTTCAAGCATTTTGCATTGAAATAATGATTAGTGGACTAATAATACTTTCATAAAAGGAGTTTTGCATGTTACTTTGGAAGCTTCGAAATACTACAAGAACTTGAAATAGGACTATTGTTCAAAACTCACCAAGTTTAAGGGATGAAAATATTGGTGGAAGAAGAGTCTAAATTAAGACTATCTCTCTAGATTTTTGTCAAAAATGGTGATTGAACAAAATGATAAGATATTGCGTCTCTAATACGATCTTGATGAAAAATGGGCAATGTTAGCCCAACTGTAAAAGGGGAATCATTCTAAAAAAAATGATATTCTGCATCCGTGCAAATATCATGCATACACATTTGGTTAGGTCACCTGGGGAGTGATCAGTTGATTGAACAAATTACAGATCCTATACCTTTGATTTACAGCCGGTTGGATTGAAGAAGATGCAGAGTCCCTTCCCTGGTTCTTTGGGATTTACATCAAGTTGTATTAAAGATGGTATAAGCCTTAAAGTCCAAAAGATACCAGGGAAGGGACTCTGAAATTACAGCGGGGCAAGCTTGTTGAGTAGAATATAATCATTTTCTTGGGTTTTCTGTCAAGAATACCAGCCAAACAAGATGGCAGCATAATACGTCAGTGATAAAGCCCTAATAAACAATGCGTTATAACACTTTAAAAAGGGATCGTTCTCATGAAATTTTGTATTCATGCAAAACACATTTAGTTAGAAGCATTCAACTCATTATGATCATTGCATCCTAATTATTGTAAAAAGATCATTCTCATGACATTCTACATTCATGCAAATATCATCCATAATACATTTAGTTAGGAGCATTAGATTCCTTCTGGTCATTGCGTCCTAATCATTTGGCATAAACATAAGCATGTAAAACTTAGTCTATAGGATATGTTCCCTAGAGGACAGTATAGCAGCATCGGTGAATTCACCATCCTATTTCCCTAACTAGTAGTTGAATACATTGAAGATTGTAGATCTTGTCACCCTAAACAGTAGTGGGACAAGGTCGAAGGCAAATCTTGGCTCCCTAAACATTAAGGAACATGATTTAAGCCATCATCCTATATCCCGAACCAGCAGTGGAATAGGTTAAAGATTGTAGATCTTTGTCACCCTAAGCAATAGTGGACCAAGATCGAAGGGAAAATCTTGTCTCCCTAAGCAGTAGTGGAATAGATTTCAGCCCCCAGCCCTATCTCCCTAACCAGTAGTGGAATAGGTCGGAGATTGTAGATTTTGTCACCCTAAGCAGTAGGGGACCAAGGTCGAATGACAAATCTTGTCTCCCTAAGTAGTAGTGGAATAGATTTAAGCCACCAGTCCTATCTCCCTAATCAGTAGTGGAATAGGTTGAAGATTGTAGATCTTGTCGCCCTAAGCAGTGGGGGACTAAGATCGAACGAAAGATATTGTCTCCCTAAGCAGTAGTGGAACAGATTAAGCCACCAGTCTTATCCCCCTGACCATCAGTGGAATAGGTCAAAGATTGTAGATGTTTGTCACCCTAAGCAGTAGTGGACCAAGATCGAATGAAAAATATTGTCTCCCTAAGCAATAGTTGAACAGATTTAAGCCACTGGTCCTATCTCCCTAACCATTAGTGGAATAGGTCAAAGATTGTAGATCTTTGTCACCTTAAGCAATAGTGGACCAAGATCGAACGACAAATCTTGTCTCCCTAAGCAGTAGTGGAATAGATTTAAGCCACTAGCCCTATCTCCCTAACCAGCAGTGGAATACGTCAAAGATTGTAGATCTTTGTCACCCTAAGAAGTAGTGGACCAAGATAGAGCCACAAATCCTGTCTCCCTAAGTAGTAGTGGAATAGATTTAAGCCACCAGCCCTATCTCCCTGGCCAGTAGTGGAATAGGTTGAAGATTGTAGGTCTTGTCGCCCTAAACAATAGTGGGACAAGATCGAAGGCAAATCTTGTTTCTCTCAACAATAGTGAAACATGATTTAATCCATAGTCCTATCTCCCTGACCAGTAGTGGAATAGGTTGAAGATTGGCATTCTTGAAGTTCAAGGAGCAGATCGAAGACATTAGATCTTATCTCCCTGAGTTTGCAGTGGAGCTGATTGAATATAGAAGATCTGGCATTCTTGAAGTTGCAGGAGCAGATTGAAGACATCAGTTCATATCTCCTTGAGTTTGCAGTGGAGCAGATTGAAAGTAGTAGATTTGGCAGATCGAAGACATCCGATCTAATCTCACTGAAGTTGCAGTAGAGTGGATTAAAATGACGAATCTTGTACCTCTAAAGTTGTAGCATGTTGGATTGAATTTACCATAGCAAATGTTATCTCCATGAAGTTGCAGCGGGGTAGACTGAAGATAGCGAATCTTATTTCCCTGAAGTTGCAGTGGAACAGATTAAATATATAAATCACGAATCTTATCTCTCTGAAGTTGCAATAGAGAGCAGATCAAAATAATTCTATCTTCATGAAGTTACAGAGAGAAGATTGTAGCTACTAATCCTATCTCCCTAAAGTTCCAGTGGAGCAGATTAAAGTAACAAATCTTATACCCTTGAAGTTGCAGTGGGTGGGATTAAATCTACTATAACCACAAATCTCATCTTTCAAGGTAGTGAAGTGGATCGAAGCAACAAGATGCAGTGGACTGGAATGAGGCCACCAGAAGAAGAGGAGCACCGAAGAATCAAGACTCTGCAAGACTGAGCAAATTTGGTCCTTCTTTATGTCTTTGCACTATTCCCGTTGCATGACAATAAGCAAAGAGGGGTAGCTGTAGAAGGCCCAATTTGCTCGGGGCCTATTCTACAACATTCTAACCAACCCATAAATCTCAAAACCAGACCCACCTAAACCTATCAGCCTAAACCCAAAATAACCTAAACCTTAGCCTACTAAAACCCAAACCAAGCCAAACAACCCAAACCCAAATTTAAAATAGAAAAAAGAAAAGCCAAAAAAGAAACAAAACCCTAGGTGCGTGATAAACCAAAATAGTAACATATTTTAATCCCACATTTAGCATGTTTTTTGGATGATTTTTCCCTTTAATTATGGAAATAGGTGCTCCTAATCCTTTGTTTTCATGTTTTATACTTAGTAGAGCATCAAGGATAAAAAGAATGAGAAACAGGCCAAAAATGGGGAAAATAGGCCAAGGCATGAAATCCACACGGCCTGGGCACAAGACTACATGACCGTGCCTCGTGAGAAAATTCGACCACGACCTGGACCCAGAAATACATGGCCGTGCCTCATCAACAGAACCAACCACGGCCTGGCCACGATTTACATGGGCGTGTGCCATGGACGTATATCTGTCGCAGGAAAGAAGAATTCCATTCAGATTAGGGTACTTAGAGGAAAAGAAATATATTCCAAAAGCCTATATAAAGACCTTAGAGGCCAACCTTTAAGAGGGCATTCAGCTAGGCCTAGGCCAAAGAGCCGAGCCAGAGCATTTAATTTTAGGTATTTGCTCGAAGGAAGCTAGTTGATTCATCTCAAGAAGCCAGAATCATACTCAAGGCGGAGGATTTCTCCTTAAATTCCTTCAGGGGGTTTTAGGGATTTCTTATGTTTTGTTTTATCTTTCCTTCTGAGATATTTTCTTTTATAATTATGAACTAAGCCCTCTAATACTTGAGGGGGATGAAACCTAAGATGGATCTTGTTATTGTTATATAAACTGAATGATAAATATTTGATTTGTTCTTAATTATGTGTTCTTAATTCTTGTTTTGGTATTTCCGAGATATTGATTTAAGTGTGATGTGCTTAGGCAAAGGAGGAAGAGACCCTGTCTAAGAGTAGATCTAGCATAGTTAAGTGGAGTTGCTTGCATGCCTAGAGATAGGGTGACGAAAATCTACCGGGTCAGAGTCAAACCTAATATGGGAGTCCATAAATTGAGTTAATGCAATTCTAGGGGTTTTAATTAGAAAGAGATTTCAATTAATCAACCTAGGGTTAGACATTAGTAGCCTTGAAGAGAAGGATTAATATAAATTAGGGAATCTTACGGATCGAGTAAAATGAATAAATCGTCCGGTTCAGAGTTAGATAACAAGTGAAGTTTAGGTGGATTCTTCCTCAGGTATTGTCCAAATCAATCGGTTTTCTCTCAAGCCTTTTTCCCAATTTCTTCTTTGTCTTAGCTCTTTTAGCTTAGTTAATTAGTTAATTTTAGATTAGATAAAAATCCTTTGGGTTCGACAATCCGGTCTTGCCACTAGCTATACTACTGTTCGATATGTGCACTTGCCTCCATTGTTCTCTTAGTTAGTTTCCAGGTTCGATCATTATTTTTTATAAATTTTTAAGACTCGACAGACACGATCAAGTTTTTGGCGCCGTTGCCGTGGAACTAAAATATTAAGAACGCTTAATTTTTATTACTTTAGCAATATTATATTTTATTATTTTTTGCAATTAAATTTTATTTTTATTTTTCAAAATTTATTTCTTTTTCTCTTTTCCTAGCAGGTGCCTCTAGTTTATGACTAGAAGGAACCCAACAGGACCACTACTTTACGACAGTGATATTGAAGGAACCATACGCAAAAATCGTAGAGAAGTAAGGCGACGCTTAGATTACATACAAGAAGAGCAAGAGGACAAAACCAATACCACCGAAGGGATGGCCGAGAATAATCCACCACATCAAGATATGGCCGATCATCATGCTCCTCGAACTATGTATGATTATGCTAAACCTAATTTAATAGGAGCTGAATCGAGAATTGTTAGGCCTGCTATAGCCACTAATAATTTTGAATTAAAATCTTACAATATACAAATGATTTAACAGTTTGTTCAATTTGGACGAAGTCCCAAATACTCATTTAGCTAATTTTCTAGAATTTTGTGATACCTTCAAAATAAATAGCGTTTCTGATGATGTCATTCGTCTTGATTATTTCCCTTTTCTTTGAGAAATAAATCCAAACAGTGGTTACATTCCCTTCCACGAGGATCAATCACTACATAGGACCAAATGACCGAAAAATTTTTACTAAAATATTTTCCACCGACCAAAATGGCCAAATTAAGGAATGATATCTCTTCTTTTGTGCAGATGGATTTAGAAACATTACATTATGCATGGGAGAGATATAAAGATCTGTTGAGGAAGTGCCCACACCATGGCTTACCCTTGTGGCTACAAGTCCAAACTTTTTACAACGGTGTGAACCCCTCAACCCGACAGTTAATTGACTCAGCCGCCAGCGGAACCCCGAATAACAAAACTTCGAAAGCAGCTTATGAATTCATAGAGGAGATGTCACTGAATAACTATCAGTGGCAAAGTACAAGGACAAAGCCAACCAAAGAAGCCATAGTTTTCAATCTCGACGTAGTCACCATGCTATCAAGCCAGGTAGAAATGATTAATAAAAAGATTGATGGCTTATGTGATTCTTTACAGGTACATTTAGTTAGGCAGTACAATACGAATGGAGGATGGATAAACAATATAGAATATCCACTTTACAATCTGAGTACTGAAATCGAGCAAGTTTATTATATGGGCGACAATTTCTGACCTCAAAATAACCATTATAGTAGAGCTTATAATTTAGACTGGAGATACCACCACAATCAAGGACAACAACCCTAGCCACAGGAAAGGAAGCCAAACCTTGAAGAGACACTAGCAAAATTCATAGAATTGTCAGAAACCCGCTTCAAAAATACTGAAACGATATTACTAATCAACAAGCATTAATCCAAGGGCTGAAGGACCAAATCAGACAACTAACTAAATTAGTTTCTGTTAGGCAACCAGAAAGTTTAACTAAACAAAAAGAACATGTGAAGGAAATTACACTAAGGAGTGAAAAAGAGTTGGTTGAAACAAAGAAAAAGATATCACGTGAAACTGATAAGGCAAAGGAAGAGGAAGTTTAGAATGTAACACCAATACACGAAGAATGCAAACCATCAATACCATATCCGGCAAATTTGAAGAACAACCGCCTAGGCGCCCAATATGGTAAATTTCTTGAACTTTTTAAACAATTACATATCAACTTACCTTTTGTTGAAGCTATTTCACAGATGCCGACATACTCAAATTTTTAAAAGAGCTTCTAACAAATAAAAGGACGTTGGAAGAAATATCAATAGTAGAGCTTAATGAAGAATGTTTGGCTATTCTCCAAAACAAACTACCAACCAAATTGAAAGATCCAAGAAGTTTCACTATTCCCTATTTAATTGGTAGTTTGAACATAAAGAAAGCACTAGTTGATTTAGGTGCCAGTATCAATTTAATGCCCTATATAATGTTCAAGCAACTTGGTCTCGGGGAACCTAAACCCACTAGGATGAGTATTCAGTTAGCTGACACATCTCTTAAATATCCTAGGGGAATTGTTGAAGATATTCTAGTAAATGTTGATAAATTTATATTTCCTGATGATTTTGTTATGCTTGACATGGATGAGAATGTTGAGGTGCCTTTAATTTTGGGGTGCCCCTTTCTAGCTATTGTTAGGGCTATTATTGATGTAGCTGATGGCAAACTTCCACTGAAGGTAGGCGACGGAGAAATTATTTTTCAAATTTACAATGCTATACGATATTCTATAGAACAAGATGATTCCAGTTATTTTATTGACTCCATTGATCATTCTATTCAAGATTATTTGTAGGAAATCAAACATAATGACACGTTGGAACTGTGTCTTACTCAAGGTGAGAGGGTAGATGATGATACCGACGAATCAGATTCTAACACATTTCCCCCTAGACAAACGAAAGAAGAAGGCATTGAAATTAATGACAAACTAAAACAAAAACATTCTATTGACTAACCACCCAAATTAGAATTAAAATAGTTACCAAAGCACTTGGAATATGCATTCCTCGGGGATAGTTCTACACTACCATTGATCATCTCTTCAGAACTAAAACCCAAAGAAAAGGATGAGATACTACAAGTACTAAGGGAACATAAAAGGTCCATAGCTTGGAAAATTTCTGACATTAAGGGTATAAACCCATCATTTTGTACCCACAAAAATCTAATGGAAGAGGAGTACAAACCATGTGTGCAACCTCAGAGACGATTAAATCCCAACGTGAAAGAAGTTGTTCAAGCTGAGGTAATTAAACTTCTAGATGCTGGAATAATTTATCCTATTTCTCACAGCGCTTGGGTAAGTACTGTGTAGGTCGTTCCAAAAAAATGAGGCATGACTATTGTAGCAAACAAGAAGAATGAATTGATTCCTATAAGAACAGTCACAGGGTAGAGTGTCTGTATTGACTATAGAAAGTTGAACGACGCAACCAGAAAAGATCACTTTCCTCTTCCCTTTATTGACCAGATGCTGGAAAGATTATCCGGGCATATGTACAACTGTTTCTTGGATGGGCTTTCTGACTATTTCAAAATCTCTATATCCCTAAGGATCAAGAGAAAACTACATTTACATGTCCATACAGTATGTTTGCTTATCATAGAATGCCCTTTGGATTATGTAATGCTCTTGCTACTTTTCAGCGCTGCATGCTAGCCGTATTTGATGAACTTGTGGAAGACATTATTGAGGTTTTTATGGAAGAATTTTCAGTATTTGGTAATTATTTCCATCTTTGCCTTAAGAATTTAAAACGAGTACTAATAAGATGTGAGGAGACGAACCTCGTTTTAAATTGGAAAAAGTGTCACTTTATGGTTCGAGAAGGGATTATGTTAGGGCATAAAAGTTCTAGTAAAGGGATTGAGGTAGATAAAGCAAAAGTTGAAACCATAGAAAAATTACCTCCTCCTAGCTCAATTAAAGCTATTAGAAGCTTTTTAGAACATGCAGGATTTTATAGGAGATTCATTAAAGATTTCTCTAAAATAGCTAAACCTTTAACGAAACTACTAGAAAAAGATGTACCTTTCGATTTTGATCAGGAATGTTTAGACGCATTTAATACCCTTAAAGATAAATTAATAAATGCCCCAATTATAATTGCTCCTGATTGGAACTTACCCTTTGAAATAATGTGTGATGCGAGTGATTTTGTAGTAGGTGTAGTTTTGGGACAGCGAAGAAACAAGCACTTCCAGCCAATTTACTATGCTAGCAAGACATTAACGGCTGCACAAGAAAATTACACAACCACAGAGAAAGAAGTACTAGCTGTAGTCTTTGCATTTGATAAATTTAGACAATATTTGATCTTATCTAAAGTTGTCATATACACCGACCATTAAGCTCTTCGTTATCTTTTATCTAAACCCGATGCAAAACCTCAACTTATAAGATGGATTCTACTCTTGCAGGAATTTGACTTAGAAATTAAAGATAAGAAAAGAGCTAAAAATCTTGCAACAGACCATCTTTCTAGACTTGAAAACCCGCATATCAAAGAACTCAACGAAAGTGAGATAAATGACTCATTTCTTGAAGAGCAACTCTTTTCGATAACCAACTCTTTGCTAATGTGAAAAACTATTTTTGGGAAGATCCTTTCCTTTTTCGCATATGTGCAGATCATGTGATTCAAAGGTGCGTTACAAAAGAAGAAGCGAGCAAAATCCTAGAGCATTTCCATTCAGGACCTTCAGGGGGACATTACAGCGGGATTAAGATAGAACACAAAATACTCGAATTAGGTTTTACCGCCAACCTTATTTAAAAATGCCAACAAGTATGTTGCTTCATGCGATAAATGCCAAAGAACAGGTAATAACTCTAAACACAATGAAATGCCTCAAACATATATACTATCATGTGAAATATTTGACGTATGGGGTATTGATTTTATGGGTCCATTCCCTAGTTCATTCGGAAATAAATAAATTTTAGTAATGATTATGTGTCAAAATGGGTGGAAGCCCAAGCCTTACCTACTAACGATGCTAGAGTTTATCAAGAAACACTTCACTTGATTTGGAACACCTAGAGCAATTATTGGTGATAGGCACTCACATTTGTAATACTCAATTTGATAAAGTTCTAAAGAAATATGGAGAGACGGCATTATCATCCTCAAACCAGCAGACAAGTGGAAGTAGCAAATCGATTACTTAAACATATCCTAGAGAAAACATAGCAAATAGGAAAGGTTGGTAAGTTAAAAATCGTTGTGGGCATATAGAACGGGAACATCCCTATACAAAATCGTCTATGGGAAAAGCTGTCATCTACCATTTGAGTTAGAGCACAAAGCTTTCTAGGCCATAAAATTCCTAAATTATGATCTTAAACATGTGGGTAAGAAGAGGATGATGCAGTTGAATGAGTTAGATGAATGGCGAGCTAATGCCTATGATAACTCACATATATATAAAGAGGCAAAAAAATGGTGTCATGATGCTCATTTAAAGCAATCAAAGCAGTTCAAAGTTGGTGACTTGGTCCTATTGTACAACTCAAGATTAAAACTATTCCCTAGAAAGCCTAAATCGAGATGGTTAGGTCCATTCGTGATAAAAACTATCTTTCCCTATGGCACAATCGAGGTAACCCATCCAACTCGTGGTACATTCCAGGTAAATGGTCAGCAACTGAAAATTTATACTGGATACAATTTTTGGGATATAAGAGAGGAGCTTTGGCTCCGTGAACCTCCATTTAGAAAAGAAAATAGGGTAAGTCTAGCTTAACACTCTAAACGAGCACTTTTCAGGAGGCAACCTGAGCATTAACTTTACTAATAATATATTTTTAACACCTAATCTATAGGTTTTCTACCACACGACATTGCACACGGGCGTGGCCGTGGTCGTGTGAATACCATGACTAGCCACATGGGCGTGGGAAAGGGGGTGTAAAAACAGGACAATAAGTTTTCCAAGCCACGGGCTCGACTAAATGACACGGCCGTGTGACTTGACCATGGATGAAACTGATTAAAGGACACGTGTTTGAGACATGCCCGTTCCTCTAACTCGTGGTCGATCCTAAGTAAATGACTCAGGCAATTAAAACGCCCGTGCCTCGAGACTGTGGACAACACTGAGTTATAGGCACGCCCAAGGAACACGGGCGTGGGTAGCATCTCAAATCGCACCCAAATTTAAAATCACGAAAAACACGGGCTGAATAAAAGAAACACGGGCGTGGTACTTGCCCGTGCCACCTTCCCTATTTAAAGAACATAACCTCCGTCTCGCCAAAATCCTCCCTCAAACTCCCAACCCTATCCATTTCCCTTAAAATCCTCTACCCCACTCCGGCCACCATCAAATAAACTCAAACCCTTGACTTCCCCCAACCTTTATCTCCCTCACTCTTTCAAATACACATCAAAAACCAGTCCACGCCCGTGCCAAGAGAGTACATGCCCGTCCAACAATGTTCCACCATCGTGTTTCCCCAATTATTTGCAGTACACGCCCACCCAACGCTGTTTCACCACCATGTTTTCTCGATTATTTATAGCACACACCCGTACCATGCCTAACCACACCACCACTCTCCAAAAACATTACTGGTCACCTCTCATTGTTACATTTTTCCTCCATTTAACTATTTTACAATTTGAATTTTATTTAGTTAAAGTCTATTCTTTAGTTAATACTAGTTTATTCTTACTAATTTATCACTATTAAATTAATTTAGTCATTTAATTTTTTTAAATAATAATGTTTAGAATTAGATGGAACCATTCGTTGTCAAGTTCTTGCTCATGCTAAAATATAGTTGAACTATCTTATTATGTTTAGTTTTTGTATATTTTGGATATGGATCGAAGACTTGATATATCTTGGTAGGAAACACTACTTGAATCATCAATTATTTGATATTTTCAGGACTACAATGTCATCGTCCCGAATAAAGAAAATCGCGGTCCCTAGTTCTAAAAAACCAAAGGGACCCACCTCATCATCGGCCAGTGCATTCGCTGAAATATGACACCCGTTCCTATAATTCCTACGAGGACCCCAGGACAACCTCTACAAGATACTCCATGCACGACCCCTTGGCACAGGGAGGTGCATTGATTAGGCCACTCTATAGCAGGTCTGATTAGCCAACGATGTACGAGCTCTCTTAACCACGGATCCATGGGACCAATTCTTCAAAAACATCGAGCCCACTTATTTGGAGCTCACTCTGGAATTATGCTCCACGTTCCACCTCCAGACAGTAATGACAAACTACGATGATCCCGGCACAATCCAGTTTCATCTAGGAGGAATCGTGAGAGAAACGAATGTACCACAATTCGGAGCCGCTCTGGGACTCTACAACGAGGAATTTATGGAAGAACATGACCTCTCGGAGCTCCACCATCACCTTCACAACACTCTAACAAGATGATGGTGCAACATAGCCCCATTTCAAACTCATACGACCCTAGCCACTCGAAAGCAATAGCTCTCACCCCATCTTTACGATACTTACATGCCATTCTAGCCCACACATTGACAGGAAGGGGACTTATATCTATGGGCCCGTACATCACACGATTGGCTCAACATTTGGGCTCCTCACCACCGCTGCTCAAGTCTCCTCATTGAAACTGATAGGACAGATGTCCCCATAGGGCATCCAGATAATGCTACATATGAGGATGATCCAACGATGATGTTGGACTGATCCACTCCAATATCGACTAGCTACTACTACTGATGAGGATGATCCCGGGGACATTATTAACGATGTCCCACACCCACATGAGGAGCCACCACCGAGCCATCGCACTTCTCATATGGCTCCATCACTTTCGGACATTTTTGGACAGCTCACTCAGTTCGAGTAATATTTCACCCAACAATTCAATGACACCACTCGAAGATTTGATGGCATTGAAGCAACCATTTAGCAGATCTATCATCACCTCCATATATCACCACAACCTCCACCTACCGATCCAGCCGATGACGAGGACTTTTGAGGCCCTTATTATTATGATATTTTATTTTTACTTTTCACTTTATTTTATTTCACTTATCTATTTAAGCTTTTTTTAATTTTGTTTCAAACTCTTATTATTACAATTTTTTTCTTTTATAACTGGCTATCTAACCATCGAATATCCCTAACATCATTAATTAAATAGTACCCCCTAAAAATTTAACTCATGATTTCGTTGTTTAAAGGTTCAATGTGCCACTCCAAGAAGGGAAAACATCATTTTCACCACCACATTCACTTTTGTTTAAGTTTCCACACTTCCAATCCAAGGATCTCATCCAAAAATTTAGGAAGCTTCATCTCTCTCCCTCTCTTTTGATTTTCTTATTTTATGATTGTTTTCTATCTTTGTACATTGTACATTGAGGGCAATGTACATCTTAAGTTTGGGGGCGAAAGTTTAGTAGAAAAAGTGCCCAACTTTTTTGCATCATTCTCATATCCCTGAATGATATTTTGTCTTAAAGTAATTTTCTCATATCACTAATTAAGAATAAAATTCTTATTGATTCATGATTTTTATTGATATGTTTTAGATTAAGTCATTGATAATTGTACAATGATGATTTAAACTTTAAGATACTAGAGAATCAAGCATGATGAGTCTATTTTCAAAAATTAAAATTCTACTAGGTTGTCTACCTGAATCTAAATTGTTACCTTGAAGTTTGAAATTTACGAGGTTGACATCAAAATACCAAAAATTTTTGTGAGATTTTGAGCTTTTAGAGCATACATTCTTTTCATGCTAACTTTATTGATTATGCGTATGTCAACATTGATTTGTTATTCTAGAACTTGCTTCGATTATACATGTCGAGACTACACTATTGAGTTGATAAACAGAGATGATTAAGGCACCTAGGATTGAACCCACTCACTCCACTAAAAGCCTACCTTCATAATTGACCCCTAGTGAACCCCTTTGATCCTAACAACCCTTTTATTGACTCAACCCACTAATATTAACCCGAAACCATTCTCGTATTTGTTATCACCATTTCCTTTTAATTACCCTTCTATCGAGATTTGTTTTAATTAGATGCCTAATTAGATTATTTCAGTTGTTAAAGTTCTATTAAATATTTGATTTGTTCTTAAAAAATAAAAAATAAAAAATCAATCAAAAATCAAGTATATTCATTAATAGTTATGAGATTTAAGCGAACCTATACGTTTAATTTCAACACCTTGATAAAGAAGCTCATATTATTAGTGTTACAAGTTTTCAATTGATTTAATTATCCAGGTTATTAGTCATTTTTCTAGTTAGGTAATTTGTAAATTCAATCTAGATTTTAACCCTTCTAAATCAGCCTTTATCCACACCTTTAACCTAAGCCTCGTTACAACCCTTATTAAAGACCTTTTGATTTGTGTATCATCTCATTTTACAGTGGTGGAGATTTGATTTGTAAGCAAGCCTATGGTAATAACTTTTCATGTTCGACTTTTGAGAGCTTAATTTTTGAGCCTTAAACACCTTGAGTGATTTCAGTGAATCTTTAGTAAGGATGTCAACTTTTGTCAATTTTGAATTAAAGGTGATTGTTTAGGTAAGGAGAAACACCTATGTTTTCATGCTAAAAATTCATGACTTTGATTGTTTGAATCTTTAGGACTCTTTGAGTTGAATTATCCATGTATAAATTATCTATGAATTATGATAAGGCATTGTTGATGAATATTATGAATTGAGGAAGTTCGTTTTAATTATGAGTTGAGAATTTTTCTTGAGGACAAGCAAAAGTTTAAGTGTGGGGTATTTGATAAACCGAAATAGTAACATATTTTAATCCCACATTTAGCATGTTTTTGGCTGATTTTTCCCTTTAATTATGGAAAAAGGAGCTCCTTGTAACACCCCAAACCCGGCTTATGCGTTATGACCGGATCTGACATGTCACTTGAGAAAACATGTTAAATACTTTTGATTCGTACTAAAATAGGTATTGATTTGTTAAAATCAAGAAAACATGTTTGATTTGAAATATTTGTTAAAATACTACTAACCTCGAAGATTGATTAATAAATCAATAATTTTGATCTAGAAATTTTATAAACCGTGACTTTTGAAAATATCGTTGATATTTTGAGAGAAAATTTTCGAGTTAAAAATATTCATAGAAGTTTGTTATGAAATCCATTTGTTATTCTATTTTGGAAAATCCTTATTTAAGTTTTTAAAAATTCCCATTTTAAAATAATTTAAGCAACGTAATAAGTTCGTCAAACATAAAGCAAAAATTAAAATATTTTAGAGGCCTTATTACAACATAAAAACCCAAAATAGTATAGTAAACGGAAGTAGAAATCTAAAGTTAAAAATAAACACCATTTCTAAAATATGTCCTCCACCGAGTCATCCATGGCCCAAATCCACGTTACTGAGCATTACCTGTAAGGGTTAAGGAAATGGGGTGGGTTACTAGAACTCAGTGGATAATCCCCTTACCGTTGTCCACTTGGCTTGAAGCCGTTTAGCAATAACTTCAGCCGGAGCCCATTTAGCATAATCTTGGGCCTAAGCCCACTTATAAAATATATATATATATATATATATATATATACATATATAATTATGTGCAAAGTATGCAACCCAACCCATCCTAATAATCCATCCACTACACACCACATGTACCATCCCATCACACCTGTGGGGATCAAGTCAACCCACCCCGCCAAACACACCAATCGTAGGCAAGTTGCCATTTATAACAAATTTTTATTGTGGCCAAGCCACCAGAATCATAATGAATCATATTAACAAACATTTTTGTGGCAATGCCATCGAATCACTTCTCTTCAACATTTTCCCATCCCATGCAAAATTATGTAAATGCAACATACATAGTAAATCATGATATTTACAAATATAAACAACAATCATTAATTTAGAGATTCATTACAAAAATTCGGGCCATTATAACACATTGCAAATCGACCCATTTGGGAAATCTATCAAATCAGCCCATTAAGGGCATTTTTGTAATTCGGCCCATTAGGGGAATTTTGTAATTCTCACAATTAGGGACATTTTGTAATTCATCCCATTAGAGGCATTTTTGTAATTCTCACAGTGTTAATACCGTTTTTGACAAATTTATCAAAATATTTTAATTTAGACCAATTTCTCGACTTATGCCATATTATGATTTTAACCATAATGATTTATTTCAAATATGATATCGAATCTTAAATCCCACAGAAAAACAGTGTGAGATTACACAACTGATTACGGTAAGTACTAGGCCTTCTTGATCGCCAACACCTATTATATCAAAACACTCAATTAATCGACATACGTGATTTTATTAATCTAATTCTAAAATAAATGATCTAAAATGTTTACCCCTAGAATCGTGAATGAGCACAATTTGCCTACTTTCACCGGATGATGGTCCACAACCCCGTGGAAAATCTCGAACCGCCGATACCGCCCTTTTCTTGATCTTAGGAGTAGGAATCGTAAATCCACTCCTTTTGAGTTCTCCGCTCGCCTTTCCTTTCGAATCGACACCACAAACCTCTATTGGTTTAAATTTTAGTCAGAACGATATTACGTTGATATGAGAATTGACTAAGGAAAGGATTCAGCTTACCACTAGAATCGTATGATCAACAAGTGGATAGATCGAGCGATTTAGTCCCTAAAATATAATTGATTAGTCACAACCACTATTCTGTTTAACAAATTAACTGGTCAAGGAAAAGGATCGAAATGAACCATAATGAATACCTTACCTTAACGATTATAAAACCGATTCCCAACGATTGTACAATGGCTATAGATGAGTCAAAGTTTCAGCCTTCCACTATAACTCTACATTAGAAGGTGAGCACATTGTAAAGAGTTATGAAAAGAAGATATTTCGATTGGAACAAAGGGAATATTCGAATGTTGATAAACACACATTCGGCTATGAATAAGAAAAATAAAAAGATAGAATAGAACCACTTGCCAATTGATCAAAGGAGTGAGTGTCTACATGAATGAGAAGAAATGATAAAGAAGAGATGAAGGGTTTGGCTATAGAAGAAAAATGAGCAAGAATATTTGGCTATGGAAGTATGGATTAGAGAAGAAGAAAGAAGGGTTGGAGAATTTTGTAAAAGGAAAAGAAAGATGGAAAAGGAGTGCTTAACTAGATTCGATTTTTCCAAAGGAAAATGAGTGAAATAATTTGGTATCAATGGTTAGGTACTTTTGGAAAACAAGAATGAAATAAAGAAAAATGCTCACTAATGGCTTGAAGTTTCAGCAAAGAGAAGGAGAAGTTTGGAGAAGAATAACACAAAATAATGCTAAAAGGAATTTTGCCTAACAAGCACCAAAATTTTCCAAATGACAAAAGAAGAATTCGGCTACCCTAATACCCCTTCCCAAACCGTGTTTTGCTTTTCCAAAAGGGATAAGTGTTAACCAAAAACACTTTCCAAAACATCACCAATGAAAAAGGCCAACATGTTTCCTTATCTTGCCTTTTTCTTTTGATTTCTTTCCTTACCCTCATCCTTGGCCTATTTCCTTAGCCACCTTTCCATATTTAAAAAGTCCACCTTACCAAAAATACAACCATGGCCGAAAATTAGGAAAGAAGCATAAAAAAATAAATCAAAACTTTGCACTAGGTGGGATTCGAACCTCTTCCCCTAAAGCCTTTCATATGATGCCTTACCACCTTGCTACTAGCTTCTCTTGTGCTAGCTAAATACATACTTATTTCCTTAAACCTTGATGCCACTACCATCTCTCCTTAAAGTACTCAAACAATAAAATTTCCTATGGCCTAACTTGAACCCAGAACTTCTTAGAAACCCCGTAACTTTCCAAAATCACCTTCCTAATAAGTTCTAGTGGAAAATAAAGCCATTCTCTTATTCTCCAAAAATTTTAAATACTTCTGTGCTAAAGGCCTAATGGGCCCAATCCTACTAGGCCCAATTTTGGGATGTTACATTCCTAATCCTTTGTTTTCATGTTTTATACTTAGTAGAGCATCGGAGGACAAAAAGAATGAGAAATGGGTCAAAAACGGGGAAAATGGGCCAAGGCATGAAATCCACATGGCCTGGGCACAAGACCACACTACTCGTGCCTCGTGAGAAAAGTCGACCACAACCTGGACTCTAAATTACATGGTCGTGCCTCATCAGTAGGACCGACTATGGCCTAGCCACGATTTACACGGGCATGTGCAATGGGCGTGTCTCTGTCGCAGGAAATAAGAATTACATTAGGATTAGGGTACTTAGAGGAAAATAAACATATTCCAAAAGCCTATATAAAGACCTTAGAGGCCAACCTTAAAGGGGCATTCAGCTAGGCCAAAGAGATGAGCCAGAGTAGTTAATCTCAGATATTTACTCGAAGGAAGCTAGTTGATTCATCTCAAGAAGCCAAAATCATACTCAAGACGAAGGATCTCTCCTTCACTTCTTTTATGGGGTTTTAGGGATTTCTTATGCTTTGTTTTATCTTTCCTTCTGAGATGTTTTATTTTACAATTATGAACTAAACCCTCAAATACTTAAGGGGGATGAAACCTAAGATGGATCTTGTTATTGTTATCTGAACTAAATGATAAATAATTGATTTATTCTTAACTATGTGTTCTTAATTCTTGTTTTGGTATTTTTGGGATATTGATTCAAGTGTGATGTGCTTAGGTAGATGAAGAAGTGACCCTGTCTAAGAGTAGATATAGCATAGTTACGCAGAGTTGCTAGCACGCCTAGAGATAGGGTGACGAAAATCTACTGGATTAGGGTCAAACCTAATATGGGAGTCCATATATCGAGTTAATGCAATTCTAGGGGTTTTAATTAGAAAGAGATTTCAATTAATCAACCTAAGGTTATATGTTAGTAGCCTTGATGAGAGGGATTAATATAAATTAGGGAATCCTACGGATCGAGTCAAATGAATAAATCGTCCGATTCAGAGTTAGATAACAAGTGCTTCCTTAGGTATTGTCCAAATCAATCGGTTTTCTCTCCAGCTTTTTCCCCAATTTCTTCTTTGTCTTAGCACCTTTAGTTTAGTTAATTAGCTAATTTTAGATTAGACAAAAATCCACTTAATTCTTAGGCTAAATAATAGAAAAAGAGTTAATATTAGTATTTTTGGTTCATTTGGGTTCGACAATCCGGTCTTGCCACTAGCTATACTACTGTTCGATAGGTGCACTTGCCTCCATTGTTGACTTAGTTAGTTTCCAGTTTCGATCATTCTTTTTTATAAATTTTTAAGACTCGACAAACACGATCAGTGCGCAGCACCTAGGGTCTTCTGCCTATTGACCAGACGTCTGTCAAGCCTACCACCGCCTTTGCAGCACTACCCCTCCCACTTGCACAGCCCACTGCACCTCCAAAGATTAAATGAGAAGGGATATAAAGTAATAAAGCGTAAAAAATTAGGCTATAAAAGCCGATTGAATTTCTTTGTAAGGGATCTTTTTTTTCCCATTCGATTATCAATACAAACACAAGAAATCCAACAAAAACAAAAGATCAGAGAGTAACAAGCATGATAGCATCGATTAAACGCTAATAAACCACTGAAAACAGAGGCTAAAAAAGAGGTGATTTTTTATTTTCGAATCCTATTTTCCTTTTTTTTCGTTCCATTACAGCATATATATATATTTCTAAAAAATATAAATAAAAAGAATAAAATCTCACCTTTTTTGGGGCTTTGACCGCCGTGCGGGATGTCGGCGACAGAACCTATGGCGGAGGACAACCAGAGCTGCGCCGGATTCCCTGGACCTACAAAAAGAAAAAAATAAAGGGGTTAGGCTTTTTTTTTAAAAAAAGCAAGCAGCTAAATTAAATTTTGTCGGTATGTTTTCACTTATATACACAACACAAAACGAAGCTATTTTGGTCGGCGTCCATAAGCCCCAAAACAACATCATTTTAAGCCGATCCACACGACCCAACCCGCTCCAACCTCAGGATCTATGTGTTCTCTAAAAATGGGGAATTTATGCGCGCAGTCTGTAACACCCCAAACCCGGCCCAAAACACTACAGCCGAATTCGAAATGTTATGGGAAACGGTTTGTGATGAGTTTGATTTTAAAAAAATAAAACACACGTCAAGTCTTCAAGGAAAAACGGATATTCAGCTCTTACTGAAAAGGGATCTGTCTTCGAGGGTGATGTTAAGTTTGAAAACGTATATATATATAGCTATAAGGGTTTATCGTTTTGAAAATGATATTTTGCCAGGAAATAAAACTTACACATTGGTATAAAAGTTGAGTTATTGTTTAGAAGGGATTTTAACAACGAATTACTATCAAAAATCCGAATTTGAAATCCTTAATTTGCTTTTTAGGTTGCAAGTGTTTCCAGTTATTTTTAATCCATAATCCGTTTTAATACCAACTAAAAAAATTACTTAAAACGACTTTATTACAATAAAATTAACCCAAAAGTGATTAAAAATCTAAAGTGCATGTATAATTAAAACAACTTCTGCATGGCCACCTCGAATCCACTCCAGCCCAGTCCAGGAATCACGTATCACCTGCATTGTTTTAGGAAAATAGGGTGAGTCAAACTGACTCAGTGTGCAATTATTCCACATGTTTCCATAAATGGGCTTGGCCCACAACCACACCAATCCACATGCCACACATGATTATGCAAATTGGTAACCCAACCCAACCTAGTATCTAACCGCTACACACCCCCGTATGTCCTGCCACCACACACCAGGGGATTACTAAATCGACCCTCCATCCACTACACACCACTTTGGCAGTCATGCTGCTCAAAGTCCACTTAGTGGTCTAGCCACTGATCCACGTGATTAAATCACAATTATCCACGATGTGACTCAAGGTCATCATCAATCCATGATGAGGTACAAAGCTAACATCAATCCACGATGTAGCTCAAGGCTAACATCAAACCACGTACATAAATGTACACCCTTTCCTTCATTAAACATATATATCCCGATCCCCATGCAAATACAATATATATGATGAAATGACAATATAATTGTTATGAACATATCAGTAATGCATACATAACATGCTTACCAAGTTACACGAATATCCATCCAAAATTTTAATATAAGAAAATTACTAACCTGGATACCAGATCACCCAATATGGGTAGCCACACCACCACAGCCATTATTTTCGGCTACCACACATATCACATACATTTAATTAATTTTAAACAGAGAAACAGTAATAACTACACACCTAATAACTCGTAAAATCATGCCCTCCACGTCGACGCTATCCCTAACTGACACTACCGCTACCTGCATACGATCCTGTTCCGACACTGGCCCACACCCCGGAGGCCAATTCCGCACTACGTAAACCGACCGCTTGTATTTAGGGGTAGGGACTACGTGTCCGACCCCTTTCTCCCCTTGGCTGGTACTCGCATCCATCAATAATATCTTAGTCAGAGAATCCCGCTAAGTTATTGAATCAGATCTAAACGAAACCCAAAAGAACACTTGATAAAAAAATACCCTTACCACAGTCGACTAGAACCCGAAAGCTATACGCTTGCACTTTGAGATTGTCGAAATCCCCTACATAAGCCATGTTAAAATCGGCTCTAACACTTAATGTCCAACGAAAAGAAGTGGCCTTTGGCCTAACGTGATATCCTGCTTACCTCGATTGATTAGATCCCGAAGGTCCTTAACCTCCCTAACGTTAGCTTGAAACAAAAGAAACACCAAGTTAAGGCCCTTATCAAGGTTCGACCATACACCAAGACACAAGATCAGACTTTTGGTTTTAGCAAACCAAAGAGAAAAAGAAAGAGATTTGGGTGAACAGAGATTCCTTACCACCGCTTCTAGGATCTACAAGAGAAAATTGATAGGGAGAGTCACCATTCGAGAGACGTTCGGCCCTACTAGATTCAACCTAGAAGTAAGGCTTGAAGATAAACACGAAGTTGAGAAAGAAAGAAGAATAAGAATGGAAAGTAGATAGGAGTAATGGTGAATGAGAGATTCGGTCAATGTTCAAAGGAGTAGAAAGGGTTATTCGGCTTTTAGCAAAAGAAAAGATAAGAGAGGGTTAGAGTTTTGAAAGGTTTCGGCTATGGGGAAAAAGAGAAAGTTTTGGCTCAAGTATGAAAAGAGAGAAAAAAAGAAGAAAAAAAAAACAAGAATAGGAAGTAGGGTATGGTTTGATTAAGAGAAGAAGTAGAGAGGAGCAAAGATGAATCAAGAATGCACCCCCAAAAATCACTCACACTTTCGGCTTTTAAACATCTGAAGAGAAAACAATTGAAGAATTTTGACTACCACTTTTCGACGTAAAACTTGAGAAGGGAAAAAAAACAAAAGATGCACACTACCACTATTAAACAAATTCGGCACTCACTTCTCCTATACATGACCCCTATTTCAGCCAACTCTCATACCACTCACCTCATAACTTATTTCCCTCCTAATTTTACTCATATCCACCCATTTGAAATTGTTTGAATGCTTCAAACTCCATGCTTAGCTCTCCACCACACATTTGAAATGTTTGACCATTTCAAACCACCTATCTTCAAGTGCCCACGCCAACTCTATCTCCTCCTCCTCCTGATGCAAAAATAAGCTCCAAAATGCTCTTCATGCTGCTCAAACCTTGCCTCCTTCTAGCTCCCTGAGGCGTCACTCCCATGTGCTCTAAGTGGCGCCTCTCTTGCCACTCTACCACTTGATTACTTGTGTCAACAAACACCACATAAAATCCTTTAAAGCCCAGCTCCTTAGCTTTCCCCCCCAAAGGCTTAAAATGAAATATTTTTCTAAAGCTCCTACCTAACCCCAAGGTTCCCCGAAGCCCCTAACCATACTCAAACAACATACAGAGCATACTAGCACGCAAATATAAATTAAAATGCATGACCTTAAATCCTAGATATTACAGTTCTACCCCTTTAAAAATAATTTCAGCCTCAAAATTACCTAGTCAAAATAAGTGATGGTATTGTTGTCGCATCAACTCTTCTGACTCCCACGAAGCTTCTTCCGATTCCTGGTCCCGCCACAACACCTTGACTAGGGGAACTAATTTCTTCCGAAGCACCTTCACATATCGCTTCAAACTTTGTATAGGCTCCTCCTAATAGGACAAGTCTGACCTCAACTCAACTTCCTCCACTGGCACCACGTGAGACGGATCCAATCGATAATGACGTAGCATTGACACGTGGACACATCATGCATCTGCTTTAATTTTGAAGGTAATTCTAACTGATAAGCCACCGGTCCAACTATCTTCAAAACCCGATAAGGCCCTTTAAACCTGGGACTCAGTTTACCCTTGCGCCCAAATCTCATCACCTTCTTCCATGGTGAAACTTTTAGAAAAACCCGATCACCTGCCGTAAATTTTATCTCTTTTCGCTTAAGATCTGCATACGACTTCTGTCTGTCAGATGCCTCCTTCAATTGAGCTCGAATCACCTTAACCTTTTCCTCTGACTCTACCACTATCTCTGGACCCAACCCATGGCGTTCACCCAGTTCTGTCCAACAAGTAGGAGTCCGACACTTTCGTCCATACAGTACTTCGTACGGCACAATTCGAATACTAGCCTGATAACTATTGTTGTACGCGAACTCTGCTAAGGGCAAGAATTCCTCCCAACTACCCCTGCAGTTGATAACACATCCTCTCAACATATCTTCTAACACTTAAATCACCCTTTCAGACTGGCCATCCGTCTGCGGATGAAATGCCATGCTAAAGTCCAACTTGGTGCCCAAAGCCTGATGCAACGCCCTCCAAAACCTCAACGTAAATTTAGGATCCCTATCTAATATGATCAACACCGGTGCAGTCTCACAATTTTTGCTACATACAACCTCGCCAACCTCGACAGAGAGTAATCCCTATGAATAGGTATAAAATGAGCAGATTTTGTCAACCGATCCACAATTACCCATATCGAATCTTTCTTAGTCGGCATAAGAGGAAGCCCACTATCAAAATCCATGGTGATTCTCTCCCACTTCCACTGCGGAAACTTCACTGGTTGTAGCAACCCCAAAGGCACTTGGTGTTCAGCCTTGACCTGCTGACACGTCAAGCACTTCCCCACAAAGTCCGTAACTTCCTGCTTTAAACTAGGCCACCAAAACTGATCTCGCAGATCCCTATACAACTCACTCCCTCCAGGATGCATAGCGTAAGGGCTACTATGCGATTCCCGAAGAATTCTCTACCTTAATTCCACATCCTTTGGCATACAGACCTGACCACGGAAACACAAAACTCTATCACTATTCACACTGTAGTCCTCTAATCCCCTATTCTAAACTTGCAGAAGTCTAGCACTCAAAACCTCATCCACTAACTGCTTCTCTTTAACATGAGCTACCGACATCGGCTTCACTTGCAATTTTGCCAATAAACTTCGTCATCATAGATACTAAGACGCGGGAACATTGCTCTTAGATCCGATACTACTTTTTGACTTAGCGCATCCGCCACCACATTCGCTTTACCCGAGTGGTACTTAATCGAACAATCGTAATCCTTCAATAACTCCACCCACATTCACTGTCTCAAGTTTAGCTCCTTCTGAGTCAGCATATACTTCAAGTTCTTGTGGTTCGTGTAGATCACCAACTTCTCTCCATACAAATAATGCCTCCACACCTTCAAGGCGAAAACCACCGCCGCCAACTCCAGATCATCGTCGGGTAGTTAGCTTTATGTGGTCTCAATCTGCGAAACGATAGGCAACAACTTTCCTTCCCGATCAAGACACAACCTAGCCCAGTATGAGAAGCATCACAATATACCACAAAATCTTTCCCTGCCACAGGCTGAATTAGAATTGGAGCCTCGAGTCAAAACCCTCTTTAGCTTCTCGAAGCTATCCTACTGCTTATCCGTCCAAACAAAAGGTACCTCCTTTCTCAACAACTTAGTCAAAGGTGCTGCTATTGAAGAAAACCCTTCAACAAATCTTCTATAGTAGCCTGCTAGCCCCAAGAAACTACGAATCTCCGCCACTGACTTAGGTGGTTTCCAATCCAATACTGGCTCAATCTTTCGAGGATCTACTCTGATTCCCTCCGCGGATACCACATGACCCAGAAAAGTGACTTTACTCAACCAGAATTCACACTTGCTAAACTTAGCGTACAACTTCTTTTCCTCGTAACTGCAAAGACTACTCAAGATATGCGTCATGCTCTTCCTCATACTTGAATATACCAGATGTCGCCTATGAACACCACGATTTAATTGGTCAAAGTAGGGTTGAAAGACCCGATTCATCATATCCATGAACGCAATTGGTGCATTCGTTAACCAACAAACATTACCAAGAATTCATAGTGCCGTGTCGAGTCCGAAAAGCTATCTTATGGATATCCGCTTCCTTCACCTTGAGCTAATGATACGACCTTAGATCTATCTTAGATCTATCTTCGATCAAACAAATCATCTATCCTCGACAATTGTAATTGTCAGTTATTCAACTGACGGTAATCTATACACATACGCATAGACCTGTCCTTCTTCTTTACAAACAGAACCGGTGCTCCCCATGGAGAATCACTAAGTTGAATAAAATCGCGATCTAACAGCTCCTGGATCTGGGCTTTAAGCTCAACCAACTCCTTTGGCGCTATTCTGTATGGAGCGATAGACATTGGCGCGGTACCTGGCAACAAGTCAATTCCAAACTCCACCTCCCGATCCGGAGGCAACCTTGGAAGTTCTTCGGAAAAACATCCACAAATTCCTTCACTATCCTAACCTCTCCCACAGCTGCTTCCTTAGCATCCAAAGTACTAACAAACATCAAGAAAGCCAAGCACCCCTTCTTTACCATCTTCTCCGCCTTAAGAGCAGACACTACGTTAGACAAGTAGTCTCTCCTCTCACCTATCACCACAACCTCATTGTCCTTGGGAGTCTTTAACGACATGCATTTAGCAGTACAGTCTAAATTTTCATGATACCTTACTAACCAGTCCATGCCTAAGATAAAGTCAAATTCTCCGAACGGCAGCTCCATTAAGTCAACCAGGAACACTACCCCCTGAACCTCTAAAGGCACATCCCTAAAGAGTTTGTCTCTACTACAGATTGCCCTAAAGGACTAAGTACAGTCATCTTCCTAGGGACAGCCTCAGAGTTCACATTCAAGGTTCTAGACACCATGCTAGAAATGCAAGAGTGAGTTGACCCAACATCAATCAAAGCAGTAAAGGGTAACCCAAGAATGAAAAATGTACCCGTGATAACATCTGGTGCATCCCCCTCCTCACGACGTCTGGTTGCGTAAACCAACCCAGGCTGTCTTGCATCTGAGCCCCCAGTGCCTCTACTCGGTGCTCCACGACCTCGGCCAAAACTATTCCATCCACGATTCAGACCACGACCCCTCGACACTTGTTGACCACCCTTACATTGCACATACCCCGACCTCACCGTCAAGAGCCCTATCCATATCCTGAGGACAATTTTAACCAAGTGAGCCTTAGACCCACACCTGAAGCACTCCTTACCCCTTCCCCAACACTTGCCTACATGGGTCCTTCCACACTGAGCACACAGACAGACTTGATTCCCAGCAACTGGCATAGAAATGTGAGCAGAACCCTCAACCTAGGCTTTTTCTGAAAACCCCCCGAAGACCTTGATGGTCCAAAACCCCTCTTATTCCTGCCTCTATCTTTATCCCTGTTTTGCCTCTCGGTTCACTTAACCTCCCCTGCTATCCGTGCTTTCTCTATCAAAGTAGCAAAGTCCCTCTCCCGCTGAGGAGCTATCAATACCCGCAGTTTATCTCGCAGCCCATCCTTAAATCTCACGCAGCGCTCGTAATCGGTAGCAACAATCCCTCTAGCATATTGACTTAACCGCAAGAACTCTGCCTCATATTCCGCTACTGACTTACCCCCTTGCACTAGGTTCAGAAATGTTTTCCTACGCGTCCACATAACTAGCTCCGACATACTTCCCCTCAAACTTAATCTTAAAGAAACCCCAATCCATTCGATCCGCCAGAGTACCCTCTCTAGCAGTGAGCCACCACTGGTAGGCCTCATCCCAAAGTAAAGAAACAGCACCCTTCAGCTTTTCCTCCACAGTGCAGTCCAAATCGTCCATAATCTTCTCCACTGCCTCTAACCAGTATTTTGCCACATTCAGGGCTACCCCCGAGACACTCCTAAATATCTCAACTCCATTCGCCCTGAGCTGCTCAGACACTAATTTTAGGCCCCAGTACCCGTGTTTGCTCCCGCAACTCTTTCCAAAACCCGTAGCATAGCCTGAAAAACTACGTTGTCCCCACTCGTTTAATCCTGATCCTCTGCACCTACAGCTGGTGGCGGCGGCACATCATTCTCTGACCCATGGCCAGACCCAACTGGTTCCGATACAATCATTTAGCCTCTACCATGTCCATGTGCATTACGACCACGTCCCCTAGAACTCATGTCTATCGTCACGTTTTAATCTGATTTAAGAAATTTTATGCATTAGCTTTCTTTCCACTTTGTTGATTAAAAGAAAAAATTTATGACATAAAAATTTTAAGTTATTCTTTCGTAAAGAGCACACATCCCTAAGGTTTCGGTCTCTAAAGAGATTGTCCCAATTCCTAATATCCACATCAATATCCACAACAATGCCTCATATATCCAATTTCATCCAATTCATTCAACAGTTAGAAGACTTACCTGGCAGACCTGGGCTAGAAGACTCGAGTGCCATGCCTTCATAAACCCATTTCATGAAAAATTTCTTTTAGTTAACTTTCAATACCAATTTTGAAAATGTTATGGGCCTCAAAACCCAAAGGCTAAGTTTAGAAACCTCAACTCTGATACCAAATTATAACAGCCCAAACCCAGCCCAAAACACTACAACTGAATTTAGAATGTTAAGGGGAAAAGGTTTGTGACGAATTTGATTTTAAAAAATAAAATACACGTCAAGTCATCAAGGAAAAATGGATATTCGGCTCTTACTGAAAAGAGATCTATCTTTGAGGGTGAAGTTAAGTTTGAAAACTTATATATATATATATATATATATAGCTATGAGGGTTTATCGTTTTGAAAATCATATTTTGCCGGGAAATAAAACTTACACATTTGTATAAAAGTTGAGTTATTGTTGGGAAGGGATTTTAATAAATGAATTACTATCAAAAGTCCAAATTTGAAATCCTTAATTTGCTTTTTAGGTTGCAAGTGTTTCCAGTTATTTTTAATCCATAATTCGTTTTAATACCAACTAAAAAAATTACTTAAAACGACCTTATTACAATAAAATTAACCCAAAAGAAATTAAAAATCTAAAGTGCATGTATAATTAAAACAACTTCTGCATGGCCACATTGAATCCACTCCAGCCCGGTCCAAGAATCATGTATCACCTGCATTGTATTAGGAAAATAGGGTGAGTCAAACTGACTCAGTGTGCAATTATTCCACATGTTTCCATAAATAGGCTTGGCCCACAACCACACCAATCCACATGCCACACATGATTATACAAAATGGTAACCCAACTCAACCTAGTATCCAACCGCTACACACCCCGTATATCCTGCCACCACACACCAGGGGATTACTAAATCGACCCTCCATCCGCTACACACCTCTTTGGCAGTCATGCTGCTCAAAGTCCACTTAATGGTCTAGCCACTGATCCACGTGATTAAATCACAATTATCCACGATGTGACTCAAGGTCATCATCAATCCATGATGAGGCACGAAGCCAACATCAATCCACGATGTAGCTCAAGGCTAACATCAAACCACGTACATAAATGTACACCCTTTCCTTCATTAAACATATATATATCCCGATCCCCATGCACATACAATATATATGATGAAATGACAATATAATTGTTATGAACATATCAGTCATGCATACATAACATGCTTACCAAGTTACACAAATATCCATCCAAAATTTTAATATGAGAAAATTACTAACCTGGTTGCAGATCACCCAATATGGGTAGCCACACCACCACAGCCGTTATTTCCGGCTACCACACATATCACATACATTTAATTAATTTTAATCAGAGAAATAGTGTAATAACTACACACTTGATAACTCGTAAAATCACGCCCTCTACGTCGATGCTATCCCTAATCGACACTACCGCTATCTGCCTACGATCCTATTTCGACACTGGCCCACACCCCAGAGGCCAATCCCTGACCATAAACCGATCGCTTCTTGTATTTAGGGTAGGGACTAGGTGTCGACCCTTTCTCCCTTGGTGGTACTTGCATCCATCAATAATATCTTAGTCGAAAATCTCGTTAAGATATTGAATCAGATCTAAACGAAACCCAAAAGAACACTTGATAAAAGAATACCCTTACCACAGTCGACTAGAACTCGAAGGCTATACGCTTGCACTTTGAGATTGTCGAAATCCCCTACATAAGCCATGTTAACATCGGCTCTAACACTTAATGTCTAACGAAAAAAGTGGCCTTTGGCTAACGTGATATCCTGCTTACCTCGATTGATCAGATCCTGAAGGTCCTTAACCTTCCTAATGCTAGCTTTAAACAAAAAAAAAAAAAAACACCAAGTTAAGGCCCTTATCAAGGTTTGGCCACACAAGACACAAGATCAGACTTTTGGTTTTGACAAACCAAAGAGAAAAAAAAAAAAGAGATTTGGGTGAACAGAGATTCCTTACCACCGCTTCTAGGATCTACAAGAGAAAATTGATAAGGAGAGTCACCATCCGAGAGACGTTCGGCCCTACTAGATTTAACCTAGAAGTAAGGCTTGAAGATCAACCCGTGTTGAGAAAGAAAGAAGAATAAGAATGGAAAGTAGAGAGGAGTAATAGTGAATGAGAGATTCGGCCAATGTTCAAAGGAGTAGAAAGGGTTATTCGACTTTTAGCAAAAGAAAATAGAAGAGAGGGTTGGAGTTTTGGAAGGTTTCGGCTATGGGGAAAAAGAGAAAGATTCGGTACAAGTATGAAAAGAGAGAAATAAAAAAATAAAAAAAAAACAAGAATAGGAAGGGGGTATGGTTCGGTTTAGAGAAGAAGTAGAGATGAGCAAAGATGAATCAAGAATGCACCCTCAAAAATCACCCACACTTTCGACTTTTAGACATCTGAAGAGAAAATAATTGAAGAATTTTGACTACCACTTTTCGACACAAAACTTGAGAAGGGAAAAAAAAAATAAAAGATGCACACTACCACTATTAAACAAATTCGGCACTCACTTCCCCTATACATGACCAAAAATGCCACCACCAAGAACCCCTATATCGGCTAACTCTCACACCTCTCACCTCATCCGTTATTTCCCTCCTAATTTGAATCATATCCACCCATTTGAAAGTGTTTGAATGCTTTAAAATCCATGCTTAGCTCTCCACCACACATTTGAAATGTTTGACCATTTCAAACCTCCTATCTTCAAGTGCCTACGCCAACTCCAACTCCTCCTCCTCTTGACGCAAAAAACAAGCTCCAAAATGCTCTTCATGCTGCTCAAACCTTGCCCTCTTCTAGCTCCCTGAGGTGTCACTCCCTTGTGCTCTAAGTGGCGCCTCCCTTGCTACTCTACCACTTGATTCCTTGTGTCAGCAAACACCACATAAAATCCTTTAAAGCCCAGCTCCCTTAGCTCTCCCCCCTTAAAGGCTTAAAATCAAATATTTTTTCTAAAGCTCCTACCTAACCCCAATGTTCCCCGAAGCCCCTAACCATACTTAAACAACATACAGAGCATACTAGTACGCAAATATAAATTAAAATGCATGACCTCTAAATCCCAGATATTATATAGTCCCTCCGCCTTTCAAGAATTTTGCAATCAAGTTTTTGTTTTATTTAATTTGGCCCTGAAAGTTCATTTGGTTTTCAATTGAGTCCCTGCCTATGCTGCGCGTTTTGGGAGGAAAGGGTTATTGCCCTTTTTAGTCCCTCATATAATCCTCGCGTTTCAATTAGGCCCTTTCCTCCTTATTTTATTTCAGATTTGCCCCAGTAATCCGTATTTAATTCAATTTTAGTCCTTTTTTAATTATTTTAAGTATTTTACTATTAAATTCATTACTTTTAAATTTATTATTATATGTATTATTATTTCTATTATTATCATTTCATTTATTATTATTTGTTAATATTAATTTGTACAATTATTTTAATGATTACTATTATATTTAATACTTATTTTAAATGCTATTATTAATAATATTTCTTGCTAATCTAGTAATTATCGTATTTATTTTGTTTATTATTATTTTTTCACTATTATTATTATTACTACATTGTATTTGTTTTTCTTATTATATTTATTATTTATTATTGTCATTAGTATTATATTTGTTACCATTATTAATATTATTTGTTATTACTATTATTATCATCATTGTTTTATCATCATTCTTGCCACGCGTAACATCATATTTTCATATTATTATTTGTAACATTAACCTTTACCCGATACATCAAAGTTTTCAAATAATCGATATTTTGTATTAAAGATTCGAGAAAATAATGTCCTAACTTACCGGGTTCATGTTTCTCTCATTCAATCTGAATAACGAAATATCTATTTTAAAGTTGTAATACAAGTTTTGAATAAAATAATTATTCTCGAGAATTGAGGTGTTGTGCCCTAACTTATTGGCCATGACATCTAGATACCCCGAGATAAGTTTTAAAATAAAGGCAATATTCGTATTTGGAATTTTGAGAAATCGAGCCCTAACTTACTGAGTTCCGATTTTTCATTTGACAAATAACGGAATATCCTCCTCAAACTTAAATCTAACCTTTAAAGTCAAATGACAAGGTCAGTTTCCGGAATCCAAAGTGTCGTGCCCTAACTTACTGGGTATGACACTTTATCTCTTCGAAATAAGAGGGTATTATCATCCATTTTGATTTGTTCAATTTTTTAAAAATGAAAGAGGATCGTATTTTCAAATCTTTTCTAATTTTCGATATTATGACATTAGATAATCAATTAGGTACCAATTTTGGGCGTATCGAGGGTGCTAACCCTTCCTCGTGTGTAATCGACTCCCGAACCCATTTTCTAAATTTCGTAGACCAAAATCATTGTTTTGATAAATCAAATTGTTTATTAAAAATAATCGTTTTACGAGGTGACCCGATCACACCTCATCAAAAAGGATTGATGGCAACTCACATTTTTTGATTTCATTTCAAAAACCAAAGTCGACCTCTATTTTTCAAAAAAAAAAAGGTTTCGACAAACACATTTACATATCCATTCCATCATTCACACTAGAGTTATTCAATAACTACCACATTCTACCCACTTGAATCATACATGTTTTCAATTGTGCCATGCACTAGATAGCAACAACAATTTGTATATATATAATGCATCGTTTACACATAAACTTACCTAGGTGCAAAACGTATTGAACTGCGGTTTACTTTGTAACCTTGGCTTTTCCTTGGTCAAGGTTAATCCTGCGTTCTTCCTGATCTATAACAATAAAATTCATTCATTTGGATTATTCTATGATCATAATCTACACTTCGGCAAAAATAACTATTTTGTCCTTGTATTTTGGCAAAATTATGAT
Organism: Gossypium rotundifolium; assembly: GCA_025506655.1. Lineage (NCBI taxonomy): Eukaryota > Viridiplantae > Streptophyta > Magnoliopsida > Malvales > Malvaceae > Gossypium > Gossypium rotundifolium. Next base: position 81,011,120 of record CP106723.1, read on the forward strand.
TTTGTCCCTAGGCTCGTAAATCATTTTTCAACTCACTTCTCATTAAACAAGCCTAGCTAAACATTTATTTCTTTTAGAACTACTCACAATTCCAACAATTTCATGCATTTATGACACAAAATCAATCTCTTCATTTAAATCCTAATTAGGTGTTTTTATGCTAATACCTTTCATAACAGTTGTTTCCCACCTCCCTAACATTCATTTTCTTCCATTAAAACTCAGCTAACAACATGAATACTCTCATAGCAAGTCCCTAGACTTTCAACCATATCACAAATTAGTCCCCTCATTAGCTGGCTTAAGCTTTGTGGACCCCAAAAGTACAAAAATCATTAAGAAAAATGATCGTGATCGTGATAAGTCTTAATATTTATATATGAATGATAGAGCCTAGAAGCTAACTATCACCACGATTGAGGCAAGCGCACCTATCAAACAGTAGTATAGCTTAGTGGCAAGACCGAAATGTCAAACCAAAGGAGCCAAAAGTACTAGTACTGACACTCTTTTTATTATCTAGTCTAAAATAAAAAAGGATAAATGTTTATTTAACTAATTACTAAGCTAAGGATGCCAAGACACATAGAATCAATAAGGAAAATACTTTTGGGAAAAAATCAATTGATCAAAACAATACCCGAGGAAGAATCCACCTAGACTTCACTTGTTATTTAACTTTGAACCAGACGATTTATTCACTTGACTTGCTCTGTAGGATTCCCTAATTTATATTAATACCTCTTTCGAGGCTACTAACGTCTAACCCTATGTTGATTAATTGAAATTTCTTTCTAATTAAAACCCCTAAGATTGCATTAATTCGATCTATGGACTCCCATATTAGGTTTGACCCTAATCTGATAGATTTTTTGTCATCCTATTTATAGGAGTGAGATCAATTCTGCTTAACTATGCTAGATCTACTCTTAAACAGGGACTTTTTCTCCACTACCTAAGCACATCAATACTTGAATCAATATCCTAGAATATCAAAGCAAGAATAAAGAACACATAATCAAGAACAAATCAAATATTTATCATATAGTGCAGAAAATAATAAAAAGATTCGTCTTAGGTTTCATCCCCCACAGGTATTTAAGGTGTAACATCCTGAAAAGGGCCTATGCATTTTGGCCAAATTGTATGAAAAGACATGTTTTATATGTTTTGAATAAATTCTGAATATTTTTGGAAACATGAGAATGTATGAAAATGATACATTGAAAATAGGAAAGTGACCATTTTTGGAAACCTAAGTAAATTAGGAAAGTGAACATTTTGGAAACCTAAGCTAAAAAAGGAAGGTAAACATTTTGGAAACTAAGCTAAAAGAGGAAACTAAACATTTTGGAAACTTGGGAAATGTCAAGTTACAGAGCCGCGCGAAAATTTTTGGAAACTTAAAAATGACCCCGAAATGTCGAATTTTAAAGTTCAAAGGGGAACTTAGGGCCAGGTGACCCTAAAATATAAAGTACGTGAAATTTGACCCATTAACGGACTTGGAAAAGTGGCTTGAAGATGCCACTTAGGCCTCGTGTAATGGCCCACATGCAAAGGTGTTGGGCACGAGTTCGAGTCATATAAAAAAGCAAATAAAAGAAGTTTTATTTTGCTTCCATAAGAAGAGAGTTAGACGCACAAAGGATCTTGAAAGAGGAGTTTTAATTCCTTTGGAATTTTCGGCTAATTAGGAGATTTGATGGAATTTAATATTTGATAAAATTAAATTTTATCACATAGGAAGAGTTGGTCGATTGAAGGACTTTAAGGCTAGTAGTTTCAGCCAAAGAGGGAAAGTAAAGGGCCATTCTTCATTCTTTTCTCTTTAAGAGAAACCCCTGCCAAAAATACTCTAGCAAATTAGCATCAATCTTTTCTCCTCTCTTTAGCCGAATTCTCTCTGTCAAAACTCTCTCCTTTTCTTTTCTTTTCTTTTCTTTTCTTCTACTATCCTTTCACAAAAGTTGAAACTTTGTGATCCATAAAAGTTCCATAGCCGAATAGTATAAAGGATCATCCATGATTTGAAAACAAGGTAAGTACATCTATGTACATTCGCCAAAAGGTCTCTTCCATACTTGAATGATAGATCGATCTAACATGTGATTTTGGCAGAACCTAAATTAAAAGATCAATTTTGGATTTGAGAACTCCAAGGTAAGTGTGTTCATATATTCGCCAAGGCCAATCTTAAGTATTTAGATCAAAAGTGATAAAAATTAATCGATTTAAGGATTTAGGTTTTGGCCGAATACAAGGAAGAGAAAAGTGAAGTTTTCGAGATTTAAAATCCATAAGGTAAACACCTAAAAGTATTCGGCCAAGGCTTGTATGACTACATAAATCAGTTCTTTAATTATCAAAAAGCTAAAAACTAACCCATATTGAGATTCAGAGTTGGTCGAATATCAGGTGAAGGAAAACCAAGTTTTCGGGATTTGAATAAACATCAAATCGGCATCAAAGGTAAGTCTTTTTACAAATCCTACTAGGATTTGGATATTATAACCAAATAGGATTTATGCTAAGTAATAAGTGATAAATCAAATGTAGGGACTAAGGATCTAAACATTAGATCTATCTTTTGAATCTCAAGGAATCGCTAAGTTTAAATAGGTGTGTACCCCACACTAATCTTAATAGATTTATGGCTTAAATATGATATATATGTTAATATGAAAGTGTAAGAATGTGGCTAAAGTACCATATTATGGTACAAAGTACTCAGGTACGTTTTCCTACTCCTACTAGGATTTCGAAATATGTTATATTTAACATGTGAAAAGTGATGTGAAAGTGAAATTAAATATGATATGCATGATATGTATAATTTGGGGCATTCGGGTTATTTAAGAAAGGGTAAGTGAATGTGATGACTTCGATCTCACTAAGTGAAACGTGATGACTTCGGTCTCACTAAGAATATGTGATGACTTCGGGCTCACTAAGTGAATGTGGTGACTTCGTCACATTAAGTGAATGTGGTAACTTCAGTTACATTATCTGAATGTGGTGGCTATGCCATAATATTTTAAGTGGGCGATGAGCACGTCGACTGCAGCGACTGCCTTCGATGGTGTGTAGCGGATGGAAGGTTGACTTAGTAGTCCCCACGGTGTGCAGGTTGGTACGGGTGGAGTGTAGCGGATGGCATATAGGTTTGGGTTCGGGTTTGCATCATTATCATGAATTTTTATATGAATATGATATGTATGGTGTGCCTATTTCTATTATGTTTTGGTGTTGGTTACACATTGAGTCTATCGACTCACCTCGTTGTGGGAAATATGTTTCAGGTGATGAGCAGTAATGGACCGGGACGGCAGAACTTGTGGTGGCCATGTTCAGCTTGAAGTTTAATTTAATTTGAATCTTTATTTTATTTTAAGTACTGTACAATTTTATTTTGGGTTTCATGTTATGTAATAAGGCCATCATGACGATTTTTATTTCTACTTTAATTACTATGTTATGAATTTAGGGCTTTATAAAGAATAAGCCCATTTAATTTAAAATAAGTTTAAACATTTTGTCACTTGAAACAAATGGGTTTTTGATATAAAATAAATTTGTTTTCAACTCGAGCCCAACCCACAACAAACTATCTTCCAAAACACACAGTTTTCAAAGTATGCGAATGAATTTGAACCGGGTTACTTCGAGGAACATACCAGATCCGGTCCATTCTCGTGGGCTGGGTGTGGGGTGTTCGATTTGAGTATCGAGCTCGATTTTAAACTCTCGGCCTGTGGCCTAAGGCCGAAAACATTTTTAAATCAAGCCCAAATGAGTTTTATGGAAATATTTCTAAAATAGACAGTATGATGACATGGTCCCTAAGTCTCCAACCATGATCCACCGTGTAAGTACCCCTATCTATCGTGTGATTATGTGAATTATAGAAGGGTAGAATAGGAATGGAACGTAGAATAGCATGATAGGAACTTGAACCCTAGGATTAGTCTACTCAAACACAAATACATAAGACTTAATACACTAAACAAACCTATGGCTAAGTCGGACAAGTTAGGGTGTGGCAACCATGGTACGCATGTCTCAGGATTGGATCTCAAGAGCTTGGTATTTAAGCGATCCTAGTGACTCACCTTCTCTTCGTAGGAATCCCACAGTGCGTAGCTTCGGTTCACCCTAATCCAGAGGACTTAGTGGGTGTGGCAACCCCTGTATGCATGTCTAGGAATGGTTACAATGGGAGCTTGGTACTTAAGCAGTCCACGTGACTCACCTCCTCTCCACTCGAATCCTGCCTGGTTCGTAGCTTTGGTTCACCCTGACCAAGAAGGCTCGATCATAGGCTAAACCCAATAACTAAAACCCGAAAGGGGACTAGCCATTTTTTGGAACCTTAATATTAAAATTCTTAAATCATTGTTTTCCTTAATTCACGAAAACTATTTCTTATACACAATTTTTTTTCGAAAATTTCTAACTTATAAAATTACAAAAATACCCCTAGTGGTAAAATTACAAAAAATACCCTTGGTTTATAAAATGCCCAACTACTCAATAGTTTTGCCAAAATATCATTATCTCATAAATGTTCAAAAACCCTAATTTGCAAACTATCAAAAAAAAATATACCTTGATTTATGAAAAATTACAAAATTGCCCCTAACTCACTAAAATTACGAAAATGACCCTGATTTCCAAAATTTTTGCAACATCACCGATTTGGAAAGTACAATTCTAAAAAAGAACACTCAAAATTTTGCAACTTCTGAAATATCCCTGATTTATCAAAATTTTACAATTTACCCTAGTTTGTGGAAAAATTACCAAAATACCCTCAAGATCCAAAATTTTCGAAATACCCTTGAATTTCAAAAAATTTTCCAAAATACCCTGAAACTTAAAAATACCAAAAATACTTTATGACAAAATCACCAAGGAACCTTATTTTGACAAATTACAAAAATACCCCTGTAGGACAAATTACGAAAATACCCCCGGGTAGTGGAAAAACAACAACAAATGGAAAACTACAATGTTTCTCTGAATGAACTAAGGTTCATAATTGTTTGATGGATGTATAAATGAATGAAAAGACTGTGTGCATGTATGAATACGAAAGAACCACTCCTAAATTCCTTTTCATAAAATTTCTTCACGAGTAATAAAGTGAAACAAAAGTACTAATTTATAAAAAACTTCTTAATCAGATCTCGACATTAGAAATGAGTTCTAGAGGACACGGTCGTCAAGGACGCGGTAGAGGAAGAATAAGCGTGTCGTAACCCGTTAGATCGGGTCAAGGGTCCGACAATGAATTACACCGCCACCACCACCCCCATTGTTAATGTCGAAAGAAGCTCGGACGGGATGATGATCTTTGTGTCGAGGCTATGTTGAGAGTTTTGGAAATGGTGGTGGCGCGGTGGAAATACGGGAGCTTGGAAATCATGCGAGTGACTCGAGCCAAACTGGCCGAGGTGTTTCGTGGAGTGTTCGATGTGGCACCAAAGACAACCGAGTATTGGTTGGAAGCAATCGAGCGATTATGGATGAGCTCGACCGACCCTCAAGAGAAGTTGAAAGGGATGGTGGCACTGTTACGTGATGAAGCGTACCAATGGTGGTTAATTGTTCGGGATGGTGCCACGGCTGAGGATCTGACCTGGGAGTATGCTAAGGGGGCATATCAGAAAAAGTATGTTGGCACACGCTATATTCATGAGCAGAGGAAAGCTTTTCTAGGACTAGTTCAAGGGAACAAGTCGAGAGCGAGATATGAGGCTTAATTTCGAGGTTAAGCCGATATGCTCGAGGAGTAGTCGAATCGAACATGAACGCTGTGTCCATTTTGAGGATGGATTAAAGGATGACCTAAGATTATTAATAGCTCCACACCAGGAACGGGAGTTCTCCGCGTTGGTTGAAAAGGCTAAGGTAGCTGAAGGAATCAAGGACTCAACTAGGCAGAACTCTGACAGGAATAGACCCAAGAGAGGTTATGGATCGTCGGGAAATGTGCAGAAAAGGCCCAGAACTGAGGGGTCGAAGGGTCAACAAGTTGGTACCAGAGGACAGTATCATCCTTGTGAGCATTGTGGAAAGAAGCATTTAGGTGAGTGTTGGAAAAAGACAAGAGCATGTCTCAAGTGTGGGTCCAAGGACCATATGCTCAAAGACCGTCCAAAGATATCGATGACAAACGACCAAAGAAATCGTAATGTTAATCAGTGGTAGGGAGGACAAATGAATTTCAACGAGGTCGAGGTTTGAATAATAGAGGTAATGGTCTTTGGCAGAGGACGTGGCAAAGGTGTCTTGCTAATCTCGAGGAAAGGCGGTGGGTTTAGTTTATGCGTTTGCAGTAGAGAGGATGGAGACGCCACGGACGTCATAACCGGTACGTTCCTCATTCATGGCAAACCCTATTATGCTTTAATTGATGTGGACTCGACCCATTCTTATGTTGCCTGTAGTGTAGTTGAAACACTAGGCCTAGACTCTGAACTTTCTGATAGGGAGAAGATGGTAGTAAGCCCATTAGGCCAAACTATAGTGGTGAATAAGATCTTTCGGAATATACCCCTAGAAATTCAGGGAGTGAGCTTTCAGGCTGACCTAATGGAGTTACCCTTCGGGGAATTTGACCTCATACTTGGTATGGATTGGTTGGTAGAACACCGAGCCGTGTTGGATTGTGCGGCTAAACTAATGGAACTAAGGACCCCTGAGGATGAGGTGGTCATTATGATCGGAGAAAGAAGAAACTACTTGACTAATGTAGTTTCGGTGCTTAAGGCTGAAAGGATGGTTCGTAAAGGGTGCGAGGCATTCCTAGCCTTTGTAAGTGCGTTGGATGGAAATGAGGAAGGTGTCAAAGGAGTTAGTGGAGCTCAAGGCTCAAATCCAAGAATTGTTGGATCGTGGGTTTATTTGACCCAGTGTGTCTCTGTGGGGAGCGCCGGTCCTGTTTGTGAAGAAGAAGGATGGAACTATGCGTAGTGCATAGACTATCGTCAATTGAATAAGCTGACCATCCAGAACAAGTATCCCTTGCCTAGGATTGATGACTTGTTCGACCAGCTGAAAGGAGCGGCAGTGTTCTCAAAGATCGACTTAAGGTCAGGATATCACCAGTTAAAAGTAAAGGAGGTGGATATCCATAAGACAACTTTCAGAACAAGATACGACCATTTTGAGTTTGTGGTAATGCCGTTTGGGTTGACAAATGCCCCAGTCGCATTCATGGATATGATGAATCGAGTGTTTCAACCTTACTTAGATAGGTTCGTTATAGTGTTCATCGACGATATTTTGGTGTATTCCAAGTCTAAAGAGGAGCATGATGAGCATCTTCGGATAGTGTTGCAAGTATTAAGGGAGAAGAAGCTTTATGCCAAATTCAGCAAGTGTGAATTTTGGCTTAGGGAAGTTGCTTTCTTAGGACACGTGGTGTCTGCCGAGGGAATAAGGGTGGATCCTAAGAAAATCGAAGCTGTGTTGGATTGGAAACCACCTAAGTCGGTGGCAGAAATTCATAGTTTCTTAGGATTGGTAGGCTATTACAGAAGGTTCGTGGAAGGATTTTCATCAATAGCCACGCCATTAACAAAATTGTTGAGGAAGGAAGTACCCTTTGTGTGGACGGACAAGCAACAGGAGAGTTTTGAAAACTTAAGAAGGTATTAACTAAGCTCCGGTGTTGATTCAATTTGAGGCGAGGAAAGGATTTTGTGGTGTCTTCGTGGACGCTTCATATACGGGTTAGGATGTGTTCTTATGCAAGATAGAAAAGTAGTCACTTACGCGTCTCGACAGTTAAGGCCGCACGAGGTGAACTACCCAACCCATGACTTGGAATTGGCAGCAGTGGTCTTCGCTTTCAAGATGTGGAGGCATTATCTTTATGGAGAAAGGTCAGTGATCTACACAGGCCATAAGAGTCTCAAGTACCTGTTGACTCAGAAGGAGTTAAACTTGAGGCAACGAAGGTGGGTGGAACTACTGAAAGACTATGACTGTTCGATAGAATATCACTCGCGCAAGGCGAATGTAGTAGCGAATACCCTAAGTATGAAGGTTGTGTCGGACCTAAGAGCAATGTTCACCCATTTAAGCTTGTATAAGGATGGAAGCCTGTTGGCTGAGTTGCAAGTCAAGCCAACATGGTTGAAGGAGGTGAAAGAGGGACAGTTGGTTGATGAGGATTTAAGTATTAAGTTACAAAAAGCACAGAACGGAGTTTTGGAGGACTATGAGGTTAATAATGAAGGAGTATTGTGCTACAAAGGAAAAGTCTGTATGCCGAGAGACAAGGAGTTAAGACAGAGGATTCTTCGGGAAGCGCATAGTAGCCCTTATGCTATGCATCCCGGAGGCATTAAGTTGTACAAAATTTAAGAGAACAATTTTGGTGGCCTAATCTTAAAAGAGAAGTTACGGAACTCGTGGGAAGATGTCTGACATGTCAGCAAGTTAAGGCTGAACACCAAGTTCCATCGGGATTGCTTCAGCCAATCCAGATTCTGCAGTGGAAGTGGGAAAGAATTACCATGGACTTCATTAGTGGGCTTCCCCTTACGCCTACTAAGAAGGACTCGGTATGGGTAATAGTGACCGTTTGACTAAGTCTGCACATTTCATCCCAGTAAGAGTGGATTATTCCCTTCAAAAGTTAGCCAAGCTATATGTGGCAGAAATTGTGAGGCTACACGGAGTGCCAGTGTTAATTATTTGACGAAACCCAAGATTCACGTCTCAGTTTTGGAGGGCACTTCATCAAGCTTTAGGCACCAAGTTGGATTTCACTACGACCTTTCATCCACAATCGACGGGCGATCGAACGAGTAATACAAGTGTTGGAGGATATGTTGAGAGGATGTGTGATGGATTTCAGAGGAAGTTGGGTGGAGTATTTGCCTTTAGCGAGTTCGCCACAACAACAGATTATCGAGCTAGCATTGAATGGCACCATATGAAGCATTGTACGGATGGAAGTGTCGTACTCTACTTGTTGGACCGAGTTAGGAGAACGTCGAGTTTTGGGACCGTAGATGGTGGCAGAGACGGAAGAGAAGGTTGAGATAATTTGAGCACGGTTAAAGGAAGCCTCGGATAGGCGTAAGTCTTATGCTGAGCCTCAAGTGGAAGGAAATAGAGTTTGAAGTAGGAGACCAAGTGTTTCTAAAAGTCTCACCATGAAAGAAGGTGATGAGGTTTGGTCGGAAAGGGAAGTTAAGCCCAAGGTTTATCGGGCCCTAGCGGGTACTAAAGCGAATGGGACCAGTGGCATACCAGCAAGAATTGCCACTGGAGTTGCAGCAAATGCACGATGTATTCCATGTGTCCATGCTACGTCGCTATCGATCGAATCCCTCTCACGTAGTACCAGTGGAAGAAGTGGAGCTAAAGCCAGACTTAACCTACGAGGAAGAGCCGATTCAGATTTTGGAATATGACGTGAAAGTGTTGCGAAGAAAATCGATTCCTCTAGTCAAAGTGTTATGGCGCAATCATGGATCGGAGGAAGCTTTGGGAATGGAGGTAATCTGACAAAGAATACCCTCAATTGTTTAGTTAGGAAAATTTTGAGGACAAAATTATTTTAAGGGGGTAGAACTGTAACATCTTGAAAAGGGCCTATGCATTTTGGCCAAATTGTATGAAAAGACATGTTTTATATGTTATGAATAAATTCTGAATATTTTTGGAAACTTGAGAATGTATGGAAATGTTACGTTGAAAATAGGAAAGTGACCATTTTTGGAAACCTAAGTAAATTAGGAAAGTGAACATTTTGGAAACCTAAGCTAAAAGAGGAAGGTAAATATTTTGGAAACTAAGCTAAAAGAGGAAACTAAACATTTTGGAAACTTGGGAAATGTCAAGTTACAGAGCCGCGCGAAAATTTTTGGAAACTTAAAAATGACCCCGAAATGTCAAATTTTAAAGTTCAAAGGGGAACTTAGGGCCAGGTGACCCTAAAATATAAAGTACATGAAATTTGACCAATTAACGGACTTGGAAAAGTGGCCTGAAGATGCCACTTAAGGCCTCAGGTAATGGCCCACATGCAAAGGTGTTGTGCCTGAGTTCGAGTCACATAAAAAAAAGAAAATAGAAGAAGTTTTATTTTGCTTCCATAAAAAGAGATTTGGACGGCACAAAGGATCTTGAAAGAGGAGTTTTAATTCCTTTTGAATTTTCGGCTAATTAGGAGATTTGATGGAATTTAATATTTGATAAAATTAAATTTTATCACATAGGAAGAGTTGGCCAATTGAGGGACTCTAAGGCTAGTAGTTTCGGCCAAAGAGGGAAAGTAAAGGGCCATTCTTCATTCTTTTCTCTTCAAGAGAAACCCCTGCCGAAATTACTCTAGCAAATTAGCATCAATCTTTTCTCCTCTCTTTAGCCGAATTCTCTCTATCAAAAACTCTCTCCTTTTCTTTTCTTTTCTTTTCTTTTCTTCTACTATCCCTTCATAAAAGCCGAAACTTTGTGATCCATAAAAGTGCCATAGCCGAATAGTATAAAGAATCATCCGGGATTTGAAAACGAGGTAAGTACATCTATGTACATTCACCAAAAGGTGTCTTCCATACTTGAATGATAGATCGATCTAACATGTGATTTGGTAAGAACCTAAACTAAAAGATCAATTTGGATTTGAGAACTCCAAGGTAAGTGTGTTCATATATTCGACCAATGCCAATCTTAAGTATTTAGATCAAAAGTGATAAAAAATTAATCGATTTATGGATTTAGGTTTTGGCCGAATACAAGGAAGAGAAAAGTGAAGTTTTCTGGATTTAAAATCCATAAGGTAAACACCTAAAAGTATTCAGCCAAGGCTTGTGTGACTACATAAATCAGTTCTTTAATTATCAAAAAGTCGAAAACTAACCCATATTGAGATTCAGAGTTGGCCGAATATCAGGTGAAGGAAAACCAAGTTTTCGGGATTTGAATAAACATCATATCGGCATCAAAGGTAAGTCTTTTTACAAATCCTACTAGGATTTGGATATTATAGCCAAATAGGATTTATGCTAAGTAATAAGTGATAAATCAAATGTAGGGACTAAGGATCTAAACATTAGATCTAGCTTTTGAATCTCAAGGAATCGCTAAGCTAAAGCAGTGTGTACCCACACTAATCTTAATAGATTTATGGCTTAAATATGATATATATGTTAATATGAAAGTGTAAGAATGTGGCTAAAGTACCATATTATGGTACAAAGTACTTAGGTACATTTTCCTACTCCTACTAGGATTTCGAAATATGTTATATTTAACATGTGAAAAGTGATGTGAAAGTGAAATTAAATATGATATGCATGATATGTATAATTTGGGGCATTCGGGTTATTTGAGAAAAGGGAAGTGAATGTGATGACTTTGGTCTCACTAAGTGAAACTTGATGACTTCGGTCTCACTAAGAATATGTGATGACTTCGGTCTCACTAAGTGAATGTGGTGACTTGGTCACATTAAGTGAATGTGGTAACCCGGTTACATTATTCGAATGTGGTGGCTATGCCACAATATTTTAAGTGGGCGATGAGCACGTCGGCTGCAGCGACTACCTTCGATGGTGTGTAGCGGATGGAGGGTTGACTTAGTCGTCGCCACGATGTGCAGGTTGGTACGGGTGGAGTGTAGCGGATGGCATATATGTTTGGGTTCGGGTTTGCATCATTATCATGAATTTTTATATGAATATGATATGTATGGTGTGCCTATTTCTATTATGTTTTGGTGTTGGTTACACATTGAGTCTATCGACTCACCCCGTTGTGGGAAATATGTTTCAGGTGATGAGCAGTAATGGACGGGACGGTAGAACTTGTGGTTGCCATGTTCAAATTTTGAAGTTTAATTTAATTTGAATCTTTATTTTATTTTAAGTATTGTACAATTTTATTTTGGGTTTCGTGTTATGTAATAAGGCCATCGTGACGATTTTTATTTCTGCTTTAATTACTATGTTATGAATTTAGGGCTTTATAAAGAATAAGCCCATTTAATTTAAAATAAGTTTAAACATTTTGTCACTTGAAACAAATGGGTTTTTTGATATAAAATAAATTTGTTTTCAACTCGAGCCCAACCCACAACAAACTATCTTCCAAAACACACAGTTTTCAAAGTATGCGAATGAATTTGAACCGGGTTACTTCGAGGAACATACAAGATCCGATCCATTCTCGTGGGCCGGGTGTGGGGTGTTTCATAAGGGGTTTAGTTCATGTTTACAACATAGTACATCTCAGAAGAAAAATAACAAAACATAAAGAAAACTCTAAAACCCCCGGAAGGAATCGAAGAAGAAATCCTTAGTCTTGAGTGTGATTCTGGCTTCTGAGATGTATCAACTGGCTTTCTTTGAGTAATTCCTTGTATTCAGCCCTCTCTAGCTGCCTCAAGCTCTCTCCTTTTAGGATACACTTAGGGTATTTATATAGGCTTTTGGAATGTCTTTCTTTGCCTTTAAGTATCCTTTTTCAAGTAGAATTAAAACAAGTCACGGCAGGGACACGCCCGTGTGATTCGAGGCCAGGCCCGTGTTCGAACCTGCTAAAGAGGCATGGCTGTGTAATGATCTCCAAGTTGTGTTGATTCCTTAATTTGGCCCATTTTCTCTATTTTTGGCCCGTTTCTCATTCTTTTCATCCTCCTATGGTCTCCTAAGTTTAAAACATGAAAACAAAGTATTAGGAGCATTAAATTCCACAATAAAAGCAATAAACCATCCAAAAGTATGCTAAATGCGGGTTTAAAATATGTGTAAATTATGATTTATCAAATACCCCCACACTTAAGCTTTTGCTTGTCCTCAAGCAAAAAGCTCAACTCAGAATTAGAATTAACTTCCCTCGATTCATAATTCTCATCAACAATGCTTCATCAAGATTCATGTATAATTTAACTCAAAGAGTCCTACAGATTCAAACAATTAAAATCATAATTTTTTGTATCACGAAAAATATAGGTGTTCCCCCTTATCTAAATAATTACCTTTGATCCAAAACTAACAAGAATTGACATCCTCACTAAAGATTCACTCAGATTACTCAAAGTGTTTCAGGTTAAAAATAATGCACTCATCAGTCAAACATGAAAAGTTATTATCATAGGCTTGCATGAAAATCAAATCTCCACCACTATAAAATAAGATGATACACAAATCAAAAGGTCTTTAAAGGGTTGTAATAGGCTTCGATTAGAGGTGTGGATAAAGGCTAAATTAAAGGGTTAGAATCGAGATTGAATTGACAAATTACCTAACTAGAAATAATAAACTGATAATGAATAATAACTCGAGCTTCTTCCAAAGATGTGGATTTAACTGTTTAAGCTCATAGAACATAGAACTAATGATGAATTGATTTTCTAACTTTTTTGTAAGAACTAATAGAATTTAACAATTGAAATAAAGAATGTAGTTAGGCAACTGATCAAATCAACTCTTGATATAAGGGTAGTCAAGAGAAATGGTGATAATAAATACAAGATGGGTTTCAGGTTAATATTAATGGGTGAGTCAAGAAATGGTTTGTTAAGATCAAAAGGGTTTACTAGGGGTTAATTATGAAGGTAGGCTTTTAGTGGAGTGAGTGAGTTAAACCCTAAGTTTCTTTATCATCTCTGTGTATCAAATCAAAGGTGTGGTCTCAATATGTATAATTGAAGCAAGTTCTAGAATAACAAATCAATGTTGACACACTCATAATAAAAAAAGTGAGCACGAGAAATGCATGCTCTTAAGGCTCAAAAATTTCAACAAAATTATGGTTTTTGATGACAACCTTGCAAATTTCAAACTTCAAGGTAATATTCAAATTTAGGTCAACAACCTAGCAAATTTTTAATTTGAAAATAGACTTATCATGCTTGATTCTCTAGTATCCTAAAGTTTAAATCATCAATGCACAATTAACTATGACTTTATCCAAAAGATATCAATAAAAATCATAAATCAACAGAAGTTTCATTCTAATTAGTGATATGAGAAAATTAGTTTAAGGTCAAGACATAATTCAGGAATTTTCAAATAATACTATAGTTGAACCTTCCGCACTTAAGACGTACATTGTCCTTAATGTACAAAGATAGATAATGATTAGTAAGAAAGTCATATGAGAGGGAGAGAGGTGAAACTTCCTAAATTATGGATGAAATCCTTGGAGGATGATCAATGATGACTAGGTATAGGTGAAGGTGGTGGAGAATACTCAGGTGGTGTATTCGTTCCTTAAGTGGCACCTTGAACCTTTTTAAACTGTGAAGTCATCAGTAAAGTTTTTAGGGAGTTCTTATTTAATAGACGTTTGTTATAGTTGCTCGATAGTTAAACAGCCAGAGATAAAAGAAATGAAATTATACTTAAAAATTTAAAGAGTTTAATAATAAAGGAAAATAAACTAAAAATAAAAATAAAAAATAAGAATAAGAATAAAAATAAAGAAAATAAAAGGACTCAAAGGTCCTCATCATCGTAGTGATCTCGAGGTCGTAGTGGCGGTGATATGTGAAAAAACTGATAATATCGACCACGACCGTGTGGATTTATCTTAGCCCGTGTTCTTTAGGTAGTTTCGACCACGGCTGCGTTTCACGGCCGTGGTGTTTAATCGGAGCCACTATGTTGGGGAAAATTTTGTCCTATTTCTGCACGATCTCTGCCACGCCCCTGTACCTAGTCGTGGTGTCCACATAGCCACGGCCACGCCCGTGTGAAATGCCTTGTGGAGAGAGAAACCTGCACTTTATTAAATTGGTTAGTTTGTAGTTAGGTGTTAAAAATAGAAAATATGAAATTAGTGAATTTAGTGCTCGGGTTGCCTCCCGAGAAGTGCTCGTTTAAAATCTTAATCTAGACTTAGCTCTCATTCGCATAATCATGGTGGTTTGAGGAGGTGAAAATCCTTTCTCATGCTATCAATTCAGTTATCGATATATTGTTTAAGTCGAGTGGTGTTTACCTTAAAAGTGCCAAACTTAGGATTAGCTACCTCGACTGTTCCGTATGGGAAGACAATGAGTACCTTAAAAGGGATTTCTTCATTTGTATTTAGGTCCGAGGTCACGACTCGAGGGTCCGTCTTTTCCAACAATACTTGATCCCTGATCTGAAATTGGTTTGGCTCATGAATTTGCTTCGGTTCATCATGTTTTATTGGTTTCTCTTTGAAATGTGTCTTCCACTAGTCTAGTTCATCTATCTGAAGCCTTCACTCCTTGTGAGTTATTTCTTTGTTGGCACAAGATCTAGGATCCGCTTAGTTGTGTAATTTCGTGGTGCTTCCTAAAAAGAAAGTTAAACTTAATGGTCATTAGTAGAGTTAATGTTTTCACCTTGATTACCCGATGTTCTAGCCGAGTCAAGAGCGTGAAGAGTAATCATTTCGTCACCTACACGAAGTATGAGTTCACCAATTAAGCATGGAATTGTAAAACTCCCTGGATCGTTTAGCTTTTGTGATAGTTTATTTTGTAAAATTGTTGTGCATACTACATTTAGTTCCACATGTCATGCCTCGTCTAACCTCTGTTTGTTTGTCAAAAGCTTTTTTAAGAATTTCCTTGAATTTGGCATCTGCGAAAGAGCTTCAAGAAATGGTAAGTTAATATGTAATTTATTTAGAAGTTTAAGAAATTTACAAATTGTTCATCTGTGTTGTCTTTCTTCATCGCATCAGGGTATGGTATTCAAGGTTGGTACTCTTTAATTACTAGTTTTGGTTTTTCTTGGCTTACCTCAACATTACATTCACTTGCAGAGGTTCTTTCCTTGGGTTTGGTTCAGATTCTACTAACCCTTTATTATTTTGAGCAGTAATGATATGAAGTTGTTCTTTTGGGTTTGTTTTAGTGTTTCTTGGCAAGCTACCTAGTGGTCGTTTGGAGATGAGTTTACATGTTGTCCCAATTGGTTCTCGATTCCTTGGATTGGTGCTTGCTAATTTTTAAGTGTTGTTTAGGTGTTTTGGAAACGAGTTTCTAACACCGTGATGAATTTTGTTAGCATCTCCTCAAGGTTCAACTTCTTTTCTTGTGGGTAGGGTTGTTATTGAAAGCCTCGGAAGGGTTGTTGTCTCTGATTTTCTTGGCCACCCCATGAAAAATTTGGATGGTTCCTCCATCCTGCATTGCAAGTGTTACTATAAGGGTTATTTTGAGGTCGAGGTTTATTACCCATATAATTTATCTGCTCATTTTCCATGCCATGTCCGTAGGGTGGGTACTCAGGATTCGCCACACCTCCTAGGTTTGAATCACACTGCATTACTGGGTGTACCTGTGAAGAACCACGCAGACCATCAATCTTTTTATTTAACATCTCTACCTGATTTGATAGCATGGTGACTGAGTCAAGGTTGAAAACTCAAGCTACTTTTGTTGGCATTGTCCTTGTAACTTGCCACTGATAGTTGTTCAGTGACATCTCCTCTATAAACTCATAGGTCACCTCAGGAGTTTTGTTATTCAGGGTTTCGCTGGCAGCTGAATCGATTAATTGCCTAGTCGAGGGGTTCACACCATTGTAGAAGGTTTAAACCTAAAGCCACAAAGGTAATCCATGGTGAGGGCAGCTTCTCAATAAATCCTTGTATCTCTCCCATGCATCATATAGTGTTTCAAGATCCATCTAGACAAAAGAAGAGATATCATTCCTCAACTTGGCCGTTTTGGCTGGTGGAAAATATTTTAACAAAATTTTTTTGGTCATTTAATCCCATGTAGTGATTGATCCTCGTGGAAGAGAATTCAACCACTATTTGGATTTATTCCTCAATGAAAAGGGAAACAACAGAAGACAAATGGCATCATCAGAAATGCCATTTATTTTGAAGGTATTACAAAATTCTAGGAAATTCACCAAGTGATTATTTGGATCTTCATCTTGCAAACCATCAAACTGAACAAATTGTTGTATCATCTGAATTGTGTTAGGTTTCAGTTTAAAATTATTCGCAGCAATAGCAGGTCTAACAATACTTGACTCAGTTCCTGTTAAATTAGGTTTAGCATAATCCTACATAGTTCGAGGTGCATGATTTTCGGCCACCTCCGTAGGTAGTGGATTATTCTCGGCCATCTCTTCGGTAGTATTGGTTTCATCTTCTTGCTCTTCTTCTATGTAATTTAAGCTTCGCCTTATTTCTCTACGATTTCTACAAACAGTACCTTCAATATCACTATCGTAAATTAAGGGTCTTGTCAGGTTCATTCTAGTCACAAACTAGAGGTACCTTCCAGGAACAAATAAAAGAAAAATTAGTAAAGTTAAATTTAAAATAAAAATAAATGTAAATTAAAAAATGGCTAAAGTAATAAAAATTTAATATTCCTAATATTTTAGTTCCCGGGCAACGACGCCAAAAACATGATCGTGATCGTGATAAGTCTTAATATTTATATATGAATGATCAAGCTTAGAAATTAACTATCACCACGATTGAGGGAAGCGGACCTATCGAACAGTAGTATAACTTAGTGGCAAGATTGGAATGTTGAACCCAAAGGAACCAGAAGTACTAGTACTGACTCTCTTTATTATCTAGCCTAAATGAAAGAGGACAAATGTTTATTTAACTAATTACTAAGCTAAGGATGCCAAGACACAGAGAATGAATAAGGAAAATATTTTCTGGAAAAAATCAATTGATCAAAACAATTCCCGAGGAGGAATCCACCTAGACTTCACTTGTTATTTAACTATGAACCAGATGATTTATTCATTTCACTTGATCCTTAGGATTCCCTAATTTATATTAGTACCTCTTTCGAGGCTACTAACGTCTAACCCTAGGTTGATTAATTGAAATTTCTTTCTAATTAAAACCCCTAAGATTGCATTAACTCAATCTATGGACTCCCATATTAGGTTTGACCCTAATCCGGTAGATTTTTGTCATCCTATTTCTAGGAGTGCGATCAACTCCATATAACTATGCTATATCTACTCTTAAACAGGGACTTTTGCTCCACTACCTAAGCATATCAATACTTGAATCAATATTGTGGAATATAAAAGTAAGAATAAAGAACACATAATCAAGAACAAATCAAATATTTATCATATAGTTTAGAAAACAATAACAAGATTCATCTTAGGTTTCATCCCCCTCTGGTATTTAAGGGGTTTAGTTCATGTTTATAACAGAGTACATATCAAAAGAAAAGTAACAAAACAGAAAGAAAACCCTAAAACCCTGAAGGAATTGAAGGAGAAACCCTCAATCTTGAGTGTGATTCCGGCTTCCGAGATGGATCAACTTCCTTTCTTTGAGTAATTCCCTATATTCAGCCCTCTCTAGCTGCCTCAGGCTCTCTCCTTTTAGGATACACTTAGGGTGTTTTATTAGGCTTTCGGAATGTTTTTCTTTGCCTCTAAGTATCCTTTCCGACTAGAATTAAATTAGGTCATGGCAGGGACACGCCCATTTGATTCGAGGCCAGGCCCGTGTTCGAACCTGCTAAAGAGGCACGGCAGTGTGATGATCTCCATGCCGTGTTGATTCCTTAATTTGGCCCATTTTCTCCATTTTGGCCTATTTCTCATTATTTTCATCCTCCTATGCTCTCCTTAGTTTAAAACATGAAAACAAAGGATTAGGAGCATCAAATTCCACAATAAAAGGGATAAATCATCCAAAAGTATGCTAAATGCGGGTTTAAAAATGTGTAAATTATGGTTTATCAAAAAACCTCAAAAATTACTAACTTGCAAGGATGAGATGTATCTAAAATTTTCAAGCTTTCAAACCTTTAAACTTGCGGAAATTTTCAGTAGTAGAGGGGGAGATGAATAGTGAAAGATGATAGCTTCCTTTAGTCATCTTATTTTATCATATTTTAGTCAATTAGTCACCAATTATCACCTAGTTTGACTAAATTTATTGCTTTTGTTCCCTAAGCACCCTATGGCCGGCCATTACACTAAAAAATGGCCCAATTGAATTTTAAAATCCTTTAAATTACATTTTATAGCTATTAGGTACCTTTACCATAAAAAATAGAACTTTCGAACTTAATGCTATTTAATCCTTTTTCACTATTAAGCATGTTATCACTCAAATTAATGTATCAAAATTTTCACATAGCCTTATAATTATGCTACAACACACAAAATAAAATCAAAATAATTTTCCTCGACCTTGGTTTAGTGGTCCCAAAACCACTGTTCCGAATAGCCCCTAAATCAGGCTGTTACATTTAGGGTTGAATAAGGCCTAAAGGCAAGCTAACGTACTTAGTAAGTGTGTAGGAAACCATTCAAAGGCATATGAACTCAAAACTAGTAGCTCTGTTGCAATACGGGGAATTCGATGTCACAATTTAGGTAGTAAAATGATAGAATTGCTATACTGCCTTGGGTGTCGCGACATTGCTGACCACTTCCGGACGTAATAACATCCAGAGTGTGAATACTATCATAAAAGATATGTAAATAAGGTCGTATCCACAAGTATATGGGTCCAATTGTAATATAGTTACAATGGAGTAGGTGAGTAATCTGAGGATCGTACCCAAGGAAGGCTTAGTGCAAGATCAATTTTAACCTAAACACCAAAAGATCTAATTAGTAGTCAAAATAGGTTATACTACATAAATATCAATAAAATAGATTTTTGGGATTTTTATACTAGGAATTAATCAATTTTGATTATGGGTGATTAGCTTGTTCCGGTACTCTTCATCAACTGTCACTTCGGGTTCCTCGTCAATCAACTAGTCGATATCCTAGCAGGATCTTCTGGTACATCCACTAGAATAATGAGTCAGTAAGGACTACTTATCTTTTGACCTCACAATCCAGACTAGCTTGGGGTGAAGGTTTTCACGAATAGGTCATACCAATTTTGGGTTAATTCCCACTTTCATAACTTTCTAGGGTCGTCAAGCCTAAGGTTTTAGGTTCTTCTTTGCCTAAATAGCTAATCTGTTGAGTAATCCTACAAAACAATTAATAGATCATACCTCCACTCGCTAATGCTCCATAGAGGGATTAGTTCCTCATGGTTTTCGTAAACACTATAAAATCGATATAAAGTATAATCATGATAAGTGAATTGAAAGTATAGAGTTTAAGAGAAATCCTAATTTGTATTATTTATAAATGCAATTGAACAAGAGTTCAATGTATCCACAAATCAAATCTCTTGGGATAAAACAATTAACAAACTAAGAATAAATCTAAAACCTAAGAAAAGAGAAAAACTAAATTGAAATTAAAGGAGAAATTCTAAGCTAAGTAAAAAATGGTGTCTATAATGTGTGACAAATAAGTCTATTTATAGATTTTAGGTGGTCATCATCCTTGACCCTAGGTTAGTTGATGTTTCTGAGCTTTAATTTTGATTGTACAGACTAAAACATTCCATGGCTCGTGTTATTTCCTGTCCAAAGTCGATGTTACGACACATCAAGACCTGTGTCGCGACATAAAAGTCAGTATACTCCTCTTCAAGAGGTCTTTAGGGTATGTCATGACACCCTTAAGTTGTGCCGCGACATTGAAGGCCTTTCGGAAGTTCTCTATTCTACTCCTTATGTTGCGACATCAAGCACTCCGTGTTGCAACATATTGACCAGTTTTGGATTAACACGCCTTTTAATAGTCTCCTGTACACTTGTAAAGTTCATTAGCTCACCCTTTGGGCCTCATTCGTCCCCTAAGGTCAATAAATGACTCAATTTGCACATTTTATTGGATTTAGTTAAACATACAAAAACATAAGTAAAACATAATGATAGTGCTTGTTTTCAAGATCCTAAAGTGCAAAAATTAGTTTAATCTACTACACCGAATTACAACAGGTCAATAGCCAAGGGATATTACGACATACCCCTGAAGCTACACCTGAACCATGCATACTGCCTTCGTTTTCGTGACATAATGATTAGGGTGTCATGACATTGGCCTTTATGGGAAGAACTTATGAACCAATGGCATTTTGGTTTGCATAATGGAAATTAAAACATGAGAAGGTCAACTGACCTAGGTTTAAGGACGATAAAAACCCTAAATCGATAAATAGACTCTTAAAACACTTCTTGAAGGATAACTTTCCATACCTTAAGTTTTCATTGTAATTTTAGTTTTCAGTCTTTCTTTATTTTATGCTTTAGGTTTATTTTTAGTTCTTTTCTTTTACTGTTCTTCGGAAAACTTGCTTTGTAGACGAGATCAACTCTTGAGGATTTTCAGTGCTTCAATATTTAAATACAAAATGGGATACTCTAAACTCTACTCTTTTTATATATTTTATGCATATATTTTATATCAAGTTTACGATGTTTATTGATTCCATGATAAACTAATCCTCTTATGGAGGATTAGCGAGTAAAGGTGTGATTAATAGATTATTATGTAGGGTTTTCTTAGTACATTAGTTGTTTGGGAAAGGAAGAACTTAAACCCAAGGCTTGACGACCTTATGAAGTCATTTAGGTGGGAAATAACCCAAACTTGGTATGGCCTATCCATGAACACTTTTTCCCTGAATCGGTCTAGATTATAAGGTTGTAACACCCCTCAATAGTATTCAACATCTGAATAGGGTTACAGAGTATTACCGAACTTACAATACATTTATACATACATTTAGCATACATTTTTTGAATTCAAACAACCATCATTCAATCTCAATCAATATGTCTCTAGTACGAGCCTATGAGGCCCCTAAACATGCTTTAGGAATGGTTCAAGACTAAACCGATAACTTAAGAAACTTTTACGAACTTTGAAAATTTTTTTAAAATGGGGAACACACACCCGTATGGCTAGGCCATGTGTCTCACACGGTCACCGGACACACCTGTGTTATAGGTCATGTGGACATTCAAAATGGAAGCACATGGCCATGTCCCAGCCCGTGTTTGACCCCATGTAACTCTCTGACTTGGGTCACACGACCAACACGCACGCCTGTGTGCCCTAACAATGGCCATACATGCCCGTGTCCCAGGTCGTGTGCTAGGCCGTGCCAAACCTATAGGGTATACTGAGTTATGCCACAACCAAGTCACACGCTCGTGTGTGAGGCCGTGCGGAGCATACTAACTTGATTTCAATTTCAACACAGGAACACACGGCTGTGCAACATGACCGTGTGTTATACACGATTGAGACACATGCCTGTGTCTCTGCCTATGTTGACAAAAATAGGCTATTTACCAAGCCAGTTTTCCACCCAAATTTGAATGTACCTACAACACATCAATTTGCACCATTCCATAGCATAAATAGGCATTTTAAACCAGCCAATTCAAACCTAATTCATGCATATTCAATACCACATTTCTCAATACACACAAGTTGCAAAATATACCAATCTAATTATACCTAAAATCTTATAAACTTAGATCATCAATATGACTACTTAAAACATACATTCTTTACCTTGATTCACAAATAAACAACATCCCAAAAATCAACATTCACTTCCATAATACCAACTACTAATAAGCATCATCAAAACCAACCCTAATTTACATATTATGAACTATATGCACATACACATATACACAAGCAAATTTACTTAAAATAAACCAACTCCCATGGCTATTATATACAAACTAAGACATATACATTTACAAGCCATTTCAAATGGCAAAATCGTTACCAAAACATAACCAACATGACCAAAATCCCTATACATGCCATATACTTAAAATACCAAAGTTCATAGGTACCAAGTGATAGGTGGTTAGTGTGAAGCAATCTCCGACAATCCTCAAATCCGAGCTAGCTTGATAACATTATAAAACATGGGAAAATAAACAAAGTAAGCTATAAAGCTTAGTAAGCTCATATGAAATAAACTCAACTAATCATAAATACACAAATCATCAAATTGAACATATTAACATGTAATTCATGATAACTGCCAAACCTTTCACCTGCTTAATCATAAGCTTATATGTAAACTTCATAACTTTTTTTGATTTAAAGCTCATACTATCCATGTACCTATCTATACCAATTCGTAACGAGCTCATACCTATTTAGATTACTGTCGAATACTCGAAATCTGCACACTAAGTACCAATGCATAGCCAAAGCTATTTTAATCTCACACACTAAGTGCCATACATAGCTGAAGCTATTTCAATGTCACACACTAAGTTCCATACATAGCCGAAACTATCTCATTCTCGCACACTAAGTGCCATACATAGCCAAAGCTATCTTATTCTCGCATAGTAAGTGCTATATATATAGTCAAATCGTCATCAAACACGACTGTAGTCTCGTATACACAATTTATGCAATACCAAATAATTTAAAGCATAATTATGTCCATGATTATTACATACGAATTTACCTCGGATGTAAAAACGATAACGCGGGTCAACTAATCCGAAACCTTGTTCTTCCCCCGATCTAAGTTCGTATTTTACTTTTCTTGATTTATATAATATCAAATTTAGTTTATTTAATCATCACTCTATTCAATTTAATCAAAAATTCTTATTAAAGAACTTTTACATATTTACCGCTAATGTTTCACATTTTACAATTTAGTCCTTATTACATAAAATCACCAACTCAAGAATTCAATATGTAGTAGTCCGGTTTAGACCCTAGTCAGAATAGTGGTTTTGAGACCATAGATCTGAGTCAAAAAAATATTTTAATATTATTTTTCGTGTCTACAATGTGTGATAAAGCATGTGTGAAAGTTTCGTGAATTAATTTTGTTGTCTATGTGCTTAATTTGAGAAAAGGACTAAATTGCATAAAAGGTAAAAGTGGCAATTCATATGTTAATGTGTTAAATTGACATGTCTTATTAAAGGTGAAGTCCTTAAATGGATATTATACCTTTGTTTATGCTAGTGGACATTTATGTCCATATTTTACATGATTTTATATGGTTTAATAAAGGTTAAATTTGTAAAATTATTAATAAGTTATATTAAAATAAAAAAACATAAAACAAGCCATTATCATCTTTGTCTTTGCCAAAATTGAAAGAAAAGAAAAGAAAAGAGATATCTAGGTATTCGACGCTTGTTCATCTTGATTGAGGTATGTTTTGGTTTCTATTTTTGGTAATTTCTAGGTTTTCGTAATTGTTGCTTCGAGTGCTATAAAACTCATGTATTAATTTTGTGAATTGATGATGATTTTGAAATGTACCATTGATTAATTCATGAGCTTTTTGATGATAGTTGATGAAAAATGAAATATATATGTTAGATTAACATGTTTTGTCTTTACATTTTTGGTAAATTTGAGTAATTCAGGCTAAATTGTGAAAATAATATTTTGAAGGTCTAAAATGTGAAATAAATGAAAAATATGGGTTGCTAGGGACATATGGAGAATTCGGATAAGGTTGTATTGAATTATGTGTATTTTGTGATTTTGTGAAATAAGGACTAAAATGTCAAAATATGAAAATATGAGGGCTAATTTGTAAATGTAACAGCCTGATTTAGGGCCTAGTCGGGATAGTGGTGCGAGGCCATGAACAGAGGTGAAATTATGAGTTTTTCAAGTTTATGCCATGTTTGCACGTTAGTATGAAAGTTTTGTAAAGCAATTTTATTAAGTTGATGTCAATTGGTCCAAAAAGGACTAAATTGCAAAAGTTGCAATATATGAGTTTCTAGAAGCTTTTTGCATGAAATAGCTTTAGAAGAATAATTATGAGCCCTTAAATAGCAATTTTCCAAATTTAATTTTTGGACAAAATTGGCCTTAAGAGACTTGTGGAAATTTTCAAGAGGAAGGGCATTTTGGTCATTTGGCCTCATTAGTGATGAAAAGAGGATAAAGATGAGAAAAAATTCACTCATCTTCTTCGTTGTTGCTACTGAAAATTGGGAGACACCATAGCTAGGGTTCTTCATTTTTTTCAAGCTCATAGTAAGTTCATCTTAGCCCTGTTTTTAATATTCTTCGTATTTTTGAAGTTCCCGTATTATGAATTAGCTAATTTTAGCTATAAAATGAGCTAATATGCATGTTCAAAAATCTACCCTTGAATGACATGCTTGTTAAATGATGTTTTATGAAAGTTTAAGAGAGTTTGGTGTTAGATAAACATCTTTTCCTTAATGAATTTCATGAAAAATGGTAGTAGGGACCATTTTGTAACAGTTATAAAATTGGTCATACCTACTAGAAATAGTGAGAATGGATGATTGTTATAGAAGAGAAAATGATTCAGCTGAGCATGAAGTTTAAGAAAGTTGCATGAAAATCATTTTACTAGAATTGGGGCAAAAGTGCAAATATTAAAAAGTATAAAGGTAAAATAGTAATTTTTTCAAAGTATGAGTTATGAGTCAATTTATTCAATATGGTTTTTAAATGATCTATTTATGATTATAGATCAAGAAAAACGAAGGCCGAATCGAATCCGAGGCAAGAACAAAGTCGAGGACTAAATTGCACATCTACATACATTTTGTATATTGAGGTAAGTTTGTATGATTTTTAAGCTTTATGATTATTATCATTAAATTGCTTAATATAATGTACAATAATTGTATGGAATGATCATGTTATGTTCAAGCAAGTTATCATGTAAGTCCAAGGCAAGCTTGGCATTGAACAAGTTAGCAAGCAAGATATCATGTAAGTCTAAGGCAAGCTTGGCATTGATCAAGTTAGCAAGCAAGATATCATGTAAGTCAAGGCAAGCTTGGCATTGATCAAGTTAGCAAGCAAGTTATCATGTAAGTCCAAGGACTTAAGCTTGGCATTGAGTATGTTATCAAGAGCAAGACTTCATATAAGTCCATGTCAAGACATGGCCTTGAAACCAAGATGAGATAACCCATGTAAGACCATGTCTAGGATACGGCTTTGGCATCATATTATGTGGGAAGAGATTTAGTATTCTGAGTTATTCACAGAAATTCATCGGGAAAATGAGTACGCTAAAAGAAGATAGCAAGAAAGCTAAGAAAGTAAAGTTAGTAACAAGATGAAGTTAGATGAAGTTGAGTATTATTCATGTTGTGAATGAGAAAGTAGATATCATGATTATTGTTATTATAGTATACTGATCAATGTGAACAAGTGATACAGGTATCATGGTTACCTTACAAGTATGATAATAGTAAGTGTCATGAGACATTTAAGAATCTATATGAGTAAGTAAGCTCTTTAGCTGAAATTCATGATACCATTGTTTATGTGAAATGGTTTATATTAAGCAATGATGATGCTATGAGTTGTTACATGCAAACTTACTAAGCCATATGCTTACGTTATGATTCTTTCTTCCTATGCAGTCCGCCAAGCTAACTCGTAGATCATTAAAGTCGAAGCTCGCAACACACTCTTAACTTTTATTTTGGTATAGCCATGTTACTTTACTAAGTATGGCATGTATAGGAAACATTCATTTTGTGGACATGTTTTAAGAAGGGATTTTGTAAAGGATATCAAGTTTATTATTCTTTTGTATATGGGTAAGTGATTGGCCAAATTTGACTAAGCATGTATGTTTATTGAGATCAATGAAGCTTGTAGTATTATTCATAAAATTGGGTTGTTGTTGCATCATTAAATTGTGTATGGATATGATCTTCATTTCAGGGTGGCTAACAGCTTGCTAAATAGCCTGTACGTGCCCATACGGTTTGACACACGGGCGTGTGTCAAGACCGTGTTAACCCGCACCTTAGTATTATTAATCAGAATAGGCCATGGGCAAATCCCACGGCCGTGCGTGTGTGTCGCGTAAGACACACGGTTCGGACATGGGCGTGTTCCCAGACCGTGCTGATTTAGTCAGTATATCAAGGTTTAGCACACGATCTAAGCCCACGGGCATGTCATAGCCGTGTGAAATTAGTCAGTAATCTTTCACGGTTGGTAGACACGAGTGTGTCTAAGCCGTGTGGAAATAGTCAGTAGCCTTACACGGTTTGAGGGCATAGGCGTGCTTAAGAGTACACGGGCGTGTTCCAAGTCACACAGGCATGTGAACCCTGCTTCAAAAATGGGTTATTTGATTTTAATTTTGAAAGTTTTCTGACATGAGTTAAAGGCCTCATAAGCCCCTGTTATATGTGTTGACTAAGAAAGTTAAGTTTTTAAGTTAGATCAAAATTTTATAGCCCGTAAGTACATGTTTCAGTGAGTTCAAGCATAGTAATGCCTTGTATCCAGACCCAGTATCGGTCTTGGGTGTGGGATGTTACATTTAGTGCTATCAAAGCTACGGTTTAGTCGATTCTAGGACTAACGTAGCATGAGCATGAGTCTAGCTATACATGCCATACGTGAGAATGTTTTTATAATGATAGTGTGACGACTCTTGATGACTTAAATTATGTTTATACATATAGTAAATGGATCCCGAAAAGGCTGAGGCGGATGATGTAGAAAGTAACGCACCAGCTCCCGCAGAAGGGACGGTGCCACATGAGAATGAGAATAGACCCACTACGGTGAGTCAAGAAGGAGGAGGAGAAGAGGCTAGAGAAGCCTTCCTTCATATGATGGATTCTTGATACATGGAGTTCGTTCGAGCAAACCCAAATGCACAACCCCCTCCACCCCCGCCTGTTCCACAACCTACTCTAGTAGCTCCTCAAGTAGTAGAGGTTGTAAGAGGAGATAAACCTCCAATTGATAGGATCAAGAGGCATGGGGCAGAAGAATTATGAGCTAGAAAAGAAGATGATCTAGACAGAACTAAGTTCTGGTTAGAAAACACCATCAGAGTATTTAACGAACTGTCCTGCACTCCTGATGAATGCATGAAGTATGTAGTCTCTCTCTTAAGAGATTTTGCTTACCAATGGTGGAACATCCTTGTGTCGGTGGTACCAAGGGAAAGGATCTCATGGGAATTCTTCCAAGAAGAGTTTAAGAAAAAGTATATCAGCCAGAGGTTTGTAGACCAGAAGAGGAAAGAATTTCCAGAGCTGAAGCAAGGCAAGATGCCAATAACTGATTATGAGTGAGAGTTCGTACGACTCATCAAGTACGCTTGCGAATGTGTGTCTACTGAGGCCATTATGAGCAAAAGGTTTGAAGATGGTTTAAACAAGGACATTAAGCTGGTTGTTGCTGTCCTCGAATTAAAAGAATTCATTATGCAAGTGGAAAGGGCTTGCAAAGCCGAAGAACTAGTAAAAGAGAAAAAGAAATTTGAAATGGAGTCTCACGGTTCTAGAAAGAGACAGTGGAACAAGCCATTCCAATTGTCATCCAAGAAGTCAAGAGATTTCTTGAAACACCCCAAACCCGGCCCACAAGCCTTGACCGGATCTGGCATGCTCCTTAGTAAAACGTAGTTAAATCTCGTTATGTCATCTTAAAAAACTTGGTGGTTTTGAAGAAAATAGATTTGGATTATTCTTAAATTGAAAACTGTGTTGTAATTTAATTCTGTATTAAAACGTTATCTTCATATTTTAGAAATTACAAGTTTAAAGAAATGCCAAATTTTAGAGCTTAACATTAAGTTGAAAATCGTAGGTGTTTAGGTGTTAAAACATTTGAAGTTATTTTATGGAAATTCGTTTAACCACTTGTTTAATGTTGATCGTTATCAGAATAAAAATTAAAATGAAACTTAAAATAGTTAAATAGTAATGGCCTTATTACAACAAAACTAAACCCGAAATAAATTCTAGAAAAAATAATAAGATAACCCGAAAAAAATGAGCTGAGCATGGCCACCACTAAGTCCCTGCCGACCCGGTCCATCTACTGAGTATCATCTGCAAAATGTTAGCCCATGAAAGGTGAGTCAACAGACTTAATGTGTAACAACCAACACAGACTCCCAAACGATTAAGGCATATTAAATCACACATGACAAGTATAGGCAATGATGCAACCCAAACCCACCTAGATATGCAACCTCTACACATCACCTGTAGCTACCAATCACACCGTGGGGATTACTAAATCGACCCTCCATCCGCTACACACCATCGAAGGCAGTCACTGCAGTCAACTGCACATCACCCTTATAATCGTAGCATAGCCACTAGATAATGTGACAGAGTCACTAGATTCATAATATGTGACATAAGTCACCGGATAATGTGGTAAAAACCACCGGAACACTGCCCCTTTATCATGCCATATGCCCATGCAACATACATATCATACAAATATCATGCAATATACCTTACCCCATGGCCATAACGATATTTCTCATACTTTCATATCAATGATCATAAACTTTATTAACTGAGAGTTAGGGGTAACGTACCTGAATGCACTGAACCATTGAATGGTACCTTAGCCATATTCATTCATTGCCTTATTAACATATACATAACAATATTATTATTAATCGGGAATTTAGGGTGGGTTACACACCTGACAACATTGAGAACGACACTCTCGCTAGCAGGGGTAACAGAGATCGACAGAATACTAAAGCTTCCGGCTTTTACTTCGGGAATTGATTGAGTACCTACATAACCCTTTTATGAGAAATCGGCTAAAAGAGAATATGGCCTTTGGCCGAATATCACCATTCCTTACCTCGCTTGCTTAAATCCCGAAACTATCATTTGCCCTTGAAGATGTTGAAATCCCTACATAACTTATGTCAGATTCGGATTATTGCATAAGATCTATAAGAATGGCCCTTGGCCGAATGTTACATTCTGCTTACCTTGGATATCCAAATCTCGAAAGGTCTCCTTCTACTTGTTGACTACAAGGATTTTGAACCCACATTCATGGTTTCGGTTAAAAGAATAAAAAGAATTAGAGTTTTCGATTTTCGGCTAACCAAAGGAAAAAGAAGAGAAATTGAAATGAGAAACCCTTACCAACTATTAGATCCGATCAAAATAGATCCTGACAGATTCAGCCTAGTGATCAATCTTAAAGAATAAATCGAGATGAAAGAAGAGAAAGGAAGGGTACAAACGCAAAGTGAAGAGGAATTCTGGATAGTAGATTCGGCCAAGATTTCAAAGACTAGAAGGGCTATTCGGTTTTGAAAGTGAAGTGTAAGTTTAAGGCTACCAACATGGAAAGAAAAGAGGAGAAGAAAGAGAGGTATGGTTCAGCTTCAGAGAAGAAATAAAAGGGAAGGAAATAGTCAAATGCACCAAATGGTCACCATCAATTTCGACTGAGAAACAAAAGAGAAGAAAAGAAAGTAAAAAAAAACTTAAAGATGCCAAATGAATTTTGGCACCCACTCCCCCTACAAGATCGAAAATACCACCCCAAGACCCCTCTATTCAGCCAACTCTTCTTCCCTCATCCAAATCCCCCTTTTCACTCCTACTTAGCCGAATCTTTAAGCTGTCAGACCTAATCTACACTTCATCCATTCAGAGTCCTTGTGTCGTCCACCACTGCACCTCCTTACCGAAAAATAAAAGCTCCAAAACGCTTCCCTTGCTGCTCGAACCTAGGTCCCTTCACACTCTCTGTGGCGTCACCTCACAATGCCCTAGGTGGCACCTCTTTGCGACCTTACCAGCTTAGCACTTGTGTCCTAAGCTACACAATAAACGCCTTAAGGCCTAGCTCCCTTAGTTCCCCTTTTTAGGCTTAAAATCAAATATTTTTCTAAGGTTTCTACCTACATTCCAAGGTTCCTGAAGCCCCCAAAACACATTCAAATCACACACAAGCATGCTACCACATACATTTAAGTGAAAATGCATAACCCCTAAATCCTGGATATTACATTTCTCTACTTGAACAGCTACTTTAAATGGAATTTCAAGAAAAGACAAGAGTAAGCAGTATTTGGGAAATAAAGCACAGACGACTTCAGTTGCAAGTGTTGGGAATTTTAGACCTGACAGACCAGAATGTCCACAATGTGGTAGAAGCCATTTGGGATAATGCCGAGCACATCCCAAGACCATTTCATAAAGGATTGTCTAGAGATAACTAAAGAAGAGAGAACTCAGAACCCAAGACCCAGGAGTATGGTCAGAGGGAGATCACAAATGTAACATCCTTAAACAGGGCCTTTGCATTTTGTGTGATTGCATGTAGATAGTATGGTCATCATGCTAGTTTAGGTCAATTTAAGGGTCCAAGCATAAGCTAGTGGTAGGCTAGAGCCTTATCAAAAAATTTCTTTTTGAGCACTTAAAAGGGGGAGCTAAATGGGATAGGAGTTAATGGTAGTTGGTGGTAGGTTTTGACGTAAGAGGAACCTTGGTAAAGTGGAAAGAGGGGTGCCACTTAAGGCTCAAGGAAGCTGATAGGGACTTGTTTCGAGCTGTGGGAATTCCCTTTTGGTTGTTCTTTTTAACGCCAAGACCAGGAGGTGTTGAATTCAGTTTGGACTCTGGTGGATGAGTATTGAAGGGGTCAATAGATTTGGATAAGTGGAGGAGAGAAATTTTAGGAGTATGATGAATTCAAATTTGTTTGGATGATTGGATGAGAAGGGAGGAAAGAAGATAGAGGTGAGGGCACAAGGGGTGGTTTTAGCTGAATTATTTTGAAGAGTTTGGGGGGAAGGGGACTCTCGATTTTTGCTCTTGGTGAGGGTGCCGAAATTGAGTTGCTAAAGAGTAGTATTTTCGTCATTTAGATGGGTTTCACTTATCAGCCTAGTTTTCTTTCTCTCAATCTCTCTTTTGCCTAAAAGCACTTAAGCTCTTCTCCTCTTTTCTCTTCTTTTGACCATAGCCGAAACTAGAAGACCCTTTGGAGGTGCAACTCTTCTTTTCACTTCTTTTTTACTCTTAAAAGCTGAAACCCCTATTGGCTTTTCTTTTCTCTTCTTCTTTTTGGGATAGCCGAATCCCTACTACCCTTTTCTCCATCTTTGTCCCAATGCCGAATCACCACTTCTCCCTCTCTTCCATCTTGTTTATTCTTTTTGAAACACCTTGCTAGCTGAGACCCCTTGATTCTCATTACCTTGATTTACTCTTCTTTCATTCCCTGAAAGCTGAAGACCACACTTTCTTTTGCTCTTGATCGAATCTTTCCTGGAAAGCCTATTGAGTTGTTTCTTTTTCTCTTAGAAGTCGAATCTTCCTCACTGTGATTGCTTGTGTCGAATCCTGAAGAAAGCCGAAGGCATGTGGATGATGATAATTCGTCCAAATGGCCACTCCCTTATCGCATTCTCTTTTTTTGATTTACGTAGGAACCCCCTTCTTAGTGGTTTTATTAATCGATCTATTTGTTATCTATTGTTTTAACCTAGTGGGGTGGAGATCTCAAAAATCACATCTCTCGTAGTGGGTTTTGATGAAGCTTTTAATGGATGCAAGAAATATACAAGAAGGAGAGGGAAGTCAACCTTCGGGTTCGATCCCTAGGTTCAAGAAGAGGGTTGTGTCTGCTGTTCGTGATTGGCCACCTGGGTATGGGCCAGCATCTGAGCAGAATAGTAGGCAGATAGTGATAGTTCCTATTAACGAGAGTGTCAACGTAGAAAGTGTCATGTTACGAGTAATCATATGTGTAACTTTTACACACTTCATATGTTTAATATGCTATTATTGTGTTTTGTCAAAAGCCGAAGTAACAGTGGAAATCACTATGTTACCCTTGTGGGTAAAAGTAAGAATTTCGGGTAAGTCCATTATGGTGGCTAAATGTTATTTATCTTTATTAAACCTGCATGTGCCGTGTTATATTTTCTTAAGTGTTAAGCATGATCATATTGTATTGAAAAGCATATACATGAAAAATGGGTATGATGAGAGGAGGGGGAAGGTATGATTTATCAGACTGTCACCAGTGGTTAGGTACCACACGTGGGTTGGCCCCACATATCATTATTCTATGACTAAGTCTCAGTGGTTTGGAACCACCAGTGGTTAGGTACCACATATGCTTATCTTTGTGACTCGTCCTAGTGGTTTGGTACCACAGTGGGTTGGCCCCACATAACGATACAAGGAATCGTCACCAGTGGTTAGATACCACAAGTGGGTTGGCCCCACATATGATTGTTTGTGACTTCGAT
Source organism: Gossypium rotundifolium (assembly GCA_025506655.1). Taxonomy (NCBI): domain Eukaryota; kingdom Viridiplantae; phylum Streptophyta; class Magnoliopsida; order Malvales; family Malvaceae; genus Gossypium; species Gossypium rotundifolium. The sequence goes on from CP106723.1 coordinate 81,044,012, forward strand.
CACCAGTGGTTAGGTACCACCAGTGGCTAGGTGCCACAAGGGGTAGACTTGGGAGACTCGGATGGATACCTAGGTTGGATAGGTTGCATGACATGCATATTTGTATATGAATCAGCGTAAGAGCTTAACATCTTTTGGGATGGGGATTTATACACTGAGTCTCAGTAACTCACCCCTTCCGTTACCTTTTTGTAGATAATTCCTAGATCTCGGATATGGAGCTGGGGTGGACTCGAGGTGGCCATGCTCAATATTTTGTTTTAATTTTAAAGCTTATTTCAATTTTTTTTTACTTTAAGTTTGGATTTCAGCTTTGTAATAACGCCACTTAGATTTTACATTGGGATTATTTATTCGCTTTAAATTTCTTTAAAATTTTGTTAAACGTTAAGGGCATGCCTAGTAAACTATGAAATGGACATTTTCAAAACTTGAATAAACTTTTTTGGATTTTCTGAAGTTTTACATCGGGTAATTAACAAACAAGGAATAACAACAAGGCAACTCTATTTTGCTAAACTAAGTCTCAAAATGTTTTAACAGTTCACTCAATCCAAACTCGATTCTTTATACAAAAGTTTTCTTCCCAACTCAAGATGACAAACTGGTTTCCAAAATGTTTTCTTCCCTATGACATGCCAGATTCAGTCGTAGCATTTTGACCGGGTTTGGGGTGTTACATTTTAGTATTAGAGCCTAATTCAAAACCCGGGTTGTGAAATGGGTCCAGTAGTGATTTGTAAACTTGAGAAAAATGTTTTGGGTTGAGATATGGCCTTTGAGTCTACCGGCACCCGATCCACCTAGGTAAGTATCCTAACCTTTGATGTGATATATATGATGGGTTTAATGGGCTTTATAGGGACATAGACAGTATACTAGGGCTTATGGACCTTAGGCCTAGTTACACAAACTCTTAAATTCCATAAAACATAATTTCCCTAATTAAACATGTCTGTGAACAAGTCATAAGGGTTAGGGTGTGGTAACAGGCATACGCATGTCTAGGATTGGATCCAGGAGGAGCTTGGTATTATGCGGTCCTAGTGACTCACCTCCTCTTTTCTGGGATCCTACTTGGTGCGTAGTGATTGTTCACCTTGGCCACGAGGACTTGTTGATGGGCCAAAATTCATGAGTAAAACACAAAAGGGACCAATACCCCATTTTTTTTGTAAAATTAATTATATATCTCTAGTTTTGTAAATTATCCAAAATACCCCTGTTTGAAAAAAATTACCACAGTACCATTGATTGTAAAATTTCTAAATTACCCCTGATTTACAAAAATTTTTGAAACATCCCTGAAATGCAAAATTACCAAAATACCCCTATTTTGTAAAATCACCAAGAGACCTTATTTTGGAAAATTACAAAAATACCCCTGTAGGTTAAAATTATGAAAATACCCCTAGGTAGTAAAATTATGAAAATACCCCTAGGTGATGAATGTGAGTTCATGGATGTACTTATGTGTTTGATGATGTATGTCTTGCTCTGCTGGATGTTGTTTGAATGTGAATTCTAGAATTAGGAAATACAGACCCTGAACTATGTAGATATAGTTCAAATTCGAAAGAACTCATCGTTAAAAGCGCTTTCCATAAGCCGTCTGTTATTAATCAGTGGAAGAAGGAATTATTAACTCATAAAATTCTTAAATCAAACTAAATCGTGAATGCTAGCCATGAGCACTCAAGGACGTGGGCGTAATGTGCGTGGTCGTGGTAGGGGTAGGAAGACTGTGTCGAAACCAGTAGAGTCTATTCATGAGTCAGAGAATGAGGTACCAGCGCCGCCAGTTGTGGACGCTGAGTTTCAGGATCAAATGGGTGGTGATGACGCGGTGTCGCAGGCAATACTACGGGTCCTAAAGAGAGTTGCTGGAGTAGGCGTAGGTACGGGGGTCCGAAAATCTGTGTCCGAATGACTCCGAGCTAATGGAGTAGATGTATTTAGGGGTGTTTTGGGTGTAGCTCCCAACACAGATGAGTACTGGTTAGAGGCGACAGAGCGCATAATAGATGATCTGGACTTCACGAATGAGGTGAAGTTGAAAAGGATAGTGTCTCTTCTCCGAGATGAGTCTTATCAGTGGTGGCTCACGGTCAGGGATGGTGCGATGGCCAATGATATCACTTGGGATTTCTTTAAGGCAGCTTACTAGAGGAAGTACATTGGGTCTAGTTATATAGATGCACAGTGTAAGGCATTTTTGAATTTGGTTTAGGGGAGTAAGTTAGTGTCTGAATACGAGGCAAAATTCTTACGGTTAAGGAGGTATGCTCGGGGTATTGTGGCTCTGGAACATGAGCGCTGTGTTAGGTTTGAGGACGGGCTAAGGGATGAGCTGTGGGTGTTAATTGCTCCACAGTGAGAGAGGGAATTTTTCGTTCTTGTGGAAAGGCCAAGATAGCTGAGGAGGTGAAGCAAACCGAGAAATAGAATCAGAACAGGAATAGGGATAAAAGGAGTTTTGAGCCATTAGGGTCTACTGGGAGTTCTTAGAAAAGGGCTAGATTTCGTGGACTGAATCAAGCTGCAAAGCCTACTGCTGCTATTCAATGGCCACCACGGTGTACTCGATGTGGGAAGTCTCATTCGGGGGAGTGTTGGATATGTAATAGAGGGTGCTTCGAGTGTGGGTCGATGGATCACCGGATAAGGGATTGTCTATAGAGGCCAGCTAGGACACAGGCTGAGGGTCAAGGACGTACACAATTCAGGAGAGATGGTCAGCAACCGCAGAGGGGTCGAGGTTTAGCCAGGGGAGGTAATGGTAATGGACGAGGCCGTGGAGCACCTGGTAGTGGTTTTGGAAATAATGATGCAAGACAGCCTGGGTTGGTCTATGCAGCGAGGCGTCAAGAGGAGGGCGACGTATCGAACATCATAACCAGTACGTTCTTAATTTTTGGGTTGCCTTATACTTCTTTGATTGATGTTGGTTCGACGCACTTTTTTGTTACTAGTAGTATAATGGGAACTTTGAACTTAACCTATGAGACTTCTTCTAGGGAGATGACGGTAATTATCCCTCTAGGACACTCTGTGGTAGTAAACAAACTGTAAAGGGATGTACCCCTAGAACTTCAAGGGGTAGTGTTCCAAGCCGATTTGATGGAACTTCCATTCGTGGAGTTCGATTTGATCTTAGGGATGGATTGGTTAGTAAAGTATCAAGCGGGTTTGGACTATGCAGCTAAGCACATGGTGCTGAGAACTGTCGAGGATGGAGAGGTGGTGATGATGGATGAGAGGAGTAACTACCTATCTAGTGTGGTATCCACTTTGAAGGCTGAGAAAATGATGAGGAAAGGATGTAACGCATTTGTGGCTTATGTTTGTGCCTTGGAGTTTAAGAAATCAATGGTGGGAAATGTCTGAACAGTGAAAGAATTTATCGATGTGTTTCCAGAAGAGCTTCCGGGTTTGCCTTCAGATTGTGAAGTTGAGTTTGGTATTCACCTTCTACTAGGAATAGCACCAGTGTCTATTGCCCCATACAGAATGGTGCCAAAGGAGTTAATGGAGCTGAAAGCGCAGATTCAGGAATTATTGGATCGGGGTTTTATCTGGTCGAGTGTATCGCCTTAAGGTGTGCCTGTGCTTTTTGTTAAGAAGAAGGATGGATCGTTGCGAATGTTCATAGATTATCGCCAGCTGAATAAGTTAACGATTAAGAACAAGTATCCGTTACCGAGGATAAGCAACCTGTTCGATGAGCTTAGGGGGGCATCAGTGTTTTCTAAGATAGATTTGAGGCCGGGGTATCACCAGCTTAAGGTCAAAGAGGCGAATATCCATAAGACGTCATTTCGTACTCGTTACGGTCACTATGAATTTTTGGTAATGCCGTTTGGGTTGACGAACGCACCAGCAGCTTTATGGATATGATGAATCGGGTGTTTCAGTCATATTTGGATTGGTTCGTCATAGTATTTATAGATGATATTCTTGTGTACTCAAAATCGTAGGAGGAGCACGACGCACATCTTTGCGTAGTTTTGTAAATTCTGAGGGAGAGGCAGTTATTCGTAAAGTTTAATAAGTGCGAGTTCTGGCAAGGGAAGTTACCTTCTTAGGTCATGTGGTGTCAGTTGAGGGATTAGAGTGGACCCTCGGAAGATTGAAGCTGTATTAGACTTGAAACCACGGAAGTCTATGGTGGAGATTTAGAGTTTCCTGGGTTTAGTAGGAGATTACAGAAGGTTTGTGGAAGGGTTTTCTTTGATTGCAGCGCTGTTAACCAAGTTGTTAAGGAAAGGGGTTTTGTTTGTGTGATCAGACAAGCAACAAGAGAGTTTTGAGAACTTAAAGAGGATTTTAACGGAAGCTCCGGTGCTGGTTCAACCTGAAGCAGGGAAAGAGTTTATGGTTTATTGTGATGAGTCGCACACAGGGTTAGGATGCTTGCTGATGCAAGAGGGAAAAGTAGTGACGTATGCTTCCCGACAATTGAGACCTCACGAAGTGAATTACCCGACGCATGATTTAGAGTTGCCTACAGTGGTTTTCGCCCTCAAAATTTAGAGACATTACTTGCATGGAGAGAACTCTATTGTGTACACAGATCATAAGAGTTTGAAATACCTCCTTACTTAGAAGGAATTGAATTTAAGGCAGGGGAGGTGGATCGAATTGTTGAAGGATTATGACTGCTCGATTGAGTACCATCCGAGTAAGGCTAACGTGGTAGCTGACGCCTTGAGCTGAAAAGTGGTAGCAGATTTAAGAGCCATGTTTCCCCACCTTAGTTTGTATGAGGACGGAATTCTATTAGGAGAACTGCAAGTGAAGCCGACATGGGTAAACCAGGTTAAGGAAAAATAATTGGTAGATGAAGTCTTAATCGCTCGATGTTTGCAAATGCAGAATGCTAGATTTAAGGGGTATAGCTTGAGCAGCGATGGAGTGCTATGTTTTCAAGGGAAATTTTGCATTCCTAAAGATGTGGAGTTAAGGTAGAAGATTCTTCAGGAAGCACATAACAGTCCATACGCTATGCATCCTAGGGGTAGTAAGATGTACTAAGATTTGAGGGAGTAGTTTTGGTGGCCGGGCCTAAAGCGAGAGGTAACTGATTTGTGAGTAAGTGTTTGACGTGTCAGCGGGTCAAAGCCAAACATCGATTACCTTCGGGTTGTTATGACCGGTGAAGATTTCGCATGGAAGTGGGAAAGGATCACGATGGATTTTGTTAGTGGGCTACCCTCACGCCTACTAAGAAGGATTGATGCAGGTAATTGTTGACCGTCTGACAAAGTCTGCTCATTTCGTACCTGTACGTGTGGATTACTCTCTTCAGAAGTTAGCTAGATTATATATAGTGGAGATTGTGAGGTTGCATGGGGTGCCAGTATCAATTATTTCGGACGAAGACCCTAGATTTACGTCAAGATTCTAGAAGGCATTGCATCAGGCATTGGGTACAAGGTTGAATTTCAGTACGGCGTTTCATCCCCAGTCAGATGGGCAGTTGGAGAGGGTAATTCAGATATTGGAAGATATGTTGAGGGGTTGTGTCTTGGATTTAAGAGGTAGTTGGAAAGAATTTCTACCGTTGGCGAAATTCGTGTACAAAAATAGTTACCAGGCAAGTAGTTAGATGGCACCATATGAAGCATTATATGGACAGAAGTGTCGTACCCCTATGTGTTGGACAGAGTTGGGTGAAAGGCAGTTGTTGGGTCTAGAGTTGGTTGCTGAAACAGAAGATAAGGTTAGGCTGATTCGAGCTCGTCTGAAGGAAGCTACGGACAGGCAAAAGTCCTATGCCGATCTTAAGCGGAAGGATATAGAATTTGCAGTGGGTGACAAGGTTTTCTTGAAGGTGTCACCATGGAAAAAAGTGCTGAGGTTTTGTCGTAAGGGCAAGTTGAGCCCCAAGTTTATCGGGCCTTATCGGGTGTTAAAGCATGTGGGTCCGGTAGCTTATCAGCTCGAGTTACAATCAGAATTAAGTCAGATCCATAACGTGTTTCATGTTTCTATGCTTAGATGCTATCATTCAGATTCGTCTCATGTTGTGCCGGTAGAAGAAATTGAAGTGAGCCCAGACTTATCTTTTGGGAAGGAACCAGTGCAGATCCTAGATCGGGATGTCAATGTGTTGCGTAGGAAATCAGTCCCTTTGGTGAAGGTATTGTGGCCGAACCATGGATCAGAAGAAGCCATATGTGAGCCAGAGGATGTTATGCGGCAACAATACCCTCAACTCTTTTGATCAGGTAATTTTGTGGCCGAAATTATTTTTAAGGGGGTAGAACTGTAACATCCTTAAACGGGGCCTTTGCATTTTGTGTGATTGCATATAGATAGTATGGTCGTCATGCTAGTTCAGGGTAATTTAAGGGTCCAAGCATGAGCTAAGGGTAGGCTAGAGCCTTATCAAAAATTTTCTTTTTGAGCACTTAGAAGGGGGAGCTAAATGGGATACGAGTTAATTGTGGTTGGTAGGTTTTGACGCAAGAGGAACCTTGGTAAAGTGGAAAGAGGGGCGCCACTTAAGGCTCAGGGAAGTGACGCCTTAGGGAAGCTGATAGGGACTTGGTTCGAGCTATGGGAATTCCCTTTTGGTTGTTCTTTTTGACGCTAAGACCAGGAGGAGTTGCATTCAGTTTGGACTCTGGTGGATGAGTATTGAAGAGGTCAACAGATTTGGATAAGTGGAGGAGAGAAATTTTAGGAGTATGATGAATTCAAATTTGTTTGGATGATTGGATGAGAAGGGAGGAAGGAAGATAGAGGGGATGGCACAAGGGGTGGTGTTAGCCAAATTCTTTTGAAGAGTTTGGGGGAAGGGGACTCTCGGTTTTGGCTCTTGGTGAGGGTTCCAAAATTGACTTCCTAAGGAGTAGTATTTTCGGCATTTAGGTGGGTTTCACTTTTCAGCCTAGTTTTTTTTTCTCTCAATCTCTCTTTTTTCAAAAAGCACTTAAGCTCTTCTCCTCTTTTCTCTTCTTTTGACCATAGCCGAAACTAGGATACCCTTTGGTGGTGCAACTCTTCTTTTCACTTCTCTTTCACTCTTAAAAGCCCAAACCACTATTGGCTTTTCTTTTCTTTTCATCTTTTTGTGATAGCCGAATCCCTACTACCCTTTTTCCCCATCTTTGTCCCAAAGCCGAATCACCACTTCTCCCTCTCTTCCATCTTCTTTATTCTTCTTAAAACACGTTGCTAGCTGAGACCCATTGATTATAATTACCTTGATTTACTCTTCTTTCATTCACTAAAAGCCGAAGACCACACTTTCTTTTGCTCTTGGTCGAATCATTCCTGGAAACCCTGTTGAGTTATTTTTTTTTTCTCATGGAAGTTGAATCTTCCTCGCTGTGATTGCTTGTGTTGAATCCTGATAAAAGCTGAAGGTATGTGGATGATGATAATTCGGCCGAATGGCCACTCCCTTACCCCATTGTATTTTGCCGAATCTCATCAGGTACTTATGTAGATGCGATCAACGCGTTGGCCTAGGTCTGCTAACTCTGGGATCTAATAGATTTAGGTAGGGACTCCCTTCTTAGTGGTTTTATTAATCGATCTTTTGGTTATATATTGTTTTAACCTAGTGGGGTGGAGAGCTCAAAAATCACATTTCTCGTAGTGGGTTTTGATGAAGCTTTTAATGGATGCAAGAAATATACAAGAAGGGAGAGGGAAGTCAACCTTCGGGATCGATCCCTAGGTTTAAGAAGAGGGCTGTGTCTGCTGTTCGTGATTGGCCACCCGGGTGTGGGCAAACATCTGAGCAGAATTGTAGGCAGATAGCGATAGTGCCTATCAACGAGAGTGTCAACGTAGAAAGTATTGTGTTGCAAGTAATCAGATGTGTAACTTTTACACACTTCATATGTTTAATATGCTATTATTGTGTTTTGTCAAAAGCCGAAGTAACAGTGGAAATCACTATGTTACCCTTGTGGGTAAAAGCAAAAACTCCAGGTAAGTCCATTATGGTGGCTAAACGTGATTTATCTATATTAAACATGCATGTGACATGTTATATTTTCTTAAGTGTTATGCATGATCATATTGTATTGAAAAGCATAAACATGAAAAATGGGTATGATGAGAGGAGGGGGAAGGTATGATTTATTAGACTGTCACCAGTGGTTAGGTACCACACGTGGGTTGGCCCCACATATCATTATTCTGTGACTAAGTCTCAGTGGTTTGGAACCACTAGTGGTTAGGTACCACATATGCTTATCTTTGTGACTCGTCCTAGTGATTTGGTACCACGGTAGGTTGGCCCTACATAACGATACAAGGGATTGTCACCAGTGGTTAGGTACCACAAGTGGGTTGGCCCCACATATGATTGTTTGTGACTTCGGTCACCAGTGGTTATGTACCACCAGTGGCTAGGTGCCACAAGGGTGACTAGGGAGACTCGGATGGATACCTAGGTTTGATGGGTTGCATGGCATGCATATTTGCATATGAATCTGTAAGAGCTTAACATCTTTTGGGATGGGGATTTATACTTTGAGTCTCGGTGACTCACCCCTTCCGTTACCTTTTGCGATAATTCCTAGATCTCGGATATGGAGCCGGGGTGGACTCGAGGTGGCCATGCTCAATATTTTGTTTTAATTTTAAAGCTTATTTCGGATTTTTTTTTTACTTTAAGTTTGGATTTCAGCTTTGTAATAAGGCCACTTAGATTTTACATTAGGATTATTTATTCGTTTTAAATTTCTTTAAAATTTTGTTAAACGTTAAGGGCATGCCTAGTAAACTATGAAATGGATGTTTTCAAAACTTGAATAAACTTTTTGGATTTTCTAAAGTTTTACATCGGGTAATTAACAAACAAGGGATAACAACAAGGCAACTCTATTTTGCTAAACTAAGTCTCAAAATGTTTTAACAGTTCACTCAATCCAAACTCGATTCTTTATACAAAAGTTTTCTTCCCAAGTCAAGATGACAAACTGGTTTCAAAAATATTTTCTTCCCTGTGACATGCCATATTCGGTCGTAGCATTTTGATCAGGTTTGGGGTGTTACAGCAGAGGAACCCAGGAAGTGGGGCAAGTGGAAGAGGTAATCCCAGCATAAGAGGTCATGAGACCCGAGGGCGAGCGCTTGAAGGACTTATGCCACTCAAGGCCTGCAAGAGGCATCTTCCCTAATGTTATTACGTACCTTTTCTCTTTACAATACCAAAGTTATTGCGTTAATAGACCCCGGATCCACACACTCTTACATTTGCATAAAATTAGTACTCGATTTGGGTATGCCTATAGATACCACATAATTTGTGATTAAGGTGTCTAATCCTTTAGGTAAGAGTATGTTAGTTGATAAAGTTTGTAAAGATTGTCCATTAATGATCAGAGGTTATTGCTTTAAAGCAAATCTTATGTTGTTACCATTTGATGAATTCGACCTCATTCTTGGTATGGACTGGTTGACTACTCAAAATGTAATTGTAATTGTGGGAAGAAATACATTGAGATGAGATATGATAATGGGGATACTCTTCATGTAGAATCAGATAAGCAAGGTAGATCGTCGGTAATAATTTCTCATATGATGGCACAGAGATATCTAAGAAAAGGGTATGAGGCATTTTTGGCCTTTGTATTGAATGATAAAGAGACAGAGCTAATGATTGAATCAGTGTCGATAGTATGTCAGTATGTGGATGTATTTCCTGAAGAATTACCAAGATTACCACCAATTAGAGAAGTTGAGTTTGGCATTGAGCTAGCTCCTGGTACTGTACCAATGTCCATTACTCCTTATAGAATGGATCCAATAGAGTTGAAAGAGTTGAAGTTACAGTCGCAAGAGTTGACAGACAAAGGCTTTGCAAGATCAAGTTGTTCACCATGGGGCACTCCGGTTTTGTTTGTGAAAAAGAAAGATGGCACAATGAGATTGTGCATTGATTACCGTCAGCTTAATAAAGTGACAGTAAAGAACAAATACCCATTACCTGGATCGACGATTTGTTTGATCAATTGAAAGGAGCGATGTGTTCTCCAAAATAGACTTGAGATCAGGGTACTACCAGCTGAGAGTGAAAGATTCAGATGTATCCAAGACTTCTTTTCGAACGAGGTATGGGCATTATGAATTTTTAGTTATGCCCTTTGGGCTGACCAATGCTCCTACGGTATTCATAGACTTAATGAACCACATTTTCAAACCATACCTTGACAAGTTTGTAGTCATTTTTATTGACGACATACTGATTTATTCCCGAGATGAGAATGAACATGCTGATCATCTACGGATAGTTTTACAGACTCTTCGAGAAAATTAGTTGTATGCCAAATTCAGTAAAAGTGAGTTTTGGCTCAAGGAAGTGGGATTCCTGGGACATATTGTCTCTAGAGATGGAGTCCGAGTAGATCCAAGTAAGATCTTAGCTATAATAGACTGGAAATCACCGAAGAACATCATGGAGATTAAAAGTTTTTTGGGCCTAGCCGGCTACTACAGACGATTTGTCAACGGGTATTCTATGATTGCAACCTCGATGACTAGATTGTTACGGAAGAATGTGAAGTTTGAGTGGTTGGGAAAATGCCAACAAAGTTTTGAGAAGTTGAAAGTAATGCTGACAGAAGCTTCAGTTTTAGTACAACCCGAGGCAGGGAAAGAATTCATAATTTATAGCGATGCATCCTTAAATTGATTAGGTTGTGTACTCATGCAAGAAGGCAAGGTAATTGCTTATGCCTCCAGACAGTTGAAGCCTCATGAGAAAAATTATCCGACGCATGATTTGAAATTGGCTGCCATAATCTTCGCTTTGAAGATTTGGATACACCATTTATATGGTGAACGATGTTAGATTTTTACAGATCCCAAAAGTTTGAAATACTTGATGACGCAGAAAGAGTTGATGGTTAGAGTTGATAAAGGACTATGAGTTGGTCATTGATTACCATCCTGGAAAGGCGAATGTGGCCACCGATGCTTTAAGTAGAAAATCCCTATTTGCCTTGAGAGAATTGAATTCAAAAATATCTTTATCCAATGATGGTTCTATTTTAGCTGAGTTGAGAGCTAGACCAATGTTCCTTTAAGAGATTTTGGAGGCTCAGAAAGAAAATAGTGAATTGCAAGTTAAGAGAGCTTAATGCGAGTTAGGTGCTGAATCCGACTTTTTGATTAATTCTGATGGATATTTAATGTTTAGAGATAGAGTTTGTGTGCCAAGAAAAGAGGAGCCTATTTAGAAAATTTTGCACGAGGCACATAACGGATGTTTATCTGCACATCCGTAGCACCAAGATGTATAATGATCTAAAGCAATAATATTGGTGGCCAAAAATGAAGGAAGACATTTCAGAATTTGTTACCAAGTGCAGGATTTGTCAGCAAGTAAAGGATGAACACCAAGTACCTTTGGGTTTACTTCAACCTATCATGATTCCCGAGTGGAAATGGGACCGTATCACCATAGATTTCGTAACAGGTTTACCGTTGTCTCCGAGCAAGAAAGATGTTGTTTGGGTAGTGGTTGATAGACTCACGAAGTCAGCCCACTTTATACCTATACGAGTGGATTACTCCCTAGACAAGTTGGCAAACTTGTATGTTTTAGAAATAGCAAGACTTCACGGAGTTCCCTTATTGATCATATCGGATAGAGATTCGAGATTTACATTCAGATTCTGGAAGAAGATGCAAGAAGCTTTGGGTACAAAATTGAGTTTTAGTAAAGCTTTTCACCCTCAGACTGACGGTCAGTCAGAAAGTTTAATTCAAGTACTCGAGGACATGCTCAGATGTTGTGTTTTAGATTTCCAAGGTAGTTGGGAAAAGTTTTTCCTATTGGTAGAATTCGCCTATAATAATAGCTTTCAGTCGATCTTAAAGATGGCGCCTTATGAGGCCTTATATGGGCGTAAGTGCAGTGCTCCCTTGTTTTGGACTAAACTCAAGGAGAACCAAATTCACATGATTGATTTGGTTAAAGAAGCTAAAGTGAAAGTGAAAGTAATTCAATAATGTTTAAAAGCTGCCTCAGTTTGACAGAAATCCTATTCGGATTGAAATAGAAAAGAGATCGAGTACCAAGTTGGGGATAAAGTCTTTTTGAAAGTATCACCATGGAGAAAAGTTCTCAAATTTGACTATAAAGGCAAGGTAAGTCCGCGTTTCATTGGACCTTACGAGGTTATGGAGAGAATTGGGTCGGTAGCTTACTGTTTGGCTTTGCCATCAGAATTAGAGAAGATACATGATGTGTTTCATGTGCCAATGTTACGGCGCTGCAGATCAGACCCTTCACATGCAATTAGCCCTTCGAAAATAGAGATTCGTCCCGACATGACTTATGGTGAAGAACCAGTTAAGTTTTTGGATCGAGAAGTTAAACAACTAAAAAATAAGAGTATTGCCTTAGTAAAAGTATTGTGGCAAAGGCACGGAATCGAAGAAGCTACATTGGAATCAGAAGAGAGTATGAGAAATCAGTATCCAAACCTTTTTGCTGGTAAGTTTTTCGAGGACTAAAATTTCTAAGGGGGGAGAATTGTAACAGCCCTATTTAGGGCCTAGTTGGGATAGTGGTGCGAGGCCACAAACCCAAGGTGAAATTTTGAGTTTTTTAAGTTTATGCCATGTTTGCACGTTAGTATGAAAGTTTTGTAAAGCAAATTTATTAAGTTGAGGTCAATTGGTCCAAAAGGACTAAATTGCAAATGTTACAATATATGAGTTTCTAGAAGCTTTTTGCATGAAATAGCTTTAGAATAATAATTATGAGCCCTTAAATTGCAAGTTGCCCAAAATTTAATTTTTGGACAAAATTGGCCTTAAGAGACTTATGGAAATTTTTAAGAGGAAGGGCATTTTGGTCATTTGGCCTCATTAGTGATTAAAATAGGATAAAGATGAGAAAAAATTCACTCATCTTCTTGTTGCTGCCAAAAATTGGGAGACACCATAGCTATGGTTCTTCATTTTTTTCAAGCTCATAGTAAGTTCATCTTTGCCCCGTTTTTAATATTCTTCATATTTTGAAGTTCCCGTCTTATGAATTAGCTAATTTTAGCTATAAAATGAGCTAAGATGCATGTTCAAAAATCTACCCTTGAATGACATGCTTGTTAAATGATGTTTTATGGAAGTTTAAGAGAGTTTGATGTTAGATAAACATCTTTCCTTAATGAATTTCACGAAAAATGGTAGTAGGGACCATTTTGTAACAGCTTATAAAATTGGTCATACCTACTAGAATTAGTGAGAATTGATGATTTTTATAGAAGAGAAAATGATTCAGTTGAGCATAAAGTTTAAGAAATTTACATGAAAATAATTTTACGAGAATTAGGGCAAAGTGCAAATATTAGAAAGAGTAGGGGCAAAATAGTAATTTTTCTAAAGTATGAGTTATGAGTCAGTTTAGTCAATATGGTTTTTAAATGATCAATTTATGATTATAGATCAAGAAAAATGAAGCCCGGATTGAAACCAAGGTAAGAACAAAGTCAAGGACTAAATTACACATCTACATGCATTTTGTATATTGAGGTAAGCTTGTATGATTTTTAAGCTTTATGATTATTATCATTAAATTTTTTTATATAATGTACAATAATTGTATGGAATGATCATGTTAAGTTCAAGCAAGTTATCATGTAAGTCCAAGGCAAGCTTGGCATTGAACAAGTTAGCAAGCAAGATATCATGTAAGTCCAAGGCAAGCTTGGCAGTGACCAAGTTAGAAAGCAAGATATCATGTAAGTCCAAGGCAAGCTTGGCATTGATCAAGTTAGCAAGCAAGTTATCATGTAAGTCTAAGGCAAGCTTGGCATTGATCAAGATATCATGTAAGTCTAAGGCAAGTTTGGCATTGATCAAGTTAGCAAGCAAGTTATCATGTAAGTCCAAGGCAAGCTTGGCATTGAACAAGTTAGCAAGTAAGTTATCATGTAAGTCCAAGGACTCAAGCTTGGCATTGAGTATGTTATCTAGAGAAAGACTTCATATAAGTCCATGTCAAGACATGGCCTTGAAACCAAGATGAGATAACCCATGTAAGACCATGTCTAGGATATGGCTTTGGCATCATATTATGTGGGAAGAGATTTAGTATTCTTGGTTATTCACAGAAATTCATCGTAAAAATGAGTAAGCTAAAAGAAGGTAGCAAGAAAGCTAAGAAAGCAAAGTTAGTATCAAGATGAAGTTAGATGAAGTTGAGTATTATTCATGTTGTGAATGAGAAAGTAGATATCATGATTATCGTTATTATAGTATACTAATCAATGTGAACAAGTGATACAGGTATCATGGTTACCTTACAAGTATGATAATAGTAAGTGTCATGAGACATGTAAGAATCTATATAAGTAAGCTCTTTAGCTGAAATTCATGATACCATTTTTTATGTGAAATGGTTTATATTAAGCAATGATGATGCTATGAGTTGTTACATGCAAACTTACTAAGCTATATGCTTACGTTATGATTCTTTCTTTCTATGCATTCCCGCCAAGCTAACTCGTGGATCATTAAAGTCGGAGATCGCAACACATTATCAACCCTTATTTTGGTATAGCCAAGTTACTTTACTAAGTATGGCATGTATAGGAAACATTCATTTTGTGGACATGTTTTAAGAAGGGCCTTTGTAAAGGCTATCAAGTTTATTATTCTTTTGTATATGGCTAAGTGATTGGCCAAATTTGACTAAGCATGTATGTTTATTGAGATCAATGAAGCATGTAGTATTATTCATAAAATTGGGTTGTTATTGCATCGTTGAATTGTGTATGGATATGATCTTCATTTCAGGGTGGCTAACGGCTTGGTAAATAGCCTGTAAGTGCCCACACGGTTTGACACGCGGGCGTGTGTCAAGACCGTGTTAACCCTGCACCTTAGTATTATTAATCAAATAGGCCACGGGCAAATTCTATGGCCGTGCGTGTGTGCCGTGTAAGACACATAGTTTGGACATGGGCGTGTTCTCAGAACGTACTGATTTAGTCAGTATATCAAGGATTAGCACACGGTCTAAGCCCACGAGCGTGTCATGGCCATGTGAAATTAGTTAGTAATCTCCCACGGTTGGTAGACACGGGCGTGTCTAAGCCGTGTGGAAATAGTCAATAGCCCTACACGATTTGAGGGTATAGGCGTGCTTAAGAGTACAGGCGTGTTCCAAGTCACAGGCGTGTGAACCCCGCTTCAAAAATGAGTTATGTGATTTTAATTGAAAGTTTTCTGACATGAGTTAAAGGCCTTGTAGGCCCCAGCTTATATGTGTTGACTAAGAAAGTGAAGTTTTTAAGTTGGATCGAAATTTTATAGCCCGTAAGTACATGTTTTTGAGTTCAAGCATAGTAATGTCTCGTATCCGCACCAAAGTCGGTCTTTGAAAGGGGTGTTGCGATAAATTTCCTAAATTTTGTTTTGGATTGAATTGAATGAATTGGTGAATAAATGAGTTAAATTTTAATATGTATAGATCAAGAACCAAAGAAAACAGATTTAGACCGAGGGAATTCGAAAGTGATTGAGTAGTCGAATCCGTTCGTTTAGTCCGAATACGAGGTAAGTCTATATACAAATAAATATATTTGAATTGATTTACTTATGTTCGTATGAAATTAAATTGTGATGATTGTCTACGGAAAATATATATACATGAAGTCTGAGAAAATATCGACAATGTGTCAAAATCTGAAAAGTCCCATATGAACCTAGGAATAGATAGAATTTCATATGTCATGACGTAGGTTTTCGATATGTGATATCATGTAAGACCACGTCTAGGATGTTGGCATCGATATGAGATTTACGTGTAAGACCATGTCCGAGACATTGGTATCATATTTGATTCGTGTAAAACCCGGTCTGGGAGAGTGGCATCGATATTTGGTTACATGTAAGACCACATCTGGGACATTTGCATCATACGATTATTCTGAGTATTTCGATTATCTTATTTGATTTCGAATGGTTCAGCGTCCAAATTTGAGAAATGAAAGAATGGGTGAAATGTATAATCGTTTCAGGTACGTTTGATGCTTATGCCTTGATTAAGCCTAAAAGGTAAGTATTTGTGAATTTGCAGTAGAGAAATATTTGTATAGATTCAATGAGACAAAATGTGATATATGTATAATTTTGTCATGAGCAAAAGAAATACTTTGAGATAAGAATTGTGGGTAAGCAATGGCTAAATAAATGAGCCAAAGAAGAGTTATGAATTTACAATTGAGTAACATTAATGATCTTATATTTGATATGATTATGTGTACTATTTGTTAAGTTTATTTGTATATGGCTTACTAAGCTTTTGAAAGGTTACTCTGTGTGTGTTTGCTTTGTTTTATAGATCATCAAAGCTACAAAAGGCTCGGAGATTATCGAGGATCATCACCACACTATCAAACTCTTTTTTGGCACCTTTTGAATGTGTACATTGTTAAGTATGGCATGTATAGTCTAGTTGAAATGGTTGATGTTTGAAAAGTGTATATAGCCATGTGATATGGCTAGAAAATTGAATTTGATGTGAATGAGTAGTCATGTTATATGATGCATAGTTTGGAATGGTTTGATGGCTAATGAGATAATCAAATTGATAATATGTTTTACGATGCAAAGCTAGTTTATTATTGATAATAGATTATCATAATGAAATGAAAAGTTTGTGATGTATTATACTTGGAAACGCTTGTGATTAGATTGAGCTAAATGGTACATAAGATGTTGTGTTTGAAATATTCTTGAATGGGTAGAAAAGATGGTCAATTTGGTGTGTCTTGGGTTGCCATAAGTGTTTGGAATGATTTTTGAATGTGCTTGTAGGGTTTACCCAAAGTGTGGGTGGCATTTTGGCCTTACAAATGGCCTATAATTTCCCACACGGTTGAGTACACGGCCGTGTGGCTCGACCGTGTTGATCATTGTTTTGTCAAGTTCTAAAATTTATAAAGAGAATGATCGAACCTGGAAACTAACTCTGGCAACGACTTAAGGCAAGTGTAGCTATTGAACAGTGGTATAGCTTAGGCAAGACCGGATTGTCAAACCCAAAGGAACTAAAAGTACTAATACTAACTTTCTTTTTATTATTTAGCCTAAAATAAGTGAAGTTGCTTTAATCTAAATTAACGACTACTAAACTAAAGACGCGAAGACAGAAAGAATGAATTGGAAAATAACTTGAAGAGAAACTCAGTTGATCTCGACGATACCCTCAAGAAGACTCCACCTAGACTTCATTTGTTATTTAACACTAAACCATACGATTTATTCACTTAGTTTGATCTGTAAGACTCCTTAACATATATTTAACCCTCTCTCGAGGCGAATAACGTCTAACCGTAGTTTAATTACTGGAACTCTCATTCTCTTATAATAACCCCCTAGAATAGCAGTAAATCGATCTATAGATTCCCATATTAGGTTTCACCCTAATCTGGAAAAATCTCATCACCCTATCTCTACGCGTGCGATCAACTCCGCTTAATTATGCTAGATCTACTCTTAAGTAGGGTCTATTCATCCTCGACCTAAGCACATCAGATTTGGATTAAGCATGTATAATTAAGAACAAACTAAGTATTTATCATATAATTCAGAAATCAATAATAAGATTCATCTAGGTTTCATCCCCTTCAGGTATCTGAAGGGTTTAGTTCATAATGAATGAAGAAAACATCTCAAGAGAAAAGATAAAACAAAACATAAGAAATCCCTTAAACCCCCTGAAGCAATTGAAGGAGAAATCTGCCGTCTTGAGTAGAATTCTGGCTCTTTGAGATGGATCCACTGGCTATCTTCGAGTAATTCCCACAAATCTGGCATTTTTGGCACGGCTCTTTGGCCTAGCTAACCGCATACGACAAAAGCAACGCGTAAGTCTTTTGTCAACTCCCTTAAATTGCACCCTTGGGTGTTTATATAGACTTTGAGATGCCTTACTTGGGCCCTAAGTATCCAAATTCAAGTATAATTCCTACTCGGGTGTTTGAATAGGCTTTGGAATGTGTTTCTTTGCCTCAAAGTATCATATTCCGAGTAGAATTGCTCTTTTCTCTGGCAGTGACACAGCCATGGTACACGCCCGTGTAAATCATCTTCAGGCCGTGTCTCAATTCTATCGATTGGGGCACTACAGTGCAAATCGTGGCATTGTCGTGTCTTAGTTAATTATCGAGGCACGGCCGTGTGGCTTGAAGTCCAGGCCATGTCGATTTCCTCTTTGGCCTAAATTGGCTCGTCTTAAGCCTGTTTCTTGTTCTTTTCGTCCTCGGGTGCTTTCTTGAGTAAAAACTTGAAAAGAAAGGATTAAGAGCACCTTTTTATATAAATCAAGGGCTAAATCATCCAAAAGCATGCTAAATGTGGGCCTAAATTATGTTACTTTTACGATTTATCACGTGTCCTTCGTGGCTGTGTTTCAAAACAAGTTAGACTCGACCACGGCCGAGACACACGGGCGTGTGATTGGCCGTGTGAATCAAGTCAATGATGACCACAGGCTAGACACAAGGGCGTGTGACTGGCCGTGTGGTGTAAGTCAGTAGTAACCACGGGCGAGGTACATGGGCTACGGTCGTGTGGAAAAGTCAGACTGTATGCCCTGTTTTGCCACGACTTAGACACTTGGGCATGTCTAAGACCATGTGCGGCACACAGCCTGCTCATACGTACGTGTGACCTTTGTAGCTTTAAAAAAATGTTGAATTTTAGAAAAATTTCATAAATATTTGGTTTAGTCCATACCCTTTTCTAATGCATGATTAAGGTCTCGTAGACCTCATTAAGGGACTATGTGCTTGTATTTAGCTTTGATTTGACGATGATATGCTTTGTAATGTGAAATGTTCAGAAAAGTTTCAATTTATCTAGTAATGCCTCTTAACCCTAAATCGGTGATGGTTACGAGTTAGGGGTGTTACATTTGATTGGTATTAGAGCTAAAGTTTAGTTAATTCTTGGACTAACATAGCGTGTGAGAGTCTAGCTATACATGCCATATATACGAACTGTGATAGTGTGATGAATCCTGACATGTAAAATGCCTTTTTGTTTAGTGATGGATCCCGAAAGAGCTGTAGCTAACGATGTTGAAAGTAATGTGCCTGCTCTCGCTCAAGGGACAGCGCCATCTGATTCGAGACCGACTACTAGTGTTCAAGAGGAGAGGCTAAACAAGCCTTCTTCCAAATGATGAGTGAGTGGTTCACCATTACATTAAAGCTAATCCATTGCTTTCACAACCTCCACCCCCATCTAATCATCCTCAGACTTCAATTGTGCCTCCAGTTATGAATCTGAATCTGATGAATAGGCCTCCAGTCGATAAAATCCACAAATATGGGGCTGAAATGTTCAGGGCCACTAGTGATGATGATGCTGAGAGAGCTGAGTTTTGGCTCGAGAATACAATCCATGTATTTGATGAAATGTCATTGACTCCTGAAGAATGCATACAATGTGTTGTTCCATTGCTATGAGACGCAGCTTATCAATGGTGGAAGACTTTGATTTTCATTGTTTTGAAAGAACGGGTTACATGGGATTTCTTTCAGCCTGAATTCAGGAAGAAATACATCAGCCAAAGATTTATAGATAAAAAATGAAAAGAGTTTCTGGAATTGAAACTGGGTCGTATGACTGTCACCGAATACGAACGAGAATTTGTGAGATTAAGTCAGTATTCTCGGGAATGCGTTTCAACTGAAGCGATAATGTATAAGATATTTGAAGATGGCCTAAATGAGGATATATGTTTACTAGTTAGAATACTAGAAATAAAAGAGTTTGTTGTGCTTGTTGATCGAGCATGTAAAGCTGAAGCACTTGGGAAAGATAAAAGAAAAATTGAGACAGAAGTTATAGATGCGAGAAAGAGATTTTCGAGTAAATCATTTTAGTCTACTTCAAATAAATTCAGAGATGAGCATACCCATTCAAAGGCTAATGTGGGACATTCGAACAGAGATTGAGCTAGATCACAGTCGAACCTCAAAGCTCCACCAAATTCGATGGAGTGACCTGAATGTAAGTATTGTGGTAAAAGACATTCGGGTAGTTGTAGATTAAATGATCAAGCCTGCTTCAGATGCAGATCATAAGACCATTTCATTCGAGACTACCCAGAGTCTATTGAGCAAGAGATTGTTCAGAATTCGAGGCTAGATAATATTTATGTTCAGAATTCGAGGGTAGATAATATTTCAGCTAGAGGTAGACCTTATCGAAATAAAAGGAATGTCAGTGGTAGTCAGAGAGCTACGAAAGATGCAGTTGCGAGATCTGAAGATAGGGCACCTACCAGAGCTTACGCTATTCGAGCCCGTGAGGAAGCTTCATCTCCAGATGTTATTACGGGTACATTTACTCTTTATGAACTTCTTTGATTGCATTGATAGACCCAGGGTCTACTTATTCGTATGTATGCATGAACTTAGTATCAAGTAAGACTTTGCCTGTAGAGTCTACTGAATTTGTTATTAGAGTATCGAACCCCTTAGGTAAATGTGTCTTGGTTGGCAAAGTATGCAAGAACTATCCGTTAATGTTTCAAGATGTTTGTTTTTTAGCTGATCTGATGCTATTACCATTTGATGAGTTTGATATAATCTTGGGAATGGATTGGTTAACATTGCATGATGTTGTTGTGAACTGCAAAAGAAAGATTATTGATTTGAGACTTCAGAATGAAATAGTTAGGATTGAATCAAATGATTTAAATGGATTTCCGGCTATGATATTAGTGTTGAAAGCTTAGAGTTATGTGAAAAAGGGCTATGAAGCTTACTTTGCATATGTAATTCATTCGAGAGTGACGGAAAAGAAATTTGAATCAGTGCCAGTTGTTTTTGAATTCCTTGACATGTTTCCTGAAGAAATATCCAGATTACCTTCGATACGTGAAGTTGAATTTGGTATTAATTTAATGTCGGGAACAGCTCCTATTTTGATAGCTTCGTATAGAATGGCACCAACAGAATTGAAAGAGTTGAAGTCTCAGTTGCAAGAATTGACCGATAGAGGATTTGCACGACTGAGTTTTCACCTTAGGGTGCTCCTGTGTTATTTGTGAAAGAGAAATATGGCACAGTGAGAATGTGCATTGATTATCTTTAGTTGAACAAAGTGACTATCAAGAATAAATATCCTTTGCCCATAATTGATGATTTGTTTGATCAGCTTAAAGGAGCCACTATGTTCTTTAAGATAGATTTGAGATCGAGATACTACCAGTTGCGAGTAAAAGATTCAGATATTTCGAAAACTACTTTCAGAACGAGGTACGGGCATTATGAGTTTTTATTTATGCATTTTGGACTAACAAATGCTCTTACTATTTTTATGGATCTATGAACAGAATTTTTAGACCATACTTGGATTGAGTTGTTGTTGTATTTATTGATGACATTTTGCTTTATTCGCGTGATGAAATTGAGCATGTTGAACATATGAGAATCGTCTTACAAACTCTAAAAGAAAAACAACTATATGCGAAATTTAGAAAATATGAATTCTGGTTAAGAGATGTGACGCCCTATCCTGTGTCTGTCACCGGATTAGGGTTAGGAGTGTTACCTGACAGATCGAAAACTTTATTAGACAATTCATCAAGTATATCAACAATTACAACCATAATGTCCCCTTTGTAGGTCATCGAGGCCTAAAACATGCTTAGAAACAGGGTCGGGACTAAACTGGAACACATACAAAAATTCTCGAAAATTTGAAACTTTTCTAGGTTTCAGGGGATACACGCCCGTACGGGCAAACTGTGTGCCTCCCACGGCTGCTAGACACACTAGTGTGTCCTCTCCATGGTTGAACATGACTTAACTCCATGGTCAGTAAGCACTCCCGTGTACTAAGGCCGTGTACTCTTAGGCCATAAACTGACTTCTTCACACGGCTACTAGGCATGCCTGTGTACCAAAGCCGCGTGCTCTTAGACTAGCTAATGACTTCACCCCACGGTTACAAGGCACGCCCGTGTGCCACACCTGTGTGACATTATAGGCCATTTGCAAGACCAAAATTCCACCCAACTAGGGTCATATCTTACAAGCATTACCAACACAATCCATGCACATTTATCAATCATGAATATGCCAAAATATCCATTCAATATATACCTACTTAACCAATTCCATTCATACAAAATTTACAATGACTAAATCCCATATAAACATAAGCATAATTCATCTATTTCTTACCCAGAATCTTGACCATTTCAATGTCATATAACCATGCTAAAACATACATCATATAACACATTCATCAAAACATATTACTAACACATAACTAGCCAAATCACATGGCTAAGTTCAAATCCCATATTCAGATACAAGTATCTAGCCTATACATGCCATATCTAGCTATATACATTTCCAAAATGTACCAAAATGAGCTGAGTAGTGTGATGACGATACTCGACGGTCCCCGAGCCTTCGGTAGCTTTGACGATCTATAAAATAGAGAAAACACACACAAAGTAAGCTTTCCAAAAGCTTAGTAAGTCATATACAAATAAACTTAACATGAATTTCACATAACTGAATTGATGTAATAACCATAATGGTTCCCATAACAAATTCACCATATTCTTTCTTTAGTTCATTAGCTTAGACATAACTTACCACATTATCAACTCAAATACCTTATAAGCACATAGCTCATTTAAGCATAATTTCACATATCATCTTATCATTTCTTTGCTCATATATTCACTTTAGTAAGTTCATATATATACTCACCTTGTTTACACACTTAGTGTATAAATCAACATACCTGAAATGGATTTACAATTCACACTGCCATTTGCATCACAGACTTGCCTGTTGAACCGTTAGGAACCTAATAGGATACTCAAAAAACTCTGAATAGTCGTACAATGCCAACTTCCCAGAAGAGGACTTACATTCACTTAGATATCGATGCCATTGTCCCAGATAGGGTCTTACACAAATCAATACAATGCTGATGTCCTAGACATGGTCTTACACGTAAAGATCATATCGATGCCAACGTCCCATACGTGGTCTTACACCAAATCTCCAATCAATTCCAACATCTTAGATGTGGTCTTATATGATAAAACAGAACAAATACCTATGTCATGACATAGCTAATCTTATCTATTCCTAGGTTCGTACGGGACTTCTCAGACATTATCACTATATCAATCTTATATCGGAATTCATATATGTAGCATCTCGTAAGCATTCACTGTTATCAATAGTCATATAAATATGCACAATTCAATACAAATACATTTATTTGCATAATGACTTACCTCGGATTCGATTTAATTGAAATGAAAACGGCTATTCGGTTACTTTCGCTTTCCCACGGTTTAAGTCTGTTTTCCTTGGTTCTTAATCTATACATATTCAAAATAACCCTTCTATTCACTATTTCATCCAATTCAATCCAAACACATATATTTTGGGTTATTTACAACTTAACCCTCACATTTGCATAATTTATCAATTTAGCCCATTTTTCTCAAAACATCAAATTCACAAAATCATTACATACTCATGGTTAGCCGAATGTTCATACATCTCATACAAGCCCATATGTTCTATCAAATTTTTAATTTAGTCCCTCAAGTTTCTAATTTCTCAATTTAGCCCTAATTCGCTAAATTCATCAAAAATTCAAGAACAAAGTATGTTCATCTAACACAAATATTTCATTAAACACAATAAAACATCATAATGCTTACCATTTTATCAATGGTACAACTCACAAATATCATCAATACACAAAATTGAGACATGGGCTTAATAGTAGACTAAGCAACAATCTCAAAAACATAAAAATCATCAAAATCCAAATCAAAATCATACCTTAATTTAAGCTTACAATGGCCGAAACCTAGCTCAACTTCAATCTTTTTCTTTCTTTGATTTTTGATGGAAGAAATGGATGATTTAATGTCCATTTTCATGTTTTATTAAACTATAATTAACTTAATTATTAATGTACAAAATAACCTTTAATAATAATATATTAACACATAGTTACAAGGTCATTTATTACCTTTAACAATCTACCAACTTATGAAAGGATTAATTGCCATATAAGACCTCCACCTTTTCAAAACCATAACACATTGGTACTTTAACAGTTAGCATGCTAGTTTTGTACTTGATGCAATTCAATCCTTTTATCAAATTATTCACACAGACAGATAAATTATCATGAAAATTTAATGCATAATTAAGCACTCATCAATGGCATAGAAAATAATATTAAGACATTTTACTGACTCAAATTTGTGGTCTTGAAACTACCGTTCTGACTAGGGTATAAACCAGACTATGACAATTCTCCCCCTTATGGATTTTTGTCCCTAAAAATCTTACCGTTAAACAAGTTCAGATATTGTTGTTAGATTGAATCTTTTGGCTCCCATGTAGCCTCTTCTATTCTGTGTCGATTCCATAGTACTTTTACTAATGGAATTTTCTTATTTCTCAATTCTTTTACTTTAGAGCTAGAATACAAATCAGTTTCTCGTCATATGTCATATCAAGCTGAATTTCGACATCTCTCAGACTAATCACATGTGAAGGATCAAATCGATATCTATGAAGAATTAAAACATGGAATACATTATGGATCTTTTCTTGTAACATCCTGGAATTAGGGGCTTGGCGTTATTGTATGTTATTGTGTGTTGGCATGTTTCTGATTGTTGTTTTGATGTGTTTGGGGGTCTCAGGGTTAAGTTTGGGCCTTGGTGGAAATTTCATTTTAAGGGCAATTTAGGGGAGAGCTAGCAGAGACAGGCCTTAAGAGTATTCAATTGTGTTTTGTGACACAAGTGGAGTGTGTGGTGCAGTGGCAAAGTGACGCCACTTTGGGAGAAAGGGAAGTGGCATCAACAAGGAGGCAGCTGAGGGAAGGGGTTCGAGTCGCGTGTACTGTATTTTGGAATTCTTTTTAGCATTGGAATAGAGGGGTGATGGTTTCAGCATGGACTCTTCAAGAGTGAGAGTTGAAGGAGTCAAACCATTCGAATGAGTGGCCATGAGAGATTTGGGGAGTTTAAACTGGTCAAATTATTTAAATGTGGAGTGGGGAGTGAAAGGTGGAGGAAGTTGTGGGATTTGGAGAGAGGAGGAGAGTTGGCCGAATTTGGATTTGTGAGGGTGCACGGTTTAGCTTGGCTAGGTGAGGGGCCGAACCTTCATTGGTTGTTCATAGACTTTTCAGTTGAGTAAGATGGTCATAAGGGTGTGCTGTATCCCTCAAATGGGCATTCTTGAGTGTTGTGTAGCCATAATCATCTTGAAACACCCTCATTCTCTCTTTTTGCACTTTTGGAACATTTCTCATCCTCTTATCATTTACCAAAACTGAAACAACATATTACTTTTGCACATAATTCTTTTGCAACCAAAAACCAAAACTCTCACTCCATAGTTTTTCTTCATAGCCGAATTTACTATTACCATCCAACCTTCGATTTGTTGGTTTAATTTTTATTTTGCTACTATCTTTGGCCGAAATCCTCTTTTCCCTTTTTGTTTGAATCTCATACTTCTGCCTTGTGTAGACGAACCCTATTCCTTATTCTATCTTCTTTTCTCTTCTTTACTTCATCTTGTGTGAAGGCAAAATCTTCATTTTACTTTAGGTGTAGGCACCCTTGCTGTTGTTTGGTGCTGATAGCCAAATATAGACCATCCATTTAGCAAACTTCTGTCTTGGTAAGGAGCCTTCTTCTCTATTTTTTCTCACTTGTTTATTTTTTTTTTTGGTTTGGTTAAACCAAAATCCTGACTTACTTCTTTGGGCACTACCCAATTGTAGGGGGTGCATCATCATCATCTCTTCTTCTTCGTGTGGCCTACTTTTGAGAAGATTTTGGTAGGTTATTGGTTGGCCGAATGGGTGGTAAGGGGATTTTTTATTGATTCGGTTGGTCGAAAGGCCACTTTTTTATTCTATCTCTAAGAACCGGTTTAACATGGTTCATTTTGGGGTTCAATCGGGTTCTTATGCCAAGTCTGCTAACATTCGACTTCTATTAAGCATGGTAAAGGATTGCATCATTTTGAGTTCTTATTTTATCTGCTTTCTTTAAAAGCCTTAACCCTTTTTCCTGATCAAGTCTCTTCATGGACCCAACTACCAGTCAATCCAAGGAAGGGAGTAAACCCTTAGTTTCATCTCCAAGGTTTAAAAAATGTGTTGTGTCGATGGTTTAGGTTTTTTTGTCGGGCTATGGTAGAGAGTCGACACCTATCTGGGATAGACAGATAGTTGTAGTTCCTACTAGTGAAAGTGTCGACATATAGGGTATAACCTTACATGTTATCAGGTGTGTATTACTCACACGCCACCCGTGTTAATTGTATTGTTATCTATAAGGGCTAAAAGCTGAAATAAATAATGTGATAGGCAAAATACCCTTATGGGTAAGGTTGGAGATGTTGGGTAAGTTCTCGATATTGTTATTCTTGTTAAAATGCACGTACGTATATTTTGATGTTATGCATGCATGAAATATGATTCGTTATACACTGATATTGGTTGCATACATATTGTGCATGATGAAAAAAGCATAGGCTCGAGATTGAATGGAAGAATAAGGGACAATCAGTGAATATTGTCACGAGTGACTACGGTCACGACTGGTCTAAGTACCATGGTGGTTGAAACCACGAATAATCTAATTCGTTACTCGTCTCGGTGGTCAAGTACCACGGTGGGTTGGCCTCATGTATGCATTATTTGCCAGAGATCGTCACGGTGGTCTACGAACACAGTGGGTTGGCCCCACGAGTACATTATAATGACTATTGTCACGAGTGACTACAGTCACGAGTGGTCTAGGACCACGGTGGTTATGAACCACGAGTGGCATAATGCTACGGGTGTTTGGATGGAGAGTTATACTGGGGTGGGTTGCATTGCATACATATGACATGTACTATACTAAACGAGCTAAAACCCAGTTTGCATTTTATGGGGATTTACACACTGAGTCTCGATGACCCACCCCTTTGATAATTTTGTAGGTAAACAATAGATGGCGGGTTTTGGGCCGGGATGGACTTGAGGTGGCCATGCGTTGTAATTTATTCCGTAATTTTGAACTCTACTTTAAATTATTTCTATTTTGGGATTTCAAGTTGTAACAAGGCCGCTTTAACTTTATTTTTATTTTTGAGTTTTATCATATGTCTGATTTTATACATGTGAAGATTCATAATAAAAATGGGTTTTCTTAAAACGTAAATGAAGGTTTTCTACAAGATTAACAAATGTAATATAAGTCGTAAATAATTAAACTTGGTATTTTTCTCAACATTGCTAATCCTATTTTCAAAAGATCGCATACCTCAACATTATTTTCAAAATGTCCTTCTACAAAATCTTCAAAATTCAGTTTTTATCATCTAGCCACCCTTATCAAGAGTTTAACAAGCTTTAAGTTAGGTAAATCACGAATAGTTTTTAACATAGAATCACTAAAACTAAACGTTTTCTTCCTCATGTCATGAAACTTTGCAAATGTTTCCAAATCTTCTTTCCTGTAATGTTCCAAGTTTGGTCGAAACGTCTTGAACGTATTTGGAGTGTTACAATTTTGGTATCGAGCCTAGGTTTCAAAACTCGAGTGGGTATGGGGTTTAAAATGTTTTAAAAATGGCTTAAAAATAATTTAGAAATATGTATGTCTTTTGGAAGCATGGCACCCAAGTCTCCAGCACCAAATCCGCACGATAAATTGCATTAGTAATAATGAGAACAAGAGGCTGCGGACGCGGTATGTGAGGCCGTGAAAGAGGCCAAGATATTAGGGCTGAGCCTGTGGAATCTGGGCATGAGCTAGAAGAGGAAGTGCCCGCATCGCCAATTGTGGAAGAGGAGTTTTAAGATCAAACCAGGGGAGACGATGCTATGTCTCAGGCTATGTTGCGTGTTTTAGAAAGAGTTGCAGGAGCGAGCACGGGATCAGGGGGTCAAAATTCTGTGTTTGAATGACTCAGGGCCAATGGGGCTGAAATGTTTAGGGGCGTTTCTGGTGTGGCTCCTAGTGTAGCTGAGTACTAGTTAAAAACGGTGGAACAGATTATTGATGATCTTGACTGCACCGCAGAGGAAAAGCTGAAAGGGATTGTATTGCTTCTTCGAGATGAAGCTTACCAATGATGGCTCACGGTTAGGGATGGTACAACTGCAAACCGCATTACCTGGGACTTCTTTAAGTCTGCGTTCTAGGGGAAATATATTGGGTCAAGCTATATGGATGCTCAATGTAAGGCATTTCTGAAGTTGGTACAGGGGAGTAAGTCAGTGGGTGAGTATGAGGCGAAATTCTTGTGTCTAAGCCGGTATGCTCCTGGTATTGTGTCTATAGATCATGAGTGTTGTGTTCGATTTGAGGATGGTCTGAGGGATGAGTTACGAGTACTGATAGCTCCGGAACGAGAAAGGGAATTCGATGTTTTGGTTGAGAAGGCTAAGATAGCCGAGGAGGCAAAGTGTTCTGAAAGGCAGAATCAAGATAGGGACAAAGGTAGAAATAAAAGGAGTTTTGGGCCATCAAGATCTACTGGGAACTTTCAGAAAAGGCCTAGGTTGGATGGGCCGGGTCAAGCTGTGATTTGGTTGCTCTCGGGCGGCCGGTATGAATGTGTTACATCGCGGAAATTCCATTTTGAGGAATGCTGGGCAAGAGGTAGTGGATGCTTTAGTTGTGGATCAGCGGATCATCGAGTGAAAGATTGTTCACAGGAGCCAAATAGAATGCGATTCGTAGGTCAGAATTATGTTAAACCTAGTAGATGTGGTCAGTAGCGGTAGAGAGATCGTGGTCCAGGTAGAGGAGGTAGTGGTTTTGGTCGTGGATGTGGAGCGCCGGGCAGAGGTGTTGGGAACATAGATGCAGGACAACCTAGATTAGTCTATGGTGCTAGCGCCGAGAGGAAGGCGATGCACCAGACGTCATAACCGGTACATTCCTTACTTATGGGTTTCCTTATACTGCATTGATTAATATTGGATCAACACATTCTTATGTTGCTAGTATTGTATCGGGAACTCTGAACATAAACTTTGAGACTGCTTCTAGGGAGATGACTGTACTTAGTTCTTTAGGACAATCTACAGTGGTGAACAAACTCTTTAGGGATATACCTCTAGAAGTGCAAGGGATGGTTTTCCCGGTTGATCTGATGGAACTGCCATTCAGGGAGTTTGATTTAATCCGAAGTATGGACTGGTTGGTGAGATATCAAGCAAACTTTGATTGTGCTGCCAAGCGTATGGTGTTAAGGACTCCTGAGGGTGATGAGGTGGTGGTGATAGGTGACAGGAGGAATTACTTGTCTAATGTAGTGTCCGCTTTAAAGGCTAAAAGAATGGTAAGAAAAGGATGTAAGGCATTCTTAACTTTTTTTTGAGCTCTGGAGGCTAAGGAGTTCACTGTAGGGGGATGTCAAAACGGTGAAGGAATTTCCAGACTTTTTTCCAGAAGAGCTTCCAATGATACCTCCGAATCGTGAGGTGAAATTCGGTATTGATCTTCTTCTGGGGACAGTGCCATTGTCTATTGCCCCATATAGAATGGCGCCAAAGGAGTTGGTGGAATTGAAAGCCCAAATTTAGGAACTGTTGGACCGGGGTTTTATCTGACCCAGTATGTCACCTTAGGGAGCACCGATGTTATTTGTTAAGAAGAAAGACAGGTCAATGCAGATGTGCATTGACTATAGGCAGTTGAACAAGTTGACAATTAAGAACAAGTACTCACTGCCTAGGATAGATGATTTGTTTGACCAGTTTCAAGGCGCTTCGGTCTTTTCAAAGATAGACTTGAGGTCAGGATATCACCAGCTTAAGGTCAAAGAGTCAGATATCCATAAGATAACTTTCTAGACTCGTTATGGTCATTACGAGTTCCTGGTGATACCGTTTGGGTTGACCAATGCGCCAGCAGCGTCTATGGACATGATGAACCAGATATTCCAACCCTATCTGGATCGATTTGTCATGGTATTTATAGACGATATCCTAGTTTATTCAAGATCGAAAGAGGAGCAGATTTGTATCTTCGAATGGTTTTACAAATGCTGAGGGAGAAACAACTTTACGCCAAATTCACTAACTGTGAATTCTAGCTGAGGGAAGTTACCTTTCTGGGCCACGTTGTGTCTGTTGAGGGGATTAGTGTAGACCGCCGACAAATTGAAGCTGTGTTGAATTGGAAACTGCCTAGGTTGTTGGCAGAAATTTGGAGTTTTCTTGGTCTGGCTGGGTATTACAGAAGGTTTGTTGAAGGATTCTTGTTGATAGCTGCACTATTAACCAAGCTATTGCGGAAAGGGGTGTCTTTTTTTTTTTGGGTAGATAAACAACAAGAAAGTTTTGAGAAGCTTAAGAGGATTCTAACTTAGGCTCCTGTGTTGATTCAGCCTGAGGCTAGGAAGGAATTTGTTGTCTATTGTGATGCGTCGCATACAGGGTTGGGGTGTGTGTTGATGCAAGAAGGGAAGGTGGTAGCTTATGTGTCTCGACAGTTAAGACCACATGAAGTGAATTATCCCACGCATGATTTAGAACTGGCTGCAGTAGTGTTTGCTCTGAATATCTAGAGACATTATCTGTATAGGGAGAAGTCTATTATTTATACAGATCACAAGAGCTTAAAATATCTCCTTACCTAAAAGGAGTTGAATTTAAGGCAGCGGAGGTGGATCGAATTGTTAAAAGATTATGATTGCTCGATCGAGTATCACCCGTGTAAAGCTAACATGGTGGCAGATGCATTGAGTTGTAAGGTGATCTCTGACTTGAGGGCAATGTTTGCTCATCTCATCTTATATGATAATAGAAGTTTATTAGCTGAACTGCAAGTGAAGCCTTCTTGGGTCAGTCAGATTAAAGAGAAGCAGTTGTCTGATGAATTGTTAAGTTCAAAGTTTCAGCTAGTGGCAGGTGAGGGGATAACAGATTTCAGTGTGAACGGTGATGGGGTATTGTGTTTTCGAGAAAAGACTTGTATGCCAAAAGATTTTGAGTTAAGACAGAATATCCTACAGGAAGAGTAGAGTAGCCCATACGCTATTCATCCTGAAGGAAGTAAGATGCATCGGGATTTACGAGAACAATTTTGGTGGCCGAGTCTGAAGCGAGAGGTAACCAAATTTGTGAGTAAATACTTGATATGTCAGCAGGTAAAAGAAGAGCACCAGTTGCCTTCAGGGTTGCTACAGCCAGTGAAGATTCCACTCTGGAAGTGGGAGAGGATAGCGATGGACTTCGTGAGTGGGCTACCCCTTACACCTACGAAGAAAGGTTCTGTGTGGGTAATTGTGGATCGGTTGATGAAGTCTGCTCATTTTATACCATTTCGAGTTGATTACTCGTTGCAAAAGTTAGCCGAATTTTATGTGGCGGAGGTTGTAAGACTGTATGGGGTACCGGTGTCAATTATATCACACGGAGACCCTAGGTTTACATTACGGTTTTGGAAAGCATTACATCAGGCATTGGGTACAAAGCTAAACTTGGTCAAGATTTCATCCATAGGCGATGGCGGTCGGAGAGAGTAATCCAGATCTTGGAAGACATGTTGAGAGGTTGTTTTATTGACTTAAAGGGTAGTTGGGAGGAGTTCCTACAGTTGGCAGAATCTACGTACAACAACAGCTACCAATCTAGTATCCAGATGGCGCCCTATGAAGTGTTGTATGGTCAAAAATACCGCACTCCTGCTTGCTAGACAAAGTTGGGTGAGCGACAGTTATTGGGTCCAGAGTTGGTTTCCAAAACAGAGGACAAGGTTAAGTTGATTCGGACTCGGCTGAATGAAGCTTCTGACAGACAGAAATCTTATGCAAACCTGAAACGTAAAGACATAGAATTTGCAGTAGGTGATAAAGTTTTCTTACAGGTTTCACCATGGAAGAAAGTCTTAAGGTTTGGACGGAAAGGCAAGCTGAGCCCCAGGTTTATCGGGCCTTATCGTGTGTTAAAATGTGTGGGACCAGTGGCTTATCAGCTCGAGCTACCTTCAAAACTGAAACAGAGCCATGATGTATTCCATGTCTCGATGTTAAGGTGCTACTATTCAGATCATCTCATATAGTGCCGGTGGAAGAAATCGAAGTAAGACCTAGCTTATCTTTCAAGGAGGAACCAGTTCAGATCTTAGACCGAGATGTTAAAGTGTTACGGAGGAAGATGGTTCCGTTGGTTAAAGTGTTGTGGGAAATCATGGTTCCGAGGAAGCTATATGAAAGCCAGAGGATGTGATGCGACAACAATACCCTCATCTCTTTTCATCAGGTAAATTTTGAGGCTGATTTTTTTTTAAGGGGGTAGAACTGTAACATCCTAAAATTAGGGGCTTGGCATTATTGTATGTTGTTGTGTGTTGGCATGTTTCTGATTGTTGTTTTGATGTGTTTGGGGGTCTCAGGAAGGCTCGGGGTTAAGTTTGGGCCTTGGTGAAAATTTCATTTTAAGGCACTTTAGGGGAGAGCTAGCAGAGGCAGGCCTTAAGAGTATTCAATTGTGTTTTGTGACACAAGTGTAGTGTGTGGTGCAGTGGCAAAGTGACGCCACTTTGGGAGAAAGGGAAATGGTGTCAACAATGAGGCAGCTGAGGGAAGGGGTTCGAGTCGCGTGTACTACATTTTGGAATTCTTTTTGGCATTGGAATAGAGGGGTGATGGTTTCGGCATGGACTCTTCAAGAGTGAGAGTTAAAGGAGTCAAACCATTTGAATGAGTGGCCATGATGGATTTGGGGAGTTTGAACTGGTCAAATTATTTGAATGTGGAGTGGGGAGTGAAAGGTGGAGGAAGTTGTGGGATTTGTTGAGAGGAGGAGAGTTGGCCAAATTTGGAAGAAGGTTGTGAGGGTGCACGATTTAGCTTGGCTAGGTGAGGGCCGAACCTTCCTTGGTTGTTGATAGACTTTTCGGTTGAGTAAGGTGCTCATAAGGGTGTGCCGTATCCCTCATATGGGCATTTTTGAGTGTTGTGTAGCCATAATCATCTTGAAACACCCTCATTCTCTCTTTTTGCACTTTTGGAACATTTCTAATTCTCTTCTCATTTACCAAAACCGAAACCGCATAACACTTTTTGCACTTAATTCTTGTGCAACCAAAAATCGAAACTCTCACTCCATAGTTTTCCTTCATAGCCGAATTTACAATTACCATCCACCCTTCACTTTGTTGGTTTCATTTTTATTTTGCTACTTTCTTTGGTGAAATCCTTCTTTCCCTTTTTGTTTGAATCTCAAACTTGTGCCTTGTGTAGTCGAACCCTACTCCTTGTTCTATCTTCTTTTCTCTTCTTTACTTCTTTTTATGTGAAGGCTGAATCTTCATTTTGCTTCAGGTGTAGGCACCCTTGCTGTTGATTGGTGCTGATAGCCGAAAATAGACCCTCCATTCGACAAACTTTTGTCTTGGTAGGGAGCCTTCTTCTCTATTCTTTCTCGCTTGTTTTCTTTTCTCTTGGTTTGGTTAAATCGAAATCTTGACTTACTTCTTTGGGCACTGACCAATTATAGGGGGTGCATCATCATCATCTCTTCTTCCTCGTGTGGCCTACTTTCAAGAAGATTTTGGTAGGTTATTGGTTGACCGAATGGGTGGTAAGGGGATTCTTTATTGATTCGGTTGGCCGAAAGGCCACTTTTTTATTCTATCTCTAAGAATCGGTTTAACATGGTTCATTTTGAGGTTCAATCGGGTTCTTAAGCCAAGTCTGCTAACATTCAGCTTCTATTAATCAAGGTAAGGGACTGCATCATTTTGAGTTATTATTTTCTCTGTTTTTTTTTCAAAACCTTAACCCTGATTCCTGATCAAGTCTCTTCATGGATCCAACTACCAGTCAATCCAAGGAAGGGAGCGAACCCTTAGTTTTGGCTCCAAGGTTTAAGAAACGTGTTGTGTCGGTGATTCGAGATTTTTCATCGGGCTATGGTAGAGAGCCGACACCTGTCTAGGATAGACAGATAGTTGTAGTTCTGCTAGTGAAAGCGTCGACATAGAGCGTATAACCTTACGCGTTATTGGGTGTATATTACTCACACGCCTCCCGTGTTAATTGTATTGTTAACTGTAAAGGCTGAAAGCCAAAATAACTAATGTGATAGCCAAAATACACTTATGGGTAAGGTTGGAGATGCCGGGTAAGTTCTCAATATTGATATTATTGTTAAAATGCACGTACATATATTTAGATGTTATGCATGCATGAAATATGATTCGTTATATACTGATATTGGTTGCATACATATTGTGTACGATGAAAAGAGCATGGGCTTGAGATTGAATGGAAGGAAGAGGGACAATCAGTAACTATTGTCACGAGTGACTATGATCACGAGTGGTCTAAGTACCACGGTGGTTGAAACCACGAATAATCTAATTAGTGACTCGTCTCGATGGTCAAGTGCCACAGCGGGTTGGCCCCACGTATGCATTATTTGTTAGAGATTGTCACGGTGGTCTACGATGATAGTGGGTTGGCCGTATGAGTACATTATAGTGACTATTGCCACGAGTGACTATGTTCACGAGTGGTTTAGGACCACGGTGGTTATGAACCACGAGTGGCATAGTGCCACTGGTGTTTGGATGGAGAGTTATACTGGGGTGGGTTGCATTGCATACATATGACATGTGCTGCACTGAACGGGCTAAAACCTAGTTTGCGTTTTATGGGGATTTACACACTGAGTCTCGATGACTACCCTTTGATAATTTTGCAGGTAAACAATAGATGGCGGGTTTTGGGCCGAGATGGACTCGAGGTGGCCATGCATTGCAATTTATTTCATAATTTTTAACTCTGCTTTAAATTATTTCTATTTTGGGATTTCAAGTTGTAATAAAGCTGCTTTAGCTTTATTTTTATTTTTGGGTTTTATCATATGTTGATTTTATACATGTGAAGATTCATAATAAAAATGGGTTTTCTTAAAACATAAATTAAGGTTTTCTACAAGATTAACAAATGTAATATAAGTCGTAAATAATTAAACTTGGTATTTTTCTCAACACTGCTAATCCTATTTTCAAAAGATCTCATACCTCAACATTATTTTCAATATTTCCTTGTACAAAATCTTCAAAGTTCGATTTTATCATCTAGACACCCTTATCAAGAGTTTAACAAGCTTTAAGTTAAGTAAATCACGGACAATTTTTAACATGGAATCACTGAAACTAAACGTTTTCTTCCTCATGTCATGAAACTTTGCCAATGTTTCCAAATCTTCTTTCCTGTATTGTTCCAAGTTCGATAGTAACATACTGATCGGATTTGGGGTGTTACATTTCTAGCTCAGGTGGCAACTGCAATCTATAAAGCAACCGGCCCGATTCGCTCTATGATCTCATACGGTCCAATGAATCTCAGACTCAACTTGCCTTTATGACCAAATCTGAGTACTTTCTTCCACAGTGAAACTTTCAAAAACACTTGATCTCCGATCTGAAGCTCAATGTCTTTACGTTTCAAATCTGCATATGACTTTTGACGATCTGATGCAGCTTTCAAGCTATCACGGATCACTGCCACTCTCTGTTCAGTTTCTTTAATCAAATCAACCCCATGTATCTTATTTCCACTGATCTTGGTACAATATAATGGTGTACGGCACTTACGACCATACAAAGCTTCATAAGGTTCCATTTTAATGCTTGATTGAAAACTATTATTGTACGTGAATTCAATCAACGGCAAGTACTGTTCCCACGTATCGTCAAATTCAAGAATGCAACATCCTAACAAATCCTCAAGAATCTGAATGACCCACTCGGATTGACCATCTATTTGCGGATGAAAAGTTGTACTGAAATGTAATTTCGTGCCTAATGCTTCTTGCAATTTCTTCCATAACTGTGATGTGAATCACGGATCTCTATCAAACACAATGGATAGTGACACCCATGCAATCTCATAATCTTAATAATGTAAAGCTCGACTAATCTATCAAGTGAAAAATCATATCTTACCAGAATAAAATGGGCAGATTTCGTTAATCGATCAACTACGACCCATATCGCATCTTTTTTTTTGGAGTCAAAGGCAATCCAGAAATAAAGTCCATCGTCACTCTATCCCATTTCCATTTAGGAATCAGAATCGGTTGTAGAAAACCAGACGGAACTTGATGTTCAGCTTTCACTTGTTGACAGATTAAGCATTTCGAAACAAAGTCAGAAATATCTTGCTTCATACCAGACCACCAATAGCATTGCTTCAAATCATGATACATCTTTGTACTTCCTGGATGAATAGATAACGCCTGTTATGTGCTTCACTCAAAATCAACTGAATCAACTCCAGATTTCTCGGAACACAGATACGATCTCAGAATCTCAAGCAATCATCAACAACTCAAAATTCAGATTTAGAATTCGAATCACACTAAGCTCGTTTCGCTAATAACTCTTTATCAAATTTCTGAGCATCACAAATTTACTGTAAGAAAAATGGTTTCGCTTTTTATTCAGCTATCATGGAACTATCATCAGACAAATCTAACTGAGCATTCAAAGCACGTACTGCAAACAATAATTTTCTACTCAACGCATCAGCAACAACGTTTGCTTTACCCGGATGATAATCTATCACATGTTCATGATCTTTTAATAGCTCTAACCATCTTCTTTGACGCAGGTTCAAATCTTTCTCAGTCATCAAGTATTTCAGACTTTTATGATCTGAAAACACATGACATTTTTCACCGTACAAATAATGATGCCATATCTTTAGTGAAAACACAATCGCAGCTAGCTCAAGGTCATGCGTCAAATAGTTCTTTTCATGCAGCTTCAATTGTCTTGAGGCATAAGCTACAATTTTTGCCTTCCTATATCAAAACACATCCTGGACCATTTAACGAAGCATCACTGTATATAACAAATTCTTTACCTGATTCTAGTTGTACCAACACTGGAACTTCTGTTAACAGAGTTTTCAACTGATCAAAACTTTTCTGACATTTATCAGACCATTCAAATCTAACATCTATCTGAAGTAGTCTAGTCAACGGAGTAGCTATTACTGAAAATCCTTTTACAAATTGATGATAATAACTAGCTAAACCTAGAAAGCTACGGACTTCAGACACGTTCCTCGGAGGTATCCAATCCAGAATAGCAGAAATCTTACTTGGATTAACTCGAATCCCAGAAGCTGACACAATATGTCCTAAAAACTAACTCGTGTAACCAAAATTCACATTTGTTGAATTTTGCATACAACTGCTTTTCTCTTAGAGTTTGCAACACGATTCTTAAATGTTCAGCATGCTCATTTTCATTACATGAATAGATCAAAATGTCATCTATGAATGCCACAACAAATTGATCTAGGTACGGTTTGAAAATTCTATTCATCAGATCCATAAAAATAGCAGGGCCATTGGTTAGTCCAAATGGCATAACTAAAAACTCATAATGCATGTACCTCGTTCTTAATGCAGTTTTTGGTATATCTAAATCTTTCACTCTCAACTGGTAGTATCCCGATCTCAGATCAATCTTAGAAAATATAGTAGCCCCTTTTAACTGATCAAATAATTCATCAATTCTGGGTAACAGACATTTATTCGATATTGTCACCTTATTCAACTGATGATAATCAATGCACATTCTAATCGTGCCATCTTACTTTTTCACAAACAAGACAGGAGCACCCTAAGGAGAAAAACTCGGTCTAGCAAATCCTCTATCAGTCAACTCTTGCAACTGGGACTTTAACTCTTTCAATTCTGTTGGTGCCACTCTATACGGAGCTATCGAAATAGGTGTCGTACCAGGTAGTAGATCAATACCAAAATCAACTTCAAGAATCAGAGGCAAGCCCGGTAACTCTTCATGGAACACATCAGAATACTCACAGACAATAAGCACTGATTCAACTTTCTTTTCAAACACTTTTGAATCAATCACATAAGAAAAATATGCCTCATATCCCTTTTTCACATATCTCTGAGCTTTCAATATCGATATCACAGCAGGAAATCCATTTAATTCATTAGACACAATCCGTGCAATTTTATTATTCAGACATCTCAAATCAATAGTCTTCCTTTTACAGTTTACAACAGCATCATGCAATCTTAAATAATCCATACCCAGAATGATATTGAACTCATCAAATGGCAAAAGCATTAGATCAACAGAGAAATAGATATCTCAAAACATTAACGGACAGTTCTTTCATACTTTATCAACAAGGACACTTTTACCCAAGGGGTTCGATACTTTTTAGTAAACTAGTACACTCTACAGGCAAAGTCTTACTGACTACTAAACTCATGCATATATACGAATATGTAGAACTAGGGTCTATCAATGCAATCACAGAAGTATCATAAAGAGTAAAAGTACCCGTTATAACATCTAGAGATGAAGCTTCCTCACGAGCTCGTATAGCATATGCTTTGGAAGGCGCTCTAGCTTAAGATCTTGCAATAGTGTCTCTCGTAGTTCTCTGACTACTATTGACATTTCTTACATTCTTTGAAGGTTTACCTCTCACAGGTGCATTATCAGATCTCAGATTATGAACAATCTCTAGCTCGACAGACTCAGGGCAATCACTAATAAAATGATCAAGTGATCCACATCTGAAACAAGCTCTATCATTTAATCTACCGCTTCCTGGATGCCTTTTTCCAAAATTTTTACATCCAGGTCTCTCAGTCTGGGCATTACCAACACTGGCAACTGAACTTGCTGGAGTTTTTGGACTCATTTGCGATCTAGCTCGACTTCTATTCGAATGTCCCACATTATCTCTTGAACAACTTTGATCATCTTTGAATTTCTT
The DNA here is from genome assembly GCA_025506655.1 of Gossypium rotundifolium. Lineage (NCBI taxonomy): Eukaryota > Viridiplantae > Streptophyta > Magnoliopsida > Malvales > Malvaceae > Gossypium > Gossypium rotundifolium. The sequence goes on from CP106723.1 coordinate 81,082,819, forward strand.
CGAAGCAAACTAAAATAATCTACTCTAAAATCTCTTTCTCATATCGCGAGCTTCAGACTTTATCTTTCCCATGTGCCGCAGCTTTGCACGCTCAATCAACGACTACAACAAACTCTTTTATTTCTAAGATCGTGACTAACAAAAAAATATCTTCATTAAGACCATCTTCGAACCTTTTCCACATTATTTCTTCAGATGATATACATCTTGGGCATACTGACTTAATCTCACAAACTCTTGTTCATACTCAGTAACAATCATTCGGCCCTATTTTAGTTCCAGAAATTCTTTCCATTTCTGATCGATAAATCTCTCACTAATTTATTTCTTTCGAAACTCAATTTGTAAGAAATCCCATGTAACTCACTCTTTCAAAACAACAAAATCAGAGTTTTCCACCATTGATAAGCTACATCTTGGAGTAATGATACAACACACTTTATGCATTCTTTGGAGTCAAAGACATTTCATCGAATACCCGAATATATTTTCTAACTATAACTCGGCCTTTTCAGCATTATCATCACCTGTAGCCTGGAATTCTTCAGCCCCATATTTATGAATCTTGTCAACTGGAGGCTTATTCTATAGATTCAGATTTGTAGTCGGAGGTATATCGGATTTCGAGGGGACTAACCGGGGTGAAGGTTGTTAAATAGTCAGGTTATTCCTTACAAATTGAGTAAACCACTCACTCATCATCTGAAGAAAACTTACTTAGCTTGTCCCTCTTGGCTGCTTGTAGCTGGTTCGAATCAGAAGGCGTGGCCCCTTGCGTAGGAGCAGGCGCATTACTTCTTGCGTCATCAGCTATGGCTCTTTCGGGATCCATTACTATACAAAAATCACATTTTACTCGTCAGGATTCATCTCACTATCACAATTCAGATATATTGCATGTAAAGCTAGACTCTGACACACTATGTTACTTCCAAAATTGACTAAATCGTAGCTCTGATACAAACCAAATTTAACACCCCTATCCCGTGTCCAACATAGGATTAAGGGTAGGAGCGTTACTTGAAAGATCAAAAACTTTATCAGACAATTCATCAAGTATATCAGCAATTACAACCATAGTGTCCCCTTTGTAGGTCATCGAGACCTAAAACATGCTTAGTGATATTGTGTCAGAGTCTTAAAAATTTATAAAAAGAATGATCGAACCTGGAAACTAACTATGACAACGATGGAGGCAAGCACACCTATCTAACAGTAGTATAGTTTAGTGGCAAGACCGGATTGTCGAACCCAAAGGAACTACAAGTACTAATACTAACTTTCTTTTTATTATTTAGCCTAAAAATTATGGGATTTATTTATCTAATCTAAAATTAACTAACTACTAAGCTAAAGATGCAAAGACGAAGAGAATGAATTAGGGAAATACTTATGGGGAAAATAATTGATTAAAATAATACACGAGGAAGAATCCACCTAGACTTCACTTGTTATCTAACTCTGAACCAAACGATTTATTCACCTGACTTGATCTGTAGGATTCCCTAATTTTTATTAATACCTCTTTTGAGACTACTAACGTCTAACCCTAGGTTGATTAATTAAAATTTCTTTCTCATTAAAACCCCTAGAATTTCATTAACTCGATCTATAGACTCCTATATTAGGTTTGACCCTAATCCGGCAGATTTACGTCATCCTTTTTCTAGGGTTGCAATCAACTCCGCTTAACTATGCTAGATTTACTCTTAGGCAGGGACTTTTGCTCCACAACCTAAGCACATCAATACTTGAATCAATATCTTGAAATACCAAAACAAGAATTAAGAACACATAGCTAATAATAAATCAAGTATTTATCATACAGCTCAGAAAATAATAACAATATTCGTCTTAGGTTTCATCCCCTTCAGGTATCTGAGGGTTCAGTTCATAATTATAAAAGGAAACATCTCAGAAGGAAATATAAAACAAAACATAAAGAAAACCCTACAACCCCCTGATGGAATTAAAGGAGAGATCCTCAGTCTTGAGTACGATTCTGGCTTCTTGAAATGAATCAATTGACTTTCTTTGACTTAATACCACAATTTGGCCCCTCTTGCTTGGCTTTTTGGCCTAGGTAAAACGTGCTAAAAGCCTTGACAGAAGGCTTCTATCTAACTCCCCCTTTAAGTTACCTCCTAGGGTGTTTATATAGGCTTCGAGATGCTTTTCTTGGCCTAAAAGTATCCTAATCCGAATGAAACTATTCTTTGTTGTGTTAGGGACATGCCCATGGCACACGCTCGTGTAATTTGAGGCCACACCTTGGTCTATCTTGTGAAAGAGGCACGGCCGTGTGAATCGAGGCCCAGGTCGTGTATTTCGGGGGCACACGTGTTCAGGTTTGTTAAGGAAACACAGTCGTGTGGCTTAGGCCCAGGCCGTGTTGATTTTGTGATTTGGCCCATTTACTCCATTTTCGGCCTGTTTCTCATACATTTCAACTTCCGGTGCTCTCTTGAGTATATAACATAAAAAACAAAGGATTAAGAGCACCAAATTCCACAATTAAAAGGATAAATCATCCAAAAACATGCTAAATTTTGAATTAAAATATGTTTATATTATGGTTTATCAAGTACCCCCACACTTAAGCTTTTCCTTGTTCTCAAGCAAAATTCTCAACTCACAATTAAAATGAACTTCTTCAATTCATTATATTCGTCAATAATGCCTCATCATAATTCATAGGCAATTTATACCTGGATAATTTAACTCAAAAAGTCCTAAAGATTCAAACAATCAAAGTAATAATTTTTAGTACGAAAAAATATAGGTGTTTCCCCTTATCTAAATAATTACCTTTAATTCAAAATCGACAAGAGTTGACATCCTCACTAAAGATTCACTCAAATCACTCAAGGTGTTTTAAGGGTCAAAATAAAGCACTCATCACTCAACATGACAAGTTAATCCCATAGGCTTGCTTGAAAATCAAATCTCCACCACTATAAAATGAGATGATACATAAATCAAAAGGTCTTTAAAAGGGTTGTAATGGGGCTTAGGTTAAAGATGTGGATAAAGGCTGAATTAGAAGGTTAGATCGAGCTTGAATTGACAAATTACCTAACTAGAAAAAATAAACTAATCCTAAATAATTACATAAATTAAAAACTTGAAATACTTATAATACGAGCTTCTTTTTCAAGATGTTGAATTTAAACATATAAGCTCACTTAATCACGAAACTAATAATGAATATACTCTAAAATTTTTTTAACTAAGAACAAATCATTAAATAAATACATAATATGAGAAAATTTCAATTACTGAAATAAAATAAATAGATAATTGATCAAATCATGTCTCGGTAGAAGTGTAGTCAAAAGGAATGGTGATAACAAATACAAGATGGGTTTTGGGTTAATGTTAGTGGGTGAATCAGTAAAAAGGGTTGTTAGGATCAACGGGTTTCACTAGGGCTTAATTATTAAGGTAGGCTTTTAGTGGAATAAGTTGGTTAAATCCTAAGTGCCTTTATCATCTTAGTATATCAAATCAAAGGTATGGTCTTGACATGTATAATCGAAGCAAGTTCTAGAATAAAAAATCAATGTTGACACACTCATAATCAATAAAGTGAGCATGAAAAGAATGTATGCCCTAAAAAGGGCTCAAAATCTCACAAAAATTATGGGTTTTTGATGTCAACCTTGCAATTTTCAAACTTCAAGGTAATAACTAGATTCAGGTAGACAACCTAGCAAAATTTTTTTTTTTTTTGAAAATAGACTCATCATGCTTGATTCTCTTATATCTTGAAGTTTAAATTATCAATGCACAATTAACTATGACTTAATCTAAAACATATAAATAAAAATCATAAATCAACAGGAATTTCATCCTAATTAGTGATATGAGAAAATTACTTAAGACAAGATATTATTCAAGGATCTGAGAATAATGCAAAAAGTAAGGCACTTTTTCTAAATAATTTTCACCCCCCGCACTTAAGATGCACATTGCCCTCAATGTACAAAGATAGATAATAATCATATAAGAATAAAATCAAAAGAGAGGGAGAGAGGTGAAACTTCCTAAATTTTGGATGGATTCCTTGAGATGGAAGTGTGGAAACTTGATTCGGAGGGGAAATATAAGTTGGAGGGGGTGCCTCGAATTCCTACGCTAGATGAATAAATTGGGAACCTCGTGAAGAGTTAGCTAGGAAATAAGAATAATAATTCTAAATATACTAATTATATAATTAAAGAAAATAAAAATGAAAAGAAAGAGTGTAAAAGGTGAAATAAGCCTAAAAAACTGATTATTGGACCGAAAGGTACTTATTGTTAGATGGTTCGCGAGGTGAGTGTGATTTCTTAGGCCGTGGTGTATGACTTCCAAGTAGCCTAAAGAACCTAAAACCAAGAAACTAGAATAAAATAAACCAAATTTATTAAAATAAAAATAAAGATAAGGAAATTAAAAGAGACGAGAAAAGAAAAGAGAAAATAAATGTACTCAAAAGTCCTTTTCCGTCGAGATAATGAAGCTGCCGGCATGAACTTATGTAAGCATGAACTTATGTAGATCGGATCAAGGACTTAGTAATGAAAGGGGAAAACTTAAAGGGTGTGGAAGAAGAGAATGGAGAGTGGATGGGTTAAATAAAAATTCAGGTCTAGTACATCCCCACACCCATGTACCATAGGTGTGTCGAATCACACGGCCATGTCTCACGGCTGTGTTATGCTTTCTTCATTTCTCCCACGCCCATGTGTAGGTCACCACGTTCATACTTCTAAAAAGCGAGTTGTAACCCCTAACCCGTATCCGTCGTCGAATAGGGTTACGAGGATAGTATCAATTTCTATACGATATAACTTCTAAATCCAATAGCAATCATCCGCTAAATCATATTAGTTAAATTTTTGACATGGGTGAGATCAAGGACTTGGGAGATGAAGAAGGAGAGTAATGAAAGGGAACCTAAATTTAAAGGGTGTGGAATGCTTTCAAAATAGAATGCCATAGGTTTGAAGTTCAAGATCAAGGTGGGTGGGTTAAATAAAATTAAACTTTCACACATATAAATACATACATAATAAACACTAAATATAATATGTAAACATTTCTGGGCTCGATTCGTGGTCCCAAACCACCTTTTCGATTAGGGTCGATTCGTCCGTTATAACTCTCCCCTTAAGGATTTTCGTCCCTAAAATCTTAGCTTTAAACAATGCTCGGATATTGTTGCCTCATTGAATCTTCAGCTCCCACGTTGCCTCTTCAACTCCATGTCGATTCCATAACACTTTCATTAGTACATCCCACACCCATGTACCATCTACGAGCATAGGTGTGTCGAGGGTAGAATCTATAAGCAACAGCCCAACACGCTCAATGATTTCATACCATGTCTCATCGATCTCCAATGAATTCAATATCTTTACGCTTCAAATCAAGATAAGACGTGTTATGCTTTCTTCATTTCTGCCCATGCCCATGTGTAGGTCATGTCCTCAAGTATCCGAATAGTTCGCTCGGATTGACCGTCTGATCATTGAATGGAAAGTCAGATACTAAAATGAAGTTTAGTACCTAAAGCATCTTGCAATTTTTTCCAAAATTGCGATGTGAATCTCGGTCTCAGGCCGAATGTCTGAAATAATGGAACTCGGTACACCATGCAATCTCACAATCTGTGACACATACAATTCAACAAGTTTATCAAGTGAATAGTGCAGACGTCTCGGCACAAAATGAGCTGATTTAAGTCACCTATCAACTATAACCCAGACGGCATCTTTCCTACTCGGTGTCATAGGGAGACCGGATACAAAATCCATTGTGATTCTATCCCATTTCCATTCAGGTATCATGATTGGCTGAAGTAGTCTGGATGGCACTTGATGTTCAGCTTTTACTTGCTTACAAATTAAACATTTCGAGACAAATTCAGATATATCCCGCTTGATGCCCTACCACCAATAGAACTCATTTCAAATCATTATACATCTTTGTGCTACCGAATGTATTGATAATCGACCACTATGGGCCTCACTCGTAATCATTTCCTGAGTTTTCTGAACACACATTCTGCTTTTAAAATTCAAATAGTCATTTGGAAAATCTAAGAATTTCTAGCAATCAAATCCTAGTCAACTTTCTCATGCATCACAAATTTTTGAATAAACATCGGTCTTGCTTGTAACTCCGCTATGATCGAACCATCACTAGACATAGCTATCCATGTGTTCATTGCACGAAGAGCAAACAGTGATTTCTGACTTAACGCATTTGCAACAACATTAGCTTTTCCCGGATGGTAGTTAATCACTAATTCATAGTCTTTCAACAATTCTAACCCGTTGTCTCAAATTTAGATCCTTCGAGTCATTAAATACTTTAGACATTAAATACTTTAGACTTTTATGATCCGAATAAATGTGACATTTCTCGCTGAATAAGTAGTGACGCCAAATTTTCAATGCGAAAACAATGGCTGCAAGCTCTAAGTCATGCGTCGGGTAATTTCTTTCATGCGGCTTCAATTGTCTTGAAGCGTAGGCTACAACTTTGCCTTCCTGCATCAAAACGCAGCCCAAACCATTTAAAGAAGCATCAGAATAAACAACAAATTCTTTACCCGATTCAGCTGAACTAACAACTGGAGCTTCGTCAAAAGGGCTTTCAACCGATCAAAACTTTTCTTGACACTTTTCTGACCACTCGAACTTGACATCTTTCCGCAATAACTTTGTCAACGGGGTAGCTATCATGGAAAAACCTTTTACAAATCGTCGATAGTAACCCGCAAGTCCCAGAAAACTTCGAATCTCGAAAACATTTTTCGGTGGCTTCCAATCAAGTATAGCTGAGATTTTGTTCGGATCAACTCGAATGCCTGATGCTGAAACAACATGTCCCAAAAAGCTGACCTCTTTCATCCAGAACTCACACTTACTAAACTTCGCATACAACTGCTAATTTCGTAAAATTTGTAGCACTAATCTCAGATGCTCGGCGTGCTCGATTTCATTATTGGAGTAGATCAATATGTCATCAATAAACACTACCACAAATCGATCCAAAAGCGCCTAAAACCCGATTCATCAAATCCATAAAAATAGCGGTGCATTAGTAAGCCCAAAAGGCATAACCAAAACTCAAATTGTCCATACCTCATCCTAATGCGTCTTTGGCACATCTGTATCTCTCGACTCAAGAATCGATAATAACCCGATCTCAAATCTATCTTGAAAATACCGATGCCCTTTCAACCGATCAAACAAATCATCAATCCGAGGTAACGGGTACTTATTCTTTATGGTTACCTTATTCAGTTGTCGATAACCAATACACATCTGTATCATTCCATCTTTCTTTTTCACAAAAAGAACTGGTGCACCCCAAGGAGAAAAACTTGGTCGAGTAAAGCCCCTATCTGTTTACTATTGTAACTGTGCTTTCAGCTCTTTTAGCTCAGTAGGTGCCATCCGATATGGAGCTATTGAGATCGGAGTCGTTCCCAGTGCTAATTCAATGCCAAACTCAACCTCTCGTACTGGGGGTAAACCCGGTAGTTCTTCAGAAACACATCCGGTATTCACATACAATCAGACAGATTCAACTGCTTCTCAAACAATTTATTATCCAAGACATAAGCCAAATAAGTTTCGCACCCTTTTCTCACATACTTCTAGGCTAACATCGAGGATATCACTATAGGAATCCCACTTAGATCACTGGATTCAATTCTAATGATCTCACCGTTCTGATGTCTCAAGTCAATAAGCTTCCTTTACAATTCACCACTGCGTCATGCGCGGTTAACTCGCCCATTCCCAAAATCATATCAAACTCGCCGAAAGGCAACAAAGATTAAATCGACCGGGAAACAAAAATCTCGAATCATCAATAGGCAACCTTTACACACTTTATTAACAAACACACATCTACCCGGAGGGTTGGATACACGAATCACAAATTCAAGAGACTCAACTGGCGAGTCTTCATCAATACCGTAGTTTCACATACATATGAATGGGTCGAACCAGATCAATCAATGCAATCACAGTGAGTATCATAAAGGGTGAAAGTACCGGTGAATGACATCCGGAGAAGCAAAGATCTTCTCTAGCTCGAGTAACATAATCTCTAGTCGGAGCTCTAGCTTCAGATCGAATCGCTGTGTTTTTCGTCCTTTTCGACTACCACCTACATTGCCGTAATGCTCGAGTGATCTCGCCTGTCGTCGATGCACCGCTTCGGTCTAGAATTTCGTCGGCCGTATTTTGCTCACTAACATCAGGCATTCTCGAATAAAATGATCTGAGGATCCACATTTAAAGCAGGATTGATCACGAACTCTACAACTCCTAGAGTGCCATTTCCCACAATGTTTACATTCAACTCGATTTTGTGGAACGTTACCAATACTGGCCATCGAGGTAGCTCGAGAGCCCACTGGGGGTCGATCACGTCTAGGTGAATCCAAAGTAGCTTTATGTCGGCTAAAATCATCTCTAAACTTCTTAGATGTGGAATGGAAATTCTTACCCGATGGTCTCTTACGGGTATCTCTAGCTTCTGTCTCGGCCTTTCTTTTTTCCTTCCCGAGCACTTCAGCCTTGCAAGCTCGCTCAACGAGTGTCACAAACTCTTTGATTTCAAGAATGCCAACAAGCAACTTTAAGTCTTCATTCAAGCCATCTTCAAACCTTTTGCACATAATGGCTTCGGTTGATACACACTCCGAGCATATCGGCTCAATCGACAAACTTTCGCTCATATTCATCCACGGCCATTTGCCCTATTTTAATTCAAGAAATTCTTTACGTTTCTGGTCGATGAACCTCTGGCTGATATATTTCTTGTAGAACTCATTCTGAAAGAAATCCCATGTCACTTTTTCTTTTGGAACCACTGATACTAGTGTATTCTACCATTGATAGGCAGTGTCCCGGAGCAAGGATATAGCACATTTCAAACATTCGTCTGGAGTGCATGATAGCTCATCAAGTACCCGAATAGTGTTATCAAGCCACAATTCAGCTCGCTCTACATCATCATTATCATTGGCCTTGAATTCCTCGGCCCTAAATTTCCTGATTTTATCAACAGGGGGCCTACTAGATCTCATTGGATCTATTATCAGGGGTGCTGAAGGTACCGGAGTTGGATTATTCGGGGGTGGAGGTTGTTGTACAATAATTATTTTGAACAAACCGGGTAAACCATTCATTCATCATTTGGTAAAAGCTTGTTTAGCCTCTCCTCGTGGTTACCCGTGAATCGGTTGAGAGTCTAATAGTGCTGATCCAAGTGCGAGACCAGGTGCAACACTCTCCACATCATCGCCTACTGGCTCTATCGGGATCGAAATCCATTTACTATATAAAATACAATTGAAATTGTCAGAAGTCACCACACTATCGATATATATAACCAAGGCATGTATAGCTAGACTCACACACGCTACGGTAGTCCTAGACTCGACTAAATCGTAAGCTCGATACTAATAAATGTAACACCCCTAACCCGTATCCGTCGCCTGAATAGGGTTACGAGGCATTACCGGACAAAACACAGCCCACACAGGTCATTTATCATTTTTCATACACAAGTTTATATCAATTTCTATACGATATAACTTCTAAATCCAATAGCAATCATCCGCTAAATCATATTAGTTAAATTTGCACATATGAAACACACAACTAGTTAAAATGAATCATGCTTAGTTACTTATGATACATATACAAACTATGCTTCAAATTTCAACCATATTAATATCATTTATATATCCACATATTCGAATTAACTAATATGCAACAAAGCCATGTTACATGTACTTAATACATATGACTCTAATATTAATGGCATTTGTATTCTTAAAACATTTTGCAGCCTATATCATTACATTCCATACATCAAATATAAGTTATATATCTATTTCATTAATTGAATATCAAACATATCATTTCATTTCTTCTACACAAGCACCTAATAAAACCATTCAAACCATATTACATTAATTATTATGCAAATCATATATGCGACTTTAGTAACATTTCAACATGGCCGAACATACTATTGATGCATATATATATATATATAGTGCGCATTTTACCCTAAAAACAAAAGCCATATTTAACATTTAAACACAAATAACATTTCAATGTACACCTAATTCGCATATATATTATTATACCTAACTTCATATTTCAGCTTATTACCTAATCATTTACCATTTGGATCCGTACCAAAATAATCAACAAAATAGTCATGAAACATATTCATTACTTATCATTTAGCAACCGAACCTATATAACAAAACATCACAAAAATATATACCAAAAACATGCTTTCAAAATATGTTTAGGACATAGCCACATACACACAAGATTTAACATTATAATCAAGCCATTTTCGCATGGCTATCTATATACAAATTTCAAAACCAAACGTATAAAAACCAGCCTATACATGCCATAGGTTCGAAGTTCAAGCTTTTAAAAATACCAAAATAGCGATCGATAGTATGGTCGACTGTCTTGACGATCCCATTGAGCAGGTAGCCTTTACCTAATCTATAAAACAGAGGAGAACATTACACACAAATAAGTTTACTAACTTAGTAAGTCCCAAGCAGTATTTATGACATATACACACTATATACCATCTTAGCCGAATTTTAATGTTCATATATATATATAATGAAGCCTTATTCATTGTATACTTGACTTGTAAAACTTATCGAAATTGTCTTGATCGATAAATAAATTCTTATACAATTTCACACACCATCGAATAACATCTTCAATGCACATCTAAAATGATTTCACATAGTTGAATGTATATATATATATATATATGTAAAGCATGGCGAACTATATATATAACATAATTGCTCTTATAAGGAAATACTCCACATCAACTCAATGTCTTTTATTTTAATCAAATACTTTACATACCAAATGTACCAACACATTCTATCAACTTATTTATTCAGAAGCATCACAAGTATCGTAAACTTGATTCCATACCTAACTTTCAAGAGAATACTATAGTAACAAACCTTGACTTATTCATTACCATCATATATAGACCATTTCTATTCATAAGCATAAGCTCGAATTAACACTCGCTAATATAAAACCCGCTAGACCAAAGGTCCAAGATTTAAACACCAAGATAAAGCCCGCTAGGCATTAAAGCCCTAATATATCACCTAAGACAAGGCGTGCACTGCATTTAGCCCGAAGAGATCAATGCACGAAGCCCGCTAGGCACTAAGCCCGAATATATCACCCAGATGAGGCCCGCTAGGCATTTAGCCCGAAACAAATCATCTAAGACGAAGCTTCGCTAGGCACTAAGCCCGAATATATCACCAAGACGAGGCCACGCTAGGCATTTAAGCCCGATTATCAAACCAATCAATATTTTCATACACATTGCTTAAAGCTAAAATCACATCCACCTTGTATGCTTTATTTTACAATTTCATGTTAAACCGAACATAATTATTCACATCACACTCAACAAATAAATTTACTAACATTTCATACCCCACATTCGGCCTATCTCCATTTTCTTGCATTCAATACCAATTTTTATCATACACTACTTTCGTAAATAATTTCTCAACATAAATTTGCTTAAGGACTTACCTTGGTTGTCGATAGGCCGTATGAATCGGCTTATTCGAGAACCTTCGTCTTTCCCGATCTAACTCCGCTTTTCTTTGCTCTTGATCTAAAACACATTAAATTTAGCTCATTCAAGCACAATTCATCTCAATTTAGTTCCTAAGCACATAAATGGGCAAATTACTATTTTACCCCTAGTATTTCACAACTTTGTAATTTAGTCCTATTTGCATAACACTCAAAATACATCAAATTTCCCCATACTCTTTAAAGGCCGAATGTGTATAAGGACTATACAAGTCCATTTCTTTCATTTATTTTGCAATCAATCCCCTTTAAAATTTTATTTTTACAAATTGGCCATAAAAACACAAATTCACCAAAACTTCCAACACATAATATACTAATTTTTAACCTACCTTTCATCTAACATCATCAAACATCATAAACCTCAAGAATTCATCCATGGCCGATTCATATATACACACTAATCTTAGAAATTCTAGCATGGGTCGGGTAATATACTAAGCAACGATTTCAAAAACGTAAAAATTAACAAAAATCGAGCTAGATTTCTTACCTAATTAAGCTTGAATAATGCCGAATGTTCTAAGGCTTTTCTCCCCTTTTCTTTTGTGTTTTTTCGACCAAAGATGAACAAATGGGTGGCTTTTTATTTTATTGTTTTATTAACATATATTTATTAGTTATTTTAACATATAATGTAATAATATATATTATAAAAACTCAAACACTATTACATGCATCAAGGTGGCTGCCATTAACCTAAAATGGGCTATTTGCCTTTTAATACCTCACATTAAAAAGCCATGTTCAATTTAACACATTACACTTTAGTTGGCCACTTTTACTTTTTATGCGATTAAGTCCTTTTATCAAATTCAACACTTAAACAATAAAATTTTTCTATGAAACTTTCACATATAAATACATACATAATAAACACTAAATATAATATGTAAACATTTCTCGGGCGTGGATTCATGATCCCGAAACCACCTTTCCGATTAGGGTCAGATTCGGTCTGTTACAAAATAGTTTGCCACTACCGCATCGCACTAGTGGTGTTTGGTTAGAGCCCGTGACTTGAAAATATTTTCTATCCTTTTTCATACTATCTCTATCATGCCGGTATGAAGATTCCGTAGGACCCACACAGCCACAGCCATATCCGTGTGTGAGGCCGTGTGGTGTAGGATTCGCGCTTCATTAACTTGGTTAGTTTGTAGTTAGATGCTGAAAGAAAGAAAATAAAATAAATGAGGTTAGTCCTCGGGTTGCCTCCCGAGAAGTGCTCGTTTAAAGTCTTCAGCTAGACTTACCTCTCATTCGCTCATTCATGGTGGTTTGAGGAGTGAGAAATCCTTTCTCACACTATCATTATATGGATTAAGTCGAGTAGCATTTACCATAAAAGTGCCAAATGTAGGATTGCTTATCTCGACTGTGCCGTATGGGAAGACATTAATTACCTTAAAACAGATCTCTTTATTCGTATTTTAGTCTGAAGTGGTGATTTGCAGGTTCGTTTTATCTAACAGTACTTGATCTCCTATTTTGAAGTGATTTGATGTTCCTTTAAGCTCATCCGGAGGTTCCTACGGTTTCACTTCGTGTGGTTTTGACTCCACCTTGAAATGTGTCTTCCACCCATCTAGCTCATTGATCTGAAGTTGTCGCTCCTTATAGATATTTCTTTGTTGGTATGAGGTATGAGGTATAAGATCAGGCTCAGTGGTGTAGTTTCGTAGTGCTTCCTAAAAAGATAGTTTGACCAAATGATTATTAATGGAATTTATGTTCTCACCTTTATCACTCGATGCCCAAGCTGGGTCGAGAGCTTGAAGACTGATTGATTCATCACCTACACAAAGTATGTGCTCACCTGTACTAACATCAATTTTAGATCTTGTTGTTGCTAAAAAGGGTCTTCCTAAAATTAAGGGGATATTATTGTCTTCATCCATATCTAAAACAACAAAGTCTACTGGGAATATGTATTTGTCAACTTTAACTAGTACATCTTCAATTATACCCCTAGGAATTCGAATAGTCTTATCAGCTAGTTGAATGCTCATCCTAGTTTGCTTGGGTTTTCTTAGACCTAGCTGTTTAAACATTTTAGAAGGCATAACATTGATGCTTGCCCCTAAATCAGCTAAAGCATTATCAACAGATGAACTACCAATTAAAAATGGAATTGTAAAAATCCCTAGATCTTTTAATTTGCGTGGTAGTCTATTTTGTAACATTGCTGAGCACACTACGTTTAATTCCACACGCGACTCTTCGTCTAACTTTGCTTGTTTGTTAAGAGATCATTTAAAAATTTCTTTGAATCTGGCATCTGTGAAAGAGCTTCAAGAAATGGTAAGTTAATATGTAATTTCTCTAAATGTTTAAGAAACTTATTGAAGTGTTGTCTTTCTTCATCGCATTGGGGTATGGTATTCAAGGTTAGTATTCTTTGATTACCAGTTTTGGCTTTTCTTAGCTTACCTCAACCTTTCCTTCACTTACCATAGGTTATTGCCTTGGCTCAAATTTAGATTCTACTAACCCTTCACTATTTTGGGCTGTTATGGCTTGAAGTTGCTCCTTTAGGTTAGTCTCCGTGTTACTTGGTAAGCTACCTTGTGGTCATTCGGAGATCAGCTTAACGAGTTGCCTTAACTGGTTCTTAATTCCTTTAATTGATGCTTGTTGATTTTTAAGTATTGTTTCTGTGTTTTGGAACTGTGTTTCTGATACCGCTATGAATTTTGTCAGCATCTCTTTAAGGTTTGGCTTCTTTTCCGTGGATTGGGCTGTTGTTGAAAGTTTTGAGGGGGTTGTTGTCTCTGATTTCCTTGACCACCCCATGAGAAATTGGGGTGGTTCCTCCATCCTGGATTATAAGTATTACTATAAGGGTTATTTTGAGATTTAAAATTGTTACCCATATAGTTTATTTGTTCACTTTCCATGCCTGGATTGTAGGGTGGGTACTTAGGATTCGCCACGCCTCCTAGATTTGAATCACATTGCATAACTGGATGTAACTGCAAAAACCACATAAACCATCAACCTTTTTATTTAACATCTCTACCTGGTTTGATAGCATAGTGAATGCGTCGAGGTTAGAAATTCTGACTATTTTTGTTGGCCTTGTCCTTGTAACTTGCCACTGATAGTTGTTCAGTGACATCTCTTCTATAAACTCATATGTTGCTTCAGGAGTTTTGTTATTCAGGGTTCCACCAGTGGATGAATCAATCAACTGCCTGGTTGACGTGTTCACACTATTGTAAAAAGTTTGGACCTGTAGCCATAAGGGTAAACCATGGTGCGGGCACCTTCTCAATAGATCTTTGTATCTTTCCCATGCATCGTATAGTGTTTCTAAATCCAACTGCACAAAAGAAGAGATACCATTCTTTAATTTGGCCGTTTTGGCCTGGGGAAAATATTTTAATAAAAATTTTTCGATCATTTGATCCCATGTAGTGATTGATCCTCGTGGAAGAGAATTCAACCACTGTTTAGCTTTATTCCTTAAAGAGAAAGGAAATAACCGAAGATGGATGGCATCATCAGAAACGCCATTAATTTTAAAAGTATCGCAATATTCTAGGAAATTTGCCAAGTGATTATTTGGATCTTCATCCTGCAAACCATCAAACTGAACAAATTGTTGTTTCATTTGAATAGTGCTAGGTTTTAGTTCAAAATTATTAGCAGCTACGATAGGCCTAACAATACTCGATTCCGCTCCTTTTAAATTAGGTTTAGCATAATCATACATAGTTAGAGAAGCATGGTGTTCGGCCACTTCTAGAGGTAGCGGATTATTCTTAGCCGTCTCTTCATTTGTATTGATGTCATTTTCTTGGTCTTCTTGTATGTATTGTAGACTTCTCCTTATTTCTCTTCGGTTTATATGAATCGTGCTTTCAATTTTGCTATCGTAAAGTAGTGGTCTTTTCGGGTTCCTTCTAGTCATAAACTAGAGGCACCTACTAGGAAAAGAAAAATAAAAAGAAAATTAGAAAAGTAAAGATAAAATTTAATTGCAAAATATAACAAAATATGGCTAAAGTAATAAAAATTAAGCTTTCTTAATATTTCAGTTCCCCGACAACGACACCAAAAACTTGATCGTGTGTCAGAGTCTTAAAAATTTATGAAAAGAATGATTGAACCTGGAAACTAACTAAGACAATGATAAAGGCAAGCACACCTATCGAACCGTAGTTTAGTTTAGTGGCAAGATCGGATTGTCAAGCCCAAATGAACTACAAGTACTAATACTAACTTTCTTTTTTCTATTTAGCCTCAAAACGAAGGGATTTGTTTATCTAATCTTAAATTAACTAACTACTAAGCTAAAGATACAAAGACGAAGAGAATGAATTGGGGAAATACTTGTGGGAAAACTAATTGATTAAAATAATACACGAGGAAGAATCCACCAAGACTTCGCTTGTTATCTAACTCTGAACCAGACGATTTATTCACTTGACTTGATCCGTAGGATTCCCTAATTTATATTAATACCTCTTTCGACGCTACTAACGTCTAACCCTAGGTTGATTAATTGTAATTTATTTCTAATAAAAACCCCTAGAATTGGATTAACTAGATCTATGGACTCCCATATTAGGTTTGACCCTAATCTAGCAGATTTACGTCATCCTATTTCTAGGGTTGCAATAAACTCCGCTTAACTATGCTAGATCTACTCTTAGGAAGGGACTTTTGCTTCACCACATAAGTACATTAGTAATTGAATCAATATCCTGAAATACCAAGACAAGAATTAAGAACACATAGCAAAGAACAAATCAAGTATTCATCATATAGCTCACAAAACAATAACAAGATTCGTCTTAGGTTTCATTCCCCTCAGGTATCTGAGGGTTCAGTTCATAATTATAAAAGGAAACATCTCAGAAGGAAATATAAAACAAAACATAAAGAAAACCCTAAAACCCCTAAAGGAATTAAAGGAGAGATCCTCTGTCTTGAGTATGATTTCGACTTCTTGAGATGAATCAACTGGCTTTCTTCGAGTTAATCCCACAATTTGGCCCCTCTGGCTTGGCTCTTTGGCCTAGCTAAAACATGCTAAAAGCCTTGACAGAAGGCTTCTGTTGAACTCCCCCTTTAAGTTACCTCCCAGGGTGTTTATATAGGCTTCGAGATGCCTTTCTTGGCCTAAAAGTATCCTAATCTGAATGGAACTCTTCTTTGCTGCATCAAGGACACGCCCATGGCACACACCCGTGTGATTTGAGGCCAGGCCGTGGTCTATCCTGTGAAAGAGGCACGACCTTGTGAATCAAGGCCCAGGTCGTGTATTTCGGGGGCCAGCCGTGTTCAGGTTTGTTAAGGAAGCACAGGCCATGTTGTTTAGGCCCAGGTCATGTTGATTTCGTGATTTGGCCCATTTACTCCTTTTTCGACCCGTTTCTAGTACTTTTGAACTTAAGGTGCTCTCCTGAGTATAGAACATTAAAACAAAGGATTAAGAGCACCAAATTCCACAATTAAAAGGATAAATCATCCAAAAACATGCTAAATGTGGGATTAAAATATGTTCATAATATGGCTTATCACTTAGAAACAGGGTCGGGACTAAACTGGAACACATACAAAAATTCTTAGAAATTTAAAACTTTTCTAAGTTTCAGGGGATACACGCCCGTGTGGGCAAACCGTGTGCCTTCCACGGCTGCTAGACACACCCGTGTGTCCTCCCGTTGTTGAACCTAACTTAACTCCACGGTCAACAAGCACTCCCGTGTTCTAAGCCCGTGTGCTCTTAGGCCATAAATTGACTTCTTCACATGGCTACTAGGCATGCCTGTGTACCAAGGCTGTGTGCTCTTATGCTAGCTACTGACTTTACCCCACGGTCACTAGGAACTCCCGTGTGACATTATAGGCCATTTGCAAGACCAAAATGCCACCCAACTAGGGTCATATCTTACAAGCATTACCAACACAATCCATGCACATTTATCAATCATGAATATGCCAAAATATCCATTCAATCTATACATACTTCACCAATTCCATTCATACAAAATTTACAATGACTAAATCCCATATAAACATAATCATAATTCATCCATTACTTACCCAAAATCTTGATCATTTCAATGTCATCTAACCATGCCAAAACATACATCATATAAAACATTCATCAAAACATATTACCATCACATAACTAGCCAAATCACATGGCTAAGTTCAAATCTCATATTCATATACAAGTATATAGCCTATACATGCCATATCTAGCTATATACATTTCCAAAATGTACCAAAACGAGCTGAGTAGTGTGATGACGATCCTTGACGGTCCTCGAGTCTTCGGTGGCTTTGACGATCTATAAAACAAAAAAAACACACACAAAATAAGCTTTCCAAAAGCTTAGTAAGTCATATACAAATAAACTTAACATGAATTTCACATAATCGACTTGATATAATAACCATAATGGTTCTCATAACAAATTCACCATATTCTTTCTTTAGCTCATTAGCTTAGACATAACTTACCACATTTTCAACTCAAATACCTTATAAGCACATAACTCATTTAAGCATGATTTCACATATCATCTCATCATTTCATAGCTCATATATTCACTTTAGTAAGTTCTCATATATACTCACCTTGTATACACACTTAGTGTATAAATCAACATACCTTAAACTGATTTACAATTCACACCACCATTCGCATCATAGACTTGCCCGTTGAACCGTTAGGAACCTAATAGGATACTCAGAAAACTCTGAATAGTCGTACAATGCCAACGTCCCAGATGAGGTCTTACATGCACTTAGATATCAATGCCACTGTCCTAGACAGGGTCTTACACGAATCAATATGATGCCGATGTCCAAGACATGGTCTTACACATAAAGATCATATCAATGCTAACATCCCAGACGTGGTCTTACACCAAATCTTGAATCAATGCCAACGCCCTAGATGTGGTCTTACATGATAAAACAGAACAAACACCTATGTCATGACATAGCTAATCCTATCTATTCATAGGTTTGTACGGAACTTCTCGGACATTATCACTATATCGATCTTATCTCAAAATTCATATATGTAGCATCTCTTAAGCATTCATTGTTATCAATAGTCATATAAATATGCACAATTCAATACAAATACATTTATTTGCATAATGACTTACCTCAGATTCGATTTAACGGAAATGAAAATGGCTATTCGGTTACTTTCGCTTTCTCGCGGTTTAAGTCCTTTTTCCTCGATTCTTGATCTATACATATTCAGAATAACCCTTTTATTCACTATTTCAACCAATTCAATCCAAACACAAATATTTTGGGTTATACATTTGCACAATTTATCAATTTAGTCCATTTTTCTCAAAACACCAAATCCATAAAATCATTACATACTCATGCTTAGCCTAATGTTCATACATCTCATACAAGCCCATATGTTCTATCAAATTTGTAATTTAGTCCCTCAAGTTACTAATTTCTCAATTTTGCCCTAATTAGTTAAATTCATCAAAAATTCAAGAACAAAGTATGTTCATCTAACACATATCTTTCATTAAACACAATAAAACATCATAAAGCTTACCATTTCATCAATGGTACAACTCACAAATATCATCAATACACAAAATTGAGACATGGGCTTGATAGTAGACTAAGCAACAATCTCAAAAACATAAAAATCATCAAAATCCAAATCAAAATCATACCTTAATTTAAGCTTACAATGGCCAAAACCTAGCTCAACTTCCTTCTTTTTCTTTCTTTCTTTTTCTTTAATTTTATGATTTTGTGAAATAAGGACTAAAATGTTAAAATGTAAAAATATGAGGGCTAATTTGTAAATTACTCTAAATGTGTGTTTTTGGATTGAATTGAATGAATTGGTGAATAAATAAGTTAAATTTTAGTATGTATAGATCAAGAACCAAAGAAAACAGATTTAGACTGAGGGAAGTTAAAAGTGATCAAGTAGTCAAATTCGTTCGTTTAGTCAGAATACGAGGTAAGTCTATATACAAATAAATGTATTTGAATTGATTTACTTATGTCCGTATGGAATTAAATTGTGATGATTGTCTACGGAAAATATATGTACATGAAGTCCGAGAAAATATCAACAATGTGTCAAAATCTGAAAAGTCTCGTATGAACCTAGGAATAGATAGGATTTCATATGTCATGACGTAGGTTTCCGATATGTTATATCTATAAGACTACGTCTAGGACGTTGGCATCAATATGTGATTTACGTGTATGACCATGTCCGGGACATTGGCATCGTATTTGATTCGTGTAAGACCCTGTCTGGGACAATGGCATCGATATTTTGTTACATGAAGACCACATCTGGGACGTTGGTATTGTACTATTATTCTGAGTATTCCGATTATCCTATTTGATTCTAAATGGTTCAATAGGAAAATCTGAGAAATGAAAGAATGGGTGAAATGTATAACTGTTTCAGGTATGTTTGATGCGTATGCTTTGATTAAGCATAAAAAGTAAGTATTTGTGAATTTGTAATAGATAAATATGTGCATAGATACAATGAGAAAAAGTGTGATATATGTATGATTGTGTTATGAGAAAAAAAATACGTAGAGATATAAATTGTGGGTGAGCAATGGCTAAATAAATGAGCCAAAGAAGAGTTATGAATTTACAATTGAGTAACATTAATGATCTTATATTTGATATGATTATGTGTACTATATGTTAAGTTTATTTTTTATGGCTTAATAAGCTTTTGAAAGCTTACTCTGTGTGTGTTTTCTTTATTTTATAGATCGTCAAAGCTACGGAAGGTTAGAGGATTATCGAGGATAATCAGCACACTATCAAACTCTATTTTGGTACCTTTTGAATGTGTACATAGTTAAGTATGGCATTTATAGTCTAGTTGAAATGGTTGATGTTTGACAAGTGTATATAGCCATGTGGCTAGAAATTTGAATGTGATGTGAATGAGTAGTCATGTTATATGATGCATAGTTTGGAATGGTTTGATGGCTAATGAGATGATCAAGTTGATAATATGTTTTATGATGCAAAGCTAGTTTATTATTAATAATAGATTATCATAATGAAATTGTAAGTTTATGATGGATTATACTTGGAAATGCTTGTGATTAGATTGAGCTAAATGGTACATAAGATGTTGTGTTTCAAATGTTCTTGAATGGGTAGAAAAGATGGTCAATTTGGTGTGTTTTGGGTTGCCATAAGTGTTTGGAATGATGCTTGTATGTGCTTGTAGGGTTAACCCAAAGTGTGGTTGGCATTTTGGCCTTGCAAATGGCCTATAATTGCCCACACGGTTGAGTACACGGGCATGTGGCTCGACCGTGTTCTTCGTGGTTGTGTTTCAAAACAAGTTAGACTCGACCACGATCTAGACACACAAGCGTGTGACTGGCCGTGTGAATCAAGTCAGTGATGACCACGGGCTAGACACACGGGTGTGTGACTGGCCGTGTGGTGCAAGTTAGTAGTGATCATGGGAGAGGCATACGGGCATGTCAACGACTATGTGAACAAGTCAAAATGCATGCCCTATTTTGCCACGGCTTAGACACAGGGGCGTGTCTAAGGCCATGTGAGGAACACGGCCTGCCAACACGGGCGTGTGACCTCTATAGCTTTAAAAAAATCTTGAATTTCAAAAAAATTGTAAATGTTTAGTTTAGTCTCGACCCTTTTCTAATGCATGATTAAGGTCTCGTAGATCTCATTAAGGGACTACATGCTTGTATTTAGCTATGACTTCACGATGATATACTTTGTAATGTGAAATGGTCATAAAAGTTTTGATTTGTCCGGTAATGCCTCTTAACCCTAAACTGGCGATGGTTACATTAAAGGTGTCACAAAATACTAACCCATGCTAGCCAAATTACCATTTTTCCCCTAGCAGCCCATATTTTTCATTTCTCACATTTTAACCACACATTTTAACATTTTCACAAATAAATCCCTATCTTTCATTTTTACTCAAAATCACTTTACAAAATATGTAAATCTAACAAAAAGATTTCATATTTCATCATCAAACATCAAAGAACTCATATTTTCATCAATGGCAACTTTCAAAATCTTTAACAATTTTGCAAAATAGTCCCTGGGCTAGCTCGTACTAGATGCAACGATCACAAAAACATAGAAATAATTAAAAACGTAACAAAAAAAGACTTACAATTGCACAAATGAGCTTGGCTGAACCCTAGCTATGGTTTCTTCATGTTAGAATCGGTTTTGGTGTTTTTGAGAATAAGATGGACACAAATTATCTATTTTGTTTTATTTATTTTATGATTAATAAACAAATTACAAAATTAACCTTTAATAAAACCATTTAATAACATCCATTTTGTGTCCATCATTGTCCACACATAATTAAAATGGTCTAATTATCACTTAAGGACATTAACTTTAAGGTTCTATAGCTATTAGACACCTTTAGCTAATAAAACACAACTTTTACACTTTATGCGATTTAGTCCTTTTTTATCAAATTGACCATTCAAACTATAAATTTCTTAATGAAATTTTCACACAATCACTTAATCATGCTGAAAACATTAAAATAATAATAAAATAATTACTCAACCTTAGATTTGTGGTCCCAAAACCACTATTTTGATTTGACTAAGAACGAGCTATTACAGAGGTTGAGAGATAATTGGTTCTTACAGACTCATTAGTTTAGTGAAAGATCAAGCGATCCTGCTAGGGTAACGAATACTTGATTGATTAGAAACTCGAAACAAGAATTAGTTATGATCATCGAAGCGAGGTAATCACCCATGCCTAGAATTGATTATGTTTATAAATTAGTTTTTTGAAGTCTTTTTTATTTAGGTTTTTTATTTCCTTATTTATAAAAAACCAAAATATTTTTTTATGTTTTATCGTAATATAATTTGTTTAAAGTACTAATTAAATCTATTTGCGTGTAGGTTAGAATTAATTTAGTACTCACCTCCCTTGGGTATGATCCTCAGAGTACTTACCTACTTCGTCGTAAAAACTATATTACAATCTAACTCGTATACTTGCAGACACTACCTCGATTTCATGTATTTTAGTTGCAGTATTTACACTTTGGACCTTAGTATGTTCGGAGGTGGTCAAGAAATTAATTAATACACTTCCAATCGCTAATCCCCTAGAAGGGGATTAATTCCTCATGGATTTCAAAAACAATATAAACTTGATAAAATAAATAAACTTTATGGAATAATCAAGAATAAAATTTTAAGAAGAAATCTTGATTGTATTGAATATTTGAAGCATAGAAATCCACAAAATTTTTGTTAAATCTACAAATTAGGTATTTCGATGAACACAAATGAAAATAACTAAAAATAAATCCTAAGTCTAAAAAGAACTAGAAACTAAAAATAAAATTCTATGTTACAAAAACGGTCTTTTCTCAAGTGTCTTATGAGTCTAGTTATAGTGTTATGGTTGGTCATCGTCCGTATCCCTAGGTTGGGTGACATTTTTATTCTAATTTCCATTGTGTGGACCAAAATGACCTCAGCTCGTAATTTCTTCCTGTATAGGGCCAGTGTCGCGACATCCACTGCTTGTGTCGCGACGCTGAATACATTTTGATTTGGCTCAAGCTTAGCTTTAGGGTTTTGTCACAACATCCATTAGCTATGTCGCGACACCAAAGGTAGCCTTGGAATTTTGGCACTCTATTCACTATGTTGCGACATTGGAGTCCTATGTTGCAACATGACGACTAACCTCGAGCTTTCATACCTTTGAACGCTGTCCTGCACACTCACTAGTATGTTAGTTTTCTTTTAGGCTTTCTTCGGCCCCTAAGGTCATAAAATGACTCAAATTACACTTTTTATTAAATTAAAAATAAAATTGAAAAACTATATGAAACATAGAAAGATTGCTTAAATCCAACCTCCTTAAATATGAAAACTAGTTTAATCTGCTACAACGAATTATGGCGGATCAAACCCCCCACACTTAAGTCATTGTTTTTCCTTAAGCAAAGAAAGATAAAAACAAAAATCAAAGACGTCCCTTTAATGATTATGATACAAAGACTAGTTTTGGAACACATAGCTAGGACAAATCATATATATACACATAATTCTAGCATGATATGTAAACGACTTACTATTTTCAATCTCAAACACATAAGTTCAGTGTATTACAAAGTATATAGACAATAAGGTGTTGAAATATAAACGTCCATCGACAAATCATGCAGGTAATTTGATTATCCTGGAAAAATACAAACAGTTAATATTGTAATTTGTCAATATAATGTCAACTCACGAATAGGTTTGCCTAGGTCACATAGGACTTTTTAGCTTGTAACATTTTGAGGCTTGGGCCAGGTATGGAAATAGAAAATAGGAAGCATCAAAAAGTTTCAAGCATGAAATTAGTTTGGCACATTGTATTGTTCCCTATTATCCCTCTTAAAAACTCTTGCCTGCTCATCGCTGTATTTCTTCTTCTCTCACATTCCTTATTTCTCCACATAGGAAGTCACAGTATAATAAAGTAACTATGGTTAGCTTACGAGTTTTTGTGCACTAATGACTGAGTGTTCTAATTTTTTGACTTTTTCACTTTTGACTCGTTTCAACACATCTCACTCACAATGCTTTTGCTTTGATTGCTCAATTACTTTTTCTACTTATTTTGACCTTTTCTGAATTTTCCTATTGTTTTGCACATTTTGGGTAAACCTATAATCACTATATCACACTTCTTCTCCCTATTTCACTTTGATTTTTAACAAAATCTGCCATGATGTATTTTCCTATCCCTTAATACGTATGGCAAGATGTCTAAATTTGTGTAATTCGAGACCAAAAAAAAGCGTCAGTACAAATTATTTTGGCTCGGGTTCTGTATGGAGGTTCATCAAGAATATTTTTGGCTCAAAATTAGTAGTAAGGATTGATGGATAGGGTTAGCTTTTTAGCTTTGACTTATACCAAACAATGCCTTAGGTCATCCCTAAGTATGTCAATATTCAAAAATTTAACTATTTATCATACATACTAGCATGTTCGTTTCCCTATATTTTCTATGTCATTTGGTATATTCAATTCCTTAATGCTTATTTACAGTGTAATATATATAACTTATTAGTCTAATAATTGAAATTTTAAAATCATTCACTATCATGTCAAATTTATAGTAAACACAATCAACCTATATACATGCTCCTAGAACAGGAATAAAAGGGTGTTGAAAAAATAGAAGGAGGTCCTACCATAGAAGAGGTCCATGCAGAACTAACTATCCCATACACTGAGAAGGAGAACTAGAATTTTCTATTTTTTATCTTCCATTTTTCTATTCTTAGAACCATGTAATATCATCCAAATTTCTTAATGAATCAATCCTTTATCCTTTTCTACTGTCTTACTTATTACTTTACAATGACAACTATCTTTCACATACCTGAGAGACTAAGTCAGGTTTGGCGTATTATGCATACAGGGTGCCTTCCACAAGATTTGTCTAAGAATCGACTAAACTGTGCTCTAACACAAAACTTGTAATGCCCAAAACCTGGTCCGATTCTCTGAGTCCAGATCTCAGGTGTTACTGAATGATATAAAACATTTAAAAAAATAGTTTACATTTCTCATTTAATTTAAACATGTTATTTGATGTTCTAAAAGAACAACTTAACATTTGGAAATATAAAATAAAATATATGAAAAATAACTTATTACATCAGTTTTGATACAAATCCTTACAAGTTAGAAATTATTTTAAGATAGACTAAAAAGGGCGTATTCAAGACCACATCGCAAATCCACTGTATGCATAACAACCCACTCTGCCTCAAAATTAGAGTACTCTTGGCATTGTCCTTCAAGGCGAAGTACCTTTCTAATTCCTGAAAAGAAACAACAAATCTAGTAAGTACAAGATTACTTAGTGAACTCATTAACCACACCTTGATGAAGGCTTTTCAATCCTGTAGAAGTTGTTATTAATGAAATATTACTCTAAGTCATTTACTTTAGCTGAAACCATACTACCTTATCACTCTCATATACGCCAATTAACATACCCTTATTATACTTAATCTTTCATACCTAATTAACTAGAGAATACTCCCCCTCGTTTCATAATTCTCTTGTTCCATAATACTTTCTTAATAGAATATACCCTTAAAAACCACTTCCAACAATCTATACCTTAAACCCATGCTGTTCTCCAAAATAATTGCTCACTTACATTATCTTGGGTGGGTACATACATATGGCGGATACTTACATAGAATTTCCTACTATTGATTCACACTCAAACATACCCTGATCTAGTTCTGTACAAATATCCATACTGATAATTCACTATGTATAACATCCAGATGAATTTCGTATCATACTTTATTAGAATTTCACTATTCAAAATAACATTAACTTAGATTAAAAATAATTTAGAAGAAGATGACATACCCCTTAATTTTTATACTTACAGATCATCACAACATATACCCTTCTTGACAAACCGATACACATATCTTTTTCATGGAAAACCCTTAAGACTTTATTTAACTCTTATTCTAGAGTATATCAATACCTTATCTTGGTTATACTTGTTATAGAACTACTAAAACTTACTACTATTTTACCATAGAGATAGACATTCAAATTCATAGCTTACCAGATATTCCTAACATTTAATCCCTGATAGCCTCCGAACGTACTAATGTCCCTAAATGCAACTAAACATATAATATTGAGGTGGTATCCAAAAATATATGGGTTAGGTTGTAATATAGTTTTTACAATGAAGTGGGAGAGTATTTCGAGGATTGTACCCAAGCAAGACGAGTACTAAATTAAAGTTAACCTAAATGCAAATAAAATTCATTAGTAATCTAGGTAATTTATTTTCGAAAAAACATAAATAAGATATTTTTAGTTTTTATAAATAAAGAAAAAAATTCATAAAAGAGAGAACTTCCAAAAGCTAATATCTAAACTTAATCAAATCTAAGTATGGGTGGTCATAACTAGCTCTTATTCCGGGTTTTTATTCAATCAACTAGTCGTTACCTTAGTAGGATCTCTTGATCTTCCACTAAACTAACGAGTCGACAAAAGCTACTTACCTCTCGACCTCACAGTCCAAACTAGGTTGGGGATAAGGTGTTCATGGATAGGCCATACCAATTTTGGGTTAATTCCCACCTAAAAACTTTCTAGGGCCGTCAGGCCTAGGGTTTAAGTTCTTCCTCTCCCAAACAACCTATCCACTTAGAAAACCCTACATAACAGTTAGTTTATCCCACCTCCACTCACTAAGCCCCCATAAGAGGATTAGTTCCTCATGGAATCCATACACATAATAAACTTGATAAATAAGATATGTATAAAGAATAAATCAATAGTAAGTGTAACACCCCTTACTCGAGACCATCGCTAGAGTGGAGCACGGGGCATTACAAGACTTAACTTACTAGTTTGGGGCATAAACATTTGCTTTTAAAATTAATTCGTTCACATACATCCAATATGTTCCTAAAAAGGGCCTTCGAGGCCCTAAAACATGCAATTGAAACGGTTCGGGACCAAACCATAAACACTAAAATTTTTTTGATTTCTTAAACAAATCAAAACAATTTTATTTCACTATTCATAATGAAACTGTCCATTTGCGTCATAGGCACTAAATTGACTATAAATCGAGTTACAAAACTCAAAATTTAGAACTGTAAATTTTTCTTGAAACTAGACTCATATATCTTCTTACTATAAATTTTCCAGAATTTTTGGTGAGGTCAATTAGTAAAATTTATTAGTTAAAGTCTTCCTTATTACACTGTCCTACGGTTCTAACCCTCTTCACTAAAAATAAATTATCTCAAAATATAAAATTCTTTTGCCTACACCATTTCTTTCATATAAAAATAGACTCAATAATATTTAATTCAAGACCTCATTCACACCCTAATTTCATTTATACTATCCTTAGTGATTTTTTAAAATCACATCACTATTGCTGTCCAAAAATTGTTTCATTGCAAATTTTACTCTTTCATAACTTCTTTGTAATAACTATCATTTAGGGATACATAAAACCCAAAGCATGTTCTTAATTAGCCATTTTAATGGCTGATCATTATCAAGTATTTACAAGCCATTCTTTAACCATGTCATAAGGACATACACACAAAATGGCTAAGTCCCTATACATGCCATAACTTAAAACGTTTCGAGTCATAAAATACCGAGATAATCCTTTGATAGTGTGAAACGATCTTCGACATCCTTTCGATCCCCGAGTTGGCTTGCGATACTATAAAAAGAGAGAAAGGAATGGGAGTAAGCATAAAGATTAGTAAGTTTGCATGTAAATGAATAACAACATTCTTAATGAATTATCTTATTCTTTTCTTATCAAGATCATTTAAGCCTTTAACTCAATATGCTTAAGTCTTGAATTTTTACCCGTACCTTTTTAGCATGAACTTGTCTTACCTTTCCTTTGGTATACTCTTTGAGGAATACTAAGGATACATGGGTACCTTTCCTTTTGAAACTTACCATTGCCATGTCTTGGCATGGTCTTACGTGGTATCCTTGCCTTATGAACTCACCAATGCCATGCCTTGGCATGGTCTTACATGGGATCTTTGCCTTATAGTAACTTGTCAATGCCATGTCTTGACATGGTCTTACATGATTTTCTTAAACCCTAATGTCATGACATTTGTATCCTACACATTCCTAAGGTTCAACTAAGACTTTCTAAGTTGCTTCTCCGTCAATTCATGCTTGAGTCTTTAAATGATAATTTACAGAATAAATATGTAAATGCTGGAATTTAACATTATTAAATGTGAAATAATAGAATATTGCATTTATTTACCGCAAACTTACCTTGGAACAAAATACGATCAACTATACTGATTTAGTCCACTATCTTTTTCTTTCCCCGGTCTAACTCTAGATTTCGTTCCTCATGATCTATTGTAATACCCTAAACCCGGTCAATACTCTACGACCACATCTGGTATGTTATACGAAAAGAAGTTTTGAAATCTTTAACTAAACTTCGTAATTTGGAAAAAATCTTTATGATTAGTGTTTTTATCTTGAAGATAATTTAAAATTTCATTCGAGAGTTCTTATCAATTTCCAGATTAGATTGAACTAAAAGTTGTAAAAGAAATTTTGTTTTACGAAAGCCAAAATTGGGGAATTTCATGAAACGTGATAGTTGAAAACAATGTTGAGGTTTACTAAAATCTCCGGATTATTTAGCTTAAACTTTTATTCGTTTGTCATCTTTTGTTAACACCTGTTTAGAAAAATATTTTTTTGTATTTTATTTTAGGAAAACTCCGTATTTGTCACTTCAAAAATATGTAATAATAGTGTTAAAGCAAATCCCAATTTAAAGTTGTAAAGACCTTATTACATTCCAAAATCCCAAAATTAAAAATTAAGTTTAAATACGAAACGAAAGTTTACAAGAAAATAATGCATGGCCACCTCAAAGTCCGCCTCGGCTCCAAATCCACCATCTAGGGATTACATGCAACATTAAGTAGAGGGGTGAGTCACCTAGACTCAGTGTGTAAACCCTCTTATAACGCAATCTTGGCCTCAAGCCCACAGATGCCCATTGGTCCTTAGCCCACACAATATAGCTTATTAAACATGCGTGAAATGCAGCCCAACCCAACCTACTTTTCCATCCTCTAGGTCACCTGAATCGGCGAAACACCCGTGGCATCAAGCCACTGTGGTCCCAGACCACTGTGGTCCTCGACCACTTGTGACAGAGTCATAGAATTTATAAACGTGAGGCCAACCCACTGTGGTCCCAGACCCCTGAGATGAGTCACTGATAAATATATGTATATGTGGTTCCAAACCACTGTGGTCCTAGACCACTGTGACAGAAGTCACTGAATCACACTTCCCCTTTCAATCATTTCCCCAAAGCCCATGCAACATATTATCATATGGAGATGGATGTAGCATATTTCAATGTACAACAGATAATTAATTCATACATACACAGATTCTAAAGTAATATCATAGCGGAACTTACCCGGTGTCTCCAACCTTACCCATTAGGGTATCTCGACTATCTAAACTGTCATTCCAGCTTTCAGCCAACATAGTTATTAACGTAAATTACTAAAGTAAAGTGTGAGCATTACACACCTGATTACGCGTAAGACTAGACTATCTAGATTGTCGACACTCTCACTAGAGGAAACAACTGCGATTTGTCTATCCCAGGTAGATGTTGGCTCCTTACCACAGCCTGGCCAAAAGTCTCAAACTGCCGATACCGCACGCTGCTTAAATTTAGGGGCACAGACTATGAGTTCACTTCCTCCTTAGAATGACTGGCACTTGCATCCATGTAGAAAATCTTTATCAATACTCAAAGATGGCTCCTTACCTTAAGAACTCGAATGGAGTGATTAGATTCGGAAATCAATAGACCTTCAAGCTCTGGACAACAAACGTTCGACTAATGGAGTTTCTCTAGGTAAACGTTCCAAAACGAGAGAAAAAGAAGAAAAGGAAAAGGGGTTAGCTAAAATCTAAACACCAAGAACAAAATAGCCATTCGATTATGACCACACAGAATCGAGAGAAAATAAAGCAAGGAACGAAAGAGTCTCCCCTTACCTTAACCAACAGAAACTGATTGAAAAGACTCCCTGCGGCCAAGGATTCCTAGCACCTTACTTCATGATGTTCGGCTGACAGTAAAAAGTGTAAGAATCGATTAGTGTGGTGTCAAAGGAGATTCGGCTATGGAGAAAATGTGTAAAAACAAAACACACAAGAGAAAGGAGTGAGAAGTATGTTTTGACTAGAGAAGATAGAAATAGAGGAGAAGAGAGTTTTGGCTCAAAGATAGAAGAGGGTTCGGCTAAAGAAAATAAAGGAAATAAAAGAGAAAATAAGAAGAAAAAGGAATGCCCCAATGGTCACACTAGTTTCGGCTAGTGTCAAATAAGCAAAAAGTGATGAAGAGAAAAGGCTGAAAGTTTCGGCACAAAGAGAAGTAGGAAACCGAAGGAGTGAAAAAGATAACTCTAAGAGACTTTTGCAAAAATCGACACTTACCCTATTTGACCAAAAATATAAAACAAAATGCCTAAGACCAATGGGAATTTCGGCACACTCACCTATCCTAGCAACTAAACCAAAATCCCCCCTCCAAGCTACCCACATTCACCAACACCTCCACCATCACCAAATCCCTTGATTTCCTCCTAGTTTCACTCTCCATCACCCATTCAAATTGGTTTGACCAATTCAAACTCCTTCAAGCACTATTGTTCACCTATTTGAATGTATTGACCCAATCAACCAACACCCTTGAAGAGTCCCTGCTGAAACCATCTTATCTCCATCCTGGCGCCAAAAATAAAGCTTCATAATGAGGCTTATGGGATTTGAACTTGTCCCTTCGCTCCTACAAGTGACGCCACCTCCACTTGGACACAAGCTTCTTTATGTCATTTACCACAAGCAAATAAGCTTAAGGCCAACTCCTACTATCTCTTCCCACTTAGATGCCTAAAACAGAAAATTTTACCAAGGCCCTGCCTAAACCCAAGCCTTACTAGGACCCCCAAACACATCTAAACCCTAAACCCTAAACAACCAAGCACACAGAAAAGCCTAAAATGCAGAACCCCTAAATCTAGGATGTTACAGTTCTACCCCTTTAAAAAAATTTTGGCCTCGAAATTTACCTGATCGGAAGAGGTGAGGGTCTTGTTGTCACATCACATCCTCTGGCTCCAATGTGGCTTCCTCTGAACCGTGATTCCAACATATAACCTTAACCAATGAAAATGACTTTCTTCTCACTACTTTAGCATCTCGATCTAATATCTGAACGGGTTCTTCTTCAAAATACAAATTAGGTCTTACTTCAATTTCCTCTATTTGTACTATATGAAATGGATCTGAACGATAGTGCCTTAACATTGAAACGTGAAATACATCACGTATCCGACTCAACTCGGAGGTAACTCGAGCTGATAAGCTACTAATCCCACACGTTTCAACACTCGATAAGGCCCGATGAACCTGGGGCTCAACTTTCCCTTTCGTCCAAACCTTAAAACCCTCTTCCAAGGTGAAACTTTCAGAAAGACCTGATCACCCTCTGCAAATTCTATTTTCTTATGCTTCAGATCTGCATAAGATTTCTGCCTGTCGAAAGCTTCTTTCAACCGAGTCTGAATCAACTTAACCTTTTCCTCTATTTCTAAAACCAATTTCAGACCCAACAACTGTCGCTCGCCCAACTCTATCCAGCACGTAGGAGTACGACACTTACGACCATACAACGCTTCGTAGGGTGCCATCTGAATACTGGATTGATAGCTATTATTGTATGCTAATTTTGCCAACGATAAGATCTCCCAATTACCCTAAAGTCGATAACATAGCCTCTCAACATATCTTCCAGAACCTAAATTACCCTCTTTGACTGACCATCAGTCTGTGGATGAAATGCTGTGTTGAATTCTAGTCTTGTACCCAATGCTTTATACAACACTTTCCAGAATAGCGATGTAAACTTGAGGTCTCTATCTGATATGATAAACACTGGTACCCCATGTACCCTCACAATATCTACTACATACAGCTTGGCTAACTTTTGTAGTGAGTAATCAACCCGAACCGATATGAAATGAGCGAACTTCGTCAATTGATCGACAATCACCCATACTGAATCCTTCCTAATTGGCGTAAGAGGTAGCCCACTAACAAAATCGATAGTTATCCTCTCCCACATTAGTTGCCTTCGGGGTTGCTACAGCCAATCAAGCACTTACTCACAAACTCAGTAACTTCTTGCTTCAGACCTGGCCACCAAAACTATTCACGTAAATCCCGATATATTTTATTCCCACTGGGATGCATAGCGTATGGACTACTATGCGCTTCTTGCATAATCCTCTTTCTCAACTTGGAATCCTTCGGCATACAAGCCTTTTCATGAAAGCACAATACCCCATCACTGTTCAAACTAAAATCTTATGTCTCACCACCTTCCACTTGCTAAAATCTAGAACTTAACCATTCATCTGTCAACTGCTTCTCTTTAATCTGACTTACCCATGAAGGCTTCACTTGAAGTTCAGCTAGCAAGCTTCCATCATTATACAACTGAGATGAGCAAACATTGCCCTCAAATCAGATATCACTTTACGGCTCAACACATCTGCCACTACGTTAGCTTTACATGGGCGATACTCAATCGAGCAATCGTAGTCTATCAACAATACAATCCAACTCCGCTGCCTTAAATTCAACTCTTTCAGGGTAAGGAGATATTTCAGGCTTTTATGATCGGTGTAGATGATCGACTTCTCTCCATATAAGTAGTGCCTCCAAATCTTCAGGTGAACACTACCGCAGCTAACTCTAGATCATGAGGGGGATAGTTCACTTCATGTGGTCTCAATTGCCGAGATGCATACGCTACCACTTTTCCCTCTTGCATCAATACACATCCTAACCCTGTGTGTGACGCATCATAATAGACGACAAACTCCTTCCCAGCCTCAGGCTGAATCAACACTGGTGCCTTCGTCAAAATCCTCTTCAACTTCTCAAAGCTTTCCTGTTGCTTATCAGACTAGACAAACAATACCCCTTTCCGTAACAACTTGGTTAAAGGTGCAGCGATTAACAAAAATCCCTCCACAAACCTTTTGTAATACCCAGCTAACCCAAGGAAACTTTGAATTTCAGCTACAGACCTTGGTGGTTTCCAATCTAAAATAGCTTCAATCTTTCTAGGATCAACCTTAATCCCCTCAACAAACACAACATGCCCCAGAAAAGTAACTTCCTTTAACCAAAATTCACACTTGTTGAATTTGCCATACAATTGCTTCTCTCTCAAAATTTGTAGAACAATCCGAAGATGCGAATCATGCTCCTCTTTCATCCTTGAATATACCAAGATATCATCTATGAACACTACGACAATCCGATCCAAGTAGGGTTGGAATACCAAGTTTATCATATCCATAAATGCAGATGGTGCATTCGTCAACCCAAATGGCATCACTAAGATCTCGTAATGACCATAACGAGTTCAGAAAGCAGTCTTATGAATATCCACCCCCTTGACCTTAAGCTGATGATAATCTATCCTCAAGTCTATCTTTGAGAAGACTAAAGCGCCTTGCAACTGATCGAATAGATCGTCAATCCTTGGCAACGTGTACTTGTTCTTAATCGTCAACTTGTTCAACAGCCTATAGTCAATGCACATTCGCATCGACCCATCCTTTTTTCTTGACAAATAACATCGGTGCTCCCCACGGAGACACACTTGGTCAAATAAAACAACGGTCCAACAATTTCTGAATCTGAGCTTTAAGCTCCACCAGCTCCTTCGGTGCCATCCTATATAGGGCAACGGACATCAGAGCTGTTCTCGGAAGAAGATCAATGCCAAACTCTATCTCGCGATCTGGATGTAATCTTGGAAGCTCTTCTGAAAAAACATCTGAGAACTCTTCCACCGTTTGAACATCTCTTACAGATAACTCATTGGCTTCCAAAGCACTCACGAAAGCTAGGAAAGCCTCATACGCTTTTCTCACCATCTTTTTAGCCTTTAGAGTAGATATCACATTGGATAGGTAATTCCTTCTCTCACCTAACACCAACACCTTCTTATCCTCGAGAGTCTTCAGTATCATGAGCTTAGAAGTACAATCCAAGTTTGCTTGATACTTAACTAACCAGTATATGGCTAATATCAAATCAAACTCGCCAAACGGTAATTCCATCAAGTCAGCCAGGAAGACCATCCCTTGAACTTCTAAAGGCACATTCCTAAAGAGTTTGTTCACCACAACAGATTATCCTAAAAGGCTAATCATAGTCATTTATCTAGAAGCAACCTCAGATTCTATGTTTAAAGTTCCTAACACAGTACTAGCAACATACGATTGTGTAGACCCAATATCTATCAGTGTTGTAAGGGGCAAACCAAAAATAAGGAACATACCGGTTATGACGTCCGATGCATCGCCATCCTCTCGGCGTCTAGCTACATAGACCAACCCAAGCTGTCTTGCATCTGTATTCCCAGCACCTCTGCCCAGTGCTCCATGCCCTCGACCAAAATCATTTCCTCCCCTGGTTGGACCATGACCTCTCGGTGGTTGCTGCCCACCTCTTCCAAGCTGTACATATCCCTAACCTACTAACCGTGCCATGTTCGGCTCTTGTGGATAGTCCCGACTAGATGATCTATAGATCCACACCTGTAACATCCTTTACTTCTTGCCCAACACTCCCCCGAATGATAATTCCCACATCTAACACACTGTTGAGACCGACCAACAGCAACAGGCTTCGCAACTCGACTCGGCCCATCAAACCTAGGCCTATTTTAGAAACCCCCAGCATATGCTGACAACCCAAAAT
Source organism: Gossypium rotundifolium (assembly GCA_025506655.1). Classification (NCBI taxonomy): domain Eukaryota; kingdom Viridiplantae; phylum Streptophyta; class Magnoliopsida; order Malvales; family Malvaceae; genus Gossypium; species Gossypium rotundifolium. The sequence goes on from CP106723.1 coordinate 81,117,941, forward strand.
TTGTTTTATTCCTACCCCTGTCCCTATCCTGATTCTGCCTTTCAGATTGCTTCACCTCTTCGACTATCTTAACCTTCTCAACTAGAATACCAAACTCTCATTCCCGTTGCAGAGCTATCAATACTCACAACTCGTCCCTTAGACCATCCTCAAATCGGACACAACGCTCGTGATCTGTTGAGATACTACCTCGAGCATAACGGCTTAACCGTAGGAATTTTGCTCATAGTCATCCACTGACTTATTCCCCTAGACCAAGTTTAAAAATGTCTTCCTCTGAGCATCCACGAACTTGCCCCAACATACTTTCCCTGGAATGCTAACTTAAAGAAGTCCCAGGTAATACGATCCGCTAATGTCCCATCTCTTACCGTGAGGCACCACTGGTATGCCTCATCTCGAAAAGAGGCACTACTCCTTTCAACTTTTCCTCCTCAGTACAATCAAGATCGTCCATGATTCGTTCAACCGCTTCCAGCCAGTATTTAGCTACGTTAGGAGCTACACTAGAAATGCCCCTAAACATCTTAGTCCCATTAGCTCGGGTCACTCAGAAATAGATTTTCGAGCTACTGATCCTGTGCTCGCTCTAGCAACTCACTCCAGAACGTGTAACATAGCTTGAGACACAGCATCGTCTCCACCAGTTTGGTCCTAAAATCCTACTTCCCCAATTAGTGATGCTAGCACTTCACCTTCCGGCCCATGCCCTGATTTTGAGGGTTCAACCTCAACACCCCGGCCTCTACCACGGCCGCGCATACAACATCCATGTCCTCTAGCACTCATGATTATGAATTCAACTTAATCTGATTACAATTTTATAAGTCAATATTTCTTCCACTGTTTATTACCAGACAGTCTTATGGAAATAGCATTAGAAGTAGTTTTTCGCAAGAAATATTTCTAAAGCTATCCATTTCTAAAGTTGTATTTCTTAAAACTATCTATCACAATATTTCATAAGAATTCAAGTAATAATCAGAAAAATTATAGTACGGATTGGTGTCGAAGACTCAGGTGCCATACTTCTAGAAAACACGTATTTCTCTAAACCATTTTCCAAACCAACATTTGAAAACTTTTTTTGACCCTCAAACCCACAGCCGAGTTTTGCAATCAGGCTCTGATACCATAATTGTAACACCCTAAACCCAGTCAATACGCTACGACCAAATCTGGTATGTTATAGGAAAAGAAGTTTTAAAATCTTTAACTAAACATCGTAATTTGGAAAAAACTTTATGATTAGTGTTTTTATCTTGAAGATAATTTAAAATTTCATTTGAGAGTTCTTACCAATTTCCTGATTAGATTGAACTAAAAGTCGTAAAAGAAATTCTATTTTACGAAAGTCAAAATTGGGGACTTTCACGAAATGTGACAGTTGAAAACAATGTTGAGGTTTTACAAAAAACTCTGGATTACTTAGCTTAAACTTTTATTCATTTGTCATTTTTTGTTAACACCTATTTAGAAAAATATTTGTTTGTATTTTTTTTAGGAAAACCCCATATTTGTCACTTCAAAAATATATACTAACAGTGTTAAAGCAAATCCCAATTTAAAGTTGTAAAGGCCTTATTACTTTGCAAAATCCCAAAATTAGAAAGTAAGTTTTAATAAGAAACTAAAGTTTATGAGAAAATAATACATGGCCAACTCAAAGTCTGCCTCGGCTCCAAATCCACGATCTAGGGATTACTTGGAAGATTAAGCAGAGGGGTGAGTCACCTAGTGTGTAAATCCCCTTATAACGCAATTTGGGCCTCAAGCCCACAGATGCTCATTGGCCCTTAGCCCACACAATATAGCATATTAAACATGTGTGCAATGCAGCCCAACCCAACCTAGTTTTCCATCCTCTAAGTCACCTGAATCGGCCAAACACTCGTGGCATCAAGCCATTGTTGTCCCCGATCACTTGTGACAGATTCACAGAATTTATAAACTTGGGGCCAACCCACTGTGGTTCCAGACCATTGAGATGAGTCACTAATAAATATATGTATACGTGGTTCCAAACCACTGTGGTCCTAGACCACTGTGACAGAAGTCACTGAATCACACTTCCCCTTTCAATCATTTCCTTAAAGCCTATGCAACATATTATCATACTGAAATGGATGTAGCATACTTTCAATGTACAACAGATAATTAATTCATACATACACATATTCAAAAGTAACATCATAGCAGAAAAGAGAACTTTAAGGGACTTTTGCAAAAATTGGCACTCACCCTATATGACCGAAAATGCCAAAAAATGCCTAAGACCAATGGGAATTTCGGCACACTCACCTATCCTAGCAACTAAATCGAAATCCCCCTTCAAGCTCCCTGCATTCGGCCAACACCTTCACCATCACCAAATCCCTTGATTTCCTCCTAGTTTCACTCTCCATCACCCATTCAAATTAGTTTGAACAATTCAAACTCCTTCAAGCACTATTGTCTACCCATTTGAATGTATTGACCCATTCAACCACCACCCCTGAAGAGTCATTTTCGAAACCATCTTCACTTCATCCTGGCACCAAAAATAAAGCTTCATAATGAGGCTGTAACATCATAGATTAGGGGTTATGCGTTTGTGCATAATTCATGAGTAGTAGGTTTTGACAATGGTTGGAAGTGAATTAAGGGTTTTTAAAATCCTAGGATGGAAGAGAAAGCTTTGGACAATTATTGGTTTTTAAGTTAAAAATAAGAAGTGATGTGGAAAAGTGGCAAAGGACGCCACCTAAGGGGCAAGGGTTATGGCATCACGTGAAGTACTTTGAGGAAGAGGTTGAATCCCATTGTGTGCATTTTGCTTAATGAAATAGCATGTTTATTGTGATATGGATGTGTGGTGTGCATCTTTAGAACCTTGGAAATGTAAGGAAATGTAAGGAAATATAAGGAAATGTAAGGAAATAAAAGGAAGTATAAGGAAATGTAAGGAAATGTAAAGAAATGAAAGGAAAGGTATGGATATGTATGGAAATGTAAGGAAATGTATGGAACGATTAGTTAAAAGAGGAAAGTGAACATTTTGGAAACCTAAGCTAAAAGAGGAAAGTAAACATTTTGGAAACTAAGCCAAAATAGAAAAGTAAACATTTTGGAAACCTAGGAAATGTCAAGTTTACAGAGTCACATGAAAATTTTTGAAAACTTAAAATGACCCTAAATGTCTAATTTTAAAGTTCAAAGGGGAACTTAGGGCTAGGTGACCCTAAAATATAAAGTATGTGAAATTTGACCCATTAACAGACTTGGAAAAGTGGCCTGAAGATGCCACTTAAGGCTCAGGAAATGGCCCACATGCAAGGGTGTTGGGCTTGAGTTTGAGTCACATAAGAAGCAAATAAAATAAGTTTTATTTTGCTTCTAGAAGCCCAAGAGGTGGACAGCACAAGGCTTGCAAAAGAGGAGTTTCACTCTCTTTAAAATTCGGCTAAATAGGTGGATAAATGAAGAATTATTCTTTAATTAGGAAAATAAGGAAGAGTGGTGGCCAAGTTAAGGATTCTTGGCCTAGTAAATTTGGCTATAAAAGGATGAGACTAGGGCCATTCATTATTCATTTTTCCTCTGCCGAATATTCTTCTTGAGCATCCATTCTTTTTTTTCTTTTCTTTTAGCCTCCTAACTGATTCCTTCTAAGCCTATTATTCCTCTCTTCTTTCATCTTTGAAACCGAATACATAAGGGAATCATAGCCGATTATTCATCAAGTCTCTAAGCTGAATCTCTGAAGGTTGAAGTGAAGGTGCAATCGATTCCTTCAAATAAGGGTAAGATCCAAGTTTGGTTTCCATTCATTTATATTTTAGACTTATCGAAATCTAGGGCTAATCCCATTAATATTCATGGTTGCTGAAACTTTGAAGAGATCTTCGGGATTTACTAATGTAGGCTACAAGGAAGGAGGAGTTGTTTTCCGAAGGTACACCATAGGCCACGTGTTCCCTAATTATTCGGTGAGTTTTGGATTTAAAATCCACAAGGTAAGTGTCATAGCTTTTGCTAAGGCCTATTTTGATAATTAGATCTAATTCTTGTTTGTTTAAAAGTCAAACTAACCCCGATGAGATTTAGTGCTTGGCCAAATACAAGGAGGAGTATAGCATAGATTTCGGATTTGATTAGTATTGAAATCGACAACAAGGTAAGTTTTAAGAATACTAATCCTACTAGGATTTGGATTTATGGTCAAATGGTTTTTTTATTAAAGTAGTAAGTGATTAATCAAATGTAGGAATTGAGATCTAAAGCAATTTGATAAGCAAATCAGGTGTGTACCCTACACTAAATCTTGATAGATTTACGGCTTTAATTCATTATATGTGTTAATATGAAAGTGTAAGAATATGGCTAAGGTACCGTGTGTACCCTACACTAAATCTTAATAGATTTATGGCTTAAATATGATATATATGTTGATATGAAAGTGTAAGAATGTGGCTAAAGTACCATATTATGGTACAAAGTACTCAGGTATGTTTTCCTACTCCTACTAGGATTTCAAAATATGTTATATTTAACATGTGAAAAGTGATGTGAAAGTGAAATTAAATATGATATGCATGCTATGTATAATTTGGGGCATTCGGGTTAATTAAGAAAGGGGAAGTGAATGTGATGACTTCGGTCTCACTAAGTGAATTTGATGACTTCGGTCTCACTAAGTGAAACGTGATGACTTCGGTCTCTCTAAGTGAAACGTGATGACTTCGGTCTCACTAAGTGAATGTGGTGACTTCGATCACATTAAGTGAATGTGGTAACCGGTTACATTATTCGAAAGTGGTGGCTATGCCACAATATTATAAGTGGGAGATGAGCATGTCATTGCAATGAACGCCTTCGATGGTGTGTAGCGGATGGAGGGTTGACTTAGTAGTCCCACTGCAAAGTGATGGTACGGTGGTGTGTAGCGGATGGCTATATAGGTTTGGGTTGGGTTTGCATCATTATCTTGAATTTTATATGAATATGATATGTATGGTGTGCCTATTTCTATTATGTTTTGGTGTTGGTTACACATTGAGTCTATCGACTCACCTGCTAGGGAACATGTTTCGTGATGAGCAATAATGGACCGGACTACAGAGCTTATGGTGGCCATGTTCAATTTTGAAGTTTAATTTAATTTGAATCTTTATTTATTTTAAGTCTGTACAATTTTATTTTGGGTTTCATTTATGTAATAAGGCCATCGTGACATTTTATTTCGCTTTAATTACTATGTTATGAATTTAGTGCTTTACAAAGAATAAGCCCATTTAATTTAAAATAAGTTTAAATATTTTGTCACCGAAACAAATGGGCTTTTGTTATAAGATAAATTTTTTTCAACTCGAGCCCAACCCACAACAAACTATCTTTCAAAACACATGCTTTTCAAAGTATTCAATGAATTTTGAATCGGGTTACTTCGAGGAACATACCAGATCCGGTCTTTTCTCGTGGGTCGGGTGTGGGTGTTTGAGGCTTATGGTATTCGAACTCCTCCCCTTCTGCTCTTACAAGTGACGCCACCTCTACTTAGACACAAGCTTCTTTGTGTCAACTATCACACGAAAATAAGATTAAGGCCTGCTCCTACTAGCTCTCTCCCTTAGATGCCCAAAACAGAAAATTTTACCAAGGCTTTGGCATAAACCCGAGCCTCACTAGGACCCCTTAACACGTCTAAATAACAAGCAGAACAACCAAGCAAACAGAAAAGCCTAAAATGTAGAACCCCTAAATCTAGGATGTTACATCTATAATAGCAAATTTATCTTATTTAGTACTCACATTTATTAAAACATTCTTGACTCTAACTTTGGCAAAATTATAATTTTCCCCTAAACTTTTACATATTTACATATTTACCCCAAAGCTCAGAAATTAAACTTTATCCCTTATTCTTATGTTTTATGACATGCTGATCATTTTCCCCTTCTATGACAACATCAAATTCTCACTATAACATGTACTTATGAACATTAGGTATTTTTACCGATGAAGCTGTTTTACTCGTTTCACTTAAAATCGCTTAGCAAAAGTTGTTTAACATAATTTTAGACTTCATATTCTATCATAAAACACCAAAATAAACACATTTCACCTATGGGTATTTTTCCAAATATGAACCCTAGGTTAAATTATTGCTAGAATAAGCTAAATCAAGTTACTCGGACTCTAAAAACGTAAAGAACATTAAAATCGGGGCTTGGATGCACTTGCTATGAGCTTGAGAAGTTGAAAAAACCCTAGCTATGGTTTCCCCTTTGAAATTTTGGCCTAATGAAGAAGATAGACAACATTTTTCCATCTTTTTCCCTTTTAGTTCCTTTTTAATTCCAAATGACTAAAATGCCCTTCATTAAAACTTTTGTTATTTTTATTTATGTATGTCTATTTTTTTCCATTGAAATATAATGGTCTAATTACCATTTAAGGATTCCTACTTCAAACCCCCGTTTCAATCAAGTAATTTATGAATTAGAACCTCTATTTAGCAACTTTTGCAAACAAGTCCTAATTGGCAATTTAAGCATTCAATCAATAAAATTTCTTATCGATACTCTAACACATGTATCTAATCACTCGGTAAATCAAAAAAATTAATCGTAATAAACTTTTCTATCTCAGATTCATGATTTCACAACTACTATTCCGTTTAGGCCCTATTTCAGGATGTTACAATAAAGTTAAAGAGATTTTTGATTGTATTTGATTAATGAAAGTGAAGAAATCCACAATAGTTTGATTGGATCTATAAATCAAGTTTTCGAAGAAAAAGAATGGAAATAACTTGAAAAGAAATCTAAACCCAAAAATAAAGAAAAACAAAAAACTAAATTATAGGGAAAACTAAGAAAATGAAAATTGTCCCCTAACAAGTGCTAATAAGCCTATTTATAGAATTAGGGTTAGTTGTCGGCCTTAACACTAGGTTTATTGATGTTTTTGTGTTAATTTCCATTGTGCGAACTAAAACACCCTTCACTTGTAATTGTTCTCGTATAGGGTTGATGTCGTGACACCCTAGTGCTTGTGTTTTGACACTAAAGGCAATATACTTGCTTCAGTGGTGTGTCGCGACATCCTATGGCTATGTTGCAACACCAAAGGCTATCTTGCAATCCTTGTATTTTGGTCCTTATGTTGCAAAATTGAACTTCCCGTGCTGCAACAGAAGGACTAGCCTTGATTTTCTATGTCTTTGAATGGTATCCTGCACACACACTAAATATGTTAGCTCACCTTTAGGCCTCATTCGGCCCCTTTGGTCATAAAAAGACTCATTTTACACTTTTTATTTAATTAAAACTAAAATAAGAAAATTAAATAAAACATAATAAAAATGCTTGTATTTAAGCTATTTAAGTATGAAAACTAGTTTAATTTGCTACACCAAATTAAGGCATATCAGTCCTGATAGACTTCATTAGACGCCACTAACGATGAACAGACATAGACTCTCTCAACAGACTCTTCATGCACTGGCACGATTTAATTTCAACCTTTTACTCCACTAATACACACCCAATCAAAACACTCACATCTCATAACATACATTTCAAACATATATATACTCAGTCATACTTTAATGTTTCAATACTCATACACTAATCATCCCATACTATACATATCATGACTTTGGATCCATAGTTCAATTAATTTCCTACAGATGACTCACAATATGAACAATATACATGCACGAGTCAACATAAAACTCACTTGAAACCCATGTATAGCAGCTTGAACTCCATATTCAAACTTCCATCACGAAATTGCAGTAACCACTACTTATAAAACATAAGAATACCATCACTACTCTTATACATACAAGTTGCTTATCATTTCAAGTGCTGCCAATCCCATGTAGAAACTTTATACTTACAGTCTCATTGTTCAGTTACCAAATGCATAATTACTCATTCAGAACATAACATACAGAGCTAAAATACTTACCCTGATACGAAGTAGCTACTGATCATAAGAGAAACTTAGCCTCTAGATCATTGAGCTAGGATACATTCAGATTTAAAGAAGCTTTCATTAAATACCACTTAGGGAAAAAGAAGAAGAAGCAAGAATCCCCCTTTCAGAACACACTTTCACATATAAATATGATTCATCTTGCTTAATGGAATTTAAGAAGTGTCATGCGTATCAAAACTTGCCTTCTTATTGGCCTATAGTTTTTGAGAAAAATATTAATAAGTTCCCTTCATCAAACTTATCAGATTTCTAACAAGATTACTTAAAATCTAACTAGCATAATATTTCATACAATCTAGGTGTACTATACCTTTAGCAAATACTCATCCCATATTTCCCTTTTATCCCTTAACACAGATGTCTCCTTAATATATCGCCCATACGTATATGCCAAAATAATCTATTGGGAAAATATTGGTACGCCAGACAAACTATTTACTGTTATACACTGAAACTTTGGATCTTCTAGATCTGGGGTGTTACAATGGTACTTGCACAAAGGTATTTCTAAATGAAAAAAAAAATGCTCAACATCAACAAATTTTGTGTAGTATGTTTGCTTGAGTGCAAGTATAAATCTCTTATTACTTTATGTGTTTTTATGTTAAATGATTTTTTATACGAATGTAGATCTTAGTGGTCGTGTATAGGGTCAATCATGAAATTTTAATTCCCTAGAAGAAAAAACTAAGCATGAATGAAGGTTTAAGTCTTTAGAATTGACTTGATAATCTCCTCAAGGTGAAATTGTAGGAGGCATAGCGGTTTAAAGATGATTTAGGCATATATTTTTTTGAATCGTTTGAGCTTTTTATGCCAACCTTATTAAATATTTATCCCTTGAAAACCTAATTTGAGTTGTATGGCCTATTCTTTTTAAAACCTTGCATTTACTAGTCATCCATTGTTTATATACTTGTCTTTATTTTTTCCACTAAACCTTAGACTAAGTTTTTTTTGGCATTTTTGTGTTTAATTTTAGGGAAGTTAGAGTAGGGTATTAGGTACTCATTAAAAATTCTCAATTTTGATTTATAGGTAATTCTATGCTCAAGTAGGTACCCTATATTATGCAAAAAAAAAAAAATTCAAAAATTGTGAAAAGGGGTACTAGTGAACACATACTTTGAGAAAAAGAGAATAATTGGGTATTTTAAGGGATGATTGCATTTTGGAGGCCCGACTTAAGCTTAGTTCAAGGTTGTTTAGCCTAAAAATATCTATCTATTTCCATACCTCTAACCAAGCCACATTACAACCTTGTGAAAGACTTATTGGTTTAGATTACTGATCTGTTACATTCATTATTGCAAATCAAGGTCTTTCTAGAACTTCACGAGCTTATTTTCTAGTGTTTTTAATTTTTTTATTTTTATTTGTTGAAATTTGATTTATACAAAGTCAGTATTTTCACGCAATTTTGAGTTATGTCATCACCTAATGGGCCACTTGGGCCTAGGGATGATTTAACAACTCTATTTAGTGAGTAGGACACAATTTTTAGGCTAAGAAGACAAAGGACAATTGCAGCATCACGACATCGAGGAGTGGTGTCGCAACACTGGACTTCGAAGTCAGAATATCTAGAAAATGAAGCCATTATTGCCACATCGGTCCTATGGTGTCGCGACATTGGGCGATGATTAGGAAAACTAATTATGAGTATTGTTGTCCACACAATGAACTATAATCAGATATTTGGCTATTTAGCAACCCTAATTAGGTCAGATCATAAACTCTATAAATTGGAATGCTTAGCCTCATATTAGGAGGCTTGGCCAACTGAACCATTTAGTTAGTTTTAGGGTTTTATTTTAGTTTTTATTTTATTTCAATTTAGTCCTTTAGACAGTTTTTGTTCTTGTTTAACTTGGATTTGATTTTGATCCCAACTTTCAATCTAATAATTTTTATTTTTTTTGGATTCGAATTGCAATCGTGGTGATCTTCGCAATTGTTAAAGGAAATTACACTTCCGAGCACAAATCAATATAAAAATGAATCTATTTTCTTATTCCCTTCTTTTATTTAATTTATTGCTTTGCATGTTAAATATGAGTTTAGGAAATATTGTATCTAGATCCATTAGTAGCTAATTTCTTTAGGAAGATTCATGAACGGATTTGTGACTAGTTAATTGATGAATTAGGGTTTAAATAAGAGTTAGTTGGCTTAAATTATGTACGATTAAACCGTAGGAAGTAATTTAGGATAAACAAGATCGAGAGATAAGTTTGTCGAGTAAATCTTAGTTATCCTGGTCAAGAAAGTGAGGTCAAGTGGTAAGCATGTATTGGTCGATAATTTAATTAGTTAGAGGCCGAGAGGAAATATCTGGTTAATTAATAACTAAATCAATAAAACTCGAGTTCTAAAGTTGATTAGTGAGTTAATCCCATGCCTGTTTTATTAGATTTACTTTCGATTGTTAATTGGTTGTTTTTATTTTAGATAATTTTAGGTTAATTTAATTAATCCTGTAACACCCTAAACCCGGCCCATGCGTTACTACCGGATCTGACATGTCACATGAGGAAAACGCATAAAGTCCTTGTGATTTGTACTAAAATAACTGTTATTTGGATATGGCTAAGAAAATAATTTTGGACGTAAATATTTGATAAAATACAACTATTTTTGAGAGGTTGATTGATAAATCAAAAATCGAGGTAGTGAACGTTAAAACCGTGACTTTTGAGAATGTCATTGGTAATTTGAAAGAGAATTTGAGTTAAAATATTTGTACATATTTATAAAAAAAAACCTTTCGTTAATCAATTTTGGAAGCCGTTATTTATGATTTTTAGAAAATTCCCATTTAAAATAAATCAAGCAAGATAATAAGTACGTCAAACATAAAGCAAAAATAAAATATTCTAGAGGCCTTATTACAACTTAAAAACCCAAAATAGTAAAAGTAATAAAGTAACGTAAATAGAAATCTAAAGTTCAAAAACACCATTTCTGAAGTATGGCCTCCATCGAGTCATCCATGGCCCAAGTCCACATCACTGAGCATTACCTGCAAGGGTTAAGGAAAAGGGGTGAGTTACTATAACTCAGTGTATAATCCCCTTACCGTCATCCACTGGGCCTGAATCCATTTAGCAATAACTTGGGCTTAAGCCCATTTACATAATCAATAACAAAATGAAGTAAATGTATGCAACCCAACCCATCCATCCATCACACCCCCGACCAGCCAATCACACCTGTGGGGATCAAGTCAACCCACCCCGCCGCTCACACCAAAATTTGCAGTCAAGCTACTTATCATATTTTTTTATTGTGGACAAGCCACTAAAATCATAAGTAATCATAGTAATGAACATTTTTGTGGCAATTCCACCAGGCTACACTGCTCTTCATACATATTTCCCAACCCATGCAATATGTAACATGCAATAAACATAATAAAGCATAATATCCACATATATGAAAAACAATCATTAATCCATTAATTTATTACGGTGAATCGACCCATTATAGAACTTTGTAATTCGGCCCACTAAGGCATTCTAGCAAATCAACCCATAGGGGCATTTTGGTAAATCGGCCCATAGGGGCATTTTCTTAATTCAGCTCACAGGGGCATTTTCGTAATTTTAACAATTTTAATACCGATTTTGACAAATCTATAAAAATAATGTAATTTAAGCAAACTTCTCGATTTGTGCCATATTACAATTTTTAGCCATATAAATAATAACGATCTATTTTCCAACGTGATATCTAATCATAAATCTATGGGATTTCGGTGTGAGATTACACACCTGATTACGGTAAGGATTAATCCTTCCTGATCGTCGGCACCTAAATCACCATTACACTTGATTAATCTAACAAACGAGATTTTATTAATCTAAATCTAAATCAAACGATCTATCGAAACGCTTGCCCTTAGTAGCAGGAACGACCACGATTTGTCTATTTTCTCCTGATGATGATCCACAACCGGGTGGAAAATCCTGAACCGTTGATACCGCCCTTCATTTGAACTTAGGAGTAGGAATTGCAAATCCACTCCTATTGTCTCCTACTATCCCTTTTCCTATCAAATCGTTACCACTTGCCTCCATTGAAAAGATTTCGGTTAGAAAGTACTATGATGAGAGAATGTATTTGTTTTGGAATAGGATTTGGCTTACCACTTCTTCCAAGAAACAACGAGTGGATGAAACAAGCGATTTAGTCTCTATAATAACCGTTTAGTCAAATCCATCGATTCATTTTCACGGAATCACCACATAATGAAATATATCGAAATAAACTATGAAGAAACACGTTACCTTAATCGATCATAAACTCAACTCCAATCGATTCGACTTATGACTAAGAATGAGTCAATAAAAACAAAATGAAAGTTTCAGCCAACCCCTCAATAACACTGATTCGGTCAAGGGAGAGAAAGAGCCCAACACCCAAAAGAAAAAGAAAAGAAAAAGGGATATAGTGTTATGTGGTTCAACTATTGGAGAAAAGAACAAGGATGGTTCGGCCTCTATGTAAAATCGATTAAAGAAAATGAGAGAAAGGTTGGAGAAATAGTGAGGAAGGAAAAGAAGAGATGGACAAGAGAAGTGTCAAAGTTTCGGCTAATACCATGAAGGAGATGAACAAAAAGAGGGACTTGTTTTTTTCGGTAACCAAGGAAAAAGATTGGAAGGTAAGCACCAAAATGTTAAAAGAATAAAGATAGTTATGGAAAAGTTGAAAAGAAGAAAGAAAAATTGCTCCCAAATGGTCTCAATTTTAGGCAAGGAAAAAGCGGTACCAAGTGAACAAAGAAAAGACCTTCCAATGATACCAAAAACTCTCCAAAATGCCTAACAAAATTCGGTACATCCACTCATTACCAAAATCGATTACACCTTCCAAAAAAAAAAAAATGAGAATTGACCGAAAATTTTTTCTCATGGCAACTCCTAATATTCGGCCAATATGTTCCCTCCCTTGCCTTTTTCTTTTATTTCTTTCCCTCATTTTCCCTTGTTTTCCTCCTTACCATATTTTCTTATTCTTCTTGCCATCAATCAAAAGTCTTCCTTACATTATTTAAGACCATGGCCGACACTTGGAAGGGAAGCACAAAAGTTTAATCAAAAATTTTTGCACTAGGTGGGATTCAAACTCCTCCCCAAAAGCCCTTCATGTGATGCCACAACCTCCTTGCCATAGCTCACTTATGCTAGCAAAATACACACTTATTTCCTTAAGCATTGATGCCACTTACCTGCTCTCCTTAAAGTGCTTAAACACAAAAATTTTGGTAAGGCCCAACTCAATCTCGTGCCTTCTTAGGACCCCTAATCATACACAATTAACATTTTTAACTAGCCTAAAGCATGATATACTTCAAAACATAAAATTTTGAATTTCAAGATGTTACAATTCTACACCCTTAAAGAAATTTCGGCCTCAAAATTTACCTGATTAGAAGAGATGAGGATATTATTGTCGAATTGTGTCATCTGGCTCCCATGTAGCTTCCTCTATCCCGTGATTACTCCATAAAACTTTGACTAACGAAATCGATTTCCTTCTTAGCACCTTAATATCAATATCTAAAATCGTAGTGGCTCATCATCAAAAGACAAGTTAGGTTTTATCGCAACTTCCTCCACTGGTACGATATGAGATGGATCCGAGCGATAACGCCTTAACATCGAGACATGAAATACACTATGTATCTGGCTTCATTCTAGAGGTAATTCTAGCTGATAACCCATCGCCCAA